>CM022948.1:107100620-108406348 GCA_012931725.1 Litsea cubeba
AAGCAAAAACCCAAATATAGTCTCTTGGGGTCGACAAAGTAGCCTGAAGATCACAGCAAAACTGTGACAGAAAACCCGAAACCCAAATGGAGTTCAATGTTCAAAACCTCAGCAGATGAAACCGAGATGAAAGAGAGTAGCTAGAGAAATGGGTGAACGATGAAAAACAAAAAGAAAACTTAATTCCATAGAAAGTGGAGAAAGAAAGCCAGACAGATACCAGAAAATGATTCCATAGATTCACATAGAACATACACAGTAAGAAACTTGAGAAGATAATCAACAAACAACCAAAACCCAAGATGGATTGCAACGGTAAACTAGAACTATAGAAAGAGAGAATAAAATGTCTAAACGCAAAAACAAAGACTCTGCTAGTGCGGAATCCAAGCAACATTGAAAATTGAAAATGTAAAAAAGAGAAGGCGGAGGCCGGTGCACGCTGAAATTAATGACCTCTACCGGGTATAAATAAACTAAAGTGTCCCGTTCAGGTTTAAACACGAGGCATGTGTGATGCAATCGTGGCAATCGTGGCCACTGATCTCGAATTGTTCAAATACTTTCTACGATAAATGCAAATACTTATTTGGACATTCACCCCCTGCACTTTGATTTTTTTTACTAAACCTATCTATAGTTTTAATTAACATGCAAAAGTCACGGATTTTGAAAATGGGTCTTGGAGATTTTCGTGTGAAATGCAGCAGAGAGGTGATTGGAGAACAATAGAACCGGATTCTAAGAGAAATGTAGTCATTTGGGTTGATTTCCTTACCTTGGGTTTTATGGGTTTTGTGGCTTGTTTAAAACGGTAGCATCAACAATCAAGAGAGCCCCGAATGCTTTCATTGTTGATATTGCTACCGAATTTTTTCTTTCTAGAGGCAGCTAAGGGAGAAGTTCGACACAACTGCAAAGGGCAGGAACTCAGATTTGCAGCTCTTGCCCCACCACATGGCCAGGAACTCTTCCAAAGCTTGTAGCTTTTTAGCAGATGACTTGCTTTCAGAATTTGTGACGATTAACATCACCTACAATCCCTGAACTGAAACTGGCAACCATATCATTAAAAGGCTCGGTACAAGAGATATATCGATAAGCCAGCCCATCAAAAAACGCAACAAAGAGAAACAAAATAAAATGCAAGTCAACCTATAATTCATCTCTCACTCTGATGTGAATCACTCCCTCTTTTGCAAGAGTGTCCAGCTGATTCTCTGATGAGAAGGGGAAGATCTGATGAGAAGGGGAAGATGAAGAACCAGTTGCAGGAGCTGGAAATATGCCCTCTTTAACGACGAAGAAGAAGAAGATGGAATGAATTGCAACACAGTCTCTGCTCTAACCACCCAGCGAATGGAGCGAGACTGTGCAAAATCTCATCACCCCAAACCAACTCCCAGCAACCTCCTCTTCTTCTTCTTCCACTACAACATCATCTTCTCTTCTCAAGATTCACATATCTTTGAAGAACCGCAAGCTGAAATCGATCTACCTTCTTGGTTGATTTTCTAGACCAAAATGGTTGTTGATCGATTCTTGCAGGGCAGTGATTGAAGAACCTGGCTGAATTTTCATCTATCATTACTTTTTATATGGACCGTCCACAGTACTTTCTACCTATGAATTTTATTAGATCAAGGATATTAAAATTAAAAGATAATAAAATCGAATTTTTATTTAAAAAAAAGAGATAAAATCATTTTAACAAATATGCCTAACAATATTACATAAAATCTCACAAAACATCAAGAGTATAGTTAGTTTCTCCTTGTGGGCCCCATATAAACTCTCGAAATAACAGATCTTTTTATTTTTATTTTTTTCTGAACAAGCCAAGCCGCAGTTGGCACTTTGTTCCATGCAGAGGCTGTACCTAAAATGAACAAAAACAGATGGAACTGCAACTTTTGATTCCCTGTACCTTTGTGAGGGTGGTAGCGTTACGAGCGAGGTAGCGAATAATGATGTACACAGTACATACATACAAGTAATAAATATTTTTTAATAGTTGGGTCCCCAGTCCAGTTTCCTGAGCCAGGGCCCTCATAAGAACTACCACGGACCGACCGCAGCGCCCTAGCCAGAACTGACATGGACATAATAGGGATCCTAGCCGTTGCTTGGTCTCATCATCCTTCCCATTGTAGACAGAAGCTTGGCAGCTTCTCTCTCAGTTGTTCCTAATGCAGGTGGACCCAAGCTAGCTAGTCCTGGCTCACCACCAGCCTTGTCCTTTGCTTACATTCTACGTGTCATAAGCTCTCTGCCCCAGCCACTCATATAGATTCCATTGCTCTATCAAAGACAACATAGCTTTGTTATAGGTTGCTATTAAGAAATAAAAGCAAATGATGAGAAATTAAACCGTAAATACTGTTATAACTACAGCAATTAGAGGTGTACAAAATGACCCGTAACCCGACCCGACCCGCGGGTCAATGGGTGGGTCACTCCACCCACAATCTTTGTGCTCGACCCGACCCGTGACCATTGGTACGGGTAACGGGTCTCACGGGTCGGGTTACCGGGTGACCGTGAACCCGTTTTCTTTTTCTTTTTTCTTTTTTTTCTTATTTTTTGAGAAGACTAAGGATAAAAATCTAAGAGATATGCCCACTTGTCAAGATGTGATTTTAATTTCTCTTAGATGTAGTTCACCGACCAATTTCTAAATATTTGAGTTATTATATTGGTCTCATGTCTATGAACTCAAGGCCCATGTATACTATAATATATTTAGTACGAGGAAAATTTATTTTATTCCTATCAACAGATTAAGGTGATCTCACATGAAAAACACGGTACGTTTTGAAGCCTTATTAGTTATTACATCTATTTGATATCAGTTTGTTTAGATTTGTTAATCTTGAATATCTTGTTGATTGTATTTAATCATTTAATTGGTGACCACAGAATTAATGGTCAAGATGAGAGTGATTACGTAGTTGAAATTGGACGTGGTTTTCGAGTCAAACCGCAACTACTTTTTTTGTACACCCCTACCCATGGTACAAAAGAAGGCCAGTAAACAACCGCAACCACTTTTTACTTTTACATAATTACATCTAATAACTTTTAGTTCTCTAACAATTATCTGAAAGTTGTTTACATAAACAATTTGGTCTTCTACACAAGAAAAAAAAAAAAAAACTGACCCGAACCCAACCCGTGACCCGTTGAACCCGTGACCCGTTTGACCCGAGACCCGTTTGACCCGTGACACAAACGGGTCGGGTTCGGGTGGGTTTTTACCCACAAAATTTTAGACGGTTCGGGTCGGGTTTGACCCGAAACCCGCGGATTTCGACCCGTGAACACCCCTAACAGCAATACATTCAGGGCCTGTTTGGATGTGTACGTGGTGAATTGAAGTATGGTGAGGTGAAGCATCAAATCAGGAGAGAATAAAATATAAGGTGTTATGATAGTATTTTATTTTTAATTGTTTGGTATAGAATAGACTTTTATATAGAAGTGGTATTTTTTTTTTCTTTTAGTGGAGAAAAGAGGTTGCTTTTTTTACTTTTTTTAAAAATTAGGAGGGAATTTTAAAATTATGTACTTTTGATATGACCCTTATCATTTTTTTGTCCGGATTCACTTTACTCCACTTCTATAGTTAATTGCCAAACACGCAGAAGATGTGTGAATAATTTCCTCCGGAAGGAATCCTCTCTGGGAGGAAAATCCACATTTAGATAAAGAAAGAAAAAGCGAAAGAAAATTTTTCAAATCCTCTAAACCTATAAGCGAAAGAGAATTTTTCAAATCCTCTAAACCTATCAAAAATCATGGGTGTTTTTCAAATCTGAAATGAAATAATTACTCCCAATTAGGAGGATAGTAAAGTTGCAGGAGAATCTGTCAATTGGGCTAGATTCCGATTAGATATTTGGGGCACTACTGTCTGTCTGAATACTCATAGAAGAAGGAAAGAGATTACCATTGTCCATACAAGTGGTCCGTCGCTGTTTGAGTATTCAAAGCCCAACCACATGATGCAATACGCATTATACGGTCGAGTCCGTGATCATGACTCGTGAGTCATCAATGTAAGACTAGTGGAGCCCTGCACGTGCGCCAAACACACATTTTTACTAAAAAATTTAAAAAAAAATAAAGCTCATAAAAAATTTAGTAGAAGCTGAAATACATTTAAAAATCAAATTTCAATAAAAAAATGAGTGATTGTAAACTGCAAGGCCGGTGCAATGTCAAAATACAGCTGACACTTCATTTTTCTTATAAATTTGAAAAAAATGATGATATTAGTGAGAAAAATGAGATATCAAAAGACTATCAATATGGAATTTATATAACTTTTTTATGATATAAATTACATATTTCTAGATATTTTATCATGAATGCGTACAAAGAAATTTAAATTTACTCATAAGGCTTAAATTGAAAAACTTTGATCATTTTCTAACAAATTTATTTATTTTATCATTACATGCTTCTTCTTTTCATATATTTCAATGAAGCGTCATGCATTTCCTTAAAGGAAAAATGAGAATCTCATAGAAATTGCTTTTTATGCTAGCTTTACTACTAACTCATAGTCATGTAATGAGTGATTGTTTAAGTTGAAACAATTCAAAATAAGTATTTTGATGGCATTGATGCTGAGCTGCAAAAAAATACAATTGCTCTTTGTTCGTCGAATTTTTCTTACTTTGATCAGCACTCTCCTCCTCTATACAGAACAGAGCAGAAGAGTTGATATATAATACTTATGTTTACATTCTTATCTATTTCTTGAGTAGGAAGGTTTCAATTCTATAAACATATTTGTATTTTGTAGTGTTTGTTTTTTGATATTTCTTATCCAATGACTATCTCCATTTGTGAGCTATCATTTAATTGCACTTTTATGAGTGCTTTTCTATTATCCTTTTCTTACTGCTTATTAAAAGTATTAGCAATTTGTATCAAGCAAAGAAGAAGCTGACTCTTGGAGAGGTATTGCCTCTTTTTACCTGATAGTGATTTGTCTTATAAATAAAACAAACATATTGTTAATACTAATATTGATTAACATGAGCTCTGCAAATCTTACCCGTCAGAGTTTATATCATAGTTCCACAATTGTTGATCCATGTCGCTTGAGGACAAGCCTGGATTACCTTTATTATTCTTGACGAAAGGTGTAAGACTTTTTTTTTCTTTATAAGTTAGACTAAAACCACCATCTCCGTTTGTTATTCTGATGTCCTTAGGTAGCGATAATTAATTTTTTTCCTTAATAGAATCTGATTTTGTAGTGAACATATAAGGTTCATGGTAATTGGTTTAAAACGTAAGCTCAACTGTTTTAGTTTTTATTTTTATTTTTTATAAACTACAGATAATCAATTTTGACTCTGCTTTCGACTGGACACCAACTTTAGTAGGTCAAGTCAACCAGGAAACTGATAAGTCGACCTGATAGGTTAAATAAAGAAAATTAAGTTTCTTTTGTAACATTCATGATAAAATATCTAGAAATAAGTGATTTATATCTTCAAAAAGTTATATAAATTTCATATCGATTGTCTTTTGAATACTCATTTTTCTCACTATATCATAGTTTTATTGTTTTCAAATGTATAGGAAAAAAGTAGTGTCAGCTGTATTTGGACATTGCATGGGCCTTGCAATTTACATTCACTCATTTTCTGTTGAAATTTGATTTTCAAATGTATTTCAGCTTCTACAAAAATTTTTAAGTACTTTATTTTTTTAAAATTTTCTTAGTAAAACTGTGTGTATAGATTATATGTTTAGACTATATTATTATTATATCGGTAGTACCCATAAAAGTTCTTCTCTTTTATAATGTTATTATTGTTATCTAAGCGGGCCCAAACAAGTTATGTCATTTTGTTCTTAATAATAACAATAATGTATAGATCATATATTATTATTATGTAGGTGGGGCCCACACAAGTTTTTTTCTTTTAAAAGGGTAATAATAATATATAGATGATATTATTATATTAAATTGGGCCCACATCTTTTATTTTAGTAATAATATATCGATTATATTATTATTATCTTAAGTGGGGCCACATCTTTGTAATTTCATATAATAATATATAATTATATTATAATATTTGAGTGTGGGCCCCACAATGGTTGTTAGTGAAAAAGTTTGCACTATAATATTGGAGATGGGCCCTATAAAGGTGTAATGAAAAAGTTTGCAATTTCTCATAATAATATTATTGTATTATATTATAATATTTGGGGGTGGGTCACAGAATGTAATATATATATTGCATATAATATTTCTATAATATAGAAATAATAGTAGATATATAATGTATTATATATTATTATAATATAATATATATGATATAATGAAGTGGGCCCCACATGGTTGTAGTCGCAAAAAGTTGAAAAAGATGCAACTTCTACTCTTATAAATAACAGTAGATATATAATATATTATATATTATTATAATATATAATATATATAATAAGTAAAGTGGCCCCAACTGGTTGTAGTCATGAAAAGTTGAAAAAGATGCAAACTTCTCTTTTTTGATAAGAGTAGATGACTAGTACACTAGACAGTTGAGTATCAAAATCATTATAACCACAAATATGCAAGTAATAATATCTTGTTATAATTGACAAGATCTTACAAACCATTGGGAGTAGGGTAAGGGAAAGTAAAATTAATTTTTTTTTTGGTAGAAAATAAGATATCATTAAACGAAAGATTATAGTTGGACAAGAAGCTCTGTGGACAAGAAAATATATCTAATTTGAGGGCATTTTTGTCACTTCACCTGTGTCTTAGGATTCTAATGGCCACCAATGGGATCGCTTAAACCGCTGGCCAAAGGTGCATTTGAGGATGCCATAGGTGTCTCTATCACTGTGAAGATAAAAAAAAAATGCACATTTATAAAATTTCTCATCCTGATAACAATGACAGAAAAAAATGCTGTGGATCGAATGGGAAGTTTTTGTTATTATGTTCTGCATGGCAAAGTTGTTCCATACATGGTGCGGCACAGCTCTTAATTGAGAAACGCCAAAATATCACTGCAGTGTGGTGCAGCCATGAAAGCTGGAAATGACAGAAATGAATAGCCTTTGGGTTCATTTGGACTCATTCAACTAAAAGCAAGACCACACAAACTGAAGAACACATAAAAATTGCTAATAAAGGAAACTGCTCGAAAACCTGGGCCAGGATTTTGACTTGGTGGGGGCTTAAAATAGTCCTTTGAAAAAGTCAATTGTCATTTTATCGGTCTTTCTTAACATTAACTTTTGCAAAAGAAAAATGTCTTGTATTTACAAAATATCGAAATTACATGATCAACTAATATTCTATCATCAAAACTCATGATCACCTAATTACAAAAAATTTTCTTTAGCAAAAAGAAAAACTCAAACAAAGCTGTTACAATTGCCACTCGACTGTTCTTCATGTTTTGAAACCTTTGCATGATTGTCTCATCAGTCATCATCAATGCTATTAAATATATCTTTTTCAATATAGACAAGCAAACAATCATTGTTTATTGCTAAAGTTGGAAAAGAAAGTATAAACAGTTGCACACCAGTGACCACCACAGCATCAAGAAAAAATAAACATGTTTATTTGTTTTCCAAGAAAGCAAACATCGTTTTTCATTGTCTTTTTCTTTACCTACTGAGAGAGAGAGAGAGATATGAGCACCTGCCAACTGCCCTGCCGGAGTGAGGATGGCGTCGCCCGTCGTGCCGATACCTGTAGCACTGCCAGAGATGCGGATTTTTTAGAGGGGGAGGGAAAGATATAAGAAAGGGGTTTAGGTTTACTTTTGTCTGTTTAGGTTAAAGTGGAAAGGTTAAAGGATCGTGGGAACTACTCGGGTCTTGGGATAAATTTAAGTTGGGGGCTGGGCCTAAGGCCCCTTAGGGCCCTATGGGCTTTTTCCCAATTTGGAGGGGGCTTCAGCCCCCAGTCCAATACAGGTTGGTCCGCCACTGACCTCCGGCGTTCCTGTTTTAAATGGGGAAAAAAATCCCACCTTACACCTCTGAGTAGGACTCGAGTACTCATCGAACATTAAAAAGATTCACTTGAAGAAGGTTAATTCGGTGTGATAGAGGGAATCATGTTATTTTGAAAACTAGTTTTATTTATTCATTTATTTACACGTACGCATTCATGATAATTAATTCAAATTGATTAATCTATGAAGAAGACACTATAATAAGATAAAAGAATTGCATAATACATAACTTTGTATGTCAAAATATTGAACCTAAAATATCAAAATATGATCTCCGAATTAGATTCCTATCATCCTTTTTAAATTCCTAACCTAAAACATCAAGCATAAGTAATTATTTAAAATTAAATCTACCTCTCGAATGGTAACAAGGTGACTTGGTTAAATTTCGGCTACATTGACTCAATCCTTTATCAAAACAAAGTAAGTTGCAGTGTCACAACTCAACTCACTGAGTTTTCCTACTTTCCTATCAAATAATCATCATCCCTTCTGGCATGTTAGAATTGGTGAAATGGAATGAAATAGATCATTCCAAAGGATCTACTATCATAATCAAATGATTTAAAGTAGCCAGGAAAAAAGATACTTTAGCAATCTACAGAATTCTCTGAACTCAGTGAGTTGGAAAACTACAGACTTTTATGTGCAGAATAATGAGATGGAAAACTACATATCATGGTCAAAGTCTTCGATGGCTTAGAGCTTGTCTACCTTTGGGATGTATTTGTCCAGGTAGCGATAAAATGAGGCAACGGCATCATTTATCTAAGAAAAACATTCTGTGTAGGGTCCATTAAAATATTATAAAGAACATTATTTAGTTCATCCAATGTCCATATATGATCCTATTCTTGGTGGTAGCATAGAATCTAATTTGACATTCATCAAAACCTTCAATCATTGGATTCGGATACTATTTTATTTTATTATATTTTATGACAAGGATATCTCTAAGGTATTTGATCCAACAGAATCTAGTCCCGAGATAGCGTCCGCTAAACTCACACAAGCCATCACGGAACACACTTGGAGCAGTTTTAAGCATAATACGTAGATAGCAAACCCATATCTTATACCACGTACTCCATCAACTCATAGATGAGTGATTTCCCACCTTTGATTTTGTGGCCATACCTATGCCCCTTGAAACTTTTACCAACTAGAGTCTACAGTATACTGCAGCCCACCTCTACAAAGTCAAATCACACAGAGCTTCTGCTTATGCATGGAATTCCTGTCGGATAGGATCCTCCTTCAAATCCTGGTTCAACTAATCATCCTTTATTTATGAGTAAATCCCTTCTTCTCATGACCCATCGACCTAATTTTGTCTTTACCCATGATTTATGTACGTACAAACCTTCTCCCTACCAACCCACATAATTACAAGTTCATCCTTCCCATGATTGGTTATCCAGCTTGGCCCTACAGTGTTGCCCATCACGGGTGCTTATATATTGATGAAGAAACAAATTATTGCTTTTAGAAAAAACCAATTATGCTTATAAATTTCACTGGTGAAGTACAAGTGGTGCTAAAAAAAAAAAAAAGCTTTATGAATATGAACTATGTGAAGTTTGGTTGTGATTAAATTTTCAACACATGAACTTGTTTACTTTTTCGCTCAAATCATAAATAAGTCCCACGTTATGACCATAAACGATGTGAAGTATAGGTGTGATTAAATTTTCAACACATGAACTTGATTATTCTGTGCTCAAATCTCATCTAATGCATGTTACCTTTGGTTGATTGATAAAACCAAAAAAAAAAAAAATCTAAAAATGGAAAAAAGATGGACACAATCGTACAACTTGGGTTGCAAGGGGTAATTAATTCTTTATAAGAAGAGAAAGGGGATGAAGTCCATGTAATCTATTTATTAGTTAGTTTGAAAATGTCAACTTAAATCCAATTCAAAAGTGAAAAAAAATACCTAACCAAATACATAAATAACATATTGATGTCATATTGTCATTTATTTTCAATGTTGGACTGCCAATTAAGAGTAATACTTTTAACTAGAGGACCCTGGGTCAATCCCAAGGACGTATGTGAAATTAAGATGCGAACATCATTCGATCATGAGTGTGTGTTGGCGAATCATATTGGTTTGGTAAGCAATGACGTAATTGGTTGAGAACGGCTACTTACCTCACTCGTAAGTGGTGTCAGTTCTCACCTAACTGTCTAGGGTTCGAACCCTCATCTTCTCATTTGTGTGGGTTCCTTTCCTACTTGGGTAGGCGTTCTTCCATCTTCCCGTTTGTGCGGGTTGCCTACCCGTATGTGTACGGGCTCTCTCTTGGGTCCTAACCCCGTTGGCTGGTTAAAAAAAAAAAAAAAAAAACTAACTTGGTTGGGGTAGGTTGGGTTGAGTTGATGGGTCAATTTACAACAATATTCTCGACTCAAGCCCTGCCTTTTTCTTTCTTTTTTTTTTTTTTCTTGCCTTTAAAGAGGATATGAAATATACTGAGAAAATAGAAAGCTTAACTAACGGAAGGACAATACAGCCCATGCTAACACAAAATACACGACCAAAGTAAATTAACCCAATGACTTATGGCCCATAACCCAACAAAATGCAAAGCAAAACAGAAGCCTTAAACCCTGGTCCTTCTCGGAAACCAACCATGGGTATCTATGGGGGAAGAAGCATCTCCTTGATGTCTGCGAATTGGCAGTCGCATGGAATTAGAAAGGTCTAGTATAACTCCTCGGACCTTTTTTTTTTTCCCTTGAATGATAATGTTCCTGAATTCGAGAGGGCAATAAGGCTCTTAGGGTTGTAACTATCGGGGCAGTCTAATGCCATTAGCGGAAGGTTTACAATGTTGAGCATGGTTTAAAATCTCGGTATCGGTCGCGGTATCGGCCGGGCTGAAAAACGATATCGTCGCGGATATCGGTCCGTCGCGGAGTGAATTTTTTTTTTAATCCAAAAAAATTCGCAAAAATATCCAAAAAATCCAGAATATTAGAAAATGCTGCAAACAAATATTTTTTTTCATTACTAACAACATTAAATCAAAATCTCGGTCACCTTAAGTTATGAGTCATGTATGTGTCGCTGTTCGCTTTCTTCTCTAGTTGTTTCATATAATGCAAACCATTATTGATGCTCATGATCAATTTATTAGTATAAAATATAAGAAAATAAAGATAAGTAGATAACAAACATATAAATCATCATTTAATACTAACTCAATCATCAAATTAGTTGTGAAATTCATGACCATGAAGATAACATATTAAAATCTGAAACATAATAGTGAGGATAGATAGATGGGCATATAAAGGTCGTTGGGGATCATGTAGTGGTGGGGAAGCCTCCCTTACTCAATTAATATATGTTCGATAGACATTATCGGTGTTGGTGAAGGGGGTACCCAATTAGGGTAATATGAATAATTTATATGATGTTCATACATGGAACCTTGTTGGCCAACATAACCCCCATGATGACCATGAGGACCTTCCCCCACTCCATGAATCATTAAAAGAACATATTTGTGATGAAATTTCAAAAAAAAGATATATTTTTATTATAGTATTAAAAATTTTGAAAATTAAAAAAAATATACAAAATCATGTGTATGAGTAGATCTAGCATGAAAGTATAATAGATCTAACTTAGTTCTAAGTGAAGAACACAACACAAGGGACATTCTCATGATTTTAATGCTTCATTTAAAAAAAAACACATAAATACATAATAATCCGAAAAAAAAATTAAAAAAAATTCAAAATCATATGTATGAGTAGTAGATCTAGCATGAAAGTATATAGAATCTAACTTAATTTTAAGTGAACAATACAACACAAATGACATTCTTATGATTTCCATGCTTCATCTAAAAAAAAAAAAAACACATAAATACATAATAAAATGCTTTAAGATGATTTTCTCTTACTTAAATAATTTTTTCTTGAAGAAAATATGTAAGAGGGATGAGTGAATGTGTGGCTGCTGCTCTAAGGTGTTTGGATATGAGAGGAGAGGAGAAGAAGATGAAAAATGTAAAAAAAATTAGGGTTAGTGTTTTTTTTTTAAGGGATATCGGCTGATATTTTGAAAGTTTTGAAAATATCGGCCGATATCTCGTTACGGCCGAGACGAAGTTCATCTCGGCCGATATATACCGATATTTTGGGGATTTTTTACCGATATTTTCGAAACCGATATCTCGTCCCGATATCGTACCAGTTCCGGCCGATACCGATTCATACCGGCCGATACGAACCGGTATCGGCCGGTTTTTTAATCCATGATGATGAGTGCAGGGATGCAAAGAGATGCATGATTCTCTGACTATTCGTAGGTTCCACCCAGTGAAAAGTCGGGTTTGAAAAAAAAAAGAAATTCGTCTCGATTTATAAATAGGATCAGATCTGAATTTATATAGATTCCAATTCGTGGATCCAAACCTGACTTGTGGATGTGCGCTTTTAAGATATGAGTCTTAACTGTATATATGCTAATGTCAAAAACTTCATAACACAACTTATATATTAGTTCTAAAGATGTTGGAATTCATTAGTTGTGGAAGGAAGACTTTATGCATCGTTATTGAGTTGAACAATATCCTTGTTTTGATTTATGCAGGTTGAATGATATTCTTGTTTTAAGAAAATAATAATAACAATAATAAAAAGTGAAGTTGAAACCGGTTTTAGACCCGGACCCAGTCCCTTCTTGGAACTAGGTCCAGAACATGTAAATAGGTTTCGAATTAGAACCAAAACCACCTTTAGAAAACAGTTCCATTTTTTAGTCCAGTGTGGTTTCAACCCGTTTGCATCCCAAAGTCCAATTACCATGGGTCGTGGTCAGCATTTTCATTATTTTACGCCGTGTTCTTTAGCGGTCCCAAGCTAAATTAGCCGCATATTGGATAGAAGATACCAGGACAAGGTTGTCTACTTCAATATGTAATTAGAAGGATATTTGCAGCCCAAGCTCAACTTAAGACCTTTTCAGAGAGCAATTCCGCCTCGAGGGGGTGGCAACTTGCTGCCTTTCCCGCTCGCAAAATGAGTCGCTGATGATGCCTCCTATGCCAGCTGAATTAGTAAAGTGGTTGTGGGAGCCGTTAAATTTTTAACTTGTACAAAGCGTGAGGAAGGAGCCATCTATCTGTGGAAGAGCCAGCATAGGAACATGGTCCAGCAAATGCATGAGCTAAGTTACATTCTAACTAGGTCATAATAGATTTTGGACATGACCTATGAAGGGAATAAAGGGCGGTAGTTAAAAATGAGCTCATTCCTAGTTTTCCAAAATGAACCATGAGACAATTATAATGACTGGATTTAGAAGGTCAGAGGGCCATAACCAATCATTAAATGTGTGATTGTGAGTCTGATTAGTCAGGGCATTTGAAAGAGTTTCAAGACCCTTCTTGTGAAATGACAATAGCAAAAGAGATGTCCAACACTAAGTGCCAAGAGGGTGGAGCGAGACGGCCGAAACGCTAAATTCTAAAATAATTTTATGTCCGAAACGTCTCCAAAACACCTATACAACATAGTGCTTATGAATTTATAAACAATTAACTAATGAGCTCAAACATATCTCATCCATTTATTCAAGTATAAAAAAAATGGAGAAAAGAATTAACTTTGCAATTTGATCATATAAAATAATTAATAATTAAAAAGTCTGAAAAAGTTTCTTCATTTAAAACATAAATATCAAGCTTACAGAATTGAAAAATGCAAATAAATTACAGATTCTGCACAGTTCGTTTCATATTCGGTTGATCCGCGCTTCGAGCATCTTCGAACTGCACTCCGAAGATGGTCAAACAGCAGTCCGAGGACGGATCCGCTCTGAAAACGACGATCAGTATTTTTAGAGTGCGATCAGAAAGTGGGAGGAGAGGTTCCGATTACTAAGGCCCAACGTTTCCTCCAATGTATTACACAAAGGGCAGGTAGGAGGGATATTATTAGAATCCAACCGTTGGGCTAATCGGGCTCTAGTCGGTAGCCTTCTATTCAAACTAAGCCAAGTGAAAAACTGATCTGATTCGGAATGAACCTGGGTTTTCCTTATTTTTCTCCTTGGGTGATGTGATCCCAATCATATACCCTATATCTCTTTGTATATGGCTTTGAAACTACGTGTCCCACTAAGTTCTAAGTTCGGACCTCCCAAGATAGTTGAGCGATTTTGCTCACTACATCAGGTGGCCAAAGGGTCTGTAAAAGATCAATATTCTGAAGCAGATTTGGATACTCAGTAATAAGCAGCTTATCCACTCTGTCAAATTCCTGTAGACACCTTTGGAAAGATGAGGAAGAATGTGATTTTTCAAACTGGCCAAGACCTGGGACCCATATATCCCCAAAGGTTGGTTCTGATGTTTGTCTCATTTCCCACCACCCATCTTCGACCGGATGATAACGTTTTTGTGCTTGATCATTGAATCCGATGGTTTGGCCATGGCATACTCAAATCCCTTGTGCCGAAGATGTTTTTGACAAAGAAGTCTTCTCTCTCTCTCTCTCTTCTCCTTCTTCTTCTATTTTTTTTTTATAATGGCGTAGGACCTCTTTAATAATTGAATGTACCTCTAGGTACGTGAAGTCTCTACCGCCCCCACCCACCGTATAAATCACGCACCGTATAAATCCAATTCTTGCGAAGGCAAATAGTCGGATAGAAAGAGCTCGAGTTCAAAACCGCAACAATTGATTTCTTAGCTTTGGGCCTAGCCAAATCCGCAACCTCAATGGCGTTGTCCAACTAAAAAGACTACTACTCCAACTTCCAAGGAAGAAAAGAACCTCCCACCACAATAGGCTGAGAAGTAGTTGTTCCAACTAATCTGGATGGGTCTACCTTGTTTGATGATGAAGCATGATTGGGAATGATTTTGAATTCGTAACCCAACCATTTTATGTAACAAGTTTGATGTATCAACTCCTCCAACCCTAGCCTCATTTACAAATATTGAAGAAAAGTTTAAAGCAAACCCTGTATTGCATTATTACATGTTCAAATTAGCTAGTCTGTCAACAGTTGCGGCTCCTAGCTCATGGTTCTAGCTCTTTTCTTGGTTATTGTTGCCACTGCACAAAGATGAAATAAATAATAATAACATCAAGTAATTAACTATGTTCACATCCAAATCCAAATCAATAAACTTCTATTTAGATTCACAAAACCAAAGAGCCAATAGGCTTCAAACAAGTTGGTGAAAAAAAAATGAAAATGCCTAGGCAGCAGCCTAATCGTGCCATTTGGACGGCTGATTCTCAACCTGATGGGACTTCTAACATAAAACAAATGCAATAGCCCAACATAAAGGGCAGGTTCTTTTGTTTTTTTTTTAAAAGGCCAAAAAGGGAGAGGGGCCATGGCGGAAACAGACGAGTACGTTCCTCGTAGTGACGAAGAGAAGAACAAAAAGTCTATATGGACTAACTCATGGAGTTAGTCCATGGAGAGACCCCATGGTTTTGGGGAAAAATCACCTCATGTCATGTGATTTTTCCCTCAAAATCATGAAATTAGTCAATGAATCGGTCCATGAGTTAGTCCATCTAGCAGGGCTCATAGAAGAAAGGGAGAGTGAGAGGTGACATAAAGAAAAGATTGTGATTGGACAAGGATGAATGATTGAGAAATTGCCCCACTGCCTTTCTTTTGAAATGAGCTGGCTAGATAGTAATTAGTAAGCATGTTAATTGTCCCCACAAATTACACACACATGGTGCATATGCACCTGCAATTTGTCGTTTCTAATTGCTCGTAGTCTGCCCTTGCAGAGGTGGTAGTGGGCTTGTTATAGCTGATAGGTTCATCCAGATTTCATTGGATCCAGATCCCTGTTTAAACCAATCAAATTAACTGACATCCCATCTACTTCTATGAATAAAAAATAATAATAAATTGGTAAAAAAATCTCTTTAGAGGTTTTGTAATGCCTCCCGTCCATCAATTTTTTTTCTCCAAGGTTTGTACTCTATGCAGCTTAGATATATATTTTTGCAAGAGGTCCCTAAATATGCCACCTCATATATTTTCATTACTGATTTGCCCTTTCAACTGATTAGGCATAAAATTTTAAAATTTTAAATCTTTCATTCTCCCTCTTCTTCTTCTTCAATTTGGGATATAAACAAATCTAAAACACCACCGTTCTTTTGCAATCATCTTCTCCTGTCCGATCTAGAACAACAATCAGATCGGGTTGTCGAAGAAGACATCATCTTCTCCGACTCGATTTACGTTCTCTACTACAGAACAGAGACTCTGCTACAGGACTTCTTCTCCTCCCACTCAACGACGCAAGCGACGAGCGGCGAAAGGCTGCAACGGCAACTAGCTCCGACCGTGGTGGGAGGTCTCCGGTCTTCTTCTCTGGGATCGTGCGATCCCAAGAACCCAAGTCTGTTTCGCTGCAGCGATCCGGATTTCCCTGTCTTTGTTTTTCTTGCGGTTCTCTTCTCCGACAATGCTAAAGTACTTCCGACAAGATGCGACGACGACGGCGAAGAGAGTCTCCGGCAACTTGCGGTGTGGCACGATGGCTGCACAAAAACAATGGCGATTCGTTTCTCCGGTTCCGGCGACGATGGGCATAACAGATTGACGCCGCTTGTTGGGATCGTAACAGAACATTCTTCTCTGTCAGAAATTCGATTTGAAAACACCAAATCTATCCCTACCTCTGCCAGCCTATTTTTGTTACAGAAAACCAGAAATGAAGAGAAATAAGAGGTCGGGTTGCCAGGCAGGCCAGGTTTTGGTCCGAGTCAGTTCGACCTGACCCGTGAAGCAAAAGGCCCAGCCAGTAACACACGGAAGTTCTCGTTTGTGAACTTTATTTGAGTTTTTGTTAAATTATTTATGTCCTGTTAAATTTATCTGAGTTTTTGACAAATTTATATGAGTTTCTGTCAAATTTATCAGAGTTTTTTTATTCTTTATCAAATTTATTTCAGTTTTGCGCAAATTCATCTGAGTTCTGAAACACATTTATATGAGTTCTGGACAAATCTATCTAAGCTTTAGACTAATTTATCTGAGTTTTGAAAAAAATTTATAGAATTATAGACAAATCTATCTGAGTTTTTAGCAAATTTATTTGAGTTTTTGAAAAATATAGCTGAGTTTCTGACAAATTTATCTCCATTTTGAAAATCTTAACTGAGTTTTTGAACGAATCTTTCTAAGATTCTTAGCAAATTTATTTTTAATTTTTTAGATCTATTTGTGTATTTGGATTTTATTTGTGTTTTTCAAAATTTATTTGTATTCTTTGAAATAAATTTAACTGAATTTTTGACAAAAATACTTGAGATTTGTCAAATTTTTCGCTAATTTAAAATTTTAGATTATCTTAGTTTTGGCAAATGTATTTGTATTTTTTAAAATTTATTTGCGATTTCTACTTTTATTTTTGTCTTTTGAAATTTATGTGAGTCTTTTGAAATTTATTTATATTTTTTTTAAATGTACTTGGAACCTTTAAATTTATTTGGATCTTTTGAAATTGATTTTCATGTTTTGAGATTTATTTATATTTTTTTAAATTTATTTGGATCTTTTGAAATTTATTTGCGTCTTTTTAAATTTATCTGCGTTCTTTGGAAATTTATTGCTTTTTTTTAAATTTATCGTGTTTTTTGAAATTATTTCATTTTTCTAAATTTATTTACGTTTTTTTGAAATTTATTGTGTGTTTTTAGGATTTATTTAAAAATTTTATTAATGAGATTCCATTGATCGTGGCCAATTAAATGGTAGTTGACTATTATTAATGGGATATCCTACTAATCATGGGATATGATTTAAAAAAATAGTAAATTAGACATATTAGGTATGAGAATGTGTTATAAAGATATTTGACTGCATGACTTTTTTTTTTTGTAGACTGTTTGCAACAAAGTCATAGTTTGAGGGACCTCCAATCAAGTGCCCCTAAAAAAAACCATCTCCCCAATGTGGCACCCCCTGATTGGTCCAAACATAGGATCCATTTCCTATTCTATTTGGAAATGGATCTCCTGTTTCGTCCAAACAGGACTCCACGCGTCGCCATGTGAGGGGGCGAAGAGGGGGAAGGAAAGAGAACCTGCCCCCGCGTGTGTCATCCCCTGTTTGAACGAATATGGGGATCCGGATCCATTCCATTTATGTTATTAATACAAGAGACGTGCTACACAGCCCGGGAAATGTGCCCGGGCTGTGGCACAGTCCCCCAAGGGTCAGCTGGGATCCAACGGTCCCCGGGGGGACGGTGCCACAGCCCGGGCACATTTCCCGGGCTGTGTGGACTTTTCCTTAATACAATTGCAACTTTTTTGTCTTGATCCTCGGTCTCCAAAAATAAGTGCCAGGGTTTTATGCTTTTGTTTTCATGTTGGGCTAGTGCTTGCTGATCTGTGTGTTACTTCAAATTTGAAGGCTCAATAATGAGAAGTTCACAACTGTTTATGAGACACTATTAGAATATCTTATAACCTTTCTCAAATTAGAATTCTCATAATTGTGATAAGCAAACAGGCCCAAGTTAAAGAAGTACTCTTCTATCCAAAAAAAAAAAAAGTTAAAGAAGTACTCTAGTTACACATTGAGGCACACCTATTTAACACCCAAGCCGCAGGAATATTAATGTGGCAAAAGCTGATTATAATAAGAGCTAGACGTAAAGATTTAACAGAATTTTAAGTATTTTTAATTATCTTTATTATTACACCATTTATCTATTTCAAGAAAAATTTTAAAACATCCCACACATGGCAAGGACATTCATTTTGATCAACTCAGATTTTCGGAAGTTCATTAAGTTACGGAGTTCCACTCCTTCAACTTCAGTGTGAATTTTTCGAAATCAAAGACTTGAGGCTCTAGACTCTAGAATTTGATAGAAATTGACTGTAGTCTAATAATGTGATGTTCTATTGGCTTGATTTTATGTTCCGTTTATTATTTTAGTAAATTACCAAATGACACTCGTCCTGTTCACTTACTAGAATTTCTAACAGGAATTCTGTATTTCATTACCAGAATTCCCACAGAATTCATGGGAATTCATGGGCATTTGAAACTCCAATCATTTCAAATCCCAAGAAAATTCAGCATTTGAAAAATCACTTTAACAAGTACGATTTGGAAATCTCACTTGGCACATAAATTCCGGGAGAGGGACGACGGCATTCCGGGAGCTCAGGTCTATGAATGAAACAACGAATTTAGAATTTCAAAATTTGGGAGCATTTCAAATAACAAGATTTGAAATTTCCAAACAACGGTTAGATATGAATTCTAATAAAGAAGCGGGCCCCTAAAGTCAGAAACGAGAGAGTGAGAAAAAAGATGCAGATGATTGTTATGTAAAACTAGGGTTGAACAAAAATAACGGTAACTCGCCAACCCGCCCGCTCCGCTCCGCCCCGCCCCGCTACAAGTAGATATACGTCAAAACCGCCTTTAAGCGGGAGAGGCGGTTTCAATCCGTACCAATGAGCGGGCGGTTACGGTTTGATATTTGAGTAGACAGTTTCAAACCGCCCCGCCCACTCATTTAAAAAAAAAAAAAAAAAAAACCCTCTTCGACTTCATCTATTCTTCACAGACTAAAAAAACCGTCTATACTTTGGGCAGTTACAGTTTCCACTTTTTATAAATCGTTATAAATTAAAACCGCCTAAACCGCCAATGCCCACTCCAAAACTGGCCCGCCCGTGCCACGGGCCGGGCCAGCACGGCCAGACCCAGCTCGCGGGCCGGCACGGCATGGCCCAATGGCACGGCTCGCAGTGGGGCAGGCTGGGCCGGGCCAGCCCGCGGGCCTCTTTTTTTTCTAATAGAGTTATCGGCGGGCCAGTTTAATGATTGTGTCAGGTGCGTAATTTGTATAGATTTTTTAAAATAAATGTATTTGGGTGAACTCGGTCTCACAACCATTAGGATGTGAAAGATAAAAACAACCACTAGACTACCTAACTTTTATATACTAATATTTATTCAAACAATATTAAAACTAGTTAGATGAGGATGTGAACCTAACCACGAATATTAAACTATTAGTTACATTAGGATGAGAACTTAACCACTTTAGATGATGATGAGAAACTAACACCTTTTTTATCCAACTTTTCACTCTTTCATTCAAACAACTTGAAATATAAAAAAAAAACATATCATGTCCTTTTTTCTACTCATTTTTCAGCCAAATTGAAATGCCATGGTTAAGGATATTTCAATTGAGATGGCAAACTCAATTTCTATTTTTTTGGCTTAATTATCATACTTTAAACGAGAACTTAGCGCGGTTAAATATTTCTACCTTTATCAACAATCATTTCAAGTCTTCCAAATGACCCACCATGAAACCACAACCTTGGACTTCATTTTATTTAGATTTGCATCAATTTCTTTATTTTTTAGTTATGGGTTTTTAGTCTTAGTCAATAATTCTCATTATCTTTATCATGGTTACATATTTTTTACTTCTTTTTCCTAGTGTTCATATCAATGTAAATATATGGATTCATGTGATGTGATCGAGAGTGGAGTTATAGGTACATGTGACGAGATTATATTGAACATAAATGACTGAGTTATGAACATATTCCTGTGTTTAATTCTGAGCTTTCCAACTTATAAAGAATCTCAACTTCTCAAATGCTCAGGGGTTCTTGAACATAGATGAATCTAGGTAGGGAATTTCATTTGAAATTCTCAAATATCTCTGAAGACAACAAAATTAGTGAAGGCAAGGAGGTAAATTTAGTGAAGGTAAGTGTGTCACACCAAAACATTCCCCTTATTACTTCTCCCCAAAAACATAATGCCCCTCATTATTAGTGTGACTAATTTATACTAAAGTCCTACCTTACCAAGTTATGTAAGTGTATTTTTTATTAGAAAATGCCTGGGGTTGTTAGTTAGCTGGGAATTAGATTTTTATAAATTAAAAAAATATATAAAAAATAGTTTTTTTTGGCGGGCCAGGCAGGCCGTGCCTAGCGGGCCTGACGGGCCGATCCTGACGGGCCGACGGGCCGCAGGAGCTAGCCCACTAGGCTGACGGGCCTGGCGGGCCGTGCCTAACGGGCCAACGGGCCTGCGCAGCTCGGCCCAACATCATGGGCCATGCCCAATGGACCGTGCCGTTGACCGGGCCGTGCCGTGCCACGGCCCATTGACTAGCGGGCGGCCGGCACGGCCCACTTTACATCTCTAATTTGTACGTTACTTTTCTGAGACCGAAAACATTTCACAAAGGGATGCTTTTTGAAGCATTGAAAGAAGGAGGATACCTTTTTATCTCGTACCAAATGCAAATTGTACTCCCTTGTGGCTGACATTTATGTCAGGAAAAAAAAAAAAAAAAGGTCATATCGTTTTCAGGTGGGGTCAATGGTTCTTTACCAAATGGTTCATAATTACCACCCTTCCCATCTTTGTGATTTCATGTATTTGTGCTTGCACACACCTGTGCGTTTTGGCTGTTTATTGGAGGCTATGATCTTGGGTACTGTGTATTCCCAAAGAATCAGGTCCTCGCGATGAGCCGATGACGAGCGTGAACCATTGATAATAGCCATGTCATTGTGGGGAAAAATCCTCCCATACCATGCCGCAGCCCCCACGCACTTGTCGTAGTGGATTATGATTGGTCTAATTAGGATTGGTATTGTTGTTTGGATATCCACTTATGTGCAAGGTAGACATCCACAGTGATCTGGTGGACTTTGATTGACTTGTTCATCACCGCAATTTAATTGCATTACAAGGATTTTCTCGTGAGTGCTTACATTTTAATTTAAATAGTCTTTTTTCTAAATCCTTAAATTTGTCTGACTCTAGAGGTTTTAAAAAAAAAGCCGAATGTCCATGAATCCATCATGGCCCAAAATTCTAACCCTACTTAGGAGATCAAATATAAATTATATTAGGGCATTTATATAAATAACATCAAAGTCATCTATAGCGTTGCTCCTGAGCTAGGCTAGGCCAAGCCCCATGAGCACTGCATTGAGCTAGCTGTGGTTGGCCTCTAGAGAAAAGTGATTTGTGCCCAAGCCTAATTGATCGCCCAAATCAGTCATGGGGCAAATTTGGTCCCATATGATAAGGGTTTTTCTTATTAATAGTATTTCTCTAATGATAATAGAATGTGTTGGAAATTTCTGACAATGTTTAAATTCTTAAAACTTTAAATATTAAATTTGATGGAAATACACTTTTAATTTTTTCAATTATTAGACTTCTAGCGTTTTAAACGTTGGAGCAAGGTTGAGCATTTGGGGATAGTATAGTTTATCTTTCCAAAAGTGACACCTAAAAGCGTTCTATTTGACACTTGTTTGACCACTGTCTAGTCTCGTCGTCTTTTTAGTAATTGGGGCAAAAGGAATGGTGGGATTCTATTCACTATACTTCTGGTCGTGTAATGTTTGTACCTTCAGTTGTCTTTCCCATTTCAATCATGACCAGATCTGTGTCAAATCTCTTTTTTTTTTCTTTTCTCACGACTCACATGTGTAACACTGGTACACTTAGCTATCTGATCCAACATGTTTGCTCACATGGTCCCGGGTCCACTTTCAAGGGTCTGGCCGGACTCCTGGAACCTCTCACTTCAACAATTCCTAAGATTGAACGGGGTGTGGCCCATGGTGGGCCTATCTATTGAGAATCTTAAAAGTTAAAAAATGAACACCCTCATGTTGCAATGGATGTCCTTGTTTTTTTACTTTAAAAGAATATGGATAGCCCCACTGAATGATTGACCATGTGATCAATAACATGGGGTAGAATTTTCACCTGCATTCAATCTTGAGGAGCAAGTTGAGATTTCAATAATAGAGCCTCGTAGTATAGAACCACTTCGCTTTGAGTTGCATTGTGTCTGCTCTTTCTAACAATCTCAAACTCATTCTTGTCGATTAATATTAAAGTAATTTACCTTCCATTAGATGAAATTTTTTTTTTTTACTACAACAGATATTATTTGTCCTTCATCTTCCTTTATTTGTCAGGAACTTAAATGCAGACGACAAAAGGGCGTTTTTTTTTTTTTTTAGAGAAATTCACTGTGCCATATAATGGTAAAAAGTGGGAGGTTTCTCTAAGTAGTAGCACACTATTTCACATGAAAAAAAAAAAACACTATCTGCTGCGTTATGGCCGTGTTATTTTCTTTCAAGTGGAAAGTTTTATCATTACATTGTAAAACGTGTGCGAGAAAGTGGAGTGTGCGATATGTGTAGGTAGTTGAACAACAAAACCTGGAAGGATTCAAGGGTGCATGAAATATGTTTCCAAGAGACTTCCACTTGCATCCATCCACAAAATTGGGGATTATCCTTAACTAGAGAATTCCACTCCTATCCAGCAATGTGGGGCTCACTTGCGACCACAGGCTACCTTTCATTGGTGTTGCTCCTTTGAATGTCTTCGAGGCTCAAGCCTAAATTTATAATCACAGAACTTTTATTTGCAGTTGGATTCAATCTAAAGAAAAACTGCCATAAAGATATCAATAATTTTTTTTATTTTTTTTAAAATATAATGGGAAATTTAAATTAAAGTGTTTTTGAAATGAGGGCTTTATTTTACTTGACTCTATTAGTAGATTGAATTGATTTTTTTTAACCAGCCAAGTCATTTGGATCTATGAGTGAACTAGCTGAAATGAATTTAATGGTTGTGCATGGACCATTTGCACAAGAATTAAAAAATACCCCAATTGATTTTGGTGAGAACGGAAGGGACAACCAGTTGGCTATCCCTTTATTCTCTTGTTGGTATGATTTAAAAGATAATAAAAATTGTTCAAAGAAATAGAATATCATAAGCATTAGTATGTGTTATTTCAGAGATTAACAAACAATATCATGACAAGTAATAAACCTTGTAGTGGTATAAGATGCTTTGAGTAGTTTGAGTTTTGAATAACTGTTGATTAGGTTTTGCTCTTCATGGCATAGATTGAGATCATTTCTCAATTGATGGGTACAGTGAGATTATAAAAACATATTGAATCTTTAAAAGTCTTTACACAGCAAAAGGGCTATTAGAATCCAACTATCAAGAGGGAAACTAATCGGTCCAAACAATTTCCATGGAATACTTCTGCAGGCCTAATTTTGGGGGGGGGGGGGGGGGGGGGTTTGGCACTTTACTAGCATAAATTTGACGAAAATTTACTCAGATAAATTTTTGTAAAGTTTACTCAGATAAATTTTATTCCAAAACTCAAATAAATTTAACGAAAATTCAGATAAATTTCTCTAGAACTCAGATAATTTTGTTCCAAAACTCAAATAATTTGACGAAAATTCAGATAAATTTCGCAAAAAACTCAGATAAACATTACAAAAACTCCGATAGATTTCTCCAGAACTCAAATAAATCTGACAAAAATTCAGATAAATTTCACAAAAACTTAGATAAATTTGACAGAAACTGATATAAATTTGTTAAAACTCAGATAAACTTGACAAAAACGTAACTAAATTTCACAAAAACTCAGATAAATTTCAAACAAACTCATATATTTATCAAAAATGATATAACAGCCATGCTGCTTTCCTTCTCTGGCAATTGCGTATCACCGTCGACTACGTTCGGCAACGATCGGAAAACTACAGTGGCGGCTACGAGACCGACAAGCCTTTTTCCTATAACAAATTTCTGTATCCTTTGCTTTATGGGCTTTTTAGTGGATCAGGTTGACCTGACCCGAACTCGAACCAATAACTGATACAGAACCCAGGCCCAGAAGACCTGTCTTCTTCTTCTTTGTTATCTGATCTGCTTTTCCCGACAAATGCATCAAATATCAAAAAACATGACCGAATTCCTCCTGGAAACAGAGGGAATTCAACTGATCTGTGCTCTTGATCGACTGCCTCTTCCAGAAAGATGCAAATGAGGTCTTTAGGCATCCTCCATAATTCTTCCGTTCTGGTCCTGCAACAAGAACCAGAAGATGGGCGTCCTCCATAATTCCGATGTCGCGGTCCTTAAAGGCGAGGGAGAAGAGGGCGGGGACGGCGCCGAGGTCGACGATCCTCGGGCGGTTTAAAGGGTAGAGGGTGATGCCGAAAAGCGCCTTGAGGGCGTCTTTCATGGATCTGGTGGGGGAGGAGTGGCTGCAGAGGAGGTGGGAGAGGGCATCGAGAAGGCCTGGCGTCGCCATGAAGGGCTCCCGATCGGAGATGGAGAGGTTGAGGAGGGTGGCGATGGCATTCTCTTGGGCGGCCAGAGAGGAATAGTAGTGGAGGTGGAGGAGAAGGTGGATGGCACAGACCTCGAAGATATAGGCGCGGGAGTCCGGATCGTGATTGGAGAGGAGGCGGAGCTCGCAGAGGGCTTGGGTTCGGATCTGCTCAGAATCTGAATTCAGCCACTGCACCAGAGAGCGATCTGTGCGTCTCTTCACTTCCATTTCCAACTTCTTCTTCTTCTTCTTCTTCAGATCCGATTGAGAATCAGATTTCTGCTATGTATTTGGATTGGATAAGCAGAGCTGCTACCATGGAAGAAGACCTGATCGTGAGAAGTTAAGGAGGGAGAATACAAGATTTAAAATTTAAATTTTCAAAATTTTATGCCCAAAACAGTTGGAATGGCAAATTAGTCCTGAAAAATGTGATCATATGGATATAAGGACCTATAGCTGCAAACAGTCTAGCTGAGGGGACCGGATGCCTTAATAAGTTTTTCCTTGAACTGGAGACTGGATACATTCACTTATAGGGACTTTTCGCTAATTTTGCCTCTTTTTTTACCAAACGAAAGGGAGTTGTTTTTTGTTTTTTTTCCCACCATTTGGGCATGTGTGATTTTAGCTGCATGAGCACATCTGTTGGGGTCAACGTCAACCCTTGCTCCTGAGCTATCATAATTGTAGTCGAGCCCTCGTCCTCACCATAAAACTATTATTGTACTATTTTTTATCACTAATTGATTTTGTTAAAAATGGTAACTCAATAGGATGTAAGATCCTACAATATCAATGAATATGCATGTACAATCTCTTCCCTTTGTATTTTAGCGTTCATCATTTTCTTAGTACAATAATTACATTCAAAGTAGTCAGTTCAGACCCTCTCTAGAGCCCTGTCCATTCAATCTGAGGCTATTATAACCACATATCTCCTTTGTTTTCTTATCAAATAGGTGGCATGGAGCAGCCATGCACTTTTTTTAATTTTATTTTATGTGTTAGATGAGTAAGTGGTACAATACTCCCATGAGAACCTAGCCAAGGTGGCTGTGTAAAATAAGGATCCCATGCGGTCGGACGCATGATGTCCCCATCCATACCTAAAAAAAAATAACATTTTTTAATATACTCGTGCAAATCCTGATAATTAATATGCATTTTTTATGATTTATCCCTTCCCCAAAATTTTTTTTACATAAAGCCCCCACAAATTGAATTTCTTGGATCCACCCTGCATGCAGGTTCACCTTAGAATCCAGAACTGAACCCTGATTACGCCGGGAGAGCGGGTATTATACTATCATATCTCCGGGGATGGAGTTTTTTACTGCAGGAGCAGCTAAGGATGGAGCAACTAATTGGTCCCAAACCCCCCCTATTTTTTCAGTGTCATGTCATACATCAACAGCAATGTTAGGCAATATAAGCAGATCTCAAGATAAAGCAAACTAGAGTGTTTGGCATATAATGAATACTTATAAAAAGCAAGAAATGAGACCACGAAAAAATAATGGGACTCTCTTTTGATGTTAAATCCAATGGGCCCAGCTAAGAATAGTAATCAAGTATTACCCTCTATGTTTTCAATGAGTTACACAATTAATTAAGATTATCATCATGATTGCCCTTTATAATGTTAGAAATTGTTGAAGAATACATCTAATGTTAAAGTCAAATGTTAATTCTCACCTTCGACAGAATTCATGTTGATAAGCTTGGTCGTAGTCACCCAACTGGGTAATCATGGTTCCAACCTAATGTTGAGAATTTTTTAATTCAAAAAATCTAAGCTTCAAATTCATAATGGAACTCAACTGGGTAATCATGGTTGAAACCATCTAATGTAAGAAATATAATATTGGATAGGGTCATGTTAAAAATTAGCCCTATCAGATTATCTTAGTCCTTGGCTTTAACCATAGATTTTTTTTCGTTTAAATCCAACGGACGGTCAAGGTTTAATGAACATAAAATTGGGACAGTTGCAGATTATGAGGGGATTATAATGCGAAAGGAGTTGCACTGATCAAAGTTGGGCCCAAGTTGGCCCCATAAGGCTGGCTCGAAAGAGAAAATTCTCCCCATATGTTAGTACTAACACCGTAATTATGAACTTCAAGGGATTGGCCGAGTGGTCAGGACCACAATTCCTCCTTCCAGCGTTAGAAGTATTGGTATCGACCCCCGATTTTCCTCTCTTCAGGAACTGAAGGTTGATTCCACTTGTGCTACCACCTGAGGGCCACAGGAGTTTTATCTAGCTTCTCTCTAATCCCGAATGGATTAGTCCAGCCCAAAGGGTTGGGAACCCTCCATTAGAGAAAAAAAAAAAAAACACAATTATGGTCGAAAGTATTCCGATGGAAGATACTTGAGAATTTGCAAGACATGACATATCACCTTTGTTCATATTGTCTCTGGCGAGGGAGCCCTCGAGTGAGGTGGGGAGAACCCTCTAATGAAGTAGCACAGGCTCGGGTGAGGAAAGGTTACCGCCTAGATACTAGTTGGTTAGAGTATTCAAAGACTCCTCATTGCCCTTAGCAGTGCTAAGGGAACTCGGCAAAGCCAATTTCCAAAGATCGAAAACTGCGTCCTCTGACTGTTGTTTCAAGTGACAAGATTTCAAAGGAAGCTCATTACAGATCATTGTATGCCTTCTCTAAAAGCCTAGACTCAATGAGTTCCAACGGCCATTACCTGCATTGCTTCTTTTCAAACGTCTAAGCATCCAAGGCCCAAGCGCAAGATAATTATATATCTTTGCACTGTCCAGTTTACATTTCAACAGTAATCCCAGCTGGTTACAGCAACATAAATTGTTTTTTTTTTCTTTTTTGTTCTTTTACATAAAAGAAAGATAAAATAAAGGATATTCGAAGTATGAGATGAGATTGGTCATTTTTAAGCAATTAACAATATTTTATTCAAGCCCTTTCCACCAGAATGGAACAAGGCATGTTGGCACCTGGCAGAAGTGGTAATCACGATTTTGAACGTGATTAGATAATGTGCATCATCATGACTATAATTGGCAGAGGAATCAAGTGTGTGCTAGCAAGAAACAAGTCCTTCAAAAGCAAAACTCAATGTTAGAAAGAAAAGTGATGAATTGGTAAAAATTGATGAGAAGAATTCATCAAATATATAAAATCCCCTACTAAGCAAAGTAGGAAAATATCAGAATATCAGTAATGAAGTTCCAAAAAGGGCGGACTTCACAGATAAAAAAACCCAAAAGATGGTCCCAGGAGTTGTCAAATGTATATCCTGTGCCAGATATTTAAGCAAGAAGATCCAAAGAATACCATTCACCCAAGGATGTCAAATAATCAACTACAAAATGGTCAATCATATAGCGTAGTTTGATCCAAACAATTGAAGGTTGAGATCTAATTGTTATAGATGGATAGGATAAGTTTTAGGAAATATACATTGACAAAACATATAAATAAGCACTGTAGGCCATTGACCATTGCATTTTTTTTTCTTTATTTCTTTCTTCTCTTTCTTGTTTTTTTTTTTCTTTTGAACTTCCAGTGCAACTGAAAAACCAGCCAGTTGTTTCTCTGTGAGACTTCCTCTTTTCAAAAGTCTGTGTGGAAATAAATATTGGTGCGGGACCTTACCAATTTGGATCCAACCAGTAGAAGTGACGCCTGATATTCTAATTCAACTAGTCGAAGTTTCTTCCCTACCTATATCTTCTTCAGCTGTCAGGTGGAGACAAGTCCTGGAAAGCCCAGTGGAACATCTTTTCTTGGTGTTGAAAAATTGAGTATTGCATTTGGATAATTTAAATCCCTCAAAGAATAATATTACAATATATTTCTTTCTTGGACAACCTTTATAGTTGTTTTGTTGAGGTTAGTTATCGATAAAGATTGATCACTTTAAATTAATATAAAAGTAATAAAACCCTCCATGTATATTGCTGTAATTCATTTAAATCTTTCTTAATAAAGAGTGATCCTAACTTTAGTATATTTATTTGTTAAAATTAATTTAAGGCCTTATCCTACAATCCCTTTTTTAAGGTATATAATTCTTGAAAACTATAAACTATGCACAAGGTTCCCTGAGCCCGTTTGGCACTTTACTAGCTTAGTCAAAGTAAAGTAAAGCCTTCATTTTTTAGACAATGGGTTATACACTTTTTCAAAATTCCCTCCTCCCTTAAAAAAAAAATCCTTTCTCCACTAAAAGACAAAAAAAATTATTTTTTAATACAAAATGTCAAAAACTCCATACCAAATAACTAAAAATAAAATACCATCATAACCCACTTATATTCTATTTTGGGTTAAGGGCTGGGCTACACACAGCCTTTTTTTTTTTTTGATAAAAGGCTACACAGATAGTTAAGTACCATTACTGTAACTACCGCCCCTTCTCAACATATAAGTGATTGTCAGGAGGTCCAAAGGCAAAAATCTGGTTACATGAAATTGGCATCAAATATTTAGGGGATTATGCCAATAATGTTGAGGACTGAAGATAGACTTACATCAGAACAGTCAATCAGCAGGTTTTCGTTCTCCCTCAAACGAACAGACATACAAATGTTCAATAAACAGAAGAGAAAAACAAATGAGGAAAAAAATGGCAATAATCACTTGAGTAAAATAATTAGTCCACAGGAATTATGAAATAAAAAAAACTAATATATCTACGCTACTTGAGTTTAAATGTGTGAATAGAAGATCGAGAGTAACATTTCACTCTGATGCAAGTATTGACAAATCTATAACATGGATCAAAGGTGATACAAAGAAATCACAATCAAGAGATTAGAAATGTCTAAACCAATGAGATTAAAAGGCTAAAATTTAAAATTAAAATTCAATACCAAAGCCTTGCCATGTTTATGCGGGAAGAAAAAAGAGGATGCAAAATGCAAAAAAAAAAATCTACAAAATCCTATTGTAAATTTTAATAGAAAAGAAAAATAATTTTATTAATAATGAGAAATGAAACTGAAAAAAAAAACATATAGTTGAATTTTTATAAGGAGAATCCAAGACAAAAAAGAAAAAAAAAATGAAATTCATTGCTGAACTTTATTATATTTGTAGTCAGGATCCCAATCACAAACCCTAGACTACTTGGTGTTTACATTGAAGTGATTAATGAAGACAAATAAAAGAAATCTAGACTTGTACTTTCATATAAGATCAACCAACCATACCAAAAGAGAAAAGGAGAATGATTGCTACACTCCAACATAAATATTTGCTCTTGTTAATCACTCTGCTTGTGTTTGATCCTTGTAACAATGGAGGAATAGAGAGCACAGACCTGACCTAATTGATGAGTTATAATTGATATGTTATATCTAATAAGTTGTTATCCTTTGTTAAGCATGACAGAGCTAATATGTTGGCCATCTTTTTCATAGTGACCAAATTTCCAAAGACATGGATTCTGATTGCCTCAACCTGGATGGTTCATATTGATGATAAGATAAATTGGCCTTTTTGCGTTCAAATAATAATCATAAATTGGCTTTAAAAGATCTTAGCCATGTCTTGTACAGGCCTACAAACACAAGCATGAAATAAATAGTTGAATTCATTAGAGATTATCTACAAAAAATGTGAGCTGACCACTGTTTGCCTCTTTCCATTACAAAAAGGATAGAGACATACACAGAGGCAACAGTTTAAATAGCTTTAGCTTATTCTGATAATGTTGAGGACTGAAGATGGAACTTGATGATGCCAAAAACAGGGATTCGGACACCACCGGTCAGATGATTAATGCTATGCAATAAATGAAGAGAGATGAGAGATTTATAGTGGTTCGGTCAAGCGTGACCTACGTCCACTTCAAGAAGGTGATCTTCGATTAATGTCGAGGGTTACAGATATGTGAAAGTAGAGAAAAAACCATCCTCTCTCAAGTGATGAGAGGGCTCTATTTATAACTCTTCCCCTCCAGGTGGGGATGCAATCGGTTCAACGTCTCTTTGGAGCGTCAGACGTGTCCTTGAGGATCGAGCCAGGTGGAAGGCAGGTGAGATCCTCTCCGTGAGACTTGGTAAAAGCAGGTTAGGGGAGGACTTCGTCGCGATGACTTGGAGCCTGAGGTGACGAGGCTTCGTTTAACGAAATCCGGATCTCAACGGAGCTATTCCGGCCTGACCCAGATCCCAGACGGACCGGGTCACTTGGACCTGACTCGCTACCGCGATCCGGATTGGGCTTGACTCATCATTTGCCCCCTCAATGCCCCGTGCCCAAATAATTTTTTGAAAGGGGGGCATTGGTAGATTCAGGTCTGTTCTCCCTCCAAAATCTTTTTCCTCTATTCCGATTTTAATTCAGGTATGGGCGAGCTTTGGAACCGGCCAAGGGGAGAAGGCCTGGGCGCCCGGGGGACAAGTTCCTGGGCGTAGGCGCGAGTGGCTCCATCCTGGACACTCGCCAGTCGGCGGTCGGACGTGATCTGCGCTGGGCGTCCGTCAGGCCGCGGGTGCCCCTGCGGCGACGCTGGCGCCTCCGGCAATCCCGCAATGGGCGAGGACGAGGCGGGCGCCCCTGCGCTGCTGGGCGAGGAGGAGGTGGGCGCCCGCCGCCTGCGCTGCTGGGCGGCATCACCCTGGGCGAGGGCGACGCGAGCTGGGCGAGGAGGAGGTGATGGGCACCGCGGGCGTTGCGCTAGCTGCCTTGGGCGAGGGAGGTGCAGGCCGCGTTGTGGGTCCCCTTTGGGCGAGCAACCACAGCGAGGGAAGCTCGGTCACCGCGGGCGAGGGGGGAGCGGTCCCCACGGGCGGCGAGCCCCTGGCTGCGCTGGGCGAGGGCAGTGTCGCGAGCGCAGGCGAGGGGGGAATGGTCCCCATGGGCGGCGAGCCCCTGGCGGCGCTGGGCGAGGGCGGCATCGCGAGCGCGGGCGAGGGGGGAATGGTCCCCACAGGCGGCGAGCCCCTGGCTGCGCTGGGCGAGGGCGGCATCGCGAGCGCGGGCGAGGGGGGAGTGGTCCCCACGGGCGGCGAGCACGCGCTGGGCGAGGGCAGCATCGCGAGCGCGGGCGAGGGGCCCCCCTGGGCGAGCAGACGCGAGGGAGGAGATTTTGGCAAGGCTGTGGGCCCCCCTTGGGCGAGCAGACGCGAGGGAGGAGATTTTGGCAAGGCCGTGGCCCCCCTGGGCGAGCAGACAGGGCAAGGGAGGCGCGGTGATGCCCCCTTGGGCGAGCAGCCCACACAGTGAGGTCAAGTTGGGCGAGATCCCCCCTTGGGCGAGGAGAGAAGGACTTGGGCGCCCGGGGGAGTCCGATCCCGTGGCGGACGTGTATTCCTTTTTTTTTTTTTTTTTTTTTTTTTTTTTTTTCCGGGGGCGCTGCCCCCTGGGCCCCCGCGAGCTGACCGGTCAGCTAGACCCCCGCCGGGGGACACCCCCGGACCCCCTCTGCGTAGCGCATGATATATCCCTTAGCACACGTAAATTCCAAGACTCTGCCCCTCGGTAACTTCTGATGGGTCATCCCAAAAGAAGAAATGAGAGAGCTTCTCAGGCTGAGGAGAGGGCTGTGCCAGCTGGAAGAGCTTCCGAGGCTGATCTTTCTGCGGCCCGCGAGAGGGCGACCAGGCTTGAGACCGAATTCTTAGTAGCTTAAGAGAGGGCAGCCAGGGCAGAGGCTGAGCTTGTGAAGGACCTTGAGAGGGCTTCGCTCAGAGAGGCTGAGCTTCTGAAGACCCTTGAGAGGGCTCACTGAGCTTCTGAAGACCCTTGAGAGGGCTTCGCTCGGTGAGGTGAGCTTCTGAAGACCCTTGAGAGGGCTCACTGAGCTTCTGAAGACCCTTGAGAGGGCTTCGCTCGGTGAGGTGAGCTTCTGAAGACCCGCGAGAGGGCTTCGCTCAATGAGGCTGAGCTTGTGAAGGACCCTTGAGAGGGCTTCGCTCAGAGAGGCTAAGCTTCTGAAGACCCTTGAGAGGGCGCACTGAGCTTCTGAAGACCCTTGAGAGGGCTTCGCTCGGTGAGGTGAGCTTCTGAAGACCCGCGAGAGGGCTCACTGAGCTTCTGAAGACCCTTGAGAGGGCTTCGCTCGGTGAGGTGAGCTTCTGAAGACCCGCGAGAGGGCTTCGCTCAATGAGGCTGAGCTTGTACAGACCCGTGAGAGGGTGATGCTCAGAGAGACCGTTGTGGAGACAATGACTGGGGCGGTACATGAGAGAACTGCTTTCCCAGATATTGTCCTCTTAGGCTTCGTGCTGACTGAGGGGCTTGATGATTGTAGTGGCAGCTCTTATATATGATGTCGATGGTGATGTGCTCCTCGACCCTGGGCGCCATGATGATGGGCGCCCAAGTGAGGTGCTCCTCTACCCTGGGCGCCATGGTGATGATGCCCGATGAGGTGCTTCTCGCCATGGAGCATGCCTCAGCCAAACTGATGATGTCTATGGTGATGCCGAGGACAACTTTGAGAGTGATTAGAGGGCAGGGGACTCTATTAACTTGTAGCACTGATAAAAAAATGATTTTATTAATCCATTGTTTAGTGCTACACAACATTAACAAAGTTGAAAAAACCAAGCCCCCAAACCCTCACTCTACTTTGACTCTCTTATGGTATCACTGGTAATTCATTTTCAACAGTTCCGCGTTCCCTGGCAATGTGTTCAACCACTGCATCGCGAGGAGTGAATGCTTGTCTGTCTCTCTGCGAAGCAGGACCGCGTTGGTCTCTGACAGGTAGCCTCTCTGTCCTGCTTCGCTTGTTGCTTCTATCCTTCCTTTCCTCTCTGTCTCGCCCCTTCCCGTTGTCGACTGCTCTGGAGGACTCCCCTCGCCTAGCCCTTGTGGTATCTTCAGCATTTATATACTTCTGAACCTTTGTTAGTAGCTCTGGCATGCTTTTTGGCGGGCGTTTCATCACTGAGAAATGGAATCTCGATGAACGGAGACCTCCGAGGAAGGCTGTCATGGACACCTTGTCGTCAGGCTCTTCAATTTGAAGTACCTCCTCGTTAAAACGAGTGAGGTAACTCCTGAGGCTTTCATTTGTATCCTGCTTTATGCTGAGCAGGTGTGTGGCAGGCTTCTGGTGGCGGCGTCCTCCGATGAAATGTGACACAAAGGACTTGCTTAATTCCGCAAAGGTGGCGATGGAGGTAGGGGCGAGATTGGAAAACCACTGTCGGGCGGAGCCCTTCAGTGTAGTCGGGAATGCTCTGCACATGATCTCATCAGCGATATTGTGCAGCTGCATCACAGTCTTGTAGGTTTCCAGGTGATCGAGTGGATCCTTCCTTCCATCGAAGGTCTCCATAGACGGCATTTTGAACCTAGGAGGAAGGGGGTAGTTTACCACATCAGACTTGAACGGAGTGTTCGTTCGTCTGACGAGATAATCCACCGTCTCTGGGGCCTGCGCCCTCACTGCATCGAAGACGTCCCCGATTTGATTCTGCATCTCCTTAAATTTTTCCTCCCATTGATTATAGGGTTCTATGGAAGGACCAGGGAGATTGCTTTCCTCCTCCACTGTATTATTTTCACTTTCCCCTTCTTGGAAGTGGGGGTCATCAGCCGGAGGTTCTGCAAACTGGGCTCCACCCGGAGGTGGAGGCACCGCATAATAAGCATGACCTTGTGGACCAGCCAGGCTCGGGCCAGGTGGGGGGTCCAAAGGAGCTCCGGCAGAGGCATCCTGGGCGCGATGGAACTGAGTCGTCATGGGAACTCCTCGACCCTGGGCGCCATAGGGATGGGCGCCCAGGTGATGGAGATTGGGCTGGGCGCCCACAGGAAGTCCTCTTGCCTGGGCGCCCAGGGGATGGGCGCCCGGGTGAGGGAGATTGGGCTGGGCGCCCATAGGAAGACCTCTTGCCTGGGCGCCCAGGGGATGGGCGCCCGGATGAGGTGCTCCGTTTCGCGGAGCGGTCGGGCCCCGCGAGCGCGTCGCCTCCTGCTGCTGGATCCCACCGAATGGTGCTCCTCCTTGCCCTGCGAGCATAAGTTGGAGGATTTGCTGGTTTTGAGTCACCAGCTGCTGCATGGTCTCCATCATCTGCTGTGGAGAGGGAGTAGGAGCGGGGGTAATCGGGACAGGATTACCCGGTGGAGGACCGTTCTCTCCCTGTCTGGGAGAGTTAGGCTGAGCGTTAGGGCCCGGACCCGTAGTTAGGCCAGGGTTATCCTCACGTCTTCCAGACCTCGTGCTGATCACCATGATTCTAACAAAGGGGTTTGAATTTTTTCGATCCCCACAGACGGCGCCAAACTGATGATGCCAAAAACAGGGATTCGGACACCACCGGTCAGATGATTAATGCTATGCAATAAATGAAGAGAGATGAGAGATTTATAGTGGTTCGGTCAAGCGTGACCTACGTCCACTTCAAGAAGGTGATCTTCGATTAATGTCGAGGGTTACAGATATGTGAAAGTAGAGAAAAAACCATCCTCTCTCAAGTGATGAGAGGGCTCTATTTATAACTCTTCCCCTCCAGGTGGGGATGCAATCGGTTCAACGTCTCTTTGGAGCGTCAGACGTGTCCTTGAGGATCGAGCCAGGTGGAAGGCAGGTGAGATCCTCTCCGTGAAACTTGGTAAAAGCAGGTTAGGGGAGGACTTCGTCGCGATGACTTGGAGCCTGAGGTGACGAGGCTTCGTTTAACGAAATCCGGATCTCAACGGAGCTATTCCGGCCTGACCCAGATCCCAGACGGACCGGGTCACTTGGACCTGACTCGCTACCCGCGATCCGGATTGGGCTTGACTCATCAGAACTCATCAGAACTCGACCGTCAATAAGCATTTTTATTCTCCCACAACATCCCAAACATACAACATTTCAATCGGAAACTAGAAATATGAATGAGAAAATAAAATAAGAAATTCCTTTTGCTATTTAACTAGCATTCCATTATTAGTCCACAGGAATGATGCCCCAAAAAAAAACACAAATTAAATTAATAATAATAATAATAATAAAAAAACACCTGCTTGGTTTTCAATGTGAATGCAAGCACAAGAGGAGCATCAGTCAATGCAGCATTTTTTGGCCAAAACTTGGTGTGCATCAAATAAGACAGAGAAGCCTCCTTAATGCCTGCATCGAAATGTCCACATGCAGACGTTATTGTAGGAAGTTTTTTCCTTAAAAATGGTTTAAAAGAATAAGTAGATGCTTAAGTTGAAGAATCAATGAATAGAGATCCGGATGTATCCAAAAAGTACTGATATTCTTTTAGCAACTCATGTTGTGGGTGAAATAGGAAAATTGAAAAAAAAAAGTAAAATTAGCATATATACATATTAGATGCACTTGAATATTTCCCTTTATATATATATATATATACACACACAATATCATTAATTCATTCTATTAATTCAACAACACAGTAAGTTAATCATAAGCAATGTTCATGTGTGGTTATGTGAAACTAGACATTCACTCCCATCTCACCTCCAATTCTATTAATACCAGAGTCTAAAGTAACATAAAATTAACCCATTCGCATAATCACAGCCAAATCAGTACCTAAATCGCAATGTTCAACAAATAAGCCGATATCTAGACACAACTGTCCGAAAAAGGGACAGAGATTTTATCTGGAGCTATTCAGTTGACCGAACCATACACTTTTGGCCAACACAGGAAAATGACTGCTGGGCTAAAAACTCCAGAAAACCCACAAATTCTTAAAGAGGTTTTCTCTCAAAAGCTTAATCATACAAACTTCTAATCATAAAAAAAAAAAATGAAAAATCGCATCTACTATTTGACTAACGTTCCACTACTCTGTGGGAATTATCAATCATACCAAAGTAATAATAAGAACAAGAGATATACTACATGAATATAAATGCAGACACAACAGCAGCATCTCACTCAATGTGCATGTCCACAAAAAACCAAGCAAGCATTCATCGAATGGGATGCAGGAAATGACAATAGAACAAAAAAGAGATCGGGATCAGACTGACGTGCAAACTTATTCAGAAAAGCACAAACCATGTATGTGCCTCTGGTTAACATGTTTATCAATCTAGCGTCATTTCCCGAAACCTAAACTAAGGAAAAAAAACAAGTAACTCAATGCACAGATACAGAGATTAACAGAAACAGAGCAAAATTAATGACTAAAAAGCACGGATCATCATCATCAGAACCATATCTCATCACCGTAATTGGAAATCCAAGACCCAAAAAGGTAATCAGGTCATTTTTACCATCAGATAACAGAAGATTTCACCAAGATTGTGGGTTTTTCAGCTGCTGTTGTTTCTCTTCTGCGGCGAAAGAAAGGTCAATCCAATCCTCCATTGAACTTACTCAGACTTCTGGAGCTCATCTCATAGTGTTTTGAAACCCTAACGGGAGGTGGATTCCTGTTGAGACTTGAGAGAGAACTGGAATGGGATTTCGATTCGGATTGTCTGAATCTAGTGGAAGGAGAAGGAAATCTCTGGATCGAATCTGGAAGATGATTGTAGGGTTTTGGGAGGGTTTTTGCCGTTCGTTCGTGTCTTTATAAACATGTTTTTCGAAGGGAGAAGGAAACCCTAGATTTAGGGGTCGTTTGTCTTTTACACATGGGATATGTAAATACAATTTACACATGTAAATTATGAATATTTAAATTTTAAGTATGTAACGTTTACACATGCGTTTTTTTTTTACAACGTTTGTCTAATAACACTATTTTCGCATCATTTATATATGTGATTTATTTTACCATATTTGTTTCAATGATATATGTAAATGTATTAAAAGATTTTATAAATGATACTTATTATTCATTAAATTAAATTTAATATAATGATTTAAAAAAGGAGAAAAATGTCAATTTTATATCAAAATTTTCATTTGCATTTTAGATCTTTAAAAAAGAGCATGTCTTTCAACATGAAATATACTTTTCAAAAAAATACATTTCTATCAGTGACCACCTTCACAAAAATACATTCCAACATGTTTGGTTAATTAGATATGAATTTATATTTTGATGGTTAAGCAAATAGCATTATTATTTGTATTTATTAATTGATATTTGATTCAATATTGATCTTAATTCATTATTCAATTTGCATAAAACTTAACCCATGCATCTCATAGGCTTTATGCTAATTATATTTATATTTGAATGATGCCATAATGCTATATAAAATACATTATTTCTTCTCTTTTACATTCATATATACATGTTTAAAGATTTTTAAAGTATTGCAATAATAAATGACTTTAGAAAAATTATTGAGATATTGGAAGAAAACTAAAATAATAAGGTAATTAACTAGTTAAAAGTTGATATAGAAAAATCATTGAGATATTTATCTTATAGATTGTTCCTTAAAATCTTTATTTTCAATATATATTTTGTCTTACAGATTTTGTCCCTTAAAATTATTGGAGCTACTTTAATCTTCTAATATATTTTTTTGTCTTACAAATCTTATCCCTTAAAATCATTCATTTTGAAACATCTTTTATTATTATTTTTCTAATGTGTTGGAGGGGGGTTTCGAACCCAAAACCTCTTTCATGGAAATGTCCAAACTTTAAGAACTCTTTTATTATTATTTTTCTAATGCATTGGAGGGGTTTCGAACCTGGAACCTATTTCACGGAAATGCCCCAAAACCAAACCGTCCGCCTCCAATAACGGGTATTCTTTGAAAACGCACCTCAACAGGTGTTCAAATCTTGGTGTGAAAATGGGCTCATTTCACACCATTTACACATCTGATTTACACGCAAGATGCGTAAATAATTGTAGACAAACATGATTGATACGTAAATGTTACACGTATTCACCATTTACATATGTAAATGGGTGTAGACAACGACCCTTAGCGGGTCCGGGACCGTGGCGATCGTCAGATCATCATCAATCACCATCGAAAGTGCTCTAAGGACCGTCCATCTTGAATGTCACATGTGGCTTAAAAAACCATATCAAAGACAGGTACCATGTGTTTGGAGTGACGTCATCTAGCGGAGGGCTTACCAGTTACCATATGCAGTGTCACAAATATGGGCAGATTTGTGAAAACATTAACCTGATATCACACTTTACGTGTGGCTATTCTGTATTGAGAAAATGTTCTCCTATTTGCTCTACCTGAGCCAACATTTCATCAATACAATCCTCTGATACTCTTTTAAAACCCAACATTTTGCATGAGGCCCAATTTTAAACTGGCTGAACATTCACTCACAGTTGAATTCAAATACTAAAAAAATTTACGATTAAAATGTCATTAAATTTTAGAACCGTTAAATCACGGACTGAAATAATCTGATGGGACTCATTATTTGGATCCCTGAAATGTCACTCAGAAATTTAATCCATAGAAAACTTGGCAGGGCTTTCAAACTTTCAAAAATAAGAAAAATGCATTAATAGTAAAATAATTGGATCCTAACTGATGTGGACCCACAAGAGGGTCCCATGCGTTTTTGTGTATAGCCAGATGGATGTACCGTCCCTTGTTTGTAGGGTGCTGATGGGCCGGGCCAGCCAGGATTGATTAGTTTCTGAATTGGGCTTTGATTAAGTGATAGAAAGGCTAAAGCCCGGCCCACCCCGGTCTACTTAATAAGTGATTATAATTTAGGGGCTGTTTCTTTTTTGGAATTCCTGACAGGAATTCCGGTTGTCTAGAAATTCCGGAATTCCTGTCAGAAATCCAGCATTTCTTGACTAGAATTTCTAGCATTTCAAAATGCCAGCATTTACAAATGCCAAAAAAGAAGCTTTTCCAAAACCCACCTCTCCATCGTGCATTCACAAAACCCAGCGACGCAGGAATTCTGACATAGCTCTCCGGTGCTCCAACGGTCGTGACGGATCTTGCTTTACCGGCCACGGCAAGGAGAAATAAGGTCGGTTTTTGCTTCTTCTCTATGCTTTGAGATGATTGCTGTGATTTTTTTTTTCTTCTCTTCTGTTTTGGTTTTTTTTTTTATAGGGTTTGGAATGGAGATGAAAATGGAGAATTATTGGAAACCAGATCTGAAAACACACATTCCTCCTCCTCCTCCTGCTCTAGTTTCTCCCTTTACCCTCAAACCCATCTTCATGACTTTCATTACAATCACTGTCCAGATCTGAAGATACCAACGTTCCTCCCGCGATCACTGTCCCTTTAATAGGCTCAGATCAAAGAATAATGACCACCTAATCAGTGTGTTTTGTTATAAATTGGGCCATCCACATGGATACAGCATGAGTGGGAAGATCTCATCCAACACAATCGAACGGTCATGATGGTTCAGTGCTTTGAGCCCTCCTCTCAGTCCCTTGGAAGGAGACATGAAGCTCGCGTTCCTTTCATTTTCCCTGGTCATCTTCACTCCTCTCCAATTTTACTCTATGCCAAACACCAAAACTTCATCAAGTGGAAAACCCAAAATGGACAAAACCCAACTTCTAAAAAACAAACAGAAGAAAACAAGAGAAATCAAAAAGGACTATTTTGTTTTTTTTTTTGTGATAAGGTGCTATATTTTTTGTTTGTTTGTTTCTTGATATTTGGTGGGTTGTTTTGCTATATTGATGAGCTAGAATTTGGGTCTGTTTAATTTCTTTATAATCATGCCTTTTCATATGCTGTTGCGGTGGGTTATTGATTTTTTTTTCGTTTTTGGGATCTTTTGATGTAATGTGAGGTGGGGTGAGGCAAAAAATGAAGAATTGAGTCCTTTATAGGGAATGAAGAATTCATGGCTCTGGGTTTGATCTCCACAGAACCATGATCAGATATGTTCTTCATCTAAAAACCAAGTTTCAATTAGATATGGAATTTGGATAAATTTGAGTTTGGCCAGGGAGGGTGTAACATGCATATTTCTTGCTCCACAGTCAGTGTAGATAATAAGGAATTTTGGATAAACCTCAATAGTATTATTGCGCGACAGTGCCCCTTAAGTTGAGTGTTCTTTCAGCGAATTTCATTTTCATCATTTAGCAAATAAAATGTTTTGAAGAAAGCCCCTTGGGAAGAGCATTGGCTATATGATTTGAAGATATGTATTTGAATAAACAAATTCTTTTCAGGTGACATGTTTGCAGATGAAGTAATTGTCTTTCTATCTGCTTACTAATCTCATGAAAAATTAGATTGGTAGAGAGTTACATGGCACTCAAGTTATCACAGCATAGGACACCCCAAAGTGTCAAAGAAGAGATTTAAACCTTGTTACTTCGGCTGCAGCATTAGCCGTCCTTCTATCTACGGATTCAACACTAAAATAGAAATAGGGAGTTGCCTTTTGGAACTCCAAGAAAGTAGATTAGGCTCAAACACAATGAAATTGGATATTGCTTGTTGAATGATAAAAGACAACGAAAATGGATCAAAGATTATCCAATGTTTTGGGTGTTTCTTATCACTCGACCTAAAGCTATTGGAGTCGACACTATCAAGAAAGGGTGTCGACAGTTTTTCTCATAAGATAAGATTGATGGACAATTTGTCTTAAGGGGTCGACACTATCTGAAATGGGGTCGACACAAAAATTTGATATTTATTTTATTTTTATGTATTGAAGTCTCGCTCGACCCAGCCACAGGTTGGGTCGAGCGAGTGAACATTATGCCCGAGGGTTGAAAATGTGTAAGCCCCATGGAGTCGACACCATAAAGAAAGGGTGTCGACACTTCTTCCCATAAGATAAAAAAAGATGAAAATTTTGTTTTAAAGGGTCGACACTATCTGAAATGGTGTCAACACAAAAGTTTGACATGAAAGTATGTGAATAAATGGGCATGTACACACAAGAGATATTGATAAAAGGAGGTGGTGCTCAACTTGATTTTTTAACTTCTTTGTTTGTGCATTTAGAACTTTTCAAACTTCAAACTTTGCATAAAAAAAAACACATGTCAACAAAGTCACAACAAAGCAACAACCTAGAAAACAAGGACGTGTTTCATATTTGTCAGGCGAAGACTGGGTAAAAGAGCTATTATCCAGCGACGGACCTCAGTGTCATGAGAACTTGCGTATGACTCCCGAGTGTTTTATGAAATTATGCGATTAAGTTGTATTTTGGCATATAAGTTGTATTTTATTACAATATTTTTTTCTTCATGTCTTTATGTTCAATGAATTACATTTTAACTAAATGAACTTGATACAGGCAAAGAGCAAGTTGGCGAAGTACAGACATATCGCAGTAAAATTATATGAGGAGATCCATGATGAGCTTATTTTGTTTAAATAATGTAATCTCAGACACGTCTTGAGGGATAGAGCCAATCATGTCCCTCTCGAGTCTTAACCCACCACACAAACCAAACAGTTGTCTTCCTTTTCAACTCATTGGCATATTATGTTTTTCCTTTTTTACTTCTTGAATTTTGAAAGTGGGCCCAACATTGAGTCTTACATCTTATCATTAGTATTAAACACATTTACGTATTGAGTTGTAAAAATATATTGATGGGTTAAATTGTTATATAAACAATGCAGACATGAGTAAAATTCTAGTCAGAAATCCTTTTAGTTATGAAACAGGGAATTCAGGAATGACAATAATTCAAGAATTCTCAAACAGGAATTCAGGCATCAACGAAACAGGAAATTCAAAAATAATAGAATTTAGTAGCATTACAGAATTCCGGCATTTACAAATCTCAGACAACCACCAGACATGAATTCCAGAAATTCTGGGAAAGAAACGGGGCCTTAGTGTATATTTCCCAAACAATTGGTAGAGAGCTTAGTTTAAAATGGCTCGAAGGTACCCAATTGACTAAATGGGCAAGCTTGGGACTGACTTATATGGCTCATGTTACTAGGACTGTCAAAATGTCACACAACACGAACCCACACGAAATTAACGAGTTCGTGTCGTTAATGGGTCGGACCCGTTAAACTGTTAAATTAGTCGATCGTTGACGATTAAAGCCGGTAACCCATTAACAACCCAATACAACCCGCCAAATAATAAATGACATAAATTATAAAATGCATGAGGGGTATTTTTGTAAGGTTGAAGCAAAACCCTAAAACTCACATCTAAAAGATCATTTTCTAACTCCTTCACTCTCATTTCATTAGCAAAAGAGTGTGTTTTAATTGACATGGTCCAAAATAGATAAAATTATTTAACAGGTTAACGGGTCGTGTTTGTGTTTGATTTTTGTACCTGTTTATTTAATGAGTTGTATACGGGTTGAGGAGATTCTAATATAAAATTTGTTAAACAGCAACCCGAATTCGTTAACAAGATACGATTGACAGACCTACGTATTGCCTATGAACACCCTACTTGATTGGGATGTATGGACCCAATTGTAATTTTGCTCAATATGGAGGGTGTTTTGTAAATTAAAAAATTGGGTCCCATAAACCATGGGAAGTCATATGAGGCGGATTTATGATTAACCACCATCATCATTGGCGAAAACCATAAAGTGCAACTTTATCTTGATAATAAACATGAGCATTCCTACAATTACAGCTTTGCACTAAGGGTGTAACGGTTCGGTTAACCGGCCATTTTGGAAAAACAATTAACCAAATCATAATCGCTGTTTTTTATCTTTTAAAACAGTAACTGTAACCGTATCCACAAAAATAATGGAAAATCAAACAGCAATTAACCGTATTATATGGTTCGGTTGCGGTTAATAACCGTGGAAAAACCACTTGGAAAAGCTTTTGCATTTACAACAGATGAAAATGGAGAGAGAGAGAGAGAGAGAGAGAGAGAGAGAGAGAGAGAGAGAGAGAGAGAGAGAGAGAGAGAGAGAGTGAAAAAAATAAGCATAATTCTACAAGCAACCATCTCTGTATCAAACACAGAACAGGGTTCCAGTTGGGCTGGAATGCCAAGCAACTAGGCCAAGCCTGCTCTTGGGTTATAACTGGCTCTGCATTTCTTGGTCTATATGCTCCATGTCCAATATTAAAATAGGATATAATGTTAGTACATCTTTTTACAAATATTTCTATTGTGCCCCCACCCAAAATTAGTCAGGCCCAGTTGTTGTCTTCATTTGATTGGGAATATAGTGAATCTTCACCCAACAAATGGAATGTGGTTTTGTTACTTATACATAAGTTATGAAGTATTTCATTGAGCCCCTTTATTTTTTCTTATTTGTATAACGGTACAGTTAATCAAATCGTTTTACGGTTAGGTTCGATTAATAACCATGAGTTATTACGGAAAACCATAACCGAACCGAACCGTGCGGTTTTTGAATTTTATTAATCGTAACTGAACCGTGAAACACGGTTATTAACTGCGGTTCGGTCCGATTATACGATTTTTCGATTTTTTGTTACACCCCTACTTTGCACCGTAAAATAGGCAATTCTAAACAGTAAAAGATTATAAACTACCAATTTATGTTTATAGCTTTAGATATGCTGGTCAACCATAACCCGTCGGTGGGTGTACTGTGTTGATTGGGGAGTTGATCCTAACTCACCCTTTCAAATTATCAACCCTAGCTGTATCCTTGATAATTATGCCTCCCTGGACTGGTATGTTGGTCTAAACAAGTGATATTTGTATGGTGCATCACACCCACAATCTAGCCTACCCTGAGACTCGGTAGGTAGCGCTCCAAGATAGACTGATACAGTACTCTTCTGTTTCAGCGAAAAAGGGATCCGAACTCGGTGGATATTGGGCTGAATGGCCATGTTGGACCCTCACAATTTAAATTCGATGACAGCCACTGCCAGCAGCATACTTATGCCAACAAAAGATTCTCTCTCAGAGAAAGGGGAAGAAATTCAGGGGAAAATGAAAACGTGCCCAGTTGGCTCGAAGATGTGTCTACCAACCTACATGGTTATGGACTACAGCTGGCCCACTGTGCTAATAGGCCCTCCAACAAGGGGGCTATATCTTGTTGGTAAAAGCGTTCTCTACATAATGAGAGTTGATTAGTTTCTTGATTCAAGTCCATATAGTGAGCCGGGTTAAATCTAGTGGTAGCCCATCATCCTCTGCACTTTTTTTTTTTTAATCGGTAACATAAACTTATATTATAGATTAAAAAATACATAACAAGAAAGGAAAAAGAAAACCAAGTATAATAAGAGTCTACCTTCAGTAATTCACACACAGGATCTTTTTCTCAAAGGTTGAGAAAAAAAAAAAAAAAACTGCAATTGGAGAAAAGGAAATGGGCAAGGTTGGTTCAAAAAGCTTTGCGCGTGTACGTGCCCAACAAGCCCAATGGTTCACGAGTCCACAGCTTGGCCTACTGCATTATTGGGTCCATCAACAGACACTTTTATAGTAATGAATACGCTAATCAATTGCACGAAATCAGCGTCGTCTTGTCCCTTTCCTTCGACAAAAAGCGACTGCGAGACGGTGGAGTGTCTTTTCTGCTCGCGTGGAAGTGTCGTGGAATGTGGACACACCCGACCTTGTAGATAACTTGCTCTCGGTTTCTCACGAGCACCTTTGACCTGCAAATGTTCCTTCTTCTTCTTCCTGAGGTTAAAATAAAATATGTGGAATATTAATTCTAAATAGCCATAAGATTTATTTTATCCATGTTTCGGTGAGAAAGTAAAGTTCAAGCTTTCAAAAAAATATATTTCTACTTTATCAGTCTTCAAAAAAATATTATTTCTTAAAAACAAGCAAATGGTTACTTTACCTCATAAAATAAATATATTTTTATTTTACCAAAAATATATATTTTTACTTACGCACCCATTGTCTTTCACGTTTGTACAATGGTATGCAGAAAACGGGTCTTTAAAAAATTAAAATTGAGCACCAAAATCCGAGTCTGCCCTCCCTCTTGTGGATTCGTATTTCCACTCCAACTGTCTAACGACGTGGCTTTACACAAATAAGCCAGTGCCACTTTTTTATCCGATGATCAATTTTATAGTAAAGCTAACTCTTATTAGGTTAAGATTTGGAATTGTCAAATATTGGAAGGATATTTATTTTGGTCAGCTTGGATTTTTCAATAGGTGGGTACATAGTTTCAGTCCTTCCACTTAGGGCATGTTCGGTAACAGGAGATGAATCCTCTATTCGGAGGAATCTTTACATCCGCGGAATTAGACTTTCTTACTAGAGGATTCATGAGGGAGATGATTCATCGAATTCCACGTTTGGCAAGCACAGAGGAATCAACGATAATTCCTTCATATCCAAGTTTGGTAACGAAAGAGGAATCCTAAAAAAAAAAAACCAATTATTTTCATCTCAAATTCATTCAACATCATCCAAAAAAAACATTCACATCCTCTAATACATCCTTCAAAACCCCCATTTTGTACTCACGAAATAACTTAGGAATTTTTTGACAAAGTCTCCCCTTGACGGGAGGTTTTTTTTTTTTTCTTACAACCTGGTTAGATACTTATAAAATCAAACATTATATAATCATTTCATACAAACTATCATTTCTTCCACAATCTCGATAAATCAATTCAATCCATAAAGCGGGAAATATTGACTTCCACAAAGCCTTACAAAATAAATTGGTACAAAATATTGACCAACCCTATAACAAATGCAGAATATATACATCATTACACTTCTTCAGCATCTCTCATCTGCTCAGCCAGCTCCACCACTCTTTTTTTCCTCTGCTTCTTGAAGTCCTAAACAAAAATGTGATGGGTTAAAAATAACCCAAAATGTCAAAGGGCGCAAGTCACATAGTCACCATCTCTATTAGACTCTATAGCTCTTGCTCTTTTGGTGAAGTTCAAGAACATATTCTCTCCCCCACATCGTCTTCACTAGGGCTAATGAAAACAAGCATTAAAGCCTTTGAACCATCACTTAATGCAATGGAAGTAACAGGGGTTAACAAGTGCAAACTATAAAGTATGATATCACAATTGTATTTCAAATTGACTGAAATTCAATTGTTTATAATGATGCCAGACTCGAAAAGAGAAAAGTATGATATCACAACACACAGAAAAATGAAGCTGAACTTGCAACAATGTTTTCAGCATTTAATGCATGCTTCATCATAACTACTTCTCCAAGCTCATTTTTTATAAATGGTAACCCCACTGAACACAAGAAAGACTCAAATTGCCTTCGGAGTTTTGAAGCATCTTCTCAAGTCAACATTCCTAGAGTCTAAAATCTCTCTTTAAAGACTAGAGTGAATATGCACATTGGTTATATGGATGCCACAAAGGATTTGTCCTTGATGAACAAAGCTCTTTTCAAACTCCAAAGGACAAAATTGAATAACTCCACAATTTACAGAATTACAAGGACTTCTAATGATCTATACACTCATTACTCACCATAATGCCTTATCCCATAATCCAAAGGGTTGGAATGCTGAACTCTAAAATATAAGATATAAGCCTATGACCACTTGCATTAAGGTGAGTCATGTGCCACATGTATTTATGTGAGTGCACGCATGCATCTAGTTGTGGCAATGGAAATGGATGTTCATAGGAGAGAAGACATAAACAACAACAACATTCCAAAATAAATTCTGAGCATTGTCTAGCATGCTTCCTGCAATACATCTAACTAATAGTTCAAGATCACAAATCTAACACTCCCATTCTTCAAGAGAAGGGTGGGACAGTAGTGTAGCTGCATATAGGAGTTCTCTGTTCCAAAGTATGAGGACCTAGGCTCCACCCAGAGGAGCAAATCAACATAGAGAGAAGCAACAGAGTCTGAAATGGTGATTTAAGATAACATAAAGGATTGTATTGATATGATGGCTGCAACTTCTATATTACAGTTATTGTGGTTGGGTCTTTGAGTTGATGATAAAGAAAATCAAATTAGAGAATACTTTTCACATCTTTATATGTGCTTTTAACATGACTTTGATGGAATCTGGTAAATGATAACATGATATTCTCATAGACACCTCTCGTTGTTTATAGCAAGTGTGATGGCCTCCTAATCATTAAATTGTCGAAGCTAAAAGGGATCGATCAGCTATATATATTTATATCGTTAAAATCACAAAATGGCAGCCATGGTTCTCAAGAACTTTTGTAGAAAGCAAACAAGGAGAACAAAATTCAGTCTCATTCCCACAAAAGAAAAGAAGGAAGAAATAGGCGGAATGGGAAAAAAATTGAAAAAACAACAAAAACTCTAACCTGACTTGTAGGGAATGAATCGCCCAGAAATAGAGGACCGGTGGAGTCGGATGCTACAGCCGGACGATGGGAAGATGGCCGAGCTCTACCAGTAATGCAGGTGGTCTGGAGTTTACCTTTGGGTCTCTATTCATTGCTGAGAGAGGGAGATGAGTGATACTGCTGTTGCAGCAGCACAGATTCCGGCCACGTCCAGGCGCGTCGGAGCAGGTAGGATCGCCTTCGGTTGTATTAGGTCTGGTTGCTTTCTCCTCTAGCAGTAGTAGGGGATGAGGTTGAAGACAAGAGAAGGAGAGACGGGCTCGAAATGGGGGAAACATCGGGGGAGTTGATTCAGCGCAGAAAATGGGCTTTTATACTTTCCCCTAGAAACCATTGATTTATGGAGTCCGATGGGGGGTGGTCGAACCGAAGACATCCGCGCTTTTGTCCATTTTGGATGTCTGCAATCCTCAGTCCATGTTGCACCCAAACAAGGGTTTTCCATGCTAGCACAGAAAATGGGGATGGATTCCCATCCGATGACTTTTGCCAAACATGCCCTTAGGATTTCTCTAAATTAAAGCCTCAAAGAATCCACACTCATCTCTCACTCACCTTGTCTATCGAAAATCTAAATTGCTCAAATAATGATGTGGTGAGATGTCTCTAAAATCAACTTCAATGAGAGTTTGTCCCATTGCAAGATCAACCATATAATTTTTAAGGGAGGCGGTCCTTACGGTTTGGAACGCCCACTGGGGCCCACCTCATGATCAATCCAAATTGACCACTAATTCATAACCCCCTTATAGGCAATGAATTCCATAAATTTACATGGATTCAAATGAACTAGACCGTTGGATTGAGGGTCAAAAAATTTTCTTTGTTATAAAACTATTAAACTTGTGGACGTTGGATGAAGGGGTTAGAAATATTAGATGAACTTCAAATTTGATATGTAAGTTGACCACACTTGGATCTTTCAACCCCCCTTGTCCCATGATCAGTAGGGTCTCACGGTGGGCCCCAAGGTCCTTACAGGACTGCCTCTAAATTTAATGTGATTGATGCTTACAATTAATAATGTATAAGATTGTATTAATCACATCATATTTATCTTTATTTTTTCTTTTTTTGAAATGTAAGGATCACATGCCCACATCTATGACACTCACCAAAGTCCCCTCGCTATTGATCTTGTAGAAGGGAAGTGCCTCCAAATGAGCATACGAACCATTACCAAAGGTGGAACCTCTAAACAAGTTTAAGAGTGGTAAATAACATAAATAACATGAAAGTTGAAACAACCTCCCCCATTGATCAATCCCTGGCAAGGGTGTGAGATGAGACATGCCATTGGGCTGTCTCGAGTTTAATCTTGAATGACTTTCGCTGTCTTTCTTTTTCACTCCACACTTTGGTGATGCTGTGGCATTTGTTCTTGCTTTGCAAGGAGGCAATAGGTCTGATAAGGTTAGGATTTAATGTTAAGGGTGTGTACAATATCATTTTAAGGAAATGATTCTCACAGCATTTAATAATTGTATATGGTGCAAATTTGTTTGGATGAACTCCAATAGCCGATAATATGTATGCATTATTGCATTATGTGTCTTCAATTATCACCTCCCTTTGTAAAATTATTATTGATCTCTTTATTATATTCTCACAAACAGGGTTGTATTCAGTTGGTTTAGTCTCTTCTCTAGATTTGCAAAAAAAAAGAAAATGTCTCTATTATTATTATTATTATTTTTCTTATTTTTATTTGTATGACTTTAAATGACTCGAGATTTGCAGTGGTGAGCACTTTTCACTGTGCCGTAGGCTTTTGTCATTCAAATGATATTTTTTTGGTAAATTCATTCAATTGGAAATGTTAATACACTAGATTGTCTATCTTTGTTCTCAATTGTTTTTTTTTTCTTTATAACAATAAATAGGATGATAATAATTATCACAGTATATTATTATTAACACCAAGTTTCTATCATTGTTGCGTCAATCTCGTGACTAAAGTCATTGACAATATAATTACATGGATGTATCGCTTCATTTTTGTCTAATGATCACTTTGGATATTTTTGTCTGGATCGCGACGAGATTTTACGTTGGCCATTAGCATATTTTATGCAACCCTCCATCTTTATTTGAGGCATGTAACATAATTCACGTAGTTAACCTCAATATAATGAGATAAAAGTTTTAATGATGATGATGAATCATTTAGGTTATGTACAACAACCCTTTGCATTATTCTGTTTCACAGTGATTTTGCTTTTAGAAAATAAAAATAAATCCAAATACTCCATCTCTCCACTATTTTAAAAATAAAAATAAACCCAAGTGCATATCCAACAAACTGGGGGATAGATCCCTTGTCGTATTTGTTGCCAAGGAAGTGCCTAACCACAGAACTAATAGCGGATTAACTGGAAATATAATTTTTTCCCTAAACTCTTAAGCCAGCTTGGTAACTCTACTAATAAAGTTAAGTGAAGTAAATATGATTTTGAAGAAAGAATAAAATATAAGTGGACTATGATGGTATTTTATTTTTATTTGTTTGTTATGAAATTTTTTTGACTTTTTGTATGAAAAATTAAAGTTTTTTTTTATATTTTAATGAATAAAAGTAGTTGTTTTTTTACTTCTTTTTGAAAAAGATGATGGGAGTTTTTAATAAAATACATTTAATCTGACATATTGTATGAAAAATAAAGAATTTATTTGACTTTTATTATATTAGAAAAGTGTCAAATTAGCTCTAAGCGCACACCTGATAAAAGGTATGGATCTGCAAAGAACTTGTGGATTTAAGAATTTTTCATCATTACAACACCAAACATTTATATGCACATTGATAATTGTGTCGGTGTGCATCAATATGCATAGCTAGAAAAAATAGGCATGATTTTTCCTGTTCTCTCACCAGCCATTATTTTCCATGGAATTTCATAATTTTAGGGCCGGTGCCTTGCAAGGATGCGAGGTTCGGCGTGGCCATATAAGGAAACGTCAAGGGCTATTTTGAATCATGTAAGTACAAATACCAGTCTTATCTTCCCACAGACAAAAGCATGTGCCCCCTACCTCCCAAATAATAGAGCTCCCTCTGACACCGACGGATCTCGTACACCGCAGCATCACCAATGACTTTGGTCCACACTCAGAGGCGGGGCCCACTGAACAGTCGCCGTAGAAATCATCCTGGCCCTCTAATCTGTGGTCAGTGAAAACAATAGACAGGGACTGTTTTCCACTCAGCTCAGAGTCAAGACAATCAAACCGGAATGCACGGATACACACCTTGACCAAGAGAAATTTTAGGTGAGGCCCATTTAATTAAAATTTAAATTATTTAAAATAAATATTTAATTAATTTATTATTTATAAATAAAAATTAATGATATGGTAAAAAAATTTATTAAATAAAAATATATGTAAATAAAATTATCTTAATTATATTTTTAATTAAATAGATAGTTTTATGATAAATTTTTATTGAAATAAAATTTTGATTTGGAAAAACTCAAATAATTGGCCCCACTGTAGAGTTGTACAACTTCAAAAACAACAGGATTTGTATGTGTGTGAGCCTCAGGCAACTGATGTGAATTCGGGTAGTGCTTCCCACAGGCTAATCCGCTGAAAAAGGAGAGAGAAAACACACCAAACCATCTTCCAGTCATCTATGGCAAAGCCGGGTGCAGTGCACTCCATCTTTCAAACTTCATCATTAGGGTCGACATGTCAAATTCAAGCCACGCAAAACAAATATATTCTTTATGTCTTCTGGGCAAATTTAAATCTCATCTCATCCGCCGAATTCACTGTCAAATTGATCACTAATGTACACACCAGAAAATAGAAGATGAGAGTAAAAAATATATGTGTTTTAAGCATGAAAAACACAATAGTAGATAAATTTTTGATCAGGGTGAAATCTTAATGATAATAAAAAAAAAGTGAGTGATAATTTTGATCGATTTGGATTTTACAAGTGGACTCATATTGCAATTTGAGGGGTAGCTCAGCTTATAGATTTCTAGCTTCAAGCCTTAGAGGATCTCTGTATTCCTGTCTCCTGCATCATTCGATATTTTTATGTCTCTCGAGTCTCTCTCACCTCGACCTGGGCTGGTTAAAGTTCCATTTGTTTCTTATTATCGTCTCTTGCCGTCCGTTCCAAATCTGAAAACTTGTATTCTGGGATCTTGAAGTTGTCATCCTCCTCTAGCCTTTCACTTCTCTGGTAAGGAAACCAAAAAAAAAAAGATCCAATCTTGGTACTTTATGTTTGGTGCTCTTGTTGGGTTCTCTTGAATTTGTCCTGCTGTTCAATCTCAGATCTTTAATTGGGATTTGGACAAATAGTGGGATTGAATGAAATAGTTTGTGGGTTTTCTAGTTCTTATTGGATCTTTTCAGTTCTAAGTTCTTATTGGGTATTTTCAGTTCTGATGTTGGTTGGTAAAACCCAAAGCTAAAAATACCCAGTTGGATTTATGTTGATATATTGATGTGTGATGCAGAAATTGGGGTTTTGCATTCTGTTTATTAAATTGTTCCTGCTGATTGGTTTATATGATATTTCTGTTACATTTTTTTCTGGACTGATTGTTAGTTCTGAAGTTTCTATTAGAAACATGGAAAAGAAAAATCAATCAAATTTCATTGGAACTAGTTGAATGAAAGCATGAGATCAGGGGTTTGATTGTACTCTTTTTTTGTTAAGTTTCAGGCAGATATGCGATTCCAAGTATGGAATAGAAACTAGCTGAAGTGAAACCTTGAGATCAGGGATTTGATTGTACTCTGTTTTTTGTTGAATTTTCAGGCAGATATGCGATTGTAAGTATGGAATAGAAACTAGTTGAACCGAAATCATGAGATCAGAGGTTTAATTGTACTCTGTTTTTGTTGAATTTTCAGGTAGATATGCGATTCTATGTATCGAAAGAGCACACATGTTTTTTTTTTCCTGGGAGTCCTTTAATTTCTCTATCTTTTTGGGGCACTCTTCAGAAATCTAGAAAAAATCCCACGTCTTCTAAGGATCTGCTCTTAGTTTAGATATCTACATCATGGAGTTCTTGTGGCCAATTTATACAGTTTTGATGTTTTCTTTAATTGGAATCGGAGCGGCCCAGATAAGTCCTTTTCTTATAGACTGTGGCTCAAATTCTAGTGTCACTGTGAAGGCTAGGAAATGGGTGGGGGATTTATCTCCTGATAGTAGCAACATGACTATCAGTTATCCTGGTTCTGTGGCATCAACTGCCATGGACGGTGGAGACTTGGCCTATGAAGGCTTGTATAAAACTGCCCGGGTTTTCACGAAATCATCAAATTACACCTTTCAAGTCATTCCCAGCAGCTATTTTGTTCGGATTCATTTCTACCCATTTTCGTTTGACAACCTCAGCGTGAATGAATCTAAATTTGATGTAATGGCAAACAATCTGAAGCTGGTCACTGAATTCAGTGTTGTTGGTGAGATCTCTAGGAAGAATGCCTACTTGCAGACTCTTGGGAGTAATGTGACTATTTCATCATTGATAAAAGAGTATCTTCTTGGTGTTAATTCAAGCAATCTTTTAATCCAGTTTGTTCCCTCTGATGGGTCATTTGCATTTGTGAATGCGATAGAGATTTTCCCTGTTTCCAGTAATTTGTTCATGGGGTCTGTTAATAGAGTGGGTGGAACCAGTGTAGACAGTTCAAGCTTTAGCAGCCGGGGGATGGAGACCATGTACCGGTTGAACGTGGGAGGATCTGAAATAGAACCCGATCAGGATCAAGATTTGTGGAGAAAATGGGAATCGGATCATAGCTATTTGTTTGCTCAGGGGACAGGAAATAATGTGAAGAACAGTTCAAATATTAGCTATGCATCTGTCAATGATTCTTTGGCTGCACCTCTTCTTGTGTATGAAACAGCAAGAGTGATGTCGAATGCCCAAGTTTTGGACAGGAGATTCAATATGTCTTGGAAATTCGACGTCGACCCAAATTTTGATTACTTGGTTCGATTGCACTTCTGTGAGTTTGATTTTGACAAGCCAAACCAGAGGATCTTCAAGATCTACATTAATAAGAGGACTGCATCTGAGAATTTTGACGTGTTTGCACTGGGTGGAGGGAGGGACAAGGCTTTTCACAAGGACTATGTTGATGCGCTGGCGCAGCAGATAAACACTCTGTGGATTCAACTGGGGCCTGACATGTCAACTGGTGCTTCATATACAGACGCACTTTTAAATGGCTTGGAGATTTTCAAGCTCAGCCGAAGTGGAAATCTCGGGTATGCTTCAGAGATAATTGATTCCAGTGGAAACGGGGCACCAAGTAGAAAATCAAAAAGTTGGGTTCTGTGGTTGGCTATTGGTGGGGTTATTCTTGCCATTGCTGTTCTTTCAGCTTCATGTACTGCATTTTTCTGTTACCGCAAAAGTAGAAAGAAGACATCTCCAATCAAGACCCAATCTGCTGGTTTCCGTCCGCTGTTCTTACATGCAATTACTGGAAGCATGACCAATGCTCGGGCATCGAAGTTGCCATCGAATGCCAATGGGTCGATGACCACAACTAGACTCGGAAGGCGGTTCACGATAGCAGAGATCAGAGCTGCGACAAAGAACTTCGATGAGTCACTAGTGATTGGGACAGGAGGTTTCGGGAAGGTTTTCAAGGGTGAGATGGAAGAAGGAAACTTAGTGGCAATCAAGCGAGCCCATCCACAGTCTGAGCAAGGACTGGCAGAGTTCGAGACAGAGATTGAGATGCTGTCAAAACTCAGGCATAGGCATCTGGTGTCGATGATTGGATATTGTGAGGAACAGAATGAGATGATCTTGGTTTATGAGTACATGGCTAACGGGACGCTAAGGAGCCATCTCTTTGGGTCTGATCTGCCGCCACTTTCGTGGAAACAACGGCTTGATGTGTGTATTGGTGCAGCCCGCGGACTTCATTATCTTCACACAGGAGCAGAGGGAGGGATAATTCACAGGGATGTGAAGACTACTAACATATTATTGGATGAGAACTTTGTAGCAAAGGTGGCTGATTTTGGGTTGTCAAAGACAGGTCCTTCATTTGATCGTACACATGTCAGTACTGCAGTGAAGGGGAGCTTTGGTTATCTTGATCCTGAATACTTCCGACGGCAGCAGTTAACTGATAAGTCAGATGTCTATTCTTTTGGTGTTGTACTGTTCGAAGTTGTTTGTGCGCGTCCAGTTATAAATCCCACGTTGCCGAGAGAGCAGATCAACCTAGCTGACTGGGCCATGCAATGGCAGCGTCAGGGGTTGCTTGAAAAGATCATCGACACCCAGCTCAATGGGAATTACTCAGTGGAATCTTTGAAGAAGTTTGGTGAGATTGCAGAGAAATGTCTCGCTGATGAGGGGAAGAACCGGCCTACAATGGGTGAGGTCCTGTGGCACTTGGAATATGTATTGCAATTGCATGACGCTTATACCCGCAACAATGATGATAAATCTTTGGTGATGACTGAAACTACATGCACCAACAGTCTCCCATGTATTGGAGAGGGAGAGGAGGAAGCTTTGACAAATCCAACGAGTGCTGAACAAAGCCTTCTAGAGCTGAAGAGAGAGATGGGTTCTGAAGATTCTATAAGAGTTATCGAGCAGGAGAGTTTCGGAACTACATCGTGAAATCAACATCTGCTGTTCTTGTTTGTTGTAATATCCAATTACAGAGGATTTCAAGGTTCGTCGCTGTTTGAGTATGTATGTATTAACTATTCTTTGGATTTTGTTCTGCTCAAAGCCATATAAACATATCTTACAGTGTCTGCCACCTGTCTAGGGAAATCTCAAATGACATTTAGTCATATTTACTTATCTAATGTCATTCATTTGTTTTGTGCTGCTATTTTTCTTTGGGTCGTATTCAGTGTTTCATTTTAGTCAGAGATCTTGCATTGTGTATTTGGGTCTGAAACTTTGTCTCTAATATGCATCTCGACATACTCCAAATGAAAATTGGTTTTGAACATTTTTGCAGAGTGGATGGTTGTGTCTTTTGCTGTGAGTTTCAGAAGCACGGCAACAAAAAATCACACCAGGTGGTTATATATTCCTCAAACATCTTCACCCCAAATCAATATCGATAATGGACAATACTCTTCCCACCGTCAGTTTCTGTACTGTCTAATGCATAGCAGAATGGATAACCATCTGCCCGGGCCACAAGTTTTGAATTGCTTGCAATTTTATATGCATCCAATTTCACCCTCTATAAGTTATGTTTAACTGGTTCTATAGCTAGCTTGTTTTTCTGATTCATCAATAGGCTAGCTTTGCAACAGACTTTTATGCACCCACACACACTACATTATCTCTTTAACCAGCTGATCAACAGCTGGGAACAAACCCATCTATCAAAGTGTCCATGCGCAAAATTCTCTGCTAGTTTATCATTTTGAAATGTAGGGGGTGGTTTGGATTTGAAAAACTGTGACAGTTTTCCCTACCTCCACATTCCTGCTGTTTCACCCAATCTGAAAGGCCACAACGAATCTTGTCACAAGAAGTTCAGTTTGCAGAAAACAGTTAAAAAATGATTCAGGTTGCATGTTTGTGGTTTGCAGAAGATGGTTGTGAGATTCCTGTTGCAAGTTGTGTAGTTTGCAGAAGACAGATCAATATGGGATTGTAAATTAAGGATTCCCTCGTCATAAAAAGAAAAAAAAAAACATTATTAAGTGGAGATTCTGATCGGAGTTGCTGGTTTAGCCGTGGTACTAGGTGTACCAACCGATCAGATTAGGCCGTGCAAGGGCCTCCAAGATTTGGGTTTGATTGGGTTCTACAGCTATATCTCTCACACTGGAAAAAGGATGGTATTTCTAAAAAATGCCCCACTTTAACCCACCCCCACCCCCCCCAAAAAAAAACAACCTTTTCTTATCATTTGAAAATGATGCTTTAAAATCATTAAATTTTAGAGGCATGGATCAAATGGTTAGGATGATTTTATAATGTCAAAATTTTGCACGTAGGTAGGTCTCATATTGATATTTTCATCCAATGAACTTCCATGATCATCGTACATTCTAGTGGGCCCAACTAAAATAGGCGTTTTTCTTATAAAAAAACACCCTGCGCTTGCATGAATGCATGCATATCTTTTATACATATTCCTACTGCACTTTCACTTACTCTTTCTAGGTTTACTTGGCAGGTTACTAGACTCAATTAACTTGTCATGTCATGAAATATGTGGCAGCCTATGGGCACCATTGGACTAACAAGAAGAGGATGAGGGTGTGCATCGACCATCTACGCATTATCAAAGGTTTTTAACTCATGGGGATTAAAGACAACTCATGGTCACTGTCTTAAATTAGACAACTAGAAATGCTAGATGAAATTTATTACTGATAGATGGATAATTTATGATCTCCTCTGTGTATTTGTGATGTAAGTGTGACTACCAATATGCCATGCATTTGAGAACTTGAGGTTGTTCAGTGGATTGACAATTTTATTTCTCACTCAGCTGCCCATGGTCCAAACCGTGGACATGCTGCCATCTTCCTATATGTGTAGACTTTCATTTCACATGTGCGGGCTCTTTCATGGTCCCAGCCAAAATAAAATGCCATGTGTTTATTGACACGAAATGTTTCCCTATTTCTTTCGTATTTTGACTTTTTTTTGGTGAACCTTTTGTATTTCTACTAAAGAACAATACTTGTAGATGTGGTCTTAGGAAACTTGACCCATACACATTTGCCATACCAAAACAATGGCTTAGTGGTGAATTCTGAGATTTATTTTCTCATCATCAAAACACTTCTTTGATCATCACCTTTGCCTTAAATAAATATTAATTTAGTCATTTAATAAATTATTTTTTTAAAGTGAAAAAACATGGTAGAGCCCATGACACCCTAATGATGGAAACAAGTGAGTCTAAGACGGTAATGGGCCGGCCTACCAAACAATTCAATCATTGTGAACCCATTGAGTTATCACAATCGCATTGGATTCATTTAAGTCTAGATAATGTGAAGCATAATGTTCTGCCCAACGTAAAATAAATAAATAAATAGGTTTGACGGTCGACTCACCCCACTAACACTATGTTTGGGAAGGAGGTAAAATGAGGGGAAGGAAAAAAAAAAAGAGAGAAAAATGGAGGGAAAGTTAAAATAGAGGGTGTTTGGGAGGGGGGGGGGGGGGAGGAGAATTTCGGGGTAACATTTTGAGAAATTTACCCCAAAATTTTCCCTTCAAAACTTGGGGGAAAGAGGAGAGAAACTGAGAAAGAGGCTTGTAAAGAGGGGATTTGCCTCACCCCTCCTTTTTTTTTACTATAAACAAACAAGAGGAGGGAAAATTTGAGGTCCTCCCTTCCCAAACACAATGTAAGTGACAATTTGGTCGATTCAACTATCTCAAAGTCGAGAATGGCCATTTACCTCAACTATTTCACCTGGTGGTCAAGGGTTTGAACTCTGAGTTTGCCACTTCTTTGCATTTGTGTGGACCTTCTTTCCGCTTGTGCGAGCTATATTCTCGTGTGTGTATGAGCTCACTCATTGGTCTTAGCCTCTTATCTGGGTTACCAATAAAAAGAAAATACCGCAAAGTCCGCCCCGACAATAAAAAAATATGATGAGCTCCATGAATTAATTTCCTTTTCACCATTGATGAGCCACCCAAATTTTGCTTATTAGGTAAGGGATGCAATGTTTTAATGATCGAGTAGATCCCGCTATGCTTTTCATCTCTCTCTTTTTTTTTTCTTCCTGAAATGGTGTTACACAAAAGTACCCTTTTGATAAAAGAGTGCATATGCTGGTTGAGCTAAAAAGTCTTATTATAAGGCCTATGTTTGCACAAAGTAATATTAAATATGATATTTAAATAAAAAATTATCATATATCGCTTAAGTATATAAGCTTTTGGATATAGGACTTAATAAATTTAACTTTGGGCACATTTTGCAATGCTGAAGAAAATCTTGTAAAATTTCACATTTACTTCTACATAAAAATTACCTTATAACACTTAAGAAAAGAAATCAGTTGTTTTTTTAGCAATCCTTGTTTAAAAACTATTTGTCGCACAAAATTGTAAAATGGATGTCCCAAGGGCTTTCACATTTATCTCATGTGAAAATGCTTCTTTATTGATCTTGCCGCACTTGAAAGATATTTTTTTTTACAACGTTGTAGAACAATAACAAAGGTCATTGTGCTTCACAAAGGGCTATAGTTTTTACTTTTAGGTGGGAAGCAGTGATCAAAGGTAATATTATTTTATTTTTATTTTTTTGATAATGTGGGTATTCCTAGCTTTTGACCCAACTAAACTTATTTCTCATGGGGTGGCTTCTAAATCAACACCAATGCATACCGGACAAATGTAGAACAATTTTAAACACAAAAGACTTTGAGAGTAAACTCATGCCTTATGTCACTCCACCAACTCTCTAGGTAAAATAAATGGTATGTTTTTATCACGAATATGCTCATAGTTGAGTGGTGTTGTAAAATTAGCATCACTAAAGTATCCAAGAATCCCGGAGTACTCAAGTTGAACCATTGCTTTTGGACTAGTAGCCCAACCTAGGGAAAAAAAAGTATACTCTTATCTAGCGTTAAAGAAAAAAGAAAACCCAAAAAAAAAATTCTTAGAAAGCACGTGCGGCTATGCGCACCAGTACACCACAACAATGCAGCATAGGATCATTTCTAAGCACGTGCGAATCTTTACTTAGACGACGCGACTATATATATACGTATATGCCCGCGCCCGCGGACCCCCACCCCCCCAAACCAAGCGAATCCGGAGAAGAAACGGGAGGGAGAGAATACCTACAGAATATGCTTCAACTTTCGCGGTATCAATTTTTTCTCTCCGCGCTTTCAACTTCCATTTGCCTCCGAAGAACCCTAATTTTTTTCCAATTTCGGTTGATGCTATTATGTAGTTAGTTATCTTCGACTTTTATACATGTCCGTTCCGTAATTAGATATTTCTGTTGTTTCATGTCCGGAACATTAAATTAGGATTCCAAGGTAGAATCACTGATCGGTTTGTGAATTCACAGCAGTTGCTTTGAGTTTGATTTAGGTGAATTAGGGTTTGCAATGCGTAATCTTCTTGAGGTGCTTTGTTTTTAATTTATGTAAATTAGGTTGACCTATTGAATGATTTAACTTGACAGAACAATTTTGCAGCTCTTGTTTTCCAGGTTTCAGTATGAGAAAGTTCAAGATTTCATTGTGATCTTTCATAAGGTTGAAGGGTTTTTGCTTTCAAGGGAATTCAGTTTTTTGTTGTATTTTAACTTGCGTAAATTAGGGCTGTCCGATGCTTCTCTGCTGGAAACAAAGCAGTTTGGATTTTATTGGATTATTTGATGCGTGCCCAAGGAAGTTAGGATTGTTTTGTCTTAGATACATGTGAATTTGGTATTAAAGGTTGATTTGTTGAGATATTTGAGAAATTGCCGAGTTTGTAGTACACCACCCACCCCCCTTCCTTCTTCTTCCTTCTTCCTCCTTACACCAAAACAATTTTGAACTGAATGATAAAACTATATTATCTGAATGGTAGAATGTAACAGTGTTTTGAGTTATATCTTCAGGACAAGTAAATTGAGACCTTCTTTAGTGTTAGTATCTTAAAAATTTTGGTAGTTTTGCATTGATGACAAGTTGCAGTATTTCTTTTTCCACTTTTGAGCGCTCTTCGTCTCTCTCAGAATGCCCTTGATGTTTTTCCCCTTTTTTGCTAGAATTCACTGTAGTTTTTGTTAAATTGAAAGAAGTTGGATTTTATTGTATCTCATAAATTGTGTCCATAAGAAAAGGGCTTCTTATTGGATTATTGCACTATTAGTTGAATGGCTGTTGCCTGTTGTTTTGATGTTTGAATCCAGTTTTGAGGCAGGAATTTTGTGGGATTTTCAAATTTATTAGTAGTTTTTTCCTTGGTTCAAAGCAGTCAGGATTTTGTTTTGTGGTAGTGTTTAAGAAAGTTCAGATGTTTTTGGTTTGATTAAAATGAATCAGGGCTTTGAAGGTAGATTGGTTGTATGCTTTGAAAAAATTGTAATACTTTTGCTTTACATTGGTTTTTTTATTTTTATTTTTTGCACATGAGGAGTTTCATTGATTTCTATGTTTTGATTCAGTTACTGGGTGAAAAGTAGATAAGTTGAGTGTTTCAGAAGAATTTCTGTAATTTTGTGTGAGTGGTTTTTTTATTTTTATTTTTTGCACATGAGGAGTTTCATTGATTTCTATGTTTTGATTCAGTTACTGGGGGAAAAGTAGATTAGTTGAGTGTTTCAGAAGAATTTCTGTAATTTTGTGTTAGCTGAAAAAATTGCTGTTTTTCCTGGTTATATATTGGTACATGTGAGTGACATCAAAGAAACCGACTTTTATTCTTCTCATGGATTAGATAAACCCTCATATTTACTGGACATGGATAGGATTCTATAAAAATTTGTTTCTTTAGTTGCTTGGAAGAAGCAGGATTGATTTGAAATTTTTTTACTTCTGCGGTAGACTGAAGTGACTAAGGCGTCTTCCTTTTTGTATGATTAGCAACTGATGTTGACTTTCCCCCTTGTTTTAGTTCTAGAAAAGATTATGGCTGTTTTATGAAATTCAACTTTCTTGAAGAAATTATGGTTTTTTTCTGTTAGATTAAAACATTTGGACTTCTTTTTTTATTTGTGTATTGCAGGGAGCATCTTTCTTAAAGCTATTTGATTCGTATTTCTAAAAAGTTTTATTTATTTATTTTTTTAATTGTTCTTATTTGATAAAAGCAATTCAGCTGTCTCTTCATAGTTATTGGATAAAATTGGAAGTTATAATGATACAGAGAAGCCGTTTCAGGGAAAGAAAAAAAGGAAAATGAAAAAGTTGTGGCTATTAAGTAGAATTCTTTACTGATTTGAAGAATTTACTTGAACTTGTCGGTTTGATTAGAGCAAACAGGGTCCTGTTTTATTTATAATTAACAACTAATGTTGATCTATCTCTCTCTCTCTCTCTCTCTCTCTCTCTACTTCACATTGTTAGCTTTGTTTTAAGAACCCGCCTCTCTCTCTACTTCACATTGTTAGCTTTGTTTTAAGAACCCGCCTCTCTCTCTACTTCACATTGTGAGCTTTGTTTTAACAACCCGCCTTGTGTAAGTTGATTGCAAAAAAATGATCACTTGAATTGACTGAATTGTTTCGGACTCAGTTTCTGTGGTTTAAGTTTTGATTGAGATATTGTTGATTTCGTGCAGATATTCCTGACTATCTGGAGTAGACATTAACATTTCCAGTTGGGTTGGAGCAATTAGAGAATTGCATATTTCTGAAACAATATTCCGATATTTTGTTGTGATTTTAAATATTTATATTTTCTGTAGTTATCAACAAAGAAGTTTCTGGCATATATATTGATCTTTGTTATTTAAGTTTTGTTGCAAAGCAAACAAGATCAGTCATAAGTTGGAATCTTTTTTTTTTTTTTTTTACATTTTTTTAGGAAATCTTGAAAAATTATTCCAAACAGGAAGTGAATTGCTGGTCCGGTTAGGGCTGGTTTCAGTAATTACATCACGGCTCTAACTAAAGAAATTCGCATCAACATTAGAAGGGGAAGAGAATGCTTACGAGATAGTACTAAGTTTTTGCTTGCTTCCCCTTCTTTCCACGGTGGTCGGGGTGCCCTACCTTCAGCTGGTGGGCATCCAGCAGATCTAACTTTCCTTGCTGGTGGGGGTTGCTGAAAGTTGATTAGGACTTGGGTTTTGTGAGATTTTTTGTGTCATGAGACAATTTGAAAGAATGGTTTCAGTCAAGCAATACGAAGATGACTACTGTTTGGTCAAGCAAAACTCTGCTTTCGAGCTATCAGAATGTCCTAGAGATCCTTTGAGTGGTAAGTTCCGATTTTTTAAATGTTTGGTTTTTATATTATTCCTTATATTTCTTTATTTGTTAGAATATAAAAATGTGTGAAATGTATGGGATTTTCCATTGGGCCTTGGATGGTTTGCTGAAGTAAATCTCTGATCTCATGCTTGTCTTAATGGCTAATGCAACAAGTACAACTTCTCTGTTATTATCAAATTCAATCTCATTCTTACCTTTTGAATTGTGGGAATATTTTCCATTTCTTGAGAGGACCACTAAATAAACTATGCAAATATTATCAACTTATCATTGTATATGAGTTTATAATAATTCGACAATATTATGTTAAGTAGCTGCAATTGATATTGTGGCTGGTTCTCCTTACATTTCTAGTTGTAATGATGGTTTGTGTTTTAGTATGGCTAAAACATCTGGGGAACTTGTCAGGTATTAAGTTTCCTCTTTATTGTTTTGGTAGTCTTCCTGCCAAAGGCAATGATGATTCCTATGGAGGGACTTCATGCACTGTTGAAGAGGAGCAAAGTTTGCTGGATTGTCTTCTTCTTTCTCAGGTATATATGGTTGTCTTCCATGTGCTATATAATCCTCTATCCATCCATTAATCGTGGTAAATTTGCAGTGGGAAGATCGTTCGTGGAAGGGTCTGCTCAAATATGACGTGACTAACTGTGAGACAAAGGTATTTTCGTAGTATACAAGTTACTCTCATTTACTGCTCTGCGATAGGTGTCTCCAGTTGTTCAGTAATCACAGCGAGTTCCAAGTCTACATTTCCCTGCAGTTCATTAGTGGAAGTCTAAAGTTTATTGCTCAGTTGAGCGCGGGATGGAGTTCAAACTGTTTCACTGAATGTGTAGAGAACAAAATTCTCCTGCCATTTGACCCTTTCAAATTCAACTGCATGAAAACCCTTGGGGAGGAGCTACTTTTCTGTGTTGCAAGTGGGGAAAATGCAAGCTCTGAGCTTATTACATCATCCATGGTGCCCAATGATGGCAATTTGATCATACTCAATGTGAGTTTTTTTTTTATTTTTATTTTTTATATATATACATATATATAAAGATAAATCCTGTTTATTACATGGCAACTCTAGATAAATCCTGTTTATTGTTGGACAACTCCGAAGCTTCTTTTGCTCACACGTGATGGACTCTTATTTCTAGGTAACTCCTGTTGAGTATGGTCATATCTTCATTATACCCAGAGATTTTTATTATCTACCTCAGTTTCTGGATGCAAGATCATTAGAAATGGCTGCACAGGTTGCTATTGATTTAAATAACTCCTCTTTCCGTGTCTTCTATGACTATCATGCATCTTCAAGAGTTAATCATTTATATTTTCAGGTAGCAATCTACCCAAGTCTTCTCTCTATTGCTTTTCCATTTTCTTGTCTTTCTCACAGCTGTAAATTAGCTATCTATTTGATCACTACAAAAGATGAAGGCATATATTGTTTCCCCCAAAATGAAATCAAGATTAGCTCTGTAGTGTAATAGGATATAATGTTCTTTGTAGAGAATAATAATTATCTCTTCATGTTTCCAAGGTAATGATAATCTGAACCTTTCTTTTCCTTTTGTTCTTGTTAAAGGCCTGCTACTATGCAAATCCTTTGCCGGTAGAGCATGTACCAGTTGTGCCTGTTACTGGGAATTGGCAGAAAAGTGGTATACAGATATGCGAGGTTTCAGATTACCCTATTAAGGCTCTGTTGTTCAAGGCCAAAGGAAATTTTAAAATCTTGGTCACCATAGTTTCCGAGATATGCTGCTCTCTACAACACCAGAACATTGCATTCAGTCTGCTGATATCTGAGTGCGGCATGAAGATGTTCTTGTTTCCTCAGGTAAAGCTGCTTTGTCTTTTGAGGTAGAAGGCAGATAATTTCCCTTTCCCCTGATGTTCAACTAAACCAGCTTCCATTGTGGCATTTTTAAACTGAGTTAATTCATCTACTTGGCTAAGTCGAATGGAATTTGGAAGATTAATTTTTAAATTGAGTCCTGAATTTTTATTTTTTTTTAGTTGTGGAAAAACTTCAGTTCCTTATGGCTTGTTTGTGTAACGCCGTGGAAGAGGAAGTTAGTCTCCTCTTCCGACGAAGTGGAAGTCTGAGGGGGAGGGTCAGACATGGCTTTCCTCTCTTGACATAGAAAAATCCCATAAAAGTAGGGATTTTCTATAGAGAGTCCTGCTGCACTGAACAACCGAATATGAAATGCTGCGAAGTCAACACTTCCGCTTCCATGGAAATAACATTGCACAAGCGTACCCTTAAGGACATGATGTATAGCATGAGGAGTCTGTGCTCCATGTATTTCCCTTTTCTTGCGAGCATGGAATTTGAGCATTTGACTGTCCACCTACTGCATTCGGATTTCAGATTCCTCTTTATCAAGGAAAATGGAGTTAAAAAGGCTCCCTTTTCAGTGGGAAAGTGTCACATCCAACATCAGAAAATCAAGCCGTGTAGAAAATTCAAGCCTTTCTTCGTTATTGCGGAATCCACGCGACACAAACACACCATGTCAAAACCACAAGAAAAGATGCATGTGTTTTTCCCATATAATATGAGCTAAGTTCATGTTTAATGTGCATTTGGGTGGAGTGTGGACACCTTGTTTAGTGGGGTAACAATTACTATTTTGGTGGACGGAATAACGATCGGTTCGACCTCTGTGGCACTGAGATGGGACTTGCATAGCAAGGTGCAGAAAATATTCACGTTAAGAGTGGACTGCATGGTGTATACTGTTCAGATGCAGTCCAACTCTATGGAGTCCGATTGGTCCCGACTTTGATTTTTTGTGACCCCTGTCCGTAGCCATGCATCTAGGTAGGTGGGCCCCATGAGCCAGACTACATATGGACAGTTTGTGTTCCACTCAATATGAAAAAACTCCCTACATAAGAGCTGTATTGTCTTCTTCATCCTAATCACTGTTTGACACACATTTCAGGCAATGCATAATAAGTACTTTCCTGAGGAATATAAGATGTTCTAAATGATGATGTTTCCAAATTATTATTGAATAGAGCACCTAGGACGTTGAGTCTTAACTTCTTTATTTTTTAATTTTTACTAGCATAACAGCCCGTGCTAACGAACTGAATTTGCCCCTTGGTGGGTGCTTTTTCCGTCCTCAAAGACGTAGGCTAATGCTTTTCTCGCCCTTAAACAAGGGCATGTATGCCAGTAGTTTTAATTATTATTGTGTATACCTGTGCTATTCACTCGTAGTCTAGATCAATGCGCTAGGTTTTTATGCTGAGGACAGTTTGGGTGAATTCAGGTGCATATTTCGTCAGCATCTGTGTGCAATCTATCTGCTTGGGAAAGTGGTGGTCACTTTGTCTACAGATCAAGGCATGATTTTGACCTGGCCAACGAGGAGACTGTTGTGGAGCGTCTGGCTGCTATTTCATTACAATCTAAAGGTTTCCAAGCAGTGAAGCAGCTTTCTTGCAGCATTGCAAGTAAGCGTGCTTCTTAATTGAGGAACACAGGAAGGCCCTTATACTGAACTTGTATGTAATTCATTTTGTGCCAACGTCAGGTGTCTCCTCTCCCATGTTCCTCGCGGTGTTGCTTTTGGTGCTATTTCAGTATAAGGTTGTTTTTAATGCTTGCTTCTGCTGAACTTTCCTTTGTATATGTGAACTAAAAACAAAAAAGAAAGCCCTTACTCTTATGTATTATTCACAACACTTCTCTCGGTATTTCCAATTATAATGTATTAAAAAATCTCAAATTTGGGGCATTTGCTATATCATTGTAATCAAATGATCATATCCCTTATTTTTTTTACCCTCATTAAGGCATTTTTCTTTTCGAAGTGACAAATAACCAGGGATCAATTTCTGGATGCTAACCCGTTGGTTCGGGTCTTGTGTAGCGTATAATGCATGCGTGGGTATTTTTACCGAAAGATTAAAAAAGAATCTTACCATTGATGTTTCAATCGATGTCAAATTCAAGGATATGAGGGGATTTGTTTGCAATTCTTACGAGTATCCAAGAAATTTAATCTGAACCGTTTAAATTTATCATTGACCCATTAAATCTTAAAGTTTATTTGTTAAATATTCATAGATTTTGATATATATATATATATAGCACATTTACATATCTCATGTGTAAAATACCAGCGGCCTCAAAGGGATTGGGTGGGTTGAGCGACGACGATCTACTAATAATGAACATTAGTGCCCGAAGGAGATGGTTGTGATGTTTTGGTCAAATTCGAGTCCCATCAAGTGGGTTGAGACGACGACGATCTACTAATAATGAACATTAGTGCCCGAAGGAGATGGTTGTGATGTTTTGGTCAAATTCGAGTCCCATCAAGTGAGGCCTCAATCCACTCTTGTTAGGGTTGTAAATAGGTTAGATCTGGTTCGGGTCTATTGTGGAACCGGAACAGAACTTTTTTGGAAAAGATAAAATCGGATTCGGACCCAGAACCGATTTCTTGGCTCTGAAGCCGGAACCAAAATCATATATGGGATGGGTTTGGATCCGGGTCAAGGTCTAGGTAGATAATGATATTAAAAAAATATAATTTTTATGAGAAATTTTCGATAATCAAGGTAATATGTCGGGTCTCGGGTCCACGGGTCCGAACTAAGGTGGAACCGAACCTAAACCCATTTACTTATCGGGGCCTAAATAAGGACCCAGACCCGGTTTTTAATGGGTTGGAACCTCCGGGTAATCGGAGAATTGGGGACCCATTTACATCCCTAACTCTTGTAGGTCTTTCAGTAGCCTCTACAGACAGACATATTACTTTCATTGGCGCTGGCCCAATGAACTAGACTTAGGCCCACAATTACCGTTCTTCACGAGTAGTGAAATGGGATAACATGATTGAACGAATGAAGATAAATATAATTGAAAAGAAATGTAATGGAATTATTTTCGCTGGTTCTGAGTAAATAGTAAGGGTGTAAAAAAAAAAAGGTGGGGAATCTTCTAACCTACTGACCCAAACCGACGGTTAATAACTATATTTCACGGTTCGGTTATGGTTATTAAAATCGAAAAACTGTGGTTCATGGTTCGGTTACGGTTTTCAGTCTCGACTCATGGTTGTTAACCGAACCGAACCGTAAAATACAGTTCAGTTAACAATTTTTCTAAAATACACAGTTAACCGAACCGTTACACTAATAAAAAAATTAAATGGACTAAATGAAATAAAATGACTTAAGTTAAGCCCCTTTCCCAGTATCTCCTTTGAGAATATAATTATTTTATGAGTTGGATTATACTCGTCTCATGTTTCCAAGAATTGTATTGCATGATACATGTTTTGTAATATCATTTTATACTATTAGTTGTGTTTATTTTCGTGAAAAATAATAGTGTTGTTTTATTTGGTATGTGAAAAATGATAGTGTTGTTCTGCATGCCGAGTCAAAGGATAAATATAGATTTTTTTAAGTGATAATTAACCTCAACCGAAACGTCAAATACGGTTAACGGCAGTTCGGTTTTCAACGATTTTTTAGGATACAGTTACGGTTATAGTTTTTAAAAATTGAAAATCATAAAATACTATTTGGTTAACGATTTTTTCAAAACAAACGGTCAACCGAACCATTACACCCTGAGTAAATAGAATGAACAAATGAGTGTAACGTAATACAATGGAATAAATATGTAATGCCTTTCTTATAGCGCAAATTATAATTGGATTCATGGTGACTGGTGAGTGAAATAGATGGATGAATGAATGAAAACATGTAAAGAAATAGATTTTATTGCGACATCACGATATAAGGGCGCTTCTGTCATAAGAAAATGTAAATATATATATTTATTTTTTGGTGCAAAGCACTCTATTGAAAATCCTTGACTCACGCACTCAGGTCCCTTGCCGCGGAACCATGATCCTGAGTCCTGACTCGTGGGTCTTGGGCAGCACCGCATCAGCTTCTTATAGACGCGTGCGGGAATAACGTAATCTAGGGTTATATATAGTTACAAAATACCCACTATTCTTCTGCTTGTTGCTCGCTCACTAGTCACTCGCATTCCTCTCTCTCTCTCTCTCTATAGTTACAAAATACCCACTATTCTTCTGCTTGTTGCTCGCTCACTAGTCACTCGCATTCCTCTCTCTCCATCACCTGGTCTTTTTCCATAGAAAAAAGAAAAACCAGGTGAGGTCAGGTGCAAAAGAAATCTCAGAAACCCTAGAAATCTGTCAAAAGCAAATCCAACTCACTCGTAACCCCTAGGCCCTAGCTCTTCCGTTTCGATTCCTACAGATGCCGCCGAAAGCTTCGAAATCCAAGGATGCTCCGGCTGAGCGCCCGATCTTGGGCCGATTCTCATCTCATTTGAAGATTGGAATCGTAAGCTCCATCTCTCCTGAAACATTTCACTTTCCACACGCTGATAAAGTGATGAACTGAGTAGATACAATTTTATTTAATTCTTCTGTGGAATCTTGCGATTTGGTTGAGATTTTAGATTCTTCAATTTTGGTTTTTGTTATTCCAGTTTGAAGAGATGAGATTTTATTAAGAAATGTGAAGAAATGTGAAGAAATGTGTTGAGTGGTTGAATTAGTTTTACTTTTTCCAGGCAGTTCTGTAGAGCTCTTAGGGCCTGTCTGTTTGCATTATAATTCATTTGAATTGAATACATGGAATTCATACTAATTGGTTAAGAATGAAGATTAAAGCTGAATTCTTAAAAATGAGCATCAATAACCTTTCCTTGTATGGAAATAGAAGAAAAGAAGATGGGAAATGAATAAACCAGCCATCACCCCTAGCAGTTCATATTGTCTTTGATTGGAATTCATTTCAGTGATTTTCCATGGTAATGTGCTTGCTGTAGGAAAGGGGTTGGTCAGGGAGTCATTTATTTTGTATGTGTTTGATGCATCTTAAGTGCACCTTTAACACATTGTGTTAACTTGAATTATCTGAACTCTAATGCTTGGTCAGCGAGCAATGAGTTCAATTGCTGAATTCTAATGCTAATTGCAGAACTTCTATACATTTTGGTGGTGTGCAGGTGGGTTTGCCAAATGTTGGAAAGTCTACTCTTTTCAATACGCTTACAAAGCTATCGATTCCTGCAGAGAACTTCCCTTTTTGTACCATAGAGCCCAATGAGGCACGGATTAATGTTCCTGATGAGCGATTTGACTGGCTTTGCCAATTGTTCAAGCCAAAGAGTGAGGTTTGTGGTTAAAATATCATGTTTTGCGCATGTTTGATGATTTTTTTTTTTCTTTGTACTTGATGGTGTTCTTGCAGGTTACTAAATGCTTATCTCATGTCTTTTATTTGTTCCTTTGGTGAAGTTCTTCATTTCTTTTGAATATGATTTTCTTAATGGGTAGAGTGTGGTAAAGTCAAAACTTGCAGTCTGCCCACACAATTTACATTTTCCTTTATAAATCTTGAAAAGGAAAATGTATATCTTATTTATGATCTGTGTGCACTATTCTGCTGATCTTAAAATTTTAAAAGCCATCATCATCACCACCATTGTTATTTGGTAATAATTTACTCCATTGTATCTTAGCAAAGCATTGATACATCTCATTTATGATTATTTTAAAATGGTAATGGTAAATATTGTTAAATTAACTAGTAAATTACAGAAAAATATGAGTCAGTGTCAGAGTAAATCAAGGAATTAAAAAATTAGCACCACCATATTAGACTTGCCACCAAGGATCAACAGTGAAAAATCTACAAAGTTACAAACTCTTTAGCATTTACAGCCCATGAGATTATCAGAAAGTGAGCTTGCTGGGCAGGCAGTACCATTTGCTTAATCACTGCATTCTGAAATGTTCTCCTATTCCTATCTAGCCTGTGAGACCGAAGGGGAGTGATGCAGCGTAGACCTCATGGCCATATGTGTAGGGCCCATTTAGATTTAGGACTTATTTAATTGTTATTACTTAATAGTTTTATTTGATGAGTTGTATTTAGGATTAGGTTTCCTATTTATTTGGTTTCCTATTTTAATTAGGTTTCTTAGGGCTTAAGTTGTGTTTTCCTATTTATAGGGCATTGTAGAGAATTATTTCTCAGAGTTGATTAATGAAATTGGGTTCTCCCATTGAGGTGCGTCCTCGTTTATTGTCTCTTCGGAGATTGATTGTGTCTTAGGACACGTGCTTCGGCACCCATTGTGCTTTTAGCACTTCCTACGCAAGCCCTAATCCTAGGGCCTGCATCAATTGGTATCAGAGCCGAACGATCCCTCGATCGTCGGCGTGTTACCCTATCACCATCCCTACCTTCGTCCACCATCACCGTCCCTGCACCATCGAAAAACCCTCCCCTGACCCGTTGCACCATCCATCAGAACCCAACCCACCACTCCCTGCTCCCTGCCTACGCAGTTATCACCACCCTCCCGCTACCATCATCACCACTCCCTGTCTAACCCATCATCCCAGTACCACTGGCACCCCTCCCAGCCGCACCTTCCATCTTTCGTTGTCCTAACCACAACCTTCTTCCAAAAATACCATCTCCAAACCGCCTGCCGAGGCCCCAAATCCCTCCCTGCACCACCCATCTATCCTCGTCGCACGCCCTCCCTGCACCACCGACAACCAAACATACACACCCCTGTTCCAAAAAAAAAATATATATATATATATATCACTGAAACCTTCTCAACCCATCGTTCCAGAACCCAGCAAACCTAGCGCCATCCATTGCCTCCGTGAGGAAAACCCCTCCCCTCAATCCAATCCTTCTTATTCTTTTCTCAGCCCCCAACCCATTCCACCGGAATCACTAAACCCAGCATACCGTGAAACCCACATCGTCCATACCAGCCACAGTGAAAACCACAATCCTGAAATCCCACAACCCAAACCCACTCCGCCGCCCATCCCTAACCCAGACAAAGAAAAAGAAAAAAAAAGAAGGAGAAGGAGAACAAAAAAAAAAAAAAAAGAAGGCGAAGGAGAACAGAGAAGTAGCAGAAAGGAAGGAGATTAGGGAAGAAGTGAGTACCTGGCACCGTCGTTGCCGCTACTCCACTCCACCGCCAGTCATCCATCGCGCAGAACCTCTCCATCGCCACACTTGTTGCCGGAACCGCAACCATCACCATCGTCGTGCATCTCCATCTTCCCCTCTCCTCCTGTTCTCTCTCTTTCGTTCGTTTCGTTGAGCATCACTAGTAAAGGGTTTTAGCCCTTTGTTTCTGCGCACATTACACGAGGGGCAACAAAGGGCCCTCAGTTGGGCCTAGTCCAGTTTGGGTCAGGCTCTTGCCTATCTTGTTTGAAGCCCAATACAGTTGTGCTGACATCATCTCTGCATCAATACCTCTGATCAATAGCAGATTTGACCCAGATCAACGGTTGAGCTTTCTTCTGACGATATCGGGTTCTAATCCACCGTCCAATTTCAGATCCGTTCTCGCCCGCGTGATCGTGGAAGTCAGATCTACACATCTGATGGCATTGCAACTTCTTGAAATAAATAGCAGGCTTACAGAAATCAACAAAAGGGCTACAAGGATGCCATATGCAATCAGATATGGGCAAAGATATTATGCAAATAAAGACTACTTTGAGCAGTATATTACTTTGATTCAAGGAAACTTGTCTGTCATGGAATATGCCGATGAATTTGAAAGGCTACATTATTTATGTGAATTGGGAGATACACTTGATTTCAATCACTTTCTCAAAGGTTTGAGACCAAGTATATTGAAAAATGTGGAGAAGGCTTGTAACGATATGTATGACGCATTTTGGGAAGCAATTCGTGTGGAGCGGATTCTTAAAAGATTTCATCTAATGGAAGTTGCTCCTCAAGAAGAAAAGTCGCCACATGTCACAGACCGTGTTGAGGAACCAGTGCCAACGGATTTACAGCCCGAGCTGCCAGAGTTAGACACCGACGAGTCCATATCTACAGTTGGCCTTGAAATTTTTTCTATGAGTACTGATCATCCGGACGTGCACACACAATGTGATGAAGCGCAAGTTGTTGATATTCCTCACATAAGCTCTCAAATTGATTTTGTCTTTCTGGATCAACAATGGCAATCGGGAGATCAAGAACAGCTAGTCAAGTATTGTGATTTGATGGTGCAGATTCTACAAGTAAATCATCCAACAGTTCGATTGCATATCAACACAAATTTCACCCATCAAAAGCAATTATGCATGCAACTGTGCCAAGAAATTATAGATCGACCGCCTAATCGGACGTTCGTCAGATTGATCTTTGATCCAGGTGGACATTTTCCGAACTCGAGGTCGAGTTCTTTTTCAAGTGGGGAAGAATGATGCAGCGTAGACCTCATGGCCATATGTGTAGGGCCCATTTAGATTTAGGACTTATTTAATTGTTATTACTTAATAGTTTTATTTGATGAGTTGTATTTAGGATTAGGTTTCCTATTTATTTGGTTTCCTATTTTAATTAGGTTTCTTAGGGCTTAAGTTGTGTTTTCCTATTTATAGGGCATTGTAGAGAATTATTTCTCAGAGTTGATTAATGAAATTGGGTTCTCCCATTGAGGTGCGTCCTCGTTTATTGTCTCTTCGGAGATTGATTGTGTCTTAGGACACGTGCTTCGGCACCCATTGTGCTTTTAGCACTTCCTACGCAAGCCCTAATCCTAGGGCCTGCATCAGGGAGCCACCATTATGCATACAAAATAAGATAACTGACATCGGGAGAAAGGGTGAAATTCCCATTGTTAAAAATAAAAAAAAAGAAGCTTACATGATATCAGGAAAAGCCCGCTCCACCAAAAAAATTGAAAAAATAGGTCTAAACTGTCCTGGCAAAGAAGATTTCAACAAAAAAAATGAGAGGCATACCACATCTTGTAAACATTAGTTATTTGGATCCTCCTGTTTTGGTGACAGATTATCAATGCTGAAGATCTTTCCCCAATACCGCAATCCAACAAAATGCCAACAACTTTAGACGAGACCCGGTGTTCCAAAGATTAGGAAATCAGCAAGAGGATTCTCTAGGATTTATTAGCCTCATAATTTTTTTTAACAAAAAACAGCAAAGTGTATTTGGCTGGTTCCCAAAATTCTATAATCTCTAGATTTGGACATTCCTATAGATGAACTAATTATAGCATAGCCATCAACTCGGGAGCCAATTCAATCTCGTCATCATGTAGGGTTGACGGAAGACCGGTGTCCATACACTGAAATTTGATCGTAATACTTAATTTGCACCATCTGTCTGGACTGAAGTAATTAATGAAGTGAAGGGTATATAATGCTGACATACACTTCCCCGACCACCTATCTTGCCAAAACGTAAACTGAGAGTCATCATCACATAAGGAATATGATATGTGTGGGAAGAAAGGAAACCAATTTCCAAAACCTAGAAGTGCCCGGAGAAGCCTTATTAACCTTCAACCTTCCTTGTCGGCCTTATACTTATTAATGAGAAATCTCCACTACAAAGTATTATCTTCCTCTCCAATCTTCCGTATCCACTTGCAAGGAGAGGACCATTCACTTGTTCAGTGGCCTGAATTCGGGGACCTCCCAGTGCTAGAGGTCGAATACAGTTTTCCAACTAAATGATATTGTCATTTGACATTTATATCTTTTCAAAGAAAATTATAGAGGATCCAAAGTAGACTTCAAAAGGATTATCCTTCCACCAAATGACTAGCGATTGCTTTCCCAGGTCGACAACTCTCTCTCTCACTACGTCCAAGGAGATTCTGGAGGCTCCTTGATACGTAAAAGGAAGATAATCAGCCTGATGTAGCAAACTCTTTTACCTTATCATTATCCACACGAACTCTGAGGATAGCAAACCGAATAAGTTATCTGCAATCCAGAAACCATCTCAAACCACTGTAGTAAGATCTTTAAATTCAACACCTGCATGCTATCAATAGAAGTAATTGTGCCATCTGCAAACTGAGGATGACTAACCTCAATATTAAAATGACTTTTTTGGTGCATACTAGCTTCCTTAGACTTAACAAGCATAGGACTTAGAGCTTCTGCCATAATAACAACTAGAGGGGATCCTTTGACTTAGTCTACGACTATTGGAAAAGCCTTAATTTAGGAGCCCTAATAATCTTAATAGATTACTGTGTTTAAGTGAGGCAGGTTCTCATCCGTTGGTTTACAGCATTAGGTCATGGGTTTGAGATATGGCACGAACAAAGAGACAGGTTTTCATCCAAGATCACCATTTTACCTCAAAACTAATTTGAGAAAACACAATATTCCAAAAAATTCCTGTCCACCATGTCTTACCTCTTTTGGAAAACCACCTTACTAATAATACCCGGTTTTTTGCTTTTATATGAGAATCGATACTGGAATGGAGAAACATCATTCGATGTGGTTGTGAGCATTTAAGGCAGAATCTAGAATTTGGTGTCTCTTTATAAATGCTCCTTGATGTTTCGAAATAACATTTGGGAGGCATTATTGCAAAGAACCTTATTTGGGATGTTTTAGATGCTACCAATGGGACTAATTGTAAAGGTGATGGGGTTCGTATAAATGTGTACAAAGTTGAACTGTATATGCTTTTGATTTTGGGTGTGCCGTTGGTATTCTAGTTTGACTGGATATTGTGTATATTTCAATTGGTATTGTGAACAGGTAGCAGCTTTCTTGGAAATTCATGATATAGCTGGACTTGTACGAGGAGCCCATCAAGGACAAGGCCTGGGAAACAGCTTCTTGTCTCACATTCGGGCTGTGGATGGAATTTTTCATGTTCTAAGTAAGTTGTCTTTTTTTTTTTTTGCCATTTTTTCTATCCTTTTTTTAAAAATCTTTTTCTTTTTTTTCGTGGGCTCTGTTTTTGTAGTTCAATTTTAACTGTTTTTCTACTTTGGACTTAACACCTTGGTACAATGGGGCTTTTATCTAATTCTTTATATTTTCTCCAAAGAACTAATCCCTTCTTTTGTTTCAACCTTTACCTGAGTGTGAGCCTCGCCAGATGTGTCTCCCATTATTTGAGTTTTAGTGAGGTACAAAAAAATGCAATTGATATGTTTCTGCACTCTTGATAGAAATGCATTAGTAAACTGACTATTTATTGAACATGACTTCACACGGGGGTGGAAAGTAAAATTCACAAGGTGACGTGGCTCTAATGACGATGATTGAATATGTTGAAATTTTGGTTGGAGAACGCTAATAGTTGCCTGTCTGATTTTTCTTTCGAGTTTTCAGTTGTTGGGTTTACTCTTTTGCTCAAGCTAAAACGTAAAGTTTTACCCTTTTCTAGGAGCCTTTGAAGATCCAGATATCATTCATGTTGATGACACTGTGGACCCCGTGAGGGATTTGGAGATTATTACTGAAGAATTGCGGCTTAAGGTATTCATCTTCTTATATTTATAGAAGTCCAATATGTTTTGCATAGCAGATCATGCTACATGTATGCATTATGTTCAACTCTTGACGAACATGTTAAATGCTTACATTATTTTGGCATGAAGGTAAATATGAGGTTTAGATCCTAGATATCGTTGCAGTCATACTTGATTCAGCTTAACTTCTTGGATGAGATTTGTGTTTATAGAGTAATATTTGGGCTGCACTTGAACAGCTTTATTAAGCCCTTTGGCCAGGATGATCCTAAGTTCTGCACCTATTAGAGAGAGGTAAGGTCTGGGCTTCTGTTTCGAAGCCTCCTAGCCCAGTTCATCCAGGCTCCTCAAGTCTTCTAAACTCTTCTTTAGTTATGCTAGTAATTTACATCAATTATCGTTTTCATTTTCTTTCTTTTTTGCACTTTTTAATAATCTGAACCTTTTCTTTTACATTTTAGAGGATAGGGCCCAATGATCAATTGAAGGATAGTATGGCCGCCTATTTAGTAATTGAAAAGTATTTTGAAATGACAATAAAAATGAACCTGCATGTAATGAGAAATAGTAGAAATTACTAAATTTGTTGGGCTCAGGCCTAGGTTGTGCTCTACACTTGTAAGGGCGCTTTTTAGGCCTGAATATAAAATCATCATCATTATTTTTTATCTAATAAAATCGTCAATTTTTTATTTTTTATTTTTTATTTTTTTTTTTGTTGGTTAAAAACAGAGTGCAATTTTATATATCCAGATATGAACAAAGGAAATGGAGCAAATTATCTATAAGCTTGAGAAATGAAAGTAAAAGTGTAAATCTAGAGGCCTTGACCATGTCAGGTGTATTAAAGATGGAAATTAAATTAAATGGTCTTGATGAAGGAAGAGATAAATAATAGATGAAGAATGTACTTGAAGACTTGCTTTATACAAGGACATGAATTAGAACCAAATCAATTGATTAAAAAGATATAGATTGAATTAAAGATGGCATAAAAAATAGTTAACATTTCAATAAAAGAAAAATGAAAACAAGATTTAGAAAATGATTTTGTTGCACGACGGAGGGTTTGGTTGATTAATCACATTTTTTTTTAATGTTATCTTAGTGTGCCTACCAAATAATATTGTGTATGCTTTTATCATTGTATTGAGTCACCATTTTAGAGTTGAAGCATATGGTGAGCTGGGAAATACATATGTTCTTACATTCTTGTGTTTTCTGTGATTTGATCATAGGATATAGAATTTATGGAAAGGAAGTTGGAGGATCTGGAGAAAAGCATGAAAAGAAGCAATGATAAGCAGTTGAAAATAGAACTTGAATGCTGTGAAAAGGTTTGCATTGCTTTGGTTCTGGATTATTTATGCTACACTGTTCCAAGGTACTAGCTTAGTAAAAGTAATGTAAAGCCTCCATTTTTAAGACAAGAGTCACATCAAAAGTACACATCTTCAAAATTCACTTTCTTTTAAAAAAAAATGTAAAAAAAGGAATCTCCTTTCTCTTCTAAATGACAAAAAAACTCACTTTTTACACAAAAAGTCAAAAAGATTATCTACCAATCCACTAAAGATAAAATACCATCATAACTCCCTTATATTTTATTCTCTCTTGATTTGATGCTTTATATTATTTTTACTTTAATAGTAACTTGCCAAATGGGCCCCTAAATGTTTAGTTGCTAATTTTCTTTTGTTTTCAATTGAGCAGGCTGGAACTGTTTGGTTCAGTTAGTGACTGAACCGAACCACCTTGTCTAACCCCTTAATCCATCTAGATCTATCCGGCGCTGTTTGTCTTTGTTGGTCCAAATTTCAGTTTGTTCTGCCAAACAAGCCGAATGGGTAGAGTTCAGCCAAAATGAAAAATAGTGCAAACAAAAGAAAAAGAATATTCATTTTTTTTTTTTTTAAACCAAAGTCTCTTCCTTTTGATTTAGGTACTAATTTTTCTTTCTGTAGTATAGTGATTATGTGAACGTGTTTTCTTTAATGTTATTTTAGGCTATAACATTGATAGAACCGAGCATGATGCCATAATTTCACATTGTCACACACAAACAGGGCCCATATATTATTTATTTGGCATGTGGAAAACCATGTTATATTGTTGATTTTTAGTAGTATGAATTAAAGATAAATAGTATACATATTCATTTCTTTTAACTATTTTTCATATTTTTATTATATAATTAAAAAAAATTAAGTTCTACACTTCTACTGAAATGGAACCCCAAAATGCCATATTGGTTGAAATGTTTCAGTCTGAAGTGTAACCAAAAGAGGGTCCAAAATACAATTCACAACCATGCATCAATGTCGTTTGTTTTCATATTAAAAGCTGCAACAGTCTGTATTTTCTGACAGTCTGTTGTAGTTTCTTTTGCTAGGATCCATGTGCTTGGAACATCCACAAATGACTATGTAGCATGCACAACTGTGTTCTGCAGGTCAAATCATGGATTCAGGAAGGGAAGGATGTCCGTTTAGGGGATTGGAAAGCTGCTGATGTCGAGATTTTAAATACTCTCCAATTACTTACCGCCAAACCTGTTGTTTATTTGGTAAGTCACATGTTCAGCAAAAAATTAGGGACATCCTCGCATTTCATTATGTAATATTATAATTGGTAATTTACTATGCCCATCCCCTTATATTTTCACAAAATTTTGACATTTATATTTATGAATTAATGAATTTGTTTTGTCGTATTCACTTCTATCTTTTGATACAAAGTTATGGGGGTGAGTCTGACTGTTGCAGTTATCCCCTTTGCCAGGGGCAAGTCCAACCTTCATCCTTTTGGGAGCAGTCGCTCCCATCGAGCCTGGGCCTTCCAAAACCCATATGAAAATTTTGGGGCTTCCAAAATCGACATGAAAATCCTAGGTCCTCCCCCAAAACTCACATGAAAATCCTGAGTTTGCCCCCAAAACCCAACTATCTATTTGGGTCCGCCCCCCTCAAACAAAAATCCATGGTCCGCCACTGCTCTTCGCCATGTTATATATTCATCAAGTGGCGTTATTTATGAAGCTTTTGCTGTTACTTGTATTAAGAAAGAGAGGTTTTCTTTCAAATAGGCAGCAAAAATAAGGATACCATATAATGACAATCATTTTTTTTTTTTGAAAAATAAACCTTTTCTTGGCTTTCAAAACCACCAGTAATTGGTGGTTTCCTACAAATCTGTGATTCCATTAGGCTCCCAAATACTGTGATATGTTGATGATGTTTGATAAGTTTCATGAAAGTCTACTAGGGAATCAAATGCTGCCAACAATACCAATACGTGGCATCGAGCAAACCATTCAATAGGCACTACCCTTTCTGTTCAGTTCACTTGTTTGTTTGACCAGAACTCTGAAGATTGCAATATTAGACTATGGATTGTGTTCATGTTTGTATACAGGTGAACATGAATGAGAGGGATTATCAAAGAAAGAAGAACAAATTTCTTCCCAAGATACATGCTTGGTATTCTTTCTGTCTTTAACATGACCTGGTTTGTCCTTTTTAATTAATGATATGTTCTGATTTCATTGCAATTGAAGGTTCATCTCTGTGAATTGGTTTTATTGCTTCCTCACTATCCACCTTTTACAATTTGTAACGAAGAATTTATTAAGAGAAATAGCATATAAGGACCATTTGAGCATATCTTATATAGAGAAGTAATTAAAAGGAAAAGAAAAGAAGAGAAAAGCTTACTGTATACAATTGGAATCTGCATGTCTGGTAGCATCTCTTCAGCAGAAGATGTTCTCTTACAATCCTGTGCTCTACGGTCCAATGGATCGGTGGCACCCATATTCATTGTTCTGAAGATCGAAATCTTTCTTTTTTTTTAATGGTATTATGAAGATCGAAATCGCACTGCAAATCGTTCAAGGGGATGAATTGATTTGTATTGTGAATCATATCACAAATCATAGATTTTTTTTTTTTCTTATCCAAAAAAATAAATAATGAAAATTAAAAAAAAAATAAGAAAAAGAAAACAGTAGTTATTCATAATCTATCCATTTTCCATTGATAGCAACATAAATACAATGAGAAATAAGACTATGAGACATTCATGTGAAGATGAGACATTCATGTGAAGAACATCAACATATATTAATTTATCAAAAGTAATATTGATTCGTAAGATTTGGTGAAACAAGTATTTAATTCGTAAGATTCACAACTGAATCTTAAGATGAGTTTCAGCTGTGGCACCTAAACAAGATACCATCATTTCCATTATTTCCTTGGTCCAAGCACGAGAAGGAATAGGATGGGACCCAATGATGGATGGAGTTTTCACACATTTACCATGAATGCCTAGCCTTTGGAGTCAGCACCAGTGGCAACCAACCCAAAGAGTCTTTACATAAGGGGAAACCATTGATCAGTGCAACCATAGTATAAGAGGGAAACAGAGAATTTTTCGTTGGTTCACAAATGAGATATATTTTTCATTAGCTCTCTTGTACTGCTTGCTTTTAATGAAAGTAACCATTAAAAAAAGAGATTTTTTTTTGTAACAATAAAATTTTATTTTAAGGCAAAGGGAAAAAGACAGAGATGAAAAGACAAACTAATTAAGGGACAAACAACAAAAAAACAACATTAGATATCAAAAGGATACTATCTCGAGAGAGCCCTTCCTTTGCAAAACCATCAGCTATTGCATTGGACTCTCCCAGAATTTGATGAAACGAAGCATGAAGCTACTTGGAAATATCCTGCTCCTCTTCCACCCAATCTGCCAATTTCCAAGGATACATGGTCTTACATGATCCCCCATTGAATAGCAGAAAAAGAATCTCCTTCAACAAGAGAGAAATGATCAGCCAACTTAAATAATTCCCGACAACCAACCGACATATCAAATATTTCAGCTTCATTAGCATTCAAGGCTTCCACTGGCCCAAAAAACTCCTAACAACATTACTAAAATGATCCCCTATACCACCTTGCCTACTGTGAAAGCTCCCATCAAAATTAAGCTTTAGAATGCCGATAGGAGGCAGCATCCAACTGAGCTGATGAGTCAAACTAACATGCCATCTAGGGGTGCACAAAAAATCCGTCGATCCGGAAATCCGATCCGATCTGATCCGATCCGCGGATTTTTTATCCGATCCGAAGGTAAACAGATTGGTGACGAATTGAAAATTTTGTAATCTGTTAGCAACGGATCGGTTGCGGATTTCACCCTCTATCCGCGGATTCAATCCGATCCGATCCGTTGACATTAAATATAAATAAAAATATATATATAAGGGGTCTAAATATAAATTAAGATGTCTAAATTTAAAATAAGAAAAAAAAATTTAAGGGGTCAATGTGATTTTTTAACAACATATTTGATATTTTTCTTTTAAAATTAGTTTGAACGGATTAATCCGATCCAATCCGATCCGGTCCTCCATGGATCGGATCGGATCGGATTTTAACTGCCACGGATTGGTGATGGATTCCAAATCCATCAATCTGTAGGTACGGATTGGTGACAGATTTGGCCCAATCCGCACCAATCTGATCCGTATACACCCCTAACGCCATCCCCCTTTTAAACCAGCATCCCATCTCCTATTGAAATCATCCGAAAAAATTCCTTGAAATGCATCTGTTGTAGTTGCCCATTCTGAAACAGTACTGACAATTATATCTACAATGAGATATTACAAGGTTATAGAGGGGAGAACAATCTTGCTAATTAGGAACCTTGATGGGGATTTCCTTTCTCTTCCATAAAACTGATTTCATGCGGATCGCTTGTTGCTTAATGTCATCTCTTTCACTGATTACATGTCAACCAATCATCTTAATTGATTCATGCCAACCAATTTTCATGCTGGATCTAAGATGACTTATCTAGATCTAAGAAACTTTATTGAAAGTTAGCATAGTTGGGCCATAAATTGCCTGATTGTGGGTTAGGCCCAATGGATCAGTCATCCTTGGGCTTGGCCTAATTAGCTGGCAGTAGACTGGGGGCCCGGGCGCTGCTCGTTTTTTTTATTTTAAAAAGTCCTTAGGCCTATGATGCACTTGGATTGCATCAATATAACATAAAAACGAATTCATAAAGGATTAGGGGTTGACCCTAAAACCTCAATCCATTGGGCGCAAAAACATCCCTCACTAGAGGAAGAACCACCATGACAAAGCGCATTAACAACATCCTTATATCTACCATTGCACAGGGCTAAGACGCTTAACAACAATGTGAGAATCGAACCCCTATTTTATCTTGATCCAATCTTATTATATTTTTCTCCCCCACTTCAATTCTTGATGTTCTAGCTACAAATGTTTATTGAAGAGAAGCCTTTAATGAATCAGAGGCTCTCTATGAAACATTTTCCACTCTTTATCCCCCAAATTCTATTTTCATCCACTCCTTTAGAAATACCCTTAACTTCATGGATGTCTTTCTCCTTGTCTCCTAATAAAACATGACAACTTCTCCTCTAGTCTTTCCTGTACACCCACCTGCTGGCTATTAGTTGCCCCTTATTGGATTGACTTCACTTTCTGTTGTATATTGAACAAAAGCAAATCCTCTAGGCTTTCATGACTGTTAATCAACTGGAAGGAAGACACTGATGACCATGGTTCAAAATAGCGGCCACTACTATTGGCCGTAGCAGTCCACTACGCTATTTTGAAAATAGCATCATTGCAGTCCTAAACCTATTAGAGCCAAATGGAAAATTTAGAACACTGTTTTTCCCATCTCTTCTCCCCAATAGCCTTTCCTAAAGTTGTCTCTACTCTTATATGATTCCATATCACTAAAAAGATATGAGATTAGATGCTACACAAGATTCAATTTTTTTTTACTACTTAAAATACTCACACCGTTACGCCGCTCGCCGCAACTTCTACGTATCGCCCGCTATGTAGCATTTTGGCCACTGGCCGCTACGCCAGCCGCAACTGCTAGTTTGATCCTTGCCGATGGAGACCCCTACTTCACTGAAAATGCTGCGCAGTTCTGGGGATGTGTCTCTTGTGATGGGTTTGAAACAAACAGAGTATAGACTGTGCCACCACCTAGAACCATTCCCCATATTTATTCAAGCTCCATCCTAGGCAAAGAGATTATCTGATGTAATCTGATGTGTATATTTCCAAGGCCCTTGGGGCTTCCACTCTGCCCATGCCAATGCATATCTAGAATCTTCTATTATGGAATGCCAGGAGAGAAGAGCCAAAGCGGTTCACCACTTTCCAAATTTTCCAGATGATTGAATCTCCAATCCATACTAATCTCTCACTGCTGAACAATGGGAATGCTTTTGCTTCGTAGGCTTCCTAGACAAATGATCCTCTAATGACTGTGAAGATTGAAAAAGATTACCTCGCAGAGCTTCCTAGATCCAATGCTTCTTCCTGTTAACCAACAGATTCATGAATTCTAAAATTGAGCAATGTAACTGTGTTGGACATGTATCAGACTACACCATGTTGCATTCTTTACTGATTATTTTATTAATAATGTAAACATTGCTCTGTAGTTAATAAAATATTACTTTTCTGAAACATTAATAAAGTTGTTGTAACTCAATCACTTTACTATTTAGATTTTAGTTTGTACATTATTTTTTTTTGTTGCTTTTTTTACATACCATTTTATTTAAAGATTGACATTTCTTTAACTTCATTTGGAAATAATGTGCACTCCATAGATCCCTTTTTTGAGGATTTGCCACATTAGATACCTTGTATCGGTTTCAGGATCCAATACACATACTGCACTGCTGGAATTTAGATCAAGACTTTATCTTAAGGCCAATGTCTCAGCGAATTTATTTTTCTTCTTTTGTCAGTGCCTTCATTATTTTTTACCTCTTTAGCATGGATGCTAGGGCTGAGTTCAGATTTGAGGATGGATGAGCCATAGGATTATTGCCATGCATTCTTTGAACATAAACTTCTTTTCTAACTATATTGGTTTCATTGATGAAACGAATTTAATTTGCTTACTACTATATCATTTGCTTTAGTGGAAAATCTAATTTATTATATGGATCAGTTCTCTTCTTGTTCATCATCTACTTATTTGTCAAGGGAATCTCAGGCTCCTTTCTTATATGATAAATTTTCTAGGGTGCAAGAGCATGGGGGTGAGCTGATTATCCCTTTCAGCTGTGTTTTGGAAAAGAATCTTGTTGATATGCCAGAGGATGAAGCTTCTAAGTATTGTGAGGAAAATAAGTTGCAAAGGCAAGTTCAAATCTTTGGTAGCTTTCTGTTCTAGATATTAAACAATAAATGCCTATTCTTTTGATAGGCCAAATGGTAATGTGATTGATGAGAATGGATGAATCTCACAAGGATCATCAATGTCAATTTGTCACGTGTCTAATGGATGTCCTACTCGAAACGCATCTTAATGCACTTTGACTATCTTGACTTCTTGCACATGCCTCTCTTTTTTTCCTGTGTGGGGGCTCATGGATCCACTGCCTATGTTGTGTGAGGGGCTATGTTAATGCATTTTAGTAGCAAGACCCATTCAGTCAATTTGATATTTGTTTTGTCTTTGGATAATGGGATGAACGTAATAGATAGTCTCCTGCGATTGGATTGTTCATGTATCTAAATCTTATATATATAAGGAAATATTCAGGTATAAAAAGATATTTTACACATAAATGGCTGAAATATTTTGGTCCATTTGATATACAGCGCAATTCCAAAGATCATTAAGACTGGATTCTCTGCAATCAACCTCATCTACTTTTTCACAGCAGGCCCAGATGAGGTAATGGTTTATTACTATTATTATTTACTCATAAGACATTGCAACTCCTTTTCTATTTATTTTGTTTCATCAATGGGTTTATATAAAATTTGCTTGAATTTTATGGATTGGTATTGAACAATGATATACTGTCAATTATGGGGAGTATTTCCTAAATTATGCACACAAGGTCGCATTTAATGGGTTTGTCTATGGATTCTTCACCAGAAACCAAAAGGAATCATCACTGTCCAAAGTTTGGAATGTTCATCAATTGGAGGAGTGAAAAGCCCAATAGGCTTAAATGAAATTCTGTATTATCCAAACATCCTTCACAAGTTACAATATACCTTCTTACAGGAGCCCGTGGCACAGTTGGAAGGTGCACATTGTCCCAACCATGGGTTGGTGGGTTCAGGTCATTTTCTTTTTTATATAGTCACTTTACCAATAAAAAATGAAGGCTACGACATATACTCCTTGCATTGCAATGCCAATATTTCAGTTTTGTACTAAGAGGAAGGCCTTTTCCAACAACTAGGACTTCTCAACACTTAAGACGAAGTAAAGTAATTCATCTGAGGCATTAACAATAACTAATGCCTTAAAAGTCATGACCATTGACTCAAAGGCAAAATAGTGGCTAGCACTTTATTCATCCGATCCTTAAGAAAAAAAGAAAACATGAAGTAATTCATTTGAGGCAGTAAAAGTAACGAATGGCTTAAAATCCATAACTGGTCATCACCAAGTGCGGTCCCGCCAAAGCAGGTTGACAGGGTCCTGGGAGGGTCCATATTGGAGACAGACCTAACCTTTGGGAACTTTGCACAAAGTGGCTGCTCGCAAATCTCAAACCTACGTTATCACGCATGGCACCCGAGACTTTTACCATTGCACCAAAGCAATGGCCCCCACTTAAAAGCCATAACTATTGACTTGAAATAGTGGTTACTGGTTAGCACTTTAGTCATCCGACCCTGAAGAAAAAAGAAAAGGAACATACTCCTTATGACTTGATCTCTATGGGAACATTTTTTTTTTTTTGGAAGATAATATTATATATTCCAAGCGGGGGAGAAAAAAAAGATAAAGCAAAATGATGAACAAAAAAGAAAGAGGAAACCTCCAGCACCCTTGCCAAACACTAAAAAGGAGAGACACAAAGGTGCTGGAGATAACCCGCAGACGCTAGAAACTAATCCTCTCTAGGCATAGAAACTAACATTTGAAACTTAAGTTGGCCCAGAATTAGGTTGTGCTGCATTATTATGTAATTAGAATGTCAAGTTTTAGAAATGACAACTATAAATGTTCTTAATTGGTTTACCGGCATCAGTTGAATCATGGTGGTTGCAGTTGTGTTTGTGGTCTTGGAATAAAATCTTACCAGTTACAGATAAAAAAAAAAGAAGAAAGATTATATTCTCATTTAATTCAAGTTTCTTTTATTTTCTCATGCTTCTAAACACGCCCTAAGAATGGGCACATGAGACGAAATTTATGACAGCTAATCATAAAAAAAGTCAAGGAATGTCTTTTGACCATTTGAGATGGCTTTGGATATATACATAACTGATTGGGAACTGACCCTATATGAAGAATCAAAGTTGTGAAAGGAACTAGGAGGTGGAAGACTAATGAGGAATAGGATTGATGCAGTGAGAAATGATGTGTTAGATTGTGAGTGACAGAAAATGGCCGGAACTAGGGTTTTGTGGACAGGTAGGATAAATGCATGGGATAAGGTTTTGTGATGATGGGTTTTTGCATAATAGCTCTTCATTTTGGAATTTCATTTTGGAGTTTATATTGAAATAGAAAGATCAAAGTTGGAAATATTACGGCCTGTTTGGCACCATTTTAAAAAATATTTCCGCATTTCTAAAACAAAAGGAATGGAAGAAGGTGTTGGGATGCATGAGATCAATCGTTTCCAAAATATAAATTCCAGAAATATTCTATGGAACACAACTAACAGAAATAGGAAATAAGAAACGATTGTATATCGTTTTTATGGAGAAAGATCCATGCCCTTGTCGGTCTAAAGTCAAATGTCACTGTATGGACCCCCGGCAAGGGGTATTACTTGAACTCCCATGTCTCTCTCTCTCTCTCTCTCTCTCTCTCTCTCTCTCTCTCTCTCTCTCTCTCTCTCTCTCTCTCTCTCTCTCTCTCTCTCTCCAACCTTATGGCAATCATCTTCTCTCTCATCGCCGTGTATCAGAGCCGAGTGTCCTTTCACCAAGAAGCTCAGTTTTGAGGTCTGCAAGAAAACCAGTTCCTAAAACCCCACTTTCCCCAAAACCACTCAAAAAATATGATCTTTATGCTTAAATCCGATGATTCCAACTCCATAATCCCATTTTTTTGCTCAGATCCAATCCCAAAATACAATCTTCCACAATAACAGTTTGAATGCTGTTTCAAGTTTGACAAAAAAATCCTATCCCATGCCATTTTTTAATCTATTAATCTCTTTCATCACATCAATTCAAAATATTGTTTTTCTAGTCAAATCCCAAGAAAAATATGTTTTTGCTCTCTCTCTCTCTCTCTCTCTCTATATATATATATATATATATGGAGATGCTCCTATGAGAGTAACTCTCACGGTACTATGAGAGTAAGAGGTGAGGGCCCTCACATTCATATCCAATGCCAATAGCCTAAATGTAAGGGGCCCCACCCCTTATTCTCATAGTACCGTGAGAGTAACTCTCACAAAAGCATATCCCAATATATATATATATATATGTGTGTGTTGTGTGTGTGTGTGTTCTCTCTCTCCCAAGAAAAAAAAACTTGGATTCAAGACCAGACAGTAAGGGCCAAGTCCGAGTCAGTTCGCCCAACTCGGTTGAGTCAAGTCGAGTCCCAATTAAATGCACAGTTTTTTTTTTATAAAATTTTAAAAAATGTAAAAGGGACAACTACAATTAAATATCTAGTTTTATCTGTCCATAGATATCCCTATTGAATCCCTAGATTAACCTGGCTATAATAGGTCCATTGACATCCCTATGCCTAACTATAAAACTCTCTACAATAATATGCACACCAAGATAAAATTGTATTTTGGGACCACTTCAGTCAAATATCTAATTTTATGGGTCCACTAAGGCCAAATATTGCTATAGTATAGACATGTTATGCATGGATTAAATCGAAAACACTAAAGTAGAACAAAAGGTTTTGTTAAAATTGTAAAAGGGTTGGAGGTTCTTTTTATTTTGTGTTGTTCCATGCTTTCGAAGGGATTGGTCATTGCTAAAAAATTCCATAGAGAAACTACCATTAAAGAGTTCTATATTTTTTTTACTAAATCACAATATAGTTGGCTGATCCCGTCACTTTGTGGACTCGGCCAACTCACCCGAGTCACATAGGACGTGGCTGAGTCCCATGATTTGAGTTCGAGTCCATGGCTCCAGGAGCCGAACCAGAAAACGACAGCCTGACTGACCGTTGTCACTGCCAACACCAGATCTACTACAAATGGCACCGGCAGATGAGAACAGGGCTCAGCTCCTTGTTTGGATCTGGGTTTTGTTGTTGAGTCAGAACAGAAGAAAGAAGATACTTTCATGATGTCTCATCTCACCGCTCTCGTGGCAGGGCCAAGTGCCAAGCCAGAATCGCCCAGCTGCTCAGCACCATCTGCTGCTGTATGCCTGCGCCGGTTCTTGCAGATTTGTGGGGAAATTAAAAAAAGAGGTTGCAGAACTGTGGAGGAGGTTAGGCTTGGATGATGCTTGGTCTGGAACCAAACAATTTTTTCCTTTATTCCTTTTCAGAACAGAACATTCCCAAAGCAACTAGTTCTCATCCCAGAAGAATTTTAACTGAGGAATGATGCCAAACAGGCCTTAGGCTCTTTTGTGGATTTTGGGTATCATACCATTTTTTCTTTTCACTCATTTTGCATGCTTCTGATCTCTCATTTGTGACCTTGAGAATGATTGTTTTCCACCACTGAATTCAGTTCTAATGTCTTAAATGCTCTATTTGCTGTGTTTTATTTTATGAAATTTGTGCAACTTAAAAGTCTTTTTATATATGTGCCACTTCTTCTTCTTTTTTTTTGCAGTTTTTTTAATTTGCTTGCTCCATTGATTTCTATTGTTAATTCATATTGAATGGCAGTTTAACACCTTGTGCAGTAAAATATCTAAAATATTACTTTCACCATATTTTTTTCTGATATTTTGTAAGTTAATTGAAATGAATCTTAATAATTGTGATGCTTATACTGATGGAGCCTTTTCCATATGTTTCATCCGATTTCACTGTTCCTGTTAAATTTCTGTTTTTAATGGTATTCCTATTTAAACTCCGAAGTGCTGTTTGACTGAAGGATTAACAAATGTAAGCCATTGCTTTTTTAGGTTAAGTGCTGGCAGATTAGACGGCAAACAAAGGCTCCTCAAGCTGCAGGTGCCATCCACACTGATTTTGAGAGGGGTTTCATCTGTGCTGAGGTTACTTCCTGCCTAAAATCCATTTCTCATCATTTACTGCCTTAGTGAATTCTATATTAGTTATGAAAATTGGATGTTAATCAGATAATTCTAATTGCTCCTAAGAGGGCCAGTGAGGGCTGTTTGGAGCACTAATGGCTTCTTATCAAAGCATGGGTCCTAATAGTCTGCAAATATTCCATAAATACACTTTTAGGGGGGGCTGTTTTAACAAAAGAATTAACTGTAGTTTCTTATAATAGCAGGAAATTCCTGAAGACAAAAAACAGCTAAGAGACCTGTTTTGGACCACATTTAAATGGGCGAGAAAGAGCCCAAATGCATCCGGTAACCACACTTCATGGGTTGTCCCGAAGGTGTAGTAATTTGTGATGGGTTCCACTTGTCTTGATTGTGGGCATCTGGGCCCCACAAGCAGACTTGTCCAAGGCAGTTCTGGAGTCACCTGTATAAAGTTCAGTTAGGATCATCTGATGTTTTCTTAAGTCTTAACTACTATATTTTATTATGCTAAAGCATTTAGGGACTTTATTAGCTAGATTATAGATCAAGGGTTGAGATTAAATGAGGATTTTAGGAGAATTATGTTGGCTTATAAGCCAAAGAAAGGAGAGGCTGTTTCAGTTTTGCTTGAGTTTTGAATAAAGAAAATTTTGGAGTTTTCTTTTCCTTTGGGTTTGAGAAACTCTCCTGGGGTTGAAGAATTATTCCTAACAGTGAGTAATCTTGCTTTGGTGGCTGTTGATTTGGTTCAAGGCTGGAATTTTGGGTTTCCATTGACTTAGGACTCTACTTCAATAAGTTGAATTTCTTATTACTTAGTCAGCATCTGCAATGAAAACATTTTCTTGTGCATTTCTGATTTCTCTTCAAAGGTGTCCAGAGCATTCTTAAACAAAATCCTTAGTTTCTCTATATGGTTATTGTGCAGTTCTCTGAAGTTAAAAACTTGTACAAATTTTAATGGCATCTTAACCGTAGATTTTTTTTTTAGATTCAATCCAACAGTGAGTGAAGGTCCAATGAGTGTAAAATTTGTCCTGATGCTAGATCATGGCATGAAAAGAGTATCAAAAGGGCTGCACTGATCAAATGTGTGCTCAAGTGGGCCCCATAGAGCTGTGCAGTCCGCTCGTAGGAAAACATTATCTTGATATAGGTATTGATGGCAATAGTTTTATCAGTATGTTCATTACTGTAATCCAATTTAACGGTTTCAGTTTCTGTTGTCATTATGGATCTGCTTTGGCTACTATATCACAATCACAACATAGAATAGGTTGGCAACTGAACACCATGGCATGCAGCCATGTTCATGTGCACAATTTCATTTGCATTTTACAGTCCAAATGGGCGATTCGCTCATAACACAGTTGTGGAGCATGGGAAAATTGTCTACTCAAAAGAGGTGGTTTGGTAATACGTGATGAAACCTCTCTACTTCCCAATTCCCAACACCACTGTAGAGTGCTAGCTAGAGCTGACAGGAACAGCTCATTCTGGCTTAAGGCTCATGTCACTGTTGATTCTGGGACAGGTGCTTTCTTTTCTTTTCCTTTTCTTTGGGCACAATCCAGTTGTCTCGATCCAATGGGCCATGACCATAGGTGATGCCATGCTATGGTAGTCGGATACTTAGGAATAGGCAACGTATCATACCTTATCGCATTCGATATATTTCATTTTTGTGTAAAATTCCAAGCCCCTACTTCCTATCATATCCATGGGTGCCCCTTCTATTTTTAATCCCGTATCTAGGCATCATAGATGCCATGTAGTAATTTTTGTTTATGCTAACAGATTACTAACTTGGATGCTGTGTTGTGAATTCCAGGTTATGAAGTTTGAGGATCTGAAAGAGCTGGGCAGTGAATCAGCAGTCAAGGTATGGTGACCTTGTTTGTTTCTTCAAAACTCTGCCCAATTTTATAAGTCTTGTCTCTTTGTTGCTATTTGCTCCTGTGATATCATGATTTTGAACTACTACTGTTCTCTTTTGACTGGCGAGCGGCAACCATACAAACAGAACCCTCTTTCAGTAGTAGCCTCTAACTTGTTATGCAGTGGAGAGTGGGCCCTCTCCCAGAATGCTTCAATTGATGACCAGGCAATAGACTAATGGTCAACCCTTAATAATATGAGTGATAAACCTTTGGTCAGCCAATGGGGTTTTTTCGGGCTAACTTGAATGATAGCACAGGGTTTAAATGGGGTTGGAAACTCCACAAGATGGGTCCGCATAAACATTTGGTACAGCTGAGCATATATTCAGTCGAGGACATAGATTTCCCTTTTCTTTTAACTTTAGATCACTCCCTTATTTTGACCATATGAAATTGTGGCCATCCTAATCATCTTTTTCAAACAGGCTGCTGGTAAATATAGACAGGAAGGGAAGACGTATGTGGTGCAAGATGGTGACATAATATTCTTCAAGTTCAATGTCTCCGGTGGAGGGAAAAAGTGAGGATCTCTCTCAGAAAGGTGAGCTTGTATCCAGTAGAGATGCTTCCTGAAACTCTGAAGCACGCAGCTTCTATTGGACATTTTGATCGTTTTTATTTTTGTCATTCTTTTTCTGAATGACATTGCCATACATTGTTGTTTCTTATGCAGATGTGTTTTGGGGTCCCTATTGTAATAGAACTTGAGGGTATTTTGTACGTGAAGTGGATGGTAGCAACTGAATGATGAGACTGCTTTCTTCATATTTACTGGTGGTTTAACAATAATGGCAGTTGCCTGATGGGTAAAACTGGTTTCTCCTTTATAGGTCAAATATGTGCTACAGATTAGGCACTTAGACTACCAGTTCCTTTTGTTGCCGTCCTCCAGAACGTAGAGCAACTGTTCAATTCATGGAGCTATCTTCAAATGGACGGGTCACCAATAGCTTTTATTTCTGTGTTTGAAGAACATCAGAAGAATTGATGCATTAAACGATTCCTTAATGGCATGAAATTGGGTCAGTTGGATGGGTATGTTTTAAGTATGGGCAATTTCAGACTTTCGAAGTTCTCATTTTTCTGATAGAATGTACGTTAGCGACAGATTTTACTGTAGTACTTTTTCTTGTTTTATTATATTGAAGGGGTCACTATTAAAATATAAGTATGTTAATTTGATTGGGGTGATTTTATCCCCATCTAGGGTTCTCTCTTTGAGAACGAATATAATAAGAGGCCTGGAAATTTCAAGCTTTTGACTGTGTTCATGGTTAAGAAAATCCCAATTGATTAGAAGAGGTGGATGTGTGAAATCCATTCAGGTCGTGGCACTTAAAACCTCGGTTTTAGGAGTGTTTCCGCTTCTTGTTCTCATTCCATCGTCTATTTGTGGTGATTGTTTTGTGGATTTAACAGATGGATTAAAGGTAAGTGGAAACCCTATAATTAACGGGCATTGCATGATAAATGTTATTGTAAATTTTCCAGGCTGGTGCGTGTTCATGTGGTATGTATATCCAGAATGTGGAAGCCTGGTTGACACTAAAATTCCAACAGCACATTTTGCCTGTTTAGAGGTCGTCCAAATATGCCGTAGTTTTTATCGTATGGCCTTTTTATCGTATGGCCTATGGGATGGGAGGCCTATGGGAGGGAGGGACTTCTTGTTGGCTCGTTACTAATGGAGGATGACCTAGTGTCCAAGGATTTTGGATGGTGCTACAATCAGCAATGTGGATGCCCCAAGAACACAACACTCGAGACAAAAATCTCCTAGACTTCACTGTCCTCTCTCTCTCTCTCTCTCATAAAGAAAATTTATATGGTTAGTTGCTCTCTCTCTTTAAACTCGTTTCATGTTTTTCTGTTCACAGAACAATCAAGACAATTCTGTTTGGAAAAGGTTCTGGCGTAGCGCGTAGGCCATAGGCAGTTGCTGCAATACACCTCCCGCTTTCATCTTCCCTCATAGACCTACATGGATAAAACGTTTGGCTCATTTTCAAAAAAATACTCGAAGATTCGAATATTTAAAAATATATATATAAACTTTTCATAATTCTTTCAATCAAGTACTCTCCATAAACTTTTTTTGAAAAATAATAAAAATACCCTCATATCAATTTTCAAAGTTTTTCTTTAACAAATCATTTTAAGAGGGCCCACTTCAACAACCTTTATACATGGTATGTTAAGGGAGAATCAAAAAAAAAAAAGCTTCATTAAATGGTTATAATCATCTAAATCAAAATGGCTCCTTTTTTTTTTTTTTGCTAAAGAAAATGATCAATTTTAGGGTAAGAAAAGGATATTTTTATCATTTCTCAAAAAAAATTATGGAGAAGACTTGATTGAGAACTGTGGAAATCTATCATACTATTTTAAAATATTCAAATCTTTATGTATTTTTCTGAAAATGTGCCTAAACTTTTATATTTTTTTAGATTCTCCCGCTCTTTTTAACCCAGTTTAGGATCGAACTGGTTACAAAGAATAGATTTGTAGATAGGTGCAAGTAACACGATTTTCCAAGACATTGTAGATATGTGTAAGAAACATGAATCTTTAAGGCATTTTTTTCTTTTTGCATAATTTGTTTTATTTCGACTTGATAACAATTCATAGGAAGATGACACCTTTTTAGCGAAGGGTTCAGGGTGGAGGTCTATATTCCCCTCCATAATAGTGAGTAGTGATCCTTGCATCGATCACATTCGTCTGAGTCACAAAACCTGAAAGTGATCATTCCCTAACATCAAGAGCATGCTGCCATCGACAAAAAAAACATCAGGTCAAGAGAAATTATACTCTGCCGCCCATGCTGTAATCCTCTAGTTATTTTGTATGAAGCCGATGCAACTCGAGAGCACATGCTGCCCATAGATACATCACTTTGTTTGTTTTAAACCATCAATCGAATGGTCAGAGGCTAAAATGATGGTGATGTAATCAGTTCAATTTCACTCTGATTTCCATTTTTTTTTTTTTTTAATCCAGATCGCCGCCACCTTCAAGATAAACTGGCATGAGCACAGAAAACCAACGTACAATTATGGTGATGTAATCATTTCTATTCATTTACATTGTAAGCTCTGATTTTCATTCCTTCCCCAGATCGCCACCTTCAAGATAAACTGGCATGAGCACAGAAAACCAATACATGATTTAAACTGCCTTTTGAAATTTCAATAATTTTCATAAGCTCTCTCTATATATATATATATAAATATATTATTGACCTGGTTCCCAAACAATTTCAATTGAGTGGAAAATCTTCACCATAACAGAATAAAGGCAGTGCTCTTTCAGTGCTCTTTTAACTTTGAGGCACCCTATGTTCTGCATGAAGTAGATGTATCTGAAGAAAAAGGCAGATATCAGTCATCAGACTAAAAATTATGTGACAACAGGAATATCAAAATTGTGGAAACAGTATCAACATGAAGAAGAGAAGTACTCAGCTAATTTCCAAATATTAGAAATAGAAACTAGATAGAAATGGGGAATATCACGAAACTTAGAAATTTTGAAGTATTTTCTACAATGGTACCAGTAGTATTCAACAAAGCAGCAATATATACCAATGATTTCAGAAACAGTTAACACAATTACAAACGGTTCAAAATTTTTGTAAGATATATAGCTTGCATACATGTGCTCAACTAATTTTAGTTTTATCTTGGAAACCTAGTTGCTCAAATTCTTGTTGCGGTACCATATTACCTTAGCGTATGATATCCTTATATCCATGGTTATCCGAATTCAAGTTTGTTAGTTCTGACTGCAGTCTCTTGTTGTAAAAGAAAATATCAGTGAAGGTAATTTTTAAAAAAGCAAGAAAGAACAGAACGCATAAATGAATGTTAAAGGTGGCCCGCATGTACCAACTCAAGGAGGGAAAAAGAACAAAGTGATTTTACCCACAACAAACTACATTCTTATCCATCGCACTTCTGTGAATTGGTCTACGAGACTGTTTGCCTCCAATAAAAGTATTTTATCTCATTTCATTTGTAATCGAGCTCAAAAGGCATGGTGGGCTAAAATTTATCCATTTTTTTAGTTATTTTTCTCCTTTTCTGAGTTCAATAAAAGAGTTGATACAAGTCAGATGTCTGTCATGCTGGGCTAAGTGCAAATTCTATAGGGAATGGGGCCGGATTGAATGTCATAAGTGGGCCTTAGATGGAGGTGCTCATGCTGCTTAGAAAAAACGTGCAAACTAGATCAATGTCGTGTATAACTACAAATTTTCGGATAGGTTTGAACTCAACATGGGTACAGACTAGCCTTCTTAATGCTAAAAAAGGCCTCTATTCCGTAAATGTTATCTAGTGTTAAGATGATGGTAATATGTAATACGTCATATGAAGGAATAAACTTCTCTGGCCCTGAAATAAACCTTGAGTATGAATACCTTTAAGTCCCCACAAGAAACCTCTTTCTATCCTTGTTGTGAAGGATTTGTGCGCTCTCCCCTGAATTCTTGCTGCTCCGGTGCTGCCCCAGATCCAGTCCCAGGATTTTCCCTTGGTCGCTCTTGCTGTAGCCCACTTCTATCATTCTGGTTATTTAGGGTTTGCCTTGCTCTCCATCTCAAATACTCCACAAGCAGAGAATTTGTACTGATTGCAATCCCGAAACCAGTGAACGAGGAAAGGAGGACCGAGAGAATAGGATTCACATTGAGCTAAAAAGTTTAATGAACATAGGGAACAAGATTTCTCTGTAAGTTAAAAAAATTACATGAGAATCAAACAGGAGAGGAAAATTCAGCGAAGAGATGACTTCCACTTACAACTGTGTAAAAAATATGAGCAAACATAATAACAATTGCAAACTGGAAGGAAGCATAAGCCCAAATATAACTCTTGCTCACTGAAATGAACAAAAAAAAAGTTGGTTAGTTATAAGTAGGACACATGAAAAAAAAAAAAATAACGAGGGGTTATTTTACAATTATTTCTACTGTTCAAGGACTGGATCGTAATTTTATAAAATTGCAGGGTCTTTCAGTAACTTTCAAAAAGTGAGGGGTGTTTTTTTTTTAATTTTTTTGTAAATATTTGAATTTAAATAAAGGGGGCTGGTTGCCCAGTCAAACGGGATGGCCAGCCCTTGATTGCTTTCTTAAATTCTTTTTTTTTCTTTTTCTTTTTTTTACCCTTCTCCACATTCACAACTTTTTCCTTATCTCTCTAGAATCACATGAATTCTCTTGCTTTAATCCTTCCAACTTGGTACAAGAGCACTGTAATAAGGTAGAAGACACTAAGAGAAGCAAGGAGGAAGTCTCTACTTGACATATAGGTAGCCATACAAGTATACAACCAATAGGGTTGACATCACCCAAATGATTTCAGACATCAGCATCCTATGCTGGGTAGAGTAGAAAAGATTGCAGTTTTATGTTGTTTGGACTTCATTTGGCAATGTTTATTGAGCTTTTTCTTTTTTCCCTTTGAGGAGGAAGGTTTTTCTTCAAAGAAAAAAGGTTTCAAGTGTTAAATAAAGGTGGCAAGCAGGTCCAGTCGGATTGACCAGGGCTGTGCCTACAACCCATATCCAACACATTTTTAAAACAGGGTAACCCCAACTCCTTGAATTGCGTGTGGCTGATTGATTGTCCCACCAAAACTTTTGGACACATCAACTCTGGTGCTAAAAGTTGGCTAACAACTTGTTACTAAAACAAGTACCAAAATAATCAGTATTTTCTCTTTGTGAAAAAAAAGATACTGGGCAAGAGAAATAGTAACAAACAGCAATGTACAGTAATGAAAATGTTGAGACAAGAAGTGAATAGGATTATCTTACCCATTGTGGAAGCTATCATGGATGAGAGAAGACCTAAAACGCAAGAGAAAGGTAAAGAAATAGCTAAAGCACGAGAGCCCAAATCCGTAACCTGTTTTCAATAAAAGCATCATAAGAAATTAGAAATCTTATGCAAGGAGAGTATAGCTAGGTTCTATGCGCATTCATATAATGATAGACACTGGTTTTAGGACAGAGGACCACTAGTCAGGTACAGTATGAACATGAGATTATATTTACCAGAAGTTGCTCCAGAAAGCAGAAATAGGCAAGCATGCTGACCATGACAAGAACTGGCACATCCTGCCAGACCCTGCCACAATTCACAAGTGCATCAAACTCAAATGGTCCTTTTAAATGGATTATTAGATAGCAATTCCACAGACACCAATCTAAAAAGCTCAAATGATATATGAGTACATGCATTCAAATACAATTTTCCTATGGATTTTCCTCAAATATCACGCCTTGATTATAAAAAGAGCATCAGGCAACAGATTATAAATTAATTATTTTGATAAGAGTTTGATTGCAAAACCAGGACCAATACATCTTGGAGAAGTTTAATAAATGGGAAGGAATCAGTTATAATACAGTAAATTGGTTTTGGAGGCAGAATCAGATGGGGCTAAGACGAGGAACCTCAAAAGGTTTGGAGAAATTTTCCCATGCTACTGGGATAATCTGCTCATCATAGAGGTGATTTCAGCAGGGAATGGACATTATCATCTAAAATAAAACCTTGGAGGCTGTCTTTGAGATGTAAGAAAGAAGAGGCCGCTTGCATGTTTCTTCCTCACGTGCAATCATAAGCATAATGAATCAGCTGGCCATTGGTAAATTTAGATGTCATACGCGAAAAGAAAAAAAAAACACACACACACACAAAAAACAAAACATACAATTTAGAATAAAGACTTTGGGTTTCAGTTTCATTCCCCAAAGAAGAAATAGGTGCCCAAACTGGACATATATACATTAACTGGAGTATAATACCACCGGTAACAATTTATTTTGCTGTCGTTGATCTCATATAGGTATTTTCTCCGGTCAATAAACACGATATTAATCCATTAGGGTGTGCCTTAGGTCCCACATCTATGACAACACTAGTAAAATATATAGAGATTGGGGAAAGTAGGAACTGAAAAATTGAGTCGTCCAATCTTTTCACATGTCAAATATGAAAGATAAATTAATGGCAGAGAATAACTCATTCACTGACTCTATGAACTTGTAACAAGGACACTGCATTTCCCAAAAAAAAAAAAAAATCCTTAGCCCTTTTACAAGCTGTCGAGAAAAAACCTCAAACTACTTTTATTCTTTGTATTAGCATTATTTATAGAAGATTATAAATTCTTCTTAGTTCTGCCTTGTTATCTGGGATACAAGTATCTATACTCAACGCATTTATCAGAGGAAAAAAATTACAATAATGCATTTTTTCCGTATGACTCTGTAATGGTAGAACCATGATAACCAAGTCAGTATGTCTGCTACTTCATATTTGTGTATTGACACCTGCAAATGTATCCATATCCAAATTACATATATTGGGAACACATTGCTTTATAAGAAGATATAACAGGAGTATCATGATTGGGAGAGCCTCGTATTGTACCTCATAAAAGCTTACTTCAATAGATGGAAATTATAAGGCTAAAAATGGATACAGTTAGAAAAGCGTCAGGGTAATGACACATGGTTGCAGGTCCGGTTCTTCACATGGGTTATAGGAAAAACCTAGCAGGAATGGGCCAAAATTGTAGTAAAATCAGGCAGCTGCAGCGCCACATACAATTAATCAGGATGTTTTGAGGCTCAGTCTGGAGGCTGATATGGGTAGGAACGTAGTTCATATCATGGATAATAACACACAATGTAAGGTTGCTGAGCCAAAATTACACAAGGGGCTGTGCTAAGATTGAGTGGTTCAACTATCCAATAAGGGAATCAATTTGCTGCCAAGACAATCAATCGTAAAAAAGTTGAACAAAAGGTCACTAAGATTTTGGAATTACTCTTTTTCCAACTAGGAAAAAAAATAATCGAGAAGTGGTTAGGCAGTTCATTGAGGGTGACGATGAGCAAGAAGGGGGCAAGGATGAGATATTTCCAAGTTACAAATATGATCCCAGTTTGAGTACTAGATGGGTGGATCATGTCAGTAACAGGGATAAATTGTCCCACAACCTAGTTTAGATTATGATGATGCAGCACCATTAATTGAGAATGGTAACTGTGGAAATCACATGGAAGAACATATGTTGAAGGTTGGAAAGGCTGTAGGATTTTTGGTAAAAATGAGGATTATTTAAGATCTTCTGCTAAAGGGCTTTTGAATAATAATCAAGATACAAAGATATCTAAAAAGAAATCAAAAGGTAAAGGCATGTGAGAATTGAATAAAGTTTGATTCACTATGATCATCCAAGTAGAGATAAAGGAGAAGGGAGCAATGGTTGTCGCATAATGTAATAAATTTATGATTTGTCCTGGCTTTAAGTAGTCCGAGGGAGGGGTCTCGGCTTTTGTTTGGGTTTCATATGTTTGGGATTTCAATGGTTGATGATTGCGAGTTCTTCTTGTGTGATCAGGGAGGTTTTATCGTTGGGGGTTCTTCTTTGTATGTGGTTTTCTGTTTTCTAAAATAAAATCATGTTACCATCTCCGAAAAAAAAAAGGATAAAAAAACTTCGAGAAAAGCATCAGAGAAGGTCAAACAGCCCTTTGAAATATATATACCTGTAGCGAGAAATTTCCCTTTGTTGAGGTACAGTTGCAGGTTGCCTATTAATAGTCTGAGGATTTTGTATCCTCAATAATGTTACAGGAAGGTTTCGGACATCCTGCTTGCAAATATCACATGTCCTGTTACCCTTAATGCTAAACCATTTAACTGCACAGTCTCGGTGAGCAAGTGCAAGTTCTCCCTTGCAACTACATTCCATTTTAAGAGTCTCACCCCCTTCCCCAAGCTCAACAAAACAGATTCTGCAAACTGCCTCTTCTTCAGGAATATCTTCACCAGAATCTTCAGTTGCTGCAACAATTAAATAATTGGAACATGTTACCCAAAGTAACACAGAAAATTACCTCCAAAAGGAGAAAGGGGAAAAAAACTTTATGGAACAGAACCATCTCAGATAACTAGTTACTGTCAGAAATTTCAACAGTGTTTTTAGAATTTTGCAATGTCGATAGATGTGGCAACAGTCACACATGCCTGACATTCTGGGACATGGTGCCATATACAAGTACTGATTATTTTATAGCAGTAGTATGTAAAGGGGGGAAAGGAACTAATATCATACTGACAATACTATTTTTTTTTTTTTTCGGTTTATGGTTGTTACAATTAATTTATTGTAACATGTGACAATTATATCATATAGAATACATGTTTCACTATCAGACTTCAGGTCTCAATGGCCATGTTACATGTGCCTTTCTCATAGCAGCATTAAGTAGTATGTGTGACAAACAACATCAGAATTCAGCCATATCATGTAAAGAAACAAGGGATAGGTGCATCGCACTTGTGGGAGATGAACAGAACAAATACTCATGCACCATTTACAGTTTAAAAACATAAGCATACCAGTATCTGTAGTTGGGACATCACTTGGTGGGGCACCATCAGCAGCTATAGGACGAGGGGTTGAGATTACACGGATTAAACCTCCTAGAGAATCCATCCGCCTTAAACTTCCCGTTTTGACATTCACTGGAACTGACAGTGAACGCCTTATGTGATGATGGACCTCTGGTTTCTGTAAAAGAGAAGAATGCACTATGAAAAGGGGCATAGAAATGCATGCAAGATAAAGAATTTCCTAAAATCGTTCTCTAATCAAATCAGATAACAAAATGGTGTTTTAAAGCAGGTTAAGGGACATCGTTCCCTATACAAAGAAATTGATGTTAAGACAGATGATCCGGGGGAAAAAATGCAAAGCAATTACACAAGAAAAATGATTCACAAGGTCCGTCATTAGTGCGACTATGCCAATGAGGTAAGGTGACAAAGGGAGTTTCCACAATTGAAAATTCCTGAAGTATGGTTTGACAAAGAATTTATATAGGTTAGTACTACTGTATAATGGAATGGGAAATTTACACATCTAAAACCCCTTTTAGGCATTTTGGGCACGACCAATGAACCTCCACTTGAGTGAACAATATACCCCTTGGGGATGCAAATGGCTCCCTTCAGAACCAAGTTAGCCATTAAACTGAATTCAATATGGATGCATAGCATGTGAAAATGATGTCTGGACTAATCAGTAACCAGATAGATGAAGAATCCAAATACAGCATCATCAAGTAATACAGACATGCATCTGGCATGCTTGCCAATTCACTGGCAATTTGTAGAGACTAAATCCAAATAAATGTTGGATGAAATCAATTTGGGATGCTTTCCAATTCACCAGCAAAGGTAAGTAGGTTTAAATTGAACATAAGTGGGCCACAATGGGGGTTCCAAAATGCAAAATAAGACTAAATCTGACAAAAGTTCTGCCAACAAATTATCTTGTCTTTTACTCTATGATCATTAATTTAAGTAACCAGTAACCCTATCAAAATAAAAAACAACAAAATCAACACTTCAGTTGGCAACAACCATGGTTCAAAATCTGACAAAAGTTTCGCCAACAAATTATGTTGCCTTTTACTCTCTGATCATTAATTTAAGTAACCAGCAACCCTATCAAAGGAAAATAACGACGGCAAAATCAACACTTCAGTTGGCAACACCCATGGTTCAAAAGTCTCTATCACAGTGGGTGTTTGGGTCGACCCTGAAAACCGATACACTGTGGTTCACAGCTACTGCAGCCCATTGAGGTTTCTTCAAAAGGTTCACAGCTACTGCAGCCCATTGGGTGTTTGGGTCTAACATCCACATTTATCCTATGAATACATTGTCTACAAAAGAGCTTTGCAAGGAACCTGACTAATTCAAAAGGTATTTAATACTGACTTTTCAAATTCAGAGAATGATTTGCAGGAGGCACTTACATCTGAATCAGAATGACCGACCATATCTTGTTCCAGTACTGGCTGTGGACCTGAATTTGCCATAGGTGTAACTGGCAAAGAATGTGTTCTTTTTGCTGATACAGAGAAAACCTTTGTCAGAGAGAATGACCTTGAACTAAAAGGTCTGTCCTGTGGTTCTTCTGAAGTTGGTGTCCCTGGAATGATGAGAACAGTCCTTTCACATTCTGGGGGCAGATTTTTGGTCCTTAAGCTCCGCTGCGGAAGTAGATTTCTTGTAGATGGCTTCCCTTTTGCTGAAGTTGGTTTTGGCGGTAAGCCTGCTCTCGTAGCACTAGGACTGGTTATAGAAGGAATATTTATTCTAGTTGAACTAGGGCATGGATTTTCCATGGACCTCGAGGGAATCTGCAATGAAGAAAGGTTTGGTCGCCTCGGAAGTGGAACTGATGGCATTTCTCCATCTTGTTCAGTTTGCTTACAAGCCTGCAAAACCATCTGACACTCAGCATAAGCACATTCCAGTAATTTTCGGAGGATTGATCTATAGTGCTATGTTTACCAACCACTCGTGCAAACATGCATAGATTCACGTTCTGTACATATTTCTATCATTAATTTTATTTTCTTAATATTATTTGATCTGACACATTTTTTAGCATGTATAAAACAAGAGAAATTTCTAGTTTAAGATAGTTGTAGACCCATGATCACGTCACAAAACAAGAGAAACTTCTCATCAAACAATCCAACTTGTCCACCAACACTTAGTTCCATAGTTCAATGGGCAATAAATCAGAAGCCGACACATTAGTAGACATGAAAGAAAACATAACCAAGGACTAATCTGCGACAGATCTCCATCTCCATTGTGCAGGACATTGACCAGAAAAGCCAAACCATTTCAGCCCTGCAACAGGAAATTCGCCTTTGTTTCTTCAATTTAACCACTTTAGGAATACAAGACTTAGAATTCCAAGGAATTTAATTACATGAAACAAAAGGGCCCTTGATGCCTGATTAAACTACCAAGCTAGAACTTCATTATCACATTAGTAAATTAATTTTCACTGAATTTTTTGAAACTCTCTAGTGGAACCAAAACAATCCAACATATATGAATATGTCCGTGGGTGGCCCTTACCACCGTCAGAATAACAGAAAAAAAAAAGAAGAAGAACGAAGCCATGCTTCATTCATTCAGATTTTTCAGTGAAACCCAACAACTATTGGCACAGTAGCATGCTCAAAAGAAACCACATATCTAAGAATAGAAATCTAGGGTTCTAAATTTCAATGATGAAAAAGGAAAAATCACATCTTTTTGCCGTATCAAGTAATTAAATCTAGGCTTTGTTTCAAATTCTCAAAAACATTTACAAAAGTGAAAAAAAAAAAAAAAAATCGCTGCTCTTATAGGGAAAACCAGATGATTTTCAAATTAGCAAGCAAACACAGAAATCCGTCACAATGAGAAAAATCCAAACTTGACAGACAAAAAAAAAACAGATTTCAGAGAACAAACAGTCCAAAGAAAATTCCAAATCAGGAAATAATCGAACCTTCATCAATCAAACACCGAAAACCTTGATTAAACTCAAATCTAGGAGAATCACTCGTAGAATCATCTGAAAAATACCTGCGGATCGGTTGAATCCGACGTCGATTCTTCACGCGTGTGCGATTCAGCTCCTGAACTCTCCATGGATCTCGAAAGGAGATCCGGATTTATAAGAAATCTCGGAACAGAAATCCTAAATTTTAGGGTTTTGGAGAGAGAGAGAGAGATTGAAAAACAGAAGCGGTGGATTTTGTGTATTTTGGTATTAAACAGTTTCTTCGCTTCTGCGACTGCAAGTGAGCTTGGATTTTTCGAGCCAGTAACGGAAAATGAGTACTTGAGATTAAGACACAGCAAAAGCAGTACGTATTATAAACAGAATCCGGATCTTCCGCGGCTCAGTCTCTCTCTTACACAAGCACGCGAACAGTGCCTCTCCTCGGTAATCAGTGGGCCTGCCCTACCGGACTGAAGTATGTACCTCAACAACAACGCCAACCCCCAAAAAAATGACTTTGTTGAAATTTAAGTGGGCCCCATGTCAGATTAATCAATAAATTTCATATTTCTTTTAAGATGAAATTTAGAAAATTCTCAAGAAAATTCATTTATTTTTTGCGGTTGAGATAAGTTGAGATAATCACCCCATAAAAGATAATCGTAAATTCAGCCGTAGAAGATTCGATAACAAATTGAGTTTAGAAGAGCATCAGCTCAATTTTCAATCCGGAGGTTATTCGGTTCTGAGCCCCACACACTGTACCAGTTAACACAAGGGGTGGGAGTCGAATTCGAAACTTTCTTATGTTAGTTTAGGGAGGTACATGTAAAAGTTAAAACACAAGAGAATCCTTTTTTTTTCTTGATAAATACTCATACAACCATATAACTAATCAAGTCTCTCGCCAACACAATTGGGGATCGATCCTTAATTAATTTTTTAAGGAGAGAGATGCCTAACCACTCACATTTAATTAATGAGAAATGTGAGAGAAGCTTGATGCATAATCAATCACAACGTGGTCTATTGGGAAGAAGGAAATTAGGATGCACGTTGATCTACTTTGCAAACCTACCGTAAATATTACTTTGATGGAAGTGGCTTTACATTTATTTTTATTCATAATTAGTTTTTAATTGTTTTAGAATTAATTTGCTTTACAACATTTCATTGAGAAAAATGCCAAATTCAAAAACGTTCCCACATTTTCCTGATAAAGTTATTTGTGACATCAGCAGAGGTGGGTCCCACCACATGGTAATTCATGATAACATGTTGTTGATGTGTTATATAAGTCTTAGATCTGAATTAGCCAATCCCGGCCATCCAATTAATCGGGGCTCGTTGGAGGGAGAGGCAACCAAAATAATGCGAGACACTCGAATTACTCATAGTCGAGAAGAAGACGGACGGTGTCATAAGGTAACTCTGTGGTCCCGTGGACCACTGGACCAGTTCCACTGCTATGATTACCCGCCAAATGCAGTTGCTGCTTTATGAAAAGCTGAGTAAAGAAAAGAGCGTTGAAAGTCGTCCAAGTTTCAAATTTAGTCAAGGGCACTTTGATAATTTGAAGTCGAAGCACCCCCCCTAGGTGTCTTGCATGATGCATCCACCACCAACCTATAAACAACAAGAGTTTTTATTGAATGATCCCAACAGTCCCATTCCTAATTAGTCACCAAACTGGTGGTTATAGCAATAACTGAAAGGATCCTAGGGTTCCACAATTATGGTGATGATGTCAGCTGATATCTAATTTAGCATGTGTGGCCCACCTTCCTGTGATTTAAAATGTTAATATTGTAATTTCTTCTACTGACAATAACCAAGTTAGAGTTAGATGCTCCATTAGGTTACCCTCACTGGAGCACCTTCCATTAGCACTACCTCGTGTGGCCTACTCGAACCCATTTCTACCATCAAAGAGGTGGGGAATCGAAAAGTCTCGATGAAACCTAAGGGTGCACGAAAGATCAACTAGATCATCTTATCCCTTTAATCTATAACAATCAGGTTTAATGGTTTTAAAAGATATTTTTTTTTTATTATTATTATTTTAATCCAAGAGTGAGTAAAGATAGTATCAAATTTGGACTTTTTGTCAATTCATGAAATGAGCACCTTGAATATAAGGGTTTTCTATTGAACACAGGGGATCCTACATGCCAAAAGAAAAGTCCCCTCTTTCCATGTAAAATATGTAGTTATATATATACACATACATGATGTATCAATGGTATAAATCATTTCAGGATGAGTAAAATCAGAGTTTGTCAGACCGATGCTATCAAACTAACAATCTAACCTGAAGGGCCACTAGGATTCATACCAATTATGAGCAGAAAGACAGAAGTGATTGGAAATTTAGACACCATTTGATCACCAGATCCCTGCATTCAAGGGCCTGAAAGTTAAATCTGATATTAGTTGCCTGGCCGCACTCAATTATTCCACATGTTGGCTGTGTCATCATATTCTATTTAAGAGTTTAATATGACTTCATAATGATAGATTAGCTCCAGCCTTTCAAGTGGGGTTTATATTAGTTATTATAATAAAATAGGGGTAAGCACTTTGCTCTAGGGCATGTTTGTTTTCAGGGATTTTGAGAAATCCCGTTTGGAGGATATCTGGAATCCCTAGCCTCTTGTTTAGAGGTATCTCTGACAAGATTTGCAAGCACTAAAAACTTTTGATGGTGTCAGATTATGTTGTTAGAGCATTTGAAATTCCTTATTTGAATGCCAGAATTTTGGAAATAAAATTCTCTAAATGTCACTTGGGCCTTCAAGATTCCCAGAATTTAAGATTCTTAAAATGCTCAATTGTACTTTGAGTGTTTTAGGAGAATTCATAATTCTCTCCAATAAGAATTTTTAGAATTCCCTCATAGAACTGGAATGCAGATGTTGTCCTATAGGATTCACAAATGCCGTAAGGTCTCGGCTACATTTCAAGAGATGGGATTTGAAGGATTTTATAAGGTAAAGAAAAAGGGAATTCAATATATTAGTTCTTCTTGAATCCGGTCTTCCCAATTTAGATAGCGTCACTAGAGTCACTTGACTATAGTCAGCATTTGTTTAAGTTTCTTTGCCCCATATCCCATGATATCATGGGAACAGTGCATGTCAAAGAAACTAATAAATCACATGATATCATGGGACTGTCACATTATATTATGGCTTTTATGCAGCATCTTAGGGAAAAGAAATTTCGAATGCAGGAAAATTGGTTGTCATATGTGTATTTACTTTTCATTAAATATCATTTTTCGTGTTCCGTAAAAAACGAATTTGCTTGCTGGATGTAGAAAGTGCATGATACAGAAATCAATAAATCTCATGATATCATGGGACTATGTTATGATATCATGGGGTATGGTGCATAAAAGTTAAGAAAATATTAATAAAATTCAAGTGACTCTGCTGATATTATCTAGATTTTGATTATGAAATTGAAAAAACAGATTTAAAGATAACTAACATGTCAATCCCCAAATCCCATAAAAAAAAAGGGGGGAGGACATTAGTGCAAAATAGATTTGGATTGCATCTTTATTTTATGAAAATTTAGGGACTTGTCGCTAATTATTTTTAAAAAATATATAAAAACCACCCCCAAGATCTTTAAAATAGCTGCTTATAGGCAGTCGGCAGTGCCAAAAGCAAACTTATCTCCTCCGAGATCCTTGCGATTAGCACAAAATATCCTTCCAATGTGTGATAGAAAGTGGTGGACATGATATAGTATAGAACAAATGATGATAATCATCACTTCTGACTTAACTCCGTGCACTGCAGGATATCCTTGAAATCTCTGCCACTGCCGGAATGTATCGATTGTGCCTTTAAAATATCATGACAAATTCTTGAAATGGTATTTTCTTTTATAAATATCATGATAATTTCAATGGTACTGGAACATAATATAAAATAAGGGAATTAGGAGACATCTATAAAAATGTTCTATATTTATCTTGGGAAAATATTCAAGTGCATCCATCCCTCACCAGGGGAGTGCTAGGCACTCCCCTTTTTGTACTTGACACTTCCCAAAAGGGGAGTGTCCCTCACCAAAATGGTGAGGGATGGATGCACTTGAATACTCCCCTTTATCTTGTACTTATATATCAGTCTTGATTATTTTAGATTAATTTGTTTCTTGTGATATTTCTCTCACAATGTCTAAGGTTTGAGAATATTCTAGCATCTTTCAAGAACAGCATTTGTGACAATGACTTCAATGAGATATATATCGTTAGACAACCTCAAAAGGCCCCTATTTGTTGACTAATGGTTAAACCCGCCATTCTCTCGTGTAACTAAAAAAAAGTTAATGGCCCTTTTTTATTCTTGTAATTGAATTCATAGGATTTCTAAGAAACATTTTAAAAGGTTGTTTAAGTTCAAAAAAAAATGTGGAGATCCATAAATGGCCATCAATTATAATATCTTCTAACTGAAAATGGATTAAATGGAGATGCTAAATGAGTGCTCAACCACCACCATACTAAATTAAATCCTAAAACAATTAGGATTCCATCTACATCTTCACCTTCTATCGTTCATGTCCCCTTCCCTCTTTAATAACCATTTGTTGATACATATTTTACTATGAATTCCTAAAAATTCAATTTCAAGTAAACAAATGAACCCTAAATGTTGTGGTTGTTTCACCAAAAACTCTCATCTGTTGATGATTGAGATTCCAAAAAAGAACATAGATTAAATCTAAACCTTAAATTGCTACTATTTCAACACTTTAAGAAAGTAAACATAGAATATTCCTTTGAAAATGAACCATTATTTTAGTTATTATATATGAATTTTTACTTCTTAAATATACTTTAACAATAAATCCTATCATCAATATATAATTATTATGTTAGGTTGATGTCACTATTTCAACAAAATGAGTCATTGGTTTAACATCATTCAACCAAACCTCAGTCTTACTTAGTTTACCTGGCTACTCCTTTTGAAAAAAAAAAAAATTTTACTGCAGCCAAAATGCACATGTTATAAACACATTGTTGGTGTGGGTGGCATTGTCGTTGTCTTGATAACGTAAACATCTATGTGAAAGTCCATGTTTGAAGGGGTTTTTATCTTTATGTATTTTCATCAAGAAGATAAAAGTAAGATTAATAAAATTTAGATAAAATATTGAAAAAATCATCTTAGATGTTCAAACGGCAATATCATCGCTCAAACAAAGATGAAAGTTTGTATGAGTGCCTTTATTGTTGCAGAGGATCGATGATGGCCTTTTTGGTGCACCAAGCTAGATATCTAAATGATTTTTCCGACAATTTTCTCTAAAATTTATATTTAAATATCTTATAAAATATTTTAATAAACTAAACAACTGTGAGTGGCTGACGCTGACACAAGCTTAACTTGAGACTATGATCAAGTATTTTATTATGTTCTTTTTGCTTTTCTGTTTTTTGTTCTAGCAAAAGAGGCTAGGACATGAGATTATAGATTACTTTATCCACCACTTATGGAATTTGAGCCCCATTTGAACAAAAGCATCTGCCTCTTTTCTGCTTCTTATAAGAAAAGGAATATCACTGTGCCTTTGTAAAGAACTAGGCATAGGGTGCCTAGGTCTCTTTTTTATCAGAAAAAAGCTAGGGACAACTTGAAAATGAAATGCACGACAGAGTAATGCTAGTGCTGCACGTGTGGACTTAAGATAACATAGGATGCATGTGAACTGAAGAAACCTGCACATGTGTTTCGTTGCCACCAATAAATCTTTCCAACTTTTTTGTTTTATTGTGGTGTTGAAGTTCAACAAATTCTTGCCTTTGGGTTATATATAGTATCCTCAAATTCTACGTCGATCTGATATTTATTCCACTTGTGGATAAAAATATGAGTAATAAAATCTTATGTATATTCATTATTACTTTTTATTTAATAATTAGATTAATGGTAAAAAAAATTCAGATTAGCATAAAAATTGATAATATCCCATATCCATAGAGGGAGTTTATTTTGAATGTTTAGATTTCAATACGTGGGTTTCATTGAGGAGTTCCACTCCTTAACTTGAGATTTATGTGGACTAAAGTATGAATCTGGACTCCCTTTTCATACGGGAGGAGAGTGGGACTCCATAATGTAGCTCACAAATTGAAAAACCAAACAACTCAAAATGAATGTCTTCCTTTTGAATGAGATGTTCTGAAATTTTACTCCAACAGAAATTATTTCCACAGTAAAATATTGAAGACATGTTTAATAAAGTGTTTAACATAATTTTATACATCACATTACTAATCATATGCATTAATCATATTATTCATCATATACTTGATCTTATGGTGGAACCTACTTTAAAATCTTAGGACATCTCATGAAAGGGAGAACGTTCATTTGAGAGATTCGGATTTTTGGTCGGATCCACTGTGGTTTTTTTTAAAGAAAGTTAAAAGTATGTATTTTCAAAATGGGGTTTACCATGGCCAAAAGAATAATGAAAGCCTCACAAGTCTCACTTGCACTCCCAGAAAAGGGAGGCTCAGGCAACCAAGCGAGAGCTAACCCAAGCGGCCCACAAGCCGGGCAAGGAGAGAAAAACCCACAGGCCGGGCCAACCAAAACCAAGCCCACAAGCCGGGGCAGCTTACACAAAATAGCAAGTCAAACATGGACCCAATACATCAAAAACACCACAAACCCAAGCCCAAGGAGAAAAGAGAAGCATTGAAATAGCAGCAGCCAACAACATGGAGCACAAAGACTCAGACTGAAAGAGCAACAACCAACAACATTGAAATAGAAAATAACCCAGGATACTCTAAAAAAAAATGTAGACCAGAGTTATACGACTTTAATGATATTAGTATATTTTCAATCATGGAAAGAGGATTTAACCAGAAAAATCCCCTTAGACTTGTCAAAGCCAAAAAACGCCATCAATATCTTATAAAGACCATAGTGATCACAGGAGCTCTGTTTGGTTTTTTTTTTTTTTTTCCCTCTAAGTAGAGATATCCCTACTCCTTTTATTTTAAAAAAGTCTCAAAACCCTTTTTCCTCTTTTCGTTCTTCTTCATCTTCTTCTCTCTTTCACAATGTTCAAGCTCAACCACCCCTTAGATCAAGACCTTAATCCTTCTTCTGCCATTACGAACACTAATGAAGAAGAAGAGATGGGAATTTCTCTAGCTTCATATGGAAAAGGCGGCGGACCTTCTTCCTAAGCAAACCACATCACTAAAACAGAGTTATCAACTAAAAAGATGGTCCAGATCCATCATCCAAGTGCACCAGTCAGCAATTTGTACTCCATAGAGGGGGTCTCCCCCACCATTTTCCCTTTTTCTTCTATGCAATGTATATGTACTATTGAAATAGATGATGGTGATTATATTAGAGAGAGAGAAGTGGGTAATGGATGGGAAAAGGGATAAGTTGTAACTGCGACGATCGCATTCTCCTTCTGATCTGATCTTTTGGTGTTCTTTTTCTTTGAAAGATCTCAACTTCAATGTAGTGGAAGGGAGAAGAAGTTGGGATAAGAACAAAAAGGGAAAAAGGAGTTTTGCAACCCTGATATTCGTATGGGCAGGGATATCCCCGTCTCAACTGATACCACTTTGAGAGACAACACTCAGGGAGCCGGGGATATCCCCGCCCAAATTAGTGTTGCGAACGGGGATATCCCTGCTCGTGTTAGTGCTATGAGCGGGGATATCCCAACCCACTAGAGTATTGTGGGTGATATATGTCTCTCAGAATTATATCTCTCATTTGAGAAATTATGACCAAATGTGATGCCCAATTCTATCATCTTCTATTACGGCCAAAGCCAATGCCCATTTGTATTACTCTTTCAAGTAGGAAGGTTTGGCTGTAATAAAAGATGATAGAATTGGACATCAACTTTTGTTTACATAGAAATGGTTAGATATGGGGATGGGAATGGTCGTTCACTAACATAGAAATGGTTAAACTTTGAAATAATTTTGGGATTCTATCAGTTACATACACATGTGCATTAGCTCAATAAGGAATGGACATTTGGTCATAATTCCTCAAATGAGATATACTATTATAAGAGAATACATCCACAGTCTTCGTGTGGGCGGGGATATCCCCGCTCACAATACTAATATAAGCAGGGATATCCCCGATCACAGCACTAATTTGAGCGGGGATATCTCCGGCTCAACTGATACCACTATGAGAGACAACACTCAGAAAGGCGGGGATATCCCCGCCCACACGAAGACTGAGGTTACAAAACCCTTTTTCCCATTTTCGTTCTTCTCCTATCTTCTTCTTCCTTCTACTACTTTAAAGTTGGGATTTTTCAAAGAAAAAGAACATCAAAAGACCAGATCAAAAGGAGAATGCGACCATCACAGTTACAACTTATCCCTTCTCCCTTCCATTATCCACTTCTTTCTCTCTCTCTAATATAATCACCATCTTTCTAATACAATCGTCGATGTAGCACTTTTCTTCTCATCGGTTTGCCCTTTTCAATCAAGGGATCTGCAAAGTCCTACATCTTTCTTCAAGGAGCAGGGATATCCCTGCTCAGAGAAAAAAAAAATCAAACAGGGCCTTTGGGACTACTATAGTTTATATAATACAATGATGGTGTTTTTGGCCTTTAACAAGTCTAAGAGGATTTTTTCCGATAAAATCCTCTAATGAAAATGGAGGAATGGAATTTAAGAGGAATTAGTACGTCAAATCCCTTCTTATATATAATTTTGAAAGAGAGAGAAATCAAGCGAGGCCAAGAAAGTTCTTTTAGACAGGAAGAGAATTCATCTTATGGGTCTACATGGCAATAAGATAAAAGTATCATACCATTCAAAGTCTGGAGTCATTCAAAGGCTTTTGAGACGTAAACGGAAGTTTCATATGTATAATGTATGTACCAGCAAATTACAAGTTGAACTCTACACAATTTTGTGTAGATTTCAACTTGCGCCATGACCTGTGGAGCATGTAGGCCGGGTCAAATCAAAGTGTCCAGTTCTAACATCAGGATTCCTCATCATTACCTAATTAAATGAATCATAAACAGAAAAGTGCGGTAAAATCAGAGTTCCCTTTTCAAAGCCCCACCTCAGCTGATTGGGCCCACCTAAATTCTAGCCAACCATAGGTTTAGATGGAACACTTGGGCCCGTTTGTTTGTTTGTTTTTAGCGGGTAACAGTATCATTCATTAAAGTAAAAGAGAATACAAGAAAAGATGAGCGGAAAGAAAGTACAAAAGGGCACAAGAGCATTGAACCATACCTCTAATAGAAATTACGATCTATCCAAGCAGGCAAACTCTTAACCCCCTGCTTAGCTGAATTAATGATGAGTCAGGCCCAAATGACTCAACCCATGAGGATGAAGCTCAGGTCCAAGCTCACGAAGAGACCAAGTCAGGACAGTCACGTTGCTTCGGAAACAGTTCCGCTCCTACCAGGTCCTGCGGAGAGATATCTCACCTGCCTCGTCCAACGCAAGGGCAGTTCGAGGGTTTCAAGGGCGAACGTTGCAGAGGAGCGTCCCCGTCTGTTAGGGTAGACTATAAATCAAGAGCCCACCAAGTACTTGGGGGCAACTAAGATCTCCCATTCACTTCTACTCTTGTATTCCTCTAGTTTGTAATACCAAATCATTGAGGAAGTAAAACATCACAGGCAATCTCTGCCTTCCGAAACCCTATTTTGGTATCATCAATCTACCATAGAGGCATAGACTTAACAGAGCTAACCTCATGGTGGAAAACAAGATTGATAGAATAAGTTAACTCCCTGATTTCATTAAAAAGAAATTGAAATTTCCTAGGAAACCTTCGCTTGGACACCCATGAGATGGCATTGGAAGAACAATTTTCCATGATAAGTTTCTCATTACAATAGATTGAAAACAAAGAAAGAATTTTCAAGATAACTAACACCTCCGCCTCATTAGAATTGCAAACGCCAATATACTTAGATAACATAATTAAGACCTCATCCTTACCCTCAAAACTCCATCCACAATGAATTTCAAAACCCTTGGAGGAGGTGGGGACCATATAACAGATCTTCTCAATTTAGAAGGATTACATCCCATATAAGCTTCTCAATTAAATAGAATATCATTCAAGTTGAAGTCAGAGAACTCCTTTTTCACAAAAACCCATTCACCAACCCTCAAAGTGAATCTTGACACCAAATTGGCCAAAGACATAGAAGATCCCCTAAAAATCCAATCATTCATTTCATTCTAAATAGACCACAACATTCTTGAGCCCGTTTGTTTGCATGAAAACAGGTAGGACTTCAATGCATTCGATTTGTTTAGGAGGTTAAAAATGAAAAACCATAAGAAAGGCTTTTGCATGTTACCATGGGCACGGCCTGAGTTTTACTAAAATTGGGGTGACATACTATCAAATTGCTCAATAAAGATGTAACTGTTTATTCATAAGGCACGTTTGGAGTCATTGATGGATTCTATTGCATTTAAATTACTGATGTACTTTTTCTATTGGACTGTTTTGTTTCGTGTAACTGAATTTGAGGAATTTTTAGGGTTCTTTTGTTTTATGAGAGGATAAATTAGGAAAATTGTCTTGATTTTTTGCGCAGCCCACTATTCTATTGCTTGGTTCAACATATATTTTCTTTGTGAAAAAACCCACTTTTACTTGATAAATAGAATCCCGGTTTTCCATATGAGGGTTAGAACCGTAGAAATGCACGTTTTCTTTATATCATGAAAACATAAATCTATGGAGTACAAAATTCTCCAAATCTTAAGGTCTTTTTTGTATTTCTAAATGAGCTTAAAAATAAAGAATCAAACATAAATATCCAAAAACTACCTTCAAATAACACCCCCTTTAATAAAAATTGACTCATGGGAATAAGGGTAATGCATATCTAGCTATCTCACAAGTAATTCAAATTCCATATATATTGTTATCTTATAGGGGATTTTACACAAAAAAAAAAAAAAAAAGCTTAGATGTCCAGTGGGCTCAAAAGGTAATTTTAACCTCCATTGCACCCGATCAGTCATTTTTTACAAAATGGTATTTTTTTTAGCATTTTCAACTATCATCCCTAACGACCCTAGTTTTATAAAGTTAAGGGTCGCTAAGGACCCTGCGGTGTATACGAAAAGTAGAACAAAAGATGATTTTTTCTCTCTTTCGTTGTCCAGGTCTTCTTCGCTAATCTAGTTTCGATCTCGCCTTCCAATTCATGTTGCAGGAAGCCATAGCCGCCTCTCTCATCCACCAAGAACCACCCTCCTCCTCCATTCATGGCTACCGAAACCCTAGAACTCGATCTCGATCTCGCCTTCCAATTTCATTTGTCATTTTCAAGAAAGAAACAGGTTTTGTGGAAGGGCATCTGTCCAAGGTTGACAATCTTGTGGTGGGCAGAAGTAGAAATAGGAGTTGTTAGCACTTAGTGTGCCTTTGTTTGCAGGATCTGGATAATAAAAAACATTTGGAAGCCAACCCACTCTTGCTCCTTTTGTTTTATCTCATCAATGAGTGAAAATGGAGAGTTTGAAATGTAGTTTTTTCCTGACTTCTGTATCAAATATGAGCAAAGACCCCATCCTAAGAAACTATTTTCTAATGAAACTGGAAAAAAATTAGATTGGGTTCAGTCATAGGATATTTTCCTTAATTGTGAGCATAACTTGAAACTTACTTTTTTTTAAACGATTCTGCTTTGGGCTTCCTATAACTATATTGATTTCGATGGTTTTGGTGATGTGGAATGAAATGAGATTGTTTGAGAGATCTTGTCATCTAGGTTTACCTTTTTGGTTAGCAATGGTCTGATTTTTGGATTTTTTCTTAGTTCTGAAGACAAGGCTATCATGCTTTTATGTTCTCTTTTACTGATTTTAAGGTGATTTTCTTAATTCTGAATACAGATTACTCTGTATTCTGAACAAATGAGATGAGAGGTAGCAGAGAAAGGACGGTCGGCTGGTTCTGCAGGTGAGGTAGAGGCCCCAGTTTGGTTAGGGGGATTGAGCAATGGTAGATTTATGAGTTTGGAGGATGGTGATGAAAGGTGAAGATGTTGAAGGTGTTTTGCATGAACCATGAAATGCACTCATCAAAGTCATCACCTCCTCATCAGAGGGGAACCTTTCCCTCCTCATACCCATCCCCAAGAAAGAAACAAGATACTTTGATCTAACCTCTAAATCCTAAAACAATTAAAGAAGACAAAGGAAGAATCAGGAGGTTAACTATATCTTCAACATGGGTAATTTCGATTAAAAAAAATACACGAACAACACTGCAACTGGAATTGGAAGGCCTGGCTGCTGAGAAATGGGGAAGAGATCGATTGTTCTAATTTGTGTACACCCCAGGGTCCCTAGGGACCCTTAACGTCATAAAATCAAGGTCACTAGGGACGCTAGTTGAAAATGTTAAACGAAACATGAGGAAACACGCCTATTTTATTCTACTCTGTGTACATCACAGGGTCCCTAGCGACTCTTAACGTTATAAAACTAGAGTCGCTAGGGACGCTAGTTGAAAGTGCTAAAAAAATACCATTTCGTGAAAAATGACTGATCTGGTGCAATGAACGTTAAAATTACCTTTTGAGCCCATTGGACATTTAAGCTGTTTTTTTTTTTTTTATAAAATCCCTTATCATATATCTTTCACCCCCCACCTCTTTAGTAATTATTCATACAACTCATTTGACATTAAATTTCTATATATTATATGCAAATAAACAAGCTCATAGATATCCAACACAATCAAGGTTCAATGTTGTCAGTGCCTTAATTATACTAAGATGCCTATGGATCGATTCTTGGGTCCTCAAGTTTAAGTAACGCTAATAGATATACTATTTAGTTACTCTTTTATAATCAATAAAATTCACAAACTTTTGTTTGCTGTGATGTGAGATGGAACTTATAAATCCATGGAAAATTAATGGCCCAACCCTTCTTCAAAATCTTTGAGAGCATGAGCTTTGACTAACCTTTTCTTAGCACTAACCGGAGAAGAATTTCTTTTCCAAATGTAGTGTTTGCACATGTACCAGTAGAGACTTCTCTTTTTCCAGTCTCCACCAAAACAAGCCTGCTTATAAACTTTCGGGACATGTTTAGATAATGTCCTCGGAGAGGAATGAATCTTCTTTGATTTTCTTTGATTCCGAGGAAAATACAGATTGGGGTGAAGAGAAAAAAAGTGAGAGAAGATTTTTCAAGTCCTCTAAACCCATAAAAAATTCTATATTCCATTGATTCCTCAATCTCCATCCCATCAAATTTTACAAATCCACAAAAATAAAAAGAAACACCTAAGCTATAAAAATGACTCCTCCCGTCTATTTTCCAAACCTAAAATACAGTGACTCTTTCCCTCAAAATTTCTCAAAAATGGCAATATTGTTATGCAGGAATGAGAAATTCTTTTGGATATAGAATTCCTCTTGTTTACCAAATGTGCCATCAATGTCTCTCAGCCATTTATCATCCGTCCTGAATTAACGTGGCGTATGAGTTCACACTTCACACGCCGAAATCAAGTTGGTGGGTCCAATACCTCCTCATGACATGACCCATGACTTGGATAGCGTGTGAGCCAGGTCGAATCAATTGTCTAATTCTAACACCACGGTCCACAACTCATCATTATTCTTTATAACAGGAAAAAAAAATCATTACCCAATTAAATGATTCATTAAACAGAGGAGTGCTATAAAATCAGGGTACCCTTTTCAAAACCCCGGCAGCTCCACTAATTGGGCCCACCGGAATTCTAGCCAACCACAGGCTAAAGGAGAACACTTGGACTGTTTATTTGCATTAAAATACATAATAATTTAATGCATTAAATTTTTTTTTTGAGATTGTAAAACATAAGAAAAATTAGTTAGAGATTCCTTAATATTGTCGTTTAAGGCTACTAATTCATAGAATTTTCAGTTAAGGCCTCTAGTCCATGTACCTATACTTATTTCAGACGGAAGTTCTTAAGTATGCCACAAATTTAATCCATAGTTTTAAGCTCTTTAACATGATATTTCATGACTGATTTGCTCCTCTAACGGATTTTAATTCTTAATTTTAGATCAAGTTTTGAAATTCAAATGGAAGAAAACGATGTTGCTACACACTGACTCAATGCTTCTAAACAAGACTTCCTCATTTAGCAACTCGAAGCTCGCCACTCCTTGAGAAGAAGAAACCCCATTGCCTCCGCGGTTGCATAGAACATAGATAAGATAGTCTCTGTTGCATAACCTAGAAGAAATTTTGCAGAAGTCGGAAGTAGAGTAGATCGATCTAGATGTATTGATCGTCGATGGAGAAGTCAGAAGATCAGATGATCAAAGGTAGGCCACCTTTGCCAGATCCAAATAAAGAGGAAGGAGAAATTTTCTTAGAATCAAGTGTTGCAGAATCCAAAATCGGAAGCAGATATTCGCAGAGGATAAATTTGTTTGAGTTTTGAAAGAAAGTCAGATAAATTTATATTAGTTTTGAAAGAAATACACAAAAATTATTTGAATTATTTAAAAAATTATGATAAATTTATCTGAGTTTGGTATGAATTTATTTGAGTTTTGAAACAAACTCAAATAAATTTATAAACAATAAAACAAACTCATATAAATTTACCAGACTCTCTGTCACGGAATTTACGGCCTTAATGAAATTTACTGCTTGATTTTCAGCGTTTTTGAATAACACGGAGAGTGTATATGCGAGAGGCATTTTGGACTTTTTAACTATTTAAAACTCGAAAAAGAGATCTTTGTCTCTACGGAAAAAAAAAATGTAAACCTTTTGCAATAAAATGCACTGTGGAATGACTTGCGGCCAAACGTCCCAAAAAATAAAGATCTAAAGTAGCGTCAAATAATTTTTACTTTTATGAAAATAAAATCAAAATTTGGTCTTCAAATTTAAATAATTAAAAAATCATATGTATTGAACTCATATATATATTTAAATGCAAACAAAAAAAACTCCTGGTACGATTTGGATTAAATGTAGGCCAAACACCACTCTAATCAAATAATCTCGACGTTTGGTTGAATGATGGAGTCTGCGTTTAACAACTTTATATAATTACATTTGTCCACATGTTTCATTCCAACGGTAGATCAATGGTTGGATCAAAGTAGAGATGTCAAGTGGGCCGTGCCGGCCCGGCCCGCCAGTTAACGGGCCGTGGCACGGTACGGCCCATGACGCTGGCCGTGTTGGGCCGAGCCTTGCTGGCCCACTGGCCTGTTTCGCGCGGCCCACTTGACAAACGGGCCAACCCCTGCGGCCCGCCAGGCACGACCCGCTAGACACGGCTCGCCTGGCCCGCAAAAAAAACTATTTTTTTATATATAAAAATCTAATTCCCAGCCAACCAACAACCCCAAGCATTTTTAAATAAAAAAAAATGCTTACATAACTGGGTAAGGTAGGACTTTAGTGTAAATTTGTCACACTAATAATGAGGGGCAATGTGTTTTTGGGGAGAAGTAATAAAGGGAATGTTTTGGTGTGACACACTTACCTTCACTAAATTTGCCCCATTGCCTTCACTAATTTTGTTGTCTTGAGAGATATTTGAGAATCTCAAATGAAAATCCCTACCTGGATTCATCTATGTTCAAGAACCCCTGAACATTTGAGAAGTTGAGATTCTTTATATGTTGGAAAGCTCACAATTAAATACAGAAATATGTTCATAATTCAGTCATTTATATTCAATATAATCTCGTTACATATACTTATAACTCCACTCTCGATCGCATCACATGAAGCCATATATTTACATTGATATGAACACTAGGAAAAAGAAGTAAAAAATATGTAACCATGATAAAGATAATGAGAATTATTGACTAAGACTAAAGACTCATAACTAAAAAAATAAAGAAATTGATGCAAATCTAAATAAAATGAAGTCCAAGGTTGTGGTTTCATGGTGGGTCATTTGGAAGACTTGAAATGATTGTTGATAAAGGTAGAAATATTTAACCGCACTAAGTTCTCATTTAAAGTATGATAATTAAGCCAAAAAATGAGAATTGAGTTTGCCATCTCAATTGAAATATCCTTAACCATGGCATTTCAATTTTGCTGAAAAATGAGTAAAAAAAAAGGACATGATATGATTTTTTTATATTTCAGGTTGTTTGAATGAAAGAGTGAGAAGTTGGATAAAAAAGGTGTTAGCTTCTCATCATCATCTAAAGTGGTTATGTTCTTATCCTAATCTAACTAGTGGTTTAATATTCGTGGTTAGGTTCTCATCCTCATCTAACTAGTTTTAACATTGTTTGAATAAATATTAGTATACTTGGTCTTATGTTTATCTTTTATATCTTAATGGTTTTGAGATTGAGTTCACCCAGATACATTTTATTTATTTTTAAAAGTATATACAAATTACGTAGGTTGGGCCAACCCAACCCGATCCAATCATCAAACTGACCCGCCTGTAACTCTATAAAAAAAAGAAAAGAAAAAAAGAGCCAAGCTGGCCGGGAGCTCCATCCCTAACTGCTCAGAATTGAAAGTAGGTGGGCCCCATAGCAAAAAATTCCTATAAATGAATGTATCCAGCCTCGGTGCAAGGGGATTTCAAGGTCCCTTTCCAGTTTCCCCATTCTAGGGGCTTGAAACTCGAAACTTAAACAAAATATCGCGATAGAATCACAACCTTTTCGCCCGAGAAACCCCCGAGAAAGGGCATTCTTTGACTCGTTCCGACCCGGGCTGGTACGCCCGAGTTTTTCTTCTGGAGAATCTCCTTCTTGTTTGTTTTCATTTGGCTCTAGTAAGAAAGAAAGCACAACAAAAATAGAGAAAAGAGAAGAGGGGTTGAAACGTCAAAACCGAGTTATATATGTTGTTGACTGATGATGAGGAAGACGCCATGACTGTTTAAAGTCACGAGAGGAGTCAGAGGAAACATATTCGTGTTAAACCTGCGCCTGCGCACACAATTCCACGCTCTGTTTCTCTCCATTCTGCTCCTGGTTACCGCTCGCTACGAATCTTTTCAGGTGATTTCCTTGTATGGGTTTTTTAGATAATGCAATTCTGGTAATATTGTCATTTATTTTGGGGCAATTTCAAGGTCAACATTCTATTCAAATGGGAGTTTTTAGATTGTTGGGTTGAGATATTGCTTGATGAGCGGAAGTTTAAGATTTTTGATTTCTTGTATACTCATTCCCCTTTGTACTTGGTGGATTTGGTGCATTTGTTTCTGAGTTCTGATATATGGGATTGGGGGGTGTAAGTATTAATTATTTGTTAATGTTGTTTGGGTTGTCTTGATTGAAGTTCTTTTTATTTGTTTATGAAATTGAGATGTGATGGATTTATTGAAAACATGGGTTGGATGTTTGGTTAGGAGTTTTGGTGTAGGTAATGATTTGTGGTCAGTTTCGGCAAGTTTGGTCTTAGCTGCTGCTGACAGCTTACTTGATCTATGGGGATATTTTAGAGGGGAATTGAATGTGGTGTGGGTTTGCTGTTTATGGGAAGCTGGTTTTATTTTAGAAGAACTTTGGTTCAATTACTTCAGTAGCAGTTGGAATTTAGCGGGAAATTGGCGCAATTTCCAATGTATGGGTTCTTCATACCAGTCTGCAATTTTTTTGGGATATCGTCTCGTCTGCTATTTTTTTTTTTTTTTTTGATTTATTACAGACTCCATTGTCATATATGCAGCACTTTCACCTAAATTCACATAGATCAGATAATACATGATATTCCACTTGATAACTTACCAAGTAAAAGAAGAATGGTTTATTGAACGTTGGTTGATTTCATTATTGACGCTACAATTCCTATCCTGTCTTCAAAAGATAGCCAATCACATCGTTAGGAATTAGGATTGTCAACCAGGATGGGGTTCTGGTCTATCCTAGGTCCCTGCCTACTGATCCACTTAGATCTTCTGTAGGTGTGTCATCTGTATGAGTAATGAGAATAGAGTCACTGATAACTTATGGACAATAAGTAGCCTGCAGTGTAGCCTAGCTCATTCCAAACCATGGCTAGTTTTGCCTGTTGCGACAAACTTGCTTACTATCATGTAAGGGCTTTTCTTGTATGAATCAGAGTCCTACTGGAATGACATTTTGATTCCAAACATTTTTTTGTCCCAAAAATTAAGGGTGCAGATGAAACCCAAGCCCCAATACGGGCAGTTTAATATTATGGTAGAATGGATGATTGTTGATCCACTGTGACTGAGGCAGTGTGAAGGTCAGGTAGGTAATTGTGGGGTACATGTTTTGGGTCTTATCTGCCATACTCTGCCCCGGTTTGTAATTAGCGGAGTTACCAATATAATTTCTGATGGACGGGGGAAAAGGCATTCCACCCTACATGGTTTTGAAATTAAGGTGTGATAACCCAAATGCACAGTGGCAGAGATGACCACTTACTCTGAAAATATCCCTCATTGCTTCTATTTTAGATACATCCAAAGGTACTATACAGGTTGAGTAAAGCTTGTGGTCCTAATCTTTCCAATGCTCTCACTAGGACTTTTCTTCTTCTCTAGATTTAACAAAGCTTACACAATACCTCCTAGCTGAAGGGTTGGTTATCTCATGTATGATACTTCAAGCTAAAGGATCTCTGATATCAAAATATTCTGATTAGTTCTATCTTGGATACATCCAAAGGCACTATATTGCTAGAGTAAAGCTTATAATCTTAATACGTCCAACCTGCTTCCAAGATTGAAGTAAGCTTGCACCATACACTAAGCTGAAGAATTGGTTTACTTGTTTATGTTAGATACCCATATCAAGACAGGTTGATTGGGGAAAGTGGCTCGTCTAGTGCTATCTCTTGAGTGTCTAGCTTGGGTGGTCTTTCAGCATGTGATGAGGTTGGCTAATGGCTTGGCAGATGTGTTGGCCTGGGAAGGGTTACTATCAAGTTGTTAAGCAAAAAAGAAACTCCTATTGGCTCATGTTGAAGAGAGATTGGTGACTTCTTATTTGAGTTAAAGGTTGTCCTAGATGTTTGACTTGAGGTGTTGTTTACTAGGTGTATTGTACGGATCCTCCTAAATCGAAGCACTTGTGTTGGACAAAGCAGACAGATTCCAACATGACAACTCTTACTTTCTGCTTTCGTTTTGTCCAAACTTCAAACAACATAATTTTTAAAACAAGAAGCTCTCTCTCTCTCTCTTTTTCTTTTTTTTTTGGTAAAAAGCAATTTCATTAGAGAGGAAAGAAAAGAAAAGAAAACCAAGAAGAGCTACAAAAACTACAAAGGAGATCAATCCCTTGTTAGTCCCACACAAACCCCTCGTCTATATGAGTTCTTGGCAAGTTCATGAGCAAATTGAGCTTTGAAGGATCATACAAATGTAATTTTAAGCTTCTCATATTAGTAGTAATAGAGCTTCATGTATATTCCTACAAGAAGCTCTGTTACTACTACTATGAGAAGCTTAAAATTACATTTATATGATCCTTCAAAGCTCTCATAGTAATATATTCACGACTCCGAACCATACAAAAATCTTACCTTCCTATACTGTTTTCGTTTATGTATTTGCATGGGGAAATATATGTATTTCAAATCCATCAAATAATGAAGCACTACTAATCAGTAAATTTACAATAAGAATTGTCTACTGGAACAATTAATGATTTATGGATTCAGTCTGAGAAACCAAAATGGGAAACATCATCTTTCAAATCCTAATAAGCAGAGTTGAGTAGACACACATATTTATATTTACACAATCTATAATAGCATGTGCATATCTCATCACATCATTCGTTTCACAGGGCTGGCTTCAAATATTTATGAAGCTTAGAAACGCTGGTCACTGACGCTTCATATCGTGATGACTTGCTTCTCTTGCTTATTTAGAAGAAAAGATATTTCCTCAGGGAAACGATCTATTGGACTTGATGAAGGTAACTTTTCCTTTTTTTGACTTTGTGTGGTACTATGTTCAGCTAAGTTTATTGACTATTTGGGCACCAATTTGATATAAAGGCTGGATCCAGAGTGCATTGAGTGCCACAGTGAAAATGAAATCAATTCTATGACTCAGTAAACTAGGGAATGTATTGTCAGTTTGGTCCAAGAAACTGTTAAGCCACATTATATATTTTTTTTATCAGTAACGATAAATTATATTAAAAGAAAGAGCCAAATACAAGAAACCATACGAACAAACAAAAAGAGCACAATGGTATAAAAGAATTATACCACGAAAAGGAAAAGCAAAAGACAAAGAAACATCACTCAATGAAAGCCACCAAATTAGAAAACCTATCCACCCCTTGCTTAGCTAACAAATTAGCAAAACCATTAGCCGACCTCCCAACGTGTTGAAACTTTACTTGAATTGAGGATGCTAAAGCTCTAATCTCATTAATGGATGGGCTGATTGATTGATAAAATAGAGTAATTGGCTATTCTAACCAACATATCTAGAGTTTTGTCCAGATCGTGACTTTAGAATTATCTTGAACATTCAGAAATAGATAATTATTTAGTCACTAAATTTCACCTTATACAAGTTTGTGGCAACGAATCACCATAGAGATTGTCCACTAATTGGATAATTGGCCATGCCAGTAAAGGGATTCTATGTTGGTCTTATTACTAAATGGTACTGCGATGTAAAGCAGATCCTAAACCAAGATCTACAATGGGCTTTGCTGAAATTAAGCAAACAGATGACATTTTTCTCTAATATGTTTTAATAACTTATGCTTCCTCCATGTTTAGATTATCCATTTTCATAAGATTCTTGTTCAACTGCAGAGGTTTCAGGCATCCAGAACGTAAAACGATTCTCTTATTCGGAATTGAGAATCGCGACTGGAGATTTTAGTTCAGCTAATAAAATTGGGCAAGGAGGTTTTGGTTCTGTGTACAAGGTATTTCTTTTTAGCTTCAAACATTTGCAGACACTATTGGATTCATAATTTATTGTGCAACGTTATTAGTATTTTTTTTCTAGAAGTTATTAGTATTCATTTGATATGCCATAGTTGGTTTTTTCATAAACAGATAGATGAAACTAATATCTAGCATGAGAATGGATAACAAGATCCAAGCACTGGCAATGGTCATAGTGATTATGTTTTCTTCTCGAGAAACACGATAGAAGCCAAGATCAAAATTTGAGGTTAATGGTGTGTTTGAGTGTCCCTGGAAAAGGCACATCCCAAATTTATTGTCTGACATAGTGCAAGCATAGTTACCTACACAATGGGAAAACTAGGGGGATGTCCAGTTACCCAAAGGACCTGACCTGGGAAATCTGTGTATTTTTGAACCCCAATTGATAATTTGGTATGGGCCCTGGTCCAGTTGGGTTCATGTCCAGTTACCTGAGTGATATATATATATGTAATATTATCATATAATATATTAATATGTTTCATATTTTTATTATTTGAAACAAAATATTTTGAACAGTGACTATAGGCACATGTGGTAGCTCCTTTTGCTATTAAGAGGCTATTAAGAGGTCTTAGGTTCAGACTTGTTGACAAAATTTACTATCTATTTTTATGAAATATTCACATATTAAGTTGGGCCTAGAGTTGAGGTCCATCATAGTAGGATCCATGTATAGATATAGTTACATAAAGTAAATTGGGTCTGGATCCACCATGGACATACGGAACCCAACCCACTACATACCTGGCGAATCCCATTTACCCTTGGAAATATCTACCGTTCTTGCTTATCCATTTCATGCATTGCTTCATGCTTCTGAAAATGCTATAAAATGTTGCAAAAGGAGGGTTTTTCTTTCATCATTCCCCTCATCTTCCTTTTTTGGTCTGGCAACTATAATGTTGAAGTAGGATTTTTTTAACAGTTTGGATATTGATTTGAGGTGGCATAAATTGGAAAATAACATTTAATGCAATTTTGGGTTCATGTGCTGCTAATGCACTGTTCTGCTGCTTCCACAACAGTTTCTATCCTGTAGGTGGTTTGGCACACCTGTGAATGCACTCTTGACTCCTAAACTTCATCCGTTTATAAAGGATATTCTTAGTCAAATTTGAAGCTCACTTGATGTCATTTTAGTCTCATTCCATGATTATCTGGCTGAAAAAGAAAGCTCATTATGAAGCCCAATATCCCTCTTCAATTGCTTGTATTCTCACTTCATTGGAGTCTTGATTCCCTGATCTGATTTCTCTCTATTGTCTCGTAAAAGGTGCCACCTTTTCGCTAGACCTTCAGACCTCCAGGTGTCTGAGAAAACTATCATCACCGTCTTATCTTCTGAACAGTAGATGGACATTGTTGTTTGGACCATTGATCCATTTCCTTGATATTTATCATACTTGTGCTTACACACAGTTGTCTTTTAGTGCAATTGATATCAAAATTGAAAATTGCAAACCCTTTGTGGGCTCCACCATAGCGCATTTGACCTGGGGTGGCTTAGGGATGAAAAGGAATTGAAGTTCACTAGATGTGGGCCAAAAGTGGTCCACTCAGCTGATCCTATCCCTTGATTCTGTGGCCCTCAAAGATTATTAAGTTTGAACCTCAGATAAACTGGATTTTTGTGCTTAAACTCGACGGCAATTAATAGTAACTTGAATGCCAATTTTGATTCACCGGGTGTACCTGTGTAGGTGAGTGTGAAAGGTTTGGTATGATCAGGTGGCCCCCGCGTTGGAGTTCCTAACTTTTAAATTAGCGGCCAGCTCTTATTTATTTAGGAGATTTTCTGGAAGGAACGGTTCTTATTTTCAAAATGAGGAACCATGTTGTGGCGCCTACCTGGATGCATGCTCCTCATGTGTGTGTGAGGGTCTGGGAGGGGAAAGAGTATGAGGAATGGGTAGGACTACATGAAGGTTAAAGGTAGACCAAAATGATCCCATCCTTGATGTAGGGGCCTAAATATCTTAAACGTTAAAGTACTCTTTTTTGTGAACATACTCAATGGTGGATAAAAGTCCAATGAATGTCAAATTGAGGCAAATCCCAATACATTTGGTTGAGGGGCAGGTGAGTGTGACAATTTGGCTTCATCATAAGTGGCCTGCATTGAAAGCTCCTTATTTTAAGAATATGAATTGTTCCTTCAGAAAATGTGCATGTGTTTGATGCTTTCTTTGTAACTACTTGTGCATGGGCAGGGAAGGCTTAAGGGAGGATCACTTGCTGCTATAAAGGTTCTTTCACCTGAATCAAACCAAGGGTTCCGGGAGTTTTTGACAGAAATAAATGTCATCTCTCTTATCAACCATGAAAACCTTGTTAAGTTGGAGGGTTGCTGTGTCGAAGGAAGCCACATAATATTGGTGTATGAGTTTCTTGAGAATAACAGCCTTGCGCAGTCCCTTCTTGGTAAATCACATGGTCCTGTACTTCATGCTTTTTTATGGGTCCTATTTGAGACATCTCTTTATAACACAGTAGGCAAACATACAATAAATGGTCCTAGTGTATCTACACTTTGTTTTCACCAGGCATTTCATGCTGGTTGTCCCATCTTCCAGTTTTCCAGATTGTTCATCCTGTGGAAATTAATACCATGGATATACAATGAAATTCAGAAAATTCCAAACCAAACAGTTGTAGCCATCTGATAATTGGCATCCATATATAGTTAGAAGAGGAAAGGAGCCAAGCTAGAAGTTGGCTTATTTTCACTTTTACTGAGCTCGAGCTTGGAATTGGCTTGTCTTCCTCATACACATACATTTTGTGTATAATGAGCAGAGCTTGCACTTGAACTTGGGCTCATATATAATGTTACCTTGACAGAGCTAGCTTGAGCCAAACCTTTAATTCAGTTGATTTTGAGCCAAGTCAAGCTGAAGAGGCCCTAGCTCACGCTCAACTTGTATAGTTCTCAAGCCAAGAGCTCAGTTTGATTAGCTCAAGAGTTGAGCTCAAGCCCAAGTGACCGAGCCTAGTCAAGCTGGCTCTGGCTTGTTGACCACCCTATAAAGGCCACCATGGGAACTATTTTGATTATTCAATAGATAATGGTTCCATTGCGTATCCAAAGTGATTCCTACCAGATGAACGATTACACAACGTAGGCCTCCTGTGTTTATTATTTCTTTGGTAGTGAAGTTTTTTTTTTAAATTTTTTTTTCCATTTTGTTTTGTTGTGTTTGTTTTCAGTGTGTGAGAGAGACCCTACTATGGATGGACCACTATTTTGGAAAATATACCGGTTGGTGGAATCCAGTTTATTGGAATTATGGGCATTAGAAAATTAAAATTATTAATGGTTGACACTAATGACAAAATGTAACAAAAATGCAGTAGGTGGCTTGTACGTGTTTTAAACTTTAAAGGAGTCCTCATGTAGCAATTATCTTGATAATGAGATGTTTTCTGTATTAAAGGTTTGTGATTGAATCTAAGTTTGATCCTGTCCACTTACAGGTCGGGGCCCCAGTCGCATTCAGTTCAGCTGGAAGACACGATCTAAAATCTGCATCGGAATTGCACGTGGGCTTGCATTCCTTCATGAGGAAGTCGAGCCGCATATTGTGCATCGTGATATCAAAGCAAGCAATATTCTTCTCGATAAAGACCTTAACCCTAAAATTGCAGATTTCGGTCTAGCGAAGCTTCTCCCAGCTAACATGACTCATGTCAGTACTCGTGTTGCAGGAACACTGTAAGTGCTATGTCTCTATTATATATAGTTTCCTGTTCCAACATTTCCAAGAAAGCAAGACTACGAAAATACCACTATGTCATTGTACATTGTAAAATAAATACCACATTGAAAGAACTTTATGGGATAGGATATACATAAATCCATTTGGTGTATGATAGCACCACAAGTTCCAATGCTATGAGTTGCATTTAGATATTTTGACAGTCCGATCAATCGTTTTGAGCCGATGTGCCAAAACCACACTAATCCAATGATTTCATTCACCACAATTTTTTATTTTTTATTTTTTATTTTTATTTTTATTTTTTTATTTTTTATTTTTTTTTTTTTTTGTGCTTGGAAAACATAGATGTGATGGTTAGGATCATCTGATCAGGGAGAGTTCATCATATGTAATCCATGGTTGGGGCCTTCGGAATGGATGGTTTGGGTTGATATTAACTTGTTTTTGTGTTGCAACAGTGCTTCTTGACGCTTGCTGAAAGTTACCATTCTAACTTTTGCTGTGTATTTGTGTTTGTTCTTGAAGAGGTTATTTGGCGCCTGAGTATGCAATACGAGGACAGTTAACTCGGAAATCGGACATTTATAGCTTCGGTGTTCTCCTCTTGGAAATAGTCAGCGGCAAATGCAACACAGACAAGTTATTACCTCAAGAAGGACAATACCTTCTACGAAGGGTAAGTATTTTATGTTTTCTATAGTGCAGACAGCAGTATTTTCAACTCTTTCAATCTGTAGTTTTGGACATTATATTATTTTTAGCTATTGCATAGGTATTCAGCTTTTGTTCTCATTTTGCTGATCTGTTGAGATGCACTATCTTGGTGCCTATAACTACACTGCATGGTGAAAAAACTCAAGACCCTACTAGGGATGAACCAGTTTGTCATGATGGACTAAAAATCAGTTTGAAATTGATTGAGTTACATGCAGATATAACTTTGTTTTTTTTTTTTTTTTTTTTGAATCATTACCTTCTTATAGTTTTAATGGAATAGTTTAATCTTATACTTTTCTAGCATCATGATTTATGGTCTCTTTTGATTTTTTTCCCTTAATCACAACATTCTGAATACTTTTGTTGAGTGCCTGGTTATCCTTTCCGCTATGTGTATATATGTGGTGGAGTAACTTGGAAATCTTGTTGGATACTTATTTTTTTCATTCCAGCTCCATAATATCATCAGCGATTATTGATAGAGATATGTGGCAGACGGAAAAAAATAAACAGCATCATAAATAATGTGATCTCCAGTATCAACTGTTTCAAATGCACTAAAAAAGTATTATGAATTGTGATATCATGTCTTATCCAAACGGACACTTAGATTAATATTCCTAGATTGGATTTTTCAAGTACTTGACCGAGTTCTAAACACTTGATTATACCTCATACTTCTCTTTCATATATTTTAAGAAATTTCATAATGTTAGGACAATAAATGTGGAATTTAACTAAAGTTTCTAATGTGATATCAGATTACAGTTAGACATAAAACCTAGTGTTATTAAGCCATGCTACCCGAGTTTGATGGATGCTTTCATGATTTCATCTGAAACCTCAACTAGCAAAAAGCTACGTGTAGGAGCTAAGAAAAAGGGAGGTATGAGCTAAAGTCAGATATGAGAATTTGAATTTAAGAGCACAGAACTTGTGAAACTTTAAAAAATGTAAACAGAAATACCTGTATCTTATGATTGGCTTGAATCTTACAGAGTTACTTGGAGTTAAAGCAAACTGTTGCTAAATTTTTGGTGCCATCTGTAAACTCCCTATTGAAAGGAAATGATTCTCAGTAGTTGTATTTTTTGGTCTATGATCCATTCATTGGTGGACCTGCTGAGTGAGAATTTCAGATGTAGTCAAGTCTGCCACATGTACGGTTTTGACATGGTAGCACATTAATGATTAAACTTTCAGTTATGTTAGCCTCGAGGGAATTGCTTTAGTTAGTAGCTGTTGGAGTGGTAGTCCTCAAGCTCACAATGTAACTTCAAAAAGTTGGAATGCAGCATAACATGGTCCCAATGTGGGCCTGAGGAGGATTCGAGGGCTCTGATGTGAGCCCGTAAGTGACACAAACCTTGGAACTTAGATCCATGCTTGCTCAATAACGGTTACTGGTAAAAGCCCTAGTTTGAGAAAGGCACGAGTTTGATTTGATTTGTGCCCTAACTGACTCAGATTATAATGTGGCTGAATTAATTTTATTTCTTCTTTTTTTGGTTTTCATGTTCTTTCTTCATTGTGCTGTTGTCCCGAATGTGGAGGGATTAAGGAAAGAGAGCTGCTAATGGCGCATACCAAGCTTCTCCTTCCACATCCCTTCTCTTTCCAAAATTTCTCTCTGCACAGCCCATTGTCCCCAAAATACCCTTCTCTCTCTCCCTCTCCCTGCCGTCGCCCTGCCTTGAGTGGCCAAACGGCAGGGAGAGGGAGAGAGGGAGGGAGAGAGAGAATGAGAGGGAGAGGGAGGGGAGGGAAAGGGGGAAGGCTGGGCGGAGGTGCGGGGTTAGGAGGCGGGCGGCGAGCAGGGAGAGGGAGAGAGACAGGGAGAGGAGGAGAAGGAGAGAGACAAGGAGATGGAGAGAGGGAGAGGGTCGGGCGCGGGCGGAGGTGGGCGGCGACCAAGGAGAGTGTGAGAGAGACAGGGAGAAGGAGAGGGAGAGAGACAGGGAGAAGGGTCGGGCGCCGGGCGGAGGTGGGCGGTGAGAAGGGAGAGGGATGGAGAGGGGTAATTTGGGGATTTCCTATATGGGTATTTTGGTCATGAAAAAGAGGGATGTGGAAGGAGAAGCTTTGGCTGTGGCATTAGCAGCTCTCTAAGGAAATGATTATTGGGTTTTACATTTAATTGCATTTAAAAGCTATAAATTTTCCATATGTGCTGCACATCCATAGTTCTTATTCAAAAGTAACATGTAGGTAGCCTATGGTTAGAGTCCTGAAAGACTGGACCCATCGAGTGGTCTAAATCCAATGTTATTCGATTCAAAGGTCAGATCCGGAATGGAACCATGTCTACAGCCCTCCATATAATCCATGGAGTACATGATGAATTTAACAATCCTGGTCCCAAGTATTTGGTCATCATTTCAAGCCTTGGAGTTTGTACATACTGGGGCTTATAATTATAGTTCAGCAATCCATGTTTCATTGAGGAGCCTCACGTGGATAGAAAGTGTTTCTTGTAGATCATGGTCATCCATCAACCAAAAAAGGAAATAAAGATTGTGGTCATGCAATACATAGTTTTTTTAAAACAAAAAAGGAAAAGAAAAGAAAAGAAAACGAAAAGTAAATAAATATGGATAATTTCTATTGAACTTCTTTTTGCAGGTCACTCCTCATAACTGGAGTGGTCTGAATCACTAAGCTGTTGGGAGACTTGCACATTATATACATAATGCTGGAGGATACCATATAATATGGTTGTTCTTGGATAAACGATTGCATAACTCCTCTTTAGCATGGATTGCTGGAAATTTTGCTGACCTTGGATATGGGCCTGTGCCTTTTGGTCTGACTCCTCCCATTCTCTGGTGCAGGCATGGGAACTGTTTGAATGTGGCGAGTTGGCGTTGCTTGTAGACTCATTACTAAATGTTGATAATGACTTTGACATTGAAGAGGCTTGTAGGTTCTTAAAGGTCGGTCTACTTTGCACTCAACAAATGTCAAAGCTCCGTCCCACCATGTCAACTGTTGTCCAGATGCTACAGGGTGAGATGGAGGTAGAGGATAAGAAGATCATGCAGCCTGGTTTCAACCCCGATTTCAAGGACGTGAAGATTAGAGATGCCACAGAGCATGCCAACTTCCCACATGCTAGTTCTTCATCTTGTTTGACAAACACGTCATATCCATCCCTGACTTTCACTGCAATAAGTGATCGGAGCCCTTGAGGTGACTATTTATAGAATATATTTGGTTATATTTAGAGAAAATAATAATAATAATAATAATATTATTATTATTATATTATCATTTTGCATTGTGTTTACACTTTATAGAAGGTCAGGCTTTGAATTTTGAGTAGGAAGTAAGAAATTCCATTGTCTGATTATTAATAATTACTTTCAAATCTCTATTTTGAGCAGGATTGTGCTCTAGATGGGATAGCAACCCAATGATGTTAAAGGTCTTTTGAGAAATGATGAACAAAGAGGCAAAAGAGTTTTATGGAAGATTTTATGAAGGTAGGTCCTAAATAAATAAAGTAATTCAGTTTATTCTTTTGTGAAGCTTATTCTGAAGGTGGTTGAAGTATAGATCAGCAGAGATTTCAGGCCAATGAATTGTGTCAGGTGGAAAGTTGAAAGGTCCTTGTTGAAAGAACTTGCTGTGTTCTTTGGTTATTTTTATCTCACAAGGTGCATTTATGGCAAATTCTGGACTGGAGCTTCAATTTCTCATTATTGTATTGCAAGGTTTTAGAAAAATGGAGTCGGCCCCTAACTCGGCCAGGGTCAGATTGAGTCAAGTTGGATTGACTTGACTGAGTTGGATTAAGCCTTTTTTTTTTTTTTTTAATTTGGTGGGAAGAAGATGAGCTGTTGGTGTAGGGGTAGAAGGGGGTGGAGGAGAAGGGGAGATTGAAGGAGGGGAAATTGAAGAGATGGGCGTTGGGGTAGAGATGAAACTGAGGCAATTGAAGAAGAAGAAGAATTCTGGATCAGTTGACAACTTCATGCACTCTCATGGGCTGTTCTTCCTATCACCACCTCTTCTCTGCCCTTTTCCTCCAACTTGCTTTCACAACCTTCTTCGCTCTTTATTATTGTGAGGTTGAGCTTTAGCCCTTATTGTATCAGGCTGTGGTATTAATGACACTTGGGCCTGTGATGCTGGGGTTAAGAGCGGCTACCACCGAGGGAACGTGTCAAATGGAGAATACTTGTTGAGGTTCATCATAACACTTGGGGCACCTGCACTGCTTGGGTTTTTATTGCCTTTCATCGAGCTTGCTTATGCCCAAGGGCAGCAAGGCCATCAGTTATGTGGTAGTGATGCAAAGTCAGCTGGGATGGAAGACTTGGCCGAGTCCCTTGCGACCCGTCTTGCTCATGGCTGCATCTGAGCCGACTCGGTCTCAGCCGAGTTTAAAACACTGCCATATTAACTCTACATTGAAGGCCAAAAGGGCAGGGGTGTTGTCCAAGCTTTATATGAAGAAAGGCACGTGACATCAATGAATTGAACTTCCGCAATGGATGCTTTGCCATACACCGATCGGTGTGAAATTAAAAAGTCTACAGCTGAATGTCTTTCCATGGTTTTCAATCTTTGATGACAAGCTCCCCGTGAGGTAATTTTCATTATTACATTAAAAGCTCTAAGCAAGATGTTGACAGGTACCAGAAGATGGAGTTATCTGATGACATGATAATCATGTAAAAAGAGAGATTGCAGTTTTGATCCGACACACCTCCTGTGCATTGGAGCATCTGGGAAGCACCTCTCAATATAAGAAAGATTGCAAGTGACTTTTCAATATGACAAACTTGGCATTTTTACGGTCTTCAATCAATGCCCCACAGCTTCTGCGTCAAATAGTTTAAGCTTCACCCCCATCCAATCATCCCAAAGTTGTGATTTAGTTGAATGAAAGCTTGACTTAGATCAACTAATTCCTTTTCCATTCACCATCCCCGCACGCATAGTGTGGTGGTGGGGTCATTGACATTTTGACTCCCATAACGAGCCTGAAGGTTCAAGCTCGTCACCCTGTTGAAAATCGCATTGTGTGGCAGCTTACTGATGAAATGGTTGGATTGTGGCATGTGGGAGTGACTAAACAAAGTTGAAAATATGAAATTCTTACCTACGAGAAATTGGTGGCCGCTTCCACTCTGATGGTAGCAGAGGTGTTTATATACGGCCACCTTTTGTTGACCCATATGGGGCCTACAATGGTTTGATCCAAGTTATTTATAAACACCTCCCATGAACTTCTTGATGTTAATATGCACAACTGAATTGGTCAATGTCTAAGAAACAAGAATTTTACTCAATATTCAACTTTTTTTTATTATTATTCAATAAAGGGTCATGTGTTGGCATCTGTTGATGGGGCCCACGTATATAGGATATCTCTGAATTTTACTCCAATAAGAGTTAATCCATTTTAAGATTGACCATACAATGAATACTGCGATTAATAAATATGATCAATAAATTTAAATTTCTCAAAGTTGCAGGCGCCAGCTGAAACTCGGCTGAATCAAACTCAACCAGCTTACTAGACCACATCTAACTCATTCTTATGACAGGCTGGTGCAGCTTCCTTCACTGGTTTCTGCAGGACCATAGAAACCCATTGCTGTCTTTTGAATTTTTGGATTTGTGATATTAATTTCTTGAATCCATAGATTCATGTTCTAATATGTGGATGGGTGTGAAGTGGCCTTTCTGCAATGGGTCTACGAACCTCTAAACATTTTGTATTCGAAAGCTAAGATCGAACTCCACCCAAGGTGTTATTTTGGAATACGATTGCAGAATTTCATCAAATTCTAATTAAAACAGTAATGAGGGGGTTTGACTTCAATTTGACTACCTCTATATTATTTATATTTACAACCCTATGACCAATGGGTTCATTACAATTTAGAGAAATGCTATATGTGGATATTGTCAATATGGTGCAGACAGCAGCTAACCCACGTTCGGCATGACCCTCATTAAGCTTGTTAACAACACACTAAAAAAAAACAAAAATTATAAAAAAACTCTTAAGGAGGCAGATTCAAGCAGGACTCACCTGTGTCCAAGCCCGAATCCACTTACAACTTCATCACAAACGTTAGAACTCAGATTCAAGTCTGCTCAGGTGTTAAATGGGTAAGCTTGAGTCTGCCCATTGGAAGCAGTTGGTATATTTATCAAAGTCCACTCTGTGATCAATTCTTCGGGGCAGTGAAATATACCCCGATGTCAATGGGAGTCTAGATCACCGAATCCTGATATCAAGTTTCGAGAACTCCACTGTGGAGCCCATGTAAAAATAATTCAGACCGTACAAGATAAATGTCATTCTCTCGAGGCATCTCAAACTTTAATTTTATAGGAGTGGGTTCCACCGGCTACCGGCTGTCCGATTGAGTGCATTACCGAATTAGGGATTAGTACAATCTTTTGTAGTGTTACTATTTACTAAATACATGCCTCAACCCCATATTCAGTCATGTGCTCAATGGGCTGGTGGCACCCACTCCTATTGAATTAGACTTTGGTAATATGTGGCCGGAGAGGATTACATATCTTGAATGGTGGAGATTATCATTATTTTCATCACGTGCGACGCACAGTGGAATTCCGTACACCTTATACAGGAAAGTCCAGCTGGGACAGTGGGGTCTGTCCTAGATCACCTGATACCACAAATGCTACGTATGCGCAAAATGTCCTTTCTCTTCCAAAATACAAAGAAATTGTGTCCTTTTCCACAGAGCTGACATGAACGTGGCCTGTTTTCATTGTAACCACAGCTTCTGTGATGCCCCGCTGGGGCCTATAGTGACTTACAAGAAAGTACAGATGAGACCTTTGGACTCAAGGCTACATGCACCTGCAATAGATAGAAGATGTTATATTGTAAATCTATAGGCCTGTGGCGCTGTTTGTTAATTTGCTGGAATTTCTGAGATTTCGTGATGGATAAGTTGCTGGAATTTCTGAGATTTCGTGATGGAAGATTTTATGTGTTCCTTAGATACTATCCGCACCTGATTTCACATATCCGCGAGTACATAGAGCATTTGAAAAACTAAACTTTGGAGAATTATAGAAGCCAAAAATGACATTTGATAGGATATATTCTTTTTGAGATGTCACCATTCTAATAGAGAATCCCAAATGTCAGAGACACAACTGGAAGGAATTCCCAACTAAATGAGATTTTCATCTGAAAAACCTCGAAACAAATGAGACTATATGTTTATAATCTCTGCATATTTTTTCTTTCTCATAAGGTGCATGCAAAATCGGGTATATGTATGGTCGCTCAGCTGGACAGGGCCATGCATGGCGTGAGAGTAGAATGCATTAATTCAGTAACAAAGAGTATGGTGTGTATGGATGACAAAACTTAAATAGATAGTGTATGGGGAGAGGTTACTTCAGGAGAAAAAGAGGGAAAAAATGGAAATGACCAGTGTTATGGATGGCAAGAACTTAACTTTGATAGTTCAATGGAGAGATTGCTTGAAAAAGTCATCTTCTTTATTTTCTCCAATGAGAAACAGAAGGTTAAAAATTGAAAAGACAAAAGGCTTTTTTTTTTTTTTTGCTTTTTTCCGTGTGAATGAAAGAAAACTTTAAATTGGATTCTTTTGAAAAGATGAAACCGCCTTTGAAAAGATATTGGTTCGTTTGTGCATGAATGAGAGAGAGAGAGAGAGGGGCATGCTTGGCTCCTCGCACGCCACCCAGAGCTGCCAATCAATGAAGAGATTGGTCCCCATGTGTGGCATACAGGGAGCCAGGCACAACCCACTTCACCTTTTTTTTTTCTTTTCTCTTTGCCTTCTTCATCTGCATCTCCTTTTCCACCTTTCTTCTTTCATGTAATCCCATTCCTTGGTCAGAAGACATTGGAATTATTTTTGCCTTAGCTTGTTCTTTCTTCCCGTCTTTCTCCCACAGATAACAGCATTTATAGAGACTATAGAGGAACGGTTTCTTCCAAGATGAAAAATGCCCAACATCCAAAAGTTTCTTATATAGTTAAAAGGCTTGCCACCTACGGCACTATCTTTCCTGACCTGCTGTTGTGTGAGTTTGCCACTGTTTGTCTCGGAAATACCCTACCCATAAATACAAAAGTAAAGCACTAGTACGATGAGCAATATTAGTGTCTATATCTTTATTAGAAATTCATGAAATTCTTATCTGGATAATTTTAAAATTCTCAAATATGGTGAAATTGCTAAATACTTTCTTATACTTGAATATTCAAAAACTCCATCAAAATTCAAGGGGACTGAAATTCTTGAAATCCCAAAAGTCATTTGAAAACTTAGGTAGATGAAATTTTGAAATGCTTAAAAAGAAATATGACATATATAAATGTTAGAGGCAAGAAGTCACATCGATGTTCAAAAAACCCCAACATAATAAATTCTTATTAGAAATCTTTATAAAGAAACAAGCCCTAATTACTTATTGGTTCGAGTAAATTGACTAACTTGAAATAGATGACTCGGAAATTAATATCCAGGAGCAAGACTATTCACATTGACTCAACTCTTGAGAAGTAGAGTCAACTCATGGAGTTGGCAAGTTTTTTTTTTTTTTTGGTAACAGACTTCAACATTTCAGATATAACAACATGCACTCTCGCGATAAGAAACTCACTTTTTATTGAATCTTGGTAAAAAAGGATAAAAATGCATATCTTGTGAGCTTTGAACCACAACGTTTTACTCTTTTAAATAACTAACCTAACCACTACACCACACAATGAATATATGTAATTATTTATCAAACAACTATTAAAATTAATTAGATGGAGGGGGAACTTGATCTAGCAATGATGTAGGTCATGTATGTACTCTTAGCATGGATTATTGCGCTAGTTTTATATCATAGCAACACAATCATAAGAATTGATTGTGGGTTACTAGCACTTTAAAAATCTTTTACTTTTACTTCATGGCCTTGGATTATTCCTAGCTAACATTGATTAAAAAGTTAGTATTTCATCAATGCCCTCTATGCGCATTGTTTATAAAGATTACAAGATCCTGCCGGTATGTCAATATCTTCCCTTTTTTTTTTCATGGCTAGTGTCATACAATGTGGCAAACCAACATTATGGTGCTCAAAGCACCTTTTGGACCTTCTCCAATCATGGCAAAACACAAAGAAACTTTGACTACATTTTTTGCTGGGCCAATCAGCGTTCCTCGAAAACCAAGGAGAGGATTTGTGATGGAGAGAGTTTCAAGGAAACTATTGCAGGGCACTCGTTTTCCACATTTGCAGTTTTGGAAGGAGATTGATTCTCTCTTGTGGCGTGGGGGAGCCCAATTTTCCGGCTGACAATATCAAATATTTTATCCAAATTAGAGCCACCAATTGGCAAGGTGGGAAATGGGTCAGGCAAACTTAGCTTGACCTCACCCATAAATAATGGGCCTGGGTCTGGGTCTGAATGGAAACCAAGTGGAGTGACCTAGCTCTAGTGTGGACGATCTGCGATTGGATGGGGTGAGGGGTCCAAAATCCAAACATTAATGATGGGAAATGTAAAGAGTCAATGTGTAGAGATTTTCTCATGTGGAAGTCTTAAAAGACGGAAGACGCGGAAATTAATTTGAATCCTTTATCTTGGAAAGCATCTATACACTTGATAGTTGGATGCCATTTTTATGCTCCGTTGCAGATGTCCGTAGGTGAAAATCTCACCCAATATATAAATGTTTTGAATAAAATTTAGGCAAAATTAGCGAAAGGTCCCTATAAGTAAATGTATCAAGCCTCCAGTCCAAGGAAAAACTTATTAAGGCCTATGGTCCACTCAGCTAGACTGTTTGCAGCCATAAGTCCCTGCATCCACATGTTCTCATTTTTTAGGACTAAATTGCCCTTCCAACCATTTTAGGCATAAATTTTTAAAATTTAAATTTTCAAATATTTCATTATCCCTCGTCGTTCTTCTCTCTCATTCTTTATCCCGGGTCGATCCTCGCATGTGTGCTGCGCCGTCTATAGTTGCAGAAGGAGATTGGTTGTGATCTCGGTGGGCCACAAAAAGGAGAAGGGCAGCGAGCGCCCTGTTCATGTTGCAGAGAAAACAGAGAGATCTCTGTTGGTTTACTATGGATCGGGTTTTATCACTTGGACTGATAGTTGCCGGAGAAGAAGAAGAAGCAAGAGGATCCAGACTTGCTATTGTTAGGATTGACCATCGCCGGAAGCAGGGAAAGAAAAAAATGAAGATGATCCTGCCATCGCCTGGGAAGAAAAAACGATCAGAGGTTTGATCACTTGGACTGATAGTTGCCGGAGAAGAAGAAGAAGCACGAGGACTGGGATCCCGGGGGAATTGTCAAGAAGATGGTAAGAAGAAGAAGAAGAAGATGCCCAGCTTTTCCAAGGCAAGTACCAGGTCCTGGGGGACATCCACAAATTCTGGGCAGTCTCTGTCCACGGGCGCCAGGGGCAGCGCCGGGTCTCCCTCCATCAGAAGTGAGCTGGCAACCGCAACTGCAGCAGCTAGTGAGAGCACATTTGTCCGATTGAATCAACAACTCGATGATGCTCAGGGAAACGACGATGACACTGCAGGGTGAGTTTTTTCGTTTTTGTATCTCGGACTGGACTTGCTATTGTTAGGATCGACCATCGCCGGAAGCAGGGAAAGAAAAAAACGAAGGTGATCCTGCCATCGCTGGGGAAGAAAACACGATCAGAGGTGTTCTATCATCAGGTGGGCCACGTTAGAAATCCTGGTCTGGTCGTTGCGGGAAGAAGACGACTGAAGCTTGCCTTCCGCTGCCCGTCGCCGTCCGCTGTCATCCCACCGGAGCAGGAACCAGAGATGTACACGCTGCTGTTTTCCGCCACCAAGATCGGAGTTACAGAGCGCAGATTGCTACCCCAGCCATCAATCCGTCCTCCTTGTTTTTGTCGCCGGAATTACGCACACCATCACCGGTGTGGATACAAGACTCCCGTCGTTGTTGGCCTAACCGGAGAAGGAGACGAAAGCATCCTACGTTTTGTTTACAAAACAGAACGAGTTTCTGTTGCAGAAACTCAACTGGGAAGATGACCCAGTTGGGTCAGGCACCAGGCCAGGCTCAGGTTCGGGTCAGTTCTGACCCGTTTGCAGCAGGAAGCCCAGCAACCACAGTCAGGGGTCATCCGGACTCCGATTTGCGCTTCGGTTCTTCCTACAGACTCACATCGACTGAAGGCAACATGATTGTTATATCGTTTTTTGACAAATATTTATCAGTCTTCATGAAATTTATCTGTCTTTTTGGTAAATTTATCTAAATTTTGTTCAAATGTATCTGAGTTTTTGTCAATTTATCTGAGTGTTGTTCGAATTTATCTGTTTTCTGTTATATTTATTTCTGTTTTTGGTAAATTTATCTGAGTTTTATTCAAATTTATATGATTTTTTGTCAAATTTATCTGCGTGTTGTTCAAATTTATCTGTTTTCTGTCATATTTATTTCTATTTTTGGTAAATTTATCTGATTTTTATTCAAATTTATCTGATTTTTGTCCAATTTAACCGAGTGTTGTTCAAATTTATCTGTTTTCTGTCATACTTCTTTCTGTTTTCGTAAATTTATCTGAATTTTTTTTAAAATTTATCTGAGTTTTTTAGCAAATTTAGTTACGTTTTTTGAAATCTATATGCGTTTTTTAAGTTTATTTGCGTCTTTTGATATTTATTTGTATATTTTTAAATTTATTGCATTTTTTAAGATTATTGCATTTTTTAAAATCTATTTTCGTTATTTTAAATTTATTTACATTTTTTTAAATTTTATTTGGATCTTTTGAGATTTATTTGAGTATTTTGAAATTTATTTATATTTTCTGAAAATTATTTGGATATTTTGAAACTTATTTGCATCTTTTTAAATTTATTTGCGTTATTTGATTATATATTGCCTTTTTTAAAACTTATTGCATTTTTCGAAATTATTTAATTTTTTAAAATTTATTTTCTTTATTTTGAATTTTATTTGTGTGTTTTTAGAATTTATTTGAAAATCAGGGGATTCCATTAATCGTGGGCAATTAAATGTTAGTTGGCCATTATTAATGGGATATCCCACCAATCATGGTATCCCACCAATCATGGGATTGATTATGATTTGAAGAAATGGTAAATTAGACATTTTAGGTGTGAATAAGTATGAGAGGGACCTTTGGCTCTATGACTTTTTTTTGTGGATCTAAAGCCATAAAGTGTAATGTTGAGGGACCTGTCGCCGAATGCCCCTAAAATTTATTAAAGATTCTTGTGTATTTGACTGGATAATTTTCTAGTAAAAAATGCCTATATAGATGTCAAGTTGTTATGAGTAAAGCCAGCTTAGCGGACTTGGTTGGGTTTGTCCTAGGCTCAAGCTTGATTTCAACTTCATTATCTCGTGAGCTGAACTTGAGCTCAACTTGATCAAGTTGACATTATATTGAGCTAAAGCGTAAGTTCAAGCCCAAGCTTGGCTATATACACAAAACATATGTTAAGGGAAGATAGCCTATCTCAAGTTCAAACTTGAGCTTGAGCCGAGCTTTAAGGTCAAGTTGATGCTACAAGCTTGACTTGAGCACGGTCCTAGCTTCACTTGTAGAGTAGGTAGTCGAGCTCAAGCTCAAGTTCGACCAAGCTCACTCCCTTCTACTGGTTTACGACCCTACAACCTTGAAAATAAGCTATATGAAGATCACTGTGTAGGTCCCACCAATGACTCTATTATGACCAACGCCCCTGGCTCTTCCCATTTAGTTGTGTGCTCACCATGTGACTACCTCTCTATTCAATTTCCATTTCGCTTTTTTTTTTTTGTTGTTATTATGGGAGGGTTCTCAATCCTTTGGACTTGACTAATCTCTTTGGGCCCAGAGGGAAGCCGGGTAAAGTCCCCTATAGTCCGAGTGTGATAGTGCAGTTTCGAATCTACAACTTCTGGATGCAAACCGTAGTCCTAGAGCAACTGAGTTACCCGAAAGAGAAAAGGCAGAAGAAAAAAAATATATCATTAATTTTTTGCGCCTTATCCTAGATAGAATTAAAAAAAAAAAAAAACAAGATATTAGATGTGCATGAAAGAGGGAGTCTAGTGGCCCGACAAAAATAAAGACAATGAAAACATTCTTTAACTTGAATAGAAACTTTTCAAAAAGTAAATAGATGGTGAGATGTCAATTTTATGTTCTATTTTTCAAGGGAAATGAATAGATAATATCAAATTGCATGCCTTCCAAATCAAGCAAATTAGAGAAAAGAAGGGCAAACATAAGAAAACTCACATCCCACTTCTGTGACCCCATCCCTTTCACTTTAATAATAGCATAACTAACCATAATGCAACTACAATCAATCCACGTTTTCATATATATATTTAAAGAAAGTATGCCTTAAAAAAAAGCTCAACTTATGATAGTTGAAACTTGAAACTAAAGGTACCAGCCGCCTGCTCCCTTACCGTTGATCATTGGTAACTTGAATTTTATTTTAAAGTTTGCCGTCGGTGGGCCCTGTGGATTAGACGGGGTTGAAACTTCATACACGCCCTGTTCACCACAATAAAAGTTGAGGTTAAAGTTCATATTGTTATTTCGCCTACGAAGAATCCACAAAGAACTCTCAAAGCCTATTTCCCTATGATTCTCATGCATAAAAGTGGGCCATTAATTTATTTTTTGGTAAGGTCAAAAGTGAGATTTTCTCAATGTTCACCCAACAGCCGGATGAATTGGGATCCTTTGAGTGTGTCTTCTTACGGTGATTGTGAGTAGACCACTCAAGGGCTACCCTGCGTGCATAATAGGCTGTTTGGCGAATCGAAAATGGTCTACTCATGGTCACGTGAGGTTTTTCCTCATCATCAGACTCCACCAGAATATTATGAGAACGGCTCGTTACCTTACGTTTAGTAGTAAGGAGCGGCAATTCTCATCTAAATATATTTAGGATATACCACCAAAGCCTTCCGTACAAACTTTCTTCCTACATGGTTGGGCTAATCTCTGTCTAACCCTTTCACTAGAGTAAAAAAAAAAAAAAAAACCGAAATACCATGATTTTACGTACTCCCTCGAGTTACCTACACTTCATTTTGCCGTTATCCTCTTTTTATTTTTTGTTTTATTAGGAGACTTTAGATCCAAAGTCAAAAGAGAGTATGGATTGATAGGACAGGAGGAGAAGGGGTTTTAATGATGAGATTCTGTGGCCCCACCGATTGCCAACCAGACAGGCCGAGCCAAAAAGATTCGATCGATTGATCGACGCGGTCCTTTCTCAACTGACAAACCTATGCCCGGAAACTCTTTGGCCCCGGATCAGAGTCTCTCCAAGGCTATTATCAGATTTTGAATAACTCAATGTTAATTATTATCTGTTGGAGAATTTTCTCCCACAAGCGAACTGCATGGAAAGTCTATATGTCTATGTGCTCACTTGAGCTCTCTTTTGATCAATTTAAGTCTTTTAAACACTCTTAACTCCCACTGATCTAACACCATGTTTGATTTTATACTACTCATAGTTAGATTGAATCTCATAAAAAAATTATTAAGAAGTCATTAAATTTTAAAATTATTGAATAGGGGCTAGGCTATTTTGTGTATCTTGTATTCTATCTGGATTTAGATTAGGTCGTATGGATTAGTCAGGACCTAGGTTTATGGTTGAAGGGTATTTTGATTTTTGTACCTGACGTTTTTTTTGGTCTAGAAGGAGTTATTTAATGATGTAAGCATGTAACCCTAACCTTATCAAAGAAGGTAGGAATCATAGTCAATGTTTTCATTTTATTGTGGATGTACACACACTTATTGAACCAAGTAAAATCTTGTTATATTTGTGTGTATAATTGATTACTTGGTTTTGTTTGTGCATCATGGTTGTGTGTAACTTTTTTTATAGCAAGTTTTTCTGCTAAACTATAAAAAAAGTTACTTTTAGTGGCATGCGGTTTTTCCTGCCGCTAAAAAACCACTAAAAGTAATTTCTAGCAGTGAAAATTTCTCTCCGCCACTTGAAAAAGCTTAGACTTAAAGGCAAAAACAACACTTTTAGCGGTAGGAAAAACCATCACTAATTTTATGGGGTTGATTTTTCACATGACCCTTATTCGTAAAGAAACCTTTCCATGCATCCTACCTCCAATAATAGTAAAGCATCTAAGTGGGCCCCATGAGCTCAACCGTATAAGCACATACGTAGTTTGCTCCTAGGTAAAAATTTGAGAATTTCGTTGTCCATCACATCTAGATCATTTGTTTCAGTAGTCCACTAGTAGATCAATGGTGAGGCACCTCTCTTACACACATGCTCAATCCGTGATTGTAGCGCTGATTAGGAGTGTTAGTGGATACCGAGTTACTTGAACTCGGTTTACTAAGATCCGGATAGGCCCTTGGCGCTGCTGCTGGTAGGCGTCTAAGGGCCTGTTTGGCATCGTTCTCGTGTTGTTCCTAGTTTTGTGCTCGGATTAGGTTATGCTGAGATCAGGTTGTGCCGAGTTTATACTCTGCAGAACTTGTTTGACAACATTATATTAAACTACTCTGCTAAAAACATGCTGTATGGAACTTGTTTGATAACATTATAAAAGTTTTGCTCTAAGGAGCAAACATAGGATTTACAATGTGGGACCCCACCTTTTATTATTTGTAGTACTATTATTATCATATATGGGACCCACTTATAGAAGTTACAACGTGGTACCTGGTTACCCGCCTTTTAAAAATTAGAACATGGATCCCATATCCATTGGATTTATAATGTGGGCACACCTTTATGCGAATTATAATGTGGGCCAACTTTTTGTAAATGTAATTATGGGATCCACCTTTAGAAATTAGAATATGGGCTCATATTTATAGGATTTAGAATGTGGGTCCACCTTTTGCAAACGAGATCATGTGACCCATATTTATGAATTACAAAATGGAGCCACATTTTTTGTAATTGTAGACATAGGGCCCCACTTTAGAAATTAGAATGTGGTGCTCACCTTTAAAAATTAGAACATGGGAGTGGCACATTTATAAAATCTACAATGTGGGCCCATCTTTATAGGAATTATAATATGGGCCATACTTTTTGTTAATTGTGAACACGGGACCCACCTTTAAAAAATTATAAAGTAGTACTCACATTTAGAAATTCCAACATGGGGCCATCATTAAAATCTGGGGCCGTACTTTTTGTTAATTGTGAACACGGGACTCACCTTTAAAAAATTACAATGTGGTACCCACATTTAGAAATCCGAACATAGGGCCACCATTAAAATGTGATTGTGGACACGGGACCCACCTAAAGAAATTACAACGGATGCCTACATTTATAAACGATTTATAATGTGGTCCCACCATTATAGAATTATAATAGGGGCCCATCTTTTGTGATTGTGACCATGTAACCCACCTCTAGGAATTATAAAGTTGGGCCATCTCCTTTGGGATTGTGAACGTGGGGCCTACATTTATGATAAGTGAGAGGATTTAGAATCTTCAAATGATATTCTTTAAAAGGCAAGATAAAAGAAAGAAACAATTGTGCCAACAATTTGTTTCTTAAAAAAAACAGTTTTTTTGTTCCAACTTTCTTATACTGGCGGGTTAAGATTTTGAGATTCCTTCTCATGAGAACAAAATTCGGAACAATCATTTATACATACCAAACATATTTTCTACCCCTTATCTTACGAGAACATGAGAACATCCAAATAGCACGATGCCAAACGCACCCTAGAATGCTGTAAATATCACCTCGGGCCTTATTCTTGGGCCTGGAGATCAGCTTGCACAAGATAAATACATCCAACCACAGCTTGAAACAGGTCAGGCTAACTCTCTTCGGCCAATACAATCCGGCTGCAGTGTGCTTCATTTATTAAGTTAATGGGCTTTGTAATTGGGCCGGAACAATTTAAGTGCAGCACCATAGCAGAAAAGAGGTGATGGCTGCCGGTGGTTCAGACATCCTCCTTGCGATGCAAAATTATTGTAGTGTCCACAACCCTAAAATTGGGCCCATGTTTATGTTTAAAAGTTGGAACTGGGGCATCCGAACCCATTTGACCTATTTTAGTATTAAATTATTTAGTTGGACTTTTAACCTCAAGGGGTAGCTCAGTTGGCCTAGGACCCGGTCTGCACTCGGAAGTTGTAGGTTCAAAACTGCACTACCATACTGGGACTACATGGGAGTTTACCTGGCTTTCCTATGGATCTGGAGGGATTAGTCCAACCCAAAGGGTTGAGAACCCTCCAATAGAAAAAAAAAATTTATTTAATTGGACTTTGAAACTAAGCTAAATCCAGACTAGTCTGGCTGATGCCTTAGTTGAAAAAGTTAAATTTCATTCCCTTCAATCTGAAGTTTCGACCCAATCTAACAATGCCAACTGGTTTGCTTCAATTCAGATCCATGGTGGAGAGGACCTGATCATAGTTCTGTGTTCCTGGACTTGAAGCTGAACCTAGACCCAACATCGCCTAGTTATAGGAACCCGCTCAGACTCAGTAGGGATGCTCATGGGCCGGGCCAGTCCTATTTGGGGGCGGGCTTGGGTGTAGAATATGGGCCCATTTAGTAAATGGGCCAGGCTTGGATCGAGTATAAGAAAGCCCAAAGCCTGGCCTGACTAATGAGTGCTTAAAATTTTGTACAGTTTAACTAGGGTAGTAAACGAGTCGGTTCCGGTTCCGGGTCCACCACCACTAAGGAGAAGGTGGAATCGGATCTAAACCTGGAACCGTTTCGGAACCAGTTTTTTGGCTTTGGAACCGGAACCAGAATAATATATGGGACGGGTCTGGATTCGGGTCCGGGTCTAGGTAGAGAATGATATTAAAATATATATATATGATTTTTAGGAGAGATTTTCGAAAATTGAGGTAATATGTCGTGTCTCGGGTCCATGGGTCTGAACCAAGATGAAACCGGACTCGGACCCATTTATTTATCAAAGCCTAAATAAGGATCCATACCCGATTTTTAACGGGTCGGAACTTTCGGATAATCGGGGACCCATTTACATCCCTAAGTTTAACCAAACAATTGGTAACAAGCCTGGTTTGGCCTAGCCCGGCCCTATTGACTAAATGGGCAGTCTTGGGCTTGAATTTTACGGCCTATCCTGGCCCGGCCCACGAACACTCCTGTCAAAGGGGCCTGTTTAGACTTTACTACACTTCAGACCCAACTAAAAATCCAATCTTATTATGGTACATTATGTTTTATTGTATACAATAACTTTCATTTAAATGCTATCAAAGCCAGATTGTGGGATATGGCTTTGTTGATGATGATGATATCTGAAACATTATTATAAATTGTTTAATATAATAATATATTATTAATTACACACACACCCCATGAATTTGGGCACACTAGCTTGTATCAGCCTATCAGGCATGGGTCTGACTTAACCTGGTTTAGGATTCGATTACTTAAAGGGCCTTGAGTGGACCACCATCACAAATATCTTTCATGAGATCATGATCTAGGAAAAATACTGGGATATCTAAAATTATGGGGCTTTTTCTAGTGATATTCTCAAGAAAACTTTGTTAGCAAATGCTAAGTTTTAAATAACTAGATAAATAATAAGATAAATCAAGATAAATATCTTAAAAACAGTGCTATAGATTTTCTTTTCTAATTATTCTTTGTTATTCTATTTTTTCCACAATATTTTTGGAAATATTCAAGATATCGCCAATATTGTGAAAGTAGTGCTATGATCTATGAAATTCCTGATTGTAAGTAATCCGTGGCCCACATTTGAGAAATAAGAAGAGAGGACATGGAGGACGAACTTACTTGCTGATGTTAGAAATATCAGTGTTTTGCTTCCCTTTGGAACTCTTCCAAAAATCCGGGAACTAATAGAGAACAGAACGATAGAACCCATTTGAGCCTTTGTGTTTTTTGAAGTAGGACAATACATTACAGGGCCCATATGTTTATTTAGGTTAGGTGAGTCTAGTGGCCGCCCCAAAGTTTAGTGGACCTAACAAATGCTTAGGAGGTGATGTAATTTTGTCTCTAAAAGTGACAGAGACATGTTGGACTAAACCGAGATTGGTTATAATAATAATAATAATAATAATAATAATGACCTAACAACCGTTCTTTACAGATTCGGATCCTCAGATGATGGCATTAACTCCTGATGGAAGACCTATACAACGAGGTGCATTGACTTTAAAGTGTTTGTTAGTTTGTTTGTTTGCATTAAAATACATATGATTTTTCTTTTTAAATAATTTGTCATAGATGAGGATCAAAAGTGAATTTTAAAAAATGAGCATCAATAACCCTTTTCTTTTAAGAAAATAAAATATGGGAAGTCAATATTGGCTTTTGATTTTCATTTTTCAACACTAGGAAAATCTCTTATGCATTGAATTCCTATGTATTTTAATACAAACAAATGCATATACTGTTGAGGTGGACTCCACTCCACTCAAGGGGGAGTATTGAAAAGTATTTATACACCCTCTACTAACGCTTCGAGATTTTGGTAGGAATCTTTAGCTAAAGAAATTGAAGATACCTATGTGATTTAGATTTTCAGGAATCAATCAGGACTCTTTTATGAGCAAAATCCAATTACGATCTTAAAAGATTACAAACCTTGCTTTTAAGGAAGAAAGAAAAACATCCCTTTCCTTACTAGCAAAAAGTCCAGCAAGTATCATAGACAACGAGTCAATTTTATTTTAATATCACCGCACATTTGGTGGTAGCATAAGTTTGTAAGCTTTTCAAAACAGAGAAAAAGAAATTTCTTCCTTACTCACAAAAGTCCACCAAATATCTTAGATTACGAAATCCTTTTTATATATTATAACACATTGACAGTGGCAAACTTATTGATTAATGGCTGGAGGTTGTGCTTAATGGGGATGCGATGGGCCAGATTAGCAAGGGGTAGAAAAGAGTAACGATTTATCCAGATCCAGCCTATGAAAATAGAGATTGGTTCGAGTCTAATAGGTTGGACCTAAAGACACCTGGATCCAGGTCTGGATCCATGCGACCCAAAATAGAGTTTGGTTTGAGTCTACTAAGTTAGACCTAAAGATACTGGATGCGGGTCTGGATCCACATGCACACAGTTTGGTTGAGCCTACTAAGTTGGAGCTAAAGATACCTGGACCCTGGTCTGGATCCATACAAACATCTTGGTTTGAGCAATACATACTATATATGAATACATGGAGAATATTCTCATGCACACTTTTGACATTCATCTTGAAATCGAAATCTAAAAAAATTATTGAGCCACTTTAGGCATCAATTCACCACATTGGCAAGGATAGCCTCTCAAGGCAATAAGATTAGAAAAAAGAATCTCATCTCATTCTCTCTCATTTAACGCTCTTACAACATCATTATAAGATTTCAGTATTACCATTTCACAAGAATCAGAAACTATCTTTTCAACTCTCCCCTCCTTGCTCGACCTTCCCCGGCAACACCTCTCTTTGTCTTTGTATCGCTCACTATTGTCTCACAAGGTATGCCTTTAATTCTCATGGTATTTTTTTTTCCTGATTCATTTGGATGTCCCTGAAACCTAAAAAGGTCTTATGATATATTCTATGATTTTAGTTTCAACTTTGGCTAAATGACTAAAGATTATGTAAACATAGAGCTATGAGAGCTCCCAAAGAATATAAGCCCCTACTAGAGCCATGGATGGGCATAATGAAAATTCAAATGCGAAACTGCTTGGATGTTTTGGTTTGGTGTGGATGTTTTGGTTTGGTATTCGATTCGTTGTTATGATACATTGGTACAAAATAATATATGATGAAAGAATCAAACTTTTTTTTTTCTATTTTGTGTTGAGAACCATGAACCCATCAAATGGCACACGCCTTTTAGTGAAAAAATTGCTCATTTAAGTAGGGCCCTAATTATGATAGACTATGCTTTGTTTGATGACAAAATTCTATTGGGGTGGCTCAATGTCCATAAAATCCTTGCCAACCTGTATTTGATTGGTCCAATGATAAACTTCTAAGTAGCATTTGATCCAAAGCTTCCTCTACAATCTCCTTTCAACATAGTTGGATTGATATATAATCACATGCAAAACACATTATTAAAGGTCTAGAATGAACAAGGCTAAATCACTTGTTTACCTATGATAATTTTGATGATGGCCCCACTCTGATTGGAATTTGGATTCAACAGGATGGGCTCCTCTATAACAAGGTGTCCTGTTGCGTAGCCCCAACTCCAACTCCAACCTAGACCATGTGGAATGAGGTGAGGGTTTTTTATTTGATCTTGAACCAATCTTAGAAGCCTTCCTTTATCGAACTGTGCTCATTCCAAAGTTGCACGCAACTTGTAAGAGAAAGCAGCGGCCATAGTTTCACACCAGGGTTTGAAAACTATTTGTGGGTCAAATCTCACATGATATAGAAGATATTCCCATGCATAAACCTATCACTTCATTGATGGATAGCCAAATCAAATATTCTCGAAGTCTTTTCTTGTAAAGATAGAATAACAATATGCATCTTTGTGGGTGGAACATATAGCATGTTGGATTCCCTTACTTTAAAATGCTTAAAATGTTGATCATATAAGTAAGAAAAGAACCGATGATGATAAAACACAAGGATCCAACTTTCCTATTCATGTCACTTTCTTTAGTATGGCTTATTTTTAATTTACCATGGCTTTCACATCACAAGACATCCAATAAATAGATGCAGATTCATTTTTTTTAATCGGATCGACATAAATCAGTGGTTTATCTTAAGTCAGAATTACCCAAACACAAATACAACTAAACATTTTCGTGTTAATTTTCACTCAAATGCACATACATCCATGAACTTGGAGAAGAGACTGCAATGCGTTTCTACATTTATGGACTTCAGTCCAGTTCTGCATAATTTTTTATTTATTTAGTACTCCAGCTATGGGGGTTGGGACTCAAGAGAGAGCCCGTACATGCGGTAAGGCAACCCAATCAAGTATGAAAGCAGCCCCACATACGAGAAGAAAACCTGCACACAAAAAAAGAGGGGCATATCCAGCGTTTGAACCCTGGATAGTCAAATGAGAACTATCACTCCTTACCACTTGGGTAAAGAGCTTTTTTTAGTTCTTTTGGTGAAGCATTTTTTGCCATGCCTCTAGCTGGGGGTTGGCAATTCCTCACAAGATCTGCTATACATATTACCACCCATTGTGCGAAACCCGACCGGGACAATCACTAGTCTTGCATCCCGTGTGGTGGCAATTGGTGAATCAGATCGGGTCACTTTAGCTGACATGTAAACGGCTAACTTGACGCATTTATTAATTGGCTTGAATTGTCAAAACTTTATATCTCGCCTAGTAAAAAGGGTCAGCCTAAATCCTTAATTAACAAGTCGATTTTAGATCCTAAATCCTTAATTAACAAGTCGATTTTAGGTAGGACTGGTAGATCATAGTATGATTTGGGTCAAGATGGTGTTAGGCTGACAAGGCCAAATAAGCGAGTGGAATCAACATCCCATTTATTAATCGTGTTAGACATGTCAACTTAGGATAAACTAAAAAGTTAAAAAAGGTCCACTTGAACCCTGAATGCTGGTTCAAATTTGGGTCGGGTTGAAGAATCACGTTCGAGAATTGCCCACCGGCCTTACAAGTTACGATGAGGATGCTAACAAGTCTACAAACTTAGTCAAAACCTAGCAGCCGCCGCCGCCACCCACGGGCCCCTCGTCCTGAATTTTGAAATGGAGACATTTTCAAAAGCATGTCATGATCGATGTAACTCTATCATCTATTAAAATAAATTAGTTTTCATTCAAATCTTGTATATAATGATAATATTTCAAAAATATTTCTTAGTAAATAGTATTCCAAACACGCAAAGTCTAAATTTAGTTTGTAATTACATGAAATCGCTCTTAGCAAGATAAAAAACTTTCATTAGAGTAAAATTTATTTTAAAAAATAGAGGATTTTACTGGAAAATATCCCGTATTTGTCCGTTGCACTTGTTATTGCATCGGAATAGTTTCACCACGGTAGCATTCTTCCCGCCACTTTTTCTTCTTCTTTTTTATAGTATTTTTTGTGAGTGACGATAGCGTCGTTTGAAATGAAATTAAGTGACGCTATCGCCGCCTGTCATTATATAAACCCACTCTCTTTCCCCTTCTCTTCCCTCCCTCTTTCTCTTTCTTCCCTTTTCTTTTATGGGGATGAAAGGTGGCTGGGTTGTTACTGTAGGTTATGGGCATTGTAAGAGATGGGAATCTGGTTAGGAGGATCCAGATGCATGGCTTGGTTTGGAATGGTGTGGCTCGGTTTGGATCAGGCCCTAGGCTACTGTATATTGGGTTCGGTTACAAGGGGAAGATGGCTGGGACGACTTGAGCTAGGCTCTTTGTTGAGTTTGAGAAAGTGGTAATGAAATATGGTTTGTGAAGATGGGCGAGGAATGATGAAGATGATGATAGAGAAGAAACAAATGGATGGTGAGGAAACATAGGGATAGAAAGTTATGAAAAAGAAAAGGAAAAAAAAGAAGAGTGGTGATAGTATTTGAAGAAGGTGGGGAAGGTGAGTTGGGTCTTGATGAAAGAAAAGAAGGTGGGTTCAAGAAAGAGGAATCGAAAGGTGGGCCGGTGTCTATGATCTATATGGGTGATGTGAATGGATGGGTTGGTGTGTCTTCAATGTTTGGATGGATGACAATTGATGATGGGCTCAGTTCAGATGATGAAGAGGACAGACAAATTATGAAAGTGGGTCGGTGATGGTATCGGTTGCAATGTTCTAGTGGTGATGAGTGAATGGATGGAGGTCCTAAGAGTTTGGATGTGAGTTGAATATAATATAATGAAGGTGTTACGTGTTGGTGTTTGGTTAGGAGAATTAGTGGGTGATGGGGAAGATGATGAAGGTGGTCTCCAGTGTCGTAGGCGCACATACAAAAGTCAGAACGGATGATGAGGAAAGATGCCGAGGTTGATGAGTGGATAAGGTGTTAACCAACTGGGTTCATTGCAACAAAAATAATGAAATGACCATTTTAGGATGTTCTTAAGTGGCCGGATGGTGGGACTTCAGCTTTGAAAAGGAAAGGAAAGGGATTGGAGGTATAAAAAAAGCCGAAGAGTGACGCTAGCGTCACTAATTTTTACACTGAGCGACGCTGGCGTCCCTCATTTCATATTAGAAAAAAAAAAGAGGTCTGTGTGGTGCTATTTCCGAGGCACTAATTCGTGCAACAAACAAATACTGAGAATTTTCCAGTAAAAACCTCTAAAAATAAATTAAAAATTAATTTTTATAATTAAGGTTAAAAATCCCTCTTTTTATATTTAGAATTTTCTACCTAAAGTAAAATTTATCATAGAAAGAGAAATTAGGATTTGGAATTTGGAGTCATTAATCAAATTTAATGAAATGTGTATTTTACAAGTAAAAATTTATCTATAAAAAGACTAAATCATGATTTAAGCTTTGTGAATAAAGATAAAAAAAGTTTTGATTGTTATATTTCTTCTTTCGTCTCATTAGATTGTGGTTCAAGTGTATCCTTACTAAACCCTTTTCTCCTCTTAAATGAATTTAATATTTAATATTTTAATAATTATTTAAATGGTATTTTTCGTTTCTTTTCTATTTCTTTCTTTGCAATAATATCTCAAAGAAAAACATAATTGATATTACCATTATCTTAGTGATCTTAATTTTTTTTATTAAATCTATCAATATATTATTTAGTTATGGGCCTGAGCTTATAATTGGGGATTTTTGCTTACATCTAGTAAATCGGATCTACTAGATCCTACTTTAGGTGGATCCCATGTGACTGGGTGGGTATGATGGGTTTAAAACTAGATCACTCATCTAGTGGGTCTTAGAGAAAGGATGTTAGAAATAGGATTAGGTTGGTTGGTTTGTCACCTTCCGTTTTTCTATTTCAATATCACCATCTTGATCGAAATTGCAAGATGAAAGCTTCTGGAAGAAATCGCTGATAGATTTAATCCAATGGGCCACCGCACCGACAGACTTATGGACTCACGGACAGACGGCTATGTCAGATATTTATCATTTTTTCTTATTTTAGATATCAATTTATTTTCATGTTACCAATTACATATCTTTTCTATAAAAAGATCATATGATTGACGTGGGATGTCAGAGATAGGATTAGGTTTGTTGGTTTAGTTATTAGAGATAAAATTGTATTTGAATTTGAATCATCTTTATTATTGCTATGTATAAATTGAGAGGATTTCCTCTCTTTATAGTTAGGTGAAATTATGGGGAATAAGTGATTCTTTGAAAGTCATTAGTGGGTCTGGGCATTTATTAGCAAATTGGTGGAAGTAGGCGAAGTAGGTCATGCATAAGTGAGACTGAGAGAGAGAGAGAGATATGATTGATTTTAGCAAAATTGCAGCAAAATTGAAAGGGAAGGATGCTGAAAGCAAACCGTACTAGTCCTATGATAGAAAGGAATCGGCCTATAATTGCATGATCATGTGGCTGAAGCCACCACCTATACTTAAAAAATAAGAATCTCACGCAAATATTGAAAATTAATGTGTTATCTTTTGCATTTGTCCTTTTCCATCCGTGACACTAAAAAAATATCAGTCTTTCAAATCATCCCTCAAAATATACAGAGACAACTTGTATCCTTAATGACCGATGAGAAAATGTTCTCCTACGAGCACTATACGTCTTATACAGTTCAGTTTTTTTTGCCCAACCAATATCACACCCATCAAATATTTGTCTACCTTCGGATTGAATCTAAAAGAATTAGTAGCGAAGTAAAAAAGGATTAAGACTTAAGAGAGAGAGATCCGTGCGTGCACGCAAACATAGCTCACATTCAAGTGGGAAAGGAGCAAGCTTTATGGCTAATAAATGAAGCACTAATTTTTAAATTTTTTTTCCCTTGACATGATCCACCTTTCAATATAATCCCACCCCATTAATATATAAGAATCCAAGTGGGACCTATGAGTATGAAGTAGAATAAGAAGTACATAGGAGAATAATGCCAGAAGATTCTCCTCTCACGCAAATGCCCTGATCGAAACTTCAGACAAATCGAGGCCGTCGAACTTGTGGGCCCCACTATATCCGGAAAGGGCAAGCACACGAGACCTGAATAGTAAACAACGCACCGTTCAAACCTGTGATCAATGTCAGTCGCTACTCGTGGCCCTCACTTGCTTGCACCACATAATTGCAAGTGGGGTCCACCAGATATCGTGCTATTACATTCTGCCACGTGTACACGGAAAACTGCACACTAAAATAGGTATAGGTATAGTACGCGGTCCACCTCCCCCACTGTGGCCTTTTAAAATAAATACAACTCCCCTCCCCCATGCAAAGAAGATGAAAAGAAGAAGAAGAAGAAAGAAAACATCATCAGAGACCGATAGAGAGACTCAGATGAACTAGTGTTAAGCATTAAGATCCTCCTGAGAAGAAAGCGAATGATTTTTTTCATGTTCATGTACTTCTGATTCAATCTGAACAGGTGTCTTTCTTACTCAGCTATCGGTACAATCGAAAACGGTAGAGCAATTGATGGAAGAATTGGAGACTTCATTTCTTTTTAGATCTGATCCCGCATTCGTGGATTGGAATAAAGTTTGAAATATCAGTATCATCGAATTTGTGTTTGGTTAAAACTCGTTTTTCTCAGATTCGGGGATTTGGATTTGTGTAATAAAAGTAATATTGATTCTCTCTCTTCTCTCTTTCTCTCTTCTCTCTCTCTCTCTCTCTCTCTCTCTGTTTTTTTTTCCCTGTTTTTTGTTATTGATGATGATTGATGTGTCTGCTCTGTTGTGGGATGGCCACTCGATCAGGATTATGATTTTCTGAGTGTGTGTGTGTTTTTTGAGCATTGCTTCTTCATCCTTTATTTTAGTTTTGGTGATTCAATGATAGTTTTATGTGAATTCATATGTGTCTGTTTGTATGTAAACAGAAGAAAAGAAATTTGTATTCCTGTTGAGATATATATATTCATGGCTGCACAAGGACAGTTCATTGTGGGGGGCGATGGAAGTCGGAGTCTTGCGAATACGCCTCTTATTGAGAATGGTTCTTGTGATCAGATTGTTGTTCCAGAGGTTAGTGTTTGATTTTTATACTGTTGGGTGATTTTTTTTTTAAATAACATTAAACATGATTCATCATCATCATCATCATCATCAAAGCCTTGTCCCAATAATGTTGGAATAGTTGGGGTTGACTACACAAATTTTGTTTATCTTTTCGGATCTATTTTGAGCCAAATCTTCAGATAAGTTACACTTCTTCATATCTATTCATATATTTGTAGCGTGTCTGAAAACTTGGCAGATAGAGAGTGATTTGGCCGTTGTAGTGGAATGGATGTTTATTCATCTCATTGGCCCTAGCATATACCAAAAACTTCTTCCCTTAGACGAAGTTATAAAAAAAAAAAAAAAAAAAAATTGCTAGCATGCAATACACTTTGAATTCCAGGAATCTTGGGCAATTTGCTTCTATATAAGGGCTAAGAGTCTTGAGCATTAGACGATGTGGAGATATACAAGAGACCATCAAAAAGGCCAAAATATGTTTTCAAGTAATCTGTTGTATAGAGGATTACATTTGTTTGACCATAGGAATGAGTGCATCATGGGCAAGTCAGATGTTTTCTGTGCAAAAAGGAAAAGGTACTGTTAATTCCCAATTGAATGTATTATGGTACTCAAGTTGAAGCGTTTGAGTTAAATGTAACACAATTTATTCCATTTTAATGTTTTAAAGAATTACATGATTGTTTTATTGGGGTTAATTAGACTCTTTCATGCTCTGCTAGATTGATTCTTATACGCGATCTCATTCCTTCCATCAAATAGTTCACATTGACTCACATTTCACCATAGTTTCTCTGTGTAATTTCTCCTCCTTTTTTAATTTTTCAATTTATGATCTTCCCTCTTTTACTTCAGTTATGTGTTGATATGATATAATTACTCTGTTCAAGTATCATCACAAGTAAAATTTTCAATATCTATTGACTATCTTCAATTGGTCTTTGTCTTTATAGGGAAATGTTTTTGCTTGTTCGCTGTCATCTTTCAGAAAATTTCACTCTTCTTTTGATGGTCAGTTTTGGGGTTGCCAGTAAAAGAAATCAGTCTTAAACGTAATGCGTAACTTTTTTTTTTATTGAAGTCGACATTCATTCTCTTAATATGATGATTTGAGTAGTAATATATCGCCTTAAATCTCAACATTTATTCATCTGGGAAGGTCTTCACCTCTATAGTCTTTATTGTCAATCTTATATTGTTATTTCTGTGGAGAAAAAATTTCAATGAAGTTCCACTGATGTCAACAATTTTCGATTTTCTACTGAAGCTTGGGTGTTGGCAATGAAAAGAAATTAGTTTAGACTTTGTGTGTTATGAAGTCAATGTTCATTCTATTATATTGGTGATTTGATTCTGGAATTGATAGCTGTAATCAACAATTGTTCGTCTGAGAGAGCTTTCATCCTTCATATTGTAGTTTTCGTGCTAAATTGAATTGCTATTGAATTCCATTGTTATCTTTGCAGAGGAAAAGTTGGAAAAACTTGTTTTCGTACATAGGTCCTGGATTTCTTGTCTCAATTGCTTATATTGATCCAGGCAATTGTAAGATATCTATATTCCATCCTTCAATTTTGCCACAAACTTTTCATTCCTGTGTTCTGTGGTTCTTCTTTCTTTTCTCACAATTGTGTTTGAATTTCAGTTGAAACTGATTTGCAGGCAGGAGCCCAATACAAGTATGAGGTGTGCAAGTTTCATTCTTGTGCATTTTTGTTTTAATCAAAGAGCTTTGCTGTTGTGATAGGTCCAAATTGTCATATTTTTGTTTTAGTGCTGAATTTTGAAATGTGTCTGTTTCATGGTAAATATTAGTTTGTAAGTTACTTGGTTTACTTTCCAATTTATGAAGTTCATTTGTTATGCAAATAAGAGTAGTTTATATAGAATCTTCCTAAGAAATATCTCTTGGTTTAGTTGCTCTGGATTATCCTGGTGGCTTCGTGTGCTGCTCTCATCATTCAGTCCCTCTCGGCCAACCTAGGAGTAGTTACAGGTCTGTGTTTCATCATCATCATCATCGCCTTGTCCCAACTATGTTGGGTCAGCTACATGAATTCTGTTTAGTCATTTCAATCTTCATGAAACAGTGTCTCGGAATTCATGTTGTAGATGTGAAAACGTTATATACGGGTTGTCAACCTTAGGCAACCCACCTCCTTTATCCGGGCTTGAGACCGGCGGTAAACCTGCTTGTGGAGATGAGTATTTTTGTAATGTATTTTTTTTTTTGCATTGCAGGAAAGCATTTAGCAGAGCATTGTAGAGCCGAGTATTCAAGGATTCCAAATTTCATCTTATGGGTGCTGGCTGAAATTGCTATAGTAGCATGTGATATTCCAGAAGGTGCTAGTAATTCATAATGAATTGAATGCCATAAACCTTTTTCTTATCTGTCTTAGGTTTGTTTTGGCAGTACGATGCCGAGGCTGAAATTCCTCAATTATCTCTTCTTTTGAAACTTTCAAATCTACACCTCTTGTCATACCATACTTAAAACAGATAAAAAGAGGTGTAGAGTTGAAAGTTTGAAACTTGGAGGGGTAATTTTGAGAATTTCAGCCAAAGGCATCATGGGAGTTCTATAATTTTGTAGCTCGTCTACATGTTTCGTTGTTTGGCTGTACCTTTGTCATCAACTGTTGCATGTGTGTGGTGGGACATGATGTTTGATTTCATGACAACATGCTTCTCGGCTTGAAAGTTACGATATTTGGTTGTGGTTCATGATGTTGAGATATCTCAAAATCTAAATGTTTAATGTCACAATAGAGAGGGTAGGGTATGAGATGAGAAGAATTCTTTCAACAGGTTTCTGGAAGGGGGAAAACTTTTTAAAAGTTATATACAATGCCAGCACAAATTATTTGTAGGTAAGGTGATGCTAATTCTTAGTTTGGAAAATATGGAAACCAGATAGCAAGAAGGGAATATTTTAGAAAAAAATATTGCGGGAAAACTTCGGAATTTTGGCCAAGGAGGCATGGACATGAAGGGTTTTGTGTGGACAATGGGTGTAGGAGATCTAAGGTTGGCTTCAGAAAAGAAAGGTTTATGCATGAATAGGTGGATCATGCGGAAAAAAAAAGGCTTGTTAGGACTCCAACTCATGCACTCCCACCCCCCTGCTGAAGGGTGGGGTTTTGGGGAGTGATTTGGTTTCCCTAACCAGATGAACTGTAGCTGGGGATGGATTAGTTGAGGTTAGTATTAGAATTCTGTGTGGCCCTAATGAGAGAGTGTCTATATTTATTTAACTCCCACCAAAGTGAGTTGCCTAAATTTCTTCCCTAACACACCAAGTAATTCATTTATTCACATTGAAAACACCATATTGATTTAGAACTTCTAATGAAACTAAATCTGAAACCATTTTAAATTAAGAACCTTGATTACCTAAGAGTTTTAGATTTAACTAAACCTGGCTAACTTATTTAATTTTTCTTGAAATCCCTACCTGACCAAAGATCCTCTCATGACTGGGTAGATAGTGTTCAGTTTTACTAGGCTAACCATTTAATGCATAAATAAGTGACCCAACTATCCTGATGTGGATGATACACCTATAAATTTTGGCCACAGCAATAAGAAGTATTAAGAACACAACCAAAGTACTTTATATTGACAATACATGATTTTTTTTTTGAAGTCCAGGCATACTTTTTTATTTCTTCTTTATATGGATCTGCTTGCCTGTTATCTCAATTTTGTTCACAGAAGAATCCATCACCTTCTCAGACTTATAATGACGGCATGTTTGCTATCCGAAGTAAAACGTTGTTTTCTGTATAAATAACATGAAGTTGCAAAATTGCAATCTCAATCCATTTTTCTGTACCCTTTCTTAACAGGCTAACATTGGGTACTCTCCAGCTGATTTAATTTTTTTTTCAAATCCCAATTGCTGCCAGCTATGATACCCAGATACTGTTTGTATTAACAGGATATGATACTGGTACTGGTATTGGATACGTAATAGTAAGTATCCAATACCAGTGTATCCTGACTCCTATATATCGTTACTTTCTATATTTTTGGTGTCCAAGTTTGTAGATCACAGGACGTGGTATTAGTTCCCATAAAGTTAGGCTATGCTTCACCACTGTGTGGAATGATAGGTTTATATATGGTTCTATTAGTTTTCTTCATTTTCAACGTAAAGTTGTTATAAGAAATATTTTAAAGAAGAAAATCATATTTTTTTACTAGACCACATATAGCACACTTGGAATGTGCGTATTTCCCCTCAACTATGAGGTTCCAGGTTTTGAGTCATGGTCCCAGTAAAAGAAAAGAGAAGAAATTTTTTCTTTAAAGTAGCAATACAAAATATGAAATGTCATTATATGGACATGATTCCCAGAAAAGAAAAAATGATGTGGACATCATTTGCATATCCCTATCAGTGTCCTGGATTTCAGAAACTGTAATCGTATCCCCAGTTTTATCCGAATGTGGACATCAGGTTGCCAGGCATGTAGATCTTCCTTTTTTATTGTTTTCATTTTAATATGCCCAATTCTGGGTTCAACGTAAATTTCTTCATTAGCAATATGTTTTAATTAAATACTATTATTTTTATTTAAAAAAATTCAAAAAACTGGAACAAATTATATAAAAAAAAAAATATAAACCATATTCCATAATTTTTGTTATGTGGAAATTTGTCAATCAAAGCTTCAATAGGTTATAGTTGTTTTTCACATTTTTATGATAAGTTTATATAATTTACTCAATACATTTAGGTTGCCCATGAAAACTTTATGGGTCTTCCCCTGCTCCTGTACACAGGCATTTTAAATGTCCTGCAGTAGTTTTATTTTCATTTTTACCCATTATAGTTTGCAACTATTGTTGCCCTTTAAAATAGTAATTTCCTTTTTTAAACTGAACTCTTAATCTTCTTTCCTTTTCTCTTCAGTGATTGGAACAGCATTTGCATTGAACATGCTTTTCAGAATTCCTGTATGGTGTGGGGTTCTTCTCACAGGTCTTAGTACTTTGATGCTTTTAGCATTACAGCAATATGGGGTACGTTGCTGCATCTATTAGATTTATTTATTTGACGAAGAGAAAATTCTTGCAAATTCCAGCTTTGATTCTTGAGATACCAATGACAAACCAAATCTCTGGATTGTACTGATATTTGTTACAGTTTGTTCTCTGATCAAGAGAGATCATTTCTGATACAGTTTTTAATTCTGTTCAGGTGCGGAAGCTTGAGTTTTTGATAGCCTTTCTGGTATTTACTATGGCTGCTTGTTTCTTTGTGGAGCTCAGTTATGCGAAGCCAAGTTCATCAGAAGTTCTGAAGGGACTTTTCGTCCCCCAACTCAAAGAAACTGGGGCTACTGGTCTTGCAATCTCACTTCTTGGAGCCATGGTTATGCCGTATGGTTCTTGTCTCCTCTTATCATTGTCCACTTTCATTTTATCAATTTTGTCCTGTTTAACTGATTATGTGAAACTGTTGTAGGCACAATCTCTTCCTCCATTCAGCACTGGTTCTTTCCAGGAAGATACCCCGATCAGTCCATGGAATCAAAGTATAGATCTTTTTTATGGTGAATTTGAATAAATTCAATTAATGCACCAGACGTTCTTAATTCAGTTTTTAAAGGCACCAAACCTTGCACAGACTGCTTATTTCAAACTTTGCTGCATAATCAAGGAAGTGTTTTTTTTTTTTTTTTATTGAGTGAGATTTTCTCACTGAGCCCTATATAGTGTGTGTATACACATATGAGCATTTGATAAATTTTCCTTGGAGACATGTTGTCTCTGTACCTTTTAGTTTTGGAAGAACCTTACCTGGGATCTGATTAACTTATGTAGCGCACTGCACTCAAACTCTGGTGCATAGCATGATGGTCGGTGCTCTGTATAAGTTTTATGGTGAATCCTATGGTAGATCAGTGACAGGATAAAATTCTTAATGATTTTAAGATTAATTAGATAAATGATAGCAAATTCCGACAATACCAAGCACTGAGTGAGAAAAGGTTCACCAATGGGATAAGTATAATCACCCAATTTGTTCAACTCACTGGGCATATCCTGTGAATTATGGATAAGTATAATCACCCGAATATCCTGTGAAAAATCTGGAACCTTGACCATCATGGCATGTTTCCAACTTTGAGTGCTTGCAAGTTGCAACTAACTTAATGGGACACTACATTCTGATTATCTTCCTAAGCAATAATATTAGATGTTACTGCCACACATTAGAGTTTTCCACCCATACTGCTTTTGGGGAATCATTACTTAATTTTCTCAACTTTTAAATCTATGTGATGATGATGTAATGTTGACAGGAGGCCTGCAGATATTACACTATAGAAAGTGCGTTCGCACTTACGGTGGCCTTTCTCATCAATGTGTCTATTATTTCCGTCAGTGGATCAGTTTGCAGTTCTTCAGATTTGAGTCCAGAAGATCAGTTGAACTGCAAGGACCTAGATCTGAACAAAGCTTCTTTTTTACTAAAGGTACCATATTTTTCATTGTTACAATATGGATTTGACGTTTATTTTTCCCCTGAATCTACACAACATTTGAGAGAATTAATATTCTCATTTCTTGTTTCTAACTTGCATATGAATTTAGAAGTGGTTTCCTCGAGAAACCCTTTCATCCCAAAACAACAAATGGATATTCCCAAAAGATAAAGGAGAGATGTTTAAAGAATATGAACTGGAGCCTTCATTTGTGCCCCCACAGGACCTTCTTCGTGGACTGGTCGTAGGTTAAAGTTTCACTACACACATGGCAATGATCTGCTGCACGCAGTTGGTGCCAAACTTGGGTGCTTGACCTTTATGAAGGGTGGGGGAAGGGAATATATCAGTACCTAGTACTGTGCAAAAAATCAATCCCATCCCTTGATCTTTGTTCTTGAAGTTTAGTGTCTCTCAACACATTGATATTTTTGGTCTTCATCCTGTGGGTGTGATTGATCATAGTTGTGCCAAGTGAAAAGAAAATGGAAAGTTTGCACCAAACACCATATCATAACTACATATATTTTGTGTTGGGCCATTTCAGGAATGACCTACTTGTCTAAGCTTCAAATGACCCGGCCTATGTGGGCCACCTTGAAGCATGTAAATCATGGTGGTTAGGACTATGAGTTTGAAAGATCTCCATATGACCTTGTGTGGAAAAATGGGAATCCTCCTATCAAGGGAGGTGCCATTTGAAGGCTAGAAAAGTCATCCAAAATTTAGCTGTAGATAAGGCCTCATTCCATGTAGTCGCTTTCAACTACTTTTAATATAAGTCCACACTTTACGCAAAAAAAAAAAAAAAGATAAAGCAGAGTGGGTGCCAAATTTTGCATGATTAAATAAATGGCCTACACAAATTGGTTGAGTGTCAAATTTGGGTCATTGAAACCCAAACCATACATACCATACACTCATCCTTAGGCCTCCATTGTTCATGGAATAGGCCTTCCCATCCTAGTCTTTTCCTATGATGGTTGCTCAGAGTGGTCCATACATATTGTGCTCCATATTAATAAAGAGCTCCTTCGATGAACCAAGGAGCTCTTGATAAACAGCTTCTGTACTATTAGTAACTTGACGGTGTCTATATTAACGGTCTGAGCACCCTGATCATATGCTATCCCTACATATGATAAAATTGACCTTGAAATATGAAGGTTATAATTTATATAAAAAGATAATCAATTGTGGTATCAGCTATGAGATAAGAATTAACTTTACACTGTATTTGTGAACTTGATAGGCATGGTGTGGTAATGTAATGTTGCTGTATGTACTTCTGTAAGTACGTAATTGAAATCAGGATGAGACGAAATCCTTTAAGACTTCTTACCATTTTTCTAGAGAACTTTACTCTTTACTGAGTTCATGCCTCCTTGCATTATCAAGATACGACTGTGACAAGATTGTGTTGGATCCTTCTGATCTTTCCTTCCATACAGACGTTTGAATTTCATGATTCTGATTATTAACTATTTGCGCTTTACAGAATGTGTTAGGCAGCTGGAGTTCAAAGCTGTTTGCAATCGCTTTGTTGGCTTCTGGTCAAAGTTCTACCGTCACAGGAACTTATGCAGGGCAATATGTCATGCAGGTAATGTTCATTTTTTTTCATGTCTTCCATTACCACATTATTCACTTGAGTTCAACATGATTTTGTTCTTTTCAGCGAGCATCATTTCAAAATTGAATATAATTAATCATAGCAATGTCGTCGTCATCTGAATCTTTGGCTGATGGTGATGTTGCAAACCTTACACCAAAACAATCTTCACTCAGTTGTTAGTTGCTGGACAAAAATTGTCGATAATTTTACTATGGTGGTATGGTCGTTAGAAGTTTTGCCCTAAATAACGCAATATTGTACAGTAACATGAGCAAACTAGGGAAGCAAATGAAGGGGGACTAAGAACTGCAATTAAGTGGGCAGAAGAGAGGAAAGCAATGGAGATCAACTTTTAAATGAAACATGAGACCTCTGTATGACCTGGCAACATTTTTTTTTTTTACTTTTTTTCAACTGTATAGAGGGGCAAATGAAATGGTAAGATTTCTTTGCAAAAGTAGTAGGGTGGAGAGTGTGAAGAATTTTGTTAAACTCATACAGGGCATATTTCTTATACTGTTTAGTTTATGCTTACTTTAAATAAACTTCTTGATGTAAATTAAATCTCGTTACAGGTCAAAAAATAAAAGAAACCGGGAAAACTAGTGACTGTTTGTACAATGACTACTTTGTGACAACCTTCAGTCCGAAAACTACACACGATTGCTAGAGACACCTTATACGCTAATTGAATATATGACCTGTTCTTTGAAGTTACCAGTTTTGTTGACTCCAGCCCTCCCTTTGTCCAGCCACCACCAACTGTTAGGGAATTATCCCTATTTCCTCAAGATTATGAAGTTAATCACAATTTCTATCGATTATTTGATAGAATCTGAGATTAAAAAACCAAGAAATTAATATGCTCCTTTTCTTGGAAACACAGAATAATTCGGTATTATTCAAATCCCTATTGTATGTCCAATAATGCGTAGTTATGTATGAAACTCACACTTCCCTAACACATATGATCTAGCCCTGGCATGAACCTTTGTAGCAACTAGGCCGCTTTCCAACTACTGAAATGGGATCAACCATAACCACTGCTACCTTCGCTGGCATACTTCACACTGAAAGCAGAACATACGCTATAAACATAATCTCGTTGATCAAGTTAGGCCGGCTCAAATGGTTACCATTAGTGTCTCTTAATTCTTTTTCGGAAACAAAGGGAGAAATAAAAAATCTTAACCAGTGATTCAAAATAAACAAATACCTGGAGGGATTTATTTATCCTGAAACTCCTAATACCATGTATTTTGCACAAATCTACTTGAAATGAACTAAGTATGAAGCAATGACTGTTCTATGAGAAAAGCTCCAGGCTGGCTAGCAGGAGATCAAATCGCCATATTGTACTGGTACCATGTACGAGGGTAAAGCACAGAATGTGAGAAATCTTTTATCTAAGAGGGCATATAATCCATGTATTGTACAATTGGTCTTCTGTTGTAGCATTGAAAAGTGATTTGCCTTTGTGATATGGCAGTCCTGTCTACTTCTTTTGGTTTCTCCATAGACTTCCCTCTCAAATTATTGTGAAGGATGCCATAGCATCAATTTTCCAACAAGAAAATCATGATGATTGTGTCATGGCCCTGGTGAATAGATCCGCTAATTGATACTGAGATGATATATATCATTATATGCCTACTTAAATTTAATATCTTGCCTTGTCCTTTTCAACTTGTTTTTGATATTTTCTTCACAGGGCTTTCTTGATCTACGGCTCAAACCATGGCTACGAAATTTACTAACTCGATGCTTGGCAATAGTTCCAAGTCTAATTGTTGCAATCATTGGTGGGTCTAGTGGGGCAGGGAAGTTGATCATTATAGCATCGGTATGTATATTGTATACCCAGACCATTATGTTTGTCTATATTGCCATCCTATTCATTTGTTGGACCGGAAATTCAGGTCTATGCCACAGTCCGTGATGGGCTAGGCTTAGAATACACATAGGTTGGCTATATATATAAATTGATTGAAGGGTAATTTTCTCACCCATAATTGTTATGATAGTATTTAAAGAAACTTGTTACATGATAAGATTTGAATTTGATATATACTGTCATGGCTTTCCCCACTAACCTATTTGAGAGAAAATTCTACATAGCAAGTTCTTGTCAATTGTCATCATAAAAAAGAAGGGGTATGTTTTTGCTTGAACTTAGTCATTTGTTGCTCTAAAGCAATTTGGCAATTCTCATGAAAACTTTTTCTCTCTGTAACAATGAAGTTAGTCTGCATGCTTGGTTTTCATCAACTTGACTTTAATCTCTGGACAGATGATCCTTTCATTTGAGCTCCCTTTTACTCTTATTCCACTTCTAAAGTTCACTAGCAGCAAGACCAAGATGGGGTCCTATGCCAACTCAATTCTGGTAAAATCCATTACTTCTCCCAATTTTCTGTAGATTTATATATTAATAAGAAATAACAGAATATTAAGAATTAGAGAAAAACCTTTCTCACTTTTAGAAATATCCATTCAACTTGAGTGTTCTTTTAAAACTTGTTAAACTAGATTTGCCACCTGTCCTAATTGATTTAGAATTAGGAACTCATAAAATTTTTAAAATTTTGGATTCGTATTATTTCCACTGCAGATTTCAGCATTAACTTGGATCATAGGCTTCTTTATCATGGCCATCAACATCTACTTTCTTGCAACTAGCTTTGTCAAGTTGCTCCTCCGAGTGCGAAGTGGGTCAGGAATCGTAGCCACTGTATTTTTGGGAATATTTGGCTTCTCAGTCATGTTGGTGTATTTAGCTGGCATCGTTTACTTAGTCGTGCGAAAGAATAGACAGGTGACCCCACTATTAGCTCCTGAAGAGCCGGAACTTGGACAAAATGGCAACAATTTCAATGTTGAAACTTCCAGGTCAATCTACACTCTCCCAAGGGAAGATATTGTAAGCATGCAACTGCCCCAGCGGAGCACTGCTTCAGATCTCTGATTAACCATCTTTGCAGTTGGGCATCTTTCGCTGAGGGAAAATAAAGGGTCTGGAATTTCATAGTACTTGACATGAATTTAGTGAACGTGAGCCTTAAGTTAAAAATATGCAGGACCAGTGCATTTGGTGATTTATTACGCCGAATAGATTGGCCTTCTTCTTGTCTTTAGATGATTAATTTGGAACATTTCACAAGTTGTAGAAACTTAGCCATCCAATTTCTACAGTTGACTGCAGCTATTATTATTATTATTATTTTCCCCTTTTTAAGAGTTGAATTTAGAGAATTCTGAATGAAGGTTTAGGCTCTGCCCGGATGAGGAGAAAGGGCCATCCACACTTCAAATTTTGCAAATTCCTCCACCTTTTCATCCAATCCGAACAGGTCATTAGGTTTCTTGTGTGGGAGATTTTACGTCATGGGCCATTCTTCATGTTGACTGGGATGTTCTTCAGTGATCTCGATCAAAAAACTCTAACCCCCATGTTCACAAAATGAAGACTGAAGGTGCTATACGAAGCTAAATTTTAATGCTTCCACATCTCTATTTAGTTGGGGATAATTTTGGAAGATAGTCCTGGTGGCCTAGTTTTCCCGTCAATCATTCTTTATAGTGGAGACTAGTTTTGCTCTAACCAAAGTGATATGCACAATTAGATTGGTCATTATATTGCTTTAATGGAATGAAGTTTTGGTTTAGGGTGTAATGGGCATTTGGAAAACAAAAGTCTACATGGAAAAACCACCCCAACCTTTCCATCACTTTAAATCGGTGAGCTTGTAGCTGGTACGGTTCACCAATCACCAGTCTGCAAGACAAGTTTCTTTGAGAAAACCACCCCTACCTTTTAGAAGAGCAAGGCATTGTCATGTTTTTACCATATACATCCATTTAATGCTGTCTACTTTCATCCGAGCAACATCACTCTGTCTATATTGCAGTGTCGGTTATTAGGTAGAAGTGAAGCTGAAACTGGACAAAAATGGGATGAGAAAAAATTGGTATAATTGTAAAAAGAAAAAAGAAAATAAATAATAAATAGCGGAACTGAATAGAAAATCATGAGGAAAAATGATGAATAAGAGAATTTGGGGAAATGAAGAAAATGGGAACATACAGTGGAGATGGAATTTGAAAATTCCTCATGTTTTATAATTATTTCAAATTCTCTACTAATCTTAATCTATTTTTTTCATTTTTACGTAGTTCTTATGCGTTACGCATTTTTTAACCTCTCCCTTTCATATCCATTTATCTGCATTATTTCAACCTTTACCCCGTCCCCTTTTGTGGGCAAATACTTTTGTGAACAAAATTAGCAGGCTGATAATAAGGGTATAAGGCTTTGTTTGGCAAATCTTATTTTCAAGAAATAGATCTCTGCGAATTTAGATATGTGTAGAATAGATGTTTTAAAAATGGACAGTTTGGTAAGACAAATATATAGTTTGAAATAGAGGTTTTAAGAATTCAAATGATCCCTTAATTTTAAGAAGGTGCATGACCACATATTGCGTCTCAAGTCTTAGTTAACTCTTTATAATGAGACATAAAGAGAAGAACAGCAAAAAAAGAGTCAGATGATATATCAATCATTAAGAGGCAAATCTGCAGTCAAAACTGACTTGATCATTTAGAACTGGTGTATATTTAATTATCTGGACTGAAAAAGTGGGAGGCCAAGTAGAACAGTAGACACTCATTGAATCAATCTGGAGCAGGAACTCTAGAATTTAGGCACAGATATAGGGGGAATCAATGGTACGGTAGCTTTTCTTCTCTTATTATATTGGGGATTTGCCAGTACGGGAGTCCTAATACTCCTCTAATTGGCTGACAAGCATCTCAAAATCCACACAATTTCAAATCCCAGTATGATTCTGGCACCCTCAGTACATAGAAGTAGCTCATTATCATAGCAGGGGGCACCATCTATAACCAAACTTGGCACCGTCAACAGTATCACTATATGTAACATAATTCAGTCTAGAGTAGACCATCAATTTCGCACTATTTGTAAATTTTATAATTTATGAGAATGGCTCAGTGGTTCAATTTCTCCCTTGTTGCAACAAAAGAAATGCCTTTTCAGCTCAGTGTTGAAAAACTCCTCTTTATTTTTATTGGCATTTGTATGTGGGCATTTGCATGTGGATGTGGGCATTTGCATGTGGATGTGGGTGTGGGTGTATAGATTATAATACAGTGTTGCAGACTTTAAACATTGGAATAGAATAATAATGCTTTTCATTTTTAATAATTAGAAGATTGAAATGACAAGGAGGAACCATAAGACAAGCAGCATCATAACTGAATGAATATATTAAACCAAGAAACCAATTCAACAAATGTGAAGATAAAGTGACTTTCCCCACTAGACAAGAATAGGATTCCTGTTAAAGAGAAATAACATAAAACAAGGATAAGAAGCCTTTATGTTAATTATCATTTTTCATCATTCAGAACCATAACGTCACATAAAAGAACAGAGAATCATCGTCATCATAGACAAGGGGGGGAAATTAGAGATCAAAGATAAAATACACTAGTTATCAATGTAAGTTTTTGAAATAGAGAATACCCAGAAAACATAAGATGCTACTCCAACTTGATGAAGCATTGGCTTCCACCACCAATACAAGGCCCATATCCTAAATGCAAACATAATGAAGCATGCATCAACAACCCATTACCGCACAATTGTACACAAAAGCACCAGCTCGCTCCCTGACCGAAAGCACATTCCAATCTGATTCTCTTCCATCTTCAGGACACCAAGAGTGCAGAACAATCACTTCGCCTTCAGGCCCTCTATGTCCACCAACCACCAGCAACTTGTCTCCACATGCCTTGAATGCAAGACCCCAACCATTATAAGAATCAGCTCTCACCGGCAATGCTCTCACAACCCTCCAAGTATTATTTGTCTTGTCATATTTTTTAACCTCATTTGTAGATTCATCAGCAGCATAAAGTTGATTATTTACAACAGCAACCAGAGGCGGAGACTGGGTAGCTCTATTACCACGTGGGTACATATCTCCTATCCTCTTCCATGTTCTTGTCTCCAGGTCATATTCCTCTCCACAAGTCAGAGGTTCTGTTTGGCTTGACATACCTCCTATGACATAGAATTTCCCGTCCATAAAAAAGCCAGAACACAGTTTTCGTGGAAGGTTCATATCGGGCAATGATTCCCAACGACACATTTCAGAATTATACAACTCAGTGGATTTTAAAACATGACCATTCCGATCACTTCCACCAGCAATAATAGCAATTTCTCCACAGCTGCTAGAACCAAATAGACAGCGAGGTAAGTTCATCAGCGGACATCTGGACCAATCACGTCTAACCAAACTATACATCCAAATAGCAAACCCAGATAATTCTTGGCCAAAAACAAGCAACTCAGTCCCAACTGCAAGGGATTCCTTGTCTGCACAAGAAAAGCAGTCATCACACGGCATCCTAGGTAACCTCATCCATCTCTGTCTTACAGGATCAAAAGCTTCCCAAGGCATCAAGCTGCAGGCCAAATATACCCATTGTTCGATGATTCCCAGCTGCCTCCTTAATTTGTAAAGATCGCCACTGTCAATCAAGGATCTAAATCTTCTATTCAGACCAGCCAATTTAGGGTAATCCGACCTACAGATCCGGGCCAGAGAATCTAATGCAATGTCATCACAAAGACCAGGGATGAAACAGCCATTTGATTCATGACCATTGTGATTCCCTCCAGGACGTGTCTTAATCACAGTTCTTCTCTTCTTAAACCCCATATGTTCCAAACTTGACGTATACATTTCTTTCTCAAATATGGTTTTCCAAACATCTTTTAGCAAGCCATTTCTAGCAAGTAAAATGTAAGCTAATAAATACCAACTCGTTTGGATGGACCCATGGTCCAGGCCAAAGAAACTAGGACGTCGAGAAAGCACACATCCTTGTGCACCATCCATGGCTTCTGATTCTGTATTGGCCTCTTACTTCTGTCTCTTTGATTTTTCAAAGGAACAGACCAGAAACATCCAAGAATTCACAATCGCATGCACGGTGCTGGTCAGACAATAAAATAAGTTCAAAGGCAGCAGGGGAAGGAAACAATAAAATCAATGCCTCCTGGTAAAAGAAAATTTTGTACATCACTCAACTAAATCATATGACTTGATTTTCCAAGATTAAACATAATCTTGCTTCAAATCAATCAATATAAGGAATTAAAACCAAACAAAGCAAAGCAGGGAATCAGTCATCAACAACAAACAGTAGTGCTACATAAACTGAGCTTTTTGTTGTTAATTACATTTTGCTTTTGGCTAAAAATGAGAAAGATATCAGTCATCAACAACCAAATAGTAGTGCCATTTAAACTGAACTTCGTTGTGCATTACATTTTGCTTTTGGCTGAAAGTGAGCAGGAATGCCATAAGCTCATCAACGTGGCTCTCCTCGAAATTCCAAACTGCTAAAAGTAATGATCCCCCATGTATTGGTTGGTATCTAGCCATATTTCATTCTAATTAGACTTGGTCTTGTAAAAGACACAATTATAAATATAAAAGCTCAAGGTTGTGAATAAAGTGCCCCTAACAGATCCATCACTTGTAAAATACATGACTAAAATATTGAAACTAAGGGGAGTGAATCACATGTAAAGCACGTCCCTTTAAGTAGCCAAGTTGATGGTTGACACAAGTCCAATTGGAATGAAATTTGATAGAATAGCAGTAGAGACGGTGGCCATGATTTTGAGCAGTTTGGATTTAAGAGGCAGCCTTACTAATAGATTTATAGTGCTTGCATGGCATAAGAGGTTCTGGACTCTCATCTTGCCATCCCCCAGACTACAAAAAACAAAGGGGAATTTTGTGAATGATATTTTAAAATGAAAAGGTTGGACAGACACTCAGTTCAGTGAATCATTAAATGCTTACATGTTGCTTAGTAAGGGATGCTAGCAGTAAGATAAGTTGCAGATCCAAGCTCATCTAGCTGCAAGCAAAGATATTGCAACGAAAAATAGCATCCATGATTGTGAAGGGGTTTGCAAATGCAATCTAATGAGCATCTGCAACTGTGGAAGAGTTTCCTAATTTTCTCCATATTTTAGCATTTTCTACTAATTGAATTGATCTGTAACATCCATCATGTAAACTAATTCTAGACATGAAACGAAGCTTACCACACAAGTAAAGCCTACTGAATTCTAATGCTAACAAAGTCACACATTTTCTTACAATCACAACAATACACAGTCAGTCGCAAATTACAGACGAAAAGCCTTTTTTATAAAATAATGTTAAGACATTCACTTCCAATAAGTTGGATGAATGCCCTTCCAAGCAATTGATTTCCACCTAGATCTCAAGCAAGCAAAAACGGGTGCTGCACTGTTTATGTTGGCACCAGTGCAGGGGTGAAAACAAGGCACTGACAGTAGCGACCCCTAGGGCCAAATTGAATCTTGTTAAATCAAGTGCAGGTATTCCAGATTTGCATAAATAAAAGTCCATGCATTTGGATAAGCCTGAGTTACCTGTGAATTAGTCTTATGCCATTTTCCAAAGTCAATTGCAGGTAACAAGAGTTACAGGAAATAGCACATAGCAGCATGGTGGAATGCCCCAAACACAAGCAAACAGAGGGATTTATCCATTGTCACTTGGATCTCTCTGTTATTTGCGACTGGAATAGAGAGCTCCCAAATAAATTATATAGTTTAAAGGTTTCTACAACTTACTTTCTGCTCTCCTATAGGAAAATGCACCAAGTATAACCCATAACAGATAAGAGATTCAACCATAACATCAGAAAGAGAGCAAAACACAAGCCTAAAGTTGTATAATTTCTACTGAAAACTGAACAAAAACTTAAAACAGATAAAAACAATTGGATCTATCAAACAATATAATCTCAACTCAGAAGCTCGTAACCATCTTCCTTGATCCTTGATAAAGATCCAATCTTTCAAGGTAAGACATGCATGTTTCCCTCAATGTAACACTTTCTCTATCATTTCACAACAAAATATAGATTTCTGCTTCCAGATATAAAAAAAAAAGAAAAAAAAAAGAAGAAGAAGAAGAAACTAATCAGATCCTTCATAACATTCATCTCAATGCAAAAACATCCCCCATCCACATCCAGAGAATGCCGCTTTTATAGCAAAGAAAAACTAATCAACATCTTAAGATCTGAGAAGAACCGGAAAACAACATTTCATCAAAAACCTCACCTCGAGAGAGATTCTCCTCCATCTTCTCGAAGAAACCTCTTCTTTCATCACCAAAACCTGCCAAATCTCACCGAAACTGCAAAAGCCAAGAGGAAAGAAAAAACTACTATTCAAAGATCCAACGGATTCCCCATGAAATCAAAGCACCGAGACTTCAGATCATAGATCTAAAACAAGAGATCATCGTAACAATCTCACCAGACAGGCAGGATCCGGTCTCCAGAAGCTGATCTTGAGCATCGGACGGAAATTGCAGGAGCGACGCCGGGAAACGGAATCTCCTCCTTCGATGGCCGGAACCTGACGGTTTCCGGCGGTGACGTGGGAAAACTGTCGCCGGTAGAGCGGATTAGGTCGCCGGAAGCCGATCGCTGAGAGGAGATTTCCCGCGCCGCGGAGATTCAGCAGAAAACCCTCATTGCCTGCCTGTCTCTGTTTGTGTCTGTGTGTGTGAGAGAGAAAGGATTCTATTTTCTCATCTTGGTGGGGTTTTTGGTCGATGTCTCTTATTTCTTATAAAGGGTTTTCAGGGTCTCTATTTTTTTATTCTTACCGCGGAGTTGAAAGAATGATATGTTTATATATATATTTAAGCTGCAGCTGCAGGAGCTACCGAAAGCATAGGCCCGCCTTGACTGACACAAATGCATTGCACTGTTTTTGATTTATTTGTAGTGGGAAGTGGGAAAAACAGACACAATGGCCAGTGGGAATTTTGGTGGGCAGGGTTGAACCAGTTTACTTATGGCCCTAATTTTTTTCTCAAGCAATTTTAATGTTTATGTATATGATTTTGAGTCTGTTTGCTTACATTAAAATATATAAAAATTGGATGCGTAGGAATTCATAGTGAAATGAATTTTATTCAGTGATTTATAGAGAGGTGAGTGATGAAGGGGATGTAAATAGGACCTTCATTTTTCTAGATATTGAGTTTAATAAGATGATTGATGGGTATTTATTTCTCATCTTCTTTTATTCTATTTTTCTATAAGAAAAGGTAATTTGATGCTTTTTTTTTTATAAAATTTCTCTTTGGTTTTTAATTTTAACCACCAATGACTAGTACTTAATTCCTATTTATGAGAAGTTAGGCTAAGTTTGGCCTGCCTCTTGAGTACACATAGTTGCATTTTGGATGGATACATTTGCCCAAATTCTTCAATAATGGAATGGTTTTATTGACCATCCTACACCTACTTATTTTGAATTTCTAATAATTTATGATAAAGGAAGGGGTGTTAAAAGAGGTGAAGAGTCGAGGGTCTAAGATGGTGGCCTAAAGGCACATTTGTATTGCTTTGTTTTAACAGAAGAGGAAAGAAAAAATAAGAGGATTTTCCACACCATTTTATGCTCATACATTCAATGTAGCTGCTATTTATCGATGAAAAGTTATGAAAAGTATTTTTTTTCTTGTTATTGAGGAAACACACATCCGGCCCCTATAGAAACAAATTTCTTCTTCCACAAAATTACACAAATATGTTCTATATGAGATCATCATTTAGGACATGTTTGTTTCCATATAAAACATGTGAATTAAAAACATAAGAATTCATGCTCATAAGTGGTTGAAAATGAAGATCAAATATGACCATCAAATAGTGTCTCCTTTAATGGAGAGTGAGTTAAGAGAAGACGGAAAATGATACTCACTAATCACTCTAGCGATTCAATACATAGGAAAGTCGAGATCCCATCTATACCTCTACCTTATTTTCCTCTCTTTTTATCTCATTTTCCTCAACCCTCCTCTTCTCTTAGAATTCCTTTGATAGAAATCAATTGAACATGACTCTCCGTGTGTTCAGTTCCTATGTAATCTAATGTAAATAAACAGGCCATTAAGATTTAACTTTTTTTAAATATATTATTAAGAGTAAGAGTGATGGGTGAATAACCATTTTTAGCCAGAGTGTTATCTTATAATCCTTTATGAATCTTCACCTTTTAATTGTTCACTTTAACCCCTTTAGTGGGAAGCAATTGCTTAGAAATCTTATTGGATGCCAGATAGATTGACCAATGCCATTTCAAAAGCTTCTTATAAAAAAGTTTCAGATAATAATTACCATTATAGTTAGAAATTTGGGAGGGTATAGTTACTCTACTAGTACCATTTTGGAAATTATAATCCTTTTTATTTCTCAATTTATTTGTGTTTTTAACACAGAAATGACAATAGATCAAAATAGAATCATACCAACCTATGGTTGTTCCTTCGATGGGTTTAAGATATTCTACAAAACCTATTAGGTGACAATTACAACTAAGGTCAGATCTGATTTAGGTCATCCTTTTGCTCACTTAAATGTAGAAGAGAACATTCTTAAAAGATATTTTAATGCTTTATCAAATTTTTTTTTAATAAACATATAATTAGCTCATAAGCATGTTACTCTCATAAAATGTAATGAAGCATGCAACTAAGTTACTTAGGGTGGGCACCAATTTAATAAGAGTGGGTAGACATGATCACACATAGGCTCTGATTTATCATATGTGAGCCCCACTAAGCATGTTACTCTCATAAAATGTAATGAAGCATGCAACTAAGTTACTTAGGGTGGGCACCAATTTAATAAGAGTGGGTAGACATGATCACACATAGGCTCTGATTTATCATATGTGAGCCCCACTAAGCATGTTACTCTCATAAAATGTAATGAAGCATGCAACTAAGTTACTTAGGGTGGGCACCAATTTAATAAGAGTGGGTAGACATGATCACACATAGGCTCTGATTTATCATATGTGAGCCCCACTAGATGCATGCCAATACATACATGGGCCCCAATAAGAGTTTTTAAAAAAATGTCACCATTAATTAGATTATCCTAATTCTTGATTTTGGGGCAGTCATATCTTATTATTGGCTCATTTGACAGCAAATGATGATTAGACTACCAAATCTATTAAATTGGAATGAGTGCCGATCACAATATAACATGTGCATAGGTGAGCCCCACTATCATGCGTGAGATGATTAGGCACTGAGAGCTAGGAATGGATGGGCAAACCATATGATACTGGATTACTGGTTGCCTTTGTTATTATTATTATTATTTTATTATTAAGGAGTTGTCCTAATTGATACTACAAATTGAGGTACTCCGCTGACTACCATACTAAACTGATAACGAGAGTAAAACAAAGACGGTAACGGAATTGATGTTGCACGTAATTGTAACGGTTGAAATGGCCGAGTCCACCTCCACCTGTCTTTTCGGATAAGCAAGTCCTCAATGGGGAGCGTAATTACCAAAATAACCCTACTTTGTTTGAAAATGACTTCCACTTTATTCGATTTACGATAATGACATTTGCTGCTTTGTCTGGGCGAGGAATTTCCATATTTCACTCTCGTTCGTTAAGTACCCGTTAATTATAGTTGTTATGAAAATTACAAAACTGCCCCTACATTATTCTCTTACCTGAAACCGTACAGTTCGAGGCGGAACCGCGGAGCCCCGTAGAGGGAGGGAAACGGTTCCCGTTGATTCTGTGGGCTGTTTGGGTGTTTTACTTGTACAGCTTTGTTGCTTGTGATAGTGGAATGATTGCATAAAAGTTTCCTCTATTCCCCCCAACAATATGTTATTTCTAAATTTTACTTCTATTAAAGTTGATCTCACCATAAGTAAAAATATAGTTAGTATGATATTATGTTTTTCTTTTTTATCATATGGTCAATTTTAAAATGGGACCAATTCCTATTGTGATATAATTTGATAATACACCACATATTGAGAGGGCATTTATTGCGAGTGAGTTGAATTTTCAATTGGTGGGCTTTACTAGGGGTGCACATCGAGTCGGGTTCCGGGTTATCGGACCTGGTCTGACCCGACCCGAATTTTTTTAAGGCCTCTGAATCTGGTCCGGTAACCCCGTTAAGTAAAATCGGGTTACCGGGTTCGGGTTTCGGATAACCTGATAACCCGATAATATCTGTGGGAAGAAAAACTACTACATACAATTTTACAAAAGAGAAGAAATGGTACTCATGTTCCTAATCTCCATCTATCTAGACATGGATTATATTCTGTGCAGAGGAGGCACTGTAGAGGATTCGGACTCTGCTCTCTTGTTGAAATGAAGACATAACATAGGTGGTGCTGTTCACTTGCTTGGAGTGTTGATCCAAGGTGGGCCACTGATCGTGGAGAGTTATGTTGGTTCAAATATGATCGAATCAAGGTGGGCCGCGTTTCATCTAGGTAAAAGAGCATCTGGACCTGGGTAGTTGCAGAAAGGGACTCTGCAAACATAAATCGTTCCTGGAGAAAATCAGGCTAACAAAAAGGATCTGGGATCTGTGTGAGGTTTGGTTGTCGGAGAACACAGAGGAGCAGTGGATTCTCCTGTCATCGATTCCAGAGAAGAGGGCTTCTAGAAATTGCATCGTCGACAGAGAAGGTGCGCGGCCCGATCCTGTTTTTGTTGATGATGATGTGGTGTCTTCATATCCTTTTAGAGCTTGAAGATGAAGCACAAGATCAGATAAAGGAACAAGGATCAACTCTGGAGGATGTTGATCAATCGGGGATTGGATCAAGTCCACGGTGGGTGCCTGATTCTCAAGGGCTTGAAGATCATATGCTAGATCGTTTCAACGAGAAGGAATCTAAATAAGGGGAAGATGATCAGTATCCAAAATCCCAATCGTGATTCATGAATCGACAGCAATCAAATACCTTTCAAGAGAAGCTCAAACGAAACCCTCAAACCCAAAATCGGAAGGTCCAGCCAGGCCCATCAGACTCCCCCTCATCAGACATCAATCATCATTGTCGAGCCCATTCACCAGCCACCCCTCATCATTGTTATCGGGTATCGGTGACCAGATCACCTATAAAATCCAAACCCGAAAACCCGGACCTGTTAAGTGGGTTCCGGGCCGGGTTTGACCCGGTCCGATAATTTCCCTATCGGGTCAGCCTGATAAGGTTCGGGTCGGACCGGGTTTCAAGACCCAATGTGCACCCCTAGGCTTTACTACCAAGGTCCTGCTTGAACTCAATATTTCCCTTAAGTCAAAACTCAGATGATTCGAAGGCTATAAGTAAGGTACTTTGGAGAAAGCAAGCCTCATTGGTCGTTAGTGGCCATTCATAATCGAATTGGTGGGTAAATCCAATATAAGGTATCCCTAAGTTGTAGCTCAGCTAATAAAGGACATGAGTGTGTTGAGTGATAGTCTGAGTGAGACTCCAGTGTAGCAAAATGATAATAATAAGTGAAAATGAATTTATAGATCCATTTTATTATATTTAAATAGGTGGTCAATAAGTAACACGCTATAATACTTGTTCAAGAAAATGTATTTGTAGAATGGTGTCTCTTTCCTTAATTTGTTACAAAGTGTTTCATTTTTAACTATTATCTCTAATTATAATTGTTCGACAGAACACTTGTTTTTTGTTCATTTATCTAACGTTGGACAAGTGCTTCATTTTTTTTAGATACAATTCACAAACTCACTCAATACTCTACCCAAGTCCCTAACTATCAGTGTTAAACCTTGGTCATTTCTATGGAGAGAGAGGTGCCTTGCTATTGAACTAACAATGGATTGGCGATAAATACTTCATGGGCTGCCATGTCGTGAAGATCGTTCTTAGGAAAATCATCTTCTTGGAAGATTGTTGAGATACTTTTTTTTTTAATTTATCTTTTTTCTTGTTGGAAAATAATATGGAAAACGTCAATAGAAAATAAATAAAAATAGAAATAAATACTAGCATTGTTAGGAACTATCTTTCAAGTATTGACCCAAAATCTTCCCATTTACGTTTTGGGTGTTATCACAATTTCCTCCTGCCACTTTCAATTTTGGAACTTTTTTTTTTAAATTACAATAATAATGGGAAATACCAAATCAGATAAATCCTTAGATATTGCAATATATCATTCATAATTGTGACATTGAGTTCTAATTAGTGCCTTTTTCTCTCCAATTAATGATGCAATTCAATATGACAACATCTTGAAGATTAAGCTCACCATGATTATATGATTCTCGTCACCAACAATTTTTATTGTTGTTTTTGAGAAGTTGATACAGTGAGAGCCTGAGAAATTTTATGCTAATAAAATTTTACATTTGCAGATAAATGAGGACAATGATCAACAAAATAGAAGTTAGGCTTGAGCTTATTGAAAGAAAAGTAAGCACAGTTTCCTAACTAAAGTCAAGAAAGAAAAGAAAAGAAACATAAGAATATAAGCATGCAAAAGAAGAAGGGAACAAATGGAAAGAAAAAGAAAACCCACTTACCTAAAATGGGCTTGTTCAAAAGGTAAAAGTTTTAAGTTTTTCGTGATATATAGCCAAGGCTGTAAGCATGTCAGGTTATGGTCCCGTCTAGTTGAAACTGGACTCTAATCCAATTATGCTTTCATGACCTAAATAACTTGTGTAATTTAGAAAAGCATATGATACGATATGAGCTACTCATAAAATCCATAAGTCTCAGATAAAAAACGGACCAATCGTTATGGTACTTGACTCTAACTGATCTTGGCTCCTCTGAACTACGGTTTGCACCCGAAGGTTGTTGGTTCAAAACTGCACTACCACACTGGGGCCACAATAAATTTTACCTGGCTTAATCTCTTGGGCCCTTAGGGATTATTCTGGCCCAAAGGGCTGGGAACCTTGCGTTATAAAAAAAAAAGACTCATTTTTTTTTTTTCAACTGGATGTAGCTGGTCCCAATTCAATCCATTACAACCCTAAAAAACACATGCAATGTCTAAAAAGGAAGGTATAAATTCTACTATCTTCATATGTTAAGCACATTAAATTATTCTTTGAAAATGACTCTTCACCCTTTTCTCATATGAGAATAAATCTAGAAAAGCATGGGATAATTGTGTCGACACCTTTTTTGGAGCTCATTTGCGGGCCTGTTTGGTAACCTTATTTGTAGAGTGAAGTGAGGTGAAGCCTTAAATTAAGAGATAGTAAAATATAGAGGATGTCTAATCATAATGTGTAATGTGATGACTTTTTTGTCTTTACTCTTTAGTTGCTTAATAATGGATGTTTTTTACTTTTTCGTGTAAAAAGTAGATGGCCTTTTGTAAAATCTTTTTAACTTTTTTTTGTGTAAAAAGTCGTTTATCTTTTGTAATTTAGTAGTTGGGAATGTTGATTTTTGACTTTCTTTTTTTTTTGATAAAAAAGTGGAGAATTTTAGATATTGCCCCCTTATCTTTTCATGAAAGTGTTCTCAAGGGTGGATGAGTTTAGAAAATTTTATTATCTCATCTCATGGGCTTGGAGGCAGTTGGATGGTGCCAACTTCCCCTCACATCACTTTAATAGTGAAGTTACTAAACTTGCCCAACCCAAACATGAAAGTGTTCTCAAGGCTGGATGAGTTTAGAACATTTCATTATAATCTCATGGGCTTGGAGGCAGTTGGATGGTGCCAATAGTCCAATAATGAAAGAGGATCTTGACCACCAATCAGTGGCCCATGAACAGTGAAGATGATGTAAATGCTACATAAATCCACACAAATACAGGGAATTGACGGCTTGACATACACTTCTAATCTTTGATGATGTTGAGCACCCAACATCCATGTTGGGACCCGTGAGGGCAGGTCGGCCCAAGCAAGAAAACTGAGAGTGTTGGGAAAATATGAGACGATATGGAGGCAATTCCATATGTCCAGGCATGGCATCATGATATATATCCACTTGGCATTTGGAAAGAGGTACAATCATAACGTTTCCACGGAACCGAAAATACTGCAAAACATTGACATTTCCATGGAAAGCGACAAAATGGTAGTGACGTCATCTAACGGATGGAAGTTTAGCGTCGGGCTGCCGTTAAGTAGTCTCCTGTGAGCTGAGATTTCAGAAAAGGGCAGTCCCACAACTGTAAATATACGGACAAATGGGGACAGAAATATCGTCTTTGGTATCTGCTCTTTGCCATTTTGGGTAAAAACACTATTCATGATTCTTTCCGTTCACTTGCACTGCTGAAAGGCAGCTTGTGGCGAATCGATGCACATTCCTGATAGTGGGCCCCACACCACTCCACCTTGTCCTCTTTCTCAATTCTGGATTGCCCCCCATGGCCCATGCAGTGTGACGTAATTACTAGAATGCCACCATCCCTTTTTTGAGTTTTTTTAATTATTAAATTGCCCCATAATGGCATCAGCTACAGGGAATCCAATGTTGAGAAGATCTTTTGTTGGGAAATTGAAAGTCAAATTTCTTTTGATATAAAAGTTGTTGTTACACTTATGGGTATGGATATTGTACACATCATCGGATTGATTTGAAATTTGACATTAAGTGATTTCTATTTTGATGTCTTTGATTTAGTGGAATTAATTAAACTTGGGTGTTAACTCGTGTAAGGGCCTCGCCAAACTAGTTGGACTCAAAACGACTCAATGACCTACCAAAGCCGAGTCAACTCAGTTGAGTCAAAATCGAGTATCGGACAGTAGATTATCTGAGTTTCCAATCTCCTTTCATTGGTGATTTTGGTAGCTTAATGCCAATGGCCATTTCTTGGGTCAAAGGATAAGCAGGCTGGGCCTGGGCCTGGGCCGACCTGTCTAAGGAGCTACCAAGTCCAAAATCCATAGGAGTAGTGGGGCCATTTCCGTAATAATTGGATGAGAGAAGGGCATGTAATTGGATGAGAGAAGGGCATGTGTGTGGAAAGAGAAATGCAGCAGCGTTGACGAAAGAAGACAAGGTGAAGTTGGGGAGGCGAGATAAGGTACTTAGACGGTGGTCGGTGGGCCATGCCGAATACAAGTACCATGTGCAGGCATGTGCGGGGTCTAGCCGCCTTCATTATTTTAGGGCCTTGGTGGGCCCCACACACCATATCTACTTTCCATCCCTGCGTTGTGCATTCCAAGTGCCACATCCCAAGTTCTAACCATACAGTAGATTGGGTTGTCAAGTTTAATCAGCTGTTTTTTTTTTTAATTATTATTAGGGAGGGTGTTCAAGCTTTTTTGAAGGGTAAATTAGGAAGAGATCATTCAATACCGTGTTATGCATTAATATTTAAGACTTAAAGTCCCTTACGCATGTGATTAATTCAGACAATGGTCTTTAAGCATTTGACATCATATTTTTTATGACTAATTTTCCATTCTAATCATTTAAATGGGTGTCATGCAATTTAAATCTGGATTTTAGCTCCAACTCATTTTATATTTTGGATTATTTTTCAATTTAAATGTAGTAAGATGAGTTTTCAATCAACTTTTAAATTTTAAATTGGAGGGAATGACAATTGATGAAATTTTGCCTAGCATGACTTGCTTGGTGCTACTTTTTTTTGTGTCATCTTCCCTCCTTTATGTGCTTTTGGCTGTCCACATGCATATACAACTCAGATAAATTGATATGAAACTCATCTCAGTCCAAAGCAAAGTAAAATAAAATAAAATCATAACAAATTTATTTAAATTCACTTCAAACACAGATAATTTCATATTAGATTCAGATGAGTTTTTATTAAAATTAGATAAATTCAAACCAAATCTAGTTAGATAATCTCATATCGAAGTGATATTACTTGTTTTCAAATTGGTTATGATTTCCAACAAAGATAAATTTATATAAACTCACGCCAAAGTCAGATAAATTCACATTAAAGTTAGATAAATTCAAAGTAATTTCAGATAAATGCACTTAATTCATATCACACTCAGATTAATTCATCTCCGACTTTGTCTTTTTTATTTTATTATATTTTAAAGTCAAATAAAATCATGTGAAATCCAGTTAATTTCATACCAAACTCATTATTTTATAAGAAACTCAGATAAACTCAATAAAAACTCAAAGAAAATAGTTTCAAAGTAACATAAACTCATTTAAAACCTTGTTTAATTGATAACAAATGTAGTTAAATTGAAATCAAACTCAGAAAAATCATGTAATATACAGATAAATTCATTTTAAGTCCTGTTTAATTGATCGTAGACTAAGATAACTTCATATAAAGCTTAGATAAATACATGTCAAAGTCAAATAATTTCATATCAAGCTCATATAAATTCAAACCAAAACTTAGATAAACTTATGTCAAACTCAATTAAGTTTAAGTCAAGATGATTCGGTTACTCGAGGTCACTGATGAATTGATTTTGCTTCTTTCTGCAGTTTCCTTCATCTTCGCTTTCAGAATCTTTATTTTGCTTAGATTTCAGAGTGTATGACGGAAGTGGTGCGTGTTTGGTGACGTATAGAGTATATAAAGAGAGAGCGTTTTTATCTTTTTGACTCATTTAATATTAAAAGAGGACCGCTGCCTCTATGAGAAAAAGACTTAGACCACGAGCTATGAAACGTAGTGTTAAGGGACCTACCCCCGAATGCCCATTTTTTGAACTGGACTAATTCCTATGGGCTCAGGCTCACGGGGGAGCTTAGTAAGTTCCTTGTAAATTCCCTGTAACCCTAGTGTGATAGCGCAGTTTCGAACCCTCAACTTCCGAGAACAAACTGAGCTGCCATTCGGAGTTTAATCAGCCGTTCTTCACACGAGACCTGGTGAAATTTAGGAGTCCCACTAATCATATCCAGAAATATTTAGGTGAGAATTGCATGCATATAATACGGTCCACTTGACTTGGCCCACGTATGGTGGAGTTACCCCCTCACATACCAATTTACCATCCTTCATAATTATAATTTGTGGGAACCCAGAGTTAGTACTCATTCTATAGGGGTATTCATGACCCGGGCTAAGCAATATCCAGGCTCGGCCCAAAAATAATTGGATTTTTATTTGAGCATGTACAAGGTGGGTTACGGACGTGAAGCTCGAGCCTTTTCTTCTTCTTCATTTTTTCCCCATTTTTAAGTGCGGAATTAGAAACTAAAATTTTACTATTTTTTTCTTCATTTATAGAAAAATACCTTCAATGCAAACAGAATACAGATTACATCATAGAAATGATAAAAACTCGTTGTCTAATAAAAACTGGGACTTGATCCCACCATGCCCTTTCGATTATAAAGACTTTTACTGCTTAAAAAGTAACCATCATGCCAACAAGCTTTCTATTTTTGATTCTTTGGAGTGCCCAAAGTACCCAACTGATTTTTCTTCTCCCTTTCCATGCCCTACGGAAAAAACAAACAGTAGGTCTATCCAATGCTCATGACAAGCCTGACAATAATTACCACTCAAATTCATAATCTAAAAACTTGAAAACCCGATTAGAGTCATTTACAGTATTATCAGCTCGATTAACTCACATGGGTTTGACTGAATCCAATAAAGCTTGGTTGCACTTGTTTGATACTCTGTCTCAGTGAATTTAATCATCCAATCAACTCAGGTTGGGTAAAGTCAAAATGGGTTTGGTATTTTTATTGTTGACCAAAAGCCAAAAGTAGGTGGTTTTGGCATCGGAGGCCGTGCGTGCGGTCTTATTAACTTTTGTTGCTTTCTCTAATCAAACACCTTAATTAATATATAATGACTGCAAGGACATTACTTCTAGGCTCTAGGATTATATTCAGGAAAAATTTCATACAAGGCCTTAAGCTTTTGTCTTATTTCAAAAAAAGACATAAGTTTTAAAAAATTTCAAATTAGTCTCTAAATCTTTTAGAATGTTTTAAATTAAGGACACTCGTCCATTTAAATCTTTTTTTCGGTAACTTTTTTCCTCAAAATTCTTACATTACCCAAATTACCCTTCATTAAAATAAGATCTTCCTTCACGATATTTTCTTTCTTTTATTCACTGACAACTTCACAGTTATTAATGACAACTAAGCATCTCCACGACGACCGGTTAAATGTAGTGGTTGCTGGAACCATTTCATGGCTTTAAATGAAGGGTGCTTTTGGTTTTTAAAAAAATTTAAAGAAAAGTCATCAAAAAATACTATTACATGGCAGAATGTCCTTAATTGAAAAACTTACTGAAAAGTCAGGAACTAATTTAAAAAGTTTTGAAACTTGTTTTTTTTTTTTCAAAATAAGGCAAGAACTTAAGGCCTTATATGAAATTTCCTGGCCTAATCTATCATTTCTTGGCCTCTACTTTAGATAAAGATGAGCTAAAAAATGCCTCTAATAAGGGAATTCTTCATGGGTATCCCAAAAAAGGGGGATCTCTTCATGTTAAATGGTTCGAATTAAAATAGATGATTCTACATAGCTAGGAATATTTAATTCTCAGATCTAAGAAAAAATGTTGACTATTTAACTATTGGGCCTTGGGCCAGGCTTGGGCTTGACTTTTTTCTTAAGGGCCAAGGTCGAGGTTTGACAGGTAGGCCTACAGGGCAAGACCAGGCCTAATTTTGAGGCCCCATTACAAATGGGCCAGGCTGGACATCGTTGGGCCCGGCCTAGCCTGGCACATTGGCCCTCTCTTTATGTCGCACGAGAGAACTGATAGGTGGGTAGGATGGCCATTCCGGCAGGAAGTGCCAAAGATCTAGGTGTTAAAATTGCACTCAAAGTTTAGGATTTAGGTTTTAGGGTTTAAATTGGTGGTCGGTGCCACTGGTTGGTTGAGGACCAGACCGGACCACTAACTCAGCAAATACTAGGGGTGTTCATGTCCCGGCTTGGCCCAACTGAAGTTTGTCCAAGCACAGCCCATGTAATTATCAGGCCCAATAAATAGCCTGCATCCAGCCCATGGCCTGGAATTCAGGTACAGGCCAACCCAGGCGGCCCATTTAATAATCAGGAGCTAGGCCCTGGCGGGACTCATGGACCTAATAACAGAGCCCAAATGCAGCCCAATGGGCTCCAGGCTCATGCTCAACCCGCCCCTATCGCAGAGCTTCCAGGACCATGATCACCACTTCCGGAACCAGATGACCATGGCATGCTGCTTACTGAATACCCTGTATGCATATAAGCCCTTCAGGAAGGCCGGCTCAAACCTTTATTTGGGTCTGGGCGGCTCGATCAGGGCCCATGTTGAGTCCAAACCCCTAAACAAAGCCAGATCCACGCCTAGGGTCACAAGTTGATGGGACCTATATTATGCTTATTTATATCTTCTATGTACATCCATTGCATATATACCATCCACAAAATAAGCTAATATCAAGATAGGAAAAATATAGTGATATAGGTAGGACTTTTGCAGCACATTGAAGGCGGCGTGCTTTCTTGGGTTAAGTAGAGTCCATAGTGATTGTTGAAGTTATATGTTTGAAAGACTCCAACCCATTTTACCACTTTTTTTCTCCTCTTCCAAGGGAAAAGAACTCATTTATTCTAGACCTTCATGAAACTTAAATATTTCAAACAAGAGGTATACTCATTCTAGAAATCCAAGAAGCCCAACAACCAAGAATTTTAATGAAAGCAATAAGCTTGGATTGTTCTTTCTCCTATCCAATAATCCTACCCTCCCTTTTATCTGCTGCAAAATAGGAAAGAAATCACTGAATCATTCCATTGGTGGCATCAATTTGGATTTCATAGGATGATCAACTTCATGATACTGATATTCCCATTTGTGGCTTTGAAACATTTGGATTGATAGGATTGTCTTTAATTTCTAATCGGTGGCCCACCTCAGATTATCCATTTTTCTCCCAACATTATTTTATTTTTCCTTCTCTTCAGGCCCTAAATATACCTACTTTATAAATTATACATTTAGAACTGCTCCTATTCATTCCAGCAAGAAAACACAAGAAAATGAGGTTCCTTGGTCTACTTTGATGACTTTATTTTCTTTGAAGAAACCTAGATATCTTGTTTGCTGTTGAGTGTTCAAATTATATGATAGTGTAGTTTATCTACCAGAAGGTCCAGAACAGTATCCCTTCAATGATTGTTGGCTTGAGGAGGGTGTCATTTGGGTTGGGCCGAACCTGAAACTCTGTGCAGCCCGGCCCTACCACAAATGAAACTCGGTTTGGGCTTGGGTCAAGCTCGGTCCTGAATTTTAAAACCGGCGAGGAAAGAGGGCTGGGGTTTAGGCTTTGGTGCCCAAACTGAACCTAGTTTCCCAACTTATGCATGTCAACTTGTTCACTGATGATCTCGCCCAGGAGAACTATGAGCAAGAGCGCAATGGGGTCCACAGGGGACAAGGGAGTGGGGGTTCTGATGGGCTATGTTTATATAAGGGGTCCACCAAACATCCGATCACGAGATGATGGAGATATCCCTCCAGAACCCCAAGAACTCGATTGTTTTAAATTGAGATGCACTTGGGTAGGCAATTAATAATTTGGATCGAGCTTGAGTTGGATACTTTACTTTTTTCATTTGGGTCAGTTTTGGATTTGGGTTTGTCCATCCATGTACACATTTTAAGTCAATACCCAACCCTCTCTCATAGATGTAGGATAAACGGGCACGCCAATGAAGTCCCTGGTCCTAACCCCCTAAGAAAAAAAGTAACCATAAACACACCGCATGAGTCATCACTCAATATACTAATCTTTAGCTTGTTAGACTCAACGATTGGACAGATGGTCCCAATCCCAAATATGCTACCACGGCCACCCTACGCAAATCTCTCTTCCTTTCTCACGCTCTTCATCACTCTTTAAAGCCACCATCACTCCATTCCTTTCTCCTCCAAGCCTACAACGAGGTTCTCTCTCTCTCTCTCTCTCTCAATGGCAGTTGAAGATTGTGGAAAGCCTTGTGTGGGTGGTATGCAGAAAGAAGAGGTGGTGGTTGTGCCATGCCAAACCAAGGTACCCCTGTGGCCTCTTTTGGTGCTAAGGGGGCTAGCACTTTGTGCTACGGTTTCAGCTACACTTGTGATGGCACTTAACAAGCAAACCAAGACCATGGTTGTGGCATTGATTGGAAACACTACCATCACTGGAGGTGTTACTGCCAAGTTCCAACAAACCCCAGCTTTTGTGTAATCTCTCATTCCTTTTTTTTTTTCTATAAATCCTGTCATGCTCATATAATTTTATTTACTTAATCGACCAGATTTCATGATACAAACCTGTTGATATTTGGCTAGTGTGGGTGTGGACCCCTTTGGGATAATGGTCAAAGTTATAATCTTTCATTATGGAAAGAACTTTGAGCACCATGCGTTAATCATAGCGGAGCCCATCAGGTCAAAATTAAGTTCGGATCACTGGCAATTCTTGATGGGCGGACCCACAAGATTTTCCCTCTTGGGCTCAATGTAAAAAAAAAAAAAAAGAAATCTTGGGGGAGGGGGGCAACTGTAAAAAAATAAAAATAAATTAATTTTCAGAATTTACAAGGGATTTTTAGACTTTTTTGGGGTCTGGATGGGGGCTGAAGCTCCGTACCCTTGTACTTGGTTCCACGCTGACGAGTATATGGGCTTCGAAAATTGGGGATGATAATTATTTTCAGGCTTTTCCCTGTGTTAATGTTATTTTTTTAACAATCAAACATGCAATGGGTGTTGGATTGGACATGAAATGGATGGTCAAAATAGAAACTTCATAGTCTCTCTATTTCATGACCTTAGATGAATGACCTCATTTTTATAACCGGTAACTCTTCAAAGACTCTTGTACAAGGGCGGACTCAGGCACAAGCACGTGGGTGCGGTCTCACCCGTTAAACTTGGTGCACTTAAAAAATTCCAATAAAAATCGTGGGTCTACCCTCAAAATCCTCATGAAGACCCTCGATTTAGCTCCAAAACCAAACTACTTATTAAGGTCCGCACCTCTCAAATGAAAATCCTAAGTCCGCCACTGCTCTTATATATGGTGAGTACAGAGGACTCTGCAAACTCTGTCTGCAAACTCTGTCAATTGTCTTATTATGTAGAGTTTCCAGCTTCAAATCCATTTTACTTGATTTGAACAAACCATAAATCAAGTTTCTGTACATTTTTTTTTTTTTTTGAAACAATACATTACCATGAACTTTCAAGCGTGATAAGTGATCTGGGCCTTTCACCTGGTGGTCTCACTTGGCCTAGTATCATCCCTAACGGATCAAGACTCCAAGAACATGCAGTGAGGTGCCATTAGACTATGATCTTGATTGGATGTTCAGGTGGGGTCATCCCCATTGCCGCAATTGTTCTCTGGGTGGTGGTCTCCACAATCATAGCCGTCCAATCCTCATCATCTCCATTGTTGTTGTCTTTGGGTTTCTTTGCGTGTAATTTCACAAACTTCTGTTTCTTTCATTACTTTTCTAGTTTTCTTGTCATTGACCTTGTGATGCAGGTTCTTCGTGACAGCCAATGCCATAGCAACTCTTCATAACATGTCCTTGTTATTGCTGGGTTACTTTGGTGATAAGTTTTATGTCAAGGGCTTTGGACTTTTGATCACAATCTCAGACATGGTACTTGGAATTTATATTGCTTCTTAATCCAATCTACAAAGGAATAGCCGTGCTTCTATTGGCTTCAAGTGCCCATATGGTGAAAGTGCTCATAGGCCGGGTCAGCCAGAGACTGGCCTGATTGGGCTGGTTTTGGGCTCTTTTTTAGACCCATGGGGTTACCGGGATATGATTTTCTGGCCCAATTCTCAAATAGATAGGTCTGAGTGTATAAATGCTTAAAGCCCATCCGGGCCTGACATTTTTAACACAATGGGTGCATATATGTTGCAAATGGGCTGAGCCAATGCCTGGCCCTGACATCAGGCCCATAGTCTGGATTGGGCCAGAATATTAGGTCTGATCCAGCCTATGAAAATCCCTACCAAGTATCTCTCTGACTGGTGCATTGTATGGTCCTTAGATTGAAGTCTTCCGCAGCCTCTATCAAGTGTCTCGTATGTTTAAGAGTACCTGTAAATGGATTTACTCAAGGTCCCAACGATCGATAGATTGGTCCATGTTCCAATGAGTCTAGTCTTACCATCTTTGGATGATAAACTCTTTCAAGATTTGATTGGTTGTAAAAGTTTTGCCAAACCAAAATTTGAGTCTATTCCAAATGACGGTCGTAGTTTCGACCAATCCAGCTAACCCACCTTAATGGGAAAAAGAGAGTTCCTTCTATGTATTTAGTCACCAGAGTGTTAATGTAAGTTGCAGAAATAACTAGTACTAGTTGATGAGCAGGTGATGGTGGCTCTAGTCTCATCTGGGGCTGCTGCTGCAGCATCCATTGCTGACCTAGGAAAGCATGGCAATTCACATACGCGCTGGAACAGGATTTGTGGCAGATTCAACACCTTCTGCGACCACACTGGCGGTGCCCTCATTGCATCTTTCATCGCGGTGGGCCTTTTGATGGCTCTAAACGCGCTCTCTACCATCAATCTATACAAGAAACAAGCACCCCAGTATTAGAAGGCCCTGCATCTGTACATTTGCGGGCCACAATCGATCGCAACATCCTCTGCTTCAGTATATCCTTGATATGTTTTATGTTGGTGATAGATAATCTGCTGTTTTTTTTTTTTTCCAATTGTAGATTACTTCTTGAAAAAAGAAAAAAAAAAAAAAGTTCACAGCAGCAGATTAGTTACAGTCACAAAGTTGTATTTGGACAATTTACAGTATCATGGATTTAAGCATACAATTCAGTGCAATTTTATTTCCCAGTTTGCAATAATCATACAGATCAGATGGTCGTTCCCAGTCAAGTGTGATTTGGATTGCATCTGTCCAAATCAAATTGAGAGAATGGAGATTGAATCCAAATGAATTTAAAAAGTTCAAGGACTAATTCCTAGCTTAAAATTTCCTCAGGGAGTAAACAATTGAGAAATAGTGACTCTAACTTGTTCACTTACTAGAATTCCTGACAGGAATTCAGGCTGTCTGGGAATTCAGAATTCCTGTCAGGAATTCTGTGTTTCATTACCAGAATTCCCACAGAATTCCTGGGCATTTGAAATTCCAAGCATTTCAAATTCCAAAAAACCCAGCATTTGAAAAACCACTTTAACAAGTAGGATTTGGAAATCTCACTTGGCACATAAATAGGATTTGGAGCTCAGGTAGGAATTCAGGCCATGAATGAAACAACGAATTTGGAATTCCAGAATTTGGTAGCATTTCAAATATCAGGATTTGAAATTCCCAGACAACCACCAGACATGAATTCTATGAATTCTAGTAAAGAAACGGGCCCTAAATCTCAGCCTTGAGAAGTGAATGGGTAGTGATAGGACTGCCCCGCGCGCCCTTGCCCTTGGGTCATCTTAAGCTTGGCCCATTGCCATTCCTCAAGGTAAGAAGGGTATGTGGTATCTTTCCTAGAATTGACTGGATTTCCTAGAGCTCAGGATGGGTTTGGGTCGCGTTAAGCCCTGACTGGGTCCAACCCAAAATTACAATGTCCGGGTCCAAATTTAAGTCAGACGTGTTAGGCAAGGTTACCATTGGTTGTGTTACGGATCCAATTAATTGCTATAATTGGATTGGGTCTGAACCTGTCACAGTTTTTTTTTTTTAAGGTTTGCATGCTAGGGGCGTGTCTAAAAGCAAGCCAATTCAATTGGACCCAAGTTCTTATCAAAAGCAGCTGGCTGAACACGGCCCAATTGTGTGTGTGTGGCTGTGGCACAATTGACTTGAAATGGATTAAGCAAGGCTCGAACCCTACTGCTTAATTCGTGGGAGTTAATGTCTCTATCACCAAGCTATGCATTATAATCGTATTGGTATCATATGTTTTTTAGATAAACTAGGCATGGTTACTTTTATTTAGTTTCTCATATGAAAAAGCTCTTTTTTTTTTTTTTTTTTTGCTATCGGAGGGTTCCCAATCTTTTGGGTTGGACTAATCCCTCTAGGTCTAGAGGGAACTTGGATAAACTCCTCTGTAGCCTCAGTGTGGTAGTGAAATTTCAAACCCACAACCCTCGGATGCAAACCGTGATCATATGTCAACTGAGCTACCCCTTGGAGTTTATAAAAAACAAACTCTTAATATTCAATGATCATATGGTTCATTACCTCTTTCATTACATTTAATAGTACGAACCTACAATTTGTTGTTCTCTCCTATGAAGGGCTATGTTCCAAAGATCACTTTAGTTAACTAAGTTTAAAAGGTACCTTGATGCATATAACACTTAGATATAGTTTATGTTAGAATTAGTGGATTGGGACCTACTGGCAAGTCCGTAAATATGGCCCCAACCATAAAAAAGGCTCCTCACTTCAACTCTATGGTCGAGGAAATGGACAATGCTATTGAGACCTCTTTAACACCTCTCCTCAAAGGTCCTCTCCCCTTGGCCATATAAGGAGATGATGCGAAGAAGAAAATATATACATCTAGAATTACTATCTACTTCTTCATTTAGATTACTGTTTGGCAAAATATTCTAAGAAACCATTAAAAAAAATAAGTGTAGAAGAAATTAAATTATAAATTATTTAAAAATGTTCGGTGAAAACCAGTCCAGGCTAAGACTTTTTTTTTTTATAAGGGCTGAGTTTGAGCTTGACATTTAGGCTAATAAAATCACACTAGACCATATTTTGAGGCTCCATTATAAAATTGATTGAGCACAATGACCAGTCATATACTTTCTATATATGTGCAACCAAATAGCAAATTTGGAAAATTGTTTGAAAACCCACTAGCCGCAGAACTAAGATTATTTTAGGGGTGTTCATGGGCCGGGCTGGTTCGGGCTAACGCATATCTAGGCCCAGCTCAGATTTAGAAACACTGGCCCAAGCCTGGCCCAACACAACACGGGTCATAAAAGTTAGACCTGAGCCCACCCATTTATTCAAACGGGTTGGGTTGAGCCAGTCTTTTCATCACTTTTGTGGGCATTGGAACACTAATTAAATTAAATTACATGCATTTCTTTCACAAACTAGGCTAGGCCTTACTACAGCTTTTCATCACTTAATCAAAGCCCGGCCTAGTTATTAATCGGGCCCTAATTACATATCCAAGCATGGTCCATGAGCACCACTAGATATTTCCCTTGTGGGAGCCAACGTAATAAAAGTAGCACAAGTTTTTGTAAGAAAAGGGACTTTCTAAATATGGGATGGGGATGGGGCTGGGGCTGAAACCAACCTCTCACTACAATCAACTTTTTTAAATAGATCTTTAGATCAATAGAGATGATTATTTGTGAAAAAAAAAAAAAAAAAAAAAAACCCATAAAAGTAGCTAGTAGATGGTTATCCAACAAGTTCTCTGAAAAAATTCTATTGATCTAGCTCAATGCATTGCATCATTTCTAATTCATGAATGGGGGAGGATAAAGGCAATGATATCTCATTCTTTCAAAGCCAATTATCATTAATAAAGCTTTCATGCATTCTAGTTGGTGAATAAACAAACAACAAAGTCAAAAGGCTATCTTGTATGGGGATAAATATACTTTACTTATTACATCACTTCCAAAGGAAACCACATAATCAAAAGGCAATCTTCCATGGATGCAGGGGCGGATCCAGGACTTCTAATCTGGGGGCTGCACTTAACTTACACTAAAAAAATAGTAACAATGTCTCACTAAAAACTATAAAAAATTCTTCTATTCATCATATCCTTTAAAAGGAAACCCTTGTAGTGCAAGCATCCGAATACATTGAATAACATTTTGGAGAAGCAACCGATTATTTGCAATTGCTTCTTTAGAAAGTGTATTGAAAACACTATCTATATGTCGAGAAGGATTCATTAGGTTCTTTAATTTGAAATAAAATTAAACTATTAAAATAAATGTAAAAACATTGATGCTCATTTATAACTTGAAGAATGGGTCGGCACTAGTCAATGGCCCAGGCACGGTTTTTTTTTCCATACACCACAACGGCCCTATTTTTCTTTTTCTTTTTTTTTTTCCTCAATTTTTACCAAATAAATATTGGATTGAATGGAAAATACTTACCACTCTTCCCTTCCCTGGAAGCCGTCTGAATTTCATTTCTTGACAGCAATACTGCAATAGCCATCCCACTCTAGGCCTTGGTTGGTGCAAATGTCTTCTCATCAATCCAACCCATGAAAACCCTCCCGAAACCTCCCTCGCCAAGAAGTCTATCGGGACTGAAGTTCCTGGTCGCCTTCTTCAACCCTGCAAAACTGAAAATCTTTAAAATGGGAGTAATGAGAAGGATCTGTTTGTTTGGGGAAACCTCATCCAAACGGCTCGAAAATGCAATCCCAGTTCCCGAATGCGTCCCTTCATTGTTGGTGTTATGTGCAATCCTTGCAAATTTAAGATAAGAGAAGAGGAACAAAGGATTTGAAGGAAACTCATTTGAGATTATGTAAACATGGAGAGATATGTGAATAAAAAAGGGAGAAGAAAATAGAGTAGCACATGAAAAAACAGTCACAGAGAAAATATTGTATTTGAAAGAAATCACATGTACGCAAAAGGAGAAATGGATTTTGATAAAAGGACCCAGAAGAAGAAACAGAAACAAAAGATGAATTCTTTCCAAAATTAGGAGAAAGAGAGAGATAGAATATAATAGATATCTTGAATTACTCAAACTATGAACTGAAAAGGCAAGAAAACAACCCATATAAAAAACTAAATTTTTTTTTTTTGGGCTGAAACCTTGGGTGGGCTGCAGCCACCCCCGGCCCCCCTTCATCCGCCCCTGCATGGATGCAACATGTACTTATTGTGATTTCAAACACTTTATACCTGTCCCTTTATTGTGTTTGTCTTTGATATCATAAGGTGCAGATGAAGTAAGTTTGGTGTTACATACATAATAGGGGCCCATTTTTCTGTCACTTCGCTTTCGAAAGTCAGAGCTTCAAACTGTGAGGACGAAACGCATGCATTGAGAGAGTACTGGTGGGCTACATCCCAACTGGGTCCAACAGACAGGATCAAAGATAAGATCCGGGATAGAGTGTGGTTCCCATGATCTTTGTAGTATTCGGAATTGGCGAAAACAGCCTTTCTAGATGGTAATACGAATTCCATGCACTGAAAATGATGATTAGTTTTCTTGATTAAAGAATGCTGTTCTTTATGGCCCATTTGGATCCTTGTTAGCTTCCTTGATTAAAGAATTCTAACCTTTATGGCTCATTTGGATCTGACTGAGAAAGGCCAACATATATAGCTGGACGTCCGAGAAGCAAAACCTAGATTCATGTTTAGAGTCCAAATCTCTAAACAATTGGTTATCCTGTTAGCTTATCCATTTGGATATGGCATGAGATAAGCATATGTTTGAGGAGAGCATTCTATATTTCCATGATGATCGTGGAGAATGAAGCTGTCTTCCGGGTGCGGACAATTCTAAGAAAGTAGTGGTTATAAACCCACATAGAGCGACGATCATAAATTAGGCATTTTTTATATTTTAATATTATTATAAAAATTTTATTTTTCTTGCTTTTTTATGATGCGAAATTATTAATTAGGTTTTTATATTCAAGTTTTGCTAACCTATCTTAAGCCACCCCAAAACCCATATGAGAATTTTGGGCCCATTCCAAAACTCACATGGAAATTTTGGGTCACAAAATCCAACTACCTATTTGGCTCCAACCCCCCTGCGCAGCATGAGTCAGGACCATCCAAGATGGACTTCAGAGGTGTTCCCCACGTATGGGATGTTCCAGATACACAGTGGTCATATGCACTGTGCGCAAGTGAATAAATTCCGGCGGGGGCCCATTGTTTATCTTAAATTTTAAGATCTATTATTAGGGTTGAAACCCCAAGCTATAGATTTATTACAATCACATCATGGATCAAATCTGAATGTGCCCCTATTAAAATAGGATGTACAAAATTAATGAGAAACCTTGTGAAATAAGTTCATTACTAAATATATGGCTGAGATTTGATACACATGGACTGCTAAAAATATAATGGTATGTTAGAATCAATTGAACTCCTAGCCATAGAAATATAAGGTGCAGATTTGAAAATATAATGGGCATAAATGACACTTTCAAGGCTCCATGAAAATCTTGGTCGTATCTTTTCAAATTATTATGGGGCCTTATATTTTGGGGAGAAAAAAAAAGAGATGGCAGTTAACAAGTTTTCTATTTTGAAATTTTAAAAGATGTCATTTGCTATTATGGGGCCTTTTTTTGTGCCTTATTTTTTGGGGCCTAAAGCAATTGCTTTCTTGGCCTTATGGTTCAACCGCTCTGAACCCACCTCATATCGGTACAAAGCTAAGAATAAGATATTTAAGTTGATAGGTGGAAGACCCAAACATATATATCAAGCCTTCGACTTTATGATTTCATCAGTAGATTGGCATTCATCACCATGAGATACTAGCAAGAAAGACCCGTGCTAAGCCCGAGTCTAAAATATTACTAAATTCTTACATCAAATTGTGATCCCCTTTGATCGGTTAGGAAAATAAACTTAGATCATTTAAACTTTGTGGCAAACTTAACTAAAAATTATAATAGATTTTAATAAAGAGAATTCATTGGGTAAAAAGAAAAAAATTAATATGAAATTTGATAAGAACAAATTGAACACATACTGCCCGGGCCGTATTTTGGAGCAGCATGGGTTCAATGTGTTCTTATATTTATATATTTGTGATTAGGTATATAAAGAAATTTATTTTTCTTATTTAAATAGAGTTTATTGGGTGAAAAGAAAAAAATTAATATGAAACTTGATAAGAATAAATTGAACCCATGCTGCCCGAGCCGTATTTTGGAGCAGCATGTGTTCAATGTGTTCTTATATTTATATATTTGTGATTAGTTACATAAAGAAATTTATTTCCCTTATGTGAGGCCCCACCCCTTGTGGACCCTCACTTATATTTGAATTGTTATTTTGGAGCAGCATGGGTTCAATGTGTTCTTATATTTATATATTTGTGATTAGTTACATAAAGAAATTTATTTTCCTTATGTGAGGCCCCACCTTTTGTGGATCCTCACCTATATTTGAATTGTTCTAATTATATTATATAATATCTACTATTACTAATTAATAGGGATTAGTGAGGGTAGTCATAGTAATGTAACCCATAATTAATAGGGTATTAAATGTTTAAGAGAAGTACTGCCAAGTGTCAAAAATTTAAATTTTTTTGAATGAGACAAATGACTGGACTGATTTTTGTCTTATAATATAGATAGATATTATATATATATATATATATTTATTGGTGGTCCACCTTTGACATGAGTTGCATGCCTCCTTGTCTGCAATGGGTCCCGGGCAAATCATGAGAAGAAACTCGTGTCTTCTCACTTCACCCGTCATTAAATTTTGGTCATTTTTGAGAGTCCCACTTCATAAATGCATCGCCTGCAGCAACCAACAGATATGGAGATTCTTATGATCTTATCCTTGGTCCCCAAACGAGGCTAAAAGAAAGTATGATTCCAAATATTTACATCTACGGCTGAGACTGTCTAGTCTAGGTCAACCACACAAACACGTGCAAACATCATGCAATCATATGGATATCCTCATCTAAGCACAGCCCTTTTGGTAAAGTTAATTTTGCCAAACTGAAATAGAGTTGTTCCCACTAAAACAACTTATTTACAAAAAAAAAAAAGAAAAAAAAAGAAAAAAGAAAAAACCAAAATCATCTTATCCTTTTTGGCAAGTTCTATCTAACTGAAATAGAGTTGTTTCATGCAGTTTTGAGAAAAACTAATATATAATAAAAGTAGTATGGGCAAGTTTGTCATCACAATGTAGTACAAATAATTTTATTAAATACAAGTTACATGAGCAAACTTGTTATAAATAAAATTGTCAAGAAAAAATTAATTATTTTAAACATTTACGTCTATTTGAGAAATACCTTTTAGTTAATTTTTAAAAAGAAGCAACAAAGTTTTAGAATTAAGAGGATTTTACCGAAAAATAAACGGTATTTGGCCGTTGCACGAAATAGTGAAAACTATTTCCAGCTACATGAGATCGTTCATCCCGCCACTTTTTTCTTTTTCCTTTTTTTTTTCACAGGGGACGATAGCGTCACCCAAAATAAATTTGCGCGACGCTAGCGTCTCTCTTCGCTCCTCGAATTCAACTATTCCTCGTCCGTTTTCCCTCATCCCTTCTGTACTTGCAGCTTTTCCACCTATATGAGAAGTGAAAAACTTGTATTTGCAACTTTTCTGCCTATGCTAATAGTGAAAAACTTATTTTTGCAACTTTTCCACCTAGTGAAAAATTCGTTTTTGCAACTCTTCAACACGAATCCCAAATCCCACTTGTTTTTGGGCATTGAAAAGGATGAAGTAACAGAGATAGTTTACGGTGTCGACGACTCGATGCCGGCCTTAGGCTGGAAGAGGGTATAGTCGAGAGGGATGACGTCGGCGTTGGCCTCGTAAGCGAAGAAAGGATAGACATTGGCCATCAAGAAGGAGCTGGTTTGGCGGAGGAACTGGAGCATGGGTTTGATGACGGGCTCGACAAGGTTGGATTTGAAGGCACTGGCAGAGGAAGGGTAGGAGGATTTGAGACTGCAGAGGGCAATGGAGGAGGAGGCTTTGATGGCATCGTTGAGGTTGAGGCAGGCGAAGGCGGCGCGAATGTTGGTCATGGCGAGGACAAAGAAGGTGGTGGTGTTGTGAGTGTCGATGAAGGAAGCTTTACGTAGAGGGAAAATGAATGCAAATAGTTATCCGAAAACATGATACTGAGACATACACCCATATGCCAACAGTTTACGAAATGCGACACCAGCGTCGCTTCATTTTAAATCGAGCAACGCTAGCATCGTGGGTGCCAAGTAAAAAAAAAAAAAAAACGAAACCATGCATAACGGACCACGTTTGTACGTCGCTTCATTTTAAATCGAGCAATGCTAGCATCGTTGGTCCCAAGTTAAAAAAAAAAATGAAACCATGCATAGCGGAATACGTTTGTGTTGAAGGAAATAGTTTTCATTATTTCGTGCAACGGCCAAACACGATTCATTTTTAGGTAAAATCCTCTAGAATTAATTAAATCAGACAGCTAAATAATCTGTGTCAAACGGTCTAAAGCCATCAAACCTCTGTGTCAAAAAAAAAAAAAAAAGAAAAAAACCACATCTGCCTTTCAAAGAGACAAACATCTTAGAAAGGAACTATGGAAAGACTAATCCATAAATGCAGGAAACTAATTACTAGAAAATTAAAGACAGACATGACAATATAGATTGAATCGTTGGCTTCATAAATTATAAACACAAGTGTGGAATTGTTAATTATTTCTACTACATTCAGTGCTCTGTATTTCAAATTCTCACTCACCCATATCACTATTGGTTAAAAAATATCTGGGTGGAAACCCATATTTATATAACTTATTAGACAACTACTTTCAGTTTCGAGGCCGAAGTGCAGCCCAAGATATACTCCTTGATCACATGCCAACGAACTATATTCGTTGCATCTCAACTCTTTAACATTTATACAGATATATAGTAGCAGGGTCTCGTTAAATGGAGACGGCATCGGAGAGGAAAATTCTATTTTAAGACTAAAAAAATCCTTTACAATGGAATAATCTAACTCATTATTTGGGGGCATGCAAGTCTTTTTGAGACTTGTGTGAAGCATGACACAGAGCAGTGGGTTAGTGTTTGTGTGTTTTTTTTTTTTGGCATCTCATGGTACGGGCCATAAGAGAGCCGCCCAAGTGTAAAGGAAAAGCTCGTAAAATGAGAAGAATGGCATACTCAGTTAGGGTGATAGGTGGGGTTGGCAAACAACCCTTTGTTGTCATGAGTTAATGGGTTTAAAACGTCTTCTCATCATGAGTAATCAGTGTGCAAATTCTTATAACATTTTATAACAGAAGGCATACATTTTGAGGACTTCAAAGTTGTTCAAAATCTGATGTAACATAGAAGTTGGATGGTGGGATGGGTATCAACTTTACATTACCAAACCCTCGGGCTACAATATAAAGATGAGTACCTAATTCAACCAAGGGGAGGGGGTTCTGTTATATATGGTTTAGATTTTGATTCATTTCAGTCTAAAATGGTTTTACCCATTATCCATGAACCAATATAGAAAATTAGAGTATAAGATAAAAATTGTAAAAGTTAATGAAACGAAAAAATATCCAACTTAGCAATCTCTCTTTTATACCCGTAGCAAATTTTCTCCAGCAGACGTTCCTGCATATAGATCGGTAACGTTGTCACGGTTGGTACTGTGAAATTCAGGAGAATCCTAATTTATGATGGGCCCTGCGTCCAAATCGGAACATCTGCATGTGGATGTCCCCTATAAGAGAGAATTTCGCGGAGCGAATGCAATGGGAAATCCACTTAAATTTGCTCCTAAGCTCATTTTATTGAGACGGACTGCATTTATTGGCAAAAATAAAAATAAAAAAAAATGAAAAAAGTCTCATTTTCTATTGAGTCCACTCCCTAATAAGGAGTTCTAAAAGTAGAGACTCATCTTCATTATGACTCATTTTTTATTGAGTAAACATCTAATAAGCAGTTCTAAAAGTACAAAACACATCTTCAAATGAAGTTAACTACATTTTATTTTAAAGGAAAGGCACAAACACACTTACTCAGGAGAAGAACTTCCAACATAAGAAACAATTATAAAACCTAAGCAAACTAACTCATTCATAAAAGCTAAATTTGTGTAACGCCAAGGATGTCACTAATGCTTGCGGAAAAAGTTTGCTAGCAGTTTTCTTCTGCACCAAAAGAAAAAAAACTTCGAACTAATTTTTTTCGATTCCATAAAAACCCTTTTATATGGGAGGAGAGGTGGTCAGTCACATTTTTCCTGCCCATAATTTTAATGGAGCGCAAAATCATTGTGTTACACAAATATGCCCTTTTTATGTTATTGGACCTCATCAAAACAAGCTGCCATTCTAGATAGTGGGCAGGCCCATTTGAGGTAAGTAGCTGTCATAGCTTCCTTCAGCTAATAAACTTGGCGACATCAGCTCCAACATCTTTCTGTTGCTTTCCATCTTGTTGAAGTGCTCCAGAACTGCCATTATGACCTCTTTCTCATAGGAAATGGGGTCCAGAAAGGGGGTCAGGTCAGCTAGGACATTTGACTGGGCTAAGCTCTTGGTGGCCATGGTTGTTTCCACTTGGGGAAGGGTGGACAGACTTGGGTTTGTTGTTTGGGCTGTCGGGCTTTGATAAAAATTGGAGAAGCAGGGCACTTGCTCAAACGCCTCTAGATTTAGGGGAGTTTGGTCAAATGTAAGGAAAGTATCCATCAACGGTGGGAGTGAAGAACCTGTATCTGTATCATCAGAGGAGTTATCTTCACAAAGTTTGGGTGACGTTCCTCTGTCTTTGTAGAACACTCTACATAAAACCCAATCTTCCTGCTTGAAAATGAAGCAAAGTAATGAAAGTATCAGTCAATCAGCCATTCTTATAACACAACTTTAAGCCCTTTCACTGCACCACTCTACATATTTCAAAAACCTGACCAGACTCATCTTGACTTGGCCGAGTTTGCTCTACTCATACGGCACCAAGTCGAACAATTCTGATAGAGTCCGTCAAAAACTCGGTCAAAATTAGTTCATCCACTATTGATCAAGTTTCTAAAACTAGACCCCGTTGAGTCTAGCAACTCGGGCGAGTTCGACCAAGCCTTTTGACAAACAAGATCCGACCTGCTTAACTCAAGCCCCATTGAGTCGAGTGGACTCAGTTGAGTCGATATGAATTGTGAGTTGAATTTTTGAGTTACTCCATCATATAATAATGTTAATAAAAGAAAAATGGATATGGGATTTCACTCATCATGCCAAAGAGTAACAGTTCAACATTCAAGGCAGGAAATAAGTTACTAGGCAAAGGTGAAAAACGTGTGCTTTGGAAATGAACAAGGTAAGATTTTTTGGACTTATTTTATATAATCTCTTCTTGGGAGTAGGACCGACTGTACGCTTAATCCATAATTAATAGATGATCTAATGATGGAGTTGGGTCCTAATTTGTAAGTAGTGAATGAAAGGGTCCTATCAAAATCGTAGTTCGAGGTAATGAGATGCTGGGCCCACCAGATGCCCATGCCCTCTATTTATGAAGTGAGAGTGGGTGGCCAACTTCTGTCCATACACCAGATAGGACTATAATGAGACTGACCTTATCACATGTATAATGAATAATGATGGCTTCATCTAATTATTAGAACATGCAGGGCATCTTGCTTAGTTTGCAAGAAATTTGAAAATTCTTGTTTGGTTTTTAGTGAATTCTGCAAAAGTTATCCTTTCAGTTTGTTTTATAGATGCTCAAGTGTAATGTATTTTTCCAAAAATTAAAAGATGAAATCTCAAAAGACTCCTTATATATTTTTGCAGTTAAAAAAAAAAAGATAGAAAAACTTCATCCTTATTTTGAAAAGCTAAGTTCTCTCACCTCTTTTTTGGATACAGAAAAAACATAGGGAGTTTGATGAGTTCTTACCATTCAGGAGGACATCAGCTATAATTGATATCAGGAATACCTTTAAACAAACGGGCCGACGCATGGCTCGATCTGCAGGAATCTATTCAAGGCATTGATTGTAAGAGAAGGGGCCCACAAGATTGTATTCCACACCATCATCATCATCGTCATCCCATCATGATGGGAGAGAGAGAAAGAAATACATAAACTTATTTCTCTTGTAGGAGAAAATCGCAAATATCATTTGTTTAAAAATTAATTAAATGGTTTTTACTAATGATCAATTTTACGGTGGACTCAACTAGTACGACGTAAAATTTGTCTAAGAGTGAAGATTTTTCATAACAATTGCCCGGTGAATTTCTAACCCCAGATAATGAAGACTATTGAAAAAGGCATTGAAGATGAACAACGAGTCTGATGTTTGATATAACAACTTTGACAATATGTTTGTCGGTCATGTGCTTCTAACTAACCAATCCAAATATTTATTTTAAAAGAATTATGGTTTTGTTAATTTCACAAAAGCCGTCTCATAATGCATGTTAGTTTCTTATTAATTAAGGTGTTCAGTCGACATGGTGAGTATCATAGTAAATTTTCAAGGGCAAATCATTCTCCAGATTTACCTGTGCGTGGGAAAGTCCTGCTGAGTCAAAGGCCTCAAGAAATACCCATGTCATAAGAAGAAGAAACAAAAAAAAAAAAAAAAAAAAAAAAAAAAAAAAAAAAAAAAAATCTAGTTCATGCTCCAAGACCATGTTCTAAAATCATAAGATTGAGTGACTAAATAATTAACAAACTCACACACACCACTTTTAGGTAGAATAGATGATGAAATCACTAATGATGAGGAAAAGGGAAATTATATAACCTTGGAAGAAATATTGGGCAAATCGTTGGGTCCTTCCAGCCGAAACTCATGCATGACCCAATCAGTTTTTTTACCCTTTGGGGCTCTTCCTTGGTAGAAAACTAGGGTCTTTCTCATCCCTACTAGGGTTCCTTTGCGAACGTCGGTCACTCGTTTATCTTTTCCTGTAGCCTTCCAGTATCCGGACAATGTTGCGCGGTTTGTGCGTGGCCCAGTTGCATATTTTCGATCACGGCGAGTGAAAAAATACCATTCTTTGCCTCCTACACATGCCATTTCTGACTCACAAGAAAAAATTGCTTTAGTAACTTTTATATAACAAAAGGTGATCATAGCCACAATATCAGTAGACAAATTTGCTCAAGGAGAAAGGCATCTGTTCCACTTTCAACATAATAGAGCATGTTTATGTATATTATATGGTACAAACTATTTTTTTTTCTTTTGTACCAGACAAGGAGGCTGGACCCTTGACCCTTGAGATACCACTTCTATACCCAGGAGAGAAGACCCCCTTGCACTTGCACGTGCAGGGGAGAGGACCTAGGGATAGAACTCTTTGGAGTTGGATAACAACAGAATGTAAATCATATTGGGCTAGCCCTTTATTCTCAGATGGTAGAAGCTTGGACTGCAACTATACTATGTAAAACTTAAAGCAAAAAAAAAAAAAAAAAAAAAAGAAAAGTTCAGACTAAAGAGTTCTACATTACTATATAAATATTGATCAATGGGTATGAAATACAAAATGTATAGAAATATTTCTTTCCAACGTTATGGGCACGTTTGTATGTGGAAAGAGGTGGAGAAAACTCCCCGAAAGTGTTGTTTACCTGTTTCTCCGCATCCAAACAGTTTTCCATGATAAAAGGAAAAAAGTTAAAAGAAATAATGCACAAGGAAAGCAAGCAAACTCATAAGAAAAGCAGTATTATAGGAACAAAGACCGAGGGATAGGACGTTGCACACAATAAAATATCCTTTTGCACAGGAAAATGTCCACTACTTATTTGATAAGAAAACTATATTTTACCATGCATTTAGGGAGATCATACTTTACATAAAATCACTTGCATTTTCTATTATTTACCAAAAACCATCTCTATTTCTTCTTTTATATATCACCATCAGTTCTTCCATGACAAAATTAATCAAGGTTAGACAACGATCAGACCCATTTTATCATCACGTAGACTAAACCCACTTCACAATCTTATGAAAAATAAAAATGCCTTTACTTTAAACTAGTTTATATTGAACTTGGTATTTGACCCTGGTCCATCTCACTCGAACTAAACTTTAAATTAAAGGGTTGTCCCTGATCTAACCAGAGGTACTAAGGTTTTTCACCTTAATATGTTCTCATGGTTAAACCTAAAGAAGAGTAAATTGTGAGGATTAACCCTGCTTAAAGGGCATTTTTCATTCTTTTTTTCTTTTAATGGAAATCCTACCAAACGTGGTGGAAAGGTCCTTTTGGCCTTTGTCTGGCAGGCAAGGTTGTTCAACGGAGTGGAGGTGGAAAGAGTTGCAGGAGAGTAGAGGTGGTTGTATAAAAAAACCATAAAATAATGGCGGTCATTTTCAAATAATAGAAAAAACAAGTGGTAATGTGAAAATTTCACCATTCTTCTCCGACAACGAATTTTAAAGGGCAGTGTGATGGCCTACAGAATAGAATACATATCATGCCAGGATCTTATAAATCTACCAATGAAATTACTTGTACAAAATACATTATAAGCCTAGTGAACCATGTCATGGTTTTCCATATATGCAGGCAGGTCTTTAGAATGAAGGGGAAGAAGACGAGAACTCAACCTTCCCAGTTGCTACAGACCAATTTAATCTTACCTGAAACTGACCATACATAAGAGAAAAATAAATATACCACAGTCCATACATAACTGTGCTTATGCTGAGAGAGAGAGAGAGAGAGAGAGAGAGAGAGAGAGAGAGAGAGAGAGAACTGACCTGGAAGGTCCCAAGGCTCGATCCTGTTCAAGTCAACTTCGATGATGGTGGGATACTCTGAATAATTCATACTACCATTGCCCGCCACCTTTTTCCCCAAGTAATCCAACACAAGCTCCTCATCCTTTGGGTGGAACCTGAACCCAGGAGGCAGTTTTGCCTCCATCAAGCTCAAGGAGCTCATCTCAAATATCAAACAGGAGGTAGAATGAAGAAAAACTATTGGGTCTAAAGTAAAAACCCGAATAAAGTCTATGAAGGTCAACAAAGAAGGCTCAGAAGAATATTAAAGACCAGATAATGCTGAAATCTATAACATCCAAAAACATCAAAAGATACAAACTGGGTAAAAGCGAGTGCAGAAATGAGTGAGAACCGAGAAAGACAAGGAAAAGTCCATGAAGAAAGTTAAAAGAGAAGAAAATCTACAGACAAACAAAGATGACAAGGTGGTTTCCGAAGATTTAAAGAAGAGCATCCATACGAAGAAACATGGGAAGATAAACCCCAAGCAACAAAAAATCCAAGATGGATTCCAACAGAAAAACTAGAAGTTAAAAACTGCAGAATAAAATGGTGAAACTCAAAAACTCTCAAATGAGGAAACCTAAGAGCAACATTGAAAACGAAGGCATGAGAAGGCAGAGGCTAGTGAACACTGAAATAAATGAACCTCAACGGGGTATAAATAAACAAAAGCTTGGTACTTTCGTGTCACGCCGAGGCCAGTTCAACGTGGGACGTGTGTCACGTGACTCTATAGTCTCACTGAAATCATTATAGTAGTTAAATTCAGTAGTTTTATTTAATTTTTACCAAGAGTCATTCATCTCGAGTCGTTCACTGGATGGTTGAACGGTGTTGGCGGCATAGGCCGTGTCTTTATTAACATTTAGGGTCGCTTCACTTATTATAATTCCTGATATAATTGAACGGTATTGAAATTCAGAATTTTTGTCGGGAATTCTGTATTTTATTATTAAAATTTTTATAATATTTTTGAACATTTAAAGTTTCAAACATTTTAAATTTCAAAAAATCCAGTATTTAAAAAACTACTTTAATAAGTAGGATTTGGAAATCTCACTTGGCACATAAATTTTCAGAGGGGGACGACGACATTCCGGTAATTCAGGTAGGAATTCAGGCCATGAATGAAACAGTGAATTTAGAATTCCAGAATTTGGTAGCATTTCAAATGCCAGGATTTGAAATTTTCAGACAATCACCAGACATGAATTCTATGAATTCTAGTAAAGTTTTAAAAGCAGACATTTGGAGTAGGGAGAATTTGTAGATTTTAGAAGCTGACGGTTGTGGTAGGATGTTTGAGTCCTCATCTTGTCTTGGCCGATAGAGAATTTATAAATGCTAAAGAGATTTAAATTCTTAGAATTCCAAATGTAATTGGAGTCCTAAGATCGCTAAAAATTGAAATTTAAATTAAAAACACGTCATTTTTAAATGCCACAAGTTATCACATCATGCCTAATATGAATTCTAAATATTACAAATTCCTACGATAAACTCTGATAAAAGAATATTACATTAGTATCACACGCATACCCATATATATAGGGATTGGTCCTGATATAATATCACTCCTGACTAATAGCTCAATTTAGAAAAATTTTTTTTATCTCGACTTGTTAACGACTTATAATATATCAACAGTATTTTTAACGGTACACTTTCATTTACTTTTGATCAGATGGGTAATATTGCCTGTCGAAATTAGCTTAGAAAACTTCACCTCTTACATAGTGGGGCCCCGAAGGCCGACCTTTATGCCATATGCTCTACACTCATGTCTATTAGTGAGACTTCTGAAAAGTCTAATTTATTAAAAATCTAAATCATTCAAATGTAAAATAATTTATTTTATATGAGTTATTATCAAATTTCAAATTTCACTAGAATAAAAGTTGGTCCAGTATTTTATTTCACCAGTTATGTAAGTGAAATTTAGCAGTGACCTTACTCATGAGAGCCCACAAATCTCTCATCATGAATCCAAGCCTTGGAGGATCCGAGCTGCTAACCTCATTCAGTAGCTGTGTTGAATGTTGATAATCACAGGTGCAGGACTCGGTAAATAGAAGCAGGTCAACCTTTGTGGCCGAGAGAGAGCCTACCGTTTTGGCTGTGCACGAATCTTTCTGCAAGTATTTAAAATAGCACTTATTCGAAAGTTGTTAATGGTCCTTTGACCTTTTAGAAACTAGATATATTGCTCTGAAATAAAGCCATTTGTAGCATATTAGGTCCATTATACATGTTCAGCTATCTAATAGAAACTTATACAAAACCTAATTGGAAAATAAGTGAAGATTTTCTTTTTCCCTTCTTATTTTAGGACACTGGTCAAGGAGTACTGGTGCTTTAGCTTAATGGCAGCGGGACCGATCCTAAGTCATGTGTGAGATTAAAGTGCCAGTACTACTTGTTAGGCCAAGAAATATGATAGAACAAAATCTGTGAGGCCTGAGACAGAATAGTGTCTCGTTATAGCGAGAATGATGCAGACGCCCAGTTTGATTAGAACTCTAAAACAGAGTTTGGGTCTGATTTTTATTTTGAGTGGATTATAATTATAGGAGTTTTATGCATGAACTTAGGGCTATATATAGGGTATTGCTCTCAACCCTAGAAATTACCACTCTCATTAATCTGAATAAGAGATATCTAACAGAGAGATTATTCTCTAGAGCCATTGAGAGATCGTTATAAAGTGATGCTCTAGAAAGTCATTGTTGCTTCTGCTTTCTTGTAGAAGATAGTTCATATTGACTGACAAAGTGCGACAAAATCAAGTAAGGAGAACGGTGTACGGTGGATGTCATGTCAGTGGATTCTGTGCAAGAACAACTATGGCCCTTAGGTCGAGGTACATACTAAGGTAAATGAGCATGTGAGTATATTTTGTAACCGTTCGTAAAATCTTGATTTATAGATCGTGGTTTTTCTATCTGGAAAGGGTTTCCACATAAAATATATATATGCCTTCTTGTGGTGATTGTTTGGTAGATTTATTTGCTAATTCTATATTGTTTAATTGATTGCATCCGTTGCATTGATTTGAGTAATTAGATTAGAATCCATTCAAGTAGGTCCTGCAAAACCTTCACCACTCAACCATGAGTGTGTTGGTTATGAGTGAAATTTCATAGTGAAGTAGACCTATTGAAAATGTAAATGGCTAGAACACGCTCAATTTTACAGTGTGAAGAATTTCCCTTAAAAATAAAATCTGGCTACATCCAATTCATCGTTAGGGCATCTTTTCATCAATTCAAGTTTTTAATAGATGAACTCAACTGCCGAGGCGGACCTACATAGTAGCCTTTGGGGCTATCTCCCCCATCTAGCCATGAAAAATTGTCAAACCTCTTTTTAAATTCAAAAAATTATCGGATGCCAAGCGGCTCATGCCCTATCAAGTGAGCCCTCACCCACCTCAAAGGATAAAATAATGAGAAGATTGTAACATCATGGCCAAAATAATGAGAAGATTGTAACATCATGGCCATGTCCATCTCTTTCAAATGAGAATCTTGAGCCCACCCACTGCCAACCGTGTAAGTTTTAATTTGTCTCAATTTTTATCTTGTGAGTGAGCTTGTACATGCTACTGTTTGGGAACTTTACATTTAAAATGAAGTGAAATAAAGTCCAAAATAGTGAAAGAATAAAATATAAGCGGGTTGTGATGATATTTTATAATTTAATTATTTGGTAGAAAATCTTTTCAATTTTTTATTTAAAAAGTGAGTATTTTTTTTAGTTTTTTAGTGGACAAAAGAGGTTGCCTTTTGATATTTTTGTTAAATAACTTTTTTTTAAAAGTATATATTTTAAAAGCTTTGCTTGCAGCAGATAGGAGGAGAGGATCCAAGCTTAGGCAGCCACCACACCAGTCCCACTTCCCTGACCGTTCCCATGCTGACGTGGACTTAGCGAGCTTACCTCTGCTTCTTGGCTCCTTCCTCTAGTTGCACTTGCAGGTAGAAGTTGGCAGCTACTCCTCCAACTGTGCGTGCCTACCATCGGTGGTACCCATCAGATCATATGTCACAAGCTCCTTTGGGTCTTTAATACATATGAGATAAGATATATGCGATTTGAAATAGTATGAGAGGCTTTTGTAATTTTTATTTTTATTTATTTATGGCTAGATGGATAAGTGATTAAGCACCCATGCGAAGACCTATATGATTGGGGATTGATAATTGTAAGAGATTTGTGTGAGATGAAACACCCTTAACCACCACGGGGGTATTTCTTATTTTTCAAATAGTATGAAAGGCTCATGAGACTTTACTATAGATAGGGGAGGAGAGATGAGAATGTGAATTAATTTATACTCATGTGATTTTTTCCATTCTATGAAGAAAGCAATTATAAAATGAATAAAGAAAAAGAAAAAAAGCTATAAGAGGACTTTGTTCAAGGGAGTTTTTGCGGAAGTTGAATTATTTTCCTCTTTTTGTAGACACAATTCAAATCTACTTAAATAAAAGAAGGTTTAAAATTTTTTTTTTTTTTGATGGAGGAAGTTCAAGTTCGAATCAATCCCCGTTCAAAAAATTTTTTATGTGGACTTTACACAAACATGCCCTCAAATATAAGATACAAGACTAACTAGGGACATTACTCCCAATGAAAAATAAAAAATCAAAAGGCTATATTTTCTTTCAACTCGTACTTTATAAAAAAATATAAAAAATAAATAAAATCAATCCCATTTTCTCACCACTCTCTCTTCTCATTTCTATCGCAACAACTCTTTCTCTTCATTTCTCTGAGAAGGATTTTTTTTCTCCATCGCTTATATCACACAAAAGAGGGCTTTCTAATTCCAACCAACCTAAAAATCAGATTTGGGTAAATCTCAAACTTAAATCTAGGCTAGAAACCAACATTTCGATGTAAACTTGTAGTACTTTTTTATCCCTTTCCCCAAAAGCCTGGGATGACGAGGTTCGGGTACTCTATTATTATTATTTACTGTTTGGTAAAAACTACAAATATATCTGAGGGAAGCACTATGGTCCATACACGTGTTGTGTGTTTTTTCCTGTTTAGGTAATAATAGCATACATGTGTTGTGTTGCAGGGAGTTAAGCAGCCAAGCTTCAACCACATGACCAAGATGCTTAACATGAGTCCGTGATCACGAGCCATGAGTGCGACCCGACAGCTGGTAGGTGGTGCCCACTGTCAAAGAAAAAGTACTTCGGTGTCTTGTCCCTTGTCATTTAATTCTGGGGCGGTAAATCCGTAGTGGTGAAAATCCCAGGGATTTAGAAGTTTCAATTCAAAACTGGGTTGATGTGATCCGAAACAAGGCAACATTTCACTTTTGACACAGTTACAAATCACAAAGGCATTACTTAAATTTTTAACCAACAGTTCTTGACCCGTGGCTAAATAGATTCTAATGACAGCTTTAGTGTTACTAACTAGTTATATTTAAATGGAAACATCGTTTTCCATCTAAATACATCCAAAGTTTGATCACTGTTGAAACCGGATGCTGCGTTGAAGTCTTGCGTAAAAAGGATTTTAGCTGCATAAGGTCTAAGTATGCACCACTAATAGTTCTCACGGAAGCATAATGAGAACTAGTTCTCATTTAAATATTTCCCTTATATATATAGTTCCGAGCAAGTGGCATTTTTTTCTTGTCAGATTAGACCTTTTTGGTTATTCTGTCTTTTACCGTCCTCCCATTTAGCATTTCTTTATTATTATTTTTAATATCAAAATCATCCTTAGTTATTCCTATACTTCTAAAAACATCCTTAAATAAATGTAATATACAAAATCATTTTATACCGCATACTTTTTTTTCGGACCAAATTACCTTCTAACCATTGTCACGCGACATCGAGACTTGATTTGATTTATTAAAGTATTTCGAGGCTAGTTCAATTCCTTTCCAACGACATCGAGACTTTATTTGATATGGCATACTGAAGTATTTCGAGGTTAGTTCAACTTATTTCTCGCGACATCGAGACTTAAATCTGTGACATCAATACTTAATTTGACCCATTGCAGTATTTTAATGTTAGTTTTGTTTTCAATTCTTGAACTCCCTAGTTGACTTTTCCCTTTTCTCATTAGCCCTTAGATCTCCCGATCTTCGAAATACAGGCTTCTGAAGAACAAATCTAAGAGCTTTTGAGAAAAAGGGAAAAATCAACTAGCGAGTTTGAGAATTGAGAAAAGATTTGCCTTGAAATACTTCAATGTGCCCTGCGAAATCAAGACTCGATGTTGCGAAATCAAATCTCAATGTTGCAGGAGATGGATTGAACTAGCCTTGAAATACTTTGATGTACCAAATCAAATCTCGATGTCGCGAGAAAGGGGTTGGAGGGTCAATTTGATCCGGAAGAAATCAAAGTATATTGTATACGATACTTTTGGGCATTACATGTATTTAAGCACGTCTTTAGAGGTATAGTATAATTGAGGATTCTTTTGGTAAAAACCCCTATTTATTTTCTTTGGGGAGATTTTTTTTCACCTTAAAGGCACATTTTCTTTGAGAATCAGAATTGCTCGATTGGTTAACAACTCTATCTCTCACTCAGCTACTCTATATGCAACCCTCGTTTCAGTGGGTGAATTCTCCTTACGTGTGTGGGCTCTCTCTTTGACAGCCTCCCTTGCTAGGGTTAAAAAAAAAGGTGAAATTGCTCCAATGATAAATATATATAAGTCTTTCATTTATGACAAGTACAGGTGCTAAATGACGAGCACATCTGTAAGATCAAATATCACAAGTCCTATAATATCTTTGTTCCATTTGTGGTCTCTAGTTGATGAGATTGATTGAACGGATGACAGGGAAGGAAAAGTAAAATGTGGTTTTGGTCCATATAAATTGTTTTATAATTTTTTTTATTTTTTATGATGGGTTGAATTTCATGAGCATCAGAGACGATAGATCTAATGACAAGAAAAAGAAATTATTTCAATTAAAAATGTCCACCACTCCAATCCCTTAGACCAGTGGTCAAAGGTTGTATTTGTGGATGCTAGAAAAATTGAGCTATGTGCTTGTTATTATAAAGGATATCTTTAAAAGTCTCTCATCCTGAAACAATAAAAATAATGCCTACTGTGGAAAGGGTAATTTATATTGTGTCCTAATGTGTGGACTTCCATTGAGAGACCTTTTAGCAGAACCCATGTACTTGCAATTTTTGTTTGATAACGTACGGAAAGGTTTGAGCCATATTTTGGTTTGGAAAGGAATAAATTACAATACGTTTTGGTGAAACCCATCCCAGTATCCCATCAATGCCCAGTCCAGATGAATTCCTCTTATAGGGCCCGCCTATCAAAAAATTCTAAACCACCTCAAAAATAAACGCATTTCTCTTTTATCGTCAAATTCTTTTTTTTTTTTATAAAAGCAATTAGTCCCACTGTAAAATTAAGCATACATAACAACGTAAATAACATTTATAAAAAAAAGATTGAGGATGAGAACATTTGGATGCATGCGATTAAGATTAAAACAACAAAAAAGAAAACATAATTCTAAAAGTAACTTTATATGGTGCTTCCATCTCAAACATATATATATATATATATATATTTATATATGAGAAAAGATCCAACCTGTTGGCTTAATGTGAGTATTGGTGAAATTGATTCTGATCTTAGATTGGAGTAAGTCTCATATAAGTCTGATCAAATGAATATTTCATTTATAACATAAGAGTCTGATCAAAAGGCTTAAAATATACATTTCTTTTAAAATTAAACCATTACTTGTAAAAGTTTACATTATGGCCATGTTTGGTATCTCTACTCTTTTTCTGATAGACCCAGTAAAAGTAGAGCCATAAAAAAAAAAGAGTCATACAAAGAAGAGACCAAAACTCTATTTTTCAGCTGTTCACTTTTTGAGCATTTGAATTTTAGAGGATTTACCTCTAAATGTAAAAAGCAGACAGATGCCATAATATTGTGCCAAACGCTCTTATTTTGATAAACTCTGTCCGTTTTAGGCATTTAGACAAGTAGAGGTTGGATATAGAGGTGCCAAACATGGGCATAATTTTTTACATTTTCTCTAAATAAAAGAAAACCCCTGAATCCCTAACACGCCTACGCCTTCCATTCTGTGGCCCCCTAGACCCTAGTAGGTAGGTCGTCTGTGGCACTATATTGGGACTTCTGCTATTTGCAATTAAATCAATCTCTCTCTTTCTCTCTCTATAACAAAAGATATTTCTTCACTTGGGTAGAACTTAATTTAAGGGTAAAAAGAAGAAAAAAAAAAGAAAGAAAACTCTCCCATGCACCTTTTGTATATATTCAAAGAAATATGCAAGTTGACAACTTGACATCTCTCATTTTTTTTTTATTGGAACTTCTAGAGAATGATAGTTCTCCAACTATCTACTCCTTAAATTATCCAATAACAAGCTTTCACACCTTAGTCCATAGAAATGATCATTCCACATATGTGATTCTAGAGAGAATATACGAAAAAACAATCAAACAAAAGTACTCTCCTATTTTCAAAAGAAATTTAAGAGCTCACTTCCAAAATTTCACCTTACATATAAATGTATATTAATATATATTTTGGGATAAGAAATTTCATCATTCAAGGAATTAAGCCCGTTTATTTCAACGCTTGCGTCACGTTAGAGCCAATAATATATAACTTAACAACTTCTCTTCTTTATCTCAAGTGGGCATTTTGTGTTGGTTCGATACCAATTTAGAGGGCCACCTTCCATGTGTCTGCGTTAAGTATTGTATTTGTAAACCCTTTTAGAAACTACACCAGTAGTATTTTAATAAACGGTCTCTACGAATCATGCAAAAAGAGGACGGCACCAATATCAGCAATTGGTGGCAAAGTCTCGATTTTCTTTTCACCATTGTCCTCCTTATGAAGGATTAAGTGAGGTGGAGTCAACTTGGAACCCCTGCATGGCCCAACTCAATCTTTAAATCCATGTGAAATTTGGATCAAGTTTTGAGTCGGGCCTTGGGGCATCGAAATTTGATCCGCACTCAACCGGTTGGGTCCGAGTTGGGCTTTTAGAGGCAATTGCGTAATTTTATGGGTTGGGTCTAGTTGGCGGTTAGAATAACAGATATAAACTCAACCACGATACCACCTATTAGTTGGCGGTTAGAATAACAGATATAAACTCAACCAGGATACCACCTATTCATTTGTCAAGTGAGATTTGTCATCCAAACCTAATTCAACGATAAAAATGTTCAACTACAACCCTGAATTTTTAAATAAAATTTAGGTCAGGTTTTCGGATCTAACTAGAAAGAGATTTTAGAGTCTGTTTGTTTGTATTAAAAATACATAGAAATTCATTGTAAAATGAATTCCACTAAAGAATTATTATAGAGTTGAGTGTGAATGATGCGGGGTGAGCAACAAATTATATAAGGTAGCAATGTGGTTGAGATCTTGAGATCTTGACTTTTCTATGATTTGAACCACTAGGATGAGGCTGTGTATTCATATATGGCCCATCTTCCCTTGATTCACTCTTCATTAAAAGAGAGGTATTTGTTGATTATTTTTGTATATAAATGCACTTTGGATCTTCAACTTTTTCCATACTCATGGCATGAATTTCTATATATTCAAGTCCTATGTATTCTACACAAATAAATAGACCTTTAGCCATCGATTCCTACTCTTGCATGTGCCATAAAAGTTGAATACTCAGTTTTTCAAATGGAATTAAAGAATCTTCCACTCAGATACACACATCCAAATTGGGACATAGTCCGCCTACAATTCATAGAGGCAAAAGAGGACATGGAGTCTTCCCTTTGGAGCGCAGGACTGCAGATTCGAAACCTGTAAAAGAAAAAGTTGTCATTCACTGCGTTTGCATGGAAAATTTAAGTAAAGCTGATCTCAGTGGTGTAATGGAGGCTGCAGAGGATCTCCACTGTCCACTAGAGGCAGATGAATAAAACGGACATAAGAACCACTTGGGTGCCTCCATTGGTGAAGATCCGATGGAACACAAAGGGGAAGTGCACTGATGGATTGTGTTTGGATCCACATTGACAAGTTGTCCTAGTGTCATTGTTGTGAATTGGGTAAGCATCATGGCACATCCATTGGGCCCACATTTGTACTGCTGATTTGACATTTCCGATTGCTCTATAATGTGCACCAGTTGATGGGGGTACTGATCAAATATTTTGTATACCTCTAGTGTTTCTATAAATACAAGTAGAATTTGATGATTATTGTAATTAATTCCATTTGATCACCTACCTTCATTTTCCTAAAAGTCTACATTTTGAGAAAAGAGAAATCATATTGTGTTATGGTTAGTGAGAAACTGCCAACAGGTATTTAACCTAATCTCAGTTATGTTGGAGGAACCTAATATCACAAGGTCATTTCTCTTAAAAGAAATCTCAATTATAGACGTCTAAGGGGTTGTCTAACTACATTTTCTTAGTAAAATGTATTTTTGATGGTTGTATTAACGCCTTGAGGTTTTGATGGGAATGGTTAGCTAAGTAAACTTAATATGGTATTAGAGCGGATCAGGAGTTTGAATTTCAGGAGAAATAATTCAACACTAAAAAAATGCGTGTTTTTAAAAGTACACTGACTGGATTCCACCCAAGAAAGAAAAGGTATTTCCGCTACCTCTACTAACACTGTGAGGTTTTGGTTGAAATGGTTAGGTAAGGAAATTTAATATGGTATTAGAGTGAACTGATCGGGAGTTTGAATCCCAAGAAGAATGACTTGGTGTTAAAAGGAAATGTGCGTGTCGCCTAAAGTTGGCTGACGGGGTTCTAATCGAGCTAGTGGGAGAACTGCGAAACAAAGTTGTGTTTCACCCGATGGGGAGTTTTGAAAAGAATTTATGCTCCTCTACTAAAGGATAAAGTGTGTCGCCGAAAGTGGGAGTATTGAAAATCATTTCTGCGACTCTACTTCAGCCTCAAGATTCTGATAGGTATAATTAGCTCAGAAAATAAGAGCCAACCGATAACGAGTTTGAATCTTAGGATGAACGACTTGATATTGAAATGTGCACCGACTGGATCCCACGGTAATGATATTGTTAAACAAATTGGGTTCCACCCACGTGTGAGTATTGAAAATTATTTTCATTGCATCTACTAACGCCTTAAGGTTTAGGTACGATTAATCAGCGGAGAGAATTTAATATTATTTACATACTTAAATGATGTACATACATAACAATTATGCGTGATTATGTTTATTGGTGCTTATTTACGCATTTGATGTATGAATGAAGTGCATAAAGGCTATGAGGGCATCATATGAAACTTTACACACCCGAAAAGGTGTAAAACAATTACTCACCTTTTGGATAGAAGAGGCATAGGTTTTGCTCTTGATGGATTGTGGTTTTGAATCTTGTCATCAAATTTTATCTTTTTTCAACTCCAATGGCCCAAAATTTTAGTCGTAAACATTACAAAATGTTTGTTTACTCACTAAAACCCAAAATGTTTAGTTTTATTTTAAAATATATTTATAGATTTTGGAATATATGAACATCTTTCATTTGTAATTTGAGTCTTTCAACGTTCATTTCCATAAAAATGGAATTTTTAAATAAATATAAAATTGGGTTTGACAATTGTAAATTTTAGATATACAACATTCACTTACGTAAATCTTACATATATAACTGGCATCTCCACATGAGTGATGCAGAAGCAGCAGACAGTGAAATGCGTGAAATCTGTTCTGTTAACTAGCGTTTCAGCAGTTATCTTTAGCCGTATCCTGAAGCAGTCAAACGGATGCATGGGTCCAACAATTAGACAAATGCTTCACTTTCTGCTCCAGCGTAGGCTCGTAGCTTACGTCATATGTCAGAAAAGATGGGTCCTTTCAATTATCATCTTTTCATAGGTCTTTTGCTCCTTGTACGATATGTTTCTCTAAACTATCAACTTTCTTGTTTTAACTCTTTTTTATATGGATATGTAGTTTTGGACATTTATAAAAGAGAGATGATTAGAGGTCATCCGACAGCTCCACTTACCAAATCGTTAGATATCATAGATTCGATATCGCGTACATGTGAATGAGGATATGTCTTAGATAGTAGATACGACTCCGATAAAAAAGTGATATTTGCCGTGAGAGATAAGCAGTGTAGATGAGGATGGATGGAAAGAGGATGCATTTCAATAAACGGAATGCAAAATATCACCCTCGTGAAATTGATGTATTTGTGGCCAACACTCTTATGAATGAGTGTTTTTTTAATGAATGATGGATGTTGGTGCCTTAGTTTCACACACGTGAGATGAATTGATCTCAGGGCACTACTGTTCCTCGGTAGTAATGTAAGAGTTATCACTTGTTGATTTTTTTTGAAAAATTTTCATATATGGCTTTAAGATTTTGCCTTAATTGAAAAATAGGATATAAGTTTAAAAAAATCTCAAATTAATCCCTAAGCTTTCCTTCACTTAATCCAAGTCCAGCTCAATTATTAATCGGATCTGGCCCTAAGTACATATGCAAGCCTGGCCCAAAGTAGGCTAGGCCCGGCCCATGAGCAACCCTGTGTTTTGCCGACTCTGCACATCTACGTGGACGTGTTGTAGAGGAGAACATTCTCCTTGTACGAAAGATCTAAGTGATAGTCATGGGCTGAGCCCAAACCGAGCACAACCTTTATTGGGATTACTTTGGCTCTGCGTAATCGGCCTTCATTATGATCATGTCGTTTGACTGTAGCCTCGTTCCATTATCTTTTTTGTTTTCTTCTTCTACTTCCTTTCACATCGCTTTCATTTTACTTTTGGTCGTGTATGGTTTGTCTCTTCTTTTGTCTGCATCAATCTTTTGGAAGATTCCCCAAACATCTTTAAATCCCATTGATACTCTCAGCCATCCATAAGGTGGGCCGCCCATAATTTTTTTCAGCATCACGCATTCATGCCCCCAATGAAAGACCCTTCTTAAAAATCTCTACAATGGGATTCATGTATGTATGTCAGACCTCAGTTCGGGATAGAAAACGTTACATAAGTTGGTGCAGCCTGGTTTATTGGTCTACCTAGGCCGATGCCAATCATAATTAATTAAGAAGGACAAGAATGAGCAGTGGGGATAGTAATGGATACGATTTAATCGGGACCCGCCCCAACCTGCTCCTATTAAGGGTGGATTTGATAGCGTGTGGGTGGGGTTCAAGTTGGGTATGGCTTTCGACCCGACTCCGGATATAATATTAGCGGAGCCAAGTGGCGCATGCAAGAACTACGAGAGACTCCATAATTCTGCTGTAAAAATGGTTCTAACGAAGGATAAGTACTATCCGAGCTAAACCAATCGAATAGCACTAAAATTAAAATAATCTGAACAGTCAATGAATTGATCAGCTTTGATCGAGATACTTTAAAGATGTCTAATGGGACAGTCACGTCGTTGTCCATGCATCATCCATCTCTTTAATTGTGATGAATCCAAATGCAGACCATATAAGGGGCTTTTTAAAAGTGAAAATGCACCGTGCCTTGTATGGTATGGTATGAAGAGTGAGAGGTTTGTCTAACAAGTGTACTACTATTTTATGGGAAAAAGGATCTTTTGGGATATGGTTTTCGTTTGGGGAAGAAAGAAAGTTTTCTATTTACTTTGGAAAACGTATTTGAGACGGGGAGAGTGTTTTTTTTTTTTTTTCCTACAGGTGGTTCAACAAGAAGCCTCGGGGCATTCTACGGTGAATTAAAACGTATGATTTGTCTTTCCAGCCATTAAAGAGAATGAGAACTGCACATGCATGCATTAGAAAAAAAAGAAGCCTTGTCCGAGTACTCCTCAGTCTCAGTCATTCGAAGGGGAGGCGTGGTGTTTTGAAGTAGATCATATTAGGCTGTGACTTTGGAGAATTCTGAGTTAATAGGGTCAAACTCTATAGTGGGTCTATCTGGGGGCATTTTTGAAGTAGATCGTATTAGGCTGTGACTCTGGAGAATTCTAAGTTAATAGAGTGGAACTCCATAGTGGGTCTATCTGTTAACATTTGAACCGCTCAATGTAAATATATTCCAATATCTAAGTATTTTTAAATTTTACCTTAATATTATGAGTTGATTTAGCCGTATTTGGAGAATTCTAAGTTAATAGAGTGAAACTCCATAGTGAGTCTATTTGTTAACATTTGAACGGCTCCATGTAAACATCCTCCAGTATCTAAGTATTTCTAAATTTTACCTTAATATTCTGTGTTGGTTTAGCCGTGGGATTCACCATCATAAATATTCATGAGTTTGGATTAATTGCATTAATCTTAGCCAAACAATCAATCTTATGATGGGAGCAACTCTGTTTGAGGTAAGATTTGGGTCTCCGTATATATCTGGAAGGCATTTACATTGAATGGCTTGGATTTCAAGAGGTTGGCCCCATTGTGGAATTCCACTTCTTTAAATCAAGAATTATCTAAGTCAAAGCCTCGAATGATCTGGACCGGAAGGGGAAGGAGTGGAGCTCTATAATGAGGCTGACCTATTAAAATTCGAGTCGTTCAAAATGAACCCCATACTGTAAATGGAATATTCTTAATTTATATCACAATAAGAGTGGGTCTCACTGTAAGATTGATCATGTTATTCACATTCTTAATCGATCAAATTACGGTGGAACTATGGTAAAAACCGAGGACACCCAAAACATAGACAATGCATTTATCTTAAGCGGCTTGAGTTTTCAATATGTGGGTCAAGCATGGTGTTCCAACCTTTCCACCCATGTGAAGCTCGAGGGAAACACTTCGGTCACAATTTGCAACCAAATCCTCAGGTAAAACAATATTGATTTCACAGAGTCATGAGAAATTCACATTTGGCAATTGTAGATACTCGAGAATCTAAAATACACTGATATTGATTTGGAAACCCATACTTTTACGGATTTACACATTAAAACTAAAATTTTTTAGTTGTATGCATAGATATGCACCAACATTGATATAAAATCCTCAACTATACAAATGTTTAGCAAAATATCCCTATTCTAGGGGCAGTGAGATTCCTAACCTGTCAACAAATACAGTCTTAGGGGTTTTGGACACATTAAAACTTTGTATCATTTTAGGTTTTGAGTTAATTAACTATGATTACAAAATACTATATCCCATGTGTATTGGTTGTTCAATATATCGAGACATAATCATTTATATTACATATAGACTTATAGGGTAAGATCCCCCATTATACTATATTAAGCTAATAGGTTTTGGCTTCAATTTTGACAAACATTTATAGTTTTGACCAACGGTTATGTAACTACTAATGCAACTACCCACTCTTTTTTCCATCAGACCACTCATGTTTCAGTTGTCCATTTATGTAACTATACCCTTTTTGTCTCAATTTCTCTATTTCTATTTTATCCAATTTGTCTTATGGAAATATGTAATTTTTTTTAAGAAGTGATTGTTTATTTTGCAAACCGTGCTGTGCTGAGGACGGCTTATTGTGCTACTGGGAGCCTTATGATAACAATACATAACAGAATCCCTATTCTTATGCTAGTCGTCTTGTTACCTTCTTTACCTTACAACACGTGCAACAATTTTGGTCCCCCCTTAATCCGTGCTGACGACGGATTTATTGGGCTAATGGGAGCCTTACAACACGTGAAACATTTTTGGACCCCCTTAATTATGGATGGTAGAGAGGGAGAATCTTATAGTACCGTTCTTCCATGGAAGTTCCGCATGTGCAAAACTCCTTTTTTATGACATTTCCTCTCTCTCTCTCTCTCTCAGTCTCTCCCCACTTTATCAGACAAAAATTGGGCTCAGATGCAGATCTTCTCTCTCATCTTCTTTATCAGACCAAAATTGGACTCAGACGCAGACCTTTATTGGGTTTTGTTTTGGATCCTATCATTTAGACAGAAGTTTGGCTCAAGGATAGACTCGACTGATGACAAAATTTTTTTTTTTTTTAATTTTTTGGATCTGGATATGGCCAGGTCCGTCCGATGCTCACATAGTTGAGGCTAACTTACTAATGCATTTAGGCCTCTAGAATAGCTTTTTCTCTGATCTTGACATGTGCAACGTTGTACATTTCTAGCCATTTCATTGGGATCACATGGGGTCAAAAACAAAATCATTTAACTGGCCATAAGAGTGCCTTCACTCAAGATGTCTTAAAGGGGCTGATTTTAACCTCCCCTTAAACCATGTTTAGCAGTTTTAAGTCCATGGATCCCCACACCCCACAACAACTTGTCATATGCAGCTAAATAGGGCCTACATGTGGGGGCGTTTTCTAGAAATTTTCACCGGGGCTTATATGATTATAGGATTGAGAATTTTAAGGAGTTGTATACTATTTTCTAGGAAAAGGGATTTCTCGGGATATGTTTTTTTAAGAGGGGAAAATTCTTTTATTTTTCTTTGAAAAACGGGTTCAGGGGATTGAAAGGTGGTTGAACAAGTGTGTGTGAGAGAGAAGAGAGTGTGTTTTTTTTTTTCCTATTTTTTTATTTTGTTCAGCTATGTTTTCGTAGTAAAAATTTTTCCACTTTTCTGTAGGGAAAGTCTTTCAAGATTGGTGCAATGACTTCTATGCACGAAAAATTAAAAAAATGAGCTAAATTCTTTGTGATCCCGTGAAAAAGTGTTTCAATTTGGGGTAAGGAAAACAAGTTTTGTAGAAGTTAAAAAAAACCCATGGAATCAATTTTCTGCATAACACTGGGAAAATGCCCTAAAAAAGACTCTCATGAAGATGATGATGGGATCTGGGTTCAGCTAGCCCTGGTGGACTAGGGTTAAAACAATACAATATGTCCAACCACACCGGTGAGCTCGCTCTTAGAATGAAGTGAAAATCAAGAGATGCCATGTGTCAAAATACTGATTTCTCAAAAGCATTTGGCAAGATTTGATGTGATTTCTTAAAGGCTGTGATACTTATTTTTTGTTTCTGGGAAGCATGGGTTAATTTCATCATAGCCTGTATGTATCAAGTATCAAATGATTTAAAAAAAAAAAAAAAAAAAAAATTCTCTACCACCAACATGGACTGAGATAAGGAGATCCCATTTCTCCTTATTGCTTGTTATGGCTGAGATAAGACATCGTATGTAGGATGGATGGCTGGATTGGATGTGACTTAAAAAATAATGTCCACAAGTGTCTTCAGTGGGTCTGTAGGCTGGTTTGGAGATCTGGAGTACCATTGCAGCAGAAGGTGTTGGAAATTATCATTTCTTAACCCAAATTATTTTATTGACATGTGCAGAGACAGTTGTTTTCAGGATTAAGCTAAGTAGAACTCAATTTAGGATTCCCAACTTGACACCTCTCTCTCTCTCTCTCTCTCTCTCTCTCTCTCACTCTCACTCAAAATATAAAAATAAAAATTATGAACAACTGTCAAAAGATGGCTCCCTTTCTCTCATTCGATCGAAGTATAAAAATATGAACAACAGTCAAAAGACGGTGCATGTAGGCATAGTTTTTATAAACTAAATACTTAACACTTTGAATCTTGGATTTGGGATGGAAATTGGACGTATCTTTGTGTTAAAAAAATGTCAGGCTTCTCGGTCCTCGAAGCGAACTTACGCTGAGGCCCAGCCCATTCAACTATCATGCCTGCAAATCTTATTACAAGTAATTGGTGATTCTCTTGAGATCTCCACCCTTGACTTTATCCTTGATCACTCTAAATGGGTCATTTTGTCGCTTCACAATGAAGAAAGTGTCCATCGAGTTGGCGTGTATGTGACCATGAACTGGGAGGGACAGACTATGTTTTTGGGAAAGCCATGTGAAGGGCTGAAAATCGCTCAACAACCCTCAGTTTCATCTTTGAGAAACGTAACAAACGTTGCAGCAAAAGGAAACGTTTATCCAAGTTGGTTTTTGCTTCAGATGATCACTTGCTTTAAAAACGCTCTCCTCTTCCTAGCATTTCTAATTTTCACGAGTTGGATATGGCCCCCATACATTAGACCCTAGTCAATCAATCCTCACAAAATACTAATTGGGCTAAGGCCCAAGTCCACCATGCATCCAACCTAAATCCTAACCCCTTGCATCCATGCATCCTGCAAGATCACCCTAGTCAAACTCCAGATTTAAAGTAAGAACCTTTCTGAAAGTTCAATCATTGCTTGAAATACCATTTTAGAGATTCTTCTTGCCATGAATTATAAATGGCCTTCGTCAACAGTACGTGGGCTTGGATGGTCCCCTCAAATTGGTATGTATCAGTTATATTTAGGTCAGATGGATGGAACGACACCTGAATAAATAAATCTTTGAAATTCCCTTTCACATGGCTATCATTTCACTTTGGGTTGTGTGTGTTTGTCCCTTCTTTCGTCGTTGTACTTCAACTACCGTTAAACTTCGCTGTATTGAAAGACTCATAAGATTATTAAAACTCATAAGAATATTGTTGTCAACGACCTTTAAAGTTCATAATTAAGGAGGTTATTATCAGCTCTATGTGATTTCTTTAGTTGAGGACCTGCTAAATGCTATTAGTAACTACCAATAGGGCATCAACCTTGATCTATCACAGAGTAGATTTTATTTCAAACAGAGTTATGTCATCTGATAAATTAATCACATTATAAAACTCATGATTAAAAAATGAAAAAGAAAAGGGATAAAGCACATGTTTTACATATCATGAATTTGAAAGCAGTGATAGGCACCAGTTGAAGGAAGACAAATTTAAAATTTTCTTATTGATAAGGTTGGATAATGATTTAGTGGTTTGATTTTAAACATGGAAATCACTTTTGAGCTAGAATGAAATTTCTGATAAACTCAGGATTGGCATAAAAGGAGAGCTTTGAATTTTATATCAATGTTTTATAAAGTTCATTACATGATTACCCTTTTCAAAGGGTTTAGAAGGAGGACATGTATAAGAGTATTTTGGGCACATATAATTTACAAGTAATTATCTACAGGCCGGGACTCAGATCATTAGTAGGATTATGATGCTTTGCCGGTGTACCAGAATAGGTCCTTTCTTTATAATCTAATTTTTGCTTACATTTTAAATTGCAATACTTAAACCCATCCTGTTTTGATAATGAAATTAGACTCCAAACTGGAGTTATTTTTATACCGAAATTGGATGTCAATTTCAACATTACAATTTGTCATCTAGTGGAGTTTGGGCACTTTGAAAAGTCCTTTTTTTTTTTCCTTTTTATGTAGAATCTTGAAAATTTTGTTTAAAAGATCCATATAGTATGTTGAAAAAAAAATAACTAACAAAGGATTTCATGAATTTGATCCATTGTTAACCACGTGGGGTAGCTCGATTGGCGTAAGATCATGGTTTGCTCCTAGAGATTGAAGGTTCGAAACTGCGCTACCATACTGGGGCCACAGGGGATTTACTCGGCTCTCACTGGGCCCGTAAGGATTAGTCTGGCCTAAAGGGCTAGGACACCCTATATTATCAAAAAAAGAAAAAAAAAAGAATTGTTCCAGTGTTATTTGGGCAATTTGATTAGAAACAAACTTTGAACCAAAACTTCATTTGATCTTCATTCATTTGTTTGTTCAAATCAAAACCAAAACTACTCCCCAAAAGCCAATCTAAAACTTCTTTCTAAAACCTAATACAAATTACAACTACTAACAACCAAATATTGCATCAAAATTAAATAGACGTAGCTAACAATCAATAACATGCATCAGTATCTTAAAATCAATGATGATAAATTAGATACATCTTTCCTACTGGTCTCTAATTTGAATATTTGCTTCTTCTTTTTATTTGAAATCAAATTCAACTCCATCAAGAGAGCCCATTTCAATAATAAAAATCCCTATTTCTTAAAAATCTTTCATGAATCAAGAGAACTTATTTGAAAAATGGGAATTTTTAGAAGATGGAGGATTTCCAGAAATCCCCTATTTCTAATGTTCGACATTTTCGAGAAATATCATTTGGAATTTAAATTTCTCCAAACAACCCCTTGCAACACCTAAATATCATAGAACTGATACGCAAAGCGGAGAGAGACCGCGATGTGCAACGGAGCCGGAGCTCATCTATCAACGATTTAGGATTTATGGAGAGAGAGATTTATTCCATGGGGGCTGATGGGTTTTGCTCCAAGGGGACTGGGCCAGCCAGCCCATATAGGTCTAATGGGCCTTTTTCATATTTGTGGGGGACTGAAGCCCCCACCCACTAATACATAGGTCTGCCCCTGGCAGGAAGAGATGGTGTACCCGGCGTTTAAACCTTAGACAGTCAGGTGAGAACTGCCACTTCTTTGTATTAGGGTAAGAAGCCATTGTCCAAATCAAGGAGTTTTAAATATCAATTTTTGTCGCATAAATTTGACATGGTTATGGAAGCACTCTTTCATAAATACCTTTTTTTTAGAAAAAAAAAAAACTCTTTTGCAATTAACCCAAAAATCATAAATTTCGTTCCAAAAAAAAACCCCAAATTTCTGTATGAGAGAGAGAGAGGATTTTCTCTTGGAAAGGTCGTTTTTTTTATTGCCCATGATGTGGGAACATGTGTTTTTTTGTATCTACATGGAGCACACACTACTTTTAAATCACTTTCATGACGTTGTAACATTCTCCCCTTCATATTTTATCCTTTCTTTCTTCTAATATAAAGAAGTCTTTTGACTCTTTGCCCATCTCTCTAGAGTCCTGTCCTTGCTAGCTTCAATTACCACGTGACCTTGTTATCATATCAAACAAGTGGCATGTAATGGCGGAACATAAAACAAAAGATTTGTCATTGTGTGATTTTTCAAAAATAATATATAGTTTCTTTGATGGTACTGAGTTATCTCATCAAAGGAATAAAAATAGATATTGTGAAAGGAGTGAAGGGGTTCAAATTCATTGCATTAGATATAATAGAAAGTGTAACAAATAAGAAATTGTTGCTTCTTTCCAGTGCTATTCATGTTGATTTTAGCAGAAATTTGGTATCAAGAAATGGTTCAAATGAAAGGAAATTCCTCTTTGGTATTTCAGGCAGCATCAGAAACAAAAATCTGAAACACAATCATTTTATCTGGTGCCTGATAAGGCTCATTGGATGTTAGCATGCAAGTTTTGGATCTTAGCTACAACAAACCATATGGAAGGAGAGTTTCAGGCCAAAAAAGGAGAAAAAAAAAACTATCTAGAGAGAGAGGGTTACTACTTTACTTGTCTGGATGGTAGAAAGAGTTAGAGTTCAAAGGAGTTGTTTACTACTTTACTTGTCTTTTTTTATTTTTTGGTAACCCAATGAAGGGCTGGAACCTTGATACTTATGACACAACTTACACATATGAGGTAATGAGAATTCACACTTGAGCGGAGAGACAAACACAACTAACCCATGCGAGGTGATGAAAACTCACACATGCGGGGAGAATAAACACAACTCATACATGTCTCCATTCTCAAGTAGTTTACTTGTCTTATTATTTCCAATAAGATTCTTTGAGGACATGCACTTTTTTTTTTTTTGAAAAAAAAATATTTTCCTTTTGAAAATTGGGTATAAAAGGCAGAGATAGGAGAGTTGTAAGTCGTTGAGTTCAACGATATTTCAAGTAAAATGCTAAATCCTTTTCTTCTAAAAACTAAGAGAGAGTGAGAGAGAGAGAGATAGTTGCACATGCATCTGTGTTAAAAGGGCATTTAATCTCAGGAAAGTAAAGAAGGTGAACATGTGTTATTAATTTTTTGAAAATTTTAATTTTTTGGAGTTTTTCTTAAAGTTAACTTATTATCGCAAACTTACTTCCATAGGAAGATATTAATGTGATAAAGAATTTGTGTCGGCCCTGTGGATAATAAAGAAAAAGGAGAGAATGTGTAAATAAATGAATCAGCTTTCCTTTGTTACTCCAATATTGATATTGGCAAAGCTTGTAATAACTTTGGGATTTATGGATATATAAAAATTGAGATCCGTCAGATATTGTTCGTTATTCAATTAATTTAGAGCCATGAATAAAGCTTAATTTGTAAGCAAAGTTCTTATTTGACAGCAATTTCAAGACCTTAGATGAGCTTCCTACAACATTTAGAATACAGAATCTCTTCAAGATGGCCTGATCATACAGAAACCCATGTAAGCAGAAACCTGTTGCGTGTCTTATTTTAAAATGCAATAAAAAAAAATCTCTTATTGCATGAGCTCTATGGAATCCTCTCAATGACAATTAGGACCTTACCTCTTACAATTAACTAGGGGCGGCGCTACATGTATCTGAGTGGGTTCAATTACATTTGAAAAATTATTTAAAAAAAAAAACTGACATTTGAAAAATTATTTAAAAAAAATCTTTAATGAATTGAACTTATATTGGAAGATTTTGACCCCACTCAATACCTAAGTTAATGGGCCATCTATCTACCAAAATATATATAAAAAAATGAACTTATGAAAAATAAAAGTTTTGTTGACCCCACTGACTCGATTTCCTGGAGCCGCAACTACAATTAACCATATGTTATTAAAAGAAAAACTTAAAATTAAAGGAAAAAAGACTGTTTTTGTACTTTGACAAGTAAGAACCATGTTAATTTGTTGCTGGGGCTATTTACCCTCCTCTAACTACGAGAGTTGTGCTGTAAAGACTGTGATTAGTCGGACATTTCCAAGAAATATTGTAAATCTCTGCTTGTGTGTACGATGACAAACTCGCTTAGAATCCTTATCATTTCAAAATAATGCATGGGGTCCTTAATCCTTATTGCACTGATGGTCATCACAGTCAGGGCTTTTAATGCATGGGTCCTGGTATTTTGACGAACCTCATGCCTTTTGAGAGGGTCTGACTGTAACATCTAGATGTGGACATCCTCACAGGAGAAAGTTTCCCTATCAACATGACCATCAGAAAAAAACATGACTCATCAGATCCATGGCTTCAATCACTTAATCAAACGCCATTCTCAAATGTCCAATGAGAAGTGAAAGTTAAGATATGGCATTAACAAGGAAAAACCCCCACATTGAAGGATCTAAGGCATTTTACTATTTTGTAACACTTTTTCATTCGTTCCAGACAATTATCTTATAATCTTGCAATACAAACTTATCCGAGTCTCAATCCTGGCCAGCACAAGCTGGTATTTGGTAGAGTCGGCAGGAAATCTGGACACGGCATGCTCGAGTTTGCCCACTGGCTCAGTCAGCACATATCAAAGGCAGCAAACCTTTCTTCTATCAAAAACCAAATCCGAGGACTTAACAATAAATTGATCATAGATAGAAAGGCATCTTATATTTCAACATGATTGGGCCCCAACAACACAACACATGTACCAAATTTTTTTGTCAGCTTCACTTACAGCCAACTATGTGCTAGCGAGGATTCAAACTCAATCTTGTTCCTTTTCTTATTCTATTGTTCAAACTCAATCTTGTTCCTTATCTTATTCTATTGTCAAATAGTAACTTGCAATACTGACAAAAAGACCCGCCAAAAAAAAAAAAACTAAATAAAAAAGTTTGATCAGCTCAGCTGTCAACTTTTCTCTTCTCTAGGAGACTAGGACAGGCAAAAAGGACTAAAATGAACAAGAAATAATGGTGAGTTTACCTTGTCACCTTTTCATTTTCTTCAAATTTATCCAAGGCAAGTTGCATGACTAAATCTACCGGTGCAAGTAAAGAATCCCCAGCAAAGAAGAAAAATGGGCCAATTCAGTTTCTTACCACCATTTATGGTCATGGCAGTTGGATTCCTGTCGAGAGAGAACTGGAACGGATTTGGATTCAGCTTCTGTGAATCAAGTGAAAGGCAAAGGATTTCCAAATGTGACTAGTGTTTTGGGAACAGGAGCAATGGAAGTCCATATATGTCTGGACTCTGGACCACCATTTTGTGAGCCTCATATATCGAGCCTGGATTTGGTTCTAGTTTAGACCACATTAATGAGTTTTCAAGGATGGCCGGCCCAGGTTGAATGTCATTCAGGTTCTCCAGGCCAGACCTAGATCCAAGGTCAACCAACAGTGCCAGCCCTGATTGGGTTTACAGTTATCATGCTAGTCGGGACATCCGGGCCCGCCCAGGCTTGGGCCCATGTGGCTAGAGAACCATATCAAGACCATGTAAGATGTGTTTTGCACCAACCATATATCTAGTGCGGTGCGGCCATCATATATGAATTGTCAAAAACATAGGCAATAGTTTCAACATATGATAATAATATTGTAACATATACCTAAAAGGCTAAAATGATATTCTCCTGATTGTAACATGGTATTATTCTAATTGTTGTCAGAAAATGAAAAATATAATGAGGAAATTGTGATAAAATAAAAATAAAACCATTAATATTTTGTATTTACTTATTGTTATAAATTGTTTATAAAAAAGTAATTTATTTTCACAACTTTTTTTCAGTAATATCTTGAGAAAAACGCCAAATTTGTAAATATCCCAAAATTTTCTTGAGGCAGTAATTTCCCAAGAACAATATTTTTGACAATGCATTTATGGGCCCCGTAAACTTCACTATCACATTTGTGTATGTGAATATGGGAAATTGTCCCTTTTCCTCAATAATGATATGTAATTCCAAATGCAGCTGAGATATGGTGGTTAGAATGGCTTAGCCAATTCAAAGTTCATACAATGATGGATCGGCAGTCCAAACCATACATCTCACACATGACCACACAAGCAAATACCTTGATTCAGTGATTAAGATAGCTTGATCTGTCAAAGGGTTATAGTCCAAAACTAACGTTGACTGGGAGGGTTGTTCATGGGCTGGGCTAAGGAATATCCGGTCTCGGCCCAATCTTAAAGTGACGGGCCCATGCCCGCCTTTAAAAAATGAAGTTCAAGCCCGGATGGTTAAAGGTTTTTTAAAATCTTTACTAGATTAAGTACTAGATTAATCTATTGTTCTTGAAATCTAATAGAGATTTTGTTATTAGGACCTAAGCTTGCGTTAAGGCCGGATTTTCAGCCAGAACATCGTCGGAGATGGGCAGCTTCGCTCCAAACAATGGTTATGACACCTGGGTTTGACTGTTGAGAGCTGTGATGGCTAAGCTGAAGACGTAAATGGTTTGTACATAGGGGTGTTCATGGGACGGGTTAGGCAAAACTGAGGAATATTCAAGCTCGACCCAACTTCTAATCTGTAAATTTAAGCCCGACTCCGGCCATAAGTGGTTGGCCCGAGTCCAGCTCCCCTAAAAAGGAATAAGGCTGAGCCCGGCCCATCTCAAAGTATATGTGGGGTTGATGAGTTGCCTTCATAATTTAGAAAGGATTTATTGATCTGGTGGGTCCCACTTCCATTCATCCCCATCCAAAGATCCTGTCGGTTGGATCAATGGACATGAACAATGGGCTAATGGAAGCTGTACGTGTGCTGATGGGTCATGCCCTGTAATTCCTCACCACTGAAAAGAAAACAATCAGAACTAAGACCATTTTGTTAGTTCAAAAGAAGGTCTTAATTTTAGTGTTTTTTTTTATTTATAGAAAAGGTCTTAATTTTAGTTAGAATGAATGAATGGTTTAACCCCAATGGGTATCTCAGTTGGCTTAGGGCTACGGTTTGCACCCGGAGGTTGTACATTCGAAATTGCGCTACTACACTGCAACTAGAGGGGAATTTACCCAACTTTCCTCTGGGCCTAGAGGGATTAGTCCAGTCTAAAAAATTGGAAACCCATCGATGGCAAAGAAAAAAAATTAAAAAAAAAATGAAAAGAATGTTTTAACTTAGGACAAATCGATCCATGGCAAAGATAAGTCATACCTCATGACTCATTGGATTTTGGACCTACGACCGTCGAGCTTGTTCCTGGCTGCCCATGTGATCAAAATGCTCCCTTCTAGCTTATCACAAACCGTTGGATCCATTCCTGGCCCACTTATCACCAGAGTAGACTGCTAGATTAATCCTGATCCATGAACTGACGGCCGAATTTAACTTTGACCTAGGCAGTAATTCTAGGTTCGGATTTCGCAAGTGGGAACAGGAGAACACCTTTTTCTTGGTTTTCATCCCATTTAAGTAGAACTAATTGAGTTGTTGGGTTTAGTAAGCAAAAGCTCAATAAAAATTTCTTTTTTCTTCTTATCTAAATCTATCTGCATAAGCTACCCTATTTAGGGTTTTTTTCCGTTTCTCAAGATCTTTCTCCGTAGTTGAATGAGAGCTTAAATCTAACTACATTGCCTCCTCCTCGAGAACTTTGATGTTGTTTACCAACTGAGCTAATAGCCCGGGATTAGGACTTTGATGTCCCGATATAATCTCTTCTTTGTATTTATTTATTTTGATTTCAAGATATTAAGAAGCTAAGACCATTTCAAATTATAGGTTTGAGTTTAATTTTCCGTCACCGTGTCGGTTCGGGTTTTAATCCAATTGCTAATATGTTTGATTTTTTTGTCTATACTTGCTCCTCTTCGGGGTCAAATCTACTTGATTCGCCTCAACTTTATACATTTCAGCCCCTAGCCACTTGTGAAATACAAATACCTATGGTTACAAGTTGGTCTAGTACAGTTAATTAATGAACAATTAAAACCATATAATGACCAATGGTTTACTTTCACACACAATTTTTTTAACAGTTCACTACAACAAGTTACTAATGAATGAACACACAATCTTGAATGGATTTAATAATAGAATCATCAATGGGTTATTATCCGAGCTACATCCTGTGGTGAATCTTACTCCTGCAAGGGTGCGTTGATCAGAAATACGATGAATGCAGTTAATGCGAAATACGAATTAAAGAGGGTTCATATGTTTGGATAACATCAGTTCCCTGTAAGTCATAATCAATTACAGTTAAACAGAGTTAGGTGGTACATTGATTTACAACTGAGTGTAAGTGCAACTGAACTTGCTGCAACCATACAGGGCCCTTGGGGAAGATCATGAATTCGCTTCCTTAGTTTGCTGCTGGCTATTGATGGTGAAAAATGGATTGATTCCTGTATGACAACTAGTTGAGGCTGATCTGATGATCACACAATTCAGTCATGACCATTGAAATTTGCCTGTCAAAGAAAATGACCCCAACAGTTGAAATCGGATAATTAAAATTTTCGCTTCACGTTATTTGCATCTGTATCTATCCTGTATACAACGAGGACCATGATTTGGATCATTTAGACTGATCTGCAGATGTACCACATAGCAATTGACCTCAGATATAGTACACAGAAATTGAATTGGCACAAATTTTGCATTATGAATTTAAGCTTTTGTTCGGTGCACAATCTTGAACTTGACTAACCGTATTTCTCACCCTTCTCTGGGGTTTTGACTTTCTTTAATATTTGATTTCTTCAAGGAAAGGAGAAGAGCCAGTTAAAGAAAGTAGCACATGAGAGATTTAGACTTTTTGACATACAAAATTCATTTTATTATAATCCAGTATAAGATGCAAACAGAGATGCAGCCATCTATTTATGTTTAAAATAGATAACCTAGTATGAGATGCAAACTGACAAGTACCCTTTTATTTAGGTCTAGAGATAGAAGCAAACATTGATGCATAGACTGCTTGTCATGGGTTCACCCAGAAATGGCCCGGAGATAATCAATTACTTTTTCGTCAACTTGAAAGGCCTTAGCTAGAATATCATCAGATATGGATGGCTTTGATCCAAACACACCGTTAGCAATGGTGATAACACACGGGTTGTGACTGCTGAGAGCAGTAATGGCTACAGTATTTTCATGGCCAATAGTGGCTTGGAAGTGAATGAGGCCTATTGGGAAGACAAACACATCACCCTTTTTAAGGACCTTACTTATCAAGATATTATTGTTCTAGTTGGAGAGGACAAAGCCAACGTAGAGCGTCCCTTTGAGGACCGTCAGTATCTCTGTGGCACGTGAGTGTATGTGAGGAGGATTCTCTCCTTTAGGCGCATAGTCTATGTGAACCAAGGAGATGCCAAGAGTGTTGAGTCCAGTTATCTGGTTTATATTCACTGTGGTCACATTGGACCCAACTTTGTTTGTTGTGTTGCCCGATTTGTCTAGGCCTGCGAAGAAGAAATCACCTGCTGTGACCTTCATTATGTCCTTGCAAACAAACCCATTCACTAACACTGCAAAATCAAATTGTAGCCATTCCATTATATTCAAGCAAATGTATTGAAATTGCACAAACTCCTTAAACCAACTAAGATAAAATACAATGCAAGTCTACCTTTTGATTTAAGATCAGCGACGCAAATGTCTTGTAAAGGACTGGGATCAGAGGCATAAATAAGAGAGGAATGATGGGAAAGAGAACTAGTACAGAGATGTGAGAAACCATCTTCATTAACTTCAATTATAAATGAAGATGAGGTGCTCCAGGAAGAAAATTAAGCATAGAGAGGCCCATATGGCCATATATATATGGAGGGGGAATGTTCATATGCATCTTTCCTTCACCATAGAGTGAGGGACACTCACCTTTTTGCACATGAAAAGTGCATTTTGTACCTCGCCCTATCTACTTGGAAATTTTCAAAAAGGAAAGTGTTCCTCACCCTATGGTGAGGGAAAAATGCATATGAATGTTCCCTTATATGAAGATTAATGGCAACTGGGGCGGAACTGTTCTTAAAATGGCCATGCTTTTAAATGCAATAGAGAATGACTATTCTGTCAATTTATTATTAAAGCCGCTGTCACTCTCTAGTTGCTACAACCAACATCCATTTATATATCACTAGTCTTTGAAATAGCACGCGTGAGAACAGAGCCCATATACATTTATAACGAACAGAGCCCACAGTTGTTGTAGCTGCTCTGGTCTAACGAATCGTTTTAAGGGATGCAAGGGAGACAAAGGAATCAGTTTGATAAGTCATGAATTCTATGGTGACTATGGTCATCTCCGGAGAAAATTAATGTTCATCCAAATCAAATTAAATCTAATCCAGTTCTGCTTTTCAAATATTTAATGGTCAAGGATGCCAACTCTTTTGCAGAATATACTCACGTTGATGCTTTAGGTGCCATGCTGAATGGTTCATACATAGATGGGCCATCTTGATTATTGATCTGATCGGCCTCATTTTGGATGTGGCATTCCTCGAGAATCTCCCATATTGAAATAACCAAATCATTCTATCTTTGGTCTATTTCTTATTAAATAGTGGATCATAGCTGTAATTTTGTTCATCACAATATATTTGCTGGACACAGTTTGGAGGGTTAGGATCTTCTAGATCATTGGTCTAGATCACCAATCAAGAGAGCTCCACATGTAACCAATCCCATGTTCAGCAACCAATACATGCTCTGGATAATTTTAGACATCCTATCTTTCATTAGTCTTCAGGACCAGGTTAGTCACCAGGTGTGCTTCATAGTCAACTAGACCTGACCGGACTCAACTCTATTCATTGTTGGCCCTAGCAATGACTGCAGCACAAATACCTCTGGGTACAAGTGGATCTGTGCATTCAATCATCAATTAACAATTAGATCCTTATAATAACCCATGGTTTACATTCACATACAAATATTGAATGGATGTGATCATAGAACCATAAATGGCTTATTCACAGGGGGACCTATACGTCCTCTGGTGAATCTTATTACTGCAACAGGGTGTTTGGGTCTACGTTAACTTCGTCAAGGAATCATTTCAGCAGCCACACCCTTGTATTCAGATTCATTACTAGAGCGAGCAACAGATAATTGCTTTTGTTCTTTGGCAGGATCCGTGATAGGGCCCTTGCAAGTGTGAATTTACATCCGGAGTATGGTGGCCACTGATGGAAAACTATAGATTGAATCCAATGTGACAGCTTGTTGAGGCTGATAAGATAATCACAGAATTTAAGTAATGATCATTGCAATTGAGTGTTAGAAGAAAATGGTCCAAGAGTTGAGATGCCAAGAGAGTTGAGTCTCGGTATCTGGTTGACAAGTGAATTGGTCACACCGAACCCAACAATGTTCATGGTGTCGCCCAATTTGTCAAGGCCCATTAAGCACGATCCTTAACATGAGTGATTTGTTAAAATGAAAAAGCAAGAATGTGACAGTAAATATTGAAACCCCAGGAGTCTATTTATATATTCCAGAGACCCTTAGGGGGATATATACAAACAAAACTCTTTATTTTTTGTTGTGCTTTAACAGTTACGATGAGAGTCTTGAGTTTCGACCTCAGTAATCATTTTCAGCCACTGTTGTGTGCCCGGCAGCAAGCATTCTACAGTTTTGTGGGACCGTTGCAGTGCAGCAACAGTTTTCAGCAAATTGTTGTTGCCTACAGATTGTTTCTACAATCTGAGGTGCATCAGTACTTGGTACACATAATTGTGGAAGCCATTGCTTGGAAGCATAAGGAAAATGTCAATTCCCGCATGAATGCCAAGAACGAGTCCAGCTGTTTGAAAATATGAACATTTTTGACAAATTAATCAGAATTACTTTTCCTTATCCTCTCATGAATGCCCAATTGCTAACATGTTTGGTTATGCTTCATTGTCAACTTGACCTGACCTGACTCAACTCTATTTTATTAATGGCCCTAGCCATGATTGTGTGGAAGTGGATCTTGCATTCAATCTATGAAAAGTTAAGGCCTTGTAATGACCCATGGTTTTCGTTCATGATTAATTGATTATAGTACCATAAATGGCTTATTCACATGGGAGCTACATCCTCAGGTATAACTACACAAAAAATGGGAAATTGGAACGGATTACCGTTCCTAATCCGTGCGTTCCTAATCCATTCATCCGTTCCAATTTCCTAATTTTGAAACGGATTAACGGATTAGGAACGATTTAAGAACGGATGAACGGATTAGGAACACAAGAATTAGGAACGGTAATCCGTTTCAATTTCTCGTTTTTGGTGTAGCTGCAATAGCGTGTTTGGATCTACGTAAACTTAGCCCGCAGGTGATTCTATTTATGAATAAATGAAGGTTAACAAACAGTTCTTCTGTTCTTCATCATAGCCTTTTTTCAGTTAAAAAGAGCTGGAGTTAACATAAGAGGATAGATGAGAACTGTCACTATAAGATTAGAACGTACTGTTGCAATACAGTTTTGCAAGGTTAAAGATCAGACCAACTCTTGTGGATTTGCACAGCAGATAAGGCCATAAGATCGACCAGGTCACAAAATGCTTTGCTTAATATATTGCAGTTTGGTCTAGGGAAGAAATTAATGAATTGAACTCCCAATTATTTAAGTGGTATTTCTAGAAACTAATAAAATGAAAGTCAACCCAACCAAACAAGTTTTCTCCGCACCATCTTGTCCTCATTTGCACTTCAAGATAAGGGCATCAGAAGAAAAAAAAAAAAAACAAACAAATTAAGATCCCGCAGCAAAGTCTTTATCCACATAATTTCAGCAGCTGGGTTGAATCCACTTGGGACTATGAATCCACTTCCGTATTTTTGTGACCACTAATGACAAAATATAGATTGATTACTATGTGACCAACTTTCTGGGCCGAGCTGATAAGATGATCACACAATTTAATTCATGAGCATTGGAGTTTAGTCTCAGAAGACAATGACCCCATAGTAGAAGCGCGCTAGATGATTAGAATTCTTTCACTGGCTTATTTCCGTCTGTACTCTAATTAAACTGATCTGCATACATATATACCACAAAGCGGTTGTATGACTTTGTCTTATATATTAATTGTTCAACTTAGAATCAAACCATCCAGATCATTAACCACTCTCATCTTCATATTCATGGCACAGGTCCCTGAAATCGGATAGATTGGATGAATGTAGCACCCGGTATAATTTTATAGGAGTTTCCCTTGCTTTAACGTAACATTTCACCTTAATTTTTATTTCTTTTAAAATGAAAGGACAATAGCCAACTTAGAAAAACTAGAACATGGGAGATCTTGAGAGTCTTTTGACAGACAAAATTCATTAATTTATTATAATCTAAGTATGAGATGCAAACAGACATACATGCATTTATATATGGACCGAGTTTAAGATAGATAACCTAGCATGTGATACAAATTACAAACTGACACGTATCCATTTATTCAGGTTTAAGATAGCGCAAGAAATAAAGCTTGGATTGCTTTTTATGTGTTTACCCAGAACTGGGCCTGGAGATGATCAATTACTTTCTTGTCCACTTGAAAGGCCTTGGCCAAAATATCGTTGGAGATGGGTATAGAAGGTAACAAGAAAGAAAGGTATTGCTGTGAATATTTCCGATGGATTTCTATTGATTGTCATGGTGTTTAAATACAAAATACAGCCAAAATTATAGCCTAGAAGAACCTACTCTGTTACAACAATGAGAACCAACTTAGACTAAATCAAGTATCAGAAATCAAGGAACAACAAGATGACTAGCATAAGAATAGGGATTCTGTTATGTATTGTTATCATGCCCCCGCAAGATGGACGGTGCTGAGGTGAGTCCAATCTTGTTTGTAATCGTAGTGAATTGTTGACGAGACAGCGGCTTGGTGAGGATATCAGCAAGCTGATCTGAAGCGGAGACATGAGAGACTCTGAGTAGACCATTTTGAACTTGTTCTCGTATGAAATGATAGTCCAAGGCTACATGCTTCATACGCGAGTGAAACACTGGATTTGCACAAAGGTTTGTGGCCCCAACATTATCACAATAAATCACTGGTTGATGGGGAATAGTGATGCCAAGTTCAGTTAGGAGAGAACAAATCCATCGTAGTTCCGCAGACGTGGCAGCGACTGATCGATACTCGGCTTCGGTTGAAGAGCGAGCAACAGTTCTCTGTTTCTTGGAGCTCCAAGAGATAGGATTATGGCCAAGATAAACAATGTAAGCACTAGTGGAAGTGAAATCATCCTTGTTGCCGGCCCAGTCGGCATCGGAGAATGCATGAAGAGCAAGAGATGACTCACGACAAAGTAGAATGCCATGATCTAAGGTGCCACAGAGATAGCGAAGTAAGCGTTTGACAGCAGCCCAATGCTCAGTCGTTGGCTTATGCATGAATTGGGAGAGTTTGTTGACTGTGTATCCAATATCTGGGCGGGTCAGTGAAAGATACTGAAGGCTGCCAACAATGGTGCGATACTCTGTAGGATCAGGTAAGGTAGTACCCGCATGCAAGGTAAGAGGCGGACTCGTTGCTATAGGTGTGGAGGCTGATTTTGCTTCAATCATACGAGTCTTGTGAAGGAGATCAGCAATATACTTGCGTTGACTGAGAAACAAACCATTGGCATGAGAGAGCACCTCAACACCTAGGAAGTAGTGTAGATTGCCAAGATCCTTTAGTGAGAATCGCGCAGAGAGTTGCTGTAGGAAATGATGTACAGCTGGTGTATTGTTGCCAGTAACAATGATATCATCAACATAAACAAGAAGATAAAGAATAACGCCTTGAGTGTTGAATACGAACAGAGAGGCATCTGCTACAGAGTTATGAAAGCCGGAAGTAAGAAGGAATTGGCGCAATTCATGATACCAAGCGCGTGGAGCTTGTTTGAGTCCGTAGATGGCCTTGCGAAGCTTGCAGACATAGTGAGGATTATCACGATCAATGAAACCTGGAGGTTGAGACATAAACACTTCTTCTGAAAGTGTGCCCTGAAGAAACGCATTGTTGACATCCAACTGGCGAAGTGACCAGCCGTTGCTTATTGCTAGGCTAAGAACCAGACGCACAGTGGTAGGTTTGATGACTGGACTGAAAGTTTCAGAGTAATCAACCCCCGGGCGTTGATGAAAGCCTTTTGCAACCAGACGTGCTTTGTACCTGTCAACAGAACCATTAGGCAAATATTTTGTGCGAAAAATCCATTTACAGCCGACCAAGTTTTGGGTAGGAATAGATGGAACAAGCTCCCATGTGCCATTGCGAAGAAGAGCATCAAATTCTGCGGACATGGCCTGTCGCCATTTTGGATCTCGCAAAGCTTGATGAACGGTGGTGGGCTCAAGGGTGGGATGGTGAAGTTCAGTATTGAGGTTAAGTTTCTGAATTGGTTTGTGGATGTTGTGTTTGGAGCGAGTAATGATACCTTGGGGAGAGGAGGGCATTGGATTAGTGGCTGCGGATGTAGTATCATCGGGAGTGGACGATGGGGAGGTGGATGACAATGTGAGAACTGGGTTATAGTTAGAGCTAGATGCTGGTGTAGATGTGGAAGAATGTTCTTGAGAGGAAGACGGTGTTGAAGGGAGGGAGGACACAGACGGTAGGACAGGTAGAGTCATAGAGCACCACTCGGATGTGGTTGATGAGGTGACACGAGGGAGAGTGAGATTGGAGGTAGCAAGAGGAAAAATAGACTCAACAAAACGAACATGACGAGAGACATACAAACGTTTGGAGGAGGTATCAAGACATAGATAAGCACTTTGAGTGGACGAATATCCGACAAAGAGGCAAGAAGTTGATCGAGGTTCAAGTTTGTGAGAGGTGTAAGGACGAAGCCAGGGATAACAGAGGCAACCAAAACTTCGAAGTTTGTTGTAGTTAGGAATGGTGCCAAAAAGTTTAAGAAAGGGAGACTCATGATTGAGAGTGGGTGTAGGGAGACGATTTATAAGGTAAACAGCTGTGGAAAAGGCAAAAGACCAATAGGAGAGGGGCATAGATGCATGAGAAAGAAGTGAAAGGCCAGTCTCAACAATATGACGATGTCTACGCTCGGAATAGCCATTGTGTTCAGGGGTATGGGGAGGAGAGGTGAGATGAGAAATGCCATTGAGTGTTAGGAATGATGAAAGCGCTTGATATTCTCCACCATTATCAGAGTAAAGTGATTTGATTACACAGTTGAAGAATTTTTCAACCAAGGCCTTGAAGCGAATGAAAACATCACGAGCATCAGATTTGCGTTTTAGCGGATACAACCATATATATTTGGTGAAGTGATCAACAAATATAATATAATACTTAAAATTGTCAATAGAATAAACCGGTGAAGTCCAAACATCCGAGAAGACAATTTCAAGAGGAGAAGAAGTGGATAAAGTAGACAGAAAATGGCAATTTATGGCTTTTATTGCAGGAACAAGAATTACAATGAAAATTGGAATGGGAAGAACTTGAGACATCTAAATGGAATGAGGAGACCATATGTTTGAAAGTCGACAGTGATGGGTGACCAAGTCGATGATGCCATGCAGGGAGCGTGGTTTTTATTGCAGAGAAAGCCAGTAATGGTGAGGAAGAAGAGCTAGGCCACTCATAGACTCCATTGTTAGTTTGGCCTTGAAGGAGAATGGCTCCGGTTTGAAGATCCTTCACAGAGAAAGAAGATGATAAGAATTCAACAGAGACATTGTTAGAGTTGCAGAACTGAGAAATGGAAATTAAATTACGTTTCATGTGTGGAACACAGAGAACATTAGAGAGAGTAAAAGAGTGAGAAGGAGTAGGGAGAGAGATTGAACCCGTGTGAGTGATAGGAATTGCAGAACCATCACCAATCATTATTTCATCTGGACCAGTATATGGGTTGTGAAGGGCAAGGTTTTGAAGATCTGTTGTAACATGGTGAGTGGCACCACTGTCCAATAGCCAAGAATCATGTGATGGGGAGGTTGTGGTGGTGGCAACATGAGCCTGAGCTTGCCAAGGAGGAGGTGCACGAAATGATGGTGAGTTGACAGGACGGTGTGGTGGTGATGCATGAGGATGCTGTTGGCGGAAGAGAGAGCACTGAGAGACGACATGACCTTGAGCACGGCACCACTGGCATTTGCCGAGAAATGGACGAGGTGGTCGGTTGGACTGATAAGGAGCGGATTGCGGTGTTGGAGGATGAGCATACCAAGGCGGACGAGTTCCGGGCGACCGTTGATTGGAGCGTTGAGTGTGCATGAGGTGAGCAGAGATTGGAAAACTTGGTGAGGGTGAGGAGTTGCGCAATGACAGCTCCTTGTTGATAAGTTTTTCATGGAGTTCATCGAATGTGATGATCGTGTCGCGACTATTGACAGCATCAATGACAGATTGAAAAGTCTCATCAAGACCATCTAAGACTTTCTCAATTAAGTCTTCATGATCAAGTGATTTCCCCAGGGCAGCAAGCTCGTCAGCTTTGGTTTTTATGGCTTGCATATAGTCGGTGACAGATTGTGATCCTTTGGAGATGTTCTTCAAGGTGTCTTTGATTTGTTTGATATGGCCACGAGAAGGACGAGCATAAGTGTTGGCGAGGGTCTGCCAAGCAGCACAAGACGATTGTGATTGAGTAATGAGCGGCACAAGGTTGGAGGAAATCGTGCCAACGAGTGCTCCAAACAGAAGTTTATCTTGTCGCAGCCATGTCTGATATGCAGGATTGGGAGAAACTGCATTGTTGACGGTCCTGGTTGCAGGAGGAGGAGGATGAGAGCCATCAATGAATTTGTGCAGGTCATAACCAATGAGAATAGATTCAACCTGAGTTTTCCAGGAGATATAATTGGTGGAGGTAAGTTTGATGGAGTTGTGGATGGTGATTAAGGTTAAAGGACTGTTGGGTTCATGGGTGTTTGGGAGAACAACTAGAGTATTACCAGTTGTCATGAGTTGTGTGGTGATCGGATATTCAAGGAAGAGGTAAAGAAAGGGAAGAAAAAAAAATTGAAGGATCAGAACCTAAACTTGTGTGAGAAAACGCTCTGATACCATATAGAAGGTAACAAGAAAGAAAGGTATTGCTGTGAATATTTCCGATGGATTTCTATTGATTGTCATGGTGTTTAAATACAAAATACAGCCAAAATTATAGCCTAGAAGAACCTACTCTGTTACAACAATGAGAACCAACTTAGACTAAATCAAGTATCAGAAATCAAGGAACAACAAGATGACTAGCATAAGAATAGGGATTCTGTTATGTATTGTTATCAATGGGCGGGTTCGATCCAAATACGGAGTTAGCAATGGTGATCACACCTGGGTTCTGACTGCTGAGACCGGAAATGGCTACAGCAGGTGCGTGGCCGATATTGGCTTGGAAGTGAATGAGGCCAATTGGGAAGACAAACACATCACCCTTGTTGAGGACCTTGGTTATGAGTGTATTATTGTTCTGGTTGGAGAGGACAAAGCCCACATAGAGCGTCCCTTCGAGGACCGTCAGTATCTCCGTGGCACGTGGGTGCGTGTGAGGAGGGTTCTCTCCATAAGGCGCAAAGTCTAAGCGAACCAAGGAGACGCCAAGAGTGTTGAGTCCCGGTATCTGGTTTACAAGGGCATTGGTCACATTGAACCCAACCTTGTTCATGGTGTTGCTCGGTTTGTCAAAGCCTGATAAGAAGAAATCATTTGCTGTGACCTCCTTTACGGCTTTGCAAACGAATCCATTCACCAACACTGTAGAATCAAATTGTAACCATTATATTATATCAAGCAAAAGTATTAAATTTGTGCAAACACCTTTAGCCAATTAAGATAAAATACACCGCAAATTAAATTTACCTTCTGAGTCAAGATCGGCGACACAAATGTCCTGCAAAGGACTGGGATCATCGGCATAAACAATTGAGGAAGTGAAGGAAAGGAGGACGCCTACAAGGATGGGAGCAACTACCTTCATCATCTTCAAGTATAAAGTATATATGAAGATGAGGTGCTCTGAGGATGAGAATTAAGCATAGAGAGGACCCATATATATAGGGAGATATATATGGTTGGTGGGACATGAGCGTTATTGAAATGGTCTTGTTTTTAAATGCAATACTGAAGGACTACATGGTCAAATTCTTGTGTAAGCCACTTTCATTCTCTTAACTGCTACGACCAATGTCCTTTTTTTTAATCAAGTCTTTGCAATATTCAATCCTGGGAGAGTGAGACAAAGTCCATATAAATCTTACTGTGTAGTAGTGGAAACGATCTTCAGACGACGATAACAGTGCAGAGAATAAAACCATTGAAGTGATTTTAATTGTATCGTCGTTTTAGCTGCTCCTTATGAATGGTTCAAGGGATGGAAAGGAAACAATGTTGCCAGTTTTCTTAATTCATAAATCATTAGGTGATGGCTTAGCATCTACAGGAAAACTCATGTTTGTCCAATCAAATTGTGGCGGAAGCCCTGATGGACCTAATCCAGCTCTGCTTTTCAAATATTTTATGGTCAAGGAAAACCATCTATTTTGCTGACAATACTAATATGGATGCATTTAACAAAGACCAAATCCATTTCCTTGCTCAGAAGGAAAATGTCTCTCTCACTTGAAGGCCAAGAAGAAGTCCTAGCTCTTCATGAATGTACTTCAAAGAAAAAATCTAAGAACATCTGCCTTAATCAATTCCTTGTCAAGGGTTCTTAAATATTTTAATTATGATGATAATGAACTTGTATTAACCATGTGGTTCGGTTCGAGCCCTGCTACAGGGCCCGATGGGGAGCCTAAATATCTGTGATATGAGCTGATGGAACCGTCAAGATTCAAGGATGGACTAAACCTCTTTAAAATAAAATTGTCCACATTCAGGATGGACTAGACCTCCTTGGGTAAGCACTGATTTTGGGAATAAGTTTTGATGTCCTTCTCATTAATTCTTCTCTCCTAAATAGAAATAAATTTAAATTAACTCTTATAATTAAGGAAAATCATCACTAACTATGAAAGAAAATATAGCATAATCATCACTAATTAAGAAAGGAAATATGTTGACAACTCTTTCTTGATTCTACCACCTAATAGATAAGATTGTGCCTACTCTTGCTAGTTTTTACAAACCATCCGACTTTGAATCAGCCTACCATGATTGCAGGCTCATTGTATAGTCAGGGTCAACATCGACCCTCGAAAAAAAAGGGTAAAAAAAGAAGGGTTTTTGGGCGGGAAGGCTGGTTTGGTGTGGATTTGGCTAAAATAACCTTTTTGTTGCATTGGCTACCTACAAATTTTTTTTTTTTTTGTTAAAATCCTCCTGTCTATATTAAAAGAAAAAAGAAACAAAAGTAATATTACTCACTTTATTACTAAATTCAATTATAAGACCCACTACAGGCACATTCAATTGAGTTTTAGGATTAGGCCTGTCAATTGAGCTTGTTAAAATGGATATCCAGCCCGACTCAAGCCCGTAAAATACAGGGCTTTTAAAAAATTTCTGAACCTAATGGGCTGGGCTTGGACAATGTTTTTAAAGCCCGACCAAAAAAGGGACCGGGAATGGGCAGAATAGGCCCAGCCCATCCAACCCCGGCCCGCCCGCAAGTGAATTTCTCTAATTTTTAATAAAAACATACAAACTAGAGCGTACGAAAATGAATAAACAAATAGAATAGGCCTACACATAATTTTAAATTTAACACACAAATACATCTCTCAAACAAATTAATATAAGGAATAATGGTAACTAACATGTAGCCCAACTAGTTCAAACTCACTAAAGTATCATCCTCATTTAGATCATGATCATATCGCATGCAAAGATCATTAATCTCAGTTCTCAAACATTCAACTTCTTCTCTCTTGCTTAAGGAAAGACTCATTTCATTCCATTCAAAATCTCTAACATGTTATTTTGAACAAAATTAATTGTGTAACTCAGAGAAGCATGACATGGATTCTCATTTTTCCTTTTACTGGGGCTAATCCAAAAAGAAACTACCAGTGTCCGGTAGCAATATAGGAATAATTAGAGAATTTTTAGCTTATATTCAATATTGTGAAAAAGCCCTGGCCCGACCCTGACCTAGCTCGGGCCCACATGGGCTGGGTTTTGTCGTAGGCCCGTTCAATTTAGGACCGGCGTTGGACAACCCCCGGCAGGCCCACCCCTATATACGGAACGGAATTAGTCAGCCCAAGCTTAGGCCAGGACATAACCATACATTGATAAAGAAAGGAAAAACATGAATTAACTTGACAAGAGCATCATCTGAAACATATGCATTGGTTCCAAAAATAGCATCGGCTATCGTGACCTTGGCTTTGCTACTGAGGGTGGCAAATGGCAATGGCAACTGCATGGACTGTCAAGATACCTGTGGGAGGATTAAAACCCATGGTGCATGGTCTTCACGGACTGTCTGGATGCCAAGGGTGCTGAGCCTTGGTATTTTATTAAAAAATATTTATGATGTCTCCACTAACATCACAATCAAGCTCTAATTGGTAGGAATTGTTAGCAGGTGAAATTTAATATGGTATCAGAACCAATTGATCGTGGATTTAAATTTCATGTGAAATGACTCGGCATGAGAAAAATGCATGGGAATGATTAGCAGAGAAAATTTAATATTATTTGAGCCTCATTGGCAGCACAGGGTCACTCCACAACCAAGTGGGTTTCATGTGAATGCCTGACTGATGAAGCCCCGCTAAGAAGAATTGTCTGGGCCCACCTTGGATGACCAATTCATATGAGATTTCCCATATTGTTGAGGGTTGACCTAGTGGCCAGGGTGGTGAGAGGATTACTGTCCTTGGCATGCTCGAATTCTGAGATGGACTTAGCCACACATGTGAGCCCAGCCATGCCGGATCGTAGACCCAGACATGATCAAGGCCGTGTATAGATTGCAATCAAATTAAATGGGCTCACCGCTGCCTAGCGTTTCTCGGTTGGGCCGGCCCGATAAAACCCAGTCCCTTTTAAAATCTTTCCGTTTAGGTCGTGATCTGACCCGACCTGAACTCTAACCCATAACTGGACATGTCCTACTTAAACAACAAGGCATATTCTTTGGGTCATCCCCGACCTGAACCATATTCCATATATGACCGCTGGATCTATCTACAATTCTACATAGTTGGATTGACATCATGATGATGTCAACAGTCAACATCGAAGTTAACAAGATTGACCAAATTGAACCGTTCAACTTATTTGAATAATTCTAGATTTAACCGAACTCGAATTATCAATCCATTTTAGCCAATACATTAATCCTGACAGGAAGATCTATGTATGAGCAGGATCAGATCAACTATCCATCAGTTCAATAAATAGAAAATCAAATTTATTTTTGGCTTATGTGGGACCTTTCTGATAGCAACCATTGATTTTATGTTCAATATATAAGCCAATTTGAGTATTTACCTTATTGTACAACTTAGTATAAAAAATCTCAGCCATCAAGTTTTCTCACCTTCATGTACATGGCATAGATCTTTAGGCCCATGATTGTATGGCCCCAGTAACAATTGGCTATACCCACCCTTGAAACAAGCCCCTATAATTAGCTGAGATGGAAAAAAAAAAAAAAAATCGGGTGGGTTGAAGCATCGTAGCCACCATTAAACTAATCGTAGTTTACACCCACCTTTGAGGTTTTGCCTTGTTTTGACATTTGATCACTTCTTTTAGAAAGGGAAAAGGCTATGCAACTAAATAGAACTAGCACATTGGAGATTTTGAGAATATTTTGACAATAGAATTTTCATTTATTATAATCTAGCATGAGAACCAAACAGACGTGTAGCCATTTATAAATGGCTTTAAAATAGACAAACTAATAAGAGATGCAAACTGACATGTAGTTATTTATTTAGTTCGAAGATCATAGCATCAAACAATGAAGAATTATGCGTTCATCCAAAACTGGGCCTGAAGATGATCAATTACTTTCTTGTCCACTTGAAAAGCCTTGGCCAGAATATCGTCGGAGATGGACGGGTTCGATCCAAATACGGAGTTAGCAATGGTGATCACACCTGGGTTCTGACTGCTGAGACCGGAAATGGCTACAGCAGGTGCGTGGCCAATATTGGCTTGGAAGTGAATGAGGCCAATTGGGAAGACAAACACATCACCCTTGTTGAGGACCTTGGTTATGAGTGTATTATTGTTCTGGTTGGAGAGGACAAAGCCCACATAGAGCGTCCCTTCGAGGACCGTCAGTATCTCCGTGGCACGTGGGTGCGTGTGAGGAGGGTTCTCTCCGTAAGGCGCAAAGTCTAAGCGAACCAAGGAGATGCCAAGAGTATTGAGTCCCGGTATCTGGTTTACAAGGGCATTGGTCACATTGAACCCAACCTTGTTCATGGTGTTGCTCGGTTTGTCGAAGCCTGATAAGAAGAAATCATTTGCTGTGACCTCCTTTACGGCTTTGCAAACGAACCCATTCACCAACACTGCAAAATCAAATTGTAACCATTATATTTTATCCAAGCAAAAGTATTAAATTTGCGCAAACACCTTACCTAAGCAAAGAATAAACGCACAACAAATTAAGTGTTACCTTTTGAGTCAAGATCTGCGACACAAATATCCTGTAAAGGACTGGGATCGTAGGCGTAAACGAGTGAGGAAGCGATAAAAAGGAGGACGGCTACAAGGATGTGGGAATTAACCATATTCATCATCTTCATGTATATAGTATAGATGAAGATGAGCTGATCTGAGGATGAAAAATAAGTATACAGAGGACCCATATATATAGAGAGATATATGGATGGTGGGACATGAGTGTTATTGAAATGGTCTTGTGTTTAATTGCAATAGGGAAAGAGTACACGCTAACTGCTACGTCCAATGTCCATTCTTATATCATTAGTCTTTGCAGTATTCAAGCATATGAGAGTGAGACAAAGTCCATAAACATATTAACTGTGTCGTAGTCTAGTGGACACAATCTTCAGACACAATGATACAGTGCAGAGAACAAAATCGTTGAAGTGGCTTTAGTTGTACTTATGGTTGTTGTAGCTGCTCCTTATGAAAGGTTCAAGGGATGGACTTTGATTAAATCATCTAGAGTATATTAATATTGACGGTGAATGCATGCAATCCAAATTCAACTATCCTGCAAGATGCTTCTTCTGGATGGATTTTGATTAAATCAAAAGCATTAATCCTCACTTTAGTGTTAGATACAATTCCAAGGCTCACTGACAAGGGTGATTAAGAAAGACCCCATGGTGCAAGGTCCATCCAGATGATGGAGATGCCAAGGGTGTCAAGCCTTGGTATTTGATCATTGACAAGGATCACTCTACACACACCCAAGCGGGTTTGAGAGAGGTGAATGACTAGCTAGCTTATGAAGCCCAGCAAAGAAGAAACATTTTTTTTCCGAGCAGAGCTTCGAGTCCGTCCTTACTATTACTATATATTAGACTTTCATGACCACATGCCCAGAGGTAGGGCCGATCCTGGACGACCAAGCAGGGCCGGCCCTGACTTTTCTAAGGCCCGGTGCGAATCACTAAAATGGGCCCTTTATTCATTTTTATAATTTTTTAATATATGCACATATATATAACATGTTTTCATAAATTTAGCCCAAAAATAATAATTTCATTAAAAACCAATAATATCATATGATAAATACATTTAATACATAAATAAAATACATTTAATACATAAATAAATGAATCTCTCATACCAACATATCGGTAAGAGTACCAGATCGTCGGCCAAATAATTTCTCATACCAGCATCACCATCTAGAAGATAAGTTGAAAAACAAAATCACAATTAAAAAAAGTATTATTGAAATGATTTTCTTCTTGCATTTTGAGAAGCAAAACCCTCAATTGTGCTTTCAAATTCAAGATTTTCTAATCATGAAAAAATTGCCTTCAATTGATTTCTACAACGACCAATTTTGCACTGAAAAAAGCCACACTTTGGATTTTGGAATCTCCCCGATCTACCAAGACAACGATGATATGGATGTTATAAAGATTGAAGAAGATCTATAAGCTATGGGCCCATGTGTTGATGTCTATAAATTTGATGCAAGTGGCTTTTTTTGTAAGTCGCTGTTGACTTTTGTTTTGGATTTGGGCATAACTCAAACTCAGGCGAGTGAATGGGTCCACCTGACCTGTATTAACTTGTTACCAAAGGAAATGGCTTGTTAGCGGAATGGATCATTGGATCAGGTCCAACCCGACCTGAACTCTATCTGAACTAAGAAAACTGGGAAGTGTACAGAACAAAGAGATGTGGCGTGGCGGGTGGGTGGACGGTGGAGGCGTGGAGCAGCAGTAGCAATCAACCCGTGGTGCTGGCCTGCTGGGTGCTTCTTCTTCTTCTTCTTGTTTTTATTTTTTTATTTTTTGGCTTGCTGTTTGGTTGAGATGGGGTATTGGGGTTCAAAGGAATTCGATTGATGAAGGGTTGATGGGTTTGACAGTTTGACTGCTGGGTAGCCTGGGTGCTTCGTCCGAAGTGGTGATGGACTGATGGTGCTTGATTGCTATTGTAGCAATCAACCAGTGGTGCTGGCCTGCTGGGTGCTTCTTCTTTTTTTTTTTTTTTTTTGGGCTTGTTGTTTGGTTGAGATGGGGTTCAAAGGAGTTCGATTGATGAATGGTTGAGGGATTTGACTACAGGGTAGCCTGGGTGCTTCGTCCGAAGTGGTGATGGACTAATGGTGCTTGACTGCTAGACGCTAGCACGAAGATGATGGGCCAGCCGGTTCTGGCGATGGCGGTGATTTGGGCCTAACCGGTTATGGCGGTCCAGTTCTCTGCTGCTGCTTCTTCTTCTTCTTCTTCTTCTTGTTTTTTTTTTTTTTTTTTGGCTTGCTGTTTGGTTGAGATGGGGTTCAAAGGAGTTCGATTGATGAAAGGTTAAGGGGTTTGAGTAGGAGGTCGGTGGATTTGGAGGAGTGGAAACATTTTCTTCTTGAGGAGAGGAAATGTTTTTGGGCCCCCTGAAAAATGGGGGCCCGGGGGGCCCGGGGCAGGCGCACTTACTGCCCTGCCTCAGGGCCGGGCCTGCGACCAAGTCATATGAGTTATTTTCCGTGTAGTTAAGATTTATCTCAATGATGATATTTTATAGCTCGTTTGGATGTTTATTTAATAAAATATTCACAAATTTAAAATTATAAGAATAAAATAGTATAAAATTGAATAGTGTAATATCAAAATATTATAATATTTTTGTTGTTTGGTTTGGCGATTTTTGAAGAATATTACATATTTTAAATTGAGTTGTTTGGAATGTGCTACGATTAAAGTAAAGTTCATTATTAGAATAAATTCTAATTAAATACTTTAGATTATATGTAATTTACTTTTGTCTGGATAAAAAAGTAGTGTGGTAAAGTAAAGTTCAACTTCCATATTCTTATTTTACCACAAGCTACTTTTTTTTTAATCACATAAACCATGGTAAACTGTAGCAAAGTAAAGTCAATACAAAAAATAACTAGTTTACAATTCTCTTTCTCACTTTACTTCACCACATATTTCATCTCACGTTACTTTACCTCACATTTTACCATGATCTGACATCAATCTTTATTTTACTTTACCACACATTTAAACAAGTCATTCTATCACAAGTTACTTGTTATTGACTATATAAAGTTAAATGTGATAAAGTAAAGTCAAATAAAAGAAATACTTTATCATCCCCCACTTTAATTCACTATATACTTTTTTCTACCTTTACCGTGATGAGACATTTGCCTTTACTTTACTTTACTTTACCATATATGTAATCAATCAAATCATGATAGATTTAGTGAAGTAAAGTCTTTACTTCACTCTAAGACTTTGTAATCGTCATTTTGAGATATTTTTATACTATAGAAACCTTTCTAAGGGAGGCTGTAGAAAAGAGTTTTGAGCTTTTTGAAAGAAAATGATATTTTCCTCATATTTTTCTGTGGTTACCAAACGTATAAGATCTTCTTCTTTCGGGCCAGTTTGGATGTTTACAGAATAAAATATTTACATATTTAAATATTGCAAGAACAAAATAGTATAGAATAGAATAATGTAATATTATAATATTTTTACTATTTGGCCGTTTTTTAAGAATATTACAGATTTTAAATTGAGCTATTTGGAAGGTGCTATGATTAAAGTAAATTATATTATTAGAATATTTTTTTTATTAAATATTTTAATTTATACATAATTTACCACGTCTTGATAGAAAAATAGTATGGTAAAGTAAAGTTCAACTGTCATATTTTTACCATTAAGTTAATTTTCTTTTATCACATAAGATCATCGTAAAGTATAGTAAAGTCAAGTTAACATAAAAAATAACTACTTTATAACTCTCTCTCTCTCTCACTTTGCTTTACCACATACTTCATCTCACTTTACTTTACCTCACATTTTACCATGTTATGACATCAATCTTTATTTTACTTTACCACACTTGTAAACAAGTCACTTTTTATTCACTATATAAAACTACGATAAAATGTGATAAAGTAAAGTAAAAAAAAAAAGAAACTACTTTACCATTCATTCCCACTTTACTTCACCATATACTTTATACCACCTTTACTGTACTGTGACATTTACTTTTACTTTACTTTACAATATATGTAAACATACACATCATGATGGATTTGGTGAACAAAATTATTTACTTTACATTACCACTTTTTAATCGTCATTTTGAAAGATTCTTATCTTACAGGAAGTTTTCTTCATGGGGAGCTGTAGGAGAAAATATTGAGCTTTTTGAAAGAAAAGAATATTTTCTTCAAATTTTTCTTAGATTACTAAACGCACACGATTTTCTTCTTTAGAATATGAAAGATTATATTCTATAAAATATTATTTTCTTGTATTTTTTTGTGCATTCAAGCATGCAGGCCCGTAGACTTATTATGACATATAGAGTAGAATATTAGACAATCATGAAGCAGTATATGCACAAAATGAATGTATCGGATATGTGAATGTTATAGTGGATGTATGGTAAAAAATAAAAAATATAAAATCATAAATTAATGACACTTTTGGGAGCATTTAAAGGTAGCATCATTAGGTGATAAAATAAAAGAAACTCGTATGAGATGGTTAGGACATTTCCAACACACACTAGCATTGACGTCGTTGATGAGATGTTTTCTATGCATGTTAATGCATGGCCCAGTCAGATATATACGGTCTAAATCTAACCTAGTCCAAGAAAGGCGGGCTCCCCCTTAAAAGATTTTTGCTTAGGTCATGAGACTTAGCATGAACTCAAAGCTGAATTGGCTCTATTTTTATTCCGTATTAAGAGTATTCGGTAAGGGTCAGATCTGACTCGACCTCAAACTGAACCATAACTGGCCCACCCTACTATAATAGTTTTAAGGAATCTTGTTTGGGTCATTCTGGACATGAACGCCGTGACCCAAATCAGACCTGCCAGCATAGTTCGATTGCTAACATGTTGATAATGTCAACAGTAAACATCAAGGTTGAACAGAATTGAACCCTCAACTTATTAATTTGCATCAAGATCACTGTATGAGCATGAATAGATCGTCTATCCAGTGGTTCATAAATAGGAAATAATTTAGTAATTTTTTTTTTGACTTCTGTGGGACCTTTTGGCTAGCAACCATTGGTTTTATGTTTGACATGTAAGCCAATTTCGGCATTTATCTTATTGTTCAATATGCTATCAAAAAATATTAACCATCAAGTCATCTTCATGTACATGGCACAGATATTTAGGCCATGATTGTATGTAGGGATGTCCATGGCCGGGCTAAGGCATATGCGGTCCCGGCCCGACATTAGAAACAATGGCCCAGGTCTGGCTCAAGCCCGGCACGGGCCCAAAAGTCAGGCCCGAGGCCACCCATTTAATCAATCGGGCTGTGCTGAACCGGGCTTTTTCTCAATTTTGTAAGCATTCGAGCAATTATTTTGACTAATAAAATTAAATTACCACACATTGCTTACACGAGCTGGGCCTGGTTTGGGCTTTCTATCACTTAATGCAAACACCGCCAATGGTAGGCTGGGTCCGGATCGGGCTCTAGCTAGTCTGGCCAATGAGCATACCTAATTGTATGGTCGTAGTAAAAATTGGCTATATCTACCGTTGAAATCGGGTGAGCTGAAGGATAATAGGTGGCCACGAGTAAACTCAACATAGTTTTCACCCTTCTTTGGGGTTTTGCCTTGAGATTTCACTTATTTTAGTATAGAAAGGGGAAAAAAGCCAACTAAAAAAATGCAACACTAGAGATCTTAGAGTCTTTTGATAGAAAAAAATTAATTTCTTATAATCTAGTTTGAGAAGCAAACAGGCTTGCAGCCATTTATTTATGCTTAATACAACATCAAACGTTTCAATGAAAGCAAGGACTACTTGTTATGCATTCACCCAAAACTGGGCCTGGATATGATCAATTACTTTCTTGTCCACTTGAAAGGCCTTGGCGAGAATATCGTCAGAGATGGGCCGGAAATTCGATACAAACATAGAGTTAGCAATGGTGATCACTCTTAGGTTCTGACTGCTGAGACAAAAAATGGCTACCAAAAGTGTGTGGCCGATATTGGCTTGGAAGTGAATGAGGCCAATTGGGAAGACAAACACATCACCCATGTATAGGATCTTGGTTATAAGTGTATTATTGCTCTGGTTGGAGAGGACAAAGCCCATGGAGCGTCCCTTCGAGGACCGTCAGTATCTCTGTGGCACGTGAGTGCGTGTGAGGAGGGTTCTCTCCATAAGGCGCAAAGTCTAAGCGAACCAAAGAGACCCCAAGAGTGTTGATCCCGGTATTTGGTTTACAAGGGCATTGGTCACATTGAAGCCAACCTTGTTCATGGTGTTGCTCGGTTTGTCGAAGCCTGCTAAGAAGAAATCATTTGCTTTGACCTCCTTTATTGCCTTGCAAATGAACCCATTCACAATCACAGCAAAATCAAGTTGTAACCATTATATTATATCTAAGCAATAGTATTGAATTTGCGTAAACACCTTGCCCAAGCTAAGAAAAAACACACTAAAAATTAAGAGTACCTTTTGAGCGACACAAATGTCCTGTAAAGGACTTAGATCGTAGGCGTAAACGAGTGAGGAAATAATGGAAAAGAGGACTGTTACAAGGATGTGAGCTACTATCTTCTTCATCTTGAAGTATAAAGTATGGACGAGGAAGTAATGCTATGAGGATGGGGATTCAGCATAGAGAGAACCCATATATATAAATATATATATATATATATAGAGAGAGAGAGAGCGAGGCTCCCATAAGTTCAAGCTTAGAATAAGGTAAGTTCAAGTGTGTGGTGGAGCCCACTTGGAGACCCACAAAGGATTGGGGGTGGAGGGGATTTCAATGATTCCCTAGGATCTTCCTTCTTGTAAAAAATCAGCCCCAACCGTAACTTTTATCATCTCCATATGGTCCAAAAGTTTAATGGTCAACAATCAATTCTGATTAATATATAGTCAATCCAACGGTCTAGTAAATTCGGATCTTACTGAAAGTTGGTGGACATGTGCAATTTAAGGGGGTCATGTGTTTGGTCTATTTGGATGGACCGAAGGTGGGCCCCACAAGCACAAGCTTACGAAATTTTCTCCTGATATACATATATATATATATATATGGAGATACATGGTAGGTGGGACAGGAATGTCATTGAAATAGTCTTGTTTTTAATTGCAGTAGGAAAAAACTATACGGTCAAATTCTTGTTAACTGATACGACCAATGTCCATTCTTATATCAATAGTCTTTGCAGTATTCCATCATATAAGAGAGTTACACAAAGTCCATAAACATAATTAACTGTGTAGTAGTGGAAACCATCTTCAGACACTGATACAGTGCAGGGAACAAAACAGTTGAAATCATGAGGTGTTGACCTAGCATCTACCGGGAAACTCATGTTTGTGCAATAAAGTTTTTGAGGCAGTCCTATTAATGGACCCAATCCAGTTCTGCTTTTCAAATATTTTACGGTTAAGGCCATCTCTTCTGGTGACTACACTTATATCGTCATATTGATACATTTTGGGTACTCCTCGACTGCATAGTGGTGCAGGGTTTGACATGTTGGGGGTACGTTGCCTGGTGATTTAGATGATTGATCTGATGGGCTGAGGACTTCCTAAAAAAGATAGGATATTGAAATATGGTAACTCTTTGAGCTTTGGCCTACGGTCAATTGATTATAGACAATAGCTGAACTTCATTCTCCAGTGTGTTTTTTCTGGTCATTGCAATACATCAGACCAATGGACTCCTAAGTCATGGGCTCCACATGCAGGGGCGGACCAATATTTCATCTTTGGAGGAGCCAACTTAAATAAATATTTTTTAACAAATCAAGATAGCTAATATTTTTTTTATATTTTTTTTTCCGGACATATCTTCAAGTTCAAGCATGATAAATATATTAAAATAAAAAACTAAATTTCGCATTAAAAATAAAACTAGGATGTAGCTGACATAAATAATTATATTTTAGTACATTCCTCACTTAGGGTTCTGGCTTTGGGAGACGTCTGACGAGGAGTCGAGGAGATGAAGCGCCGATTTATACTTCTTCTTTTTTTTTCTTTTTTTTTTTTACTTTGTGCAAACAATTGGGTGGGGTTGGGCCTACACCTAGGTCCGTCCCTGTCCCCATCGAGGAGATGAAGCGCTGATTTATACTTCTTTTTTTCTTTTCTTTTTTTTTACTTTGTGCAAACAATTGGGTGGGGTTGGTCCTACACCTAGGTCCGTCCCTGTCCCCATATAACTTATTTTATGCTACATGCATTTTTCGGATTTTCCGGGCTCCCCACATCCAGCTTTAGAACTCTAGAATCATTAAACAAATGGGGATATTTGCTACAAGTAATTGCAGTTGCATAATTTAAAACAAATAGGGGTATTTGCCAATTTTCAAAACATGATAAAATTATTAGAACCCACGTTTCAAAGAGGTTAAGAATTCCAAACACATTTCAACTCAGGACATCCTGCGAGATTAAGCACCCACGGGCCAGTTTCCTCACTTTTTTTTTTAAAAAACTCAAAAATGCCCAAAAAAGAAAAAAAAATCGATCCTGTTCCCGTCCTCATCTCTCCACCATTTCATCTCCACCCATCCAAGCCCCTGCACATCTCTATATCATCTTTTCTCCCATCCATTGCTCAGTCACAGAACCCAGTCATTTTTCATCATTTCCATCACAAATCACCATTTTTACCATCAGCCGATCACTACCATCATCTCTACTCACTTCGTTTTTTTTTTCCACTACACTAAAAACGGGAAATTCGAACGGATTACGGTTCCTAATCCGTGTGTTCTTAATCCGTTCATCCGTTCCAATTTACCGATTTTTGAACAGATTAACAGATTATGAACGGTAATCCGTTACAATTTTCTATTTTTGGTATAGTCGCTTCTTTACACTCCTTCACACTAAAACATCTCATCCATCTTCCTCTACACAAAATCGTGCCCAATCCCTCACCATCGTTTTCTTTCTTTCTCCTCTGGTATTTCTTTTCTTCCTAGTTCCCCTAACCAAACAGCCCACACCCATCTCGTCCCTCTATGTTCCATAATCTCTACACCACACAACCGAGCCCCACATATTCGAACACATCTCTTATGCTATCCTTCCAACCAAAAAACGCACAGCCACTGCACCACTCATCTGAAACTTCGTCACAACAGCCCCAAACCTAACAACCTAGTCATCTCTCACCTTGCAACTAGGCAGGAATACCACCATCTTCTTCATCACAAAACCCATTCATCACTGAGCCACCACTGCCCTACAACTTGTCTAGACACACAGCCGAACTCATCTACGCGGACTACACCAATCACAACCTTCCTTCCCAATTCTTCATTTCATCATTCCCATATCTCCCATCTCACTCTTTTCTCCTAGTCTAACAACACGATCTCCCTCATATCTTGTCTTCTCTGCAAAATTTCTACCCATCACACTACTCTTTTCTCAATATCCAAGTTTGAGCCCAATGTTTGACACAACATTTTCATTTAATTTATTCTCCATCTTGGCAATGCTAGGTGGAATACGCCCTCCGAGCGGGTTATTGGCAAGGACCAATGCAGAAACAGGGGAGTTGCCTAGATTCTTTGCTATAGGGGAATTGAACCCATTGTCATTTATTAAGAACAAGGCATCAAGTTACTTATCAAACAGATCAGGAGGAAAACTCCCTTCAAAGTCGTTGAATCGAAGATTGAGGTATTTCAATTTTGGGATCTCTAGAACGACAATGGGGAAGGAACCCACGGAGCGGTTCTTGCCTACATCGAGCTCAGAGTAGCTTAAGCTTAGAAAAGCTCTTGGGGATAATGCCACAGAATCTATTGGAATTGGAATTGATGTGGGAGATGCAGTGTCATCTAGGAGTCCTAATGTTGGATCTTACAGCCTAGCTACCACTTATTCAAAAACTAATTTGTGATAGGAAATGGCACAACAATAGTTTTATAGTGAGGGTGAGGGTTCGACTATAATTATGACCGCTCGGGAGTGAGGGTGGACGTTGACCTCAATAATCCCTCCCTCAACGGCACACCTGCCGCGCCTGCTTGCGAACTCGCAAAACGCGTGTCTCGCGACTCAAACACCCGACCTACCAGGATCTGTGATACTATTTGTAGGATCTTACACCCTATTGAGCGACCACTTATATCACTTGTAGGATCTTACACTCCATCTACCACTTATCACAATCCCCAATTGGTTTTGAGATAAATGGTAGGTTTGGGGATAAGTGGTAGCTCAATAGAGTATAAGATCTTACACCTAACTTAACTGGGAGGTACCCGATGATGTCCCCACGATTGAGATCAACCCCGGCTACTACCTCATCGGACGAGTTATCGAGGGCTGGAGAGCAGAAGACGCCCTTATACGAGCAAACTTCTTGGCCATTCCAATTGGCGGTATAATTCAAGGGGTCTGAGTAGATGGCCTTCTTCCATGCTTGGAGTACAACATAGGCACATTTGAGCCTCTTATTCTTGAATGTTAACGTGATGTTGGCGTCGCAGTCGTAGTTTCCAAAGAGGTAACCATCCTTGGGCACCAGTGATAGGAGTAGGAGCTGGTGACTCGCAATGAAGGCGGCCTCGCCAATTGAAAGTGCAAAGGAGAAAGAGGTAAAATCAGGGCGAAACGAGGAAGGCCAAAGTAAACAAAAAAAAAACCATTAAAAACTTACAAAATTTAAGAATTAATTACATAATAGGTGGCACTCAAAAGTGAAATTACATCACTTAGAAGTTCATGTTATAACCCTTGTCAACAACCACTCAAAGTGAACTTATTGATTATTATTTTGGAACAAATAAATATATCCACTATTATATACTTATGAGCATGACCCATATTTAAAATCTAGATCATTCAAAAGGGGGTCCCACTAGCTTTATCTCGTCAAAAGGATTTACTGCATTCGGATTTATTCTAACACAGATAATCATAATTAAAACATAACTATTTTAGAATTATTTCTCCTCTTTCCTTTCTTCATTTTCTTTCTTTTACTTTCTTCCATCATTCTAATATTTCTCCCCTAGAATCTGCTATAATTTTGTTCATTTTTTAGAATTTTTTTTCTTCCTTCCTTTCCTTTCATCATTCTAATATTTCTTCCCCATAATTTGCTATAATTTTGTTACTTTTTTAGAATAAAAAATTAAATTAATTAATTAATATTATAAAGATGGGTCATCCATAGAAGATGACAGGGTCAGAAGGACATTAAATAGCCCCCCACCCCCAAAAATAAAATTCCGCCCCTGGGTAAAACACAGAAGGAAGAGGGAGATAGAGAGGATAAAGCAGAGCAGCCTGATGCCTGCATATTTTAGGCGTTTTGCCTCTTGGGAGAGGCCCAAGGATGCATGCAATAGGAGGGGATTTTGGATAGAGGAGCAATAAAATTGTTATAATTGATAAGAGAAGATTTCAAAAAAAAAAAAAAAATTGAAAGCGAAGGAATGGGTATATGGTTGAAGGGAATGCTTTCAAGTGTCTTCCTTTTCATATTTCAGTTTTTTTCTATTATTGTTTTGGCCGTTGTGAGCTGTTATCGTCCAGATATGCCGTTTCGGAACCACCACAAGATGTAGAGAGGAAATGCCGACTGTCATTGTTTGACCAGAGTCTCATGAGGTGGGTGTCTAATTTTAGAGTCCTGACTTGTTTGAGGGCGTAATTCAAAGATTTTGTATCCTATAAATCCATCAACAAATCCCACCTCTTCGAAATCCAAGTTGATCAAAATCCTTCATTTAGAGTTGCACTTGCACCACAATCATATCCATCGCATCTACAACTGATCATGCAACTTTTTCTCTTATTTGTATCATATTCATATAACGTAGACTCCAGCCTCTTTATTACAAATAAAACTGCCTTTTAAGGTTGAAAGTTGCATTAGGCATGCATGACTCTGATTGGAACCAATAATGTGAAAAGCGGTCTTGAGCAGTTTTAGTTTAATAGGTGGGGCTCACTTATGGATTTATGGTTAGGGGCCCTTAGAAGATGGGGATTCTTAGTTTCAAAGGTCTAATTTACAAGTGGCCCTGCCCTCCACATTGAAGTCTTTTTTCATTCGGGGTGGATGCAATGGACCCAAATCTGGGTCCAAATGATAACCTGGACCCTGGACCCTGGACCCATACCATTTTTTTTCAATTTAATTCCTTCATGTGTGTATTTTTTTTTTCTTTTTTTCTGTTGCTCTGGTAGTAGTACACACCCACACACAGAGGCTACCCAAAGTCCCTCTCCAATCCCTAGTTGTTTTATGAGGAGGGAGACTTCTAACCACTAAAAGCTATCAGTTGATTGGCCAGCTGTGCATTTATTTGAGACCCATTTTCACCCTAGTTTTACCTGGGCACATATGGCCAATATCAAGATTTGTTGATTGTATTAAAAAAAAAATCTCAAACCACCACTCAACGGATCCAACTCCCTTAACAGGAGCTACTGCAATTTTTTTTTTTTTTTTTTTTTTTTTTGTCTTTTAATGTCCTGGTCTGCTCCAAGCCTCGAAACAATGGACTTGCTTGGTAAATGTAAGAATAAAGTAGGGAAAAAAGCAGTATACCTACTTGTACTTTCGTCTTTTTGCAGAGTACTCCCTGTATTTTGGTATTTGTGACTAAACCTATTGTAGTTTTAGTTGACATGCAAATACAAACGTCCGTGACGGAATATAGGAAATGACAAATTTACCCCTTCATATATAAGATGTCTCTTAACAATTTGTTCATTTTCCCCTCTATCGCTTGTGGCTAGGGTTCTTCTTCGTCGGCCAGGGGAGTCCTCATATCCCTTCGCTGCCATAACCTCACCCGCCTCAAGCTCTGCTCCTGCCGCTAGATCACTGATGCCGAAGCTCTCCTGCGACTCATGTGCCTTCAAGCGCATCAACCACTTTCCTTTTCAGATAAACCGAACAACAGCAACCCTTCGATCTCCGCGACGGCGCAGTGTCTTCGGCGACAAGAACATCGTGGAGCAGTGAGTCAATCCTTTGCCCTTCTCTTTCCTTTTTATTTTTATTTTTCTTCAAAGAGAGAACGTCTAATTCGAACCGATGAATAGATAATCAAGAGTCCGAGATCCTGTGCAAAATTCCGGTTCCTCGATGCTGCGCCGACCCACTTTCTATTTCAGATAAACCGAAAAGCAAAAGCCCTTGAGGAGCTCTCCGTCAAGCGCATCAATCACGCCCAAAACGAATCAAATTGGGGAAGAAGAACCAGTAAAACGCCCATGGGCCCACAGCATCAATCACGCCCAAAACGTGTGATCTCTCCACGTGTCATCTACGTGTCTCTTTCCCTTTGTTTTCTCATTCCAGATCACACAAAAGAGAGAGAGAGAGAAAAAGAGAGAGAATGGGGAAGATGGATTTTTGGCGATGAAGACGGAGGAAGCGAACACACATTCAAATTGGGGATGAAGGCCTAGCGGCCGTGGCGATGTTTGTAATTTTGCAGTCCAGGATGAGTGAACTTGATTAGAGAGCACAGATCAATGATAAGGGATGTTTGGTGTTATCAATGGAAATTTGTGAAAAACCAATCGTCACACTCCATTTGCAGGTCAAGTAAACTTGATCAGATAGCAGATCATGTACGAGGGATGCTTGCTGTTATTGATGGAAATTTGTGAAAACATGATTGTCATAAGCCTGGAAGCACAACCATGTCTGTCAAATCCATGAGCATAAGACGAGAGAGTTCGAAGGATCTTCTGATTGTGAATGTGAAACCATTTTAGTGCAGACGAGAGAGAGAGAGAGTTGCATATCGATTAGGTTCAGAAATTTGGAAAGGGAGAAATGCTAATAAAAAAAATAGCGGGCTTGGGATTTTTTCTCCACAGGGGCAAATAAGTCTTTTGGGGCCACTAATTTTCCGCCAGTATGCACCAAATGTCATTTATACGACCTACGCCGTTAATACTAACAGTTTCCGTTCATTTTGTATGTTAACTAAAACTACAGGTAAGTTTAGTCACAAATACCAAAGTATAGGGGGTATTCTGTAAAACGGCCAAAGTCCAAGTAGGTATTATGCTTTTTTCCCAATAAAGTAACTATTGAATACAAGGCACCTACTATAAATGTGGAGTTGATCGGTCAGACTTGCACAATTCCACTGTATTAAAAAAGATTTATAATGAATTAGTTACGGAGCTTATTCAATGTTGTTGGCTTGTTAATGAGTATGGTTGGAAATAAAAAGTCTACATGGACAAACTTTTTTGCCAGAATTTTAGACTACCCCTATGAATATTCAATGGATATCATAGGGGTTGTCCAAAATTCTGGCCAAAAAGTTTGTCCATGTAGCACTACTGAGTTGGAAAACTGTTTAAGTTGACTTTTGACTTTTCTGAGTTATTTCATTTTGACAAAGGACCAAGTAAAAAATAGGGGAGATTGGGCCGAGTCATCTCATTTAATAAGCGTATTTAATTTTAAATAATTATAATTTATTTATAAGTAATTGTGTAGTAATTTGAAACTTATATTTGTTATTTTACGTTTAATATTTGGACTAACAAGTTATGTAATATGTATTTTTTTTTCTCTATTGTTGTACTTTTAATGAACTCCGCCTATGTTGGGTATCCTTGACATAGTCGGAACTGCACGAACTACTGTGGGATTAAATTGATGAGCCATACGATGAAATTATGGGAGATAGTTATTGAGAGAAGACTAAGAAGAACAACAAATATCTCAGAGAATCAATTTGGTTTCATGCCTGGGAGATCAACCATGGAGGCTATCTTTCTCCTGAGGAGGTTAATGGAACAGTATAGAGAAGGTAAGAGAGATTTACATATGGTGTTCATTGACTTGGAGAAGGCCTATGACCGAGTTCCTAGGGAGATTCTTTGGAAAGTTCTGGAAAAGAAAAGAGTTTGTGTCGCTTATATTGAGGCGATAAAGGATATGTATGATAGAGTCGTGACATCTATAAGGACGACTGACGGTGAAACTAAGGAGTTTCCTATCACGATTGGTCTACACCAAGGCTCAGTGTTAAGCCCGTACTATTTTGCCCTAGTTATGGATGAGATTACAAGACATATACAGGATGAGGTGCCGTGGTGTATGCTATTTACATATGACATTGTTTTAGTAGATGAGACGAGAGAAGGAGTGAGTGCTAAACTGGAATTATAGCGGAAAACATTAAAGACAAAATGGTTTAGGCTAAGTCGATGCAAAACGAAATATATGGAATGCAAGTTTAGTCAAAGTAGGACACCTCGTAACATAAAAGTAAGTTTGAGCACCCAAAAGATTATAGAGAAAGAAAACTTTAGGTACCTTGGATCTATGGTGCAACAGGATGGGGGGATTGATACTGATGTAAGTCACATGATTCAAGCCGAGTTGACCAAATGGAGGAGTGCTTCAGGGGTCTTGTATGATCGGAAAGTCCCCTTCAAGGTTAAAGGAAAGTATTATAAGGTGGCGGTACGACCAGCGTTGTTATATGGATCAGAGTGTTGAGCAGTAAAGCATAATCATGTCATGAAGATGAAAATTACGGAGATGAGAATGCTAAGATGGATGTGCGGGATCACAAGGAAAGATATGATTGGGAATGAGAAGATTATGGACAAAGTAGGAATAGCACCGATTGGAGATAAAATGAGAGAAAATCGACTGATATGGTTCAGCCATATTAGAAGGCGTCCAGCGGAGGCACTTGTTAAAAATGTGTGAAAGCATGGAGATTGCCAGGAGTAGGAGAGGGAGAGGGAGAGGGAGAGAGAGAGCCAAGAGAAGTTGGAAGGAAACTATTAAACATGACCTTGCCTACATGGATCTGACGGAGGATATGGCTCTAAACAGATTTGATTGGCGTCGTCAAATCCATATAGCCGACCCCACCTAGTGGGAAAATGCTTGATTTGGTTTGATTGTACTTTTCATGCATATATAAATTTATTAATTTGAATTGATTATTATAAATATGTAAATAAATATATTTTTATATTTTATAACTATTGAATTCATTTTTAGATATTTATAAAATTATCTTTTAGAAAAAAAATACGATCCACTCGAGTCTCCATGTTGACTCTATCCAAGTCATTTATTATTATTATTATTATTATTATTTTTTTACATGGACAAGTCGAGTCCGTATCAGGTTTCCTACCTTGCTCATGAAAGTACATGCCATATCAATCACGTTAGCATGGCCACATTTCCATTTGATGATTAATCTGGCAGTTGGGCCATATCACTAGCGGATTGTGGTTGGTCTAATCAAGGTCTCTTTATAATGCGACATCAACAGCTGTAGCCACATTTCTCTATTAGAGAATTTTACCTGAAAAAGGACCCTAGTTGGTCACTCACCGGAAGAGGTCCCCATAGATAATATGTAACGGAATGGGTCTTCCCGCCAGAAAATATATTTTTTTTGCTTATTTTCTACAAGCGACGACGTCGTCACTTATAATAGTGGGTTAGTATCGACGTCGTCGCTTATGTTCTATATATATATACATATCCCGTCACAGCTTCTTTTTCGTGGGATCCTTTTGAGCTGCCGACGAATAGGGACGATGCAGGCGTCTTCCCCAACGGGTGGGCTTCTTTATGGAGGTTGTTGAACTCCATTAAGAGGTAGGTATATCGCTATTTATGTGTTCTTTCATGCATTAGCTACCAAAGATTCTCTGTTTCATGTTTACCCTTTTCAGAAAAGTTCATTAGGGCATTTGATATACATTTTTTTGAGAAAAGTTTCTTAAGGCTTTTGAGAAAGGTAACAACTCTGGCTGTTCTAAGGTTGTTTATTGTCACAACCCCTAGTTGAGAGCATATGAAGATGGTGAATCTACGTATTTGCACGTTAGGGTTAAACCCTTATAAGTAATATGAAGATGGGTACTCTAATACGTGCAGAAATCTTGGTGAATATGTCTTGTATAAAGTGGGAGCAGACAGCAATAAAATGATTTCATTTTCACTCCTCATCTGTCAGTAACCCTAGGAAAAAAACAGTGTTAGGGGAGTTAACTTGTCTTGTGATTTTTTTCCTTGTAAATAGAAACAGAAATGGACAGTTTGACTCATACAATCATCTCTCTATTAGCATTATGTGAAAGGTGACCCTTGGACTACATTTGCTAATACCAACAAATTAATATATGCTCTATTTGCGTCGGCAGAATGACCAAGTCTGAGATTTCCATCATATTTCACTTTGATGGAGAGTTTGTCTTTGACATTATACGCCCGGTCTACAATGGTGGAAGACAGAAGATGAGGTCTCTATCTAAGACCTTAACATATGACATGTTGATGAATGAAGCCATTGCATTGTCTAATTGGGATGCAAATATGAAGGATGTAAGCACGAAATACCTTCATCACAATGGACTCGTTTTTTCGTTGATCAGTTTGGAAGATGAAAATGATATGCTGGGAATGTTGATGGCGTCTGGAAGTGAGCAACACGGGCTACATGTGTATGTCAACAGGAAACTACACGTTAATAACAAGAAACGCGAAGGCTCTAGGTACGTATCTATGTTATATTTTTTTTAATATTTATATAGTTGCACTTGTCGTGCCTAACTTAAATTCTTGTCCATGCCTTGCAGAGAACGAGTGAAGGTTGGCTGTCCAAGTGCCAAGAAGAAAATGTGCAAAGGGATTTGCGAGATAAAAATGCCCACGTCTGGCCTAGTATTTCCCACCGTGGATCTCCATGAAAACGTTGATATGCATTTCTCTACCTCATTGGATCCTCATGCAACAAATCGTTCTACAAGAGCTGTTTTAGATGTGGATGGTATAGATCGAGAGGCTGTTGATGCACACGATGCTGTATGTGCTACTTTTGATATATCAATGGTTCGTGGAACTCCCTCTTCAATGATGGCTGGTAATAAACAAGGCACCGAAACCAATCATGATGCGAATCATTCATTTGATTTGGAAGATGTAAATTTTGTTGGCAATGAACAAGGAGCTGAAGTTATTCATGCTATGAATCATTCATTTACTATTGAAGATGTCAATTCCGGGGGTAATGAACAAGGAGGTGAAACCATTCATGCTGTTGATCATTCACTTGCTATGGAAGATGTCAATTATATTGGTAATCAACAAGGATCTGAAACCATTCAGGCTGTGCTTCATTCAGTGGCTATGGGAGATATCAATTTTTTAGACACAATGGCCCCTCAAGATGTTATAGCCGATACTGGTACGGACTCAGCACGAGAAATGTGGGTAGGGCGTCAATTTCCTGATCGTGAAAGCTTCAGAAGATCTCTTGCGAAATTTGCAATTTATAACAATTTTACTCTACGACATGTGTCGACCAAGACGAAAAAAGTCACGGCACGTTGCAGAGATGATTGTTGTCCCTGGCGTATACATGCTTCCATCGTTGATTCAGGCCCGGAATTTAAGGTGCGGACTTATAACCCAAGACATTGTTGCTCAAAACCAATGATGGGAATGACACATCCCCAAGCATCCTCGAAACTTATTGAAGAGTTTATTGAGGACAGAGTCCGATGCAATAACCACTTGAAGCCAAAAGAAATTATGAATGAATACCAAAAGGAGTTTGGCACCCGTATCACTTATAGAAAAGCACATATTGCAAAAGAGATGGCCTTGCGTGTAGTTCGGGGATCATATGAAGAATCTTTTAAGATTTTACCTCTATATTGTAAAGAATTACACATGACCAATCCAGGTACTGTGACTAATATCGACACGACTGTTGAAGACAGGTTTAGAAGATTCTTCTGGGCTTTCGGTCCTTGTATCCGATCATTCTGTTCGTCGATGAGGCCGATGATCGCTGTTGATGGGTCACATCTTCGCGGCAAGTATCCGGGTGTGCTTCTAGTGGCTGTCACCTATGATGGTAATCATAAGCTATTTCCTATAGCTTTCGCTTTGGCCGAGGCCGAACGTCGTGACAGTTGGGAGTGGTTTCTTGCCAACCTATCTCTTGCTTTGGGAAGTCCAACAAATTTGACTATTGTGTCTGATCGACAAAAGGGTCTTGTCCCGGCATTGGCCAACATCATTCCAAGCGCGATTCACTGCTACTGTTGTTATCACATTGCAGAGAACATTAAAACAGCCTTCTGTGATCGTGCCATTGTATTGAAATTCTGGCGGGCTGCCAAGTCTTTTAGACCATGTGAGTATGAGGCCTATATGAATGACATCATGTCTGTAGACCAAGGGGCTCATAATTATATCAATGCCATTGGAAAACAACGTTGGTCAAATGCGTTTGTTGAGGGTCGGCGCTATGACATGATAACCAGCAACGCTGCTGAATGTACGAACGCGCTTTTAAAGGACATTAGGGTGCTTCCCATTACAAAGCAAGTCGAAGAAATCCGTGCGAAGTTGATGGAATTCTTCCAGAGAAGACATCTCGAGTCACTGGATATTACATCGCGATTAACGCCCTATGCAGAGAAACTAATGAGCCAAGAGGCTGAAGACTCACGCCGCGTGCATGTACGTGTTGCCGGGCTCGTTGAGTTTCAGGTTCAATCAGCACAATTCATAGATATTGTGGATCTTGAACTGAAGAAGTGTAGCTGTCGTAGATGGGAAATAATGGGGATTCCATGCTGTCATGCACTAGCAGCGATGAAAGTTAGGCACCTGAATCCGTATGACTATGTTGAGGATTGTTACCTAACAACTACTTATCGTGCTTCGTATAGTGAGGTCATTCATGCCACTCGTGATAGCAGACAATGGGAACATACATCAAATGAAATCGTCTTGCCTCCACGTGCTACCAAACAACCAGGGCGTCCAAAGAAATCCCGGATTCGTGTTGAGGACAGAAATCGACAACGCAGGGTTGTTACTTGCTCTAACTGCAAACATAGGGGACATAACCGAAAGAGTTGTCGCAATCCACCATCAGATCATTTTGCATAGATCCAACTAGCATATCTTGTCAATATCATACTTTTGAGGGGTAGAAATACTTTTTTTGGGTGGCTTTCTAGCATACCTTGTACATATCCATTGATGTGGATCATACTTTTGTGGGATAGAAATACTTTATGTTGGGGTGATTTGATAGCATACCTTGTACATAGCCCCTGCTGTGGATCATACTTTTGTGGGGTAGCTTTCTAGCATATCTTGTGCATATCCCTTGATGTGGATCATACTTTTGTAATACAACTTTATATATAACAGTTTCAACAAATTTGTTATCAACTTTTATCAACTATGTCACCATTTTTGTTATCAACTTTTATCAACTATTCTCACCATATCCCTCTGTGAAAATAAGACATCGTCAGTATTAACAAACAACTATGTTCCTCTAGATTCTGTGAAGCAACGACGTCGTCAGTTATTATAACTGTTTTTTTTTTAAAAGATTCTGTGAAGCGACGACGTCGTCAGTATTAACACACAACTATGTTCCTCTAGATTCTGTGAAGCAACGACGTCGTCAGTTATTATAAGTGTTTTTTTTTTAAAAGATTCTGTGAAGCGACGACGTCGTCAGTTATTAACATACAACTATATTCCACTAGATTCTGTGAAGCAACGACGTCGTCAGTTATTATAAGTGTTTTTTTTTAAACAATTCTGTGAAGCGACGATGTCGTCAGTTAGTAACACACAACTATGTTCCACTAGATTCTGTGAAGCAACGACGTCGTCAGTTTCAGCAACCATTTATTTTAGGCCAGATACTGTGAAGCGACGACGTCGTCAGTATTAACAACCATATAGTTTGCGCTATGTTCTGTGAGGCGACGACGTCGTCATTTATTACAACTGTGATTTTTATAAACGTTTCTGTGAAGCGACGACGTCGTCAGTTATTAACACACAACTAAGATCCACTAGATTCTGTGAAGCAACGACGTCGTCAGTATTAACAAACATATAAATTGCGCTATGTTCTGTGTCGCGACGACGTCGTCATTTATTACATCTGTGATTTTTATAAACGTTTCTGTGAAGCGACGACGTCGTTAATTATTAACACACAACTATGTTCCACTAGATTCTGTGAAGTGACGACGTCGGCAGTTCTTAACACTGGACCCTATATATTAGGTTCTGTGAAGCAACGACGTCGTCAGTTTTAAGCAATATCTTCAAACTTGTGACTTCTGTAATGGTTGGATGTGCGAATGCACTACAACTACCATACTACATTCACGTCCATATTACAATCTGCATTAAAAAAATACATAGGAATGCAACATTCAATAAAGCCAAACAACTTTGCTTGATCATACAGAAGCAAACAAAACTTCCCTTTACATTCATTTGAACTTTTTACATACAAAAAGTTAGATTTACATTCAACAATGGATCACAACAAAAGATCAAATTTTCATCATTTCTGAGGATCAATTGAGTCGAGTGGAATCTCATCAATATTCAATCGGTATGCATTCAACTCCCAGCTGCGCTTGAAGATCTCAATGATGACTCGTTCCCGGTAATACATCATGTCAGCCTGCGTGAAGTTAATCGGACGACGAAATATACAGTGCTCAGCGAACGCAGCGGCGAAGACACCGCAGTCGTAGCCGTTTTCCTGCAGTGGGATGTTCGTTTTAACGTTGATTGTCCATATGTATGGGTCTTCCCACCCATATTGGCTAAACTTCGTCGTCAGCCACTCAACCTGCAAGATCAGTAAAAGAAATCTGACTAAATCTTGTACGATAACACCTTAAGAAGCTCTTTTAAATTTTTTGTACCATTATGGTATACTTACAAATCCTTTACAGGTAGTTAAAGCATGACGATCACTGCTTGAACTATTGTAGAATTCCCATTTCCGCTCGTCCGTATACCCAACAAGTAATGTGAAATGATTGACAGAGTGAATAACGTAAACCAATGTTTTACATTCTCTAGCCTCACACACTCGAGAACCTCCGGGACCGAAGGCTGCTTCTTCAGCGGTCGGCAATCCAGACTGCCACCAGCTCTGCAAAAAAATTAATATGAGTTTTTAACCTCCAACTGGCAACGAAGTCATAACTGCAAATCAGAATCTATACTTACAGAAATGCTTGGGTCTGCCAAAAAGGCCGTTTGACACTTCTCCCTCAACACATCAAACCAATAATACAGAATATTGGTGTCGAACCAAATTCCCTCCTCTAGAGCAGAATAGAGGACTTCACTGGATACCAATGTGCATACAATGTCGAGCTCATTCTTACTGCAAAATACAATACACATAAGGCCATATATGGAATGAAACCATTACGATGGTAATGTAATTACATTATACCTCTCATTGAAATATCGTTTGAACCCATTCAGTAGAAACCTGTCACTTTTGGAGAGTGAATACTCCGATCCACCCATTGAGTGTAAGTAATCATCATACTTTTCTGGAATCTTCCTCGTTCGGGGCAATCTTTTTAACCTCCAAACTAGTGAATCAATGGACGCCCTGATCGGTGAAACTATTATTGCTTGCGAGGTTGATGCCCCCCGAGGAGTGGAAAAGATATCAACCACTGGTGGCTCATTGGAAGTGGAAGGTGTAGAAGTTTGTCTTTTGACTGAATCTGGATCCATACTGCAATCCTCCTTCGCTACTTCAGGGGCATGTTCAGTAGGGGTGTGTGACATAGGTGAACCTGGAACATCAATATTGTGCTTCACGCTCTTCTGCTTCTTTCCATTCTTTTTCCTTGGGCTTCTTTTGGATGCAGGCTTTTTAACCCTCAATCCGTCGGTGGATGCCTTTTTATCCTGCAATTGTTTAATATCAAATACATCAACTTGAGGATAAAATCTTTCACACATTGCATAGAATGACATCCATGAGGTAACAATAAAAATAAATCGATGAAAATTTTTGCTTACATCTTCTGATGCTGAGCTGTATAAGTGGTCATCCTTAAATTTGACGAATTTGGTATTCAAACCAGATCTAAATCTGAGTATCTTCCTGATCCATGATTCCCGGAAATGCTCAATTGAGGTTTTCTTCCGAACAGCACGGTCAACTGACCTTTCCATGTGAAGCAAGAGTTGATGAACCTGTGGACATAACAAGAAAATCAGCCATAAGGCATGTGGAAACGAAAAATTATATCGACAGAAATAGCCACCGGTATCTTACGTGCTTCTGCTCACAACAACCCTCATGTTCATCACGTTTTTTTTTTTTTTTTATCAATCTCCTCATGCTCCTGCCCTCGACCGATGTAAATGATCGTGTTGGCCCGATACCAATGCATATACTCATCATTATGTGTCTTTGAAGATGCTTTTTTTCCCTTCAGATTGCACCGGGATCTACTGTCCCACAACACATAATTAGGTACCCTGCCAGGTGCACTGTAGTCATACACGATTTTTTCTACTCGCTCCACTCTTGGATAGGGCATGCTGAACGGTGGGGGAACTTCCTGAACAAATCCAAACTGTTTCATAACGCGACCCGTATTATGTCGCTCCACTACCCAATAAAAAGCCAAGACCGTTGAAGATGAAAATAGCTCACGGTCGGCTTTAGAAACAGTATGACGGAATGTCTTTCCGAACTTGCTATATGGTTGCCATTTGAACTACAGAAAAAGAAATAAAACAAGATTAGTTTCAATGTAATGATAAAAGCATCAAATCCCAATTGTATACCATCCGATTATATTGAACTTACACCGTCCTCTGGCAATTTGTTCAACTCATCTCGAGTCTTAATCAGTGTGGTTACAGCTTTGAATGAATTCAACCTAACTGCCCATGTTTTCATCAATGGGAACTGAATATCACTTTTCCATGTATCAGTTGGTGGTGGACAACGTCCAATTTGCATTCTCGTGTACGCCCATAGCTGCAAAAAACAGTCATTAATAAGTAAATACAAATGAAACAGTTGTAGAAAAACTGTAAATATGTTCAAATAAAAATGTTATCACCTGGAGAAGTTGAAGAGGTCCAGTCAAAGTTCTAAACTTCCTAGAATCATCAGTTTTGTTCGGTGATTTGCTTTCATCTCCCTCCTGATGTCTATCTTCAGACTTGTCCTTAACATATTTAACTGCCTTTGCTAAAATCCAGTAAAGATTGGCAAGACAGGCAGGGGCCCATGCATATGGCTTAAATTCCTTGAACAACTCTAGAAGATATGCTGGACCCCTTCCACCCGATGTGTTAGACATAATTTGACTGGAAACTAAGAAGAAAAGGTACGCCCTAGTGTTGTAGATCTCATCATCCTTAGAAAGTTTCTTTTTCTTCTTCGTACTCTTCTTATTTGATGGAACCGCTGCGAAATTGTCCTCCAGCCAAGTGAATTTAATATTAATCCCATTTACTTCGGTACCCTGAATTGGGGCCTTGCCAAGTAAGTCAATACATACATCACTAACCATTGAACTCGGGAAAGTTCTCCCGGTAACAATTGGGCCATCGATAGGTAGCCCGTATATGTAGGCCACGTCTTCAAGAGTAACAGTGGCCTCACCGGATGGGAAGTGGAAGGTGTTTGTTTCAGGACGCCATCTCTCAACCAAGGCTGTAATGAGAGCATGATCTATCCTAATATGTTCCATTTCTGCAAAATGCTGTAAACCAGCTTGCCTTACATACTCCTTTTGGATATCATTTAACACCCAAACAGATTTGTCTGGGTTCATAGGTATGCATCGAAATGTACCAAATTCCTGCGAGACAGTTTCAAGTTATTACAGTTAAGAAAAAGGTAAACTATATATATATATATATATATATGAAAGGGTGGCTAAGAATATACATGTCCATGGTTTATGGATTCTGAAATATGATTGTCCTGGTCATATAGAAGCCTATTTCTTATTCCCTCACTTCCAGCCATCTGCAAAAAATAAATAGATCGAGAGAGGGAGATGTAAACATAACTAGAGCGAGAAGTAAAGCTAACTAATAAGGAAATTAAAAACTAATAAGGAAATTCCCTCAAGTTCTTCTTTCCCTTATAGCAGTATTTGAAATTTAAGTCATGTTTGGTTGCAAACATCTGGGGGCAATTTGTCTTCATGATTTGGAGAATTTCAAATATGAGACTACTTATTTTGATGGGTACAGGCTCATTACATTCACTTAAAAATAAATCATAGCAACGTTTATCTAGGCCTGTATGTATGAATTAGAATCATAGCAATACTTATTTAAATTTAATGGTTGGAAAAACAGAATGCAACCTTTCCCACCGCTTCCTCTATACAATTGTTTCTGGCTTTAATTCATTGCAAATGAATAGGTATTGAAGTTAGTTCAAACACTCTTATATGAATAAATTTATTTACAACACTTGTATTACTAAAATGATTAATGATGAAGCCATTACAATGGAAACATGATGAATAAGAAGAACAATAACAATTATAATGGTATAATGGGTCCATTTTTATGCAAGGGCCACATGTGTAGCTTAATTCCATCCTATAGTCATTAGGAAGTCTATGTTGTCAATGGGCCAAATCATACTTGTTATTGCGAATGGTCCAAAGCCTATGGGTTTTTTCCACCACTACAAGTCTCTATATTTTAGTGTGTGTATCAGAATTGTGATGATCCAACAAAAAAAAAAAAAAAGGAGTGATGAATTTTCAATGAGAATAGGGCTATAGCTGGATCCGGATTCCGCCACTACTGTATAATTTTGATTAACTTATCAATTTAGAAAAGTCTCTACTTATATGATTTTGGTAACTGTTAATTTATTCTCCTCTTTGCACACCCAAATTTTTGTTTAGTAAAACCCAATTGTTATCTTCTGCATTATGCTTGATGTCTCCCTATTTCAGTAGCAATGAAGTAGTCCAAACATGAAGTCTCTGCATGTCCACTAGGATTGCCAACCCAGTCGAGAATGGGGAAAATGGAAGGACTAAGTCGTGGGTCGATTCAATGCAAAAATCATGTACAATGCATGAATATTAACCATTTTAGGATGTCAAGTAAATGGAAAGAAGATTAAGAAACCACAGTAAATCATCATTGTGTAATACAGAAAAAGAAAAAGAGACAAGAAGATTACCATAGCCCGAAAAAGATACTGGAAGCTTGATGCTACAATCCAATAGGTGGGAAAACGACCTTTTGAGGAAGGAGAAAAGAAGGTGCAAAAGTGATGGGAGGATGAACGGAAAAATGGGGAAGTGGGGTCTCGGTGGGTTTTCCAAATAAAGATGCTCGAATCTTGATGCTACAATCCAAACATGGAAAATGACCTTTGGGACCACCTGCTTGCTCTTTTGAAGAAGGAGTAACTGAAATCGCCAGGGGCAATGGAGGTAGGGATGGGAGGAAGAAGGGGAAAGTGGGGAAGTGGGGTTTCGCGCGCTTTTTATTGGGGTTCTACAAGCGACGACGTCGTCACTTGTTCCACTATTGATAAAAAAAAACGGAAGTGGTCCCAGGGGACCACTTCCGTGCCAGATTTACTATTGGCCCATTTTATGATCACTAGACCTCTAAGGTCCCTTTTCAGGTAAAATTCTCTTTCTATTATGAGGTAGGTAATAGGCCCGCTCTTACTGATCTTAAACTTGAGAGTATATCAATCAAGGGGATGTGATTCATCTTAAACAGTAAACACACTGTGGTGGGTCAACTCTAGACCATAATCCGATGCCACCGAAAGAAGAAGAGAGTAGCAGTTCAATACCGAAACCTGATCCATGAGGAGAACGAGACGACGCCCTTGCGAGAGGTCATCAACTGTTCATTTCTAAGGCCACGCCCTCCCACTGTTGAGGAGCCTCTAGTGCTGGAACTGAATCAGAGAGTGGATGCTTTTTATTTGGATGGTTGGTGGGTGGGTTACATTGTGAAGAAGAGCAATGCAAAAACAACATCTTCTTCTTCTTCTTCTTCTTCTTCTTCTTCTTCTACAAGATATGTGGTGTTTTTCCCTGATTCCAATGAGGAGATCGAGTTTGAGCGGTCGCAGATGCGACTTCATCAGGACTGGGATGGAGTGAAATGGGTTGCTGCTGCTTCTGGCTTTGCTTCTAATAAGGTATCTATATCTATGTGGTGTTTTTCTTTTTTATTGGTTTGGTGCTTCTTTGGGCAACCAGATATATGCTTTGGGTGTTTTTGTTTTAGCTGTGTTTGGATGATTGGATTTTCTTTGCATGAAAATGAGGTATGCTTTCATGAAAAATTACTGCTGTAAAAAACTACATTTCCTCTATTTTTTTTGAGGGTTTTTTTTTTTCTCTCTAGAAAATAAGATAGATTTTCATGGAAATATGGTATATTCCCATGAAAAATCACAAAAAAGAGCATTTCCTCTGCATTTTTTTAGTCTAATAAAGAAAAAAAAAAGATAAAAAAGAAGGAAGTAACATGTGGTAAGAAATTTGCATACAAATACCTCTTCTTCTTCTTCTAATTTTCTTTTATGGAGTACATTTTCCAATGAAACAGAGGCTAAATAACCAAACAGAGGCTAATTATTATTATCATTTTTTCCTTTTGAGGCACATGGATTAGGTCAATGGAGTACCTGTCTTTCACCTATTACCAAGGGTTTTGGGAATTTTCCCTCATTTGTGTGATGCATCAGGTCTATGTTCTACTTCGTTCCGTCTATCAGTCCCATCCGTGCTTTGGGTTCTTACTTGTGAGTCTCTGAAGTGTAGGACATTTTGATGGGTGCAGATTCGCGTCTTGGGTTGAATTTCTCTGCTTCCAGTAGAGCTTTTCTTTATTGCACTTTTGATGGGAAGCTCTTGAATTGACACTGTTATTACAAAGTTGAACTACGAGTCCATAAATCTGAGTATGTTTGCATAAATGTGATCATATATCATTAGCGTGTCACTAGTACTGCCTGGGCTGAACTTATAAGTTTTATGGATTAGTGGAAAAGATAACCACTCAAGTTTGCCCTGTATCAAATATAATTTGTCATGATACCTTGCCTATTTTAAAGTATCTCTGAGCATGGTAGACTCATTGCATATGGTGCCCAGATAAGGCATGGATATCGCAGGGACATGTCATGTATATGGCAGGGATGAGGCTTTTACACATAAAATATAAAGTATAGGATGTTCGAATATGCACGGTAGGGTACATTGCTTAACTCATAGCCACTTGGCTGGCATATAACTGGATCAACTCATCCATAGTCTTAATAGCCCATGCCTGAAAAAAAAGGGAACGGGCTCCTAATATTGTTAACCGTAGGAAGTCACATAATGACCATATTTTATTATCCATTCAGCAGATGATTACATACAATTTACAGGCCTTCATAGTTGAGGTGCAGTTCAGAGCAAAAGAGTGACCAACTGCTATAACAAATCAGACTGACCAACTGCACATGAGAATAGATCATGGATCAGTTTCACTGCTGATGGGTAACTTGGTCATTTATGTACCTATGCAGGAAAAGGAAGTCATGCTGATGCATGGTCTGGATGACAAACCGACAGGAAGCGATGGGATGCATACGTAGCAATTGTTGTAGAAACATGATAATTGAATATACAAATCACATACCTATGTTTTTTATCACCTAAAACAAATTCTATTGTCTCATTCATGTTGTCCGTATTGGGCTTGCACTCTATTGGATACATCGATACCTTTTTGAAAAATAGTGAAAATAAAATAATCGCTTACAACTTTTTAAGTACGATTGCTTAAATGCATGCTTCTGAGAACATGTCGTATATTTGTTGCCCAGTGACTTATAAGGGGCGCAACTTGAGCGGGCTGGGCAGAGTACTAACTGAGTCCAAGTTCTTCTCAAATCGCATGTGGGTAAGCCTAGACACCACGAAATCTTAAGGCCAACATTGATTTGAGTGCAATTTGGGCTGACTTGGGCATCAACACTGATGGCTAAATTCAAAGGAAGGTGGAAAAACCTTTAAAAAAAAATTAACTCTTTTTGTGATATATTGCCCCCAACTATATATCGCCGAATTATTCCTATTAAAATGAAAATCTTACAAAAGAAAACCCCTAAAAATTCCTTGTTTTGGTTTTGCTTCAAACTAAAATGTTTCTGCTGAGTTGGAATTTTGGTGATCCTCAGAGTTCTTTTATGGAAAAATATAAGAAAAATATAGAAAATTTAAATTTAAAAATAACAAAATTATCTGCACTTGATTCATTCTATAAAATAAAAAAAATGTAATATGTTATTTCTACATGCCTTTAATACGTTATATGTGTGTGTGACAATGTCAATTTAGACATACATTGTCATCTTTTCTCTTGGACGGTAACACAAGATCTCAACCCATAAGACATGTAATTTATTAACCATGCTACAATACTGTCAAAATGGACTGAAATTCAGAACTAATTCGTTTTCAGTTGTTTTTTGGCTCAACCAGTGGTTCAAACCAAATTGTTCTGCCATTTCGGGCAATCAAATTGAAATTGACTTTCATGCAGCCGCTACACATTTATGTAATTCAGGGCCCAGCTTGCGCATCTGGCTCCGAGACTTATGCAAGGACTTCAAAGTCTTGGGCCGAGTGTGAGCAAACCCAACACAATTTGCATTTCATGCAGGCTGGGATATGCAGGCTAGGGGTTGGCCTGGCCAAAGTTGCATCCGTAGTATGTTTAGAATTAATGAGATGAGGCAATTTTTTTTTCTTGTGTACACTACTTATGTTGTTGTGGCTTGCCCATAATTCAGTTGAGGTACGACACTTTCAGGGGGACCTATACGTCCTCTGGTGAATCTTATTCCTGCAACAGGGTGTTTGGGTCTACGTAATTAACTTCGTCAAGGAATCGTTTCAGCAGCACTGTTGGCCACACCCTTGTATTCAGATTCATTACTAGAGCGAGCAACAGATAATTGCTTTTGTTCTTTTCCAGGATCCATGATAGGGCCCTAGCAAGTGTGAATTTACAACCGAAGTATGGTGGCCACTGATGGAAAACTATAGATTGAATCCAATGTGACAGCTTGTTGAGGCTGATAAGATAATCACAGAATTTAAGTAATGATCATTGCAATTGAGTGTTAGAAGAAAATGGTCCAAGAGTTGAGATGCCAAGAGAGTTGAGTCTCGGTATCTGGTTTACAAGTGAATTGGTCACACCGAACCCAACATTGTTCATGGTGTCGCCCAATTTGTCAAGGCCCATTAAGCACGATCCTTAACAAGAGTGATTTGTTAAAATGAAAAAGCAAGAATGTGACAGTAAATATTGAAACCCCAGGAGTCTATTTATATATTCCAGAGACCCTTAGGGGGATATATACAAACAAAACTCTTTATTTTTAACAGTTACGATGAGAGTCTTGAGTTTCGACCTCAGTAATCATTTTCAGCCACTGTTGTGTGCCCGGCAGCAAGCATTCTACAGTTTTGTGGGACCGTTGCAGTGCAGCAACAGTTTTCAGCAAATTGTTGTTGCCTACAGATTGTTTCTACAATCTGGGTTGTTGCCTACAGATTGTTTCTACAATCTGGGTTGCATCAGTACTTGGTACACATAATTGTGAAAGCCATTGCTTGGAAGCATAAGGAAAATGTCAATTCCCGCATGAATGCCAAGAACGAGTCCAGCTGTTTGAAAATATGAACATTTTTGACAAATTAATCAGAATTACTTTTCCTTATCCTCTCATGAATGCCCAATTGCTAACATGTTTGGTTATGCTTCATTGTCAACTTGACCTGACCTGACTCAACTCTATTTTATTAATGGCCCTAGCCATGATTATGTGGAAGTGGATCTTGCATTCAATCTATGAAAAGTTAAGGCCTTGTAATGACCCATGGTTTTCGTTCATGATTAATTGATTATAGTACCATAAATGGCTTATTCACATGGGAGCTACATCCTCAGGTGAATCCTACTCCTGCAACAGCGTGTTTGGATCTACGTAAACTTAGCCCGCAGGTGATTCTATTTATGAATAAATGAAGGTTAACAAACAGTTCTTCTGTTCTTCATCATAGCCTTTTTCAGTTAAAAAGAGCTGGAGTTAACATAAGAGGATAGATGAGAACTGTCACTATAAGATTAGAACGTACTGTTGCAATACAGTTTTGCAAGGTTAAAGATCAGACCAACTCTCGTGGATTTGCACAGCAGATAAGGCCATAAGATCGACCAGGTCACAAAATGCTTTGCTTAATATATTGCAGTTTGGTCTAGGGAAGAAATTAATGAACTGAACTCCCAATTATTTAAGTGGTATTTCTAGAAACTAATAAAATGAAAGTCAACCCAACCAAACAAGTTTTCTCCGCACCATCTTGTCCTCATTTGCACTTCAAGATAAGGGCATCAGAAGAAAAAAAAAAACAAACAAATTAAGATCCCGCAGCAAAGTCTTTATCCACATAATTTCAGCAGCTGGGTTGAATCCACTTGGGACTATGAATCCACTTCCGTATTTTTGTGACCACTAATGACAAAATATAGATTGATTACTATGTGACCAACTTTCTGGGCCGGGCTCATAAGATGATCACACAATTTAATTCATGAGCATTGGAGTTTAGTCTCAGAAGAAAATGACCCCATAGTAGAAGCTAGATGATTAGAATTCTTTCACTGGCTTATTTCCGTCTGTACTCTAATTAAACTGATCTGCATACATACCACAAAGCGGTTGTATGACTTTGTCTTATATATTAATTGTTCAACTTAGAATCAAACCATCCAGATCAATAACCACTCTCATCTTCATATTCATGGCACAGGTCCCTGAAATCGGATAGATTGGATGAATGTAGCACCCGGTATAATTTTATAGGAGTTTCCCTTGCTTTAACATTTCACCTTAATTTTTATTTCTTTTAAAATGAAAGGACAGGAGCCAACTTAGAAAAACTAGAACATGGGAGATCTTGAGGGTCTTTTGACAGACAAAATTCATTTATTATAATCTAGTATGAGATGCAAACAGACATACAAGCATTTATATATGGACCGAGTTTAAGATAGATAACCTAGCATGTGATACAAACTGACACTTATCCATTTATTCAGGTTTAAGATAGCGCAAGAAATAAAGCTTGGATTGCTTTTTATGTGTTTACCCAGAACTGGGTCTGGAGATGATCAATTACTTTCTTGTCCACTTGAAAGGCCTTGGCCAAAATATCGTCGGAGATGGGCGGGTTCGATCCAAATACGGAGTTAGCAATAGTGATAACACCTGGGTTCTGACTGCTGAGACCGGAAATGGCAACAGCAGGTGCGTGGCCGATATTAGCTTGGAAGTGAATGAGGCCAATTGGAAAGACAAACACATCACCCTTGTTGAGGACCTTAGTTATGAGTGTATTATTGTTCTGGTTGGAGAGGACAAAGCCCACATAGAGCGTCCCTTCGAGGACCGTCAGTATCTCCGTGGCACGTGGGTGCGTGTGAGGAGGGTTCTCTCCGTAAGGCGCAAAGTCTAAGCGAACCAAGGAGACGCCAAGAGTGTTGAGTCCTGGTATCTGATTTACAAGGGCATTGGTCACATTGAACCCAACCTTGTTCATGGTGTCGCTCGGTTTGTCGAATCCTGATAAGAAGAAATCATTTGCTGTGACATCCTTTACGGCTTTGCAAACGAACCCATTCACCAACACTGCAAAATCAAATTGTAACCATTATATTATATCCAAGCAAAAGTATTAAATTTGCGCAAACACCTTTAGCCAATTAAAATAAAATACACCGCAAATTAAATTTACCTTCTGAGTCAAGATCGGCGACACAAATGTCCTGTAAAGGACTGGGATCATCGGCATAAACAATTGAGGAAGTGAAGGAAAGGAGGACGCCTACAAGGATGGGAGCAACTACCTTCATCATCTTCAAGTATAAAGTATATATGAAGATGAGGTGCTCTGAGGATGAGAATTAAGCATAGAGAGGACCCATATATATAGGGAGATATATATGGTTGGTGGGACATGAGCGTTATTGAAATGGTCTTGTTTTTAAATGCAATACTGAAGGACTACATGGTCAAATTCTTGTGTAAGCCACTTTCATTCTCTTAACTGCTACGACCAATGTCCTTTTTTTAATCAAGTCTTTGCAATATTCAATCCTGGGAGAGTGAGACAAAGTCCATATAAATCTTACTGTGTAGTAGTGGAAACGATCTTCAGACGACGATAACAGTGCAGAGAATAAAACCATTGAAGTGATTTTAATTGTATCGTCGTTTTAGCTGCTCCTTATGAATGGTTCAAGGGATGGAAAGGAAACAATGTTGCCAGTTTTCTTAATTCATAAATCATTAGGTGATGGCTTAGCATCTACAGGAAAACTCATGTTTGTCCAATCAAATTGTGGCAGAAGCCCTGATGGACCTAATCCAGCTCTGCTTTTCAAATATTTTATGGTCAAGGAAAACCATCTATTTTGCTGACAATACTAATATGGATGCATTTAACAAAAACCAAATCCATTTCCTTGTTCAGAAGGAAAATGTCTGTCCTCACTTGAAGGCCAAGAAGAAGTCCTAGCTCTTCATGAATACTTCATAGAAAAAATCTAAGAACATCTGCCTTAATCATTCCTTGTCAAGGGTTCTTAAATATTTTAATTACGATGAGAATGAACTTGTATTAACCATGTGGTTCGGTTCGAGCCCTGCTACAGGGCCCGATGGGGAGCCCGGGCTGTGGCACGGCTCCCCATGAGAGCCGTTGCAGTAACGGCTCTCATGGGGAGCCGTGCCACAGCCCGGGCTCCCCATCGGGCCCTGTAGACTTTTTCGGTTCTTAAATATCGGTGATATGAGCTGATGGAACCGTCAAGATTCGAGGATAGCCTAAACCTCTTTAAAATAAAATTGTCCACATTCAGGATGGACTAGACCTCCTTGGGTAAGCACTGATTTTGGGAATAAGTTTAGATGTCCTTCTCATTAATTATTCTCTCCTAAATAGCTTATGCTAAATACATAGATAGAAATAAATTTAAATTAACTCTTATAATTAAGGAAAATCATCACTAACTATGAAAGAAAATATAGCATAATCATCACTAATTAAGAAAGGAAATATGTTGACAACTCTTTCTTGATTCTACCACCTAATAGATAAGATTGTGACTACTCTTGCCAGTTTTTACAAAGCATCCTACTTTGAATCAGCCTACCATGATTGCAGGCTCATTGTATAGTCAGGGTCGACGTCTACCCTCAAAAAAAAGGGTAAAAAAAGAAGGATTTTTGGGCGGAAAGGCTGGTTTGGTGTGGATTTGGCTAAAATGACCTTTTTGGTGCATTGGCCACCTACAAATTTTTTTTTTTTTTTTTTTTGTAAAATCCTCCTGTCTATATTAAAAGAAAAAAGAAACAAAAGTAATATTACTCACTTTATTACTAAATTCAATTATAAGACCCACTACAGGCACATTCAATTGAGTTTTAGGATTAGGCCTGTCAATTGAGCTTGTTAAAATGGATATCCAGCCCGACTCAAGCCCGTAAAATACAGGGCTTTTAAAAAATTTCTGAGCCTAATGGGCTGGGCTTGGACAATGGTTTTAAAGCCCGACCAAAAAAGGGACAAAGAATGGGTAGAATAGGCCCAGCCCGTCCAACCCCGGCCCGTCCGCAAGTGAATTTCTCTAATTTTTAATAAAAACATACAAACTAGAGCGTACGAAAATGAATAAACAAATAGAATAGGTCTACACATAATTTTAAATTTAACACACAAATACATCTCTCAAACAAATTAATATAAGGAATAATGGTAACTAACATGTAGCCCAACTAGTTCAAACTCACTAAAGTATCATCCTCATTTAGATCATGATCATATCGCATGCAAAGATCATTAATCTCAGTTCTCAAACATTCAACTTCTTCTCTCTTGCTTAAGGAAAGACTCATTTCATTCCATTCAAAATCTCTAACATGTTATTTTGAACAAAATTAATTGTGTAACTCAGAGAAGCATGACATGGATTATCATTTTTCCTTTTATTGGGGCTAATCCAAAAAGAAACTACCAGTGTCCAGTAGCAATATAGGAATAATTAGAGAATGTTTAGCTTATATTAAAGATTGTGAAAAAGCCCTGGTCCGACCCTGACCTAGCTCGGGCCCGCATGGGCTGGGTTTTGTCGTAGGCCCGTTCAATTTAGGACCGGGATTGGACAACCCCCGGCAGGCCCGCCCCTATATACGGAACGGAATTAGTCAGCCCAAGCTTAGTCCCGGCCCATTGACAGGCCTATCTAGGACATAACCATACATTGATAAAGAAAGGAAAAACATGAATTAACTTGACAAGAGCATCATCTGAAACATATGCATTGGTTCCAAAAATAGCATCGGCTATCGTGACCTTGGCTTTGCTACTGTGGGTGGCAAATGGCAATGGCAACTGCATGGACTGTCAAGATACCTGTGGGGAGGATTAAGACCCATGGTGCATGGTCTTCACGGACTGTCCGGATGCCAAGGGTGCTGAGCTTTGGTATTTTATTGAAAAATATTTATGATGTCTCTACTAATATCACAATTGGTAGGAATTGTTAGCGGGTAAAATTTAATATGGTATCAGAACCAATTGATCGCGGATTTAAATTTCATGTGAAATGGCTCGGCGTGAGAAAAATGCGTTGGAATGATTAGCAGAGAAAATTTAATATTATTTGAGCCTCATTGGCAGCACAGAGTCACTCCACAACCAAGTGGGTTTCATGTGAATGCCTGGCTGATGAAGCCCCGCTAAGAAGAATTGTCTGGGCCCACCTTGGATGACCAATTCATATGAGATTTCCCATATTGTTGAGGGTTGACCTAGTGGCCAGGGTGGTGAGAGGATTACTGTCCTTGGCATGCTCGAATTCTGAGATGGACTTAGCCACACATGTGAGCCCAGCCATGCCGGATCGTAGACCCAGACATGATCAAGGCCGTGTATAGATTGCAGTCAAATTAAGGGACTCACCGCTGCCTATCGTTTCTCGGTTGGGCCGGCCCGATAAAACCCGGTCCCTTTTAAAATCTTTCTGTTTAGGTCAGGATCTGACCCGACCTGAACTCTAACCCATAACTGGACATGTCCTACTTAAACAACAAAGCATATTCTTTGGGTCATCCCCGACCTGAACCATATTCCACATATGACCGCTGGATCTATCTACAATTCTACATATTTGGATTGACATCACGATGATGTCAACTGTCAACATCGAAGTTAACAAGATTGACCAAATTGAACCGTTCAACTTATTTGAATAATTCTAGATTTAACCGAACTCGAATTATCAATCCATTTTTGCCAATACATTAATCCTGACAGGAAGATCTATGTATGAGCAGGATCAGATCAACTATCCATCAGTTCAATAAATAGAAAATCAAATTTATTTTTGGCTTATGGGGACCTTTGTGATAGCAACCATTGATTTTATGTTCAATATATAAGCCAATTTGAGTATTTACCTTATTTACCTTATATCAAATTCATATATAAAAAATCTCAGCCATCAAGTTTTCTCACCTTCATGTACATGGCATAGATCTTTAGGCCCATGATTGTATGGCCCCAGTAACAATTGGCTATACCCACCCTTGAAACAAGCCCCTATAATTAGCTGAGATGGAAAAAAAAAAAAAAAATTCTGGTGGGTTGAAGCATCGTAGCCACCATTAAACTAATCGTAGTTTACACCCACCTTTGAGGTTTTGCCTTGTTTTGAGATTTGATCACTTCTTTTAGTAAGGGAAAAGACTATGCAACTAAATAGAACTAGCACATTGGAGATTTTGAGAATCTTTTGACAAAAGAATTTTCATTTATTATAATCTAGCATGAGAACCAAACAGACGTGTAGCCATTTATAAATGGCTTTAAAATAGACAAACTAATAAGAGATGCAAACTGACATGTAGTTATTTATTTAGTTCGAAGATCATAGCATCAAACAATGAAGAATTATGCGTTCATCCAAAACTGGGCCTGAAGATGATCAATTACTTTCTTGTCCACTTGAAAGGCTTGGCCAGAATATCGTCGGAGATGGGCGGGTTCGATCCAAATACGGAGTTAGCAATGGTGATCACACCTGGGTTCTGACTGCTGAGACCGGAAATGGCTACAGCAGGTGCGTGGCCGATATTGGCTTGGAAGTGAATGAGGCCAATTGGGAAGACAAACACATCACCCTTGTTGAGGACCTTAGTTATGAGTGTATTATTATTTTGGTTGGAGAGGACAAAGCCCACATAGAGCGTCCCTTCGAGGACCGTCAGTATCTCCGTGGCACGTGGGTGCGTGTGAGGAGGGTTCTCTCCGTAAGGCGCAAAGTCTAAGCGAACCAAGGAGATGCCAAGAGTATTGAGTCCCGGTATCTGGTTTACAAGGGCATTGGTCACATTGAACCCAACCTTGTTCATGGTGTTGCTCGGTTTGTCGAAGCCTGATAAGAAGAAATCATTTGCTGTGACCTCCTTTACGGCTTTGCAAACGAACCCATTCACCAACACTGCAAAATCAAATTGTAACCATTATATTTTATCCAAGCAAAAGTATTAAATTTGCGCAAACACCTTACCTAAGCAAAGAATAAACGCACAACAAATTAAGTGTTACCTTTTGAGTCAAGATCTGCGACACAAATATCCTGTAAAGGACTGGGATCGTAGGCGTAAACGAGTGAGGAAGCGATAAAAAGGAGGACGGCTACAAGGATGTGGGAATTAACCATATTCATCATCTTCATGTATATAGTATAGATGAAGATGAGCTGATCTGAGGATGAAAAATAAGTATACAGAGGACCCATATATATAGAGAGATATATGGATGGTGGGACATGAGTGTTATTGAAATGGTCTTGTGTTTAATTGCAATAGGGAAAGAGTACACGCTAACTGCTACGTCCAATGTCCATTCTTATATCATTAGTCTTTGCAGTATTCAAGCATATGAGAGTGAGACAAAGTCCATAAACATATTAACTGTGTCGTAGTCTAGTGGACACAATCTTCAGACACAATGATACAGTGCAGAGAACAAAATCGTTGAAGTGGCTTTAGTTGTACGTATGGTTGTTGTAGCTACTCCTTATGAAAGGTTCAAGGGATGGACTTTGATTAAATCATCTAGAGTATATTAATATTGACGGTGAATGCATGCAATCCAAATTCAACTATCCTGCAAGATGCTTCTTCTGGATGGATTTTGATTAAATCAAAAGCATTAATCCTCACTTTAGTGTTAGATACAATTCCAAGGCTCACTGACAAGGGTGATTAAGAAAGACCCCATGGTGCAAGGTCCATCCAGATGATGGAGATGCCAAGGGTGTCAAGCCTTGGTATTTGATCCACATTGACAAGGATCACTCTACACACACCCAAGCGGGTTTGAGAGAGGTGAATGACTAGCTAGCTTATGAAGCCCAGCAAAGAAGAAACATTTTTTTTCCGAGCAGAGCTTCGAGTCCGTCCTTACTATTACTATTAGACTTTCATGACCACATGCCCAGAGGTAGGGCCGATCCTGGACGACCAATGATAGATATTTTATAGCTCGTTTGGATGTTTACTGAATAAATTATTCATAAATTTAAAATTATAAGAATAAAATAGTATAAAATTGAATAGTGTAATGTCAAAATATTATAATATTTTTGTTGTTTGGTTTGACGATTTTTGAAGAATATTACATATTTTAAATTGAGTTGTTTGGAATGTGCTACGATTAAAGTAAAGTTCATTATTATAATAAATTCTAATTACATACTTTAGATTATATGTAATTTACTTTTGTCTGGATAAAAAAGTAGTGTGGTAAAGTAAAGTTCAACTTCCATATTCTTATTTTACCACAAGCTACTTTTTTTTTATCACATAAACCATGGTAAACTGTAGCAAAGTAAAGTCAATACAAAAAATAACTAGTTTACAATTCTCTCTCTCACTTTACTTCACCACATATTTCATCTCACGTTACTTTACCTCACATTTTACCATGATTTGACATCAATCTTTATTTTACTTTACCACACGTTTAAACAAGTCATTCTATCACAAGTTACTTGTTATTTACTATATAAAACTACGGTTAAATGTGATAAAGTAAAGTCAAATAAAAGAAATACTTTATCATCCCCCACTTTAATTCACTATATACTTTTTTCTACCTTTACCGTGATGAGACATTTGCCTTTACTTTACTTTACTTTACCATATATGTAATCAAATAGATCATAATAGATTTAGTGAAGTAAAGTCTTTACTTCACTCTAAGACTTTGTAATCGTCATTTTGAGATATTTTTATACTGTAGAAAGCTTTCTAAGGGAGGCTGTAGAAAAGAATTTTAAGCTTTTTGAAAGAAAATGATATTTTCTTCATATTTTTCTGGGGTTACCAAACGTATTAGATCTTCTTCTTTCGGGCCAGTTTGGATGTTTACATAATAAAATATTTACATATTTAAATATTGCAAGAACAAAATAGTATAGAATAGAATAATGTAATATTATAATATTTTTACTATTTGGCCTTTTTTTAAGAATATTACAGATTTTAAATTGAGCTATTTGGAAGGTGCTATGATTAAAGTAAATTATATTATTAGAATATTTTTTTATTAAATATTTTAATTTATACATAATTTACCACGTCTTGATAGAAAAATAGTGTGGTAAAGTAAAGTTCAACTGTCATATTTTTACCATTAAGTTAATTTTCTTTTATCACATAAGATCATGGTAAAGTATAGTAAAGTCAAGTTAACATAAAAAATAACTACTTTATAACTCTCTCTCTCTCACTTTGCTTTACCACATACTTCATCTCACTTTACTTTACCTCACATTTTACCATGTTATGACATCAATCTTTATTTTACTTTACCACACTTGTAAACAAGTCACTTTTTATTTACTATATAAAACTACGATAAAATGTGATAAAGTAAAGTAAAAAAAAAAAAAGAAACTACTTTACCATTCATTCCCACTTTACTTCACCATATACTTTATACCACCTTTACTGTACTGTGACATTTACTTTTACTTTACTTTACAATATATGTAAACAAACACATCATGATGGATTTGGTGAACAAAATTATTTACCTTACATTACCACTTTTTAATCGTCATTTTGAAAGATTCTTATCTTGCAGGAAGTTTTCTTCATAGGGAGCTGTAGGAGAAAATATTGAGCTTTTTGAAAGAAAAGAATATTTTCTTCAAATTTTTCTTAGATTACTAAACGCACATGATTTTCTTCATTAGAATATGAAAGATCATATTCTATAAAATATTATTTTCTTGTATTTTTTTGTGCATTCAAGCATGCAGGCCCGTAGACTTATTATGACATATAGAGTAGAATATTAGACAATCATGAAGCAGTATATGCACAAAATGAATGTATCGGATATGTGAATGTTATAGTGGATGTATGGTAAAAATAAAAAATATAAAATCATAAATTAATGACACTTTTGGGAGCATTTAAAGGTAGCATCATTAGGTGATAAAATAAAAGAAACTCGTATGAGATGGTTAGGACATTTCCAACACACACTAGCATTGATGTCGTTGATGAGAAGTTTTTCTATGCATGTTAATGCATGGCCCAGTCAGATAATTACGGTCTAAATCTAACCTAGTCCAAGAATGGCGGGCTCCCCCTTAAAAGATTTTTGCTTAGGTCATGAGACTTAGCATGAACTCAAAGCTGAATTGGCTCTATTTTTATTCCGTATTAAGAGTATTCGGTAAGGGTCAGATCTGACTCGACCTCAAACTGAACCATAACTGACCCATCCTACTATAATAGTTCTAAGGAATCTTGTTCGGGTCACTCTGGACATGAACGCCGTGACCCAAATCAGACCTGCCAACATAGTTCGATTGCTAACATGTTGATAACGTCAACAGTAAACATCAAGGTTGAACAGAATTGAACCCTCAACTTATTAATTTGGATAAGTTTGTAGATTTATCCAAACTCAGATTTTCAATCCATTTTTGCCTATGCATCAAGATCAATGTATGAGCAGAAATAGATCGTCTATCCAGTGGTTCATAAATAGGAAATAATAATTTTTTTTTTTTTTTTTTTTACTTCTGTGGGACCTTTTGGCTAGCAACCATTGGTTTTATGTTTGACATATAAGCCAATTTCGGCATTTATCTTATTGTTCAATATGCTATCAAAAAATATTAACCATCAAGTCATCTTCATGTACATGGCACAGATATTTAGGCCATGATTGTATGTAGGGATGTCCATGGCCGGGCTAAGGCATAAGCAGTCCCGGCCCGACATTAGAAACAATGGCCCAGGTCTGGCTCAAGCTCGGCACGGGCCCAAAAGTCAGGCCCGAGGCCACCCATTTAATCAATCGGGCTGTGCTGAACCGGGCTTTTTCTCGATTTTGTAAGCATTCGAGCAATTATTTTGACTAATAAAATTAAATTACCACGCATTGCTTACACGAGCTGGGCCTGGTTTGGGCTTTCTATCACTTAATGCAAACACCGCCAATGGTAGGCTGGGTCCGAACCGGGCTCTAGCTAGTCTGGCCAATGAGCATACCTAATTGTATGGTCGTAGTAAAAATTGGCTATATCTACCGTTGAAATCGGGTGAGCTGAAGGATAATAGGTGGCCACGAGTAAACTCAACATAGTTTTCACCCTTCTTTGGGGTTTTGCCTTAAGATTTCACTTATTTTAGTATAGAAAGGGGAAAAAAGCCAACTAAAAAAATGCAACATTAGAGATCTTAGAGTCTTTTGATAGAAAAAAATTAATTTCTCATAATCTAGTTTGAGAAGCAAACAGGCTTGCAGCCATTTATTTATGCTTAATACAACATCAAATGTTTCAATGAAGCAAGGACTACTTGTTATGCATTCACCCAAAACTGGGCCTGGATATGATCAATTACTTTCTTGTCCACTTAAAAGGCCTTGGCGAGAATATCGTCAGAGATGGGCCGGTAATTCGATCCAAACATAGAGTTATCATGGTGATCACTCTTAGGTTCTGACTGCTGAGACAAAAAAAATGGCTACCAAAGGTGTGTGGCCGATATTGGCTTGGAAGTGAATGAGGCCAATTGGGAAGACAAACACATCACCCATGTTATAGGACCTTGGTTATAAGTGTATTATTGCTCTGGTTGGAGAGGACAAAGCCCATGTAGAGCGTCCCTTCGAGACCGTCAGTATCTCTGTGGCACGTGGGTGCGTGTGAGGAGGGTTCTCTCCATAAGGCGCAAAGTCTAAGCGAACGCAAAGAGACCCCAAGAGTGTTGATCCCGGTATTTGGTTATACAAGGGCATTGGTCACATTGAAGCCACCTTGTTCATGGTGTTGCTCGGTTGTCGAAGCCTGATAGAGAAATCATTTGCTTTGACCTCTATGCCTTGCAAATGAACCATTCCATCACAGCAAAATCAAATTGTAACCATTATTTATTCTAGCAATAGTATTGAATACGCAACACTACCCAAGCTAAGAAAACATAATAAGATACACGAATGTCCTGTAAGGACTAGATCGTATGCGAACGACATAATGAGAGGATGTTACAGAAACTACTCTCATATATATAAAGAGCAAGGCTCTCCTAAGCTTAAGCTTATGATATGATTCCGTAAGCTAACGCTTTTGGGGCCCATCCTTGATCCATCCAAATGGACCAAACACACGACTCCCTTAAATTGCACAAGCCCACCAACTTTTGGTCAAATCCGAATTTACTAGACTGTTGGATCAACTATGTACCAATCCTAATAGACCGTTGACCATTAAACTTTTGGTGCCCAGATGGAGATGATAGAAACCACGATTGGGGCTGATTTTTTGTAGGAAGGAGGGTCCCAGGGAGTCCTTGAAATCCCCCCCACCCCCATCCCCATGTGGGTCCCCAAGTGGGCCCCACTACGTAATTGAGCTTACTTCAGCTTACCTTATCTTAAGCTTCAGCTTAAGAGAGCTGGCCCCATATATAAATATATATAATATATAAAGAGAGAGAGAGCAAGGCTCCCATAAGTTCAAGCTTAGAATAAGGTAAGCTCAAGTGTGCGGTGGAGCCCACTTGGAGACCTACAAAGGGTTGGGGGTGGAGGGGATTTCAATGATTCCCTAGGATCTTCCTTCCTGTAAAAAATCAGCCCCAACCGTAACTTTTATCATCTCCATATGGGTCCAAAAGTTTAATGGTCAACAATCAATTCTGATTGATATATAGTCAATCCAACGGTCTAGTAAATTCGGATCTTACCGAAAGTTGGTGGACATGTGCAATTTAGGGGGTCATGTGTTTGGTCTATTTGGATGGACCGAAGGTGGGCCCCACAAGCACAAGCTTACGAAATTTTCTCCTAATATACATATATATATATATATATATGGAGATACATGGTGGGTGGGACAGGAGTGTCATTGAAATAGTCTTATTTTTAATTGCAGTAGGAAAAAACTATACGGTCAATTCTTGTTAAGCCACTGTCATTTGCTAACTGATACGACCAATGTCCATTCTTATATCAATAGTCTTTGCAGTATTCCAGCATAAGAGAGTTACACAAAATCCATAAACATAATTAACTGTGTAGTAGTGGAAACAATCTTCAGACACTGAGACAGTGCAGGGAACAAAACCGTTGAAATCATAAGGTGTTGACCTAGCATCTACAGGGAAACTCATGTTTGTGCAATAAAGTTTTTGAGGCAGTCCTATTAATGGACCCAATCCAGTTCTGCTTTTCAAATATTTTACGGTTAAGGCCATCTCTTTTTGTGACTACACTTATATCGTCATATTGATACATTTTGGGTACTCCTCGACTGCATAGCGGTGCAGGGTTTGACATGTTGGGGGTACGTTGCCTGGTGATTTAGATGATTGATCTGATGGGCTGAGGACTTCCTAAAAAAGATAGGATATTGAAATATGGTAACTCTTTGAGCTTTGGCCTACGGTCAATTGATTATAGACAATAGCTGAACTTCATTCTCCGGTGTGTTTTTTCTGGTCATAGTGTGACGGGTCAGGATTGAAAGGATTATCAATGCAATACATCAGACCAATGGACTCCTAAGTCATGGGCTCCACATGCAGGGGCGGACCAGTATTTCATCTTTGGAGGAGCCAAACTTAAATAAATATTTTTTAACAAATCAAGATAGCTAATATTTTTTTATATTTTTTTCCGGACATATCTCCAAGTTCAAGCATGATAAATATATTAAAATCAAAAACTAAATTTTGCATTAAAAATAAAGCCAGGATCTAGCTGACATAAATAATTATATTTTAGTACATTCCTCACTTAGGGTTCTGGCTTTGGGAGATGTCTGATGAGGAGTCGAGGAAATGAAGCGCTGATTTATACTTCTTCTTTTCTTTCTTTTTTTTTTTTTTCACTTTGTGCAAACAATTGGGTGGGGTTGGGCCTACACCTAGGTCCGTCCCTGTCCCCATCGAGGAGATGAAGCGCTGATTTATACTTCTTTTTTTCTTTTCTTTTTTTTACTTTGTGCAAACAATTGGGTGGGGTTGGTCCTACACCTAGGTCCGTCCCTGTCCCCATCGAGGAGATGAAGCGCTGATTTATACTTCTTTTTTTCTTTTCTTTTTTTTACTTTGTGCAAACAATTGGGTGAGGTTGGTCCTATACCTAGGTCCGTCCCTGTCCCCATATAACGTATTTTATGCTACATGCATTTTTCGGATATTCCGGGCTCCCCACATCCAGCTTTAGAACTCTAGAATCATTAAACAAATGGGGGTATTTGCTACAAGTAATCGCAGATGCAGAATTTAAAACAAATAAGGGTATTTGCCAATTTTCAAAACATGATAAAATTATTAGAACCCACGTTTCAAAGAGCGTTAAGTTTTCCAAACACATTTCAATTCAGGACATCCTGTGAGATTAAGCACCCACGGGCCAGTTTCCTCACTTTTTTTTAAAACTCAAAAATGCCCAAAAAAGAAAAAAAAAATCGATCCAGTTCCCTTCCTCATCTCTCCACCATTTCATCTCCACCCATCCAAGCCCCTGCACATCTCTTTATCATCTTTTCTCCCATCCATTGCTCAGTCACAGAACCCAGTCATTTTTCATCATTTCCATCACAAATCACCATTTTTACCCTCAGCCGATCACTACCATCATCTCTACTCACTTCGTTTTTTTTTTCCTTTATATTCCTTTTCACTAAAACATCTCATCATCTTCCTCTACTCAAAATCGTGCCCAGTCCCTCACCATCGTTTTCGTTTCCTTTCTCCTCTGGTACTTCTTTTCTTCCTAGTTCCCCTAACCAAACAGCCCACACCCATCTCGTCCCTCTATGTTCCATAATCTCTACACCACATAACCGAGCCCCACATATTCGAACACATTTCTTATGCTATCCTTCCAACCAAAAAACACACAGCCACTACACCACTCATCTGAAACTTCGTCACAACAGCCCCAAACCTACCAACATAGTCATCTCTCACCTTGCAACTAGGCAGGAACAGGGGCGGCTCCGGATAGGCAGTTGCCTAAGGCCCCCAAAATAGGGATGTCCCCAATTAAAAATTACTTCAATCAGGATAGGCGGTTGCCTATTAAATATCCTTGATAAAAGGAACCATTAACTCTTCAAAGATAAGAGGCCTATTAAATCTCCTTGATTGAAATAACCATTAATATTTTTACGGTTGTATACATTAATTAACAACTAAAAATCTATCTTTAAAATGACTTAATCTATAAACCATTTCACAGGTGCAACAATATTTCAATTGCTGGTTAAGTACAAAAACTACTTAAAAATCTTCTAAGTTCAACCATCCTATTTTGTCTTCCCAACTCTAATTATCTCCTCAATTATTAGCGCTTCCTAACTCTAATCTTTGGCATCAAGATCACTCGTGGTCACTAAAGTCCAGGTGCTATTATTCTAAACTTTTTATTAAGTAGTTTTATTTGTTGTAGTTATAATTATTTGTATTTTTATATTAAGTTTGTGTTTGTGATTTGTTTAGGTTTCATTATCTATTTTAATATTATTTTGAGATACTATGTCTAATAGAAAATATGAATTTGGTTATGAAAAGTTAAAAAAGAAATGAAAAATTGAAAAAATTGATTCAATCTAAAAAAGGAGCACTTGATAAATTTGTAATTAATCAACCAAATAATACTTCAAGTTATAATCAAATATTAACAAATGAAAACTCCCTCCCTTTAGAATTGGAAGACAACTTTGAAATCTCAAATAAAAATGACACTTACGATGACTACAATATCGAAACCTTGGAAGAAACAAATAAAGAATTAGAAAAAGATGAGGTAAGTGAAAAAAGTGTAAACAATGATCAAATATAAAAAAATATGGTTAATATTTATGATCCATGTAATTGAAAAAATATTGACATAAACCTAAGAGATTTACTAATAGAAAAAGGTCCAATTAGAGATAATGATTTAAATTTTCCTAAAGATGAATATAATAGACATTTCTCTATAACATATTATATCCGAAAATTACAAAATGGAAAAAAACACGGTAGAAGATGGCTAATATATTCAAAAGATTCTAATAAAGTGTATTGTTTTTGTTGTAAATTATTTAGTTCAAAATCTAACATTAATCAATTAGCCAACGAAGGAACTAGGGATTGAAAAAATCTTAGTTTTAGGCTTAAAAGTCATGAAACCACCAATGAACATATTAATAACATGAATACATGGATTGATTTAGAAATGAGAATATCAAAAAATTTGACAATAGATAAAGACATTCAAGAACAAATCAACAAAGAAAAAGATCATTGGAAAAAAGTATTATTAAGAATTATTGCTATCATAAAAAATCTTGCTAAAAACAACTTAGCATTTCGCAGTAAGAATGAAAAAATTTACCAAAGAAATAATGGAACCTTCTTAAGCTTAGTTTAAATGATTGCAGAATTTGATCCAATAATGCAAGAACATGTTCGACGTATTAAACATAGTGAAATTCACAACCATTATCTTGGACATAATATACAAAATGAATTGATTCAGATTTTAGCAAGTGAAATTAGAACTACAATTATTAAAAAAAATCAAAGAAATGAAATATTTCTCGGTTATACTTGATTGCACTCCCGATGCAAGCCATCATGAACAAATGACTCTTATATTACGATGTGTAAATACTTCAAAAAGTCCAATACAAGTTGAAGAATATTTTCTAGAATTTTTAGAAGTAGATGACACCACAGAGAAAGGCCTTTTTAATGAACTTATAGATATAGTAAAAAAATATGAACTTGATATTAATGATATAAGAGGACAAAGATATGACAATGGGTCTAATATGAAAGGAAAAAAATAAGGTGTACAAAAAAGACTATTAGATATAAATCCTAGAGCAGTTTACACACCTTGTGGTTGTCATAATTTAAACTTAGTACTTTGTGACATGGCTAATTCATGCCCTAAAGCTATATATTTCTTTGGAGTGGTACAACGTATATATACATTATTTTCTTCCTCTACAAAATGCTGGAAAATTCTGCAAGATAATGTATCTATATTAACTCTTAAACCACTATCACAAACATGTTGGGAAAGTCGTATTGAAAGCGTGAAAGCAATAAAATTTCAAGCTTAAAATATACGAGATGCTTTAGTTCATTTAGCTGAGCAACATGACGATCCTAAAATAAAGAGTGAAGCCACCTGTTTAGCTACATATGAGTTTAAAAATTTTGAATTTTTGTTAAGCATAAATATTTGGTATGATATATTGTTTGCTGTTAATTCCGTTAGTAAGAACTTATAATCTAAAGACATGCATATAAATGTTGCTATTGATCAATTGAAAGGTCTTCTTTCTTATTTAAAAAATTATAGAGAAAATGGATTCACTTCTGCTTTGAATTCAACTAAAGAAATTGCAGTTGAAATGGGAATAGAACCTGTATTTCCTAAAAGGCGAGTAATCCACAGAAAAAAAATAGTTTGATGAAAATACTGATAATGAAATAATACGATCAGTAGAAGAATCTTTTAGAGTTGGTTATTTTATTTATATAGTAGATCATGCTATTTCTTCAATTGAAAATAGGTTTGAATAATTTACAATCTATGAAAATATTTTTGGTTTTTTATTTAATTTGAAAAAGTTGAAATCTTTGGATAATGATGATTTGAAAAAACATTGCCTTGTACTTGAAAATGTTTTAAAACATGAAGATCATGCTGATATTGATGGTTTAGATTTATTTTCAGAATTGAAAGTGTTAAAAGAGATTTTAAAAATAGAAACTAATACTCCAATTGAAATATTAAACTATTTTAAAAGATTAGACTATTTTCCAAATGCAAGTATTGCTTATAGAATATTATTGACAATACCTGTAACTGTTGCTTCCGCAGAAAGAAGTTTTTCAAAACTAAAACTAATAAAATCCTACTTAAGATCAACTATGACGCAAGAAAGATTAAGTGGATTGACCATATTATCAATTGAAAATGATATATTAATAAATTTAGAATATAAAACTTTGATAAGTAATTTTGCATCTCAAAAAGCTAGAAGAATATGTTTTAACTGAATTTTTTATTAATAATTTATTTTTTAAATATATTATTTTTTAAGGCCTCATTTTGGAGTTTCGCCTGAGGCCCCAATTACCTTAGAGCCGCCCCTGGGCAGGAATACCACCATCTTCTTCATCACAAACCCATTCATCACTGAGCCACCACTGCCCTACAACTTGTCTAGACACACATCCGAACTCATCTACGCGGACTGCACCAATCACAACCTTCCTTCCCAATTCTTCATTTCATCATTCCCATATCTCCCATCTCACTCTTTTCTCCTAGTCTAACAACACGATCTCCCTCATATCTTGTCTTCTCTGCAAACTTTCTACCCATCACACTACTCTTTTCTCAATATCCAAGTTTGAGCCCAATGTTTGACACAACATTTTCATTTAATTTATTCTCCATCTTGGCAATGCTAGGTGGAATACGCCCTCCGAGCGGGTTATTGGCAAGGACCAATGCAGAAACAGGGGAGTTGCCTAGATTCTTTGCTATAGGGGAATTGAACCCATTGTCATTTATTAAGAACAAGGCATCAAGTTACTTATCAAACAGATCAAAAGGAAAACTCCCTTCAAAGTCATTGAATCGAAGATCGAGGTATTTCAATTTTGGGATCTCTAGAACGACAATGGGGAAGGAACCCACGGAGCGGTTCTTGCCTACATCGAGCTCAGAGTAGCTTGAGCTTAGAAAAGCTCTTGGGGATAATGCCACAGAATCTATTGGAATTGGAATTGATGTGGGCGATGCAGTGTCATCTAGGAGTCCTAATGTTGGATCTTACAGCCCAGCTACCACTTATTCAAAAACTAATTTGTGATAGGAAATGGCACAACAATAGTTTTATGGTGAGGGCGAGGGTTCGACCATAATTATGACCGCTTGGGAGTGAGGGTGGACGTTGACCTCAACAATCCCTCCCTCAACGGCACACCTGCTGCGCCTGCTTGCGAACTCGCAAAACGCGTGTCCCGCGACTCAAACACTCGACCTACCAGGATCTCTGATACTATTTGTGGATCTTACACCCTATTGAGCGACCACTTATATCACTTGTAGGATCTTACACTCCATTTACCACTTATCACAATCACCAATTGGTTTTGAGATAAATGGTAGGTTTGGGGATAACTGGTAGCTCAATAGAATATAAGATCTTACACCTAACTCAACTGGGAGGTACCCGATGATGTCCCCATGATTGAGATCAACCCCGACGACTACCTCATCGGACGAGTTATCGAGGGCTGGAGAGCAGAAGACGCCCTTATACGAGCAAACTTCTGGGCCATTCCAATTGGCGGTATAATTCAAGGGGTCTGAGTAGATGGCCTTCTTCCATGCTTGGAGTACAACATAGGCACATTTGAGCCACTTATTCTTGAATGTTAACGTGATGTTGGCGTCGCAGTCGTAGTTTCCAAAGAGGTAACCATCCTTGGGCACCAGTGATAGGAGTAGGAGCTGGTGACTCGCAATGAAGGCGGCCTCGCCAATTGAAAGTGCAAAGGAGAAAGAGGTAAAATCAGGGCGAAACGAGGAAGGCCAAAGTAAACAAAAAAAAAACCATTAAAAAGTTACAAAATTTAAGAATTAATTACATAATAGGTAGCACTCAAAAGTGAAATTACATCACTTAGAAGTTCATGTTATAACCCTTGTCAACTACCACTCAAAAGTGAACTTATTGATTATTATTTTGGAACAAATAAATATATCCACTATTATATATTTATGAGCATGACCCATATTTAAAATCTAGATCATTCAAAAGGGGGTCCCACTAGCTTTATCTCGTCAAAAGGATTTACTTCATTCAGATTTATTCTAACACAGATAATCATAATTAAAACATAACTATTTTAGAATTATTTCTCCTCTTTCCTTTCTTCATTTTCTTTCTTTTATTTTCTTCCATCATTCTAATATTTCTCCCCTAGAATCTGCTATAATTTTGTTCATTTTTTAGATTTTTTTTTTCTTCCTTCCTTTCCTTTCATCATTCTAATATTTCTTCCCCATAATTTGCTATAATTTTGTTACTTTTTTAGAATAAAAAATTAAATTAATTAATTAATATTATAAAGAGGGGTAATCTATAGATGATGACAGGGTCAGAAGGACATTAAATAGCCCCCCACCCCCAAAAACAAAATTCCGCCCCTGGGTAAAAAACAGAAGGAAGAGGGAGATAGACAGGATAAAGCAGAGCATATTTTAGGCGTTTTTGCCTCCTGGGAGAGGCCCAAGGATGCATGCAATAGGAGGGGATTTTGGGTAGAGGAGCAGAAAAATTGTTATAATTGATAAGAGAAGATTTCAAAAAAAAAAATTTGAAAGCGAAGGAATGGGTATATGGTTGAAGGGAATGCTTTCAAGTGTCTTCCTTTTCATATTTCAGTTTTTTTCTGTTATTGTTTTGGCCGTTGTGAGCTGTTATCGTCCAGATATGCCGTTTCGGAACCACCACAAGATGTAGTGAGGAAATGCCGACTGTCATTGTTTGATCAGAGTCTCATGAGGTGGGTGTCTAATTTTAGAGTCCTGACTTGTTTGAGGGCGTAATTCAAAGATTTTGTATCCTATAAATCCATCAACAAATCCCACCTTCAAAATCCAAGTTGATCAAAATCCTTCAATTAGAGTTGCACTTGCACCACAATCATATCCATCGCATCTACAACTGATCATGCAACCTTTTCTCTTATTTGTATCATATAACGTAGACTCCAGCCTCTTTATTACAAATGAAACTGCCTTTTAAGGTTGAAAGTTGCATTAGGCATGCATGACTCTGATTGGAACCAATAATGTGAAAAGTGGTCTTGAGCAGTTTTAGTTTAATAGGTGGGGCCCACTTATGGATTTATGGTTAGGGGCCCTTAGAAGATGGGGATTCTTAGTTTCAAAGGTCTAATTTACACGTGGCCCTGCCCTCCACATTGAACTCTTTTTTCATTCGGGGTGGATGCAATGGACCCAAATCTGGGTCCAAATGATAACTTGGACCCTGGACCCATACCATTTTTTTTCAATTTAATTCCTTCATGTGTGTATTTTTTTTTTTCTTTTTTTCTGTTGCTCTGGTAGTAGTACACACCCACACACAGGCTACCCAAAGTCCCTCTCCAATCCCTAGTTGTTTTATGAGGAGGGAGACTTCTAACCACTAAAAGCTATCAGTTGATTGGCCAGCTGTGCATTTATTTGAGACCCATTTTCACCCTAGTTTTACCTGGGCACATATGGCCAATATCAAGATTTGTTGATTGTATTAAAAAAAAAAATCTCAAACCACCACTCAACGGATCCAACTCCCTTAACAGGAGCTACTGCAATTTTTTTTTTTTTGTCTTTTAATGTCCTGGTCTGCTCCAAGCCTCGAAACAATGGACTTGCTTGGTAAATGTAAGAATAAAGTAACTATTGAATACAAGGCACCTACTATAAATGTGGAGTTCATTCCACTGTATTAAAGAAGATTTATAATGAATTAGTTACGGAGCTTATTCAATGTTGTTGGCTTGTTAATGAGTATGGTTGGAAATAAAAAGTCTACACGGACAAACTTTTTGGCCAGAATTTTGGACTACCCCTATGAATATTCAATGGATATCATAGGAGTTGTCCAAAATTCTGTCCAAAAAGTTTGTCCATGTAGCACTACTGAGTTGGCAAACTGTTTAAGTTGACTTTTGACTTTTTTGAGTTATTTCATTTTGACAAAGGACCAAGTAAAAAATAGGGGAGATTCGGCCGAGTCATCTCATTTAATAAGCGTATTTAATTTTAAATAATTATAATTTATTTATAAGTAATTGTGTAGTAATTTGAAACTTATATTTGTTATTTTACGTTTAATATTTGGACTAACAAGTTATGTAATATGTAATTTTTTTTATTTTCTCTATTGTTGTACTTTTAATGAACTCCGCCTATGTTGGGTATCTTTGACATAGTCGGAACTGCACGAACTACTGCGGGATTAAATTGATGAGCCATACGATGAAATTATGGGAGAGAGTTATTGAGAGAAGACTAAGAAGAACAACAAACGTTTCAGAGAATCAATTTGGTTTCATGCCTGGGAGATCAACCATGGAGGCTATCTTTCTCATGAGGAGGTTAATGGAATAGTATAGAGAAGGTCAGAGAGATTTACATATGGTGTTCATTGACTTGGAGAATGCCTATGACCGGGTTCCTAGGGAGATTTTTTGGAGAGTTCTGGAAAAGAAAAGAGTGTGTGTCGCTTATATTGAAGCGATAAAAGATATGTATGATAGAGTCCTGACATCTATAAGGACGATTTGTGGTGAAACTAAGGAGTTTCCTATCACGATTGGTCTACACCAAGGCTCAGTGTTAAGCCCGTACTATTTTACCCTAGTTATGGATGAGATTACAAGACATATCCATGATGAGGTGCCGTGGTGTATGCTATTTGTAGATGACATTGTTTTAGTAGATGAGACGAGAGAATGAGTGAATGCTAAACTAGAATTGTGGCGGAAAACATTAGAGACAAAAGGGTTTAGGCTAAGTCGATGCAAAACGGAAATATATGGAATACAAGTTTAGTTAAAAGTAGGACACCTGGTAACATAAAAGTAAGTTTGGGCACACAAAAGATTGTAGAGAAAGAAAACTTTAGGCACCTTGGATCTATGGTGCAACAGGATAGAGGGATTGATACGGATGTAAGTCACAGGATTCAGGTCGGGTGGACCAAATGGAGGAGTGCTTCAAGGGTCTTGTGCGATCGGAAAGTCCCCCTCAAGATTAAAGGAAAGTATTATAAGGTGGCGGTACGACTAGCGTTGTTATATGGATCAGAGTGTTGGGCAGTAAAGCATAATCATGTCAAGAAGATGGAAATTACGGAGATGAGAATGCTTAGATGGATGTGCGGGATCACAAGGAGAGATAGGATTAGGAATGAGGAGATTATGGACAAAGTAGGAATAGCACCGATTGGAGATAAAATGAGAGAAAATCGACTGATATGGTTCAGCCATATTAGAAGGCGTCCAGCGGAGGCACTTGTTAAAAAGGTGTGAAAGCATGGAGATTGCCAGGAGTAGGAGAGGGAGAGGGAGAGAAAGAGCCAAGAGAAGTTGGAAGGAAACTATTAAACATGACCTTGCCTACATGGATCTAACGGAGGATATGGCTCTAAACAGATTTGATTGGCGTCGTCAAATCCATATAGCCGACCCCACCTAGTGGGAAAATGCTTGATTTGGATTGATTGTACTTTTCATGCGTATATAAATTTATTAATTTGAATTGATTATTATAAATATGTAAATAAATATATTTTTATATTTTATAACTATTGAATTCATTTTTAGATATTTATAAAATTATCTTTAAAAAAAAATACAATCCTCTCGAGTCTCCATATTGACTCTATCTAAGTCATTTATTATTATTATTATTATTTTTTTTTTACATGGACAAGTCTAGTCCGAGTCACAGATTTCCTACCTTGCTCGTGAAAGTACATGCCATATCAATTACGTTAGCATGGCCACATTTCCATTTGATGATTAATCCGGCAGTTGGGCCATATCACTAGCGGATTGTGGTTGGTCTAATCAAGGTCTCTTTATAATGCGACGTCAACAGCTGTAGCCACATTTCTATTATGAGGTATGTAATAGGCCCGCTCTTACTGATCTTAAACTTGAGAGTATATCAATCAAGGGGATGTGATTCATCTTAAACACACAGTGTGGTGGGTCAACTCTAGACCTCTTTTTTTCTGCCCAATCCTCACGAGTAGCGAAGAAGAAGAGGAAAAGCTGCTTGAAATGGATATGGAGAAACGGAGGGAGAAGCGCGGCGTCAAGGCTTGGTTGCAACAGGGAATGGAAGTCGAAGTAAAGAACGACGAGGTCGGCCTCGAGGGTTCCTGGTACGAGGGCACCATAATCCGATGCCTCCCAAAGAAGAAGAGAGTAGCAGTTCAATACCGAAACCTGATCCATGAGGAGAACGAGACGACGCCCTTGCGAGAGGTCATCGACTGTTCATTTCTAAGGCCACGCCCTCCCACCGTTGAGGAGCCTCTAGTGCTGGAACTGAATCAGAGAGTGGATGCTTTTTATTTGGATGGTTGGTGGGTGGGTTACATTGTGAAGAAGATCAATGCAAAAACAACATCTTCTTCTTCTTCTTCTTCTACAAGATATGTGGTGTTTTTCCCTGATTCCAATGAGGAGATCGAGTTTGAGCGGTCGCAGATGCGACTTCATCAGGACTGGGATGGAGTGAAATGGGTTGCTGCTGCTTCTGGCTTTGCTTCTAATAAGGTATCTATATCTATGTGGTGTTTTTCTTTTTTATTGGTTTGGTGCTTCTTTGGGCAACCAGATATATGCTTTGGGTGTTTTTGTTTTAGCTGTGTTTGGATGATTGTATAGAAAAAAAAAAAAAGATAAAAAAGAAGGAAGTAAAACATGTGGTAAGAAATTTGCATACAAACACCTCTTCTTCTTCTTCTAATTTTCTTTTATGGAGTACATTTTCCAATGAAACAGAGGCTAAATAACCAAACAGAGGCTAATTATTATTATTATTTTTTTCCTTTTGAGGCACATGGATTAGGTCAATGGAGTACCTGTCTTTCACCTATTACCAAGGGTTTTGGGAATTTTCCCTCATTTGTGTGATGCATCAGGTCTATGTTCTACTTCGTTCCGTCTATCAGTCCCATCCGTGCTTTGGGTTCTTACTTGTGAGTCTCTGAAGTGTAGGACATTTTGATGGGTGCAGATTCGCGTCTTGGGTTGAATTTCTCTGCTTCCAGTAGAGCTTTTCTTTATTGCACTTTTGATGGGAAGCCCTTGAATTGACACTGTTATTACAAAGTTCAACTACGAGTCCATAAATCTGAGTATGTTTGCATAAATGTGATCATATCATTAGCGTGTCACTAGTACTGCCTGGGCTGAACTTAAAAGTTTTATGGATTAGTGGAAAAGATAACCACTCAAGTTTGCCCTGTATCAAATATAATTTGTCATGATACCTTGCCTATTTTAAAAGTACCTCTGAGCATGGTAGACTCATTGCGTATGGTACCCAGATAAGGCATGGATATAGCAGGGACATGTCATGTATATTGCAGGGATGAGGCTTTTACACATAAAATGTAAAGTATAGGATGCGAATATGCACGATAGGGTACATTGCTTCACTCATAGCCACTTGGCTGGCATATAACTGGATCAACTCATCCATAGTCTTAATAGCCCATGCCTGAAAAAAAAGGGAAACGGGCTCCTAATATTGTTAACCGTAGGAAGTCACATAATGACCATATTTTATTATCCATTCAGCAGATGATTACATACAATTTACAGGCCTTCATAGTTGAGGTGCAGTGCATTCAGAGCAAAAGAGTGACCAATTGGGTACTTTGGTCATTGCTTATGTACCTATGCAGGAAAAGGAAGTCATGCTGATGCATGGTCTGGATGACAAACCGACAGGAAGCGATGGGATGCATACATAGCAATTGTTGTAGAAACATGATACTTGAATATACAAATCACATACCTATGTTTTTTATCACCTAAAACTAATTCTATTGTCTCATTCATGTTGTCCGTATTGGGCTTGAACTCTATTGAATACATCGATACCTTTTTGAAAAATAGTGAAAATAAAATAATCGCTTACAACTTTTTAAGTACGATTGCTTAAATGCATGCTTCTGAGAACATGTCGTATATTTGTTGCCCAGTGACTTATAAGGGGTGCAACTTGAGCGGGCTGGGCAGAGTACTAACTGAGTCCAAGTTCTTCTCAAATCGCATGTGGGTAAGCCTAGACACCACGAAATCCGAAGGCCAACATTGATTTGAGTGCAATTTGGGCTGACTTGGGCATCAACACTGATGGCTAAATTCAAAGGAAGGTGGAAAAACCTTAAAAAAAAAATTAACTCTTTTTGTGATATATTGCCCCCATCTATATATGGCCGAATTATTCCAATTAAAATGAAAATCTTACAAAAGAAAACCCCTAAAAATTCCTTGTTTTGGTTTTGCTTCAAACTAAAATGTTTCTGCTGAGTTGGAATTTTGGTGATCCTCATAGTTCTTTTATGGAAAAATATAAGAAAAATATAGAAAATTTAAATTTAAAAATAACAAAATTATCTGCACTTGATTCATTCTATAAAATAAAAAAATGTAATATGTTATTTCTACATGCCTTTAATACGTTATATGTGTGTGTGACAATGTCAATTTAGACATACATTGTCATCTTTTCTCTTGGACGGTAACACAAGATCTCAACCCATAAGACATGTAATTTATTAACCATGCTACAATACTGTCAAAATGGACTGAAATTCAGAACTAATTCGTTTTCAGTTGTTTTTTGGCTCAACCAGTGGTTCAAACCAAATTGTTCTGCCATTTCGGGCAATCAAATTGAAATTGACTTTCATGCAGCCGCTACACATTTATGTAATTCAGGGCCCAGCTTGCGCATCTGGCTCCGAGACTTATGCAAGGACTTCAAAGTCTTGGGCCGAGTGTGAGCAAACCCAACACAATTTGCATTTCATGCAGGCTGGGATATGCAGGCTAGGGGTTGGCCTGGCCAAAGTTGCATCCGTAGTATGTTTAGAATTAATGAGATGAGGCAATTTTTTTTTCTTGTGTACACTACATATGTTGTTGTGGCTTGCCCATAATTCAGTTGAGGTACGACACTTTCAGGGGGACCTATACGTCCTCTGGTGAATCTTATTCCTGCAACAGGGTGTTTGGGTCTACGTAATTAACTTCGTCAAGGAATCGTTTCAGCAGCACTGTTGGCCACACCCTTGTATTCAGATTCATTACTAGAGCGAGCAACAGATAATTGCTTTTGTTCTTTTCCAGGATCCATGATAGGGCCCTAGCAAGTGTGAATTTACAACCGAAGTATGGTGGCCACTGATGGAAAACTATAGATTGAATCCAATGTGACAGCTTGTTGAGGCTGATAAGATAATCACAGAATTTAAGTAATGATCATTGCAATTGAGTGTTAGAAGAAAATGGTCCAAGAGTTGAGATGCCAAGAGAGTTGAGTCTCGGTATCTGGTTTACAAGTGAATTGGTCACACCGAACCCAACATTGTTCATGGTGTCGCCCAATTTGTCAAGGCCCATTAAGCACGATCCTTAACAAGAGTGATTTGTTAAAATGAAAAAGCAAGAATGTGACAGTAAATATTGAAACCCCAGGAGTCTATTTATATATTCCAGAGACCCTTAGGGGGATATATACAAACAAAACTCTTTATTTTTTGTTGTGCTTTAACAGTTACGATGAGAGTCTTGAGTTTCGACCTCAGTAATCATTTTCAGCCACTGTTGTGTGCCCGGCAGCAAGCATTCTACAGTTTTGTGGGACCGTTGCAGTGCAGCAACAGTTTTCAGCAAATTGTTGTTGCCTACAGATTGTTTCTACAATCTGGGTTGTTGCCTACAGTTTGTTTCTACAATCTGGGTTGTTGCCTACAGATTGTTTCTAATCAGTACTTGGTACACATAATTGTGGAAGCCATTGCTTGGAAGCATAAGGAAAATGTCAATTCCCGCATGAATGCCAAGAACGAGTCCAGCTGTTTGAAAATATGAACATTTTTGACAAATTAATCAGAATTACTTTTCCTTATCCTCTCATGAATGCCCAATTGCTAACATGTTTGGTTATGCTTCATTGTCAACTTGACCTGACCTGACTCAACTCTATTTTATTAATGGCCCTAGCCATGATTATGTGGAAGTGGATCTTGCATTCAATCTAAAAAAAATTAAGGCCTTGTAATGATGACCCATGGTTTTCGTTCATGATTAATTGATTATAGTACCATAAATGGCTTATTCACATGGGAGCTACATCCTCAGGTGAATCCTACTCCTGCAACAGCGTGTTTGGATCTACGTAAACTTAGCCCGCAGGTGATTCTATTTATGAATAAATGAAGGTTAACAAACAGTTCTTCTGTTCTTCATCATAGCCTTTTTCAGTTAAAAAGAGCTGGAGTTAACATAAGAGGATAGATGAGAACTGTCACTATAAGATTAGAACGTACTGTTGCAATACAGTTTTGCAAGGTTAAAGATCAGACCAACTCTTGTGGATTTGCACAGCAGATAAGGCCATAAGATCGACCAGGTCACAAAATGCTTTGCTTAATATATTGCAGTTTGGTCTAGGGAAGAAATTAATGAACTGAACTTCCAATTATTTAAGTGGTATTTCTAGAAACTAATAAAATGAAAGTCAACCCAACCAAACAAGTTTTCTCCGCACCATCTTGTCCTCATTTGCACTTCAAGATAAGGGCATCAGAAGAAAAAAAAAAACAAACAAATTAAGATCCCGCAGCAAAGTCTTTATCCACATAATTTCAGCAGCTGGGTTGAATCCACTTGGGACTATGAATCCACTTCCGTATTTTTGTGACCACTAATGACAAAATATAGATTGATTACTATGTGACCAACTTTCTGGGCCGGGCTCATAAGATGATCACACAATTTAATTCATGAGCATTGGAGTTTAGTCTCAGAAGAAAATGACCCCATAGTAGAAGCTAGATGATTAGAATTCTTTCACTGGCTTATTTCCGTCTGTACTCTAATTAAACTGATCTGCATACATATATACCACAAAGCGGTTGTATGACTTTGCCTTATATATTAATTGTTCAACTTAGAATCAAACCATCCAGATCATTAACCACTCTCATCTTCATATTCATGGCACAGGTCCCTGAAATCGGATAGATTGGATGAATGTAGCACCCGGTATAATTTTATAGGAGTTTCCCTTGCTTTAACATTTCACCTTAATTTTTATTTCTTTTAAAATGAAAGGACAATAGCCAACTTAGAAAAACTAGAACATGGGAGATCTTGAGAGTCTTTTTGACGGACAAAATTCATTAATTTATTATAATCTAGTATGAGATGCAAACAGACATACATGCATTTATATATGGACCGAGTTTAAGATAGATAAGCTAGCATGTGATATAAATTACAAACTGACACGTATCCATTTATTCAGGTTTAAGATAGCGCAAGAAATAAAGCTTGGATTGCTTTTTATGTGTTTACCCAGAACTGGGCCTGGAGATGATCAATTACTTTCTTGTCCACTTGAAAGGCCTTGGCCAAAATATCGTCGGAGATGGGCGGGTTCGATCCAAATACGGAGTTAGCAATGGTGATCACACCTGGGTTCTGACTGCTGAGACCGGAAATGGCTACAGCAGGTGCGTGGCCAATATTGGCTTGGAAGTGAATGAGGCCAATTGGGAAGACAAACACATCACCCTTGTTAAGGACCTTGGTTATGAGTGTATTATTGTTCTGGTTGGAGAGGACAAAGCCCACATAGAGCGTCCCTTCGAGGACCGTCAGTATCTCCGTGGCACGTGGGTGCGTGTGAGGAGGGTTCTCTCCGTAAGGCGCAAAGTCTAAGCGAACCAAGGAGACGCCAAGAGTGTTGAGTCCCGGTATCTGGTTTACAAGGGCATTGGTCACATTGAACCCAACCTTGTTCATGGTGTCGCTCGGTTTGTCGAATCCTGATAAGAAGAAATCATTTGCTGTGACATCCTTTACGGCTTTGCAAACAAACCCATTCACCAACACTGCAAAATCAAATTGTAACCATTATATTATATCCAAGCAAAAGTATTAAATTTGCGCAAACACCTTTAGCCAATTAAAATAAAATACACCGCAAATTAAATTTACCTTCTGAGTCAAGATCGGCGACACAAATGTCCTGTAAAGGACTGGGATCATCGGCATAAACAATTGAGGAAGTGAAGGAAAGGAGGACGCCTACAAGGATGGGAGCAACTACCTTCATCATCTTCAAGTATAAAGTATATATGAAGATGAGGTGCTCTGAGGATGAGAATTAAGCATAGAGAGGACCCATATATATAGGGAGATATATATGGTTGGTGGGACATGAGCGTTATTGAAATGGTCTTGTTTTTAAATGCAATACTGAAGGACTACATGGTCAAATTCTTGTGTAAGCCACTTTCATTCTCTTAACTGCTACGACCAATGTCCTTTTTTTTAATCAAGTCTTTGCAATATTCAATCCTGGGAGAGTGAGACAAAGTCCATATAAATCTTACTGTGTAGTAGTGGAAACGATCTTCAGACGACGATAACAGTGCAGAGAATAAAACCATTGAAGTGATTTTAATTGTATCGTCGTTTTAGCTGCTCCTTATGAATGGTTCAAGGGATGGAAAGGAAACAATGTTGCCAGTTTTCTTAATTCATAAATCATTAGGTGATGGCTTAGCATCTACAGGAAAACTCATGTTTGTCCAATCAAATTGTGGCGGAAGCCCTGATGGACCTAATCCAGCTCTGCTTTTCAAATATTTTATGGTCAAGGAAACCATCTATTTTGCTGACAATACTTATATGGATGCATTTAACAAAAACCAAATCCATTTCCTTGCTCAGAAGGAAAATGTCTCTCTCACTTGAAGGCCAAGAAGAAGTCCTAGCTCTTCATGAATGTACTTCAAAGAAAAAATCTAAGAACATCTGCCTTAATCAATTCCTTGTCAAGGGTTCTTAAATATTTTAATTATGATGATAATGAACTTGTATTAACCATGTGGTTCAGTTCGAGCCCTGCTACAGGGCCCGATGGGGAGCCTAAATATCTGTGATATGAACTGATGGAACCGTCAAGATTCGAGGATGGACTAAACCTCTTTAAAATAAAATTGTCCACATTCAGGATGGACTAGACCTCCTTGGGTAAGCACTGATTTTGGGAATAAGTTTTGATGTCCTTCTCATTAATTCTTCTCTCCTAAATAGAAATAAATTTAAATTAACTCTTATAATTAAGGAAAATCATCACTAACTATGAAAGAAAATATAGCATAATCATCACTAATTAAGAAAGGAAATATGTTGACAACTCTTTCTTGATTCTACCACCTAATAGATAAGATTGTGACTACTCTTGCCAGTTTTTACAAAGCATCCTACTTTGAATCAGCCTACCATGATTGCAGGCTCATTGTATAGTCAGGGTCGACGTCTACCCTCGAAAAAAAGGGTAAAAAAAGAAGGATTTTTGGGCGGAAAGGCTGGTTTGGTGTGGATTTGGCTAAAATGACCTTTTTGGTGCATTGGCCACCTACAATTTTTTTTTTTTTTTTAAATCCTCCTGTCTATATTAAAAGAAAAAAGAAACAAAAGTAATTTTACTCACTTTATTACTAAATTCAATTATAAGACCCACTACAGGCACATTCAATTGAGTTTTAGGATTAGGCCTGTCAATTGAGCTTGTTAAAATGGATATCCAGCCCGACTCAAGCCCGTAAAATACAGGGCTTTTAAAAAATTTCTGAACCTAATGGGCTGGGCTTGGACAATGGTTTTAAAGCCCGACCAAAAAAGGGACCGGGAATGGGCAGAATAGGCCCAGCCCGTCCAACCCCGGCCCGCCCGCAAGTGAATTTCTCTAATTTTTAATAAAAACATACAAACTAGAGCGTACGAAAATGAATAAACAAATAGAATAGGCCTACACATAATTTTAAATTTAACACACAAATACATCTCTCAAACAAATTAATATAAGGAATAATGGTAACTAACATGTAGCCCAACTAGTTCAAACTCACTAAAGTAAAGAACACTATCATCCTCATTTAGATCATGATCATATCGCATGCTAAGATCATTAATCTCAGTTCTCAAACATTCAACTTCTTCTCTCTTGCTTAAGGAAAGACTCATTTCATTCCATTCAAAATCTCTAACATGTTATTTTGAACAAAATTAATTGTGTAACTCAGAGAAGCATGACATGGATTCTCATTTTTCCTTTTACTGGGGCTAATCCAAAAAGAAACTACCAGTGTCCAGTAGCAATATAGGAATAATTAGAGAATTTTTAGCTTATATTCAATATTGTGAAAAAGCCCTGGCCCGATCCTGACCTAGCTCGGGCCCGCATGGGCTGGGTTTTGTCGTAGGCCCGTTCAATTTAGGACCGGCGTTGGACAACCCCCGGCAGGCCCACCCCTATATACGGAACGGAATTAGTCAGCCCAAGCTTAGGCCAGGACATAACCATACATTGATAAAGAAAGGAAAAACATGAATTAACTTGACAAGAGCATCATCTGAAACATATGCATTGGTTCCAAAAATAGCATCGGCTATCGTGACCTTGGCTTTGCTACTGAGGGTGGCAAATGGCAATGGCAACTGCATGGACTGTCAAGATACCTGTGGGAGGATTAAAACCCATGGTGCATGGTCTTCACGGACTGTCTGGATGCCAAGGGTGCTGAGCCTTGGTATTTTATTAAAAAATATTTATGATGTCTCCACTAACATCACAATCAAGCTCTAATTGGTAGGAATTGTTAGCAGGTGAAATTTAATATGGTATCAGAACCAATTGATCGTGGATTTAAATTTCATGTGAAATGACTCGGCATGAGAAAAATGCATGGGAATGATTAGCAGAGAAAATTTAATATTATTTGAGCCTCATTGGCAGCACAGGGTCACTCCACAACCAAGTGGGTTTCATGTGAATGCCTGGCTGATGAAGCCCCGCTAAGAAGAATTGTCTGGGCCCACCTTGGATGACCAATTCATATGAGATTTCCCATATTGTTGAGGGTTGACCTAGTGGCCAGGGTGGTGAGAGGATTACTGTCCTTGGCATGCTCGAATTCTGAGATGGACTTAGCCACACATGTGAGCCCAGCCATGCCGGATCGTAGACCCAGACATGATCAAGGCCGTGTATAGATTGCAATCAAATTAAATGGGCTCACCGCTGCCTAGCGTTTCTCGGTTGGGCCGGCCCGATAAAACCCAGTCCCTTTTAAAATCTTTCCGTTTAGGTCGTGATCTGACCCGACCTGAACTCTAACCCATAACTGGACATGTCCTACTTAAACAACAAGGCATATTCTTTGGGTCATCCCCGACCTGAACCATATTCCATATATGACCGCTGGATCTATCTACAATTCTACATAGTTGGATTGACATCATGATGATGTCAACAGTCAACATCGAAGTTAACAAGATTGACCAAATTGAACCGTTCAACTTATTTGAATAATTCTAGATTTAACCGAACTCGAATTATCAATCCATTTTAGCCAATACATTAATCCTGACAGGAAGATCTATGTATGAGCAGGATCAGATCAACTATCCATCAGTTCAATAAATAGAAAATCAAATTTATTTTATGCTTATGTGGGACCTTTCTGATAGCAACCATTGATTTTATGTTCAATATATAAGCCAATTTGAGTATTTACCTTATTGTACAACTTAGTATAAAAAATCTCAGCCATCAAGTTTTCTCACCTTCATGTACATGGCATAGATCTTTAGGCCCATGATTGTATGGCCCCAGTAACAATTGGCTATACCCACCCTTGAAACAAGCCCCTATAATTAGCTGAGATGGAAAAAAAAAAAAAATTCGGGTGGGTTGAATCATCGTAGCCACCATTAAACTAATCGTAGTTTACACCTACCTTTGAGGTTTTGCCTTGTTTTGACATTTGATCACTTCTTTTAGAAAGGGAAAAGGCTATGCAACTAAATAGAACTAGCACATTGGAGATTTTGAGAATATTTTGACAATAGAATTTTCATTTATTATAATCTAGCTTGAGAACCAAACAGACGTGTAGCCATTTATAAATGGCTTTAAAATAGACAAACTAATAACAGATGCAAACTGACATGTAGTTATTTATTTAGTTCGAAGATCATAGCATCAAACAATGAAGAATTATGCGTTCACCCAAAATTGGGCCTGAAGATGATCAATTACTTTCTTGTCCACTTGAAAGGCCTTGGCCAGAATATCGTCGGAGATGGGCGGGTTCGATCCAAATACGGAGTTAGCAATGGTGATCACACCTGGGTTCTGACTGTTGAGACCGGAAATTGCTACAGCAGGTGCGTGGCCAATATTGGCTTGGAAGTGAATGAGGCCAATTGGGAAGACAAACACATCACCCTTGTTGAGGACCTTGGTTATGAGTGTATTATTGTTCTGGTTGGAGAGGACAAAGCCCGCATAGAGCGTCCCTTCGAGGACCGTCAGTATCTCCGTGGCACGTGGGTGCGTGTGAGGAGGGTTCTCTCCGTAAGGCGCAAAGTCTAAGCGAACTAAGGAGATGCCAAGAGTATTGAGTCCCGGTATCTGGTTTACAAGGGCATTGGTCACATTGAACCCAACCTTGTTCATGGTGTTGCTCGGTTTGTCGAAGCCTGATAAGAAGAAATCATTTGCTGTGACCTCTTTTACGGCTTTGCAAACGAACCCATTCACCAGCACTGCAAAATCAAATTGTAACCATTATATTTTATCCAAGCAAAAGTATTAAATTTGCGCAAACACCTTACCTAAGCAAAGAATAAACGCACAACAAATTAAGTGTTACCTTTTGAGTCAAGATCTGCGACACAAATATCCTGTAAAGGACTGGGATCGTAGGCGTAAACGAGTGAGGAAGCGATAAAAAGGAGGACGGCTACAAGGATGTGGGAATTAACCATATTCATCATCTTCATGTATATAGTATAGATGAAGATGAGCTGATCTGAGGATGAAAAATAAGTATACAGAGGACCCATATATATAGAGAGATATATGGATGGTGGGACATGAGTGTTATTGAAATGGTCTTGTGTTTAATTGCAATAGGGAAAGAGTACAAGCTAACTGCTACGTCCAATGTCCATTCTTATATCATTAGTCTTTGCAGTATTCAAGCATATGAGAGTGAGACAAAGTCCATAAACATATTAACTGTGTCGTATTCTAGTGGACACAATCTTCAGACACAATGATACAGTGCAGAGAACAAAATCGTTGAAGTGGCTTTAGTTGTACGTATGGTTGTTGTAGCTGCTCCTTATGAAAGGTTCAAGGGATGGACTTTGATTAAATCATCTAGAGTATATTAATATTGACGGTGAATGCATGCAATCCAAATTCAACTATCCTGCAAGATGCTTCTTCTGGATGGATTTTGATTAAATCAAAAGCATTAATCCTCACTTTAGTGTTAGATACAATTCCAAGGCTCACTGACAAGGGTGATTAAGAAAGACCCCATGGTGGAAGGTCCATCCAGATGATGGAGATGCCAAGGGTGTCAAGCCTTGGTATTTGATCCACATTGACAAGGATCACTCTACACACACCCAAGCGGGTTTGAGAGAGGTGAATGACTAGCTAGCTTACCAGCAAAGAAGAAACATTTTTTTTCCGAGCAGAGCTTCGAGTCCGTCCTTACTATTACTATTAGACTTTCATGGCCACATGCCCAGAGGTAGGGCCGATCCTGGACGACCAATGATAGATATTTTATAGCTCGTTTGGATGTTTACTGAATAAAATATTCACAAATTTAAAATTACAAGAATAAAATAGTATAAAATTGAATAGTGTAATGTCAAAATATTATAATATTTTTGTTATTTGGTTTGGCGATTTTTGAAGAATATTACATATTTTAAATTGAGTTGTTTGGAATGTGCTACGATTAAAGTAAAGTTCATTATTAGAATAAATTCTAATTAAATACTTTAGATTATATGTAATTTACTTTTGTCTGGATAAAAAAGTAGTGTGGTAAAGTAAAGTTCAACTTCCATATTCTTATTTTACCACAAGCTACTTTTTTTTTAATCACATAAACCATGGTAAACTGTAGCAAAGTAAAGTCAATACAAAAAATAACTAGTTTACAATTCTCTTTCTCACTTTACTTCACCACATATTTCATCTCACGTTACTTTACCTCACATTTTACCATGATCTGACATCAATCTTTATTTTACTTTACTAACATTTAAACAAGTCATTCTATCACAAGTTACTTGTTATTGACTATATAAAACTACCGTTAAATGTGATAAAGTAAAGTCAAATAAAAGAAATACTTTATCATCCCCCACTTTAATTCACTATATACTTTTTTCTACCTTTACCGTGATGAGACATTTGCCTTTACTTTACTTTACTTTACCATATATGTAATCAAATAAATCATGATAGATTTAGTGAAGTAAAGTCTTTACTTCACTCTAAGATTTCGTAATCGTCATTTTGAGATATTTTTATACTGTACAAACCTTTCTAAGGGAGGCTGTAGAAAAGAGTTTTGAGCTTTTTGAAAGAAAATGATATTTTCTTCATATTTTTCTGGGGTTACCAAACGTATAAGATCTTCTTCTTGCGGGCCAGTTTGGATGTTTACAGAATAAAATATTTACATATTTAAATATTGCAAGAACAAAATAGTATAGAATAAAATAATGTAATATTATAATATTATAATATTTTTACTATTTGGTCATTTTTTAAGAATATTACAGATTTTAAATTGAGCTATTTGGAAGGTGCTATGATTAAAGTAAATTATATTATTAGAATATTTTTTTTATTAAATATTTTAATTTATACATAATTTACCACGTCTTGATAGAAAAATAGTGTGGTAAAGTAAAGTTCAACTGTCATATTTTTACCATTAAGTTAATTTTCTTTTATCACATAAGATCATGGTAAAGTATAGTAAAGTCAAGTTAACATAAAAAATAACTACTTTATAACTCTCTCTCTCTCACTTTGCTTTACCACATACTTCATCTCACTTTACTTTACCTCACATTTTACCATGTTATGACATCAATCTTTATTTTACTTTACCACACAAAACTACGATAAAATGTGATAAAGTAAAGTAAAAAAAAAAGAAACTACTTTACCATTCATTCCCACTTTACTTCACCATATACTTTATACCACCTTTACTGTACTGTGACATTTACTTTTACTTTACTTTACAATATATGTAAACATACACATCATGATGGATTTGGTGAACAAAATTCTTATCTTGCAGGAAGTTTTCTTCATGGGTAGCTGTAGGAGAAAATATTGAGCTTTTTGAAAGAAAAGAATATTTTCTTCAAATTTTTCTTAGATTACTAAACGCACACGATTTTCTTCTTTAGAATATGAAAGATTATATTCTATAAAATATTATTTTCTTGTATTTTTTTGTGCATTCAAGCATGCAGGCCCGTAGACTTATTATGACATATAGAGTAGAATATTAGACAATCATGAAGCAGTATATGCACAAAATGAATGTATCAGATATGTGAATGTTATAGTGGATGTATGGTAAAAATAAAAAATGTAAAATCATAAATTAATGACACTTTTGGGAGCATTTAAAGGTAGCATCATTAGGTGATAAAATAAAAGAAACTCGTATGAGATGGTTAGGACATTTCCAACACACACTAGCATTGACGTCGTTGATGAGAAGTTTTTCTATGCATGTTAATGCATGGCCCTGTCAGATATATACGGTCTAAATCTAACCTAGTCCAAGAAAGGCGGGCTCCCCCTTAAAAGATTTTTGCTTAGGTCATGAGACTTAGCATGAACTCAAAGCTGAATTGGCTCTATTTTTATTCCGTATTAAGAGTATTCGGTAAGGGTCAGATCTGACTCGACCTCAAACTGAACCATAACTGGCCCATCCTACTATAATAGTTTTAAGGAATCTTGTTTGGGTCATTCTGGACATGAACGCCGTGACCCAAATCAGACCTGCCAGCATAGTTCGATTGCTAACATGTTGATAATGTCAACAATAAACATCAAGGTTGAACAGAATTGAACCCTCAACTTATTAATTTGGATAAGTTTGTAGATTTATCCAAACACAGATTTTCAATCCATTTTTGCCTATGCATCAAGATCACTGTATGAGCAGGAATAGATCGTCTATCCAGTGGTTCATAAATAGGAAATAATTTAGTAATTTTTTTTTTGACTTCTGTGGGACCTTTTGGCTAGCAACCATTGGTTTTATGTTTGACATATAAGCCAATTTCGGCATTTATCTTATTGTTCAATATGCTATCAAAAAATATTAACCATCAAGTCATCTTCATGTACATGGCACAGATATTTAGGCCATGATTGTATGTAGGGATGTCCATGGCCGGGCTAAGGCATATGCAGTCCCGGCCCGACATTAGAAGCAATGGCCCAGGTCTGGCTCAAGCCCAGCATGGGCCCAAAAGTCAGGCCCGAGGCCACCCATTTAATCAATCGGGCTGTGCTGAACCGGGCTTTTTCTCAATTTTGTAAGCATTCGAGCAATTATTTTGACTAATAAAATTAAATTACCACACATTGCTTACACGAGCTGGGCCTGGTTAATTTGGGCTTTCTATCACTTAATGCAAACACCGCCAATGGTAGGCTGGGTCCGGATCGGGCTCTAGCTAGTCTGGCCAATGAGCATACCTAATTGTATGGTCGTAGTAAAAATTGGCTATATCTACCGTTGAAATCGGGTGAGCCGAAGGATAATAGGTGGCCACGAGTAAACTCAACATAGTTTTCACCCTTCTTTGGGGTTTTGCCTTAAGATTTCACTTATTTTAGTATAGAAAGGGAAAAAAGCCAACTAAAAAAATGCAGCATTTGAGATCTTAGAGTCTTTTGATAGAAAAAAATTAATTTCTTATAATCTAGTTTGAGAAGCAAACAGGCTTGCAGCCATTTATTTATGCTTAATACAACATCAAACGTTTCAATGAAAGCAAGGACTACTTGTTATGCATTCACCCAAAACTGGGCCTGGATATGATCAATTACTTTCTTGTCCACTTGAAAGGCTTTGGCGAGAATATCGTCAGAGATGGGCCGGTAATTCGATCCAAACATAGAGTTAGCAATGGTGATCACTCTTAGGTTCTGACTGCTGAGACAAAAAATGGCTACCAAAGGTGTGTGGCCGATATTGGCTTGGAAGTGAATGAGGCCAATTGGGAAGACAAACACATCACCCATGTATAGGACCTTGGTTATAAGTGTATTATTGCTCTGGTTGGAGAGGACAAAGCCCATGTAGAGCGTCCCTTCGAGGACCGTCAGTATCTCTGTGGCACGTGGGTGCGTGTGAGGAGGGTTCTCTCCATAAGGCGCAAAGTATAAGCGAACCAAAGAGACCCCAAGAGTGTTGATCCCAGCATTTGGTTTACAAGGGCATTGGTCACATTGAAGCCAACCTTTTTCATGGTGTTGCTCGGTTTGTCGAAGCCTGATAAGAAGAAATCATTTGCTTTGACCTCCTTTATTGCCTTGCAAATGAACCCATTCACAATCACAGCAAAATCAAATTGTAACCATTATATTATATCTAAGCAATAGTATTGAATTTGCGCAAACACCTTACCCAAGCTAAGAAAAAACACACTAAAAATTAAGAGTACCTTTTGAGCGACACAAATGTCCTGTAAAGGACTTAGATCGTAGGCGTAAACGAGTGAGGAAATAATGGAAAAGAGGACTGTTACAAGGATGTGAGCTACTATCTTCTTCATCTTGAAGTATAAAGTATGGACGAGGAAGTAATGCTATGAGGATGGGGATTCAGCATAGAGAGAACCCATATATATAAATATATATATATATATAGAGAGGCTCCCATAAGTTCAAGCTTATAATAAGGTAAGCTCAAGTGTGTGGTGCCCACTTGGAGACCCACAAAGGATTGGGGGTGGAGGGGATTTCAATGATTCCCTAGGATCTTCCTTCTTGTAAAAAATCAGCCCCAACCGTAACTTCTATGATCTCCATATGGTCCAAAAGTTTAATGGTCAACAATCAATTCTGATTGATATATAGTCAATCCAACGGTCTAGTAAATTCGGATCTTACGGAAAGTTGGAGGACATGTGCAATTTAAGGGGGTCATGTGATTGGTCTATTTGGATGGACCGAAGGTGGGCCCCACAAGCACAAGCTTACGAAATTTTCTCCTGATATACATATATATATATAGGGAGATACATGGTAGGCGGGACAGCAATGTCATTGAAATAGTCTTGTTTTTAATTGCAGTAGGAAAAAACTATACGGTCAAATTCTTGTTAAGCCACTGTCATTTGCTAATTGATACGACCAATGTCCATTCTTATATCAATAGTCTTTGCAGTATTCCATCATATAAGAGAGTTACACAAAGTCCATAAACATAATTAACTGTGTAGTAGTGGAAACCATCTTCAGACACTGATACAGTGCAGGGAACAAAACAGTTGAAATCATGAGGTGTTGACCTAGCATCTACCGGGAAACTCATGTTTGTGCAATAAAGTTTTTGAGGCAGTCCTATTAATGGACCCAATCCAGTTCTGCTTTTCAAATATTTTACGGTTAAGGCCATCTCTTCTGGTGACTACACTTATATCGTCATATTGATACATTTTGGGTACTCCTCGACTGCATAGTGGTGCAGGGTTTGACATGTTGGGGGCACGTTGCCTGGTGATTTAGATGATTGATCTGATGGGCTGAGGACTTCCTAAAAAAGATAGGATATTGAAATATGGTAACTCTTTGAGCTTTGGCCTACGGTCAATTGATTATAGACAATAGCTGAACTTCATTCTCCAGTGTGTTTTTTCTGGTCATTGCAATGCATCAGACCAATGGACTCCTAAGTCATGGGCTCCACATGCAGGGGCGGACCAGTATTTCATCTTTGGAGGAGCCAAACTTAAATAAATATTTTTTAACAAATCAAGATAGCTAATATTTTTTTATATTTTTTTCCGGACATATCTTCAAGTTCAAGCATGATAAATATATTAAAATCAAAAACTAAATTTCGCATTAAAAATAAAACTAGGATCTAGCTGACATAAATAATTATATTTTAGTACATTCCTCACTTAGGGTTCTGGCTTTGGGAGACGTCAGACGAGGAGTCGAGGAGATGAAGCGCCGATTTATACTTCTTCTTTTCTTTTCTTTTTTTTTTTTTACTTTGTGCAAACAATTGGGTGGGGTTGGGCCTACACCTAGGTCCGTCCCTGTCCCCATCGAGGAGATGAAGCGCTGATTTATACTTCTTTTTTTCTTTTCTTTTTTTTACTTTGTGCAAACAATTGGGTGGGGTTGGTCCTACACCTAGGTCCGTCCCTGTCCCCATATAACTTATTTTATGCTACATGCATTTTTCGGATTTTCCGGGCTCCCCACATCCAGCTTTAGAACTCTAGAATCATTAAACAAATGGGGGTATTTGCTACAAGTAATTGCAGTTGCAGAATTTAAAACAAATAGGGGTATTTGCCAATTTTCAAAACATGATAAAATTATTAGAACCCACGTTTCAAAGAGGTTAAGAATTCCAAACACATTTCAATTCAGGACATCCTGCGAGATTAAGCACCCACGGGCCAGTTTCCTCACTTTTTTTTTTTTAAACTCAAAAATGCCCAAAAAAGAAAAAAAAATCGATCCAGTTCCCTTCCTCATCTCTCCACCATTTCATCTCCACCCATCCAAGCCCCTGCACATCTCTATATCATCTTTTCTCCCATCCATTGCTCAGTCACATAACCCAGTCAATTTTCATCATTTCCATCACAAATCACCATTTTTACCATCAGCCGATCACTACCATCATCTCTACTCACTTCGTTTTTTTTTTTCCACTACACTAAAAACGGGAAATTCGAACGGATTACGGTTCCTAATCCGTGTGTTCTTAATCCGTTCATCCGTTCCAATTTACCGATTTTTGAACAGATTAACAGATTATGAACGGTAATCCGTTACAATTTTCTATTTTTGGTATAGTCGCTTCTTTACACTCCTTCACACTAAAACATCTCATCCATCTTCCTCTACACAAAATCGTGCCCAATCCCTCACCATCGTTTTCTTTCTTTCTCCTCTGGTATTTCTTTTCTTCCTAGTTCCCCTAACCAAACAGCCCACACCCATCTCGTCCCTCTATGTTCCATAATCTCTACACCACACAACCGAGCCCCACATATTCGAACACATCTCTTATGCTATCCTTCCAACCAAAAAACACACAGCCACTACACCACTCATCTGAAACTTCGTCACAACAGCCCCAAACCTAACAACCTAGTCATCTCTCACCTTGCGACTAGGCAGGAATACCACCATCTTCTTCATCACAAACCCATTCATCACTGAGCCACCACTGCCCTACAACTTGTCTAGACACACATCCGAACTCATCTACGCGGACTACACCAATCACAACCTTCCTTCCCAATTCTTCATTTCATCATTCCCATATCTCCCATCTCACTCTTTTCTCCTAGTCTAACAACACTATCTCCCTCATATCTTGTCTTCTCTGCAAACTTTCTACCCATCACACTACTCTTTTCTCAATATCCAAGTTTGAGCCCAATGTTTGACACGACATTTTCATTTAATTTATTCTCCATCTTGGCAATGCTAGGTGGAATACGCCCTCCGAGCGGGTTATTGGCAAGGACCAATGCAGAAACAGGGGAGTTGCCTAGATTCTTTGCTATAGGGGAATTGAACCCATTGTCATTTTGTCACGACCCGGTCCCGAGATTTGATTAGCTCGGACAGACCCCGAGTCGCGAACTCATACTTACTCCCGTAAATTCCGGATTAATAAAAGCTAAAACGAAATTCACAAGGGATATCAATACAATACCTGTCAACTGTATACAACGGCGGAAATTATACATTGACAAAATATAATACACAAATTTAATCAACGTTCAAGAAAGTCAATCACCGTATATTTAATACAATACGGGAACTTCTAATTACATTCAAAATTTGTTCTTTCGCTCTCAGCGATCAAATCCACTCAATTAAACCTCCTGGAGGTATCGGGCGGGCATCCTCCGCTGGCGACGCGGCCTCGGCAGGACCGGGACGGGCATCTGGGCCTGTGACATTCATCAATAGTACCATGAACACGACGGTTCAACAAATACATATATGTTATGATAGTTCTAGCTATCATATAATCTAGTGAAACAATTCATTAGCAATAACAATAACGGATCCAGTAATATCATTAAGTTGATATCTACATGGACACTCTTTATTTAAGGGTTGTCAAATGGTATGGAATAAGTCAGTGTCTTGATCAGAGATCACTAACTTCCACGAGGTTCCGGAACACCTCAAACATCTACTGCAGCAGAAATGGTTCATTATGCAATTCATGTTCAACGTAATTCATTCACAATTTCACGTCGTAACTAACCAATGGTTATCAGACGTCTAAGCCAAGCAAATGAGTGAAACATTCATTTTCCAATACACGTACTATTTTTGATGAATATCATTTAAATTGTGTATTCGGAAACTTGAGTTTACACCTATGAAGGCTTATACATTAACAATCTTCAGCCTGTATACATTAGGCCTCAAAACAGACAATTTTCACGATTTCCTGCACAGCGTCGGTTCGCCCATCGGTCAGCCCATCGGTCGACCGACGGCTTCTTGACGGTTGACCGACGGTGCGTCGGTCAGAATTCCAGCGAGCCAGAATTCCCTGAATTCTGAACTACTTTTACACTATCGGTCGACCCATCGGTCGACCGACCACACTACGTCGGTGGACCGACCCACATCGGTCAGAATTCCAGAGAACTGGAATTCTCTGGAAACCAACAGGTTTCACCTGTCGGTCAAGTTGTCGGTTCACCGGTCGACCGAGAAGCTCAGTTCGAGCTTCAGGTTTCTGAAGCCAAATCTCTGGCTTTTTGGGTCCAATTGATTTCTAACCATCCAAAAACATCATAAGGCATAAAACAAGTAAGTACTTGCCTTGTTTGAAGATCTAAGGAAGAAAACCCCTTTTAATAGCTTGAGTTGGAGATAAAACACTTGAATCCAAGCTTGACAATCTCCAAACTTATCTTTGAACTTGAGAGAGCTGAAGAGATGGATGAAGTGAATGAAATCCACTTGCAATTCACTCTCAAGAAGTCACTTTTGATGCTTGATGGAGAGAAATGAAGAAAAGAAGAGAAAAGAGGGAAACAAGGGAGGCTAGGGTTTGGAAAAAGATTAAACTGAAACCTCTTTGGCTTATATAAACTTCCGAATTGCATTTAGCCCCCATAATTCTCCATTAATTACAATTCAAGTCAAATGAATGGTCATTTGAATCAATATTCGTCATACGACTTCGAGTCTTTGACGGAAGTGAACGTACTCCTCGAGATACGCGCGTTGGCATCAAGAGTTTCCGTATTCGATGAAATACGCATAAAAACGTATTTACACAAAAGTCCCTCAATTCCTGATTTGAGTTCACAAACTCATCCAATCCAATTATAATTCATTATATAAGCTTGTTAAGCTTAATTCATTCTCTTAAGGCTAAACCAAGTCAATTTGGTACTAAGCCTTAATTAATTCGACTAAACATGTTTAATTAGCCATAAGTGTGATTAATAAGAGTTAATCATGATTAACTCGGGACGGGGTCTCACACATTTATTAAGAACAAGGCATCAAGTTACTTATCAAACAGATCAGAAGGAAAACTCCCTTCAAAGTCGTTGAATCGAAGATCGAGGTATTTCAATTTTGGGATCTCTAGAACGACAATGGGGAAGGAACCCACGGAGCGGTTCTTGCCTACATCGAGCTCAGAGTAGCTTAAGCTTAGAAAAGCTCTTGGGGATAATGCCACAGAATCTATTGGAATTGGAATTGATGTGGGAGATGCAGTGTCATCTAGGAGTCCTAATGTTGGATCTTACAGCCCAGCTACCACTTATTCAAAAACTAATTAGTGATAGGAAATGGCACAACAATAGTTTTATAGTGAGGGTGAGGGTTCGACCATAATTATGACCGCTCGGGAGTGAGGGTGGACGTTGACCTCAATAATCCCTCTCTCAACGGCACACCTGCGCGCCTGCTTACGAACTCGCAAAACGCGTGTCCCGCGACTCAAACACCCAACCTACCAGGATCTGTGATACTATTTGTAAGATCTTACACCCTATTGAGCGACCACTTATATCACTTGTAGGATCTTACACTCCATCTACCACTTATCACAATCCCCAATTGGTTTTGAGATAAATGGTAGGTTTGGGGATAAGTGGTAGCTCAATAGAGTATAAGATCTTACACCTAACTTAACTGGGAGGTACCCGATGATGTCCCCATGATTGAGATCAACCCCGGCGACTACCTCATCGGACGAGTTATCGAGGGCTGGAGAGCAGAAGACGCCCTTATACGAGCAAACTTCTGGGCCATTCCAATTGGCGGTATAATTCAAGGGGTCTGAGTAGATGGCCTTCTTCCATGCTTGGAGTGCAGCATAGGCACATTTGAGCCTCTTATTCTTGAATGTTAACGTGATGTTGGCGTCGCAGTCATAGTTTCCAGGGAGGTAACCATCCTTGGGCACCAGTGATAGGAGTAGGAGCTGGTGACTCGCAATGAAGGCGGCCTCGCTAATTGAAAGTGCAAAGGAGAAAGAGGTAAAATAAGGGCGAAACGAGGAAGGGCAAAGTAAACCAAAAAAAAAAAAAAACCATTAAAAAGTTACAAAATTTAAGAATTAATTACATAATAGGTAGCACTCAAAAGTGAAATTACATCACTTAGAAGTTCATGTTATAACCCTTGTCAACTACCACTCAAAAGTGAACTTATTGATTATTATTTTAGAACAAATAAATATATCCACTATTATATATTTATGAGCATGACCCATATTTAAAATCTAGATCATTCAAAAGGGGGTCCCACTAGCTTTATCTCGTCAAAAGGATTTACTTCATTCGGATTTATTCTAACACAGATAATCATAATTAAAACATAACTATTTTAGAATTGTTTCTCCTCTTTCCTTTCTTCATTTTCTTTCTTTTATTTTCTTCCATCATTCTAATATTTCTCCCCTAGAATCTGCTATAATTTTGTTCATTTTTTAGAATTTTTTTTCTTCCTTCCTTTCCTTTCATCATTCTAATATTTCTTCCCCATAATTTGCTATAATTTTGTTACTTTTTTAGAATAAAAAATTAAATTAATTAATTAATATTATAAAGATGGGTCATCCATAGAAGATGACAGGGTCAGAAGGACATTAAATAGCCCCCCACCCCCAAAAATAAAATTCCGCCCCTGGGTAAAACACAGAAGGAAGAGGGAGATAGAGAGGATAAAGCAGAGCAGCCCGAGGCCTGCATATTTTAGGCGTTTTGCCTCTTGGGAGAGGCCCAAGGATGCATGCAATAGGAGGGGATTTTGGGTAGAGGAGCAATAAAATTGTTATAATTGATAAGAGAAGATTTCAAAAAAAAAAAAAAAAAATGAAAGCGAAGGAATGGGTATATGGTTGAAGGGAATGCTTTCAAGTGTCTTCCTTTTCATATTTCAATGTTTTTTTCTGTTATTGTTTTGGCCGTTGTGAGCTGTTATCGTCCAGATATGCCGTTTCGGAACCACCACAAGATGTAGTGAGGAAATGCCGACTGTCATTGTTTGACCAGAGTCTCATGAGGTGGGTGTCTAATTTTAGAGTCCTGACTTGTTTGAGGGCGTAATTCAAAGATTTTGTATCCTATAAATCCATCAACAAATCCCACCTCTTCGAAATCCAAGTTGATCAAAATCCTTCAATTAGAGTTGCACTTGCACCACAATCATATCCATCGCATCTACAACTGATCATGCAACTTTTTCTCTTATTTGTATCATATTCATATAACGTAGACTCCAGCCTCTTTATTACAAATAAAACTGCCTTTTAAGGTTGAAAGTTGCATTAGGCATGCATGACTCTGATTGGAACCAATAATGTGAAAAGTGGTCTTGAGCAGTTTTAGTTTAATAGGTGGGGCTTACTTATGGATTTATGGTTAGGGGCCCTTAGAAGATGGGGATTCTTAGTTTCAAAGGTCTAATTTACAAGTGGCCCTGCCCTCCACATTGAAGTCTTTTTTCATTCGGGGTGGATGCAATGGACCCAAATCTGGGTCCAAATGATAACTTGGACCCTGGACCCTGGACCCTGGACCCATACCATTTTTTTTCAATTTAATTCCTTCATGTGTGTATTTTTTTTTTCTTTTTTTCTGTTGCTCTGGTAGTAGTACACACCCACACACCGAGGCTACCCAAAGTCCCTCTCCAATCCCTAGTTGTTTTATGAGGAGGGAGACTTCTAACCACTAAAAGCTATCAGTTGATTGGCCAGCTGTGCATTTATTTGAGACCCATTTTCACCCTAGCGTTTTACCTGGGCACATATGGCCAATATCAAGATTTGTTGTTTGTATTAAAAAAAAAATCTCAAACCACCACTCAACGGATCCAACTCCCTTAACAGGAGCTACTGCAATTTTTTTTTTTTTTTGTCTTTTAATGTCCTGGTCTGCTCCAAGCCTCGAAACAATGGACTTGCTTGGTAAATATAAGAATAAAGTAGGGAAAAAAGCAGCATACCTACTTGTACTTTCGTCTTTTTGCAGAGTACTCCCTGTATTTTGGTATTTGTGACTAAACCTATTGTAATTTTAGTTGACATGCAAATACAAACGTCCGTGACGGAATATAGGAAATGACAAATTTACCCCTTCATATATAAGATGTCTCTTAACAATTTGTTCATTTTCCCATCTATCGCTTGTGGCTAGGGTTCTTCTTCGTCGGCCAGGGGACTCCTCATATCCCTTCGCTGCCATAACCTCACCCGCCTCATCAAGCTCTGCTCCTGCCGCTAGATCACTGATGCCGAAGCTCTCCTGCGACTTATGTGCCTTCAAGCGCATCAACCACTTTCCTTTTCAGATAAACCGAACAACAGCAACCCTTCGATCTCCGCGACGGCGCAGTGTCTTCGGCGACAAGAACATCATGGAGCAGTGAGTCAATCCTTTGCCCTTCTCTTTCCTTTTTATTTTTATTTTTCTTCACAGAGAGAACGTCTAATTCGAACCGATGAATAGATAATCAAGAGTCCGAGATCCTGTGCAAAATTCCGGTTCCTCGATGCTGCGCCGACCCACTTTCTATTTCAGATAAACCGAAAAGCAAAAGCCCTTGAGGAGCTCTCCGTCAAGCGCATCAATCACGCCCAAAATGAATCAAATTGGGGAAGAAGAACCAGTAAAACGCCCATGGGCCCACAGCATCAATCACGCCCAAAACGTGTGATCTCTCCACGTGTCATCTACGTGTCTCTTTCCCTTTGTTTTCTCATTCCAGATCACACAAAGAGAGAGAGAGAGAGAGAGAGAGAGAGAGAGAGAAAAAGAGAGAGAGTGGGGAAGATGGATTTTTGGCGATGAAGACGGAGGAAGCGAACACACATTCAAATTGGGGATGAAGGCCTAGCGGCCGTGGCGATGTTTGTAATTTTGCAGTCCAGGATGAGTGAACTTGATTAGAGAGCACAGATCAATGATAAGGGATGTTTGGTGTTATCAATGGAAATTTGTGAAAAACCAATCGTCACACTCCATTTGCAGGTCAAGTGAACTTGATCAGATAGCAGATCATGTACGAGGGATGCTTGCTGTTATTGATGGAAATTTGTGAAAACATGATTGTCATAAGCCTGGAAGCACAACCATGTCTGTCAAATCCATGAGCATAAGACGAGAGAGTTCGAAGGATCTTCTGATTGTGAATGTGAAACCATTTTAGTGCAGACGAGAGAGAGAGAGAGAGTTGCATATCGATTAGGTTCAGAAATTTGGAAAGGGAGAAATGATAAAAAAAAATAGCGGGCTTGGGATTTTTTCTCCACAGGGGCAAATAAGTCTTTTGGGGCCACTAATTTTCCGCCAGTATGCACCAAATGTCATTTATACGACCTACGCCGTTAATACTAACAGTTTCCGTTCATTTTGTATGTTAACTAAAACTACAGGTAAGTTTAGTCACAAATACCAAAGTATAGGGGGTATTCTGTAAAACGGCCAAAGTCCAAGTAGGTATTATGCTTTTTTCCCAATAAAGTAACTATTGAATACAAGGCACCTACTATAAATGTGGAGTTGATCGGTCGGACTTGCACAATTCCACTGTATTAAAAAAGATTTATAATGAATTAGTTACGGAGCTTATTCAATGTTTTTGGCTTGTTAATGAGTATGGTTGGAAATAAAAAGTCTACATGGACAAACTTTTTTGTCAGAATTTTAGACTACCCCTATGAATATTCAATGGATATCATAGGGGTTGTCCAAAATTCTGGCCAAAAAGTTTGTCCATGTAGCACTACTGAGTTGGAAAACTGTTTAAGTTGACTTTTGACTTTTCTGAGTTATTTCATTTTGACAAAGGACCAAGTAAAAAATAGGGGAGATTCGGCCGAGTCATCTCATTTAATAAGCGTATTTAATTTTAAATAATTATAATTTATTTATAAGTAATTGTGTAGTAATTTGAAACTTATATTTGTTATTTTACGTTTAATATTTGGACTAACAAGTTATGTAATATGTATTTTTTTTTATTTTCTCTATTGTTGTACTTTTAATGAACTCCGCCTATGTTGGGTATCCTTGACATAGTCGGAACTGCACGAACTACTGTGGGATTAAATTGATGAGCCATACGATGAAATTATGGGAGAGAGTTATTGAGAGAAGACTAAGAAGAACAACAAATATCTCAGAGAATCAATTTGGTTTCATGCCTGAGAGATTAACCATGGAGGCTATCTTTCTCCTGAGGAGGTTAATGGAACAGTATAGAGAAGGTAAGAGAGATTTACATATGGTGTTCATTGACTTGGAGAAGGCCTATGACCGAGTTCCTAGGGAGATTCTTTGGAAAGTTCTGGAAAAGAAAAGAGTTTGTGTCGCTTATATTGAGGCGATAAAGGATATGTATGATAGAGTCGTGACATCTATAAGGACGACTGGCGGTGAAACTAAGGAGTTTCCTATCACGATTGGTCTACACCAAGGCTCAGTGTTAAGCCCGTACTATTTTGCCGTAGTTATGGATGAGATTACAAGACATATCCAGGATGAGGTGCCGTGGTGTATGCTATTTGCATATGACATTGTTTTAGTGGATGAGACGAGAGAAGGAGTGAGTGCTAAACTAGAATTGTAGCGGAAAACATTAGAGACAAAATGGTTTAAGCTAAGTCGATGCAAAACGAAATATATGGAATGCAAGTTTAGTCAAAGTAGGACACCTGGTAACATAAAAGTAAGTTTGGGCACACAAAAGATTATAGAGAAAGAAAACTTTAGGTATCTTGGATCTATGGTGCAACAGGATGGGGGGATTGATACTGATGTAAGTCACATGATTCAGGCCGGGTGGACCAAATGGAGGAGTGCTTCAGGGGTCTTGTATGATCGGAAAGTCCCCTTCAAGGTTAAAGGAAAGTATTATAAGGTGGCGGTACGACCAGCGTTGTTATATGGATCAGAGTGTTGAGCAGTAAAGCATAATCATGTCAAGAAGATAGAAATTACGGAGATGAGAATGCTAAGATGGATGTGCGGGATCACAAGGAGAGATAATTAGGAATGAGAAGATTATGGACAAAGTAGGAATAGCACCGATTGGAGATAAAATGAGAGAAAATCGACTGAGATGGTTCAGCCATGTTAGAAAGCGTCCAGCGGAGGCACTTGTTAAAAATGTGTGAAAGCATGGAGATTGCCAGGAGTAGGAGAGGGAGAGGGAGAGGGAGAGAGAGAGCCAAGAGAAGTTGGAAGGAAACTATTAAACATGACCTTGCCTACATGGATCTAACGGAGGACATGGCTCTAAACAGATTTGATTGGCGTCGTCAAATCCATATAGCCGACCCCACCTAGTGGGAAAATGCTTGATTTGGTTTGATTGTACTTTTCATGCATATATAAATTTATTAATTTGAATTGATTATTATAAATGCATGTAAATAAATATATTTTTATATTTTATAACTATTGAATTCATTTTTAGATATTTATAAAATTATCTTTTAGAACAAAAATACGATCCACTCGAGTCTCCATGTTGACTCTATCCAAGTCATTTATTATTATTATTATTTTTACATGGACAAGTCGAGTCCGTATCAGGTTTCCTACCTTGCTCATGAAAGTACATGCCATATCAATCACGTTAGCATGGCCACATTTCCATTTGATGATTAATCTGGCAGTTGGGCCATATCACTAGCGGATTGTGGTTGGTATAATCAAGGTCTCTTTATAATGCGACATCAACAGCTGTAGCCACATTTCTATTATGAGGTAGGTAATAGGCCCGCTCTTACTGATCTTAAACTTGAGAGTATATCAATCAAGGGGATGTGATTCATCTTAAACAGTAAACACACTGTGGTGGGTCAACTCTAGACCATAATCCGATGCCTCCGAAAGAAGAAGAGAGTAGCAGTTCAATACCGAAACCTGATCCATGAGGAGAACGAGACGACGCCCTTGCGAGAGGTCATCAACTGTTCATTTCTAAGGCCACGCCCTCCCACTGTTGAGGAGCCTCTAGTGCTGGAACTGAATCAGAGAGTGGATGCTTTTTATTTGGATGGTTGGTGGGTGGGTTACATTGTGAAGAAGAGCAATGCAAAAACAACATCTTCTTCTTCTTCTTCTTCTTCTTCTTCTTCTTCTACAAGATATGTGGTGTTTTTCCCTGATTCCAATGAGGAGATCGAGTTTGAGCGGTCGCAGATGCGACTTCATCAGGACTGGGATGGAGTGAAATGGGTTGCTGCTGCTTCTGGCTTTGCTTCTAATAAGGTATCTATATCTATGTGGTGTTTTTCTTTTTTATTGGTTTGGTGCTTCTTTGGGCAACCAGATATATGCTTTGGGTGTTTTTGTTTTAGCTGTGTTTGGATGATTGGATTTTCTTTGCATGAAAATGAGGTATGCTTTCATGAAAAATTACAGCTGTAAAAAACTACATTTCCTCTATTTTTTTGAGGGTTTTTTTTTTCTCTCTAGAAAATAAGATAGATTTTCATGGAAATATGGTATATTCCCATGAAAAATCACAAAAAAGAGCATTTCCTCTGCATTTTTTTAGTCTAATAAAGAAAAAAAAAAAGATAAAAAAGAAGGAAGTAACATGTGGTAAGAAATTTGCATACAAATACCTCTTCTTCTTCTTCTAATTTTCTTTTATGGAGTACATTTTCCAATGAAACAGAGGCTAAATAACCAAACAGAGGCTAATTATTATTATTATTTTTTTCCTTTTGAGGCACATGGATTAGGTCAATGGAGTACCTGTCTTTCACCTATTACCAAGGGTTTTGGGAATTTTCCCTCATTTGTGTGATGCATCAGGTCTATGTTCTACTTCGTTCCGTCTATCAGTCCCATCCGTGCTTTGGGTTCTTACTTGTGAGTCTCTGAAGTGTAGGACATTTTGATGGGTGCAGATTCGCGTCTTGGGTTGAATTTCTCTGCTTCCAGTAGAGCTTTTCTTTATTGCACTTTTGATGGGAAGCTCTTGAATTGACACTGTTATTACAAAGTTGAACTACGAGTCCATAAATCTGAGTATGTTTGCATAAATGTGATCATATATCATTAGCGTGTCACTAGTACTGCCTGGGCTGAACTTATAAGTTTTATGGATTAGTGGAAAAGATAACCACTCAAGTTTGCCCTGTATCAAATATAATTTGTCATGATACCTTGCCTATTTTAAAGTATCTCTGAGCATGGTAGACTCATTGCATATGGTGCCCAGATAAGGCATGGATATCGCAGGGACATGTCATGTATATGGCAGGGATGAGGCTTTTACACATAAAATATAAAGTATAGGATGTTCGAATATGCACGGTAGGGTACATTGCTTAACTCATAGCCACTTGGCTGGCATATAACTGGATCAACTCATCCATAGTCTTAATAGCCCATGCCTGAAAAAAAAAGGGAACGGGCTCCTAATATTGTTAACCGTAGGAAGTCACATAATGACCATATTTTATTATCCATTCAGCAGATGATTACATACAATTTACAGGCCTTCATAGTTGAGGTGCAGTTCAGAGCAAAAGAGTGACCAACTGCTATAACAAATCAGACTGACCAACTGCACATGAGAATAGATCATGGATCAGTTTCACTGCTGATGGGTAACTTGGTCATTTATGTACCTATGCAGGAAAAGGAAGTCATGCTGATGCATGGTCTGGATGACAAACCGACAGGAAGCGATGGGATGCATACGTAGCAATTGTTGTAGAAACATGATAATTGAATATACAAATCACATACCTATGTTTTTTATCACCTAAAACTAATTCTATTGTCTCATTCATGTTGTCCGTATTGGGCTTGCACTCTATTGGATACATCGATACCTTTTTGAAAAATAGTGAAAATAAAATAATCGCTTACAACTTTTTAAGTACGATTGCTTAAATGCATGCTTCTGAGAACATGTCGTATATTTGTTGCCCAGTGACTTATAAGGGGCGCAACTTGAGCGGGCTGGGCAGAGTACTAACTGAGTCCAAGTTCTTCTCAAATCGCATGTGGGTAAGCCTAGACACCACGAAATCTTAAGGCCAACATTGATTTGAGTGCAATTTGGGCTGACTTGGGCATATAAATGTTGCTATTGATCAATTGAAAGGTCTTCTTTCTTATTTAAAAAATTATAGAGAAAATGGGTTCACTTCTACTTTGAATTCAACTAAAGAAATTGCAGTTGAAATGGGAATAGAACCTGTATTTCCTAAAAGGCGAGTAATCCACAGAAAAAAATAGTTTGATGAAAATACTGATAATGAAATAATACGATCAGTAGAAGAATCTTTTAGAGTTGATTATTTTATTTATATAGTAGATCATGCTATTTCTTCAATTGAAAATAGGTTTGAATAATTTACAATCTATGAAAATATTTTTGGTTTTTTATTTAATTTGAAAAAGTTGAAATCTTTGGATAATGATGATTTGAAAAAACATTGCCTTGTACTTGAAAATGTTTTAAAACATGAAGATCATGCTGATATTGATGGTTTAGATTTATTTTCAGAATTGAAAGTGTTAAAAGAGATTTTAAAAATAGAAACTAATACTCCAATTGAAATATTAAACTATTTAAAAATATTAGACTATTTTCCAAATGCAAGTATTGCTTATAGAATATTATTGACAATACCTGTAACTGTTGCTTCCGCAGAAAGAAGTTTTTCAAAACTAAAACTAATAAAATCCTACTTAAGATCAACTATGACGCAAGAAAGATTAAGTGGATTGACCATATTATCAATTGAAAATGATATATTAATAAATTTAGAATATAAAACTTTGATAAGTAATTTTGCATCTCAAAAAGCTAGAAGAATATGTTTTAACTGAATTTTTTATTAATAATTTATTTTTTAAATATATTATTTTTTAAGGCCTCATTTTGGAGTTTCGCCTGAGGCCCCAATTACCTTAGAGCCGCCCTGGGTAGGAATACCACCACCTTCTTGATCACAAACCCATTCATCACTGAGCCACCACTGCCCTACAACTTGTCTAGACACACATCCGAACTCATCTACGCGGACTGCACCAATCACAACCTTCCTTCCCAATTCTTCATTTCATCATTCCCATATCTCCCATCTCACTCTTTTCTCCTAGTCTAACAACACGATCTCCCTCATATCTTGTCTTCTCTGCAAACTTTCTACCCATCACACTACTCTTTTCTCAATATCCAAGTTTGAGCCCAATGTTTGACACAACATTTTCATTTAATTTATTCTCCATCTTGGCAATGCTAGGTGGAATACGCCCTCCGAGCGGGTTATTGGCAAGGACCAATGCAGAAACAGGGGAGTTGCCTAGATTCTTTGCTATAGGGGAATTGAACCCATTGTCATTTATTAAGAACAAGGCATCAAGTTACTTATCAAACAGATCAAAAGGAAAACTCCCTTCAAAGTCATTGAATCGAAGATCGAGGTATTTCAATTTTGGGATCTCTAGAACGACAATGGGGAAGGAACCCACGGAGCGGTTCTTGCCTACATCGAGCTCAGAGTAGCTTGAGCTTAGAAAAGCTCTTGGGGATAATGCCACAGAATCTATTGGAATTGGAATTGATGTGGGAGATGCAATGTCATCTAGGAGTCCTAATGTTGGATCTTACAGCCCAGCTACCACTTATTCAAAAACTAATTTGTGATAGGAAATGGCACAACAATAGTTTTATGGTGAGGGCGAGGGTTCGACCATAATTATGACCGCTTGGGAGTGAGGGTGGACGTTGACCTCAACAATCCCTCCCTCAACGGCACACCTGCTGCGCCTGCTTGCGAACTCGCAAAACGCGTGTCCCGCGACTCAAACACTCGACCTACCAGGATCTCTGATACTATTTGTGGGATCTTACACCCTATTGAGCGACCACTTATATCACTTGTAGGATCTTACACTCCATTTACCACTTATCACAATCACCAATTGGTTTTGAGATAAATGGTAGGTTTGGGGATAACTGGTAGCTCAATAGAATATAAGATCTTACACCTAACTCAACTGGGAGGTACCCGATGATGTCCCCATGATTGAGATCAACCCCGACGACTACCTCATCGGATGAGTTATCGAGGGCTGGAGAGCAGAAGACGCCCTTATACGAGCAAACTTCTGGGCCATTCCAATTGGCGGTATAATTCAAGGGGTCTGAGTAGATGGCCTTCTTCCATGCTTGGAGTACAACATAGGCACATTTGAGCCTCTTATTCTTGAATGTTAACGTGATGTTGGCGTCGCAGTCGTAGTTTCCAAAGAGGTAACCATCCTTGGGCACCAGTGATAGGAGTAGGAGATGGCGACTCGCAATGAAGGCGGCCTCGCCAATTGAAAGTGCAAAGGAGAAAGAGGTAAAATCAGGGCGAAACGAGGAAGGGCAAAGTAAACCAAAAAAAAAAAAAAAACCATTAAAAAGTTACAAAATTTAAGAATTAATTACATACTAGGTAGCACTCAAAAGTGAAATTACATCACTTAGAAGTTCATGTTATAACCCTTGTCAACTACCACTCAAAAGTGAAATTATTGATTATTATTTTGGAACAAATAAATATATCCACTATTATATATTTATGAGCATGACCCATATTTAAAATCTAGATCATTCAAAAGGGGGTCCCACTAGCTTTATCTCGTCAAAAGGATTTACTTCATTCAGATTTATTCTAACACAGATAATCATAATTAAAACATAACTATTTTAGAATTATTTCTCCTCTTTCCTTTCTTCATTTTCTTTCTTTTATTTTCTTCCATCATTCTAATATTTCTCCCCTAGAATCTGCTATAATTTTGTTCATTTTTTAGATTTTTTTTTTCTTCCTTCCTTTCCTTTCATCATTCTAATATTTCTTCCCCATAATTTGCTATAATTTTGTTACTTTTTTAGAATAAAAAATTAAATTAATTAATTAATATTATAAAGAGGGGTAATCTATAGATGATGACAGGGTCAGAAGGACATTAAATAGCCCCCCACCCCCAAAAACAAAATTCCGCCCCTGGGTAAAAAACAGAAGGAAGAGGGAGATAGACAGGATAAAGCAGAGCATATTTTAGGCGTTTTTGCCTCCTGGGAGAGGCCCAAGGATGCATGCAATAGGAGGGGATTTTGGGTAGAGGAGCAGAAAAATTGTTATAATTGATAAGAGAAGATTTCAAAAAAAAAAATTTGAAAGCGAAGGAATGGGTATATGGTTGAAGGGAATGCTTTCAAGTGTCTTCCTTTTCATATTTCAGTTTTTTTCTGTTATTGTTTTGGCCGTTGTGAGCTGTTATCGTCCAGATATGCCGTTTCGGAACCACCACAAGATGTAGTGAGGAAATGCCGACTGTCATTGTTTGATCAGAGTCTCATGAGGTGGGTGTCTAATTTTAGAGTCCTGACTTGTTTGAGGGCGTAATTCAAAGATTTTGTATCCTATAAATCCATCAACAAATCCCACCTTCAAAATCCAAGTTGATCAAAATCCTTCAATTAGAGTTGCACTTGCACCACAATCATATCCATCGCATCTACAACTGATCATGCAACCTTTTCTCTTATTTGTATCATATAACGTAGACTCCAGCCTCTTTATTACAAATGAAACTGCCTTTTAAGGTTGAAAGTTGCATTAGGCATGCATGACTCTGATTGGAACCAATAATGTGAAAAGTGGTCTTGAGCAGTTTTAGTTTAATAGGTGGGGCCCACTTATGGATTTATGGTTAGGGGCCCTTAGAAGATGGGGATTCTTAGTTTCAAAGGTCTAATTTACACGTGGCCCTGCCCTCCACATTGAACTCTTTTTTCATTCGGGGTGGATGCAATGGACCCAAATCTGGGTCCAAATGATAACTTGGACCCTGGACCCATACCATTTTTTTTCAATTTAATTCCTTCATGTGTGTATTTTTTTTTTTTCTTTTTTGTTGCTCTGGTAGTAGTACACACCCACACACACAGGCTACCCAAAGTCCCTCTCCAATCCCTAGTTGTTTTATGAGGAGGGAGACTTCTAACCACTAAAAGCTATCAGTTGATTGGCCAGCTGTGCATTTATTTGAGACCCATTTTCACCCTAGTTTTACCTGGGCACATATGGCCAATATCAAGATTTGTTGATTGTATTAAAAAAAAAAATCTCAAACCACCACTCAACGGATCCAACTCCCTTAACAGGAGCTACTGCAATTTTTTTTTTTTTGTCTTTTAATGTCCTGGTCTGCTCCAAGCCTCGAAACAATGGACTTGCTTGGTAAATGTAAGAATAAAGTAACTATTGAATACAAGGCACCTACTATAAATGTGGAGTTCATTCCACTGTATTAAAGAAGATTTATAATGAATTAGTTACGGAGCTTATTCAATGTTGTTGGCTTGTTAATGAGTATGGTTGGAAATAAAAAGTCTACACGGACAAACTTTTTGGCCAGAATTTTGGACTACCCCTATGAATATTCAATGGATATCATAGGAGTTGTCCAAAATTCTGTCCAAAAAGTTTGTCCATGTAGCACTACTGAGTTGGCAAACTGTTTAAGTTGACTTTTGACTTTTTTGAGTTATTTCATTTTGACAAAGGACCAAGTAAAAAATAGGGGAGATTCGGCCGAGTCATCTCATTTAATAAGCGTATTTAATTTTAAATAATTATAATTTATTTATAAGTAATTGTGTAGTAATTTGAAACTTATATTTGTTATTTTACGTTTAATATTTGGACTAACAAGTTATGTAATATGTAATTTTTTTTATTTTCTCTATTGTTGTACTTTTAATGAACTCCGCCTATGTTGGGTATCTTTGACATAGTCGGAACTGCACGAACTACTGCGGGATTAAATTGATGAGCCATACGATGAAATTATGGGAGAGAGTTATTGAGAGGAGACTAAGAAGAACAACAAACGTTTCAGTGAATCAATTTGGTTTCATGCCTGGGAGATCAACCATGGAGGCTATCTTTCTCATGAGGAGGTTAATGGAATAGTATAGAGAAGGTCAGAGAGATTTACATATGGTGTTCATTGACTTGGAGAATGCCTATGACCGGGTTCCTAGGGAGATTTTTTGGAGAGTTCTGGAAAAGAAAAGAGTGTGTGTCGCTTATATTGAAGCGATAAAAGATATGTATGATAGAGTCCTGACATCTATAAGGACGATTTGTGGTGAAACTAAGGAGTTTCCTATCACGATTGGTCTACACCAAGGCTCAGTGTTAAGCCCGTACTATTTTACCCTAGTTATGGATGAGATTACAAGACATATCCATGATGAGGTGCCGTGGTGTATGCTATTTGTAGATGACATTGTTTTTAGTAGATGAGACGAGAGAATGAGTGAATGCTAAACTAGAATTGTGGCGGAAAACATTAGAGACAAAAGGGTTTAGGCTAAGTCGATGCAAAACGGAATATATGGAATACAAGTTTAGTTAAAAGTAGGACACCTGGTAACATAAAAGTAAGTTTGGGCACACAAAAGATTGTAGAGAAAGAAAACTTTAGGCACCTTGGATCTATGGTGCAACAGGATAGAGGGATTGATACGGATGTAAGTCACAGGATTCAGGTCGGGTGGACCAAATGGAGGAGTGCTTCAAGGGTCTTGTGCGATCGGAAAGTCCCCCTCAAGATTAAAGGAAAGTATTATAAGGTGGCGGTACGACTAGCGTTGTTATATGGATCAGAGTGTTGGGCAGTAAAGCATAATCATGTCAAGAAGATGGAAATTACGGAGATGAGAATGCTTAGATGGATGTGCGGGATCACAAGGAGAGATAGGATTAGGAATGAGGAGATTATGGACAAAGTAGGAATAGCACCGATTGGAGATAAAATGAGAGAAAATCGACTGATATGGTTCAGCCATATTAGAAGGCGTCCAGCGGAGGCACTTGTTAAAAAGGTGTGAAAGCATGGAGATTGCCAGGAGTAGGAGAGGGAGAGGGAGAGAAAGAGCCAAGAGAAGTTGGAAGGAAACTATTAAACATGACCTTGCCTACATGGATCTAACGGAGGATATGGCTCTAAACAGATTTGATTGGCGTCGTCAAATCCATATAGCCGACCCCACCTAGTGGGAAAATGCTTGATTTGGATTGATTGTACTTTTCATGCGTATATAAATTTATTAATTTGAATTGATTATTATAAATATGTAAATAAATATATTTTTATATTTTATAACTATTGAATTCATTTTTAGATATTTATAAAATTATCTTTAAAAAAAAATACAATCCTCTCGAGTCTCCATATTGACTCTATCTAAGTCATTTATTATTATTATTATTATTTTTTTTTTACATGGACAAGTCTAGTCCGAGTCACAGATTTCCTACCTTGCTCGTGAAAGTACATGCCATATCAATTACGTTAGCATGGCCACATTTCCATTTGATGATTAATCCGGCAGTTGGGCCATATCACTAGCGGATTGTGGTTGGTCTAATCAAGGTCTCTTTATAATGCGACGTCAACAGCTGTAGCCACATTTCTATTATGAGGTAGGTAATAGGCCCGCTCTTACTGATCTTAAACTTGAGAGTATATCAATCAAGGGGATGTGATTCATCTTAAACACACAGTGTGGTGGGTCAACTCTAGACCTCTTTTTTTCTGCCCAATCCTCACGAGTAGCGAAGAAGAAGAGGAAAAGCTGCTTGAAATGGATATGGAGAAACGGAGGGAGAAGCGCGGCGTCAAGGCTTGGTTGCAACAGGGAATGGAAGTCGAAGTAAAGAACGACGAGGTCGGCCTCGAGGGTTCCTGGTACGAGGGCACCATAATCCGATGCCTCCCAAAGAAGAAGAGAGTAGCAGTTCAATACCGAAACCTGATCCATGAGGAGAACGAGACGACGCCCTTGCGAGAGGTCATCGACTGTTCATTTCTAAGGCCACGCCCTCCCACCGTTGAGGAGCCTCTAGTGCTGGAACTGAATCAGAGAGTGGATGCTTTTTATTTGGATGGTTGGTGGGTGGGTTACATTGTGAAGAAGATCAATGCAAAAACAACATCTTCTTCTTCTTCTTCTTCTACAAGATATGTGGTGTTTTTCCCTGATTCCAATGAGGAGATCGAGTTTGAGCGGTCGCAGATGCGACTTCATCAGGACTGGGATGGAGTGAAATGGGTTGCTGCTGCTTCTGGCTTTGCTTCTAATAAGGTATCTATATCTATGTGGTGTTTTTCTTTTTTATTGGTTTGGTGCTTCTTTGGGCAACCAGATATATGCTTTGGGTGTTTTTGTTTTAGCTGTGTTTGGATGATTGTATAGAAAAAAAAAAAAAGATAAAAAAGAAGGAAGTAAAACATGTGGTAAGAAATTTGCATACAAACACCTCTTCTTCTTCTTCTAATTTTCTTTTATGGAGTACATTTTCCAATGAAACAGAGGCTAAATAACCAAACAGAGGCTAATTATTATTATTATTTTTCCTTTTGAGGCACATGGATTAGGTCAATGGAGTACCTGTCTTTCACCTATTACCAAGGGTTTTGGGAATTTTCCCTCATTTGTGTGATGCATCAGGTCTATGTTCTACTTCGTTCCGTCTATCAGTCCCATCCGTGCTTTGGGTTCTTACTTGTGAGTCTCTGAAGTGTAGGACATTTTGATGGGTGCAGATTCGCGTCTTGGGTTGAATTTCTCTGCTTCCAGTAGAGCTTTTCTTTATTGCACTTTTGATGGGAAGCCCTTGAATTGACACTGTTATTACAAAGTTCAACTACGAGTCCATAAATCTGAGTATGTTTGCATAAATGTGATCATCATTAGCGTGTCACTAGTACTGCCTGGGCTGAACTTATAAGTTTTATGGATTAGTGGAAAAGATAACCACTCAAGTTTGCCCTGTATCAAATATAATTTGTCATGATACCTTGCCTATTTTAAAGTACCTCTGAGCATGGTAGACTCATTGCATATGGTACCCAGATAAGGCATGGATATAGCAGGGACATGTCATGTATATGGCAGGGATGAGGCTTTTACACATAAAATGTAAAGTATAGGATGCCAATATGCACGATAGGGTACATTAATGCTTAACTCATAGCCACTTGGCTGGCATATAACTGGATCAACTCATCCATAGTCTTAATAGCCCATGCCTGAAAAAAAAGGGAACGGGCTCCTAATATTGTTAACCGTAGGAAGTCACATAATGACCATATTTTATTATCCATTCAGCAGATGATTACATACAATTTACAGGCCTTCATAGTTGAGGTGCAGTTCAGAGCAAAAGAGTGACCAACTGCTATAACAAATCAGACTGACCAACTGCACATGAGAATAGATCATGGATCAGTTTCACTGCTGATGGGTAACTTGGTCATTTATGTACCTATGCAGGAAAAGGAAGTCATGCTGATGCATGGTCTGGATGACAAACCGACAGGAAGCGATGGGATGCATACATAGCAATTGTTGTAGAAACATGATACTTGAATATACAAATCACATACCTATGTTTTTTATCACCTAAAACTAATTCTATTGTCTCATTCATGTTGTCCGTATTGGGCTTGAACTCTATTGAATACATCGATACCTTTTTGAAAAATGGTGAAAATAAAATAATCGCTTACAACTTTTTAAGTACGATTGCTTAAATGCATGCTTCTGAGAACATGTCGTATATTTGTTGCCCAGTGACTTATAAGGGGCGCAACTTGAGCGGGCTGGGCAGAGTACTAACTGAGTCCAAGTTCTTCTCAAATCGCATGTGGGTAAGCCTAGACACCACGAAATCTTAAGGCCAACATTGATTTGAGTGCAATTTGGGCTGACTTGGGCATCAACACTGATGGCTAAATTCAAAGGAAGGTGGAAAAACCTTTAAAAAAAAAATTAACTCTTTTTGTGATATATTGCCCCCATCTATATATCGCCGAATTATTCCTATTAAAATGAAAATCTTACAAAAGAAAACCCCTAAAAATTCCTTGTTTTGGTTTTGCTTCAAACTAAAATGTTTCTGCTGAGTTGGAATTTTGGTGATCCTCATAGTTCTTTTATGGAAAAATATAAGAAAAATATAGAAAATTTAAATTTAAAAATAACAAAATTATCTGCACTTGATTCATTCTATAAAATAAAAAAAATGTAATATGTTATTTCTACATGCCTTTAATACGTTATATGTGTGTGTGACAATGTCAATTTAGACATACATTGTCCTCTTTTCTCTTGGACGGTAACACAAGATCTCAACCCATAAGACATGTAATTTATTAACCATGCTACAATACTGTCAAAATGGACTGAAATTCAGAACTAATTCGTTTTCAGTTGTTTTTTGGCTCAACCAGTGGTTCAAACCAAATTGTTCTGCCATTTCGGGCAAATCAAATTGAAATTGACTTTCATGCAGCCGCTACACATTTATGTAATTCAGGGCCCAGCTTGCGCATCTGGCTCCGAGACTTATGCAAGGACTTCAAAGTCTTGGGCCGAGTGTGAGCAAACCCAACACAATTTGCATTTCATGCAGGCTGGGATATGCAGGCTAGGGGTTGGCCTGGCCAAAGTTGCATCCGTAGTATGTTTAGAATTAATGAGATGAGGCAATTTTTTTTTCTTGTGTACACTACATATGTTGTTGTGGCTTGCCCATAATTCAGTTGAGGTACGACACTTTCAGGGGGACCTATACGTCCTCTGGTGAATCTTATTCCTGCAACAGGGTGTTTGGGTCTACGTAATTAACTTCGTCAAGGAATCGTTTCAGCAGCACTGTTGGCCACACCCTTGTATTCAGATTCATTACTAGAGCGAGCAACAGATAATTGCTTTTGTTCTTTTCCAGGATCCATGATAGGGCCCTAGCAAGTGTGAATTTACAACCGAAGTATGGTGGCCACTGATGGAAAACTATAGATTGAATCCAATGTGACAGCTTGTTGAGGCTGATAAGATAATCACAGAATTTAAGTAATGATCATTGCAATTGAGTGTTAGAAGAAATGGTCCAAGAGTTGAGATGCCAAGAGAGTTGAGTCTCGGTATCTGGTTTACAAGTGAATTGGTCACACCGAACCCAACATTGTTCATGGTGTCGCCCAATTTGTCAAGGCCCATTAAGCACGATCCTTAACAAGAGTGATTTGTTAAAATGAAAAAGCAAGAATGTGACAGTAAATATTGAAACCCCAGGAGTCTATTTATATATTCCAGAGACCCTTAGGGGGATATATACAAACAAAACTCTTTATTTTTTGTTGTGCTTTAACAGTTACGATGAGAGTCTTGAGTTTCGACCTCAGTAATCATTTTCAGCCACTGTTGTGTGCCCGGCAGCAAGCATTCTACAGTTTTGTGGGACCGTTGCAGTGCAGCAACAGTTTTCAGCAAATTGTTGTTGCCTACAGATTGTTTCTACAATCTGGGTTGTTGCCTACAGTTTGTTTCTACAATCTGGGTTGTTGCCTACAGATTGTTTCTAATCAGTACTTGGTACACATAATTGTGGAAGCCATTGCTTGGAAGCATAAGGAAAATGTCAATTCCCGCATGAATGCCAAGAACGAGTCCAGCTGTTTGAAAATATGAACATTTTTGACAAATTAATCAGAATTACTTTTCCTTATCCTCTCATGAATGCCCAATTGCTAACATGTTTGGTTATGCTTCATTGTCAACTTGACCTGACCTGACTCAACTCTATTTTATTAATGGCCCTAGCCATGATTGTGTGGAAGTGGATCTTGCATTCAATCTATGAAAAGTTAAGGCCTTGCAATGACCCATGGTTTTCGTTCATGATTAATTGATTATAGTACCATAAATGGCTTATTCACATGGGAGCTACATCCTCAGGTGAATCCTACTCCTGCAACAGCGTGTTTGGATCTACGTAAACTTAGCCCGCAGGTGATTCTATTTATGAATAAATGAAGGTTAACAAACAGTTCTTCTGTTCTTCATCATAGCCTTTTTTCAGTTAAAAAGAGCTGGAGTTAACATAAGAGGATAGATGAGAACTGTCACTATAAGATTAGAACGTACTGTTGCAATACAGTTTTGCAAGGTTAAAGATCAGACCAACTCTTGTGGATTTGCACAGCAGATAAGGCCATAAGATCGACCAGGTCACAAAATGCTTTGCTTAATATATTGCAGTTTGGTCTAGGGAAGAAATTAATGAACTGAACTTCCAATTATTTAAGTGGTATTTCTAGAAACTAATAAAATGAAAGTCAACCCAACCAAACAAGTTTTCTCCGCACCATCTTGTCCTCATTTGCACTTCAAGATAAGGGCATCAGAAGAAAAAAAAAAACAAACAAATTAAGATCCCGCAGCAAAGTCTTTATCCACATAATTTCAGCAGCTGGGTTGAATCCACTTGGGACTATGAATCCACTTCCGTATTTTTGTGACCACTAATGACAAAATATAGATTGATTACTATGTGACCAACTTTCTGGGCCGGGCTCATAAGATGATCACACAATTTAATTCATGAGCATTGGAGTTTAGTCTCAGAAGAAAATGACCCCATAGTAGAAGCTAGATGATTAGAATTCTTTCACTGGCTTATTTCCGTCTGTACTCTAATTAAACTGATCTGCATACATATATACCACAAAGCGGTTGTATGACTTTGCCTTATATATTAATTGTTCAACTTAGAATCAAACCATCCAGATCATTAACCACTCTCATCTTCATATTCATGGCACAGGTCCCTGAAATCGGATAGATTGGATGAATGTAGCACCCGGTATAATTTTATAGGAGTTTCCCTTGCTTTAACGTAACATTTCACCTTAATTTTTATTTCTTCTAAAATGAAAGGACAATAGCCAACTTAGAAAAACTAGAACATGGGAGATCTTGAGAGTCTTTTTTGACGGACAAAATTCATTAATTTATTATAATCTAGTATGAGATGCAAACAGACATACATGCATTTATATATGGACCGAGTTTAAGATAGATAAGCTAGCATGTGATATAAATTACAAACTGACACGTATCCATTTATTCAGGTTTAAGATAGCGCAAGAAATAAAGCTTGGATTGCTTTTTATGTGTTTACCCAGAACTGGGCCTGGAGATGATCAATTACTTTCTTGTCCACTTGAAAGGCCTTGGCCAAAATATCGTCGGAGATGGGCGGGTTCGATCCAAATACGGAGTTAGCAATGGTGATCACACCTGGGTTCTGACTGCTGAGACCGGAAATTGCTACAGCAGGTGCGTGGCCAATATTGGCTTGGAAGTGAATGAGGCCAATTGGGAAGACAAACACATCACCCTTGTTAAGGACCTTGGTTATGAGTGTATTATTGTTCTGGTTGGAGAGGACAAAGCCCACATAGAGCGTCCCTTCGAGGACCGTCAGTATCTCCGTGGCACGTGGGTGCGTGTGAGGAGGGTTCTCTCCGTAAGGCGCAAAGTCTAAGCGAACCAAGGAGACGCCAAGAGTGTTGAGTCCCGGTATCTGGTTTACAAGGGCATTGGTCACATTGAACCCAACCTTGTTCATGGTGTCGCTCGGTTTTGTCGAAGCCTGATAAGAAGAAATCATTTGCTGTGACATCCTTTACGGCTTTGCAAACGAACCCATTCACCAACACTGCAAAATCAAATTGTAACCATTATATTATATCCAAGCAAAAGTATTAAATTTACGCAAACACCTTTAGCCAATTAAAATAAAATACACCTCAAATTAAATTTACCTTCTGAGTCAAGATCGGCGACACAAATGTCCTGTAAAGGACTGGGATCATCGGCATAAACAATTGAGGAAGTGAAGGAAAGGAGGACGCCTACAAGGATGGCAGCAACTACCTTCATCATCTTCAAGTATAAAGTATATATGAAGATGAGGTGCTCTGAGGATGAGAATTAAGCATAGAGAGGACCCATATATATAGGGAGATATATATGGTTGGTGGGACATGAGCGTTATTGAAATGGTCTTGTTTTTAAATGCAATACTGAAGGACTACATGGTCAAATTCTTGTGTAAGCCACTTTCATTCTCTTAACTGCTACGACCAATGTCCTTTTTTTTAATCAAGTCTTTGCAATATTCAATCCTGGGAGAGTGAGACAAAGTCCATATAAATCTTACTGTGTAGTAGTGGAAACGATCTTCAGACGACGATAACAGTGCAGAGAATAAAACCATTGAAGTGATTTTAATTGTATCGTCGTTTTAGCTGCTCCTTATGAATGGTTCAAGGGATGGAAAGGAAACAATGTTGCCAGTTTTCTTAATTCATAAATCATTAGGTGATGGCTTAACATCTACAGGAAAACTCATGTTTGTCCAATCAAATTGTGGCAGAAGCCCTGATGGACCTAATCCAGCTCTGCTTTTCAAATATTTTATGGTCAAGGAAAACCATCTATTTTGCTGACAATACTAATATGGATGCATTTAACAAAAACCAAATCCATTTCCTTGCTCAGAAGGAAAATGTCTCTCTCACTTGAAGGCCAAGAAGAAGTCCTAGCTCTTCATGAATGTACTTCAAAGAAAAAATCTAAGAACATCTGCCTTAATCAATTCCTTGTCAAGGGTTCTTAAATATTTTAATTATGATGATAATGAACTTGCATTAACCATGTGGTTCAGTTCGAGCCCTGCTACAGGGCCCGATGGGGAGCCTAAATATCTGTGATATGAACTGATGGAACCGTCAAGATTCGAGGATGGACTAAACCTCTTTAAAATAAAATTGTCCACATTCAGGATGGACTAGACCTCCTTGGGTAAGCACTGATTTTGGGAATAAGTTTTGATGTCCTTCTCATTAATTATTCTCTCCTAAATAGCTTATGCTAAATACATAGATAGAAATAATTTAAATTAACTCTTATAATTAAGGAAAATCATCACTAACTATGAAAGAAAATATAGCATAATCATCACTAATTAAGAAAGGAAATATGTTGACAACTCTTTCTTGATTCTACCACCTAATAGATAAGATTGTGACTACTCTTGCTAGTTTTTACAAACCATCCGACTTTGAATCAGCCTACCATGATTACAGGCTCATTGTATAGTCAGGGTCGACGTCTACCCTCGAAAAAAAGGGTAAAAAAAGAAGGATTTTTGGGCGGAAAGGCTGGTTTGGTGTGGATTTGGCTAAAATGACCTTTTTGGTGCATTGGCCACCTACAATTTTTTTTTTTTTTTGTAAAATCCTCCTGTCTATAATAAAAGAAAAGGAAACAAAAGTAATATTACTCACTTTATTACTAAATTCAATTATAAGACCCACCACAGGCACATTCAATTGAGTTTTAGGATTAGGCCTGTCAATTGAGCTTGTTAAAATGGATATCCAGCCCGACTCAAGCCCGAAAATACAGGGCTTTTAAAAAATTTCTGAGCCTAATGGGCTGGGCTTGGACAATGGTTTTAAAGCCCGACCAAAAAAGGGACCGGGAATGGGCAGAATAGGCCCAGCCCGTCCAACCCCGGCCCGCCCGCAAGTGAATTTCTCTAATTTTTAATAAAAACATACAAACTAGAGCGTACGAAAATGAATAAACAAATAGAATAGGCCTACACATAATTTTAAATTTAACACACAAATACATCTCTCAAACAAATTAATATAAGGAATAATGGTAACTAACATGTAGCCCAACTAGTTCAAACTCACTAAAGTAAAGAACACTATCATCCTCATTTAGATCATGATCATATCGCATGCTAAGATCATTAATCTCAGTTCTCAAACATTCAACTTCTTCTCTCTTGCTTAAGGAAAGACTCATTTCATTCCATTCAAAATCTCTAACATGTTATTTTGAACAAAATTAATTGTGTAACTAAGAGAAGCATGACATGGATTCTCATTTTTCCTTTTACTGGGGATAATCCAAAAAGAAACTACCAGTGTCCGGTAGCAATATAGAAATAATTAGAGAATGTTTAGTTTATATTCAAGATTGTGAAAAAGCCCTGGCCCGACCCTGACCTATCCCGGGCCCGCATGGGATGGGTTTTGACGTAGGCCCGTTCAATTTAAGGCCGGGATTGAACAACCCCCGGCAGGCCCGCCCCTATATACGGAATGGAATTAGTCAGCCCAAGCTTAGGCCCGGCCCATTGACAGGCCTATCTAGGACATAACCATACATTGATAAAGAAAGGAAAAACATGAATTAACTTGACAAGAGCATCATCTGAAACATATGCATTGGTTCCAAAAATAGCATCGGCTATCGTGACCTTGGCTTTGCTACTGAGGGTGGCAAATGGCAATGGCAACTGCATGGACTGTCAAGATACCTGGGGGAGGATTAAAACCCATGGTGCATGGTCTTCACGGACTGTCTGGATGCCAAGGGTGCTGAGCCTTGGTATTTTATTAAAAATATTTATGATGTCTCCACTAACATCACAATCAAGCTCTAATTGGTAGGAATTGTTAGCATGTGAAATTTAATATGGTATCAGAACCAATTGATGGTGGATTTAAATTTCATGTGAAATGACTCGGCATAAGAAAAATGCATAGGAATGATTAGCAGAGAAAATTTAATATTATTTGAGCCTCATTGGCAGCACAGGGTCACTCCACAACCAAGTGGGTTTCATATGAATCATGGTTGAAAATATCGGCCGGTACCGGTACGTACCGGCCGATACGTACCGGTACCGGCCGGTACCGCACCGATATCTCAGCGAGATATCGGTCGCGGCGATACGGACAAAATATCGCCATATATCGGCCGATATTTTCAAAATATCGGCCGTGGGATACCCCCGGACCCCCTCTGCGAAGCGCATGTTTTAGATAAATGACAATCAAAATTCAAGAAAACAAAATGATCTACTTGACCATGATAGCTAGGACTCTTTTGCTAATTGTCTTTCTTTTTTTTTGCTTGGATGTCTATTATTATCATAAACTACTAGATATGATATTAAACCTATTTAATTATGTTTGGAATGATATAGTAGTAAAGATTGTGTAATATGCTAATTCATGAACCAAAAGGCTTTATATTGAGTTAGATTCGATGTTACTCACTTATTTTCCCCTAGATCTAGTATTTTAAAGTGTAGATCTAAATTTTTTTATTTCCAAAATTTGGGGCTTTTCTTGAAATCAATTACATTTTTTCACATTAGTGTTCAAATGCATTGATAATGTATTAGTTTAAAATAGATCTATACTTTTGGGACAAAAAAGTATGAGTTTTTGCCAAAAATTGTGGTTGCATTATGTCAGATTTATGATATTTCATCTTATTGATCATGAGCATCGATAATGGTTGCATTATATAAAATACTGGAGAATAAAGCGAACAGCGATACAGACAGGACTCATAACTTAAGGTGACCGAGATTTTGATTTATTATTGTTACTAATGGAAAAAAATATTGTTTTTCTACATTTTCTAATATTCTGGATTTTTTGAATATTTTTGCAGATTTTTTTGAATTAAAAAAAAAATTCACACCGCGACGACCGCGACGGACCGATATCCGCGACGATATCCGCGACGTATCGGTTTTTCGGCCCGGCCGATACCGCGACCGATACCGAGATTTTAAACCATGATGTGAATGCCTGGCTGATGAAGCCCCGCTAAGAAGAATTGTCTGGGCCCACCTTGGATGACCAATTCATATGAGATTTCTCATATTGTTGAGGGTTGACCTAGTGGCCAGGGTGGTGAGAGGATTACTGTCCTTGGCATGCTCGAATTCTGAGATGGACTTAGCCACACATGTGAGCCCAGCCATGCCGGATCGTAGACCCAGACATGATCAAGGCCGTGTATAGATTGCAGTCAAATTAAATGGGCTCACCGCTGCCTAGCGTTTCTCGGTTGGGCCGGCCCGATAAAACCCGGTCCCTTTTAAAATCTTTCCGTTTAGGTCATGATCTGACCCGACCTGAACTCTAACCCATAACTGGAGATGTCCTACTTAAACAACAAGGCATATTCTTTGGGTCATCCCCGACCTGAACCATATTCAATATATGACCGCTGGATCTATCTACAATTCTACATAGTTGGATCGACATCGTGATGATGTCAACCGTCAACATCGAATAAAGTTAACCAGATTGACCAAATTTGAATGATTCTAGATTTAACCGAACTCAAATTATCAATCCATTTTTGCCAATACATTAATCCTGACAGGAAGATCTATGTATGAGCAGGATCAGATCAACTATCCATCAGTTCAATAAATAGAAAATCAAATTTATTTTTGGCTTATGTGGGACCTTTCTGATAGCAACCATTGATTTTATGTTCAATATATAAGCCAATTTGAGTATTTACCTTATTGTACAACTTAGTATAAAAAATCTCAGCCATCAAGTTTTCTCACCTTCATGTACATGGCATAGATCTTTAGGCCCATGATTGTATGGCCCCAGTAACAATTGGCTATACCCACCCTTGAAACAAGCCCCAATAATTAGCTGAGATGGAAAAAAAAAAAAAAAATCTGGTGGGTTGAAGCATCGTAGCCACCATTAAACTAATCGTAGTTTACACCCACCTTTGAGGTTTTGCCTTGTTTTGACATTTGATCACTTCTTTTAGCAAGGGAAAAGTATGTCACGACCCGGGCCCGAGATCCGTTAAACTCCCGGATCGCAATCACATACTTACTCCCGTAAACCCCGAATTAACCGAAATTAAAGCGGGATCCACAAGGGATAATCATACAAATTTGCGGAAAATATACAAATTGTGGAATACATATATCTAACATCAACCATTATCAATGTATAATCCCAATCAAAAGTGAGGTTTTTATACATGAATTGTTTTGTCAACCATTGTATATTCACATACAATACAAGGTGACCAAAAATTGAATTTCTAAAATAGTTCTCCCAAAAGAATCAAAACATTCCCAAAAGAAAACCCCAAAATGAATCTCCATTTTTCGACGCACTCGGATACTTGCGTCAATTGGTATCCCGTCTATGCCATTCTATCAAACCTCCTGGAGGAACCGTAGCGGTCTCCTCCGCGGCGCTGGGGCCGCTGCAGTGTCGGCATGGGCAAGTGGGCCTGTAATGCCATCAATAACACTAATGAACACGACGGTTCAACAATGCATATATAATTCTGTGATATACATGTTAATACTTACATAATTTCCTTCAACTGTATTTCTATCAATTCTAACAATTCATTGCATAGACAATGTCATTAATTAGTCAACTAACGGACATAACAATGTGGCAACTACAATAGCATTCATTTCATTACTTTTCATTCTTTTACCAGCTTCCCTCAAAGGAAGGATTCATCTTCCAAATGGAAGGAATAGTATAGTCATAATCTTTCAATGACAGTCATTCAATATTGTGGGACTTACTAGTGCCCGGGCCAAGGGGCAACTAGCATCACCACGGAGCTCCGGAACGCCCCCAAATCCATCTACTGCAGTAGGAATAATCATTTGATGAAATAGCTATGTAGTGCCAACTTACGAGTTATCACTTTAATCTATTTCTAGATTCAATTCAAGACATGCAAGTCTAGTAAAGCAATTACGGTGCAATACAAACACATACCAATGAGGGAATTCGGATAATTAGGAACTCCACTCATTTCTTTCATGATTCCAACCAACCATTCGAGTGTAACCATTGGTTATCTAATGTACGTGCTATTCTTGATGGGCATCACTTTTAATTAATGTGTACAATAGAGTCCTCGTAATTATCACTCATGGGGGTCTAGTCTATAATCCATTGAACATTCGTTATGTGATTAAGATTAATTTTTCATTAATTCAATTGACCTCTAATCTCATAATAATTAGTTTTAAAACTAATTTAGAGAGTAGTTAAGTTCATAGGAAACATCCACGATCGGACGAAAATACGTCCCAGTTACTGAACAGTCCGATCGATCGACGCACAGGTCCGATCGATCGAACTGAAACACGTCCCAGTTAAGGGACAGTCCGATCGATCGACTCACAGGTCCGATCGATCGGACATAAACATGTCTCAGTTGAGACGCAGTCCGATCGATCGGACCTGATGGCCGATCGATCGGACAGGTCCGGGAATGGTTTCCAAACCTCCGATTTTTGCTCTTCTTCTTCCATTTTTCCCACATTTCCACTTCATTCTTGCACATAATTAGGATATCTTGTCTTCCTTCCTTTACCAACCCGTATACATTCCAAAAACCACTTCTAATCCATCATTCATTCACAATAAAACCCATTCCAATCTACAATGGAAACTTCATAAATGCTTCTAAACAAGGTAGTGCATAGATATTAACATAATCACATAGATAATGCATACACTTGCCTCTCTTAAGCTTCTAGAGCAAAACCCCTCTTTCTAATCTTGGATTTGAGGTCAAACCCCCTTTTAATCAAACCCTAATTTCATAAAAACAAGAAAAAGGAATATTTATGAGCCATTAATGCTTACAACCACCTCTACACATTTAATGGAACTTGGAAATCCCATAAAGAGTCTAAACTACTTACTTGTGGTTCAAAAGAAGAAGGTTGAGTCCTTCCCAAAGCTTCAAATGCTTTAATAATGGAGAATGAGGTGAGGAAGAAGACGAAGATGATGAATCCACTCTCCAAAGTCACTTACAAGCTCTCAATCTTCACACTTGATGGAGGAAATGGAAGGAATAGAGAAAGGGATGGAAAAGTTGCCTAGAGTTTACTATTGAAATGAAATGAACTCATCTCTTAGCTTATATAAGCTATCATTTTGCATTTAAGTCCACTTTCTTATTCTCATTTACACTTTAAGTCAAATGAGGGCTCTTTTGACTAATCTTAAGTCAAAACTAATTGTGTATGTTATGAAAGTTAATGTATTAATTGAGATATACGCGTTGGTACCCAATTTTACCGTATTTGACGAAATACGCAAAAATCCGTATTTACGAAAAAGTCCTTATCTCTACTCATTTTAATCAAATCTCTATTCAATGATCTTAACTTCATTCAATCTCATTTCATTATGCTCAATTCAATCATTAGAGACTTGTTTATCTCTTTTTGGTCATTAACCAACATTAATTCAATTAATTATGCTTAATTAACATAACTCTCAATTAATTAGCCTTAATCATCATTAATTCGGGACGGGGTGTAACAGCTATGCAACTAAATAGAACTAGCACATTGGAGATTTTGAGAATCTTTTGACAAAAGAATTTTCATTTATTATAATCTAGCATGAGAACCAAACAGACGTGTAGCCATTTATAAATGGCTTTAAAATAGACAAACTAATAAGAGATGCAAACTGACATGTAGTTATTTATTTAGTTGGAATATCATAGCATCAAACAATGAAGAATTATGCGTTCATCCAAAACTGGGCCTGAAGATGATCAATTACTTTCTTGTCCACTTGAAAGGCCTTGGCCAGAATATTGTCGGAGATGGGCGGGTTTGATCCAAATACGGAGTTAGCAATGGTGATCACACCTGGGTTCTGACTGCTGAGACCGGAAATGGCTACAGCAGGTGCGTGGCCGATATTGGCTTGGAAGTGAATGAGGCCAATTGGGAAGACAAACACATCACCCTTGTTGAGGACCTTGGTTATGAGTGTATTATTGTTCTGGTTGGAGAGGACAAAGCCCACATAGAGCGTCCCTTCGAGGACCGTCAGTATCTCCGTGGCACGTGGGTGCGTGTGAGGAGGGTTCTCTCCGTAAGGCGCAAAGTCTAAGCGAACCAAGGAGACGGCAAGAGTGTTGAGTCCCGGTATCTGGTTTACAAGGGCATTGGTCACATTGAACCCAACCTTGTTCATGGTGTTGCTCGGTTTGTCGAAGCCTGATAAGAAGAAATCATTTGCTGTGACCTCCTTTACGGCTTTGCAAACGAACCCATTCACCAACACTGCAAAATCAAATTGTAACCATTATATTTTATCCAAGCAAAAGTATTAAATTTGCGCAAACACCTTACCTAAGCAAAGAATAATCGCACAACAAATTAAGTGTTACCTTTTGAGTCAAGATCTGCGACACAAATATCCTGTAAAGGACTGGGATCGTAGGCGTAAACGAGTGAGGAAGCGATAAAAAGGAGGACCGCTACAAGGATGTGGGAATTAACCATATTAATCATCTTCATGTATATAGTATAGATGAAGATGAGCTGCTCTGAGGATGAAAATTAAGTATACAGAGGACCCATATATATAGAGAGATATATGGATGGTGGGACATGAGTGTTATTGAAATGGTCTTGTGTTTAATTGCAATAGGGAAAGAGTACACGCTAACCGCTACGTCCAATGTCCATTCTTATATCATTAGTCTTTGCAGTATTCAAGCATATGAGAGAGACAAAGTCCATTAACTGTGTCGTAGTCTAGTGGGCACAATCTTCAGACACAATGATACAGTGCACTGCAGAGAACAAAACCGTTGAAGTGGCTTTAGTTGTACGTATGGTTGTTGTAGCTACTCCTTATGAAAGGTTCAAGGGATGGACTTTGATTAAATCATCTAGAGTATATCAATAATATTAATGGTGAATGCATGCAATCCAAATTCAACTATCCTGCAAGATGCTTCGTCTGGATGGATTTTGATTAAATCAAAAGCAGTCCTCACTTTAGTATTAGATACAATTCCAAGGCTCACTGACAAGGGTGATTAAGAAAGACCCCATGGTGCAAGGTCCATCTAGATGATGGAGATGCCAAGGGTGTCAAGCCTTGGTATTTGATCCACATTGACAAGGATCACTCTACACACACCCAAGCGGGTTTGAGAGAGGTGAATGACTAGCTAGCTTATGAAGCCCAAAAGAAGAAACATTTTTTTCCGAGCAGAGCTTCGAGTCCGTCCTTACTATTACTATTAGACTTTCATGACCACATGCCCAGAGGTAGGGCCGATCCTGGACGACCAAGTCATATGAGTTATTTTCCGTGTAGTTAAGATTTATCTCAATGATGATATTTTATAGCTCGTTTGGATGTTTACTGAATAAAATATTCACAAATTTAAAATTACAAGAATAAAATAGTATAAAATTGAATAGTGTAATGTCAAAATATTATAATACTTTTGTTGTTTGGTTTGGCGATTTTTGAAGAATATTATATATTTTAAATTGAGTTGTTTGGAATGTGATACGATTAAAGTAAAATTCATTATTAGAATAAATTCAAATTAATACTTTAGATTATATGTAATTTACTTTTGTCTGGATAAAAAGTAGTGTGGTAAAGTAAAGTTCAACTTCCATATTCTTATTTTACCACAAGCTACTTTTTTTTATCACATAAACCATGGTAAACTGTAGTAAAGTAAAGTCAATACAAAAAATAACTAGTTTACAATTCTCTCACTCACTTTACTTCACCACATATTTCATCTCACATTACTTTACCTCACATTTTACCATGATCTGATATCAATCTTTATTTTACTTTACCACACATTTAAACAAGTCATTATATCACAAGTTACTTGTTATTTACTATATAAAACTACGGTTAAATGTGATAAAGTAAAGTCAATAAAAGAAATACTTTATCATCCCCCACTTTAATTCACCATATACTTTTTTCTACCTTTACCGTGATGAGACATTTGTCTTTACTTTACTTTACTTTACCATATATGTAATCAAATAGATCATGATAGATTTAGTGAAATAAAGTCTTTACTTCACTCTAAGACTTTGTAATCGTCATTTTGAGATATTTTTATACTGTAGAAAGCTTTCTAAGGGAGGCTGTAGAAAAGAATTTTAAGCTTTTTGAAAGAAAATGATATTTTCTTCATATTTTTCTGGGGTTACCAAACGTATTAGATCTTCTTCTTTCGGGGCAGTTTGGATGTTTACATAATAAAATATTTACATATTTAAATATTTCAAGAACAAAATAATATAGAATAGAATAATGTAATATTATAATATTTTTACTATTTGGCCGTTTTTTAAGAATATTACAGATTTTAAATTGAGCTATTTGGAAGGTGCTATGATTAAAGTAAATTATATTATTAGAATATTTTTTTTACTAAATATTTTAATTTATACATAATTTACCACGTCTTGATAAAAAAGTAGTGTGGTAAAGTAAAGTTCAACTGTCATATTTTTACCATTAAGTTAATTTTCTTTTTTCACATAAGATCATGGTAAAGTATAATAAAGTCAAGTTAACATAAAAATTAACTACTTTATAACTCTCTCTCTCACTTTGCTTTACCAAAAACTTCATTTGACTTTACTTTACCTCACCTTTTACCATGATATGACACCAATCTTTATTTTACTTTACCACACTTGTAAACAAGTCACTTTTTATTTACCATATAAAACTACGATAAAATGTGATAAAGTAAAGTAAAAAAATAAACTACTTTACCATTCCTTCCCACTTTACTTCACCATATACTTTATACCACATTTACTGTGCTGTGACATTTACTTTTACTTTACTTTACAATATATGTAAACAAACACATCATGATGGATTTGGTGAACAAAATTATTTACTTTACATTACCACTTTTTAATCGTCATTTTGAAAGATTCTTATCTTGTAGGAAGTTTTCTTCATGCGGAGGCGTAGGAGAAAATATTGAGCTTTTTGAAAGAAAAGAATATTTTTTTCAAATTTTACTTAGATTACTAAACGCACACGATTTTCTTCTTTAGAATATGAAAGATTATATTTTATAAAATATTATTTTCTTGTATTTTTTTGTGCATTCAAGCATGCAGGCCCTTAGACTTATCATGACATATAGAGTAGAATATTAGACAATCATGAAGCAGTATATGCACAAAATGAATGTATCAGATATGTGAATGTTACAGTGGATGTATGGTAAAAATAGAAAAGGTAAAATCATAAATGACACTTTTGGGAGCATTTAAAGGTAGCATAATTAGGTGATAAAATAAAAGAAACTCGTTTGAGATGGTTAGGACATTTCCAATACACACTAGCATTGACGTCGTTGATGAGAAGTTTTTCTATGCATGTTAATGCATGGCCTAGTCAGATATATACGGTCTAAATCTAACCTAGTCCAAGAATGGCGGGCTCCCCCTTAAAAAATTTTTGCTTAGGTCATGAGACTTAGCATGAACTCAAAGCTGAATTGGCTCTATTTTTATTCCGTTGGGCTAGTTTGGTATTTATACTTGTAAACTCAAGTAGAGTAACGTCAAAAGGTCACTTATATTTTATTCATACTCTCTCCAAATTTTCTAACAAAAAGTCAAAACGCAATAACAATTATTCACCAAAAGACAAAAAAAAACTCCATTTTTCATACCAAAAGTCAACAATATCCTATCCCCAACAATTAAAAATAAAATACCATCGTAACTCACTATATTTTTTATTCATATTTTTTATTTCACTTCACTCCACTTGATTTTAAAAGTTAAGTGTCAAACTAGCCCGAGTATTCGGTAAGGGTCAGATCTGACTCGACCTCAAACTGATCCATAACTGGCCCATCCTACTATAATAGTTCTAAGGAATCTTGTTCGGGTCATTCTGGACATGAACGCCGTGACCCAAATCAGACCTGCCAGCATAGTTCGATTACTAACATGTTGATAATGTCAACAGTAAACATCAATGTTGAACAGAATTGAACCTTCAACTTATTAATTTGGATAAGTTTGTAGATTTATCCAAACACAGATTTTCAATCCATTTTTGCCTATGCATCAAGATCAATGTATGAGCAGGAATAGATCGTCTATCCAGCGGTTCATAAATAGGAAATAATTTAGTAATTTTTTTTTTTTTTTTAACTTCTGTGGGACCTTTTGGCTAGCAACCATTGGTTTTATGTTTGACATATAAGCCAATTTCGGCATTTATCTTATTGTTCAATATGCTATCAAAAAATATTAACCATCAAGTCATCTTCATGTACATGGCACAGATATTTAGGCCATGATTGTATGTAGGGATGTCCATGGCCGGGCTAAGGCATATGCAGTCCCGGCCCGACATTAGAAACAATGGCCCAGGTCTGGCTCAAGCTCGGCACGGGCCCAAAAGTCAGGCCCGAGGCCACCCATTTAATCAATCGGGCTGTGCTGAACCGGGCTTTTTCTCAATTTTGTAAGCATTCGAGCAATTATTTTGACTAATAAAATTAAATTACCACACATTGCTTACACAAGCTGGGCCTGGTTTGGGCTTGCTATCACTTAATGCAAACACCGCCAATGGTAGGCTGGGTCCGAACCGGGCTCTAGCTAGTCTGGCCAATGAGCATACCTAATTGTATGGTCGTAGTAAAAATTGGCTATATCTACCGTTGAAATCGGGTGAGCTGAAGGATAATAGGTGTCCACGAGTAAACTCAACATAGTTTTCACCCTTCTTTGGGGTTTTGCCTTAAGATTTCACTTATTTTAGTATAGAAAGGGGAAAAAAGCCAACTAAAAAAATGCAACATTAAAGATCTTAGAGTCTTTTGATAGAAAAAAAATAATTTCTCATAATCTAGTTTGAGAAGCAAACAGGCTTGCAGCCATTTATTTATGCTTAATACAACATCAAATGTTTCAATGAAGCAAGGACTACTTGTTATGCATTCACCCAAAACTGGGCCTGGATATGATCAATTACTTTCTTGTCCACTTGAAAGGCCTTGGCGAGAATATCGTCAGAGATGGGCCGGTAATTCGATCCAAACATAGAGTTAGCAATGGTGATCACTCTTAGGTTCTGACTGCTGAGACAAAAAATTGCTACCAAAGGTGTGTGGCCGATATTGGCTTGGAAGTGAATGAGGCCAATTGGGAAGACAAACACATCACCCATGTTTAGGACCTTGGTTATAAGTGTATTATTGCTCTGGTTGGAGAGGACAAAGCCCATGTAGAGCGTCCCTTCGAGGACCGTCAGTATCTCTGTGGCACGTGGGTGCGTGTGAGGAGGGTTCTCTCCATAAGGCGCAAAGTCTAAGCGAACCAAAGAGACCCCAAGAGTGTTGATCCCGGTATTTGGTTTACAAGGGCATTGGTCACATTGAAGCCAACCTTGTTCATGGTGTTGCTCGGTTTGTCGAAGCCTGATAAGAAGAAATCATTTGCTTTGACCTCCTTTATTGCCTTGCAAATGAACCCATTCACAATCACAGCAAAATCAAATTGTAACCATTATATTATATCTAAGCAATAGTATTGAATTTACGCAAACACCTTACCCAAGCTAAGAAAAAACACACTACAGATTAAGAGTACCTTTTGCGCGACACGAATGTCCTGTAAAGGACTTAGATCGTAGGCGTAAACGAGTGAGGAAATAATGGAAAAGAGGACTGTTACAAGGATGTGAGCTACTATCTTCTTCATCTTGAATTAGAAAGTATGGACGAGGAAGTAATGCTATGAGGATGGGGATTCAGCATAGAGAGAACCCATATATATAAAGAGCAAGGCTCTCCTAAGCTTAAGCTTATGATATGATTCCGTAAGCTAACGCTTTTGGGGCCCATCCTTGATCCATCCAAATGGACCAAACACACGACTCCCTTAAATTGCACAAGCCCACCAACTTTTGGTCAAATCCGAATTTACTACACTGTTGGATCAACTATGTACCAATCCGAATAGACCGTTGACCATTAAACTTTTGGTGCCCAGATGGAGATGATAGAAACCATGATTGGGGCTGATTTTTTGTAGGAAGGAGGGTCCCAGGGAGTCCTTGAAATCCCCCCCACCCCCATCCCCATGTGGGTCCCCAAGTGGGCCCCACTACGTAATTGAGCTTACTTCAGCTTACCTTATCTTAAGCTTCAGCTTAGGAGAGCTGGCCCCATATATAAATATATATATATATAGAGAGAGAGAGAGCAAGGCTCCCATAAGTTCAAGCTTAGAATAAGGTAAGCTCAAGTGTGCGGAGACCTACAAAGGGTTGGGGGTGGAGGGGATTTCAATGATTCCCTAGGATCTTCCTTCCTGTAAAAAATCAGCCCCAACCGTAACTTTTATCATCTCCATATGGGTCCAAAAGTTTAATGGTCAACAATCAATTCTGATTGATATATAGTCAATCCAACGGTCTAGTAAATTAGGATCTTAACGAAAGTTGGTGGACATATGCAATTTAAGGGGGTCATGTGTTTGGTCTATTTGGATGGACCGAAGGTGGGCCCCACAAGCACAAGCTTACGAATTTTTCTCCTAATATACATATATATATATGGAGATACATGGTAGGTGGGACAGGAGTGTCATTGAAATAGTCTTATTTTTAATTGCAGTAGGAAAAAACTATACGGTCAAATTCTTGTTAAGCCACTGTCATTTGCTAACTGTGTGGGGAGATTTCCCGAACCACAGGATTAAGTTAATCACAGCCATCAGATCAAGTTAAGCATTCTCACGTGCCATCCTCGCGTCATCCACGTGACACCAGGCTCGTCCCGGCTACCAGGACAGGAGGTCCAGCCGAAGTCGGACAGCTCCGGGCCTTAGCGCCGAACTGGTCCACTTCGGACGTCATCTCGGCAAGGAGCACCACCACGGGTACCACCTCGGCAGAAAGCTCCATCTCGGCTAAGGAAGCCGAGACAGAAGCCGAAGCAAGAGAGAACATTCCCGTGTACCCTTCATCCCCCACGTCATCAGGCACATGGAGGGATAGGGACACGCGCTGGTGGGACAGACGCGACATCCAGCCGCCCACGATCTTCGCCAGATCCCTGACAGAGTCCCATCCAGCGGCTGAAGCCACATCAGGGCAGGGCCCGAGGGCAGATCCGCTGGTACTCCTACCGCCAAAGGCGTCCAACAGGATCTGGCCCAACAAGATGTGCATTAAATGCGATGTGGGCTGACCCGACGGGCATTTAATGCATAGTGGGCTGGATTGGACCACAATTAATGCAATATGGGCTGATAGTGACTTCCCAGTCCAATCGTGGGACCCACACCACAATATCTTCCAAAGATACGTTCCACACTCTATAAATAGAGACCCATGCCACCATCTAAGGTACGCCATTTTTTTCATACCAGAGCCGTTACTCTGTCTCTCTTCCTCCTCTCCTTCCATTGTTCCAGTTCCCATACTGACTTTGGCATCGGAGAGCCTTGCGCCGCCCAGGCCAGGGTCCTCTGACCGTTTGCTACTCCTTTTCAGGCTCTCGGACGGCATCCAGACATTCCAGACACCATCATCTTCTCGGATAAGTCCTATAAGGCACCCTCTTATTGTGGGTCGTAATTTTCTGCACCTACAATTGGCGCCGTTTGTGGGAAAGAAATAACCCAGCCATCCAAACCTCTTAAAACCTTCCCAATCTTCCTAACCTCATCCTTTCAGAAGCCATGCCTCCGAAAGCTAAGAAGGGCGTAGAATCTTCAAGAGCAGCGCTTGAGCTGCCACCACCGCCAACGGAAGTCCCTCCTCAGGAGCAGCCCCGCGCGGTAGATGGCACGACTGCAGGCGAGGGCCGCCTGGGCTCCCAACTCTTTGTCGAGATCCCTTTTCAAGGGGAAATCGAGGCCTCACCCTCAGCGGACGAGGTCCCGCCACCCGGACGCGATGAGCGTCAGCATCAGCGTCCCCGGAAGGACAAAGCCGTGGCCGTGGGGGAAACGCGCCACGCTCAACCCCCCAGAGAGGTTCCCGAGGCTGCCCTCCTCCAGAAGCAGCTCCAGAAGCAAAAGCGGATGATTCGCGAGCTCCAGCAGCAGCTGAAGGCAGTGCAAACTGCCTCCTTGAGGGAGGTCTCTGAGCCCCAAGGGAAAAAGAAGGGCGCTCCCGGCAAGGCAACCCAGCCTCCTCGTGAGGACCTCAGACATCATCTGGACCAGAAACGGAGCCAGATTCGTGACGAAGGCTCGAGCAACAGCCGGAGTCACCATAGTCGCGATGGCCGAACTCATAGCCATCGCAGTCCGAGCCACCCCAAGCGAAAGTCCAGAGTTCAGACTCCAGAGGAGGACGACGAGCAGGAGTGGTTCGACAAACGTGTCAGGCGGGCTCTCCAGCACAACCTGGACATGCGGGACCAGAAGCAGCTCTGCAGTCACACTGATCTCGGGGGCTCTCCCTTCACGAAGGAAATCGAGCGCACCCCCTTGCCCAGGAAGTTCTCCGTCCCGCGGTTCGTCCCCTACGACGGACTGTCGGATCCATCTGCACACCTCCGACACTTCTCCCAGAAAATGTCTATCTGGGGAAATGAGGGTCACCTAAACTGCAAGATCTTCTCCTCCAGTTTGGGCGACCTCCCCCTGAAGTGGTTTTGCTCTCTCCCAGAGCAGTCGATTCCCAGTTGGAAGGAGCTCCAGCTCTCCTTCCTGAAGAAGTTCCAAGCATACACCGTCGTCCCCAAGAAGGAAGGGGACCTCATCGCCCTGAGAATGAAGCAGGGCGAAACTCTCGCCAAGTTCACCCACCGATTCTGGGCGATATACAGCCAGATCGAGGGCGCAAGGGAGGGGATATCCATCTACGCCTTCCAGCATGCCCTGATCCCCGGCAGCGACCTGCGGAAGGACTTGGCCGGGGACACCCCAGAATCCATGTCAGAGTTAATGTCCCGGGTGAAGCGCTTCATCGCCCGGGAAGAAGATGAGATCCGAGCTAAGGATCAGGACGGGCATCCGGAGCCCGAACAGAAGAATAGCCAGCCTCGGCAAAGAGGCGGGAGGCCCTCCCAGAAGCAGGAGTCCAAGCGGGACTGGGCCTCTAGCTCGGCGAAGCCTTCGTCGTCCAGGTCTGGGGGCAATTGGAAGCCCAGACCTCCCTCCAGCGCCGGTCAGAGCGTCAATGTCGTCTTCAAGGAGCCGATCTACCGCATCCTGGCCAAGATCAAGTCCGAGCCGTTCTTCAAGTACCCTCCGCCCCTGAAGAGTGAACCCACCGAAGGCTCCCGGAGCAAGCTCTACTGCGCCTTCCATAAGGGCAACGGGCACAGGACTGGAGAATGCAGGACCTTGCAGGGGTATCTAGAGAAGCTGGCCGAACAGGGCCACATCCAAGAGTTCGTCAAGGCCGGCGATGCCGGTGGCAGCGAGGGCCGGGTTCACCAGAACGCAGCCCAGGCTCCAGACAGCGAGGACTCAGAGAAGATCATCAACGTGATCCATCTGGCGTCCTCAGCTCCCGCTTCCTCGTCCCGGGGAAGCTCTCAGACCCGTGCCGAAGCCAGGCGGGCTTCGCACGAGAAAGAAGTGATGAAAGCCGACCTCGCCCCGGCATCCAAGAAAGCCCGCCGCGACAAACCAGCTATCTCGTTCTCGGATCGAGATCTGGAGGGAGTCCAGGTCCCTCACACCGACCCCCTGCTCCTCACCATGAAGTTGAGAGACTTCACCGTAAAAAGGATCCTCGTCGACTCCGGCAGCTCCTCCGAGGTCCTCTACTACGACTGCTTCAAACGGATGAAACTCTCCGAAGCAGACCTCACGGAGGTTCGTGCACCTCTGCTAGGGTTGTCCGCGACACCAGTCTACCCCAAGGGTAGAATCACCTTGGAAACCCAAGTTGGCGGAGCCTCCGTGACAGCCGACTTTCTGGTTGTGGATGCCCCTTCCCCCTACAATGTCATTCTGGGCAGGACGTGGCTCCACAAGCTAGAGGCAGTTCCTTCTTCCTTCCACCAAAAGCTGAAGTTCGTCCATGAGAACGAGGAAGGCAATATGGAGGTAGTCACAGTGAAGGGAGACCAGCAGCAGGCCAGGCAGTGCGTGTTAGCCGCAGTTCCAGCAGTAAAAGAGCCAGAGCGCGTTAACCTGGCCGAATTCGAAAAGGGCCTCGATGAGATCGGCAGGGACCCTGAGAAGAAGAGCATCGAGGACCTAGCCGAGGTCAGGCTAGACCCGGCGGACCCAGACCGTTTCTTCCTGATCGGCACCCAGCTGTCGGGCGAAGAAAGGGCCGAACTCTCTCGGTTCTTGATGCAGAATGTGGACGTCTTCGCTTGGAACCCAAGTGAGATGCCCGGGGTCGACCCTGAGGTCATGTGCCACAAGCTCAACGTCGACCCCGACCACAAGCCAGTAGTGCAGAAGGCCCGCAGAACCGGGCTGCAGCAGACAGACGCGGTCGTGGAAGAGGTCGACAACCTGCTAAAAGCAGGGGCCATCCGGGAAGTCCAGTACCCGGTATGGCTGGCCAACACGGTGGTCGTCAAGAAGAAAACTGGAAAGTGGAGGGTGTGCGTAGACTTCACCGACCTGAACAGGGCTTGCCCTAAGGACAGTTTCCCCCTCCCGAAGATCGACCAACTGATTGACGCCACCGCTGGCCATGACCGAATGAGCTTCCTCGACGCCTACCGGGGCTATCATCAGATCCCTCTCTATGGGCCCGACGAGGAGAAAACATCATTCATCACCCCCCGCGGCACTTACTGCTACAAAGTAATGCCCTTCGGGCTGAAGAACGCGGGGGCAACCTATCAGCGCCTCGTCACGAAGATGTTCCAGGCCCAGCTCGGCCAAACGGTGGAGGTATATATCGACGACATGGTCGTCAAATCTGTGCGCTCCAGCGACCACCTGGTAGATCTCGGCCAAGTCTTTGACATCCTTCGCGCCTACAAGCTCAAGCTCAACGCTTCCAAGTGCGCCTTCGGCGTAGCCTCTGGCAAGTTTCTCGGCAGCTTGGTGACGCGGAGGGGGATAGAGGCCAATCCAGACCAGATCACTGCCATCCAGGACATCCAGAGTCCCTCCACCACAAAGGAAGTTCAAAAGCTTACGGGAATGGCCGCCGCACTCAATCGCTTCATCAGCCGCTCATCAGATAAGTGCAGGCCTTTTTTCCAGCTTTTGAGGAAAAATTTGAAGTTCCAATGGACCCCCGAGTGCGACCAGGCATTGGCCGCACTCAAAACTTATTTGATGTCACCCCCATTACTCTCCACCCCGACTCGGGGGGAGATTCTGTATTTATACCTAGCGGTCTCGGATCACGCAGTGAGCTCCGTCCTCATCAGGGAGGACGAGGGAGTTCAAAAGCCGATCTATTACACGAGCAAGACCCTGCTCGAGGCCGAGACTAGGTACCTTCTGTTGGAGAAGCTTGCGTTGGCTCTTGTCACCGCCTCCCGCAAGCTCTCCCATTATTTTCAATCCCACACTATTGTGGTGATCACGGAGCACCCACTCCGTTCCTTGTTCAAAAAAGCTGACTTTTCAGGGCGCATATCAAAGTGGGCAGTTGAATTGGGGCAGTATGACATACAGTACCGTCCCCGAACTGCAATCAAAGCCCAGATTCTGGCAGACTTCATAGTCGAATTCGCCTGCCCCAACCAGGCTCAGACCCAGCTCGGCACGGCACTGGGGGGCACAGGGCAAGAGCCAGCAGAAACAGAAGTCCAGCAGTCTCCCACCTCGGCATGGAGGATCTTCGTCGACGGGTCGTCCACCTCCAAGAGAGCTGGCGCCGGCATAGTTCTCCAATCGCCAGAGGGACTGGTCATAGAGCAGGCTTTCACCCTCGACTTCAAAGCGACGAACAATGAGGCAGAGTACGAAGCACTGATCGCAGGGTTGAACAGCGCCCGAGTCCTCGGAGCCCAGCACCTGGAAATCTTCAGCGATTCTCAACTGGTAACTAGCCAGCTCGCTGGAGACTACCAGGCCAGGGACGACAGGATGGCGGCCTACTTAGCCCTGGCAAAAAAGCTACTCTCCCAATTCCAGAAAGCCGAGGTCAGGCAAATCTCCCGAGATACCAACACGCACGCAGATGCGCTTGCAAACCTGGCCTCCGCTGTTGAAGCAGGAAAAAAGAGGACCATCGAGGTCGGGTCAGTATCAAGGTCAAGTCTAGAACTCCAGTCATCTCGGCTTGTCCTCTGTGCTGACCTCGGCCCCAGCTGGATGGATCCGATCGTTGCCTACCTGAAGGATGACCAGCTCCCCGAGGACAAGACTGAAGCCCACAAGATCAGGCTCAAGGCAGCCCGCTTTTGGCTCTCTCCAGAAGGCAAACTCTACAGGAAGTCCTTCACAGGCCCGTACCTCCAATGCGTCCACCCGTCCAAGGTGGACGACTTCCTGTACGAGATCCATGAAGGAATCTGCGGCAGCCATGTAGGAGGCCGCTCATTGGCCTACAGGGCAATCAGCCAGGGTTACTGGTGGCCCTACATGCAGAAGGACGCCCAGGTCTACGCCAGAAAATGCGAGAAATGCCAGAAGTTCTCCCACTCCCTCCATCAGCCAGCGCAGGATCTGAGCCCCCTCTCCAGTCCATGGCCCTTCGCTCAATGGGGCCTGGACATTGTGGGGCCCCTTCACCGAGCTCCAGGGAACAAAAGATGGCTGATAGTGGCTACGGACTACTTCACCAAGTGGATAGAGGCTGAACCGTTGTCTTCCATCACGGACAGGGACTCCAGGAACTTCGTCTGGAAAAATATCCTCACGAGGTTCGGCATCCCCCGGACCCTGATTTCAGATAACGGGACTCAGTTCGATTCCAAATCCTTCAGAGATTTCTGCCAAGAGCATGGCATCAGAAACCATTACTCCACCCCGGCATATCCACAGAGTAATGGCCAGGCAGAAATCTCCAACAAAGTGATCCTGGACGGCCTGAAGAAGCGACTGGACAAGGCAAAGGGCAGATGGACAGAAGAGCTTCCGAGCGTGCTGTGGGCCTATCGAACAACTCCAAGGAGGTCCACTTCGGCGACACCATTCTCTCTGGCTTACGGTATGGAGGCGGTCATTCCCCTGGAAATCGGCCTTCCTACCCTGAGGACAGAACTGGTCGACCAAGGCCGAAATGAGACGAACCTGGCAATGGAGCTGGAGCTAGCGGACGAACGACGAGAAGCTGCAGCCCTGAGACTAACCGACTATCAGCAGCGGTTAGCCAGAGCATACAATCAAAATGTCAAGGAAAGAAGGTTCACCACGGGAGAGCTCGTTTTAAAGAGGACCCTGCCAGCTGACAGAGAACCAAATGAGGGGAAGCGTGCCCCGAACTGGCACGGCCCGTTCAGAGTAGTTTCACTGGCAGGAAAGTCAGCCTACAAGCTCGAAGACTTGGATGGCAAGCCATTGCCGAGACCGTGGAATGCATCCCACTTGAAGAAATTTTATTTCTAAGGATGTAATGAATCTCAATCAATGAAAACAGCTTTCACCTTGTCATCAACTTGTCATCTCTCTGACTGATTTCGACGAATTGGGCCCTCCGCCCTGGAAGAGACCTCGAGTCCAGACTCGGTCGATTCCTAAAGCTCCTAGCCTTGGGCTATGGAGAAGGCTTCGAGTCCTTACTCAGCCGAGATTGGGCCCTCCGCCCTGGAAGAGACCTCGAGTCCAGACTCGGTCGATTCCTAAAGCTCCTAGCCTTGGGCTATGGAGAAGGCTTCGAGTCCTTACTCAGCCGAGATTGGGCCCTCCGCCCTGGAAGAGACCTCGAGTCCAGACTCGGTCGATTCCTAAAGCTCCTAGCCTTGGGCTATGGAGAAGGCTTCGAGTCCTTACTCAGCCGAGATTGGGCCCTCCGCCCTGGAAGAGACCTCGAGTCCAGACTCGGTCGATTCCTAAAGCTCCTAGCCTTGGGCTATGGAGAAGGCTTCGAGTCCTTACTCAGCCGAGATTGGGCCCTCCGCCCTGGAAGAGACCTCGAGTCCAGACTCGGTCGATTCCTAAAGCTCCTAGCCTTGGGCTATGGAGAAGGCTTCGAGTCCTTACTCAGCCGAGATTGGGCCCTCCGCCCTGGAGGAGACCTCGAGTCCAGACTCGGTCGATTCCTAAAGCTCCTAGCCTTGGGCTATGGAGAAGGCTTCGAGTCCTTACTCAGCCGAGATTGGGCCCTCCGCCCTGGAAGAGACCTCGAGTCCAGACTCGGTCGATTACTAAAGCTCCTAGCCTTGGGCTATGGAGAAGGCTTCGAGTCCTTACTCAGCCGAGATTGGGCCCTCCGCCCTGGAAGAGACCTCGAGTCCAGACTCGGTCGATTCCTAAAGCTCCTAGCCTTGGGCTATGGAGAAGGCTTCGAGTCCTTACTCAGCCGAGATTGGGCCCCCCGCCCTGGAAGAGACCTCGAGTCCAGACTCGGTCGCTTCCTAAAGCTCCTAGCCTTGGGCTATAGAGAAGGCCTCGAGTTCAGACACTCGGCCGGATTCCTAATATCTGGGTTTTTACACCCCTCAAAGATTATTGCCGAGCTCACGCTTTAACAGCCATGACCAATGGAATGATACCAGCGCTCAAACACAATGCAAGCATTCCAGGACAATACACAGAAAGAGAAGGAATTCAAAAGCATTGGACAATGTTTGGATAATCAAAAAATTCCTTTTTCATTTATTATGAACTGCTTTGTTACAACAACTACATAACAGAAAGAGGCGTACAGGAAGGAGGATCGCAGTCCTCTGAAAACAGAAAACGAAGCAGAAAATAAAGTGACAGAAAGACTCCGATCTTCGCTCACTCCACGACGACCGGATCGTTGCCTGGAGGCTCTGAGCGATCCTGAACTTCACCGGGCTATGCAGCAATGCACTCTGGCTGGTCGGACCAAAGCATCGCACAGCTCCTCCAGTCGGAGGCCCTGGACCCCGCTGGGCTCTACCACACCCTCGGCGGCAGTGGGAGCGGCAAAGCTTGAAGAAACCTCGCGGACCGGCGAGGCCCAATCCCGCCTGCCGTACGACGGGCGCACGGGGCCGTGTCGGACGAGAAGGCGCCACCGTCCCCCTGCAGCACGTCCTCACTCTGCCTGGCGAGGGACGGATGGCCGTGGACCCGCGTTCAGAGAGCGCGTGGTCCACGGGGATTTTCTTCAGAGAGCGCGCAGACCACGACAGCCATTCCCCCCCTCGGGGATGGCCATCCAACGGCGCAGGGTTCCCCTCCCGGATCAAGAAACTTCGGACACCTCCCGGACATGATCCCTACAGCCATGTTCTTTTCTTCTCCCATGGCGAGCATGCCACCCCTATTTATAGGAAGGAGAAGGACTCGGTCTCCGAAGAGAGTTATGAGGGCGAAGTCTCCCACGCGTTGCTGGGGATGCACGGCTGTTGACCAGCGATCCCTATGGCGCCACGTGGAGACATCCGTCCGGTTCCCTCGTCAGCTGCGCCACCTTATTTGTTACTATTTATGGTCTCCAGAATACGGAGTGTCAGCACTGACAGTTTGACTCTTTCTACCTCAAGGGCCACACCACACGGTAAAGGCATTCAATACCATTCAATGCACATCCAGAAATGGAAGAAAGACAGATGCAAAGAGAAAACGCATAAGTGAAGAAGCTCGACTTTCATTGATTGGAGAAAATATTTACAAGGCTGAAACATAAAAACATTACAAAAGAAAGACAAAGGCAAGGTAGAGCTACTCCGGTCTCGGCGACTCGACTAGGTCAATCACCGTCTCCAAGGGGCCAGAAGCTTCGGCCAAGATGGGGACCTCGCTTGGAGCGTCGCTGGCAGACGGGGCTTCGGTTGGCACCTCAGCCGAACCAGGAGCAGAAATCTCACCCTGAGGCACGGCCAAAGCCTCGCTGGCGACTGGGGCATCGCTTAAGACCGGGGCAGCCGGAGCGTCGACAACCGCAGGGGCTTCGACCGGGGCACTATCAGTTGTTGGTACGGAGCTCGGCTCGGGATCCAGGTCTGAATACTTCGGCAGGTCCTGATAGACGGGGTGGTCTTCAGGGACCCCCGCACGTCTCAGTGCGGCCAGGCATCCCTCCTCGAACAGGATGGCGGTGATCTCCTCCACCTGCTTCTCGTACAGCTCGGTGGCTCGATCTACCCCATCCTGGAAGGCGGACTGGGCCTCCTTCTCAAGCTCAATGTTCGCAGCCTTCAACCTCGCCGTTTCAGCGCGCAGCCTCGTCCCCTCAGCAGTAGACTCAGCCTTCAACCTGGCCAGCTCGGACTCCAATTCGGCGGCCTTCTTGTTCCTCGCCCAGAGCTCGCTTTTCATGTGGTCGGCCCGAGACGAGAGTTCGGCGACCTCAGCCAGAGCCGACGCCAGCCGAGCAGATTCTCCAGCACTGGCTACCTTGAGCTCCTCAAATCCCTTCCGCTGCTCGTCTAGCTCCTTCTTCAACTTCTCCCGCTCGGACTCCAGGCGGGTCATTCTTGCAGCGCTCCTATCCCTCCTTCCCACCACGGTTAGGAGCCTCTGCACGTTCTGCAAAAAGAAACAGAGTCAGGATTCGACCAAGGTACTTGAAGAATGAAGAGAGGCGTTGAAAACACTTACACGAATATTGTCCTGGATCGCCGAGACCATCAGGCTCTCATCCTCGTACCTGTCGTGCGTCTCCATATCTCTTGGCAGAGCACAGGCCTTGGCGAGAGCCCCAATCACCTCGGCATTCCCCAGCAACCGGTCTTCAACGCTCAAGGGTTCACCAGTAGAGGTTTCCATCCTCGGCTTCCACGGTGCTGGGGCAGTTCGGGGCCCGGAAGCCGATCCGGACCCTTGTCCCGCCAAGATGAGAGGCTCGCGCGCTGGGCCGACAGCCGACTTGCTGACCAGCGCACCCTTTTCGGCCGGCGCACTCTTTTCCTTCGGCGCGCTCTTCTCGCCTCCCTTCTCGGCAGGAGCTTTGGCCCCAGGAGCTTTGCCCGACTGCAGATCGGCCCTTGAGCTCTTCTCCCCCGCTTTGGACTTCTTCCTGGGCGGGGACCCCTCCTTCGAGCGGTCCGGAGAGCGTTGCCGGGCTCTCCCACTCGGGACAGGAGCAGGAACAGAGGGAGCGCCCACGCCCACCGGACCCGAAGCAGCATGAGCACCGGTAGGCGACGGAGTCCCAGAAGACGCTGACCTCTGCCTAAACTTGGCAGCCAGGTCCCTGACAGCGGCCTCCCTCGAGCTTCCTCCCATGTCCTCCTCTCGGTCGGAGGTATAAGCTTCCACTATCTGAGACAAGTCCGGCAGCCCCGGATCGGAAGTGGACGCTTCGGCTCCAGACGCAGTCCGGTCAGCAACAGGATCGGTCAAGGGGATCCCGCTAAACACCGCAACCGATACGGTCGGACGGTCAGGGTGTGTCTCGTCCGCCCCAGGAACTCCGGTCCTGTGGTAGTGGCCGCGATACCTCGGCGTATACCCAAGCAGCTTCCAAGCCGACCTGGTTTCGTGCCCCTTGTACCGTTCGACCTTGTTGATGTCTTCGGTATTCCTCCTCCAACCTTCGCTAGCAGCTCGGCGCCGCCTTGCACCCGCCTCTGCTCGACAGGCAAAAAAGAATGTCAGTTCGGCATTAGTAAGATAAGCAAAACAGTAAAGGAGAAAAGCAGCGATGATTACTTGGGACTTCCCCAGGGCGACGTGGGACCGACAACCTCCTATCTTCGCCTGGGCCGAACTCCCAGTCCCCCGAGACACAGAAGAAATCCTCCTCGGCGTTCTTACTAGAATCCTCCAAGGCTAGGACGAAGCCCCTTCGCTGCGGCTTCACACGGAGATAGTATCTTCCCTCCCCAGCCTTGCAGATATCATAAGTATCCTCGATGTCGTGAGGGCCTAGGTTGGTCCCCAAGATCTCGTTCAGCTTCGCTGTGCCCATAATGACCTTGTAGCCATTGGGCATCAGCTGGCCCGGGGCGAGGGACCAAAGGCTAAGGCAAGCCCTAAGCAAGGGGTGCAGTGGAAACCTGACCCCACCCTCGATCACAGAGATCAGAGGGAATGGCATCCAGCCGCCGTAGCAGCGATACAGGGCAGCGTCGGCAAGGTCTGCCGGTTTCAGGAGGACCCCCTCCGGAATTTTGAAGGCAGCCCTAAACTCGGCCAAGCCCTCATCAGAATCTACCCTGAATCTAGGGAAGCCCATGTCTGGAAGGGGTGACTACGAAGAAAAGCCCTAGAAATTGAAAAACCCCAAGAAAAACCAGACGAAAGAACAGAGCGACTTACGAGGACGAAGAGGCAGATCAGGAGCAGATCCAGGCACGTTCTACGGTCGTCGTCCTCAAACAGATCTCAGGAGCTAGGACGGAGATCGGAAGCCTCGAACGGATCTCAGAAATCAGAGCAGAAATTGAAAGAAAAAGCAGAGGCGAAGGCGAAAAGAGTCAGAAGCAAGAAGAAGAAGGGGGCGGCCCTATTTATAGAAGGGGAAACCCTCATTTGGGTACCGCCTCCGAATTCGAAGAGACACTTCAAAGCCCGTGCCCGTCAATCAATGAGACAGCCCGTCAATCAATGGGACAACGCAGTCGGCGCGGAAACTACGCGTGTAGCCGTCAGCTCGGTTCCAAAGGCGGACAGGGCAGGGCATTTATTGCTTTAAAGAGTTGAAGCGACACCAGGTAATGATCACAGTATCCCCAGATGGATTCTTCTAGCTTTCAACCCCTAAAGGCTAGCACACTTCAGAGGTCAAAACCTAGTTGGCAATTGTGTGGGGAGATTTCCCGAACCACAGGATTAAGTTAATCACAGCCATCAGATCAAGTTAAGCATTCTCACGTGCCATCCTCGCGTCATCCACGTGACACCAGGCTCGTCCCGGCTACCAGGACAGGAGGTCCAGCCGAAGTCGGACAGCTCCGGGCCTTAGCGCCGAACTGGTCCACTTCGGACGTCATCTCGGCAAGGAGCACCACCACGGGTACCACCTCGGCAGAAAGCTCCATCTCGGCTAGGGAAGCCGAGACAGAAGCCGAAGCAAGAGAGAACATTCCCGTGTACCCTTCATCCCCCACGTCATCAGGCACATGGAGGGATAGGGACACGCGCTGGTGGGACAGACGCGACATCCAGCCGCCCACGATCTTCGCCAGATCCCTGACAGAGTCCCATCCAGCGGCTGAAGCCACATCAGGGCAGGGCCCGAGGGCAGATCCGCTGGTACTCCTACCGCCAAAGGCGTCCAACAGGATCTGGCCCAACAAGATGTGCATTAAATGCGATGTGGGCTGACCCGACGGGCATTTAATGCATAGTGGGCTGGATTGGACCACAATTAATGCAATGTGGGCTGATAGTGACTTCCCAGTCCAATCGTGGGACCCACACCACAATATCTTCCAAAGATACGTTCCACACTCTATAAATAGAGACCCATGCCACCATCTAAGGTACGCCATTTTTTTCATACCAGAGCCGTTACTCTGTCTCTCTTCCTCCTCTCCTTCCATTGTTCCAGTTCCCATACTGACTTTGGCATCGGAGAGCCTTGCGCCGCCCAGGCCAGGGTCCTCTGACCGTTTGCTACTCCTTTTCAGGCTCTCGGACGGCATCCAGACATTCCAGACACCATCATCTTCTCGGATAAGTCCTATAAGGCACCCTCTTATTGTGGGTCGTAATTTTCTGCACCTACACTAACTGATACGACCAATGTCCATTCTTATATCAATAGTCTTTGCAGTATTCCAGCATAAGAGAGTTACACAAAGTCCATAAACATAATTAACTGTGTAGTAGTGGAAACAATCTTCAGACACTGAGACAGTGCAGGGAACAAAACCGTTGAAATCATAAGGTGTTGACCTAGCATCTACAGGGAAACTCATGTTTGTGCAATAAAGTTTTTGAGGCAGTCCTATTAATGGACCCAATCTGCTTTTCAAATATTTTACGGTTAAGGCCATCTCTTTTTGTGACTACACTTATATCGTCATATTGATACATTTTGGGTACTCCTCGACTGCGTAGTGGTGCAGGGTTTGACATGTTGGGGTACGTTGCCTGGTGATTTAGATGATTGATCTGATGGGCTGAGGACTTCCTAAAAAAGATAGGATATTGAAATATGGTAACTCTTTGAGCTTTGGCCTACGGTCAATTGATTATAGACAATAGCTGAACTTCATTCTCCAGTGTGTTTTTTCTGGTCATAGACTCATAGTGTGACGGGTCAGGATTGAAAGGATTATCAATGCAATACATCAGACCAATGGACCCCTAAGTCATGGGCTCCCCATGCTGGGGCGGACCAGTATTTCATCTTTGGAGGAGCCAAACTTAAATAAATATTTTTTAACAAATCAAGATAGCTAATATTTTATTATATTTTTTGTCCGGACATATCTCCAAGTTCAAGCATGATAAATATATTAAAATCAAAAACTAAATTTAGCATTAAAAATAAAACCAGGATCTAGCTGACATAAATAATTATATTTTAGTACATTCCTCACTTAGGGTTCTGCCTTTGGGAGACGTCAGACGAGGAGTCGACGAGATGAAGCGCCGATTTATACTTCTTCTTTTCTTTTCTTTTTTTTTTACTTTGTGCAAACAATTGGGTGGGGTTGGGCCTACACCTAGGTCCGTCCCTGACCCCATCGAGGAGATGAAGCGCTGATACTTTTTTTTTCTTTTCTTTTTTTTACTTTGTGCAAACAATTGGGTGAGGTTGGTCCTACACCTAGGTCCGTCCCTGTCCCCATATAACGTATTTTATGCTACATGCATTTTTCGGATTTTCCGGGCTCCCCACATCCAGCTTTAGAACTCTAGAATCATTAAACAAATGGGGGTATTTGCTACAAGTAATTGCAGATGCAGAATTTAAAACAAATAAGGGTATTTGCCAATTTTCAAAACATGATAAAATTATTAGAACCCACGTTTCAAAGTGCGTTAAGTTTTCCAAACACATTTCAATTCAGGACATCCTGTGAGATTAAGCACCCACGGGCCAGTTTCCTCACTTTTTTTTAAAACTCAAAAATGCCCAAAAAAGAAAAAAAAAATCGATCCAGTTCCCTTCCTCATCTCTCCACCATTTCATCTCCACCCATCCAAGCCCCTGCACATCTCTTTATCATCTTTTCTCCCATCCATTGCTCAGTCACAGAACCCAGTCATTTTTCATCATTTCCATCACAAATCATCATTTTTACCCTCAGCCGATCACTACCATCATCTCTACTCACTTCGTTTTTTTTTCCTTTATACTCCTTTTCACTAAAACATCTCATCATCTTCCTCTACTCAAAATCGTGCCCAGTCCCTCACCATCGTTTTCGTTTCCTTTCTCCTCTGGTACTTCTTTTCTTCCTAGTTCCCCTAACCAAACAGCCCACACCCATCTCGTCCCTCTATGTTCCATAATCTCTACACCACATAACCGAGCCCCACATATTCGAACACATTTCTTATGCTATCCTTCCAACCAAAAAACACACAGCCACTACACCACTCATCTGAAACTTCGTCACAACAGCCCCAAACCTACCAACATAGTCATCTCTCACCTTGCAACTAGGCAGAAACAGGGGCGGCTCTGGATAGGCAGTTGCCTAAGGCTCCCAAGATGCCCCAATTAAAAATTACTTCAATCAGGATAGGCGGTTGCCTATTAAATATCCTTGATAAAAGGAACCATTAACTCTTCAAAGATAAGAGGCCTATTAAATCTCCTTGATTGAAGTAATCATTAACTCTTAACCCTTTTATAAAATCTCTTGCATCCATCAACCCTATAACGTCTCTCCTTGAAGTAACCATTAATATTTTTACGGTTGTATACATTAATTAACAACTAAAAATCTATCTTTAAAATGACTTAATCTATAAACCATTTCACAGGTGCAACAATATTTCAATTGCTGGTTAAGTACAAAAACTACTTAAAAATCTTCTAAGTTCAACCATCCTATTTTGTCTTCCCAACTCTAATCTTTGGCATCCTCTCAAGTTCAACCATCCTATTTTATCTCCTCAATTATTAGCGCTTCCTAACTCTAATCTTTGGCATCAAGATCACTCGTGGTCACTAAAGTCCAGGTGCTATTATTCTAAACTTTTTATTAAGTAGTTTTATTTGTTGTAGTTATAATTATTTGTATTTTTATATTAAGTTTGTGTTTGTGATTTGTTTAGGTTTCATTATCTATTTTAATATTATTTTGAGATACTATGTCTAATAGAAAATATGAATCTGGTTATGAAAAGTTGAAAAAGAAATGAAAAATTGAAAAAATTGATTCAATCTAAAAAAGGAGCACTTGATAAATTTGTAATTAATCAACCAAATAATACTTCAAGTTATAATCAAATATTAACAAATGAAAACTCCCTCCCTTTAGAATTGGAAGACAACTTTGAAATCTCAAATAAAAATGACACTTACGATGACTACAATATCGAAACCTTGGAAGAAACAAATAAAGAATTAGAAAAAATGAGATAAGTGAAAAAAGTGTAAACAATGATCAAATATAAAAAAATATGGTTAATATTTATGATCCATGTAATTGAAAAAATATTGACATAAACCTAAGAGATTTACTAATAGAAAAAGGTCCAATTAGAGATAATGATTTAAATTTTCCTAAAGATGAATATAATAGACATTTCTCTATAACATATTATATCCGAAAATTACAAAATGGAAAAAAACACGGTAGAAGATGGCTAATATATTCAAAAGATTCTAATAAAGTGTATTGTTTTTGTTGTAAATTATTTAGTTCAAAATCTAACATTAATCAATTAGCTAGCCAACGAAGGAACTAGGGATTGGAAAAATCTTAGTTTTAGGCTTAAAAGTCATGAAACCACCAATGAACATATTAATAACATGAATACATGGATTGATTTAGAAATGAGAATATCAAAAAATTTGACAATAGATAAAGACATTCAAGAACAAATCAACAAAGAAAAAGATCATTGGAAAAAATTATTATTAAGAATTATTGCTATCATAAAAAATCTTGCTAAAAACAACTTAGCATTTCGCGGTAAGAATGAAAAAATTTACCAAAGAAATAATGAAAACTTCTTAAGCTTAGTTGAAATGATTGCAGAATTTGATCCAATAATGCAAGAACATGTTCGACGTATTAAACATAGTGAAATTCACAACCATTATCTTGGACATAATATACAAAATGAATTGATTCAAATTTTAGCAAGTGAAATTAGAACTACAATTATTAAAAAAATCAAAGAAATGAAATATTTCTCGGTTATACTTGATTGCACTCCCGATGCAAGCCATCATGAACAAATGACTCTTACATTACGATGTGTAAATACTTCAAAAAGTCCAATACAAGTTGAAGAATATTTTCTAGAATTTTTAGAAGTAGATAACACCACAGAGAAAGGCCTTTTTAATGAACTTATAGATATAGTAAAAAAATATGAACTTGATATTAATGATATAAGAGGACAAAGATATGACAATGGGTCTAATATGAAAGGAAAAAAAAAGGTGTACAAAAAAGACTATTAGATATAAATCCTAGAGCAGTTTACACACCTTGTGGTTGTCATAATTTAAACTTAGTACTTTGTGACATGGCTAATTCATGCCCTAAAGCTATATCTTTCTTTGGAGTGGTACAACATATATATACATTATTTTCTTCCTCTACAAAATGCTGGAAAATTCTGCAAGATAATGTATCTATATTAACTCTTAAACCACTATCACAAACACGTTGGGAAAGTCGTATTGAAAGCGTGAAAGCAATAAAATTTCAAGCTTAAAAAATACGAGATGCTTTAGTTCATTTAGCTGAACAACATGACGATCCTAAAATAAAGAGTGAAGCCACCTGTTTAGCTACATATGAGTTTAAAAATTTTGAATTTTTGTTAAGCATAAATATTTGGTATGATATATTGTTTGCTGTTAATTCCGTTAGTAAGAACTTATAATCTAAAGACATGCATATAAATGTTGCTATTGATCAATTGAAAGGTCTTCTTTCTTATTTAAAAAATTATAGAGAAAATGGATTCACTTCTGCTTTGAATTCAACTAAAGAAATTGCAGTTGAAATGGGAATAGAACCTGTATTTCCTAAAAGGCGAGTAATCCACAGAAAAAAAATAGTTTGATGAAAATACTGATAATGAAATAATACGATCAGTAGAAGAATCTTTTAGAGTTGGTTATTTTATTTATATAGTAGATCATGCTATTTCTTCAATTGAAAATAGGTTTGAATAATTTACAATCTATGAAAATATTTTTGGTTTTTTATTTAATTTGAAAAAGTTGAAATCTTTGGATAATGATGATTTGAAAAAACATTGCCTTGTACTTGAAAATATTTTAAAACATGAAGATCATGCTGATATTGATGGTTTAGATTTATTTTCAGAATTGAAAGTGTTAAAAGAGATTTTAAAAATAGAAACTAATACTCCAATTGAAATGTTAAACTATTTTAAAAGATTAGACTCTTTTCCAAATGCAAGTATTGCTTATAGAATATTATTGACAATACCTGTAATTGTTGCTTCTGCAGAAAGAAGTTTTTCAAAACTAAAACTAATAAAATCCTACTTAAGATCAACTATGACGCAAGAAAGATTAAGTGGATTGACCATATTATCAATTGAAAATGATATATTAATAAATTTAGAATATAAAACTTTGATAAGTAATTTTGCATCTCAAAAAGCTAGAAGAATATGTTTTAACTGAATTTTTTATTAATAATTTATTTTTTAAATATATTATTTTTTAAGGCCTCATTTTGGAGTTTCGCCTGAGGCCCCAATTACCTTAGAGCCGCCCCTGGGCAGGAATACCACCATCTTCTTCATCACAAACCCATTCATCACTGAGCCACCACTGCCCTACAACTTGTCTAGACACACATCCGAACTCATCTACGCGGACTGCACCAATCACAACCTTCCTTCCCAATTCTTCATTTCATCATTCCCATATCTCCCATCTCACTCTTTTCTCCTAGTCTAACAACACGATCTCCCTCATATCTTGTCTTCTCTGCAAACTTTCTACACATCACACTACTCTTTTCTCAATATCCAAGTTTGAGCCCAATGTTTGACACAACATTTTCATTTAATTTATTCTCCATCTTGGCAATGCTAGGTGGAATACGCCCTCCGAGCGGGTTATTGGCAAGGACCAATGCAGAAACAGGGGAGTTGCCTAGATTCTTTGCTATAGGGGAATTGAACCCATTTTCATTTATTAAGAACAAGGCATCAAGTTACTTATCAAACAGATCAGAAGGAAAACTCCCTTCAAAGTCGTTGAATCGAAGATCGAGGTATTTCAATTTTGGGATCTCTAGAACGGCAATGGGGAAGGAACCCACAGAGCGGTTCTTGCCTACATCGAGCTCAGAGTAGCTTGAGCTTAGAAAAGCTCTTGGGGATAATGCCACAGAATCTATTGGAATTGGAATTGATGTGGGAGATGCAGTGTCATCTAGGAGTCCTAATGTTGGATCTTACAGCCCAGCTACCACTTATTCAAAAACTAATTTGTGATAGGAAACGACAAAATAATAGTTTTATGGTGAGGGCGAGGGCGAGTGCTCGACCACAATTATGACCGCTCAGGAGTGAGGGTAGACGTTGACCTCAACAATCCCTCCCTCAACGGCACACCTGCCGCGACTCCTGCTTGCGAACTCGCAAAACGCGTGTCCCGCGACTCAAACACCCGACCTACCAGGATCTCTGATACTATTTGTACGATCTTACACCCTATTGAGCGACCACTTATATCACTTGTAGGATCTTACACCCCATCTACCACTTATCACAATTACCAATTGGTTTTGAGATAAATGGTAGGTTTGGGGATAAGTGGTAGCTCAATAGAGCATAAGATCTTACACCTAACTTAACTGGGAGGTACCCGATGATGTCCCCATGATTGAGATCAACCCCGGCGACTACCTCATCGGATGAGTTATCGAGGGCTGGAGAGCAGAAGACGCCCTTATACGAGCAAACTTCTGGGCCATTCCAATTGGCGGTATAATTCAAGGGGTCTGAGTAGATGGCCTTCTTCCATGCTTGGAGTGCAGCATAGGCACATTTGAGCCTCTTATTCTTGAATGTTAACGTGATGTTGGCGTCGCAGTCGTAGTTTCCAGGGAGGTAACCATCCTTGGGCACAAGTGATAGGAGTAGGAGCTGGCGACTCGCAATGAAGGCGGCCTCGCCAATTGAAAGTGCAAAGGAGAAAGAGGTAAAATCAGGTCGAAACCAGGAAGGGCAAAGTAAAAAAAAAAAAAAAAACCATTAAAAAGTTATAAAATTTAAGAATTAATTACATAATAGGTAGCACTCAAAAGTGAAATTACATCACTTAGAAGTTAATGTTATAACCCTTGTCAACTACCACTCAAAAGTGAAATTATTGATTATTATTTTGGAACAAATAAATATATCCACTATTATATAATTATGAGCATGACCCATATTTAAAATCTAGATCATTCAAAAGGGGGTCCCACTAGCTTTATCTCGTCAAAAGGATTTACTTCATTCGGATTTATTCTAACACAGATAATCATAATTAAAACATAACTATTTTAGAATTATTTCTCCTCTTTCCTTTCTTCATTTTCTTTCTTTTATTTTCTTCCATCATTCTAATATTTCTCCCCTAGAATCTGCTATATTTTGTTCATTTTTTAGAATTTTTTTCTTCCTTCCTTTCCTTTCATCATTCTAATATTTCTTCCCCATAATTTGTAATTATTTTATTACTTTTTTAGAATAAAAAATTAAATTAATTAATTAATATTATAAAGAGGGGTCATCCATAGAAGATGACAGGGTCAGAAGGACATTAAATAGCCCCCCACCCCCAAAAACAAGATTCCGCCCCTGGGTAAAATACAAAAGGAAGAGGGAGATAGAAAGGATAAAGCAGAGCAGCCTGAGGCCTGCATATTTTAGGCGTTTTTGCCTCTTGGGAGAGGCCCAAGGATGCATGCAATAGGAGGGGATTTTGGGTAGAGGAGCAGAAAAATTGTTATAATTAATAAGAGAAGATTTCAAAAAAAAAAAAAAAAAAAATATGAAAGCGAAGGAATGGGTATATGGTTGAAGGGAATGCTTTCAAGTGTCCTCCTTTTCATATTTCTTTTCATATTTCAGTTTTTTTCTGTTATTGTTTTGGCCGTTGTGAGCTGTTATCGTCCAGATATGCCGTTTCGGAACCACCACAAGATGTAGTGAGGAAATGCCGACTGTCATTGTTTGACCAGAGTCTCATGAGGTGGGTGTCTAATTTTAGAGTCCTGACTTGTTTGAGGGCGTAATTCAAAGATTTTGTATCCTATAAATCCATCAACAAATCCCACCTTCAAAATCCAAGTTGATCAAAATCCTTCAATTAGAGTTGCACTTGCACCACAATCATATACATCGCATCTACAACTGATTATGCAACTTTTTCTCTTATTTGTATCATATAGACTCCAGCCTCTTTATTACAAATAAAACTGCCTTTTAAGGTGGAAAGTTGCATTAGGCATGCATGACTCTGATTGGAACCAATAATGTGAAAAGTGGTCTTGAGCAGTTTTAGTGTAATTAGGTGGGGCCCACTTATGGATTTATGGTTAGGGGCCCTTAGAAGATGGGGATTCTTAGTTTCAAAGGTCTAATTTACACGTGGCCCTGCCCTCCACATTGAACTCTTTTTTCATTCGGGGTGGATGCAATGGACCCAAATCTGGGTCCAAATGATAACTTGGACCCTGGACCCTGGACCCATACCATTTTTTTTCAATTTTTTTTCTTTTTTTCTGTTGCTCTGGTAGTAGTACACACCCACACACACAGGCTACCCAAAGTCCCTCTCCAATCCCTAGTTGTTTTATGAGGAGGGAGACTTCTAACCACTAAAAGCTATCAGTTGATTGGCCAGCTGTGCATTTATTTGAGACCCATTTTCACCCTAGTTTTACCTGGGCACATATGGCCAATACCAAGATTTGTTGATTGTATTAAAAAAAAAAAAATCTCAAACCACCACTCAACGGATCCAAACTCCCTTAACAGGAGCTACTGCAATTTTTTTTTTTTTTTGTCTTTTAATGTCCTGGTCTGCTTCAAGCCTCGAAACAATGGACTTGCTTGGTTAATGTAAGAATAATGTAACTATTGAATACAAGGCACCTACTATAAATGTGGAGTTCATCGGTCAGACTTGCACAATTCCACTGTATTAAAGAAGATTTATAATGAATTAGTTACGGAGCTTATTCAATGTTTTTGGCTTGTTAATGAGTATGGTTGGAAATAAAAAGTCTACATGGACAAACTTTTTGGCTAGAATTTTGGACAACCCCTATGATAAAAATAATCATAGGGGTTGTCCAAAATTCTAGCAAAAAAGTTTGTCCATGTAGCACTACTGAGTTGGAAAACTGTTTAAGTTGACTTTTGACTTTTCTGAGTTATTTCATTTTGACAAAGTAAAAATAGGAGAGATTCCACCGAGTCATCTCATTTAATAAGCGTATTTAATTTTAAATAATTATAATTTATTTATAAGTAATTGTGTAGTAATTTGAAACTTATATTTGTTATTTTACGTTTAATATTTGGACTAACAAGTTATGTAATATGTAATTTTTTCATTTTCTCTATTGTTGTACTTTTCATGTTGTAATTTTCATGAACTCCTCTTATGTTGGGGTATCCTTGACATAGTCGAAACTGCGCGAACTACTGCGGGATTAAATTGATGAGCCATACGATCAAATTATGGGAGAGAGTTATTGAGAGAAGACTAAGAAAAACAACAAACGTTTCAGAGAATCAATTTGGTTTCATGCCTGGGAGATCAACCATGGAGGCTATCTTTCTCCTGAGGAGGTTAATGAAACAGTATAGAGAAGGTCAGAGATATTTACATATGGTGTTCATTGACTTGGAGAAGGCCTATGACAGGGTTCCTAGGGAAATTCTTTGGAGAATTCTAGAAAAGAAAAGAGTGTGTGTCGCTTATATTGAAGCGATAAAGGATATGTATGATAAAGTCGTGACATCTATAAGGACGACTGACGGCGAAACTAAGGAGTTTCCTATCACGATTGGTCTACACCAAGGCTCAGCGTTAAGCTCGTACTTGTTTGACCTAGTTATGGATGAGATTACAAGACATATCCATGATGAGGTGCCGTGATGTATGCTATTTGCAGATGACATTGTTTTAGTGGATGAGATGAGAGAATGAGTGAATGCTAAACTAAAATTGTAGCGGAAAACATTAGAGACAAAAGGGTTTAGGCTAAGTCGATGCAAAACGGAATATATGGAATGCAAGTTTAGTCAAAGTATGACACCTGGTAACATAAAAGTAAGTTTGGGCACACAAAAGATTGTAGAGAAAGAAAACTTTAGGCACCTTGGATCTATGGTGCAACAGGATGGGGGGATTGATACTGATGTAAGTCACATGATTCAGGCCGGGTGGACCAAATGGAGGAGTGCTTCGGGGTTTTGTGTGATCGGAAAGTCCCCCTCAAGGTTAAAGGAAAATATTATAAGGTGGCGGTATAACCAGCGTGGTTATATGGATCAGAGGTTGGGCAGTAAAGCATAATCATGTCAAGAAGATGGAAGTTGCGGAGATGAGAATGCTAAGATGGATGTGCGGGATCACAAGGAGAGATAGGATTAGGAATGAGGAGATTATGAGCAAAGTAGGAATAGCAATGAGAGAAAATCGACTGAGGATGGTTCGGCCATGTTAGAAGGCGTCCAACGGAGGCACCTGTTAAAATGTGTGAAAGTATGGAGATTGCCAGGAGTAGGAGAGGGAGATGGAGACCCAAGAGAAGTTGGAAAGAAACTATTAAATATGACATTGCCTACATGGATCTAAACGGAGTATATGTCCCTAAACAGATTTGATTGGCGTCGTCAAATCTATATAGCTGACCCCACCTGGTGGGAAAAGGCTTGGTTTGGTTGTACTTTTCATGCATATATAAATTTATTAATTTGAATTGATTATTATAAATGCATGTAAATAAATATATTTTTATATTTTATAACTATTGAATTTATTTTTAAATATTTATAAAATTATCTTTTAAAAAAAACACGATCCTCTCCTGTCTCCATGTTGGCTCTATCCAAGTCATTTATTATTATTATTATTATTTTTTACATGGACAAGTCGAGACCGAATCACAGGTTTCCTACCTTGGTCATGAAAGTACATGCCATATCAATTACGTTAGCATGGCCACATTTCCATTTGATGATTAATCCAGCAGTTGGGCCATATATCTAGGCGGATTGTGGTTGTTCTACTCAAGGTCTCTTTATAATGCGACATCAACAGCTGTAGCCACATTTCTATTATGAGGTATGTAATAGGCCCGCTCTTACTGATCTTAAACTTGAGAGTATATCAATCAAGGGGATGAGATTCATCTTAAACACACACTGTGGTGGGTCAACTCTAGACCTCTTTTTTTCTGCCCAATCCTCACGAGTAGGCATATGTATTAATAGTACTTGGTACGGTAGCGAAGAAGAAGAGGAAAAGCTGCTTGAAATGGATATGGAGAAACGGAGGGAGAAGCGCGGCGTCAAGGCTTGGTTGCAACAGGGAATGGAAGTCGAAGTAAAGAACGACGAGGTCGGCCTCGAGGGTTCCTGGTACGAGGGCACCATAATCCGATGCCTCCGAAAGAAGAAGAGAGTAGCAGTTCAATACCGAAACCTGATCCATGAGGAGAACGAGACGACGCCCTTGCGAGAGGTCATCAACTGTTCATTTCTAAGGCCACGCCCTCCCACTGTTGAGGAGCCTCTAGTGCTGGAACTGAATCAGAGAGTGGATGCTTTTTATTTGGATGGTTGGTGGGTGGGTTACATTGTGAAGAAGAGCAATGCAAAAACAACATCTTCTTCTTCTTCTTCTTCTACAAGATATGTGGTGTTTTTCCCTGATTCCAATGAGGAGATCGAGTTTGAGCGGTCGCAGATGCGACTTCATCAGGACTGGGATGGAGTGAAATGGGTTGCTGCTGCTTCTGGCTTTGCTTCTAATAAGGTATCTATATCTATGTGGTGTTTTTCTTTTTTATTGGTTTGGTGCTTCTTTGGGCAACCAGATATATGCTTTGGGTGTTTTTGTTTTAGCTGTGTTTGGATGATTGTATAGAAAAAAAAAAAGATAAAAAAGAAGGAAGTAAAACATGTGGTAAGAAATTTGCATACAAACACCTCTTCTTCTTCTTCTAATTTTCTTTTATGGAGTACATTTTCCAATGAAACAGAGGCTAAATAACCAAACAGAGGCTAATTATTATTATTATTTTTTTCCTTTTGAGGCACATGGATTAGGTCAATGGAGTACCTGTCTTTCACCTATTACCAAGGGTTTTGGGAATTTTCCCTCATTTGTGTGATGCATCAGGTCTATGTTCTACTTCGTTCCGTCTATCAGTCCCATCCGTGCTTTGGGTTCTTACTTGTGAGTCTCTGAAGTGTAGGACATTTTGATGGGTGCAGATTCGCGTCTTGGGTTGAATTTCTCTGCTTCCAGTAGAGCTTTTCTTTATTGCACTTTTGATGGGAAGCCCTTGAATTGACACTGTTATTACAAAGTTCAACTACGAGTCCATAAATCTGAGTATGTTTGCATAAATGTGATCATCATTAGCGTGTCACTAGTACTGCCTGGGCCGAACTTATAAGTTTTATGGATTAGTGGAAAAGATAACCACTCAAGTTTGCCCTGTATCAAATATAATTTGCCATGATACCTTGCCTATTTTAAAGTATCCCTGAGCATGGTAGACTCATTGCATATGGTACCCAGATAAGGCATGGATATAGCAGGGACATGTCATGTATATGGCAGGGATGAGGCTTTTACACATAAAATGTAAAGTATAGGATGCGAATATGCACGATAGGGTACATTGCTTAACTCATAGCCACTTGGCTGGCATATAACTGGATCAACTCATCCATAGTCTTAATAGCCCATGCCTGAAAAAAAAGGAACGGGCTCCTAATATTGTTAACCGTAGGAAGTCACATAATGACCATATTTTATTATCCATTCAGCAGATGATTACATACAATTTACAGGCCTTCATAGTTGAGGTGCAGTTCAGAGCAAAAGAGTGACCAATGGGTAACTTGGTCATTTATGTACCTATGCAGGAAAAGGAAGTCATGCTGATGCATGGTCTGGATGACAAACCGACAGGAAGCGATGGGATGCATACATAGCAATTGTTGTAGAAACATTGATACTTGATATACAAATCACATACCTATGTTTTTTATCACCTAAAACTAATTCTATTGTCTCATTCATGTTGTCCGTACTCCGTATTGGGCTTGAACTCTATTGAATACATCGATACCTTTTTGAAAAATAGTGAAAATAAAATAATCGCTTACAACTTTTTAAGTACGATTGCTTAAATGCATGCTTCTGACTTCTGAGAACATGTCATATATTTGTTGCCCAGTGACTTATAAGGGGTGCAACTTGAGCAGGCTGGGCAGAGTACTAACTGAGTCCAAGTTCTTCTCAAATCTCATGTGGGTAAGCCTAGACGCCACGAAATCCGAAGGCCAACATTGATTTGAGTGCAATTTGGGCTGACTTGGGCATCAACACTGATGGCTAAATTCAAAGGAAGGTGGAAAAACCTTAAAAAAAAAATTAACTCTTTTTGTGATATATTGCCCCCATCTATATATGGCCGAATTATTCCAATTAAAATGAAAATCTTACAAAAGAAAACCCCTAAAAATTCCTTGTTTTGGTTTTGCTTCAAACTAAAATGTTTCTGCTGATTTGGAATTTTGGTGATCCTCAGAGTTCTTTTATGGAAAAATATAAGAAAAATATAGAAAATTTAAATTTAAAAATAACAAAATTATCTGCACTTGATTCATTCTATAAAATAAAAAAATGTAATATGTTATTTCTACATGCCTTTAATACGTTATATGTGTGTGTGACAATGTCAATTTAGACATACATTGTCATCTTTTCTCTTGGACGGTAACACAAGATCTCAACCCATAAGACATGTAATTTATTAACCATGCTACAATACTGTCAAAATGGACTGAAATTCAGAACTAATTCGTTTTCAGTTGTTTTTTGGCTCAACCAGTGGTCCAAACCAAATTGTTCTGCCATTTCGGGCAAATCAAATTGAAATTGACTTTCATGCAGCCGCTACACATTTATGTAATTCAGGGCCCAGGTTGCGCATCTGGCTCTGAGACTGAGTGACTTGAGTTATGCAAGGACTTCAAAGTCTTGGGCCGAGTGTGAGCAAACCCAACACAATTTGCATTTCATGCAGGCTGGGATATGCAGGCTAGGGGTTGGCCTGGCCAAAGTTGCATCCGTAGTATGTTTAGAATTAATGAGATGAGGCAATTTTTTTTTCTTGTGTACACTACTTATGTTGTTGTGGCTTGCCCATAATTCAGTTGAGGTACAACACTTTCAGTGATATTTTAATTCTTTGGGTTGTTGCTTTCAAATCTTCCCGTATTTTTCCAGTATATAAAGTGAATGCACATTGTATGCTCGAAGAGGGAAAGTTGAGGCTATCCTGTAATGTTGAGTATCCATTCTGGATTCAGCTATGTTTTTTGTTTAATGGTTTTGATTAAGTTTACCATTTTGGTCATCAGCATTCGTGATTTTTGGTGCTGATTATATAGTTTATGTCTATTTTGATACCTTTTCCCTTTGGCTATTTCCAATTGATAATACATGAACATCCATTGTCATACAAAAACAAATGAAATGGGAGTGCAAACTTACTTTCTACTACTTACCATAACAGCAGCTTTTATAATTATAACTGCTGCTGCTGTTACTACTGCTATTATTGTCATGTGGCTCAGGCCTGTCATTGCAGGTAATGATTGGGTCCTGAATCGGTTGCAGAATCTGCCTTTTTTGTAGATTTTGTTAGTTGAACTTACTGGTTCCATGTTATGATCTTATAGCACAGTTTAAACTTCATTATCTCCAGTGCATCTCTTTCTGTTTTCAATTGAATGTTTTCATGACCCATCTACTTTGTGTTTGATCACATGTACTTCAATCTAGTTAGTACGTCTGTACTTGTATCCCATCTATGATACCCGGATACTTGTACAAGCCCAACGTATCTGTATCGGACCAATAAGATACTTGTATTGGTACCCGATACTGCACCGATACTTCTACGGTATAAGTTTAGCATTTCCTACTTAGCAAGTCCATTATTTCATTTAGTTCTTTAAATTTTCTTACTTCTCAACTTAGAAAATGTTAGAGAGGAACATAAACCACGATAATTTCATTAATTCTAATGTGATCTAAAGGAAAAAAATAGGACACCCATATCCGTATTTGTGTCCTAAATTTCCAAAAGTGTAGAGTCGTATCCCCGATCCCCATATCCATGTCCGTTCCTATGTTCGTATCTGGTCATCATAGTATCTCATCACTTTAAATCCTGATAGGTGAAAAAGAACCTGAAAGCAATATCCTTCTTGCTTATAGCTGCATCCTGTTCAATTTTACGGCTGTTCAGAGAGAAGATACTAGAAGTCCAGATCCTGGTATTCAAAATAAATTAGAGCCTCCATTGTTTGTTATACCTTTGTCTCATAGTTGAATAGATACTGATTAACAGCACAAAAAGCTTGCAGATCTAAAGCAGTGCGAAGGTTAGATATCAACTTAAGGACTAATGATAAAAACTGTGGGGAACCTGAAGTTACAATTGCTGTTAAAGAAGATCTTGAACAGAATTTTTGTTACGCAGCTGTCACTCCATGATGGTAGTGCTATCATGGAAAGGAAGAGGAGATCAATGGAGGCCTCATGCCCAAAGCTTCATCGATAAACTTGAAGATACCTTCACATGAAAAGGGCCACCAATTTATACTGTTTTCAAAATAAAATAAAAATCCCAAAAAGCTACCAAGGCTGATTGGCCCTTATGCTGTATATGAATTTATTCCCTAAAGCATTAAAATCCTAAATCTAGTCAGAATCATTTATTTATTGAAAGTAAATCTTCCTTGTCTCTAACTAATAGGGAATGAAGGCCTCAAAGAGGGATTTGTGCAACTTTGGTTTTGCACAAATCCCCATAGAATTTACTCGATGCATTCTTATGGTGGGTCCCTTGTGGGCCCCCCTATTATGTGCTTGTCTCATTCTCCAGGGGTTGGGGAGGGTATTAACCTCAGGTTTGTAAAGTTCTTCAATGGTGTGCATAAATGTCAACATTGAGGTTATAGAAGACTTTAGTCGAACATCAGATCGAGCACGATTGAATGCAAGGCTAAAACCAAGGAGATCAGCCACATGCAGGATTACAATCAAGGATTTGGCCCAATCCTTTACAAGGTTACAATCAAGGAATTGACCCAATCCTTAGTAGATGTTTTTGAGAAATTAGATGTGCAGATTTCTTGTATTACTGTGCGTAATTACCTTGTATTATCGTGCAGTACTGTAGTTACTTTTATTTTTTGATCTCTTCATATCTTCAATATAGCCAATCTTGTGTGGACACTATATAATACATGTGGGCGTTTAATTGTATAAGGTTTCAAAGAGAGAGTTTGTAATTGTATTAGAACTCATAGCTCTTTTTAATATAAATAAAGAGGGTTGCAAGCATCATTAAGCATTTTTCCCACCATCTCGTCTAGTTAGAGTGCCATTCGCAATAGATCCTAGCGCAGATCGAGCCCCATCAGTATGGTGGTTGACTGCCCCATTTGACCAATTTCATATCCTTTTGTTGCTTTCCTAGTAACCACATTGGTTTTTCTATTTTAAAAAGGATTCTTGAATCAGTGAGAATGAGACTGCTATTTAGCTAAGAATTTTTGAATGAGTGAGAATGAGACCTTTATTTAGCTAGCGTGGCGCAGGGAATACAATTGTTAAGTTGAAGCATGCTGATTCAATTTAGAATTTCTGCAAGGTGATTTGAGCATCTAAGATTACTATTTTCAGTTTATGGGACTTCCTTTTTGTTATGGATCATTGGTTTGTGCAACAATTTTAGAAGATCCCAAAGGGGTTCTCACAAAAAACCCACCTTGCGCAAATCCCTCCGCGAGCACAATTATTTCCTAAATGTTGTAAATGTGGATTTTTTTTTAATGGCGTTGTAAATGTGGATTTAGTTATGCTTTAATAAGAATCTTGTTGTTGTTGTTGGTGGTGGTGGTGTTGTTCCATGGGAAGGACTCTGACTCACACTCTCATGCCCCTAACCAGTTTAGCGATAGCTGTTGGGGACCTTTTAAAACCTTATTAACTAATTATTTAAGGGTTGATATCTAATTGTTGTGGATGGCTCGTGGAATAAAATTTAGGGCGTTGGTGATCTCGTGGGCAAGATTGCCCATGGGTTTCATGCATGGGAGCCTAGCGAGTTGTATTCAGACTCTTGTTATGGGGATTGGTTAATTGGGATTTTTAATCATAACAAGAATATTCGGTTAGTTATAATATTAATATTTTACTTCGCACATAAGAGTTTATTCACCGAATTGAGATAACTGAAGAGTTTTTTGTTTTTGTTTTTTTCTTTCCTTTTCCTTTTGTGGATGCTTTCTTTCTTTTGTTTTCTCTTGGCAGGAATGGATATGGACATGGGTATATGGAACGGATATGGACACAATTATACAACTATCCTATCCATAACATGAAATTCGCCGGTGCTCCTGTGCGGATGTATCAGTACGGTGCAAGACAACTAGTGGGGCTTACCTGTGGCCCCACATTATTAAAATCTTATATAGTGGTTCTGGGTAGTCCCATCTGGATTTTTTTACCCTCCATCTTGGCAATGACTGGCCCCTAGGTGGGCTCCATTGCGTGTCTCACGCGGTCTTTTGTGTGAAACATCCGCACATGAGCCTCGCCCCATGAAATTTCATATTTTACTTTAAGATCTTCATAGAAGAGTACTAATCACAGTTACTAATACAACTATCCTATCCATAACATGAAACTCGCTGGTGCTCTTGTGGGGATGTCTTAGAGCGGTGCAAGACAACTAGTGGGGCTTACCCGTGGCCCCACATTATTAAAATCTTATATAGTGGGTAGTCCCATTTGGATTTTTTGACCCTCCATCTTAGCCATGATTGGCCCCTAGGTGGGCTCTATTGCGTGTCTCAAGCGGCCTCATGCTGAAACATCCACGCATGAGCACCACCCCATGAAATTTCATATTTTACTTTGACATTTTCATAGAAAAATGCTAATTTTGTTTGTCAGAAACATTTCTAAATTAATGATCTCATTGTTTACTTTCTTCTCCAACATTTTTTTATGTTGAAAAGTAAGAAAATAGTTTAAAGTAATATGAAATAATGGACTTAGTGCAATCGGATATGCTAAACTTGTACCCAAAAGTATCATGTAGTATCAAGTACCATCACAGGTATTGTATCTATTAAGTAGTTAGTTTGCCGCACCTTTAATGCCTTGGCATTTTGGGTGTATTGGTTAGCAACTTGAGATGGTATTAGAGCCAACATGCACTGGGTTCGAATCCGTGTAGGCAAAAAATGCCCCATGCCCGCATCTTGTTTGCAGGCGCATGTGGGCATGGCAAAAAGGCCCCATGCCACGTCTTGTGCGGGCGTGTGCCTTGAGTCCGGGTGTTAAGGTAGTTTGCCTCACCTTTAATGCCTAGGCATTTTGGGTGTATTGGTTTGCAACTTGAGAGTTATCCATCTGGTAGTTTGCCTCACCTTTAATGCCTAGGCATTTTGGGTGTATTGGTTTGCAACTTGAGAGTTATCCATCTGATATAGGTGCATACAAGTATCTAGGTATCATAGGATGAACCTGATATTGTGTGCAAAATTCAACCTAAACATCCTTGCAATAGTCAACAAGTAAGTTCCAGGCCTCACCTTTCCACTGTGAACTATGCAAAACATTTCTTCCTTTGGCATTTTCAAGCGATCTTCCTCGCAATAGTCAACAAGTAACTTCCAGGCCTCACCTTTCCACTATGAACTATGCAAAACATTTCTTCCTTTGGCATTTTCAAGCAATCTTCCTCAATCTTCTGCTAGAGCCATAAACAAGAACAGTGAGAAGCGGTCTCCTTTGTTTCTTTTTAGAGGTTTTGAACGTTCAAGATGAAGATCAGTTTACTGGAGAACCAAAAAAAGATGAATTGGAAGTGCATTCTTTTACTGATGAACTCGAAATGGTACCAAATCCCACACGATTCAGCATATATTTTACCACATTCAATTACTTGTAACTGTAAATTTGTCCCTTGTAAAAAAAAAAAAGGAACTCAAATAAGAACTGGTGGCTTTATTTTCCACGTCACTTGAATGAACACAATGATACCCTCATAGCAAGGATGCCATTAAAAACTTAATTTTTCTGTCGCATTCGCCGTGAGAAGCTTTCATAAGAAAATGGGCTTTCAATATTGTAAACAATAATCAAGGATGACTGTACCATATCAACAAGAATCATGGTAGAACTCATATGCTGATGTGTTTGAGAAGGATGTAGGAACAATGCGTATTTCCTGAAGTTTGTTTTAGCAAATTGTTACAAATGAAGGCTAGGGTGAGCTGATTTTAAATGATTGCACTATAAAGTAACTGCTTTATGAATATAGTTAGTTCTCTTGTATTATCATGTTTTTCTAGTGGGTTGTTTGTTATGCTCCCTGCAAACATTACATATTTGAACTAAATTTTCATCCGTTGAAAGAAATGCTTATATGTCATTGAAGGATTTAGAAAGTAGATATTCAGTTGGTGACGAAGTTGTGCAAGCTGGTGATGTTGCTGGACAAGCAAATGCTGCCATGGAGATTTCTACATCACCAGATAGCAGGGATAAAGCCAAGGGGAATTCATTGGAGTTGTCAAAGCGGCTGACTAGTGATGAGCACAAGTCATTGTTGCCTCAAAAGAAGTCAAAGAAAGAACCAACAGAAGGCATCTCAAGTCCAACCGCATTCCAGGAGGCGACATTTGGTGGTGAAACCCTCAGGGAGGTATATTGTGATTTTGTCTTTCAATTCATATGATTGTAGAAATGAACTACTCTAATTCTTTCTCAATGATTGAATACTTTGCTCAGAGGTTGAGTCAATATCAAATTAGTAATTCACCTAACACCCAAGTACAATCGCGAGTGAAGATGCTTGCCCATAGAAGGAATCCCTTAATTTATTCTGTAAGCCTTATAACTTAACCCTTTTGCATGAAAATGTTATTTCAACCACTTATCTTATTAGTGAGTTGGTGTTTCTTGTAGAGGGCAAAACAACAGCAAGCCAGGAACTGAAGGTGGGTTGTCATTTTCTCCGTTTATTGGCTGTTATTTTCTGTTGCTAAAATTTACTCTCTTCACAACAATCTATAGGAATTATGCATAAAGCATTGTATGGTGGAATGAGTGAAGCTGTTTAATAGATTACCCGATGAATGAAGGTGAAATGCATGTGGAAAGGGTTGACGGTGAAATGCACCTGGAAAGGGTTTCATGGCAGTCTCCATCGGTTGTGGATAGAATGGGCATGCTCAATGACTTGGCAATACATCTAAGTTGAGGTTCCTAATCATTGATGTTTTTGCAGGTGACCATAAAGTTCACAAAAACCGCAAGGTTAAAAAGCCCAATAAGGTTACAAAGCCCGAGGAACAGCTAGGCAATGTGGGGGACGAGCAGTTGAATGAAATGCTTCGTGCGTCACAAACTGAGCCAGTCACTCCAGTAGGTTTATGGGATAAGGATTTGCAAACCCAAGGGAGGACCTCTGTCATCAGGTTGGAGAAAATTTCCAATGAAGCTACTCAGAATGAAGGAGATGAGATTATTCATGAGGAGCAGCAGATGAGTCTTCATCAATCTTCTGGGGATCACAATGAACAAAGAAAAGTGGAAAAGGCAAATGCTGTTGATCCTTCCTGCAAGGAACTTTCGCCGTTGCCTTTTGTCAAGAGCTCTCCCATGTGGAACATGGTGGAATCTGATGTAGTATTCAATACAATTCCACAAAGCCCGCATTTCCAACCACTTGAGCAGTGCTCTGAGGTGCTTCGTGAAGGGATGGCTATAGGACAAATGGTCGCTTTTGCCAATGTGGCAGATGCCATATGCAAATTGCATCTTGGTGATCATAGGAGTGCTTTTGAAAATATGCTCAACGACCTTGCTGAATTGGAACGGCACGGTTTCAATGGTCAGCCTCTACGAGCTCGCATAGAGCGACTGTTATGGTTAAAAGATAACCTTCTGCAATCTGAGGACAAGTTGGTTAAAGCAGAAGTGCAGATCCGTGGGCAACAACGTCAAAAAGATTATCTGAACACAGAAAATGACACACTCAATAGGGACATTGCGATATTACAAGAAAAAAGAGCATCAGCTATAGAGACGAGGAAGAAGACTGAAGCAAACATTGAGCGGCTGCGGCAGGAGGTGCAAAAAGTGAAGGAATCTTCTCGTCTTGCCAAAGAGGACTTTAAGGTGGTGGCCGCAGCTCCTTGGAGTGCTTTCCGCCCTTAAAAATACCTGTTATCTCTTCTCTTTTGCTGTTGGCAAGCATCTTGTGCACTGGAGTTAAGATCAGGGGACTCTGCAGCCATGTATAGGTCATCAGCCTCATCTACTTACATAGTATTAGGGGTAAATCTATCAACTATGATCTCCACTCAGTAGTCTAGTTGTAGCATAGCTCCCATTATTAGGATCCACTCTAGAAAGGTATGCACATATTTAGATTACATATATGGTCCAAATGTCATTATCCATGATTTCAGATAGATGCCTGGTCTTAGTTGTTGGTTATTTGATGGTTGTGATTACCAGATTAACGTGTTGCTCGAACTGGCTGCAAATCATGGCCTTTCAAGTACTTATGTCGTTGAAATGGGCCTCAGATTTTGTAGTGTTTTTCAATTGAATTTGCTTATATCTCATGACCCATGTCTTCATCTATAATTCCGTCCAAGTTTTGCTTATCTATGTTTCTTTTGAATTACGGCCTCCTGAAAATACTTGGGCCCACAACAATAGTAACATGGGCCCACGTGTATATTGTTATCAAATTACAATTTAGGAGCAGGGCCCATCCATTATGAGTTTAATTTGTTATTGTTTGTATTATTATATGGGCCCTCATCTCCTAATATATATATCATCCTATTTACTTGATTATTATTTTTTGTTTCTTATTATTTTAATTCTAATTCGTGTGGTGTGGATGGTTCCTGAAGCTGTGTGGGTCCATGATGGTCGATATATGATTTTAAGTGATTAAGTGATCGTGGTCATTTGATCTGTTCTAGTAAAAGCATGATTAACATATCCAGACGTAAATGTTAATGTACTTATTTTGTGATCACATTCCCTATGAATTGAAAATGAAATTTAAAGGAGTGCTACGCAAGTGATGGGGCCTGTTTCTTTGTAAGAATTTATGATAGGAATACCCGTTGTCTCGGAATTCTAAAAATCCTGCCACAAAGAGGACATTTGCCTACTTTGTAGTAAATTCCGGGGAAGTTACTGTATGGAGGCAGGCATCCATTGAAGGAGTATTGAAGTTGCAAGTAATGATAAGGGGTCTATGGTGGAGATCTAGACTTCACTTTGGGGCATAATAGTGAATAATTTTACTACTTTTTATCATTTTCTTCGTAGAAAAGCACTCGCATCAAAAGATGAAAATAGTGTTTTGAAAAAAAAAAAAAAAATACATTCTACTTTTCCTTTCCATTTCCCAAAAAAAAAAAAAAAAAGTTGCATAAATGTACCTTTAGACGACTAGGACAAGGGTAGAACCAAGGAAGGGCAAGGCAGAGGCCATGGCCTTGAAATTGTGTTGGAACTTCTAGTCTTTTTGCATACAGCCACCTAATTTTTTTAAGGGTATGTGTCTTGTTTGTAGAAATGGAAGCTTGCAAACAACTTTTTCTTTTTCCTTTTTTAATTTCTGTAGGACACCTTTTCATTATTGAAATGTTTTTTGTGGGATTTGAGAAAATCCGGTTAAAAGGATATTTTTCTTTATAAAAAACTGTTTCCACCAAATAATGAAAAAGCAAATTATGGCACACATCGGACGCTTTTCCTTTTCTCTAAATGGAAAACATGGTACCAAATGAACCCTTCTAACAAAATTCTCGTGTACTTCTGCAGGTGATACCTTGGATCACTTACCCCTCTTCTCTTCATTGGCAGTCATATTTTCAAGTGGGCTCATGTTACACACGAATAGCCCTAATTCGATTGGGATTCACTTCAACATTGGCAAAAACCCATTTATAAATCTTCAAAATGTCTACTTGGACATACTTTTTGGCATGAATCTTAGACAAACTCCTATGTTACCCCTTGAATATCAGTGATATTCAAGGGGTAAAATAGGGGAGTGATATTCAAGGGATAACATAGGGGTTTGTCCGTCCAAGATTCATGCCAAAAAGTATGTCCAGGTAGCATTACTTATAAATCTTTAATCATAAGAAAGAATATTTACAATACACATCCTCAAAGAGCCAACATCCATGGTGCTACAAATTTATAAAAGTGATACTACCCTTTTCAATCCAAACCGCTTAAATGCAAATTTCACTCCAAGTCAGCGTTATACCCACTACCAAATTATCATAAACTAATGCGATTCAATCAATCTCCTCCTTAATTTCAGTAACATTTCAAAAAAGACAAAAAAAAAAAAAAAAAAGAAGATAATTGAGTGTGAGGTAGTAAGTAATGAGATAGATACTGATTCAAAGTAGCAGGAGCGGTCACATTTAAAAGATTTGGATTTCAAATAATAAGATAGATTGCACCAACGCGTCCTTGAGAAGGAAAAGGACATGCAAACGACAGTTGTGGTTGCCACATTACAAGCTCGAAAGTCCCACGAGAGCCCACCTTGTATGCATTGATACAGAAAAATATATTTAGAGGTGACAATCCAGGTTAATGGAAGAAGATTAATCACTTGTGACCAATCAGCTAAGTAAAATTAGCATAAGATAATGGTCTGTCACAAGTGGTTCCCATCCAGTCCATGATGATGTCAACAGTCAACATCGAGGCTAACTAGATTGACAAAATTGAACCGTTCAACTTATTTGAATAGTTTTAGATTTAACCGAGCTCGAATTTTCAATCCAATTTTGCTTTTACATTAATCCTGACAGCAAGATCCATGTATGAGCAGGATCAGATATTCATCTATCCAGCAGTTCATTAATAAATAGAAAGTCAAATTTAGTTTTGGCTTATGTGAGATCTTTCTGCTAGCAACCATTGATTTTAGAGGATTTAACTAGAAAAATCCCCTTAGACTTGTCAAAGCCAAAAAATGCCATCAATGTCTTATAAAGACCATAGTGATCACAGGAGCTCTGTTTGCTTTTTTTTTTTCCCCTCTGAGCGGGGGATATCCTTGCTCCTTTTATCGTTCTTCTCCCATCTTCTTCTCCCTTTCACAACATTCAAGCTCGACCACCCATTGGATCAAAACCCTAATCCTTCTTACCAACACTAACGAAGAAGAAGAGACAGAAATTTGTCTAGCTTCATCTGGAAAAGGTGGCGAACCTTCTCCCTAAGCAAACCACAGCACTAAAACAGAGTGCCCAACTAAAAAGATGGTCCAGATCCATCATCCAAGTGCACCAGTCACCAATTTGTACTCCATAGGGGGGTCAATTTGTACTCCACCCCCACCATTTTTCCTCTTTCTTCTTTGCAATGTATATGTACTATTGAAATTGATGATGGTGATTATATTAGAGAGAGATATGTACTATTGAAATTGATGATGGTGATTATATTAGAGAGAGAGAGAGAGAGAGAGAGAGAGAGAGAGGTGGATAATGTAAGGGAGAAGGGATAAGTTGTAACTGCGACGGTCGCTTTGTTTTTATTTCCATCGGTAAACAAATGAAAAGAGCTAACTAAAAAAATTAGCACACTGACAAAATTCATTTATTATAACCTCATTATGAGATCCAAGCAGACATGTAGCCATTTATATATGGGTTTAAGATAGATAACCTAGCATGTGATACAAACTGACAAGTCGTCATTTATTTAGGTCTAGGATAGTAGCAAACAAAGCATGGACTGCTTGTTATGGGGCCACCCAGAGCTGGGCCTGGAGATAATCAATTACTTTCTTGTCCACTTGAAAGGTCTTGGCTAAAACATAGTCGGAGATGGGCGGCATCGATCCAAACACTGTATTACCAATGGTGGTAACACCTGGGTTCTGACTATTAAGGCTGGCAATGGCTACAGCAGGTATGTGGCCAATATTGGCCTGGAAATGAATAAATCCTTGTGGGAAGGCAAACACATCTCCTTTTTTAAGGATCTTACTTATGAGAGTGTTGTTGTTCTGGTTGGAAAGGACAAAGCCCGCGTAAACCGTCCCTTCGAGTACCTGTCAGCATCTCTGAAGCACGTGGATGGATGTGGGGAGGGTTCACTCCATTAAGCGCATAGTCTATGCGGACCATGGAGATGCCAAGAGTGTTGAGTCCCGGCATCTCGGTTACAAACACTTTGGTCACATTAATCCCAAGTTTGTTCGCTGTGTTGCCCGGTTTGTCTAGGCCTGTGAAGAAGAAATCGCCTGCTATGGGCTGCTTTATGGCTTTGCAAACGAACCCATTTACTAACACTGCAAAATCAAATTGTAGCCATTGTATTATATCCAAGCAAAAGTATTGAATTTGCATGAACAACTTAGCCCAACTAAAATAAAATGCAATGCAAAACCTTTTGAGTTTAGATCGGCAACACAAATGTCCTGTAAAGGACTGGGATCGTAGGCATAAACAAGTGAGGAAGAGATGAAAATAATGAGAACCACAATCATCTTCATTGTCTTGAAGTGAATTAGATGAAGATGAGATGCTTGGAGATGAGAATTAAGTATAGACAGACCCATATATATATATATATATATAATATATATCTATAAAGGGAGATGCCTGGCTAGTGGAACATGACTGGATGGTAGGCATAAATAAGTGAGGAAGAGATGAAAATAAAGTGAACCATAAGGATGTGAACAATCAATAATCTTCGTTGTCTTGAAGTGAAGATGAAGATGAGATCCTTGGGGTTGAGAATTAAATATAGAGACAGGCCCGTATATATACAAGGAGATGTCTGGCTAGTGGAACATGACTGTTCCTGACGTCATGGTATTATTTTTAAGTTGGTATCTACCATGCAGCAGCGCTGCATCTGGCTAGTGGAACATGACTGTTCCTGACGTCATGGTATTATTTTTAAGTTGGTATCTACCATACAGCAGCGCTGCATCTTAGTACGATGAAGCGCTTGGCATGTGCCAGTGGGTGGGGCCACTTTCAAAACATTCAATCCGTCCATCGTCTTTTACACACATCATTTTCCTTACATACATAATTTCAAAGTATTTTTTGTGGGGCCTATCGTTAGATTGACACATTGATTTTAAATATGTGCCCAACTTCTATTTCTATAATTTAGTTAATCTAACAGTGTGCATATTGTTGATTTGAATAATATTTTATATGTACATCCCACAGTGGGTGTTAGATCTAATGAATAGATTGGATTTCTTAAGGGTGGGCTCCACATATTTGCATATGCCGGTATGATGCAGCGCCGCTCTATGATAGCTTTGCCCTATTTTTAAATGTAATAATAAATGCTACTCTGACAATTTATTCTGAAATCCACTGTCATTCTCAAATCCATTTTTTACGTCACTTATAGTCTTCGAGATATCATGCATGAGAACTGGGCCCATTTAGATTTAAAACGAACTATTATTGTACTAACATATTTGTCTCAATGCCAATAATGTCTTTAATTTTATAGTAGTAGCAACTAGCTTCCATCTTTAGGTAATGAACAAAATCATCAAAGAGATCTAGTAGTTGTTCAGTTGTTAGTTGTTGTAGCTGCTCTGATTTTATTCTAAACAATATATTTGCGGGGACAGAGTTTGGAGGGTTAGGATCTTCCAAATTCCAATATTTAAAGGAATACCGCGGTAAACCCATCACATCATTGGTCAATAGCTCCTCATGTAACCACTCCCATGCTTCAACAACCATTACATGTTCTAAATATTTTATACTTCCTATCCTTCATAGGTCTACAGTCCACAGGAGCAGCTTGTTTTTTAATTTCTAAAACATTCACATGTTCTAACCTATTTGCCCAGTTCCATCCCAATTTTATTTTTTCCCGTCTCTTGAGTTGATGTTTGTAGTGACAGGCACTAGGTCATTTCATTCTTTTTATTTTTTATTTTACGAGCTTTTGTATATACCCCCTAAAGGTTTATACAGTTTTTAAGTTAGCCCTTGTGGTTTGACCATTTAGTAATACATTCTTACCTTTTCGTTTTTATACTTTTTACGTCAATCACCGTGAAGTTTGTGTCAAATGTTAATTAAAATGATAGCTTTGCCCTTGAGTCAATTTAACAAAAATGAGTATGTCATTATTTACAAAAAAAAAAGAGAGAGAAAAAAACCATTATTTTATTCTAACTCCCAATTGTTTCTCTTTCAATAACTTTATTGTGCACACGATGCCTAATCATGTGTTTTGAAACTTTCATCAATTCAACATTGGGTCGTGCGTGGATTGAGTCCATTATAACCATTTATAAGCACTGGTTGTTGATTGTCTTATGATTAATTTGAATTTAATGAAATGAGTTATGTTTTGATAAAAATGGATTTGTGTAGTTTTACTCTATCCACTGTATATACTAAAATAACAGTCAATGTTAATAGCTCTAGATAAATAAGTCTAAGTTTTTAAAATTATGCATATAAGGATAAAAAACGAACAAGTATCATTTTACCAAAATAATTTATGATGGTTGCAGAGCAACTTATTTTGAAGAAATGAAAGGTATTAAAATAAAAAGACAATAATATATAATTAAATATTAAAATCATCAAAATAATTTATGATGGTTGCAGAGCAACTTATTTTGAAGAAATGAAAGGTATTAAAATAAAAAGACAATAATATATAATTAAATATTAAAATCATAGGAGCCTATTTACAAGTCCTAAAAGTCTCACAGTCCATAAAAGAAAAAGTGAAAAAAAAATTATTTCAAGCTGTGCGTTAACAGCTTGAGTTTTGGACTGTTGTGTCGGCGGCAAGCATCCTATACTTTTGTGGGACTGTTGCAGTGTTGCAACAGTTTTCACTTTTCAGCAAAATGTTAGTTGCCTACAGATTGTTTGTACAATCTGCAGTGCATTTGTTACTTAGTTGTTGTATCTGCTGAATTGTTTTAGGGTGAGTCGTGAATCATGAATCGCATGGCAAGGATGACTATCTACAAAGAACACTCATCTTTGTTCAAATCAAATTTCAGCAGAAGTCTTTATTTATTTAACCTAATCCAATTTTCACTTCTCAAATATTTGGTCAAAGATGCCAACTCTTTTACAGAATATACTTTTGATGCAATTTTAGGTGCCCGCACAATAGTTCAGCACAGGGGCGGATGAAGGGGGGGCCCGGGTGGGCTGCAGCCCACCCAAGATTTGGCCCAAAAAAAAAAATCTAGTTTCCAAAAAAAACAAATCCAGTTTCCAAAAAAAAAAAATTATCACTATTACTTTCACAACTTGTAGTCTTAGCTTGTAAGCATGGGTTTAAATCCTGTTATTTCTTCTCTAATAAAATATCAGAGGAATTACCCTACCATTGTTGCAGCAGACAGTAATTCTCATAGTTTTGATAAAACTTCATTGTGAGCTGAAAAAGAAAAGAAAAGAAATAAAAAAAATTAGGAAAAAAAAAAAAGTAAAACCAGTCGTCTTATGTATAATGTATTGTATATTCATGATTATTTACTATCTTAGGTTATAATGTCGCATCATCAAGCGCCCAAAAAATCAATAACTCTTCTATCGTTCTATAAGAGAAAAGATGATAAATCTGAAAGTGACGAAACTTCCACATCTATTCCTGATATTTCAAAGCTAATGAGGATGAGCGACGTCCTACCAAAGTTCAAGTTGTTGAAATTGAAGGAGTTGAACCTTCTTCTCGAGTCCAAAGAGTCGTAGTTGCACATTCTTCCAAAGCTCAAGAAGTTGCACCTATGGAAGTTGATGTCACTTTTTCATTTGAATGTGATTCGGGTAAACGCATTGCTATATATGAATACCCACTTAACAAACATGATGAAGTTCGGGTAGCTTATCTTAGAATGGGACCTTGTCGACCTGCTCATGAGAAAGAAAAAGATTATCCGGTGGCCATATTTGGAAAGCAAGGCCGACAGTTCAATACTAATTGGTACAAACTATTCCCTTGGCTAGACTATTCACGCCACAAGGATAGAGCATATTGTTTTTATTGCTTTCTCTTTGAAACAAATCCTCCGAAGCATCCGGTATTTACCATTTTCTGGGTTTCAGAATTGGAAGAAGGTTAACAATGGGAAGAAGTGTCCTTTTTTGAAATATGAAGGTGGTCTTTGTTCTCCACATAGGTCGGCGACAATGTATTGTGAGAATCTAATGAAACCTTTTCGACATATAGATAGTGTTTTCAATACACTTTCTAAAGAAGCAATTGCAAATAATCAGTTGCTTCTCCGAAATGTTATTCAATGTATTCGGATGCTTGCATTACAATGGTTTCCTTTTAGAGGACATGATGAATCGAAGAAATCAAAGAATTGTGGAAACTTCATTACAATGTTCGAGTTTTCGAAAATGTTGAACAAGAAAGTTGCCGAAATAGTAGGTGATTGTCCGGGAAATGCCAAGTATACCTCACACGGTATTCAGAAAACACTTTTGCATATATTTGCCGAAAATGTGAGAAAGAAAATACGCGAAGATGTTGGTGATGCAAAGTTTTGTATCCTTGTGGATGAAGCACAAGATAATTTACATAGAGAACAAATGTCCATTATTCTACGATTTGTTGATCGTGGTGGTTTTGTTAAAGAAAAGTTTTTGCTATTGTTGTTGTTGAAGACACTTCTCGCGAATTGCATGGTTATTTACATCGAAAGAGAGTTTGCTAATGAAGTCGACATAGAGTTGGTAATAGATGAATTTGATAAGAAGCCACGCAAGTCAAGATTTCACTAGTGTCATGTTTTAACTTTTGTTTGTCTTTTGTCATACTTGTCAAGATCTATTGTGAAGACATTTTTTTATTGATTTTGAGTAGTATAATAAAAATGATCACTCTTTTGGTATGATGCTTGTAGAAAATGAATTATGAAGATAGTACATAGATAGTTTTTGGTGAACATTGTTGTTATTTCTTATAATTTTTGGTGAGACATTGTTGTTATTTTTTTAGTGTAACTTAAGTGCAGCCCCCCCAAATTAGAAATCCTGAATCCGCCCCTGGTTCAGCATGTTAATGGGTCATCTAGAATATTGATCTGATCAGACTCATTTCGGTTGCGATGCTCTTAAAAAATCTTCCATATTGAAAGATCCAACCCGGATGATCTTTGGTCTATTTTCAGTTAGATATGAACCATAGCATTAATTTATACTTCGCAATATATTTGCTGAACAGAGTTTGGAGGGTTAGGATCTTCCAATGTAAAGGACTACTGTGGTAACCCCATCAGATCATGGGTCAGGATCAGCAAATCATAGCTCCTAATGTAACCAATTCCATGCTTCTATTAGAGATTAGATCACCATCTACTTGCGGATCAATCATTGTCATAACCCGCTCCTATTGAGTGTCGGTGCCAATAATCCACTAAATCATATCTGACACGATGTGGACAGAGAAGAAGCTACTTTTTTTTTTATTTATTGAAATAGAAAGATTGATGGTAACCCTAGGTTTGATACCATAAACACTTTTAAATAAATTGATCAATTGCATACAATTAAAATGTGAGGAAACCCTCTCAATTTATACATTAAATAGTAAGATTATTCAAATTTTAAACTAATTTAAATTCTCTAACGAACTACTAACAATCCCAATCATATCCAAACTAATTTTTATCTAATATACTAATCTCTAACAGCTTCAATAATCATTACTTGTCCTGAATATTTTATACTTCCTATCCTTCATTAGTCTTCTGGAGCAGGCAGTTTATTGAACAAATACCGGAATTTGTTACATTTAATTGCGGAAGTCATTGCGTGGACGCATAAGGAAAATGTCTATATCCTCACATGATTGCCAAGAACAAGTCCAGCTCTTTTAAAATATCAACATTTTTGACAAATCAGAATTACTTTGCCTTTTCCTCACATGAATACCCAATTGCTAACATGTTTGGTTATGCTTCAACGTCAAGTTGACCTGACGTGACTCGACTCTATTTTATTGCTGGCCCATTCGATCAATGAACACTTGAAAGTTCTTATAATGACCCACGGTTTTCATTGATGTACAATCTTGACTGGATGTGATCATAGAACCATAAATGGCTAATTCACAATGGGAGCTACATTTTCTGGTGAATCTTATAACTCCTCTAACAGCATGTTTGGATCTAAGGAAACCTAGTGCAGGTTATTTGGTTTACAAATAAATGAGGGTTAACTAACAGTTCTTCATTTCTTTATCATAGCCAATTACAGTTGAACAGAGTGAAAGAGTTAACAGAGGAGGATCAAAACAATAACGTGAAATCACTCCCCCCCCCCCTTAAGTTTATGTAAGATGAGTTCTGTGTTTATTAGGATCCATGACAGGGCCATTGGGAGTATGAATTTACTTCTGACAGACTTAATATTAGGTAATTTTATACAAAGTGGCTGCTCGCAGATATCAAACATGAATTATCACTCATGCTAAAGGTACTCTTTTTTCAGTTTGGACCCTGCTTCGGCAGGACCACACTGAATGAACTGCCCAAGCTACTGAATTTTCTCTGCCACCTTCCATCTTTAGTCAAGGTCTTTCGGATGATATTGTCATCGCTGATCCGGCCATAGCCGATGCAATCTTAGTATCATGATTGAGTGTGAGGTGCCGATCTCATCTAAGAAACCCCTCATCCCGGACAGTGGATCTTGTGTGTTTTCTAAGCGATTCCTAGTGGAAGGCTTTACTAAGGACTAAAGTCCATCTCACTTCGCGTCTTAAGGGTTGTGCCCTAATGCGTCGCTACAATTGCTTTCACGGATCTTGGAGTGAATCTCCAGACTGCATATAGGCTTCGTGATGTTAGTCTGTGACCACTAATGGCAAAATAGAGATTGATTACTATGTGACAACTTGTTGAGGCTGATAAGATGATCACGCAGTTTAATTCGTGACAATTGGAGTTTCATGTTAGAAAAAAATGACCGCATAGTAGAAACTATATGATTAGAATTTTTTTAATTAGCTTACTTCCATCTGTTCTCTAATTAAACTTGATGAGTCAGGCCCAAATGACCCAACTCATGAGGATGAAGCTCAGGTCCAAGCCCACGAAGAGACCAAGTCAGGGCAGCCACGTTGCTTCGAAAGCAGTCCCGCTCCTACCAGGTCCTACGGAGAAATATCTCACCTGCCTCGTCCAGCGCGAGGGCAGTTCGAGGGCTCCAAGGGCGAACGTTGCTGAAGAGTCGTCCCCATCTGTTAGGGGAGGACTATAAATCGAAGAGCCCCACCAGCACTTGGGGGGAATTGATGCCTTCCCATTTTTCTACTCTTGTATTCCTCTAGCTTGTAATCCCAACTCATTGAGGAAGTAAAATACCACAGGCAACCTCTGCCTTTATGAAGTGGATGTAGGTCACACAGACCGAACCACTATAAATTTCATTTCTCATTTATCTCTCTCTCATTTATTTACCGCATTTATTACTGCATCTATTACTTGACCGGTGGTGTCCGAAATCCAATTTTGGCATCATCAAAACTAATCTGCATACATACCACAAAGCGGTTGTATGACTTTGCCTTATATATATATTAATTGCTCAACTTAGAATCAAAGCATCCATATCATCAATCATTGTCATCTTCATATTCATGGCACAGGTCCCTGAAATCGGATAGATTGGATGATCGTAGCCACCAATAATTTTATAGGAATTTTCCTTGCTTTAACATTTCACCTTAATTTTCATTTCTTTTAATAGAAAAGGGACAACAGCCAACTTATAAAAACTAGAACATTGGAGATCTTGAGACCCTTTTGACAGAAAAAGTTCATTTATTTTAATCTAGTATATGATGCAAACAAACATGTAGGAATTTATTTATGGGTTTTGTTAGAATATAACAGGTGAGAAAGTCAACAAAGGGCTGCCTTTTATAAAAGTAAAGAAGTTGACAGACGGCATGTCAGAGCCCAAACCGAGGCAGAGACAATAAGTGGTCTCGCTATAGCGAGACTCCTTCTCGCTATAGCGAGAACGGCGTACAATGCCCAGTTGGATCCGGACTCTTATGAAAAGTTTGACACAAATTGTCTTTCTAAGTGGACAATTACAAGGAGTCTTAAGCACGAATTAGGGGCTATATATTGGGTGTTTCTCACAACCCAAAGAGACACAGATCATCTCTCAAGTTCTGAATTTGTGATCTAATTGAGAGAATTCTTCTTTAGAGATTTTTGAAGAGTTGTGCTGCCAAGTACTCTAGAGAGCCAAGTTTCTTCTGCATCCCTTGTAGAAGATCATCTTCTTGCGTAGAAGATTTGAGGAGTCAAGCGTTGGATCTGTTGCAATCATCGGCGTGATGTCGTTGAAGCGTGATGCGACACAAGATAACTTCAGTCTTTAGATAGGGGATATCTAGGGAAGAAATCTGAGTTTCTTGTAATTGCGAGATTCATAGTGTTTGATTAGATCCAGTACGGATCGGTGGTTTTTTACCCGGTTTGGGTTTTCCACCTTAAATTTGGTGTCCTTGTAGTGTGTGCTTGTGATTTTATTTCCGCTGCGTAGTTTATTATTTTTGCACACTAGTGGGTTGATTTATTGAGTGGACCAATCTAGAGATCTCGAACCCTAAACCCTTCAATTGGTATCAGAGCGGGTTACACTAATTTGCTGTGTTTGATTACAAGAGATTTCTAGAATGGTGTTCAATCGAGAATGGACATCAACTATTAAGCTCCCTTTGCTAGATGGTTCTAATTATGCATATTGGAAGCAAAGGATGATTGGGTTCCTTAAGTCCATTGATGATGATGTTTGGGATATTGTTGAGGAGGGCTACTCCAGACCAACAATTGTGGTTAATGGACAAACTGTTCCTAAACCAAAAGCTGAATGGACTAAGGATGAGAACCATGCCTCCAATTGTAATAACAAGGCAGTGAATAGTATATACAATGGAGTGTCTGCTGAAGAGTTCCGTAGGATTTCCACTTGCAAAACTGCAAAAGAAGCGTGGGAAGTCTTACAGACAGTGTATGAGGGTACAGATACGGTGAAGCAATCTAAATTGCAAAGGCTGACTAAAGAATTTGAAACTATCGTGATGGAAGAAGATGAGACCTTTGATGAATTTTATACAAAACTGAATGATATTGTCAATTCTGTTTTCAATCTGGGTGAGGAAATTCGAGAAAATAAGATTGTCAAGAAAATTTTGAGGTATCTACCTTCGAGGTTCGATTCTAAAGTTGATGCTATTGAAGAAAACAAGAATCTTGATACCCTCAAGGTAAACCAGTTGGTTGGAAATCTTCAAACCTTTGAAGCAAACCGTTTGGATAAAGGAAAATCAAAAGAGAAAGGTATTGCTTTGAAAGCCAACTCAGAATCAAGAAGGAAGCCTGGAAAGAAAATTGCGTCTGATTCTGAATCTGAGGCTAAAGATGATTTGACTGAAATGTTTAATTGCTTCAAGGACTACATGAAGTTTAAACAAGTCAAGTGGAAGAGTTCTAATTTTGCGAAAAAGAATTCTGCAAAAGGAACTAAGTGTTTTGAGTGCCACGGCTACGGTCACTATGCTAGTGAGTGTGCCAACAAGAAAAAGGGTGCAATGAAAAAGGCTCTCAACACAACTTGGGAGGACCAGTCATCAGAAGAAGAACAAGATCCTCCAATTGAAACTTCTGAAACTGTGAATGGCAAGTTTGTGGCTTTCATGGCTAATTCTCTATCTGACAATGATATTGATGAAGATCATGCTGATGAGATGTCAGATCAAGAGAAAGATTATGAAGCATTGCATCATAAAACATATGCTGATTGTGTTAAGATGTCCAAGTATGGCTACAAGATCTGTATCAAGTTTAAAGCTGCTCAAGAAGAAAATTCTGCATTGAAAATTGAATTAAAGCACGCACTTGAAAAGATTCATCTCTTGGAAAGTAAGACAACCTGCATGGCTGAAACTTTGACTACTGAGCATCAAATATTTAAGAAGGCTGAACAAGAGATTGAGAATCTGAAGCACAAGATAGAGATTGTTAAATCTGAAAAAGAAGATTTGCAAGGACGACTGAAGATCACTCTGTCTGAGTTAGAAGTAAAAAAAGCTTCACTAAACAAGATGAACACTGGTTCGAAGACTCTTACAAATATCTTGTGTAGTCAGAAGTCTCAGTTTGACAGAAGCGGCCTCGGCTATCATCATGGTGCATCCACTTCAGAAGCTAAAGGTAAAACAATTTTTGTTTCAAGTGTTGCACATGCTACTCTAGATACTGTACTTTCAAAAAATGTGTCGAGTAGTATCAAGAAAAAGAATGTGTCATGCGCTGCACGCACATCCACTTGTCACCATTGTGGAAAGAAATGACACATTCGTCTCCATTGCAAGAAGATTCAAAGTCTACCTAAGACCAAGCCATGGCGGAAGAATTTTTCTCCACCCAAGACAACTCAAATTTGGGTTAGAAAATATGATTTGCCTAAGGAGTTTGCTCACACTACGCTGAAAGTTCAAACTACAAAAGTGTGGGTGGCTAATCATATAAAGCCCTAATCAAGGAGGCCAAGTCCCCATCCCCAGTGCTGATACGAAGATCATAGTGAGGGGGAGTCAAAATTGAGGGGGAGCTACTGCATCCATATTGATGGAAGCTGCATGATTTTTTGTTTGTCAATTGTGGACAAATTCAGGGGGAGAAGAATGAAGCCCAGAAGAGTTCTACAATTTAAGGCAATTCAAGATCTATAGTGTTGATTTTTTTTTTGTTTAAAAATTCATTGTATTTTGGGTTTTTATTTTGGGTAGATCTTATTGTATTGTTCTAGAAGATTTGTTCAAGAATTGCCAAAAGGGGGAGATTGTTAGAATATAACAGGTGAGAAAGTCAACAAAGGGCTGCCTTTTATAAAAGTAAAGAAGTTGACAGACGGCTTGTCAGAGCCCAGACCGAGGCAGAGACAGTAAGTGGTCTCGCTATAGCGAGAACGGCGTACAATGCCCAGTTGGATCTGGACTCTTATGAAAAGTTTGACACAAATTGTCTTTCTAAGTAGACAATTACAAGGAGTCTTAAGCACGAATTAGGGGTTATATATTGGGTGTTTCTCACAACCCAAAAAGACACAGATCATCTCTCAAGTTCTGAATTTGTGATCTAATTGAGAGAAATATTCTCTAGAGATTTTTGAAGAGTTGTGCTGCCAAGTACTCTAGAGAGCCAAGTTTCTTCTGCATCCCTTATAGAAGATCATCTTCTTGCGTAAAAGATTTGAGGAGTCAAGCGTTGGATCTGTTGCAATCAACGGTGTGATGTCGTTGAAGCGTGATGCGACACAAGGTCACTTCAGTCTTTAGATAGGGGATATCTAGGAAAGAAATCTGAGTTTTTAGTAATTGCGAGATTCATAGTGTTTGATTAGATTCAGTACGGATCGGTGGTTTTTTACCCGGTTTGGATTTTCCACCTTAAATTTGGTGTCCTTATGGTGTGTGCTTGTAATTTTATTTCCGCTGCGTAGTTTATTGTTTTTGCACACTAGTGGGTTGATTTATTGAGTGAACCAATCTAGAAATCTCGAACCCTAAACCCTTCAGGTTTAAGATATATAACCTAGAATGTGATAGAAATTGACATGTATCCATTTATTTAGGTTCAAGAAAGAGCAAGCCTGGACTTCTTTTTATGTGTTCACCCAAAATTGGGCCTGGAGATAATCAATTACTTTCTTGTCCACTTGAAAGGCCTTGGCCAGAATATCGTCGGAGATGGGTGGCTTCGTTCCAAATACGGAGTTAGCAATGGTGATCACTCCTGGGTTCTGACTGCTGAGACCGGAAATCGCTACAGCAGGTGTGTCGCCAACATTGGCTTGGAAGTGAATGAGGCCTATTGGGAAGACAAACACATCACCCTTGTAGAGGACCTTGCTTATCAGGGTATTATTATTCTGGTTGAAGAGGACGAAGCCAACGAAGAGCGTTCCTTCAAGGACCGTGAGTATCTCTGTTGCACGTGGGTATGTGTGAGGAGGATTCTCTCCATAAGGCGCAAAGTCTAAGCGAGCCAAAGAGACTCCAACAGTGTTGAGTCCCGGTATCTCGTTTACAAGGGCATTGGTCACATTGAACCCAACTTTATTCATGGTGTTACTTGGTTTGTCGAAGCCTGATAAGAAGAAATCATCTGCCGTGACCTCCTTTATGGCTTTGCAGACGAACCCATTCACTATCACTGTAAAATTAAATTGTAACCATTATATTATATCCAAGCAAAAGTATTGAATTTGATCAAACACCTTTAGTCTAAAATACACTGCAAAATAAGTTTACCTTCTGAGTTATAATGGCGACACAAATCTCCTGTAAAGGACTGGGATCGTAGGCATGAACAAGTGAGGAAGTGATGGAAAGGAGGACTATAAGGATGTGAGGAACCATCTTCATTACTTTCAAGTATAAACTATAGATGAAGATGAGGTGCTCTGAGGATGAGAATTAAGCATAGAGAGGACCCGTATATATAGGGAGGAGATATATGGTAGGTGGGACAATAATCTTGTTTTTAAATGCACTAGTGAAAGACTACGAGGTCAGTTTTTTTTGTTTAAGCCATTGTCTTTCTCTAACTGCTCCTACCAACCTCCATTTTGATATCAATAGACTTTGTAATATTCAAGCATGGGAGAGTTGGTCAAAGTTCATATGCAGAATTACAAATTCATATCCAAGTGTATAGGAAACATGTCTCTATGTCTAATTACCAATTGTGCAGTAGTCTAAACCATCTTCAGACAATGCTACAGTGCAAAGAACATTATCGTTCAATTGTATGATTTTTTAGCTGTTCCTTCGACGGATGGAGGGGACACAATGTAGTCTCCTCAGTAAGGTGGTGACTTAGAGGCATCCGGAGACTCCTAAGAGAAACTCTTACTTTATGGTTTAGAGCCTTTTTTCCAATTTAGGGCATTTGCCTCTAAAAGAATCAGCTTAAGAGAGCTGTTTTTTTTTTTTTTTTTCCTCTCTCTTTTTCTAGCCAAATCGGATGGATACAAACAATGCAAGATTTACAAGTGTATTGGATGAAAATTAATTAATAAAATTTTTAAAATGATGCAAATAATTAGTTATAAATTATAATTTCTAAAATGTGGGCCCCAGTCACCACAATTCCTAAAAGTGGATTCTAATTACCTCATGAAATTAGAGCTCTTTTATAGTTTTTTTTTTTCAAACGGAGTAATTAAAACTAGAATTTAAAATTCAGAGCTTTTACATATTAGTTAGATTTGAGTTTCCAAACACCCCCATGAATCTTCTTGAAAACTCATGTTTGCCCTAATTTTAATCTGCTTTTCAAATATTTTAAGGTCAAGGAGACGATAAACCTGTTTCGCTGACTACATTTATATTGATGCATTTTAGGTGTTCTGCACTGCATAGTGGTACAGGGTTAGACATGTTGGGGCACATTGTCTAGTGATCTAGATGATTGGACTGATTGGCCTAATGTCAGATGCGGCATCCCTCAAAAAGATCCCATATTGAAATATCCTAACCTCTTGATCGATGTTAGGCATGCGGTCAATTGAATATTATAGAGGATAGCTGTACTCTCGTCCACACATATTTGCTGGTCGTAGTTTGAAGGATCAGGATTGAAAGGATTATCAGGCTAACCAAATCACATCAATGGGCTAGATCATCATCAAATCATGGGATCACTTGGGCCAAGAACGAGTCCTAGCAAAATTAGAACATCTGCGTTTAATCAATTCCTCGTCAATGGTTCAACTACACACATTACAATGTTTAAAGTTTTAAGGGCATGTTTGGTAACAGTCCCGGTGTGTATTCCTCTCCATTTTTCGCTTGGAGCTCGTTTGGTTAAGTTCTGCGGAAAGGAAAGTGGCTTTCCAGAATCATCGGGAGCTCCTCACATCGGATCCCTTAAATCCGTGGTTTTTGAAGGAGAGTATAAAATGAAAAATCAGCGCTAAAGAAAATCGAGACCCCGAAAACACGACTCTTCGCGCGATCTCTGCCCTCTTGACGAAGATTGCTGCTTGCTTCCTCTTCGATGTCGTCCGGCCACTCATTTTCAGTCAGGGAACAATTGTTTCCCCTTGTCTCTGTTTCTCCATCTTTCTTCCTCCCTCTATCTCCCTGTCTCTCCTTGTCGATCGGTCATGGCTTCAAGGGCAACATTTTTTTTTTTTTTGGAAAACGACTGTTTTTGGGTTCTTGATGAATTAATTTCAGAATATTCTCCCCCGTCTCTGTTTCTCCATGTTTTTCCTCCCTGTCTATCGGTCATGACTTCAATGGCAACATTTTTTTTTTTTTTGGAAAAAACGACTGTTTTAGGGTTCTTGATGGATTAATTTCATATTATTTTTTAGAATTCTTCATCACAATGAAAATCTCCACAACCCCAATATCCAACGTCCATCACAATCTAAGGGTGTTTATTTGTTTGGGTTTGTATGGCGAGAGGTAGAGGTGGTGGGTGGGTGTGTTGGTGTTTGTTTTCTTGGGTTTTCTAGTTTTGGTTGGTGCTGGTGTTTGTTTACTTGGTTTCTGTTTGTTTATGTTTGGAAGATGGGTGTCGTTTGGGTGTTTGGTTATTTGGGTTTTCTGGTCTGGGATTTTGGTTGATTTGGTGTTTGTCCATTTGGGTTTTGGAAGATGGGGGTTGTTTGGGTGTTTATTTGTTTTGATCGCAAGGAACAATTTGGGCTAGTTGTTATTCTCAATGAACAATTTACAGAAAGCAGGGCATGAATAGTCATTGAGATGCACAATTATATCTCTGCATTTTCTCAGTCAATTTACATATATGAATGGACTTGTATTTTCTGAAAAAATAAATACTCAAACCCAATTTATGAATAAAATTATTGTAAGGGATTTGTATTGGCTGGTTGCATTGTTGGAGAGTTTAGAGATTGACCCAACTTATTGAATTGGGATCGTTCAATTGTCATCAATTTTTGTTTACAGCTACATTACTCTTCTCAGTGATTTGTTTGTCATAATTAGATCTTTTTTTATTTCTTCTTTCCTATGATTTTTCTTTACTTTTCTCAGAAATTTGTTTGTCATTATTAGATCTTTTTTATCTCAACTTATTTTAATGTTAGTATTTGTTTTCTTTTTTTTTTTTTTTTTTTCTGGTTCCCAACCCTTTGGGCTGGGCTGGACTAATCCCTCTGGGTCCAAAGAGAAATCGAGTAAACTTTCCTATAGCTCTAATGTGGTAGTGCAGTTTCGAACTTTAAACCTCCGGGTGCAAACCGTAGTCCAAGGCCAACTGAGGTACTCATTTGGGTAAAATGGACTATACTAATAAATTAACTCACCTAAGCGACTCGAAGGGCATTGAACCGAGTAAATTGGGAGAACAAGTTTGTGGCAGACTCAGTTCAACTTGGCTGATTCTATACGCTTCGAGTCCAACCAACTCGATCAAGTTTGGGCCAACTGGGTAATGTCTGTTAACTATGATTAATCTCTACTATGTGTATATTTTGTGTTTTTTCCTCCATGCTACTTGACATCACCAATGTGTAATTTCATTGAAGACAGCATGCAAAGACTAGGTAGCAGCGGCTGTGAGATATTTCAATTATGATCAGGTGATTTGTTGAGTAACTCGAGGTGAATCTGTTTGACTCTGTTGTTTTAGTTGAGTCAATTCGGGTGAGTCGGGACAACTTGAATTTGTGAACTGTGAATACTTCTTTCTCTATGCTAGACGACAATGTCAATCTTTCAGTTTTAATTAGACTAGTAGAAGGTACGTGTGTTGCATGTAGTTGTCACTGAAAGCGTCTACGTTGTATTTAGATGTTTAATGTAATGAAAAATGATAAGTATACACTTACCTAGTTGCTAAGTGTGCATGTTCTGATTTTATTAATAAAGAAAATAGAAGTTTCAACATACAGTAATCAAATTAGGTGATTGAAAGATTTACAATAACATTTTATAGGATACTAACATGTACTTACATTTTATGGTTTGTTAGTGCAAGCTTTGTGCAGTCAACGAGGATCTTTTAGTTTCGGAGTACATATTTTTGTTGCAAATGACGTGGGAACTTTTAGCTTGTAGAGATCTTGGACCTGTAGATCATGCATATTAGTACAACAATAACAAACTGCAAAACGACAGTAAGACAAGAACAAACTGCAAAAAACAATGAAATAGTCAATCTACACAACTACACGACCGGAAAACAAGTACCATATAAGAAGATTGAATTGAATAACTCTCAAGAATTCTATACTCCCTACTATTTCTCACAATAATAAAGTACTACTACTAAATTCAAATGGTTTTAAGATTTGAGAGATGGAGAAAATCCAATCACCTTTTCGATTTTATCTTGCGCAATAAGCCTTCTCAACTTTGAGCTTAGAAATCTTCTAAAATTTGGCAAGCTTTTCCATCGAACTATTAGTAGTTTCAAAAATATTATTGTAAGTCACTATTTTCTTTTTAATTCTAAGTTCAGGGCCGGTTCTGAATTTTTAAGGCCCAAGGCAAGAGTAAAAATTAGACATCTATATATATAAACTTAGTGATGGCCTCATTCGTTTTTCAACCAATATCTAACATGTCAAAATTAACTAAAAATTTAACATTCGAAGCATATAAATTCAAACTTCAATATATAAACATTCAAAATAAAAGGTTATAATGTATAATCAAAACAAATACTTGTAAGTTGTAACAATTCAATAGTTCTTTTACAAGACAAATACTTGTAATTTGCTAGAGGTTCAGATGATTAAATGGATTAAATGTTCAAATGTTGATTATGGGGCCCACAAAAGCTCAAAAAAAAAAATAAATCTAAGGCTATAAGGTTTCATGAATTTTTTATTTTAGTTCCAAATCAAGAGTAATATTGTTGCATTCAGGGTGGGCCAGAGACTTTTGTAACAAAGCGAAATACTAACTGGCCATTAAAATCTTAAGTGGGCCCAATTATGATAAATCAAAATCAGTTAATTTTGCATATAACATTACACATTTTTCAGTGTGCCTAATTATGAAAAAATAAAATTGTGTTGGACAAGGAATTGTGTAATAGTAAACTGAGCATCAAATTTTTTCAGCGGGCCTAATTATGAAAAATTAAAATTGAGTATACTCATCTAATAATTTTAATATTAAATTTATTTTCCAGTGAATCTTGTTAATCTCATTTTTGGGCCCCCCTGATAAATGGGCCCGGGGCGAGCGCGCTTCCGGACCCCCTTCAGGGCCGGCCCTGCCTAAGTTACTATGGTAAGCTTCTCCATCGAACCAATTTTCTTAAGATACTGCTACCTTCCCTTGCGATAAGCGGGAGATGCATATTCTCCACTAATATCTCATGAAAAAAAAAAATTCTTTTTCCAATTTAATTATTGGACTAACAAATAGGAAATGCAATTTTCTTTAGAAACACCCATTTTCTTGAACCCCGAAATTCGATGTCTTTCCATGCCCTCCGTTTTCTCCAACCAGAAAATTCTTTTTGGCCATACACCTCTTAGAAGAAGCTCCATTTTATATATAAAGTCCATTTTATACAATAGAAGCTTCTTTCTATTGAAGCCCCACTTTTCATTAATAAGCTAGCAGCCATGTATGGGCTTTTCTTAGTAGTAAGCTAGGGGTTTTTGTTGGTTGTTTTTGTTAGCTGTTTTGCTTCTAATTGAAGTGAATTAAAAGCTGCAATTTCCCCAAAAAAATTTTTTTTTGTATCCAATGATTCAAATGATTTTGTGATGATTCTTATGGTGTTTTGGATGATTAACATCTTAAACTTCTTTATCGTTTTCATTTTGTTTTCCTTTTGGTAGGTTATAAGGAACCAATGCTTAAGGGAAAAAAGAATAAAACTACATTGCTTTTTAACGATGTTTAAGATAATAATTGACAAGTAATATGCACCTAAACTTCTGACAAATTTTAAAGGGACAACTGTGTTGGTGAATGATGCACCAAGCCCAGACTATTTTTTGCCTAAGTGACCACAATTCAGACACTAATTGATGTACGCCTCTATATAGTAACCAGCATCAATATCAATATCATCACCATCATCGCTGTGGCCGGGCTATATTTTTTCACTTATCCACATGTAAGGTTCATACTTTTACCTCTCTGAACTCTAAATGTCATTTTGGATTTCTCCATTCCAAGTCTTCCACTCCATCTCCATATTCATTATGCTTGGAACATATATGTACTCCTTTCCAATTCTATGGCTGTAAGCGGGATCATATACCTAAAATGAAGAAACACCTTTTAAGCGGGATTCTTCCATCTAGGTTTGAAATCTAGGGTTTCGGAGAAACTAAGGCGGCTCTGGTGTTTTTTTTTTTCTTTTTCTGAGTCAGGAAATGGGAACGGAGATGAAAAGGTACAAAGAGATTGATACCTCTAAAAACCAAGTCTTGAAGAAGGGAAGGGGTTTTTCTTATTCATCCAGAGCAAAGATTCTTATGGGGTTTTTCTAGGGTTTTGGAACGAAAAAGAAAGGTGGAAAACTTTGGAGAGCTTGCAAGCCAGAAAACATTAGAGATTTTGCAGGAAGCAGGTTTGATACCAAACATGGAAGAGAAGAAATGGGGAAAGAGGATAAGGATCAAAGATCAGGAAGTGGGAATAGACATGTAGATACGATGGTTGTAGTTTGTAAGAGACTTATTAATCCATTAATTTACTAGATTGTAACAAAAAAAGGCCATTTGAGCAAGTTCATGCCTCAATCTAATACAAAGATGCAAATGATGAGACCATAAAAGATCTAATACTTATACATGCGAAGAACAAACTAAGACTACTGAATCGCCGAAAAGGAGTCATCTTCAATAATAACATGATAACCATCCTGTAGGTGCAGAAAATAATGACCAACAATAACGGGGAGCCTTAGAGGACTTATCCGAGATGGTGATGACTGGGTACCGTCCGAAAGCCTTAGAAAAAATAATAATAAAAGATAATTGAGATGGATCACCTGAATCGCGGGTCACGCTTTGGTCCCACCCAAAACACTATTTAATTGATGGCCATGAGTCATGATGCTTTTCCTTAAGTCAATGCATCCAGCCTCCAGTCCAAAGAAAAACTTATAAAGGGTTATAGTCTACGCAGCTAGACTGTTTGCTGCCATAGGTCCTGCATCCACATGATCACATTTTTCAAGACTGGTTTACCCTTTCAATCGTTTTAGGCATGAAATTTTAAATTTTCAAATTTCAAATTTTGTATTATTCCTTCTTCATTTTATATTTTCCCTTTTCATAGCAACGTTTTCCAGATCGTGCGGAGATCGTTTGATCACACAAATCAGGTTCTCTATTCTTGCAATCTTCGTAGATGAGACCGCTGATGCGCTTGACCCCTCCACGGCGTGCAAGGCGCCTGATGGCAGGCTTGGTGATGCCCTGGATGTTATCCCACAGAACTTTCCTGTGGCGCTTGGCACCGCCCTTGCCAAGACCCTTTCCTCCTTTGCCTCTTCTTGACATCTTCTCTCTCTCAAATGTATTTGCTGCATTTTAATTGCTGGGGTTGTGTGGTATTGATTGGGGCTGTGTGTGTTTATATACTTGTGATTTTTAGTTTGGGGAAAGGGCGCAGGAAGTTTTGAATCTTGATTTGGTTGTGGCTTCAGGCGCTCTGCGTCTTGGTTTTTGTTTTTGGGATTTGTTGGTGGATGTGAGCCGTTCGATGGAAGGGTTATCAACAGAGGAGAAAGTTGATCCGCGTGGAAGAAGTGAAACGCTTTACGGGGTTGTCTTTTTTAGGTTCTTTTTGCAGAACCAGAATGAGAGAAGAAGAAGAAGTGGGCCTGGGCTTTGCATCAGTTCCGGGTTGGTTCCAGGTCAGGTTCGACTTGACCCGTGTTGGAAGCCAGGTTGTTTTTTTGGATGGACCCCACCATGAGATCCGAACGTAGTCGACGGTGCTGCGCCATCACTAGAGAAAGAAGGCAACGGGGCTGTTATATCGTTTTTGACAAATCTATATGAGTTTTTATGAAATTTATATAAAATTTTGTTAAGTTTATCTGAGTTTTAATAATTTTATATGAGCTCTTTTTTTTCTCAAATTTATTTGAATTTTTCATAAATTTTTCTGAATTCTGAAACATATTTATCTAAGTTTTGGACAAATCCATCTGAGTAGGTGACGGAGGATACAGAGACGGTGACGGAGATTAGTTGCAAGCTTTATTGTGAGGGGAATTTATCTGATTGTTTGTCAAATTTATCTGAGTTTTTGTCAAATTTATCTGAATTCTGGACAAATCTATATGAGTTTTTGGCTATTTATCTGAGTTCTGGAACAAATTTATCTGAGTTCTGAATAAATTTATCTGAGATTTTGAAAATTTTATTTGTATTTTTGAAAAATATAACTGAGTTTCTAACAAATTTATCTCCATTTTGAAATTTTTAATTGAGATCTTGAACGAATGTTTCGGTGTTTTTTGGGCTTGATGAGTTCGGGGCTGCGGGTTTCTATGGGTTAATAGTTGCGGGTTTCTATTGCAGGCGTTGGGAGGAAGGAGACGACCCAGTTGGGTCCGTTGCGAGTCAGGTCCAGGTCAGTTCGACCTGACCCATTTCACAAAAGCCCAGGAACATTCTGTATTCATCAGTACAGTCAAGCAAGTTTTACCGAGTTCAACGGTTAGAAATGTTTCTGGATTTCTGGAGCCATCCGGACTCAGAATTGCATTCCGTTTTTTTTGTTGGATTCATATCGACGAGATCTACAAGATAGATAGAACGGATTGATGGTGACCAAGTTTAATTGCAGGCTTTACTGTGAATTTATCTGATTTTTTGTCAAATTTATTTGAGTTTTTCAGCTGTTGTCAATTTTATTTGAGTTTTGTCACATGTATTTGCCTTTTTTTAATTTATTTATATTTTTGAATTTTATTTATGTCTTTTGAATTTTCTTTGGATATTTTGAGATTTATTTTAGTCTTTTGAAATTTATTTACAGTTTCTGAAATTTATTTGGATATTTTTAAAACTTATTTGCATCTTTTTAAATTTATCAACGTTCTTTTGAAATTTATTTAATTTTTTTGTAATTATTGTATTTTTTGAAATTTATTTGTGTTATTTTGAAATATATTTGTATGTTTTTAGAATTTATTTGAACATCTCATTATTGGAATTCCATTAATCATGGCCAATTAAATGGTAGTTGACCATTATTAATGGGATATCCCACCAATCATGGGATATGATTTAAAGAAAGGGTAAATTGGACATTTTAGGTGTGAATAAGTGTGAGAGGGACCTTTGGCTGCATGACTTTTTTTTGTGGATCTAATGCAATAAAATGAAATATTCAGGGACCCGTCGCCGAATGCCCCTTTTTTTAATCATCTCCATTTCCCAATAATGCAAGGAATATATAGAAATAACTACCAGGTGGACTGCCATGTCTACAATGCCAACTTCCAGCCCATACTTGCTATCGGGCCGTTTATTTCTTCTTGACCCCAAAAGCAAGCTAGCTCAATCCAAATAGGGAATTGGGTCAACCAAGTTAGGCTCAAACCAGCTTAACTCAAATGGATACGGACTCACCCAAATGAAGCTCGATAAATATTAAAAAGATAGGGCTCCTTAATGAGTCCTAAAGCTCCAAGCCCAAGCACCTGCCCTTCCATATCAATTCAATATACTCACACTGAGAAGCATAAATAAATGACATTTAATTTTTCGATCACATCCAATGTAGGATTTTAGTAATGAAGTCTAAATGGTTCTTTACTATTTTAAAATTTCCCAACACATGATCTTGTGCAATTAGACATCGAAACATTTTCAAACAACATGACTCTTCCCCCGTTTATATGCCTCCTCTCGGCTCTTCCAAACAAGAGGAAAATGTGTAAAAAAAAAATTCTTCTGTACAAAATCCCAAACTGAAAATTATATTCTATGGTCATTTTGCATCCACAAAATATATTTGAAGGTGAGAACATGGGAGAATGGAAGAAGATTAATCAGCTATAACCTCTTTCATGTAAGAAAACTTGACATCAAATCACGGTCTATTACAAGATGGGTCACAACCGGTCTGTGAATTTCAAATGACCATGGTAACAAAACTCACTGCCATGTTCACAGCAATCCCAAAGTGCACCCATAATTGACAGAAATAAATACAACTCTTCAATTTCTCTTGTAAATTTGTGTGAGAGAGAGAGTTAAAAAAAGGGACATCCCTCCTAAATCCTTGCACAACCATTTTTTTTAAAGAGAGTTGCTACCTGGACATTACAACTGACTCAATACACACTGCATTTAAAAAAAAAAAAAATTCCTTAACTACTCCCTCCCTCTCACTGCCAGCTTGCCGTACCCTCTGCTCGACCTCACCACCCTCCGCTTGCGACCCACCCCTCTCCCTACTCGTCGCCTCCCTCCGCCCACCCATCATCTCCCCTTCCTCTCCTTCTCCCTCTTTCCCTCTCCCAGTCTCCCCCTACCCCTCCCTGTCTCGCCAACCTCATTCATCTCTCATTCCTAGATTTATTTGGCCACTTATGGCTGAACATGTTAGGGCGAAGGATAGTTTAGGAAATTTTTTATTTTCTCTATTTTTTTAATGCAGTGTGTAAATAGGCCTTTGCAGTTAGCCACACTCTTTTTCAAAACAATGGCTCCCATCTAGGAAATGCCCAAACTACCCCCTCCCTCTCCGCCCAGCTCTGCCTGCCCCCACCTCTCTCTTTCTCCCTCTCCCACCGATCTGGTGCAGATCGGTGGGCCACATCCATCCCCAGATCTGGTGCGATCTCTGACTTGTTGGATTGAGATCGCCGGAGAAGAGGGTTTGACCTCGGTTTGCACAGGAGGTGGGCCGCGGTGGTTGAAAGAGGACTGTGATTTGGCCTTGTTTGCTGCATAAGAAACAAGGAGACGCAGAGGATCCAGACTTCTGCACATCGATAGGAAAGAGGGGAACAGAGAAGAGGTGTTTGTTGCAGAGGATTGGGGTTCTGTGGGTATTGTGCTCATTGTCTCCGGAGAAGCCAGTGGGTTGGGTTTCTTTGGATTGCTGCGGAGAGCAAGGGATCGGATCGGATCGGATTGGAAGAATCCGGCCACATCGAGGCGACCATCATCGTGCGCAAACCTTGGGGTTTCTTTCTCCGACGCCTGAGAAGAAGGAAGGACTTGGACTCATCTCTTTGGGGGAAGAACTCTATCTGCAGGAGGAGAGGGAGGTGGGCGGCGAGCAGGGAGAGGGAGGTGGTAGTTTGGACATTTCCTAGAGCGGTACCTTGGTTTTTAAAAAAATGCAAGATTAAGGGGAATGTGCAAATAGGAGCTCAAAAATTTTTTTTTTTTAAATAATGCCTTAAATTTTTGCCTTATTTTCAAAAAGGACATAAGTTTCAAAAGTTTTTATATTAGCCACTAAGATTCTCAGTAAGTTTTCAATTTAAGGACATCTGACCATTTCAAGATATTTTATGGCAACTTTTTTACTTAATTTTTTAAAAGAGTTAATTAGCGAAAGGTCCCTCATAGTCCATCAATTTTTCCTATAAGCCATTAATTTTTCCTCTAAGGCTTATAGTCCATATATTTCAGCGAGAGGTCCTTAGAAACGCCACTGATTTACCCTTTCAACTGTTTGAGCATAAAATTTTGAATTTTAAATTTTCAAATCTTTCATTCTCTCTCGTTCCTAGGGCAAGGTTCTCTATCATTTTGTCATTCTTTGTTGTCCATAGAACCCCTTTCGGTCTTATTCTCTAAGAAGGAGGGACTTCACCAAAGATCTCTGGAGATCGAATGTGGTGGCCATATCAGACTACAGACGATGGCGACGACCCTGCAATGTAAACGCAACCAGTCCAAGCCTTCTCCGGCTACGGGTTCTGCAGAACAGAAAAACCAACCCCCTGAATCCTGTATTGCTGCTCTGCACAGCTGAATGTATTCTTCTCCGGTTCAAGCCAGTGCTGCTCTTCCTCTTCTTTCTTCTTCTTCTTCTTCTCTTCTTGTTCCCACTCCACAAAAGACCTTTTTTAGTATCCTGCCAGAAAGCTTCCATGACTTATGGTTTCTCTGGTAGCAATTTCTACGCCCAATCCAAAGGAAGACAGCCCATGACCAACTCATTCAGAGTCCAATACCACCCTCAACTCGGTGGAATTCTCATCGACGACACTTCTTCTTTTCTTTCTCCTCCTGCTAAACGATCTATCGCCGAGTTTGAAAGGCAGCAGCAGCAGAATCTCCTTCTTCAGAGATCTGTAAAACAAAGGGCAGCAAGGGCGTTTCAGGTTCTGTCTCGGAAATCCTTTGCTTAATAAATCTTCAGTTTGGTCGACGGAAAGAATGAATTGAACACCTATTTGGTGCAACCTGTACAGTAACAAGAAACCCGACCCAAAAAAAAAAATCACCAAGATCCTGCAGCAAAGTCTTTATTCACATAATTTCACGGGATGGGTTGCTTCTGTTCTTTACCATGATCCATGAAAGGGGCCTTGGGAGTATGAATTCACTTCCTTAGTTTGGTGGCCTTTAATGGCAAAATACCGATTGATTACTATGTGAAAAATTTGTTGAGGCTGATAAGATGATCAGACAAATTAATCCATGGCCAGTGGAATTGAGTTTCAAAAGAAAATTAGTTGAAACTAGATTATTAGAATATCTTGATTGGCTTTTTTCCATTTGAAATCGAACAGGTTGGGTGATTATAGCCAATTGCGGACCAAGGATTCTCGTTTGAGGAGTGCTGACCCAAACAGGCAATTGAATTTTGGAAACAAACCCAAGATTTTCATATGGATTTTGGGGGCAGACGCAAGATTTTTATTTGAATTTTCGCAGTAGAGTCAGAATTTTCATTATGGTTTTAGAAGTGGACCAAAGCCTGCGTCCGCCCCAAAATACAGGAAGGTCAACGATACCTTCTGTTTTTCTGATTACTTCCATGGATGCATTTTAGGTGTCCTGGACTGCATGGTGGTACAGGGTTAGACATGTTGCGGGCACATTCTCAGTAATTTGTTCTGCACTGTATATTTTTTTGGTCATTATCTGAAGGGTTAACACTTTGATCGGGGATTCAGGGTAATCCAATTAGATCAATGGTCTAGATCAACAAATCATGGGCTTCACATGTTCCGGATTTTCCAGGCTCCTTTTCATCAATCTTCTGGAGCAGATTGGCTTTTGAATTCTTAGATTCATTTAAAAAAGGGAAATAATCAGGTGAGAATTGTTCTCACGGTTCAAACCGTGAGAACTATGGGGTGGAGCCACCTATCACCTAATCCAAACCTTGCAATGGATATAAACCCCTTTGATACTCACACGCCCCAAGGTTTGGCACCAATGCGAATGAACTGGACCGTTGGATCGAGTATATACCCATACGAATGGATTTGAATTGTCGGCCATGGATGAAGGGGTTAGAAGCATGGAATTGGGGCCAAACTTGATATACGGAGTGGTCCCATATAGATCTTTCAATCCCCACTGGTCACATTTTAAAATGGGCCCCCTAGTGGCCCCCACAAAAAAGTTCTCAGGGGACTCCGTGAGAACAATTCTCACTGGATCATATCCTTTTAAAAAATATGGGTATTTCCTACAAGTAGTTACCACCTGTTTTTCAGTAGGAAGATGCCTATCCTCACTAGAAGGCCAAAAAACAAGTCCTAGCTCTTTAAAAGTATGAATAATTCATAACACATCTAAGTACATATGCATCTGCCTTTAATCAATTTCTTGACAAGGGTTGGATACTGCATCCATGGGGAATGTTCATATGCATCTTTCCCTCACCATAGAGTGAGGGACACTCTCCTTTTTGTCTTGGACTGCATAGTGGTGCAGGTTAGACATGTTGGGGGCTCAATCTCTGGTGATCTAGATGATTGATCTGATGGGCTGAGGCGTTCCTGAAAACGATACAATATTAAAATATCCTAACCCTTTGATCTTTGGCCTATGGTCAATTGATTATTATAGACCATAACTTTAATATGTTCTGCACTATATATTTTTCTGGTCATTCTTTGAAGGTCTAACCTTTTAATCAGACTGCTATGGACCTAACCAATACGCCAAAAGGCCCAGAACTGACAAAACGTGTCAGATCAAGTCTTATAACTATTTAGGACCATAACAGATCACAATACTTCCGCAGCCAACGTCCTCGGCGGCTCTCACTCTGGCGGCAGGTAGCCCTTTTTCCCTCTTGGGACGGCTCACACTTTGCTCTATGTAGCCCTCTCTGTGGCGGCTTTCATTATGGCAGTAGGCAGCCATTTTCTTAATTTTTTTAGACGTCTCTCACTCTACTCTAGGTAGCCCTTTTCATGACTCAACCCGAGACGTGGAGGGTAACTCTGATACCAAATGTAATGAACCTAACCAATACCCCAAAAGCCTTGAGACTGATGGAACGCGTCGAATCAAGTCTTATATAACTATTTAGGATGGTAACACAGATCAGTGATCTAGATCAACTCATGGGCTCACATGTCCCGGATTTTTCAGGCTCAATTTCATCAGTCTCGTGGAGCAGATTGGCTTTTGAATTATCTAGAATCATTTAAAAAATTTGTGTAGTTTCTATACGTAGTTGCAGTTGCAGAATCCACTTATTTTTCACAAGGAAGATGTCTATCCTCATTCCTCACTTGAAGGCCAAGAAACAAGTCTTAACTCTTTTATAGCATGAATATATCAAAGAACACATCTGCCTTTAATCAATTCCTTGTCAAGGATTCAACTGCACACATTTCAATTTTTAAACTTCAAGTATAATGTGATTTTCTGCCCCCAGGCCCCACCCCAATACAGTCCCACCATGGCACGCTTTCTATTGTTCTTTCAAGTTTGGTCACATTTACTAACAGACCATAGGGTTTGGATCATAATTTCAATGGTTCCAATACCTAGATCAGAATTATGATGGAAATGGAATTACACAAATACGCACTCTCACCCAAACGCCTCAAAGAATATTGAATCGGGCGGGTAACACAGGAGAACCTTGGTTGACTCTATGCTCTTTGAGTTGAGCCAACTTGACCAAATTGAGCTAGTTGAGTCAAGTTTGAGAACCATGATTAATCTATACTATTTGTCTATTCTATTCTCTGTTTTTCACTCTATGCTACTCAATGACACCGATGTTGCAATTCTAATGTTGCAAACTAATATTATATTGCAGACCGCATCCAGCCCATACATGCAAAGACTAGGTGGCAGGAATATGCGGTGCTTAAGTTTAGACATTACAATTATGATAACAATGAACTTGTATTATTGTATTAACCATGCAGTTCTTAAATCTCTGGCTCAGACAGTTGTGTAGCTCTAGGTGAATTAGACCAAGTTTGTGGAAGACTTGGTTAAACCAATTTGAATCCGTCCTTTTAATTGATTCAAATTTAGCCAAGTCGGGATAAGTTGAGTCTGTGAAATTTGGATAACCTCTGCTTTGCCTCTTTTCTGTCTGCATCTTCTCTTTTACTCTATACACACCATTCAAATAAGGTGGGTCTTGAAGGATTGTAGCGACCATTAAACGAATCATATTTTTCACCCACCCTTCTCTGGGGTTATGCCTTGCTTTAACATTTCCATTTTGTTTTCATTTCCATTAGTAAACAAACGAAAAGAGCCAACTAAAAAAAACTAGCACAATGAGAAAATTCATTTATTATAACCTCACTATGAGATCCAAGCAGACATGTAGCCATTTATATATGGGTTTAAGATAGATAACCTCGTATGTGATACAAACTGACAAGTCGCCATTTATTTAGGTCTAAGATAGTAGCAAACAATAAAGCATGGATTGCTTGTTATGGGGCCACCCAGAGCTGGGCCTGGAGATAATCAATTATTTTCTTGTCCACTTGAAAGGCCTTGGCTAAAACATAGTCGGTGATGGGCGGCATCGATCCAAACACTGTATTACCAATGGTGATAACACCTGGGTTCTGACTATTAAGGCTGGCAATGGCTACAGCAGGTATGTGGCCAATATTGGCCTGGAAATGAATAAATCCTTGTGGGAAGGCAAACACATCTCCTTTTTTAAGGATCTTACTTATGAGGGTGTTGTTGTTCTGGTTGGAAAGGACAAAGCCCGCGTAAACCGTCCCTTCGAGTACCGTCAGTATCTCTGAAGCACGCGGATGGATGTGGGGAGGGTTCACTCCATTAAGCGCATAGTCTATGCGGACCATGGAGATGCCAAGAGTGTTGAGTCCCGGCATCTCGGTTACAAACACCTTGGTCACATTAATCCCAAGTTTGTTCGCTGTGTTGCCCGGTTTGTCTAGGCCCGTGAAGAAGAAATCGCGTGCTGTGGACTTCTTTATGGCTTTGCAAACGAACCCATTTACTAACACTGCAAAATCAAATTGTAGCAATTGTATTATATCCAAGCAAAAGTATTGAATTTGCATGAACAACTTAGCCCAACTAAAATAAAATGCAATGCAAAACCTTTTGAGTTTAGATCGGCAACACAAATGTCCTGTAGAGGACTGGGATCGTAGGCATAAACAAGTGAGGAAGAGATGAAAATAATGAGAACCACAATCATCTTCATTGTCTTGAAGTAAAGATGAAGATGAGATGCTTGGGGATGGAAATATAGTACAGAGACGGACCCATATATATAGGGAGATGTCTGGCTAGTGGAACATGACTGTTCCTTACCTCCTGGTATTATTTTTAAGTTGGTATCTGCCATACAGTAGCCTGCATGGCATATGCAAGTGGGTGAGGCTACTTTCAAAACATTCAATCCGTCCATCGTCTTTTACACACATTATTTTCTTTGCATACATAATTTCAAAGTGTTTTTTTGTGGGCCCTATCATTAGATTGACATATTGATTTTAAATGTGTCCAACTTCTATTTTCATAATTTAGTTGATCCAACGGTGTGCATATTGTTGATTTGAATAATATTTTATATGTATATCCCACAGTGGGTGTTAAAACTAATGAATGGATTGGATTTTTTAAAGGTGAGCTCCACCTACTTACACATGCCAATATGATGCAGCGCCCCCGTATGATAGCTTTGCCCTATTTTTAAATGTAATAATAAATGCCACTCTGTCAATTTATTTTTAAATCCATTGTCGTTCTCTAACTGCTACAATCAAAATCCATTTTTTACATCACTTAGTCTTCGAGGTATCATGCATGAGAACTGGGCCCATTTAGATTTAAAACGAACTATTATTGTACTAACATATTTGTCTCTAATGCATATTAGCCATTAATTTTATAGTAGTAGCAATGAGATCTAGTAGTTGTAGCTGCTCTGATTTTATTCTGCACAATATATTTGCGGGGACAGAGTTTGGAGGGTTAGGATCTTCCAAATTCCAATATTCAAAGGAATACCGCGGTAACCCCATCACATCATTGGTAAATAGCTCCTCATGTAACCAATCCCATGCTTCGACAACCATTACATGTTCTAAATATTTTATACTTCCTATCCTTCATAGGTCTACAGTCTACAGTCTACTGGAGCAGCTTGTTTTTTAATTCTAAAACCATCACATGTTCTAACCTAATTGCCCAGTCCCATCCCAATTTTTTTTTTGTCCTGTCTCTTCTTGAGTTGATGTTTGTAGCGACACGCACTAGGTCATTTTCGTCTTTTTGTTTTTTATTTTATGAGCTTTTGTATATATCTAAAGGGCACGTTTGTGTATATACCCTTTTTGCGGAAAGTAAAAATTATCACGTCAGCAAATTTCATAAAAATTAAAACATTGGAAAAGGATCTCCGTAGAATTTAAAAATTTATGTTTGGTGCATAAAAAAAAATTTCCTCGTTGAATTGGTGCTAATGTTGTTTGGTGCGGCTGTGGATTCCTTATAAAAAATGAAATCTTCTTATTTGGTGAAATAATTTTTTGAAGAAAAATAACATAACATGTATATTATTTATTCAATATTAAATAATAATTTATTTAAAGAAATAAAAGATGAATAGTTGTAGAGTTTTGGGTTGAAATGGACAAGAGTGAGAAAAAATGGGAGAAGTTTTTCGATGAAATCCATTTTCCATATCCCTACCCCCCATAGGAAACTCATTTCCACAATTATCAAGGAAAATGCTGATGATGCAGGAAAGCGTTTCCGCGGAATTGTTCCACACCAAACGCCTGAAAAATGAATTTTTCGTGGAAAACCATTCACTTTTCCGCGGAAAAGTGTTACACAAACATACCCTAAAGGTTTATACAGTTTTTAAGTTAGCCCTTGTGGTTTGACCATCTAGTAATACATTCTTGCCTTTTTGTTTTTATACTTTTTACGTCAACCACCATGAAGTTTGTGTTAAATGTTAATTAAAATGATAGCTTTGCCATTGAGTCAATTGAACAAAAATGAGTATGTCATTATTTACAAAAAGAAAAACTTACCATTATTTTATCCTAATCATGTGTTTTGAAACTTTCATCAATTCAACAGTGGGTCGTGCGTGGATTGAGTCCATTATAACTATTTATAAGCACTAGTTGTTGATTGTGTTATGATTAATTTGAATTTAATGAAATGGGTTATGTTTTGATAAAAAATGGATTTGTGTAGTTTTACTCTCTCCACTATATATACTATAATAACCGTCAATGTTAATAGCTCTAGATAAATAAGTCTTAAGTTTTTAAAATTATGTATATAAGGATAAAAAACGGTCAAGTATCATTTTACCAAAATAATTTATGATTGTCGCAGAGCAATTTATTTTGAAGATATGAAAGATATTAAAATGAAGAGGATTTTACCCGAAAAATCCTTTAAGACTTGTAAAAAGCCAAAAGCACCATCAACAACTTATAAAGACCACAGTAGTCCCAAAGGCTCTCTTTGGTAATTTTTTTTAATTCTTTCGCTGAACAGGGATATCCCTGCTCCTTTTACCTTAAAGAGACACCCAAACCCTTTTGCCTTTTATCATGTTCGACTTATTTCACTCCCTCCATTTTTCTTCCTTTCTCTCCCTTATCCCTTATGAGTCGGCACCGGCAGCCTGTAATTCTTCTTCTCCTCTTTTCCTTCCTTTAATTTGCTGTAACTCTGTCTCTCCTAATTTGCTTTTCACTCCCAGCCGAACACCAGTAGCGACCCAGATTCTCCTCAGCCGAATCTCTCTCATCTGACACGAACAAGCAAAAGACGAACAGGCCTCCTTTCGATTGGCTCATCGAACAGAACAGACGGATCGGGTCTAACTTCCCATTGATCGGATTCCAAATGGAAGAGCACCCATCGATCGGGTCTAACTTTGGGGACGCCTCCCTCTGTTAGTTTCATATTTTCGAACTGTTAGATGAGCTCCATATGATCAACCTAGTACCGGTGGCAAACCCAAAGTTTTCCTTTTCAGAGTGCCACCTGCTATAAAGAAGATTATAAATGGAAGAGCCACCCTAGCATGGTGTTTTCAAAAGCTTTGATCTTAGGGAGCAGCCACATTTTGCACCCCCTAGTCACAACCCTGAGTACTACCCCCCCTCACACCTACTGCTACTACTACAACTATTACTTTCTTGTTCACGAGTGGCATTTTATTTAGGAAATGAGGGTTTTTCTAGAGACTTTGTTAGTAATTTGGCCCTTTTACTATTTTATAGTGAGGGCTTGTGGTTGAAAGGCTAGTAGTTCAATCATCAATGTACCAAAAGGGGGAGACCAGTCAAGATCATAAGGAGAGGCATGTAAGAATATGAATTTACTGTGAGCATAGCCTGAAATGGGGTTGAGTGGAAAACCAAAACTCACAAAGGTAGTACTGAGATTAGAATTACATGCAAAAATCAATTCCTCTGGCAGAGAGAAAAAGAGCCCAATCTATAGGTTTATATGTTTATGACATTTTTATTCCATTTCAAAAATTAAAATCCTAATGTGAATGATGAGTGCCCAAATAATGCAAACCTGATTGTCTTTTGGGCTAAAATACTTCCAACCATCACAGCCCACAGCTTTTTACCAGCCTAAGAATTTCTAAATATTTGTCCCTGCCAATTAACAAATATCATATCATAAGGTACGTCTTTATGAGATTTCAAAAAAATGAAATTGCTCATTGCACTCTCTGCTTTTGTTTGTCATTGTAAATAACAGGTTATATCAACTTGATTATAATCATTTATCCATTTATTTTTCAGGGATGGTGTTGTGCAACTGATTAGTAGGGGCGCATGATCATCTTATCCATTTTGCACTCTTTGTAAAGAGAGGGGACACAATCGATAGAGATGACACAATTGTTAATGCCACTTAACATATATTTTGGTGTTGATGGATGTTGAGGAGAATGTCAAATGAGGTGCTGATGGATGTTTCTTATACATATTTTTGGAGTTAATGGATATTTCTAATAAGTAACATTCATGTAGTACCTAATGTGTTTGTTGAAACTCTATTTGGAGTAGTAATATCTCAGCCACAAGTATCAGGTGAGCGGGGATGTCCCCATCCACAATACTCTAATGTGCAGGGATATCCCCGTCCCAACGATACCAAGCACCCACAGTACTCTTGTGAGCGAGGATATCCCCGCTCATAGCACTAACAGAGGCAGGGATATCCCTGTTCACAGCACTAATTTGGGCTGGGATATCCCCGTCCCAACTGAAACCACTTTGAGAGACTGTACTCTGGTGGGCGGGGATATCCCCGTCCCAACTGAAACCAGTCCATGAGAGACAGCACCCACAGTACTCTGGTGGACAGGGATATCCCGGCTCACAGTACTAATAGAAGTAGGGATATCCCTGTTCACATCACTAATTGGCGTGCACTATCTTCTTCTTCCTCTAACATTCTGAAACGAATCCTGGTTCTATAATCAGAACCAGGATGTAGCGCCCTGCTGCCTTTGTTCTACTTGATCTCCGACGAGATAGAAGCGGCCGCCCGAACCGCTGTCCGGCGACGTGAGGCGCAACCAGAAACTCGAGGATAGATTAACCGATCTTATTTCGTTTATGAAACAGAATCCCTGAGTGGCGATGGAGATGCGACGAAACTGGGTTGTGTATGATCTGTGTATGCGTTGAAACTAGGTTGCAAAATCCTGAGCAGCACCTGAATCAAGCCCTAATCGTAGGAAAACCTACAAGAGAGAAGAAGTCGAATGGGAAAAAGGGTTTTGGGGTTTGTTTAAGGAAAAGGAGCAGGGATATCCCTGCTCTGCGAAAAAGTAAAAAAAATACCAAACAGATTCTTTGAGACTACTGTGGTCTTTATAAGTTATTGATGGTGCTTTTGAATTTTTACAAGTCTTAAAGGATTTTTCGGGTAAAAACCTCTAAAATGAAAAGACAATAATGTATAATTAAATATTAAAATTATAGGAGCGTATTTACAAACCCTAAAAGTCTCGCTCTCTATAAAAAAAAAAAAAAGAAAAAATCTTTATTTTAAGCGGTGCGTTAACAGCTTGAGTTTTGGACTGTTGTGTCGGCAGCAAGCATCCTATACTTTTGTGGGACTAATGTTGTTGCCTACAGATTGTTTGTACAATCTGCAGTGCATTTGTTACTCAGTTGTTGTATCTGCTCTGTTCTAACGAATCGTTTTAGGGTGAGTCGTGAATCATGAATCGCATGGCAAGGATGACTATCCACAGAGAACACTCATCTTTGTTCAAATCAAATTTCAGCAGAAGTCTTTATTTATTTAACCTAATCCAATTTTCACTTCTCAAATATTTGGTCAAAGATGCCAACTCTTTTACAGAATATACTTTTGATGCAATTTTAGGTGCCCGCACAATAGTTCAGCATGTTAATGGGTCATCTAGAATATTGATCTGATCAGACTCATTTCGGTTGCGATGCTCTAAAAAATCTTCCATATTGAAAGATCCTACCCGGATGATCTTTGGCCTATTTTCAGTTAGATATGAACCATAGCATTAATTTATACTTCGCAATATATTTGCTGAACAGAGTTTGGAGGGTTAGGATCTTCCAATGTAAAGGACTACTGTGGTAACCCCATCAGATCATGGGTCAGGATCAGCAAATCATAGCTCCTAATGTAACCAATCCCATGCTAATATTAGAGATTAGATCACCATCCACTTGCGGATCAATCATTGTCATTACCCACTCCTATTGAGTGTCGGTGCCAATAATCCACTAAATCATATCTGACACGATGTGGACAAAGTAGAAGCTACTTTTTTTTTTATTGAAATAGAAAGATTGATGGTAACCCTAGGTTTGATATCATAAACACTTTTAAATAAATTGATCAATTGCATACAATTAAAATGTGAGGAAACCCTCTCAATTTATACATTAAATAGTAAGATTATTCAAATTTTAAACTAATTTAATTCTCTAACGAACTACTAACAATCCCAATCATATCCAAACTAATTTTTATCTAATATACTAATCTCTAACAGCTTCAATAATCATTACTTGTTCTGAATATTTTATACTTCCTATCCTTCATTAGTCTTCTGGAGCAGGCAGTTTATTGAACAAATACCGGAATTTGTTACAATTAATTGCGGAAGTCATTGCATGGACGCATAAGGAAAATGTCTATATCCTCACATGATTGCCAAGAACAAGTCCAGCTCTTTTAAAATATCAACATTTTTGACAAATCAGAATTACTTTGCCTTTTACTCCCATGAATGCCCAATTGCTAACATGTTTGGTTATGCTTCAACGTCAAGTTGACCTGACGTGACTCGACTCTATTTTATTGCTGGCCCATTCATTCAATGAACACTTGAAAGTTCTTATAATGACCCACCGTTTTCATTGATGTACAATCTTGACTGGATGTGATCATAGAACCACAAATGGCTAATTCACAATGGGAGCTACATTTTCTGGTGAATCTTATAACTCCTCTAACAGCATGTTTGGATCTAAGGAAACCTAGTGCAGGTTATTTGGTTTACAAATAAATGAGGGTTAACTAACAGTTCTTCATTTCTTTATCATAACCAATTACAGTTGAACAAAGTGAAAGAGTTAACAGAGGAGGATCAAAACAATAACGTGAAAATCCCAATCCCCCCCCCCCCCCCCCCTCTTTAAGTTTATGTAAGATGAGTTCTGTGTTTATTAGGATCCATGACGGGGCCCTTGGGTGTATGAATTTACTTCTGACAGACTTAACATTTAGTAATTTTGTACAAAGTGGCTGCTCGCAGATATCGAACATGAATTATCACTCATGCTAAAGGTACTCTTTTTTCAGTTTGGACCCTGCTTCGGCAGGACCACACTGAATGAACTGCCCAAGCTACTGAATTTTCTCTTCCACCTTCCCTCTTTAGTCAAGGTCTTTCGGATGATATTGTTATCGCTGATCCGGCCGTAGCCGATGCGTATCTCAGTATCATGACTGAGTGTGAGGTGACGATCTCATCTGAGAAATCCCTCATCTCGGACAGTGGAGCTTGTGAGTTTTCTAAGCGATTCCTGGTGGAAGGCTTTACTAAGGACTTAAGTCCCATCTCACTTCGCGTCTTAAGGGCTTTGCCCTAATGCGTCTCTGCGATTGCTTTCGCTGATCTTGGAGTGAATCTCCAGACCGCATATAGGCTTCGTGATGTTAGTCTGTGACCACTAATGGCAAAATATAGATTGATTACTATGTGACAACTTGCTGAGGCTGATAAGATGATCACGCAATTTAATTCGTGACAATTGGAGTTTCGTGTTAGAAAAAAATGACCCCATAGTAGAAACTATATGATTAGAATTTTTTTAATTAGCTTACTTCCATCTGTTCTCTAATTAAACTTGATGAGTCAGGCCCAAATGACCCAACTCATGAGGATGAAGCTCAGGTCCAAGCCCACGAAGAGACCAAGTCAGGGCAGCCACGTTGCTTCGAAAGCAGTCCCGCTCCTACCAGGTCCTGCGGAGAAATATCTCACTTGCCTCGTCCAGCGCGAGGGCAGTTCAAGGGCTCCAAGGGCGAACGTTGCTGAAGAGTCGTCCCCATCTGTTAGAGGAGGACTATAAATCAAGGAGCCCCACCAGCACTTGGGGGGAATTGATGCCTTCCCATTTTTCTACTCTTGTATTCCTCTAGCTTGTAATCCCAACTTACTGAGGAAGTAAAATACCACAGGCAACCTCTGCCTTTATGAAGTGGATGTAGGTCACACAAACTGAACCACTATAAATTCCCTTTCTCCTTTCTCTCTTTCTCATTTATTTACCGCATTTATTACTGCATCTATTACTTGACCGATGGTGTCCAAAACCCAATTTTGGCATCATCAAAACTAATCTGCATACATACCACAAAGCGGTTGTATGACTTTGCCTTATATATATATTAATTGCTCAACTTAGAATCAAAGCATCCATATCATCAATCATTGTCATCTTCATATTCATGGCACAGGTCCCTGAAATCGGATAGATTGGATGATCGTAGCCACCAATAATTTTATAGGAATTTTCCTTGCTTTAACATTTCACCTTAATTTTCATTTCTTTTAATAGAAAAGGGACAACAGCCAACTTATAAAAACTAGAACATTGGAGATCTTGAGACCCTTTTGACAGAAAAAAGTCATTTATTTTAATCTAGTATATGATGCAAACAAACATGTAGGAATTTATATATGGGTTTTGTTAGAATATAACAGGTGAGAAAGTCAACAAAGGGCTGCCTTTTATAAAGTAAAGAAGTTGACAGACGGCGTGTCAGAGCCCAAACCGAGGCAGAGACAGTAAGTGGTCTCGCTATAGCGAGACTCCTTCTTGCTATAGCGAGAACGGCGAACAATGCCCAGTTGGATCCGGACTCTTATGAAAAGTTTGACACAAATTGTCTTTCTAAGTGGACAATTACAAGGAGTCTTAAGCACGAATTAGGGGCTATATATTGGGTGTTTCTCACAACCCAAAAAGACACAAATCATCTCTTAAGTTCTGAATTTGTGATCTAATTGAGAGAAATCTTCTCTAGAGATTTTGAAGAGTTGTGCTGCCAAGTACTCTAGAGAGCCAAGTTTCTTCTGTATCCGTTGTAGAAGATCATCTTCTTGCGTAGAAGATTTGAGGAGTCAAGCGTTGGATCTGTTGCAATCAACGGTGTGATGTCGTTGAAGCGTGATGCGACACAAGGTAACTTCAGTCTTTAGATAGGGGATATCTATGGAAGAAATCTGAGTTTCTTGTAATTGCGAGATTCATAGTGTTTGATTAGATCCAGTACGGATCGGTGGTTTTTTACCCGATTTGGGTTTTCCACCTTAAATTTGGTGTCCTTGTGGTGTGTGCTTGTGATTTTATTTCCGCTGCGTAGTTTATTGTTTTTGCACACTAGTGGGTTGATTTATTGAGTGGACAAATCTAGAGATCTCGAACCCTAAACCCTTCAATTGGTATCAGAGCGGGTTACACTAATTTGCTGTGTTTGATTACAAGAGATTTCTAGAATGGTGTTCAATCGAGAAGGGACATCAACTACTAAGCTCCCTTTGCTAGATGGTTCTAATTATGCATATTGGAAGCAAATGATGATTGGGTTCCTTAAGTCCATTGATGATGATGTTTGGGATATTGTTGAGGAGGGCTACTCCAGACCAACAATTGTGGTTAATGGACAAACTGTTTCTAAACCAAAAGCTGAATGGACTAAGGATGAGAAGCATGCCTCCAATTGTAATAACAAGGTAGTAAATAGTATATACAATGGAATGTCTGCTGAAGAGTTCCGTAGGATTTCCACTTGCAAAACTGCAAAAGAAGCGTGAGAAGTCTTACAGACAGTGTATGAGGGTACAGACACGGTGATGCAATCTAAATTGCAAAGGCTGACTAAAGAATTTGAAACCATCGTGATGGAAGAAGATGAGACCTTTGATGAATTTTATACAAAACTGAATGATATTGTCAATTCTGTTTTCAATCTGGGTGAGGAAATTCAAGAAAACAAGATGGTCAAGAAAATCTTGAGGTCTCTACCTTCGAGTTTCGATTCTAAAGTTGATGCTATTGAAGAAAACAAGAATCTTGATACCCTCAAGGTAAACCAGTTGGTTGGAAATCTTCAAACCTTTGAAGCAAACCGTTTGGATAAAGGAAAATCAAAAGAGAAAGGTATTGCTTTGAAAGCCAACTCAGAATCAAGAAAGAAGCCTGAAAAGAAAATTGCGTCTGATTCTGAATCTGAGGCTGAAGATGATTTGACTGAAATGTTTAATTGCTTCAAGGACTACATGAAGTCAAAACAAGTCAAGTGAAAGAGTTCTAATTTTGCGAAAAAGAATTCTGCAAAAGGAACTAAGTGTTTTGAGTGCCACGGCTATGGTCACTATGCTAGTGAGTGTGCCAACAAGAAAAATGGAGCAATGAAAAAGGCTCTCAACACAACTTGGGAGGACCAGTCATCAGAAGAAGAACAAGATCCTTCAATTGAAACTTCTGAAACTGTGAATGGCAAGTTTGTGGCTTTCATGGCGAATTCTCTATCTGACAATGATACTGATGAAGATCTTGCTGATGAGATGTCAGATCAAGAGAAAGATTATGAAGCATTGCATCATAAAACATATGCTGATTGTGTTAAGATGTCCAAGTATGGCTACAAGATCTCTATCAAGTTTAAAGCTGCTCAAGAAGAAAATTCTGTATTGAAAACTGAATTAGAGCAAGTACTTGAAAAGATTCATCTTTGGAAAGTAAGACAACCTGCATGGCTGAAACTTTGACTACTGAGCGTCAAATATTTAAGAAGGCTGAACAAGAGATTGATAATCTGAAGCACGAGATAGAGATTGTTAAATCTGAAAAAGAAGATTTGCAAGGACGACTAAAGATCACTCCGTCTGAGTTAGAAGTGAAAAAAGCTTCACTAAACAAGATGAACACTGGTTCGAAGACTCTTACAAATATCTTATGTAGTCAGAAGTCTCAATTTGACAGAAGCGGTCTCGGTTATCATCATGATGCATCTACTTCAAAAGCTAAAGGTAAAACAATTTTTGTTTCAAGTGTTGCACATGCTACTCTAGATACTGCACTTTCAAATAATGTGTCGAGTAGTATCAAGAAAAAGAATGTGTCACGCGCTGCACGCACATCCACTTGTCACCATTGTGGAAAGAAAGGACACATTCGTCCCCATTGCAAGAAGCTGCAAAGTCTACCTAAGACCAAGCAATGGCGGAAGAATTTTTCTTCACCCAAGACGACTCAAATTTGGGTTAGAAAATCTAATTTGCCTAAGGAGTTTGCTCACACTGTGCTGAAAGCTCAAACTACACAAGTGTGGGTGGCTAATCATATAAAGTCCTGATGAAGGAGGTCAAGTCCCCATCCCCAGTGCTGATACGAAGATCATAGTGAGGGGGAGTCAAAATTGATGGGGAGCTACTGCATCCAGATTGACAGAAGCTGCATGATTTTTTTGTTTGTCAATTGTGGACAAATTCAGGGGGAGAAGAATGGAGCCCAGAAGAGTTCTACATGTTAAGGCAATTCAAGATCTACAGTGTTGATTTTTTTTGTTTAAAAATTCATTGTATTTTGAGTTTTTATTTTGGATAGATCTTATTGTATTGTTCTAGAAGATTTGTCCAAGAATTGCGAAAAGGGGGAGATTGTTAGAATATAACAGGTGAGAAAGTCAACAAATGGCTGCCTTTTATAAAAGTAAAGAAGTTGACAGACGGCTTGTCAGAGCCCAAACCGAGGAAGAGACAGTAAGTGGTCTCGCTATAGCGAGACTCCTTCTCGCTATAGCGAGAACGGCGAACAATGCCCAGTTGGATCCGGACTCTTATGAAAAGTTTGACACAAATTGTCTTTCTAAGTGGACAATTACAAGGAGTCTTAAGCACGAATTTTGGGCTATATATTGGGTGTTTCTCACAACCCAAAGAGACACAGATCATCTCTCAAGTTCTGAATTTGTGATCTAATTGAGAGAAATCTTCTCTAGAGATTTTTGAAGAGTTGTGCTGCCAAGTACTCTAGAGAGCCAAGTTTCTTCTGCATCTCTTATAGAAGATCATCTTCTTGCGTAAAAGATTTGAGGAGTCAAGCGTTGGATCTGTTGCAATCAACGGTGTGATGTCGTTGAAGCGACACAAGGTAACTTCAGTCTTTAGATAGGGGATATCTAGGGAAGAAATCTGAGTTTTTAGTAATTGCGAGATTCATAGTGTTTGATTAGATCCAGTACGGATCAGTGGTTTTTTCCCGGTTTGGGTTTTCCACCTTAAATTTGGTGTCCTTGTGGTGTGTGCTTGTGATTTTATTTCCGCTGCGTAGTTTATTGTTTTTGCACACTAGTGGGTTGATTTATTGAGTGGACCAATCTAGAAATCTCGAACCCTAAACCCTTCAGGTTTAAGATATATAACCTAGAATGTGATAGAAATTGACATGTATCCATTCATTTAGGTTCAAGAAAGAGCAAGCCTGGACCTCTTTTTATGTGTTCACCCAAAATTGGGCCTGGAGATAATCAATTACTTTCTTGTCCACTTGAAAGGCCTTGGCCAGAATATCGTCGGAGATGGGTGGCTTCGATCCAAATACGGAGTTAGCAATGGTGATCACTCCTGGGTTCTGACTGCTGAGATCGGAAATCGCTACAGCAGGTGTGTCGCCAACATTGGCTTGGAAGTGAATAAGGCCTATTGGGAAGACAAACACATCACCCTTGTAGAGGACCTTGCTTATCAGGGTATTATTATTCTGGTTGGAGAGGACGAATCCAACGAAGAGCGTTCCTTCAAGGACCGTGAGTATCTCTGTGGCACGTGGGTGTGTGTGAGGAGGATTCTCCCCATAAGGCGCAAAGTCTAAGTGAGCCAAAGAGACTCCAAAAGTGTTGAGTCCCGGTATCTCGTTTACAAGGGCATTGGTCACATTGAACCCAACTTTATTCATGGTATTACTTGGATCGTATCTGGAGTCAGGTCAAGGTAATAATTTAACATTTCTCCGCATATATGAGGCAATTTAAGCCATAACTAAATGAAGCATTACCTGTCCTTTGCAGGACAATTTGAGGGCTTGTCCTGAGCTCTTCCGGCCAGTTTGCATGTCGAAGTGCCGGAAGATGTGGAAAGATCACAAAAATAAGATGAAAATGCAACATTGGAAGCCACACCAGGATGCCCCTGACATACTTGATCGAGTTCCGAGGGGCATTCTCCCGGATCAGTGGACTCAGCTCGTCCGGTACTGGACGAGCGAGGAGGCTCAGGTGATAAAATTGTATATATATATATTTTCTAACGTGCATTTTATCGATTTATTATAGACTATCGTAACTAACAAAAATTAACTGATAAATATTGAAAACAGAGAGTGGCGGATACAAATGCGCGGAACCGCGCAATGCAGGGTCCGGCACACAGGTTGGGGACTCGACACATCACGCAAGTCCGCCACGAGGTGAAAAAGTTAGATCGTATATGTAATTTATAATTTTGTCATTTTGTATGCTATTATACTAATAAACTAACTCTCAATGAAACAGCTGCGTTCGAAGGGCGATCCGAGCGACAGGATGTCCGTTTGGATGCATTCTCGAGATCCTCGTCATCCAGAGGTTGCAGCCATCCTCGTAAGTTTTTATATTAAACCACATAAATTATTCGTTTATTACTATGTCCTGTTATGCATGATAATATATTAAATGAATTAACTACGCAGGCCCAGTATCAGTCACGCCTGGAGGAGTTGCCCGAGGAGGAGCGTAGTTTGCCATCACGGAGGGATGAGATATTCCAGTCCGTCGTTGGCCGGGACGGGCACGGATACACGCTCACATATGGGTCGGGCATTCCACGCTCGCACATCGCACGGGTGGAGTCATCCGGTGCTAGCTCCTCCCAGGGACTTCGCCTCCGTACAGATGAGGAGGTTGAGGAGATGATGCAGTCCATGAAGGCAGCAATCAGGGCAGAGATGAGGGAGGAGATGAGGGCGGAGTTGGCAGCGCTGGAGGCTCGTCTATCACAGAGTCGCGGCCCGCTCACTTCAGACCCATCACCCACTACTCAGGTTAGTAACAAATAAATTTGTACATTTAAATTGTTAATTATGTCATTGATGTATCAAAATATTTATGTTATTTTTTTTTTAAATTGTTTTTAACTATATATTAAACAAGTACAGGCACCAGACGCTGGCAGCGGCTATAGAGCGAGACATGACTCGGTTGGAGAGGGCAGTCATGATCCCGCACGCTAGACTGATCCTGACTCGGTACAATTATTTTTTTTAATTCAAGATTTTAATTAGCCTCTGTATACAATCACTGAGCAAACGGGCTCCGGTGAGAGACATTCATTCGTTAATTGTATGTTAATCTTGCTTTTTTTTTAATGCAGGATTGAAGAAAAATGGATGCAGAGAAAAACTTATGTTTAAACAATGTTGTAGGTGTTGGAATGTTTAAACAATGTCTTTTTGAATATTTGTTTCTTTAAACAATGTTGTAGGTGAGAATATTTGAATATTTAATTTTTCATTAGCATTTGAATGTTGGTGGATAGTAGAATGTTAGCATGAATTTTTATCATTTGAATATTTAATTTTTCATTGGCATTTGAATGTTGTTGAGTAGTAGAATGTTAGCATTAATTTTTAATTTGCAATGGTAATGGTAAAGTGGAGGAAGAATAAGTTGGCAGCGTGCAGGGGTTGTGGCAGGATATGGACCTGTTTGAGACTCTTTCCTGGATGAAGGTAATTTTAAATACTTATTCTTTTATTTTATTTTATTTTATTTTATTTGTTTATTGTAATTTGTTATTTTATTGTAAATGCTTTTTTGTATCCTACTAGCAGGTTTTATGTAGAATATTAAGGAGAAGAGGTGTTGGCTTCATTTGAATCCTTGATTTGTTTACAGTTTCATTTTAACATAGAATGCGGCAATAATTTATTTTTGGCTGTTTAATATTTGTTTTTCAGGAAAAAGAATGCTAAGCTCTTCTCTACATGTGCCCACAATTGTCCAACTTGATTTTGAAATACATTGTAAATGTGAGAAAACAAGGGAGGATTTCAGGTTAGAAAGATGTTCAAAGTCCATTTGTGTTCTTTCATCTCTATGCCTATGATGCATTTGAGCCTAAGATTCATCCTGCACTGTTGAGCTATTCTGGTTGCAATGTTTTCGTACTGTTTCATTGCACTTAGTTTTTTAAATGTTTTTTTATTTTAAACTGACCAATAGTATTATTCATCTGTATTTGATTAGTTGTCAATTGTGTCATCCAAGGTTGTGCAAGTGGATAAGTTGCGTAAGGCTGGACTCATTCAAGGTTGCTCATTGGAAAACGCCATTATTTGCAGGTTAGACAATCCATTTGCCTTTAACTTTATCTACTATCTTTGTGAAAACAATTAGGCTCGAAAACATCCCGTCGGGGGTCCGGAACGGGATACGGCCCCCGGAAAATTCCGAAACCGGCAAGAGCACTTCGCTCGACGGTAGAGTGACCTGTAGGAACTGACGGCTCGCGAATAGGACTCCCGGTTAGATAATTACGAGCGAAAACATCGGATTTTCCAACACTTAGGCTCGAAAACGGCCCGCCGGGGGTCCGGAACGGGATACGGCCCCCGGAATATTCCGAAACCGGCACGAGCACTTCGCTCGAGGGTAGAGTGACCTGTAGGAACTGACGGCTCGCGAATAGGACTCCCGGTTAGAGAATTACGAGCGAAAACATCGGATTTTCCAACACTTAGGCTCGAAAACGGCCCGTCGGGGGTCCGGAACGGCAAGCGGCCCCCGGAAAATTCCGAAACCGGCACGAGCACTTCGCTCGAGGGTAGAGTGACCCGTAGGAACTGACGGCTCGCGAATAGGACTCCCGGTTAGAGAATTACGAGCGAAAACATCGGATTTTCCAACACTTAGGCTCGAAAACGGCCCGCCGGGGGTCCGGAACGGGATACGGCCCCCGGAATATTTCGAAACCGGCACGAGCACTTCGCTCGAGGGTAGAGTGACCCGTAGGAACTGACGGCTCGCGAATAGGACTCCCGGTTAGAGAATTACGAGCGAAAACATCGGATTTTCCAACACTTAGGCTCGAAAACGGCCCGCCGGGGGTCCGGAACGGGATACGGCCCCCGGAAAATTCCGAAACCGGCACGAGCACTTCGCTCGAGGGTAGAGTTACCCGTAGGAACTGACGGCTCGCGAATAGGACTCCCGGTTAGAGAATTACGAGCGAAAACATCGGATTTTCCAACACTTAGGCTCGAAAACGGCCCGCCGGGGGTCCGGAACGGGATACGGCCCCCGGAAAATTCCGAAACCGGCACGAGCACTTCGCTCGAGGGTAGAGTGACCTGTAGGAACTGACGGCTCGCGAATAGGACTCCCGGTTAGAGAATTACGAGCGAAAACATCGGATTTTCCAACACTTAGGCTCGAAAACGGCCCGCCGGGGGTCCGGAACGGGATACGGCCCCCGGAATATTCCGAAACCGGCACGAGCACTTCGCTCGAGGGTAGAGTGACCTGTAGGAACTGACGGCTCGCGAATAGGACTCCCGGTTAGAGAATTACGAGCGAAAACATCGGATTTTCCAACACTTAGGCTCGAAAACGGCCCGTCGGGGGTCCGGAACGGCAAACGGCCCCCGGAAAATTCCGAAACCGGCACGAGCACTTCGCTCGAGGGTAGAGTGACCCGTAGGAACTGACGGCTCGCGAATAGGACTCCCGGTTAGAGAATTACGAGCGAAAACATCGGATTTTCCAACACTTAGGCTCGAAAACGGCCCGCCGGGGGTCCGGAACGGGATACGGCCCCCGGAATATTTCGAAACCGGCACGAGCACTTCGCTCGAGGGTAGAGTGACCCGTAGGAACTGACGGCTCGCGAATAGGACTCCCGGTTAGAGAATTACGAGCGAAAACATCGGATTTTCCAACACTTAGGCTCGAAAACGGCCCGCCGGGGGTCCGGAACGGGATACGGCCCCCGGAAAATTCCGAAACCGGCACGAGCACTTCGCTCGAGGGTAGAGTGACCCGTAGGAACTGACGGCTCGCGAATAGGACTCCCGGTTAGAGAATTACGAGCGAAAACATCGGATTTTCCAACACTTAGGCTCGAAAACGGCCCGCCGGGGGTCCGGAACGGGATACGGCCCCCGGAAAATTCCGAAACCAGCACGAGCACTTCGCTCGAGGGTAGAGTGACCCGTAGGAACTGACGGCTCGCGAATAGGACTCCCGGTTAGAGAATTACGAGCGAAAACATCGGATTTTCCAACACTTAGGCTCGAAAACGGCCCGCCGGGGGTCCGGAACGGCAAACGGCCCCCGGAAAATTCCGAAACCGGCACGAGCACTTCGCTCGAGGGTAGAGTGACCCGTAGGAACTGACAGCTCGAGATTCTGACCCCCAGATTACTCGTATAGTTGAAATGTTGGTTTAACTTAAAACGTTAACTTAAAACTTAGAAAATCAGATTCGGAGGGCCCAAACCGAGACAATGGGCTCCGGTGTCTATGAAACTGGACGGGCACGAGCCCATGGTCATTCCGGACTTGCCGGAACTGACCGCTAGAGATTTCGACTCCCGAATTGCTTGTATAGTAAAATCGTAGGTTTAACTTAGAACTTAGAAAATTAGCCTCCGAGCGCCCAAACTGAGAAAACAGGCTCCGATGGCCGTGAATCTGGACGGGCACGAGCCCATAATCATTCCTGAATTGCCGGAACTGACGGCTCTAGATTCCAACTTTCTAATTGCTTATATAGTTGAAACGTAGGTTTAACTTTCAAAATTTTGCTCTTAATACTTGATTTTATTTATATTTAATTTCTATAATTAACTTTTACTATTTGTTTTCCTTTTTTGTCTTCAGGTTTCATCGCATCGGATCGATCACGGCACCCTTCCCAGCAAATATATTTATTTTTTCTTTTTTTTTTAAAGTTTATTTGTAACGATTATAATTTGTTTAAACATTTGTAATGTTATAAATGTTTTTAATATAAGACTTTGTTTTGTTATTTGTATTTTTAATTGAATGTTATAGTTGTAGATATATAAACTGTTCAGGTACAAATACAGGTACAAACATACTACAGGTACAAACAGCAGGATAAAAATTGAAAAATATAAAAAAAAGATTTTAAAAAAAAATTTGGCATTAGCGACCGCCATGGCGGTCGCAAATGTAGTTTTAGCGACCGCTAATGGCGGTCGCTAAAAGCATAATGGGCGGCCGCAAATAATAAAAAAAAATGAGGAAAAAATTTTAAAAAAACAATCAAAACAGTATTAGCGACCGCTATTACAAACATTTGCGACCGCCAGTGGCGGTCGCTAAAAGTAATTTTCAGTATTTAGAAAATAAAAAAAATAACATTAGCGACCGCCATTTATAACTTTAGCGACGGCTTATGGCGGCCGCTAAAAGCGGTCGCGCGGTCGCTAAAACTATTTGCGACGACGTTTCCGCGGCAGCTACTTGGCGGTCGTTAAGCGGTCGCTAAAGAGTATTAGCGACTGCCACTTGACTTTTAGCGACGGCTAATGGCGGCCGCTAAAAGCCTGTTTTCTAGTAGTGAATTTGTCGAAGCCTGATAAGAAGAAATCATCTGCCGTGACCTCCTTTATAGCTTTGCAGACGAACCCATTCACTATCACTGTAAAATTAAATTGTAACCATTATATTATATCCAAGCAAAAGTATTGAATTTGATTAAACACCTTTAGTCTAAAATACACTGCAAAATAAGTTTACCTTCTGAGTTATAATGGCGACACAAATCTCCTGCAAAGGACTGGGATCGTAGGCATGAACAAGTGAGGAAGTGATGGAAAGGAGGACTATAAGGATGTGAGGAACCATCTTCATTACTTTCAAGTATAAACTATAGATGAAGATGAGGTGCTCTGAGGATGAGAATTAAGCATAGAGAGGACCCGTATATATAGGGAGGAGATATATGGTAGGTGGGACAATAATCTTGTTTTTAAATGCACTAGTGAAAGACTACGAGGTCAGTTTTTTTTGTTTAAGCCATTGTCTTTCTCTAACTGCTCCTACCAACCTCCATTTTGATATCAATAGACTTTGTAATATTCAAGCATGGGAGAGTTGGTCAAAGTTCATATGCAGAATTACAAATTCAAATCCAAGTGTATAGTAAACATGTCTCTATGTCTAATTACCAATTGTGCAGTAGTCTAAACCATCTTCAGACAATGCTACAGTGCAAAGAACAATATCGTTCAATTGTATGATTTTTTAGCTGTTCCTTCGACGGATGGAGGGGACACAATGTAGTCTCCTCTGTAAGGTGGTGACTTAGAGGCATCCGGAGACTCTGAAGAGAAACTCTTACTTTATGGTTTAGAGCCTTTTTTTCAATTTAGGGCATTTGCCTCTAAAAGAATCAGCTTAAGAGAGCTGTTTTTTTTTTTTTTTTCTCTCTTTCCCTAGCTAAATGGGATGGAAACAAACAATGCAAGATTTACAAGTGTATTGGATGAAAATTAATTAATAAAATTTTTAAAATGATGCAAATAATTAGTTATAAATTATAATTTCTAAAATGTGGCCCCAGTCACCACAATTCCTAAAAGTGGATTCTAATTACCTCATGAAATTAGAGCTCTTTTATAGTTTTTTTTTCAAACGGATTAATTAAAATTAGAATTTAAAATTCAGAGCTTTTACATATTAGTTAGACTTGAGTTTCCAAACACCCCCATGAATCTTCTTGAAAACTCATCTTTGCCCTAATTTTAATCTGCTTTTCAAATATTTTATGGTCAAGGAGACGATAAACCTGTTTCGCTGACTACATTTATATTGATGCATTTTAGGTGTTCTGCACTGCATAGTGGTACAGGGTTAGACATGTTGGGGCACATTGTCTAGTGATCTAGATGATTGGACTGATTGGCCTAATGTCAGATGCGGCTTCCCTCAAAATATCCCATATTGAAATATCCTAACCTCTTGATCGATGTTAGGCATGCGGTCAATTGAATATTATAGAGGATAGCTGTACTCTGGTCCACACATATTTGCTGGTCGTAGTTTGAACGATCAGGATTGAAAGGATTATCAGGCTAACCAAATCACATCAATGGGCTAGATCATCATCAAATCATGGAATCACTTGGGCCAAGAACGAGTCCTAGCAAAATCTTAGAACATCTGCGTTTAATCAATTCCTTGTCAATGGTTCAACTGCACACATTACAATGTTTTAAAGTCCCCGGTGTGGATTCCTCTCCATTTTTCGGTTGTAGGTTGTAGCTAGTTTGATTAAGTTCTGCAGCAAGGAAAGTGGCTTTCCAGAATCATCGGGAGCAAATATTTCAGCAGTCCGACCTCACATCGGATCCCTTAAATCCGTGGTTTTTGAAGGAGGGTATAAAATGAAAAATCAGCGCTAAAGAAAATCGAGACCCCGAAAACACGACTCTTCGCGCGATCTCTGCCCTCTTGACGAAGATTGCTGCTTGCTTCCTCTTCGATGTCGTCCGGCCACTCATTTTCAGTCAGGGAACAATTGTTGCCCCTTGTCTCTGTTTCTCTATCTCCCTGTCTCTCCTTGTCTATCGGTCATGGCTTCAAGGGCAACATTTTTATTTTTTTTGGAAAACGACTGTTTTTGGGTTCTTGATGAATTAATTTCAGAATATTCTCCCCCGTCTCTGTTTCTCCATCTTTCTTCCTCCCTGTCTCTCCTTGTCTATCGGTCATGACTTCAATGGCAACATTTTTTTTTTGGAAAAAAACAACTGTTTTAGGGTTCTTGATGGATTAATTTCATATTATTTTTTAGAATTCTTCATCACAATGAAAATCTTCAAAACCTCAATATCCAACGTCCATCACAATCTAAGGGTGTTTATTTGTTTGGGTTTGTATGCCGAGAGGTAGAGGTAGTGGGTGGGTGTGTAACGTGCGTTGGTGTTTGTTTTCTTGGGTTTTCTAGTTTTGGTTGGTGCTGGTGTTTGTTTACTTGGTTTCTGTTTGGAAGATGGGTGTCGTTTGGGTGTTTGGTTATTTGGGTTTTCTGGTCTGGGATTTTGGTTGATTTGGTGTTTGTCCATTTGGGTTTTGGAAGATGGGGGTTGTTTGGGTGTTTATTTGTTTTGATCGCAAGGAACAATTTGGGCTATAGTTGTTATTCTCAATAAACAATTTACAGAAAGCAGGGCATGAATAGTCATTGAGATGCACAATTATATCTCTGCATTTTTTCAGTCAATTTACATATACGAAGGGACTCGTATTTTCTGAAAAAATAAATACTCAAACCCAATTTATGAATAAAATTATTGTATGGGATTTGTATTGGCTGGTTGCGTTGTTGGAGAGTTTAGATTGACCCAACTTATTGAATTGGGATCGTTCAATTGTCATCAAATTTTGTTTGCAGCTATATTACTCTTCTCAGTGATTTGTTTGTCATTAGATTTTTTTTATTTCTTCTTTCCTCTGATTCTTCTTTACGTTTCTCGGAAATTTGTTTGTCATTAGATCTTTTTTATCTCAACTTATTTTAATGTTAGTATTTTTTTTTCTGTTCCTAACCCTTTGGGCGGGGCTGGACTAATCCCTTTGGATCCAGAGGGAAATCGAGTAAACTTTCCTATACCTCTAGTGTGGTAGTGCAGTTTCGAGCTTTAAACGTCCGGGTGCAAACCGTGGTCCAAGACCTACTGAGCTACCCCTTTGGGTAAAATGGACTATACTAATTAATTAACTCACCTTAGCGACTCGAAGAGCATTGAACCGAGTAAATTGGGAGAACAAGTTTGTGGCGGACTCAGTTCACCTTGGCTGATTCTATACGCTTCGAGTCCAACCAACTCGATCAAGTTTGGGCCAGCTGAGTACTGTTTGTTAACTATGATTAATCTCTACTATGTGTATATATTGTGTTTTTTCCTCCATGCTACTTGACAACACCAATGTGTAATTTCATTGCGGACAGCATGCAAAGACTAGGTAGCAGCGGCTGTGAGATATTTCAATTATGATCAGGTGATTTGTTGAGTAACTCGAGGTGAATCTGTTTGACTCTGTTGTTTTAGTTGAGTCAATTCGGGTGAGTCGGGACAACTTGAATTTGTGAACTGTGAATACTTCTTTCTCTATGCTAGACGACAATGTCAATCTTTCAGTTTTAGTTAGACTAGTAGAAGGTACGTGTGTTACATGTAGTTGTCACCGAAAGTGTCTACGTTGTATTTAGATGTTTAATGTAATGAAAAATGATAAGTATACACTTACCTAGTTGCTAAGTGTGCATGTTCTGATTTTATTAATAAAGAAAATAGAAGTTTCAACATACAGTAATCAAATTAGGTGATTGAAAGATTTACAATAACATTTTATAGGATACTAACATGTACTTACATTTTATGGTTTGTTAGTGCAAGCTTTGTGCAGTCGACGAGGATCTTTTAGTTTCGGAGTACATATTTTTGTTGCAAATGTGGGAACTTTTAGCTTGTAGAGATCTTGGACCTGTAGATCATGCATATTAGTACAACAATAACAAACTGCAAAACGACAGTAAGACAAGAACAAACTGCAAAAAACAATGAAATAGTCAATCTACACAACTACACGACTCGGAAACAAGTACCATATAAGAAGATTGAATTGAATAACTCTCAAGAATTCTATACTCCCTACTATTTCTCACAATAATAAAGTACTACTACTAAATTCAAATGGTTTTAAGATTTGAGAGATGGAGAAAATCCAATCACCTTTTCGATTTTATCTTGCGCAATAAGCCTTCTCAACTTTGAGCTTAGAAATCTTCTAAAATTTGGCAAGCTTTTCCATCGAACTATTAGTAGTTTCAAAAATATTATTGTAAGTCACTATTTTCTTTTTAATTCTAAGTTCAGGGCCGGTTCTGAATTTTTTAAGGCCCAAGGCAAGAGTAAAAATTAGACATCTATATATATAAACTTAGTGATGGCCTCATTCGTTTTTCAACCAATATCTAACATGTCAAAATTAACTAAAAATTTAACATTCGAAGCATATAAATTCAAACTTCAATATATAAACATTCAAAATAAAAGGTTATAATGTATAATCAAAACAAATGCTTGTAAGTTGTAACAATTTAATAGTTCTTTTACAAGACAAATACTTGTAATTTGCAAGAGGTTCAGATGATTAAATGTATTAAAGGTTCAAATGTTGATTATGGGCCCCACAAAAGCTCTAAAAAATAAATCTAAGGCTATAAGGTTTCATAAATTTTTTTTGTTTTAGTTCCAAATCAAGAGTAATATTGTTGCATTCAGGGTGGGCCAGATACTTTTGTAACAAAGCTAAATGCTAACTGGCCATCAAAATCTTAAGTGAGCCCAATTATGATAAATCAAAATCAGTTAATTTTGCAAATAACATTACACATTTTTCAGTGGGCCTAATTATGAAAAAATAAAATTGTGTTGGACAAGGAATTATGTAATAGTAAACTGAGCATCAAATTTTTTCAGTGGGCCTAATTATGAAAAATTAAAATTGAGCATACTCATCTAATAATTTTAATATTAAATTTATTTTCTAGTGAATCTTGTCAATCTCATTTTTGGGCCCCCCCTGAAAAATGGGCCCGGGGCGAGCGCACTTCCGGCCTCCCTTCAGGGTCATCCCTTGCCTAAGTTACTATGGTAAGCTTCTCCATCGAACCAATTTTCTTAAGATACTGCTACCTTCCCTTACGATAAGCGGGAGATGCATATTCTCCACTAATATCTCATGACAAAAAATTCTTTTTCCAATTTAATTATTGGACTAACAAATAGGAAATGCAATTTTCTTTAGAAACACCCATTTTCTTGAACCCGGAAATTCAATGTCTTTCCATGCCCTCTGTTTTCTCCAACCAGAAAATTCTGTTTGGCCATACACCTCTTAGAAGAAGCTCCATTTTATACAATAGAAGCTTCCTTCTATTGAAGCCCCACTTTTCATTAACAAGCTAGCAGCCATGTATGGGCTTTTCTTAGTAGTAAGCTAGGGGTTTTTATTGGTTGTTTTTGTTAGCTGTTTTGCTTCTCATTGAAGTGAATTAAAAGTTGTAATTTCCCAAAAAAAAAAAAAAATTGTATCCAATGATTCAAATGATTTTGTGATGATTCTTATGGTGTTTTGGATGATTAACATCTTAAACTTCTTTATCGTTTTCATTTTGTTTTCCTTTTGGTAGGTTATAAGGGACAACTGTGTTGGTGAATGATGCACCAAGCCCAGACTATTTTTTGCGTAAGTGACCACAATTCAGACACTAATTGATGTACGCCTCTATATAGTAACCAGCATCAATATCATCACCATCATCTCTGTGGCTGAAGAAACACCTTTAAGCGGGATTCTTCCATCTAGGTTTGAAATCTAGGGTTTCGGAGAAACTAAGGCGGCTCTGGTGTTTTTTGTTTTTCTGAGTCAGGAAATGGGAAGGAGATGAAAATGGATAAAGAGATTGATACCTCTAGAAAACCAAGTCTTAAAGAAGGGAAGGGGTTCTTGCGGCAGTTGTTGCAGCTTATTCATCCAGAGCAGAGATTCTTAGGGGGTTTTTCTAGGATTTTAGAACGAAAAAGAAATGTGAAAAACGTGGGAGAGCTTGCAAGCCAGAAAACATTAGAGATTTTGCAGGAAGCAGGTTTAATACCAAACATGGAAGAGAATAAATGGGGAAAGAGGATAAGGATCTACATTTGGCACGTGATGGGGTACAAAGTCGATGACAAGGATAAGGATAAGAATAAGGATAAGGATAAGGACAAAGGTATATATAACTGCAGACTGTAGGGGTGTAACGGTTTGGTTAACCGGTTATTTTGGAAAAATTGTTAACCGAACCATAACCGCGGTTGGTGGATTTTTTATTAAACGTAACCATAACCGTGAAGACAAAAAACGTAGAAAATCGAGCTCCGGTTAACCGTATTAGACGGTTCGGTTACGGTTATTAACCGTGGAAAAATCTAATCATGCTTAACCAGTAGATTAGCCCTTTTATATATTAATTAATAGACAAATGGCTAGAATATAATGCCAACTTTTAAATTTCAAATTGCAACAGAGCATGTTGAATACTCTATTGAAACTGTCAATGGATGTGTATCAAAGAAATTAGGAGAACATGAAAAAAAAAAAAAAAACAAAGACCACAAAGAACATCTTAAACTTTCAATTAGGAAACATTCATAGTCTCAAACATTTATCATGCATAGGACGAGAGGGAACAAAATAGAAAAACAAAGAAAGAACCCACTGATTTTAACCAAGCAAAAAATTAATTAAGAATTCAAAAAAAAATCTAATCTAGATGGATCAATTAATTGGTGACATGGATTGAGGATTAGAATATGAGTTTCAGATTAGGGGCTTTGGGTTTAGGCGAGAAACGGATGAGAGAAAGGGTTAGGTTTCTTTTGTTAACGTAACACTTAAAGAAATATTTCATTCGGCCCTTAGTTTTTTTTCCTTTATTTGTATAATGGTACGGTTAACCGAACTGTATTTTACGGTTCGGTTCGGTTAACCGCAGTAAGTTATTATAGAAAACCGTAACCGAATCGAACCGTGCGGTTTTTGGATTTCATTAACCGTAACCGTAACCGAACCGTGAAACACGGTTTTTAACCGCGGTTCGGTTCGGTTAGATTCGGTTAGACGGTTTCTCGATTTTTTTTTTACACCCCTAGCAGACTGCGTCTAGCCCTTACAGGCAAAGATCAGGAAGTGAGATACGATGGTTGTAGTTTGTAAGAGACTTATTAATCCATAAATTTAACTGACTTGGCTACATTATGTTAGAAAAAATAATAATAAAAGATAATTGAGATGGATCACCTGAATCACGGGTCACGCTTTGGTCCCACCCAAAACACTATTTAATTGATGGCCATGAGTCATGATGCTTTTCCTTTTTTTTAGACAAAATTAATAAAAGGTCCCTATAAGTCAATGTTTTCAGTCTCCAGTCCAAGGAAAAAACTTTTTAAGGTTTATGGTCCACTCAGCTAGACTTTTTCCAGCCTTAGGTAAAACATGATCTCATTTTTTAGGACCAAATTGCCCTTTCAACCGTTTTAGGCATGAAATTTTGAAATTTAAAATTTCAAAATTTATATTTTCCCTCGTTTGTACTTGGGCAATCCTAGCGCATGGTTAGGGCTCGGAAAGTAAAAAGATCCGCCAAAATGGTTTTTTTCGGGGCTCTGCGGGCGCTGCTCGTAGGAGATGGAGGTGGCGGGGCCGCCGCTGCGGGCGTTGTTCATGTAGTAGCGGGGAGGGATTTCTCAAAGTCGCTGCCCCGGCCCTCTCAATAACCGTGTCCCATCATTTTACTTTCCTCCAGCATTGGCTGCCGCGATGAATGCAGGGACTTAGCAGATGGCAGCTGCTCAGTCGACTGTCCCACCGGGATTCGGGATGGCGAACATGGTCTATCAGAATATGTAGGGCCATCAAGGCGCTCCAATTGGGCAACAAGTCCCTCCCCAACGGCCTCATCATGCAATGGGATATACTCTGCGTTAGGTATTGCATTTGCCTCCCTAGCTTTTAGCTTTTATTATTTCTGTCCCATGATTGTTCTATTCTACGCTCTAATTTGTTTTTTTTATTTTTACTCTGGTTTTAGTTCAATAACTCAGATCGTGGTTATTCGTGTGGTTTAAAGAATTGGAGGCTTTTGAAACATGGGTGCTTCAGGAATGAACATGTTCAGATGCAAAAGGAACTGCTTTTATTTGATACGGATCGCCTTTTATTTGAGTGGGGAGAGGGAGGAAAGGAGAAGATGGAGCCATAGTGTTTTGGTCCAGGTCAAAGAACCGCTGCAGAGAACATGCAACCGATTTTAGCGAGTGGAGATATGCAAAGTGGGACTGAGCTAGTGAGTATCTATGGCGGATGGCGTCTTCCAGGAGCTGGCCCACTGATCAGGTCTTCTGCAAGTCTCTGTGCGCAGGAACGATCGGAACAGAAGTTCGATTTTGCCTCTTTCTCTATCTCTGGTGAAAGCCGAATCCAAACCAGGATTCTCTGTTCTTCTCCGGTGATCTTGTGCAAACAGATATGGCCCACCAATCAGGTCTTCTGATCTTTGCAATTCCACAAGCACTCTAGAAACCCACACCTCTGTAAATCAGATGGCCCACCACAGATCTCCGAAAGAGAAAGAGGGTCGCCGCCGCTAACGTCGTGCCTTGATCGAAGAGGACGAATACCACTGGGAGCAGTGTTTTCTGGTTCTTGTTGCAGAACCAGAACGCGGAGAAGAAGAAGAAGGTGGGTTTGGGTTCTGCAGCAGCTCCGGGTTGGTTCCAGGTCAGGTTCGACCTGACTCGTTTCAGAAGCCGGGTTGTTTTTTCGGCTGAGAAGGAAATTTATCTATTTTTTTGTCAAATTTATCTGAATTGTTGTCAAATTTATCTGAGTTTTGTTCAAATTTATCTATTTTCTGTCATATTTTTTTTGTATTTTTGTCAAATTTATCTGAGTGTTGTTCAAATTTATCTGTTTTCTGTCATATTTCTTTGTATTTTTGGTAAATTTATCTAGTTTTTTTCAAAATTTATCTGAGTTTTTTGTAAATTTATCTTAGTTTTTTTCAAATTTATCCGAGTTTTTATCAATTTTATCTGAGTGTTGTTCAAATTTATCTGTTTTCTATCATATTTTTTTTGTGTTTTTTGGTAAATTTATCTGAGTTTTTTCAAAATTTATTTGAGTTTTTTAGCAAATTTATTTACGTTCTTTGAAATCTATATGCGCTTTTTAAATTTATTTGAGTCTTTTGAAATTTATTTGTGCATTTTCAAATTTATTGTGTTTTTTAAAATTATTGTATTTTTTAAAATTCATTTTCGTTATTTTAAAATTATTTGCATTTTTTTCAAATTTTCTTTACATCTTTTGAGATTTATTTGAGTCTTTTTAAATTTATTTATATTTTCTGAAATTTTTTGGATATTTTGAAACTTATTTGCATCTTTTTAAATTTATTTGCATTATTTGATTATATATATTTTTTAATTTATTGGATTTTTTGAAATTACTTTATTTTTTAAAATTTATTTTCGTTATTTTAAAATTTATTTGTTTGTTTTTAGAATTTATTTGAAAATTTGGAGATTTCATTAATCGTGGGCAATTAAATGTTAGTTGGCCATTATTAATGGGATATCCCACCAATCATGGGATTGGTTATGATTTGAAGAAAGGATAAATTAGACATTTTAGGTGTGAATAAGTGTGAGAGGGACCTTTGGCAGCATGACTTTTTTTTTGTGGACCTAAGACAATAAAGTGAAATATTGAGGGACCCGTCGCCGAATGCCCCTTTTTTTTAATCATCTCCATTTCCCAATAATGCAAGGAATATATAGAAATAACTACCTGGTGGACTGCCATGTCAACAATGCCAACTTCCAGCCCATACTTGCTATCCGGCCGTTTATTTCTTCTTGACCCCAAAGCAAGCTAGCTCAATCCAAATAGGGAATTGGGTCAACCCAAGTTAGGCTCAAACCAGCTTAACTCAAATGGATACGGACTCACCCAAATGAAGCTCGATAAATGTTAAAAAGATAGGGCTCCTTAATGAGTCCTAAAGCTCCAAGCCCAAGCACCTGCCCTTCCATATATCAATTCAATATACTCACACTGAGAAGCATAAATAAATGACATTTAATTTTTCTATCACATCCAATGTAGGATTTTAGTAATGAAGTCTAAATGGTTCTTTACTATTTTAAAATTTTCCAACACATTATCTTGTGCAATTAGACATCGAAACATTTTCAAACAACATGACTCTTCCCCGTTTATATGCCTCCTCTCGGCTCTTCCAAACAAGAGGAAAATGTGTAAAAAAAAAAATTCTTCTTTACAAAATCCCAAACTGAAAATTATATTCTATGGTCATTTTGCATCCACAAAATATATTTGAAGGTGAGAACATGGGAGAATGAAAGAAGATTAATCAGCTATGACCTCTTTCATGTAAGAAAACTTGACATCAAATCACGGTCTATTACAAGATGGGTCACAACCGGTCTGTGAATTTCAAATGACCATGGTAACAAAACTCACTGCCATGTTCACAGCAATCCGAAAGTGCACCCATAATTGACAGAAATAAATACAACTCTTCAATTTCTCTTGTAAATTTGTGTGAGAGAGAGTTAAAAAAAGGGACATTCCTCCTAAATCCTTGCACAACCATTTTTTTTTTAAAGAGAGTTGCTACCTGCACATTGCAACTGACTCAACACACATTATTTAAAATTTTTTTTTTCCTAAACTACTCCCTCCCTCTCCCTGCCAGCTTGCCGCACCCTCTGCTCGACCTCACCACCCTCCGCTTGCGACCCACCCCTCTCCCTGCTCGTCGCCTCCCTCCGCCCACCCATCATCTCCCCTTCCTCTCCTTCTCCCTCTTTCCCTCTCCCAGTCTCCCCCTACCCCTCCCTGTCTCGCCAACCTCATTCATCTCTCATTCATAGTCATTTGTGATTTTTAAGTAATGGACAAGCAAATGGTGGTTTTCGAAGATTTCAATAGTGACAAGCAAATTAAGAGATGTAAATTGCCACTGAAGATGAACGATTGGCGAATCTGATTCGTTCGGCCACACAGGGCCGAAAAAACTCGATTTGTTCGGCCCCGTGTCGCCGAACAATCTCGATTTGTATGGCCACTTATGGCCGAACATGTTAGGGCGAATGGTAGTTTAGGAAAATATTTTTTATTTTCTCTATTTTTTTAATGCAGTGTGTAAATAGGCCTTTGCAGTTAGCCACACTCTTTTTCAAAACAATGGCTCCCATCTAGGAAATGCCCAAACTACCCCCTCCCTCTCCGCCCAGCTCTGCCTGCCCCCACCTCTCTCTTTCTCCCTCTCCCACCGATCTGGTGCAGATCGGTGGGCCACATCCATCCCCAGATCTGGTGCGATCTCTGACTTGTTGGATTGAGATCGCCGGAGAAGAGGGTTTGACCTCGGTTTGCACAGGAGGTGGGCCGCGGTGGTTGAAAGAGGACTGTGATTTGGCCTTGTTTGCTGCATAAGAAACAAGGAGACGCAGAGGATCCAGACTTCTGCACATCGATAGGAAAGAGGGGAACAGAGAAGAGGTGTTTGTTGCAGAGGATTGGGGTTCTGTGGGTATTGTGCTCATTGTCTCCGGAGAAGCCAATGGGTTGGGTTTCTTTGGATTGCAGCAGAGAGCAAAGGATCGGATCGGAAGAATCCGGACACATCGAGGCGACCATCATCGTGCGCAAACCTTGGGGTTTCTTTCTCCGACGCCTGAGAAGAAGGAAGGACTTGGACTCGTCTCTTTGGGGGAAGAAAACTATCTGCAGGAGAGGGAGGTGGGCGGCGAGCAGGGAGAGGGAGGTGGTAGTTTGGACATTTCCTAGAGCGGTACCTTAGTTTTTAAAAAAATGCAAGATTAAGGGGAATGTGCAAATAGGAGCTCAAAAAAAAAAAAAAAAATTAAATAATGCCTTAAATTTTTGCCTTATTTTCAAAAAGGACATAAGTTTCAAAAGTTTTTATATTAGCCCCTAAGATTCTCAGTATGTTTTCAATTTAAGAACATCTGACCATTTCAAGGTATTTTATGGCAACTTTTTTACTCAATTTTTTAAAAGAGTTAATTAGCGAAAGGTCCCTCATAGACCATCAATTTTTCCTATAAGCCATCAATTTTTCCTCTAAGGCTTATAGTCCATATATTTCAGCGAGAGGTCCTTAGAAACGCCACTGATTTACCCTTTCAACTGTTTGAGCATAAAATTTTGAATTTTTAAATTTTCAAATCTTTCATTATCTCTCGTTCCTAGGGCAAGGTTCTCCATCATTTTGTCATTCTTTGTTGTCCAGAGAACCCCTTTCAGTCTTATTCTCTAAGAAGGAGGGACTTCACCAAAGGTCTCTGAATGTGGTGGCCATATCAGACTACACCAGCGACGATGGCGACGACCCTGCAATGGAAACGCAACCAGTCCAAGCCTTCTCCGGCTACGGGTTCTGCAGAACAGAAAAACCAGCCCCCTGAATCCTGTATTGCTGCTCTGCACAGCTGAATGGATTCTTCTCCGGTTCAAGCCAGTGCTGCTCTTCCTCTTCTTTCTTCTTCTTCTTCTTCTTCTCTTCTTGTTCCCACTCCACAAAAGACCTTTTCTAGTATCCTGCTAGAAAGCTTCCATGACTTATGGTTTCTTTGGTAGCAATTTCTGCGCCCAATCCAAAGGAAGACAGCCCATGACCAACTCATTCAGAGTCCAATACCACCCTCAACTCGGTGGAATTCTCATCGACGACACTTCTTTTCTTTCTCCTCTTGCTAAACGATCTATCGCCGAGTTTGAAAGGCAACAGCAGCAGAATCTCCTTCTTCAGAGATCTGTAAAACAAAGGGCAGCAAGGGCGTTTCAGGTTCTGTCTCGGAAATCCTTTGCTTAATAAATCTTCAGTTTGGTCGACGGAAATAATGAATTGAACACCTATTTGGTGCAACCTGTACAGTAACAAGAAACCCGACCCAATCAACCATGTTTTCTCCGCAGCATCTCTTCCTCTTATTTACATGACAGGATCAGGCAAAAAAAAAAAAAAAAAGATCACCAAGATCCTGCAGCAAAGTCTTTATTCACATAATTTCACGGGATGGGTTGCTTCTGTTCTTTACCATGATCCATGAAAGGGGCCTTGGGAGTATGAATTCACTTCCTTAGTTTGGTGGCCTTTAATGGCAAAATACCGATTGATTACGTGAAAAATTTGTTGAGGCTGATAAGATGATCAGACAAATTAATCCATGGCCAGTGGAATTGAATTTCAAAAGAAAATTAGTTGAAACTAGATTATTAGAATATCTTGATTGGCTTTTTTCCATCTGAAATCGAACAACTTGGGTGATTATAGCCAATTGTGGACCAAGGATTCTCGTTTGAGGAGTGCTGATCCAAACAGGCAATTGGATTTTGGAAACAAACTCAGGATTTTCATATGGATTTTGGGGGCAGACGCAAGATTTTTATTTGAATTTTCGTAGTAGAGTCAGAATTTTCATTATGGTTTTAGAAGTGGACCAAAGCCTGCGTCCGCCCCCAAAATACAAGAAGGTCAACGATACCTTCTGTTTTTCTGATTACTTCCATGGATGCATTTTAGGTAAGGGTGGAAGAAACCAAACCAAACCGAACTCCGAACCGTAAAATTAAGTTCGGTTCGGTTTATCGGTTTATGGTTCGGTTTCGGTTTTGAGTTTTTAGCAAGTTCGGTTTTACGGTTCGGTTTCGGATTTTAAAAAATATTTTCGGTTTAAACCGAAAAAACCGAACTTGATTTTATATTTTAAATTATATATATATATATATATGTGTGTCATTGTGTCAATGGGAAAGGGAAAGGGGAAACCCTAGATATCATATATGAATGTATCCACCGACCGACATCCCAAATGAGAAACAGAGAAGGGGTAACGAAAACCATACATAGATCGGCCTTGGAGGCTGGACGCCTGGACGCCTAGACCTGCGACGCAGCGACTGTGCGTGAGTGCGAGCTGCCTGGACTCGATCTGACGGCATCTCCAACATTCGGTTCTCCAACCACAGCGATCATCTATTCATCTCCTCGTCTCCTCCTGGGATAGGGTACTTTTACTATTTCTTCTTCTCTGGTCTTTCAGTTATGATTCTGGGGTGGTGTTGGTTTGACTGAATTTGGGGGTTTTGCTGTTTTGGTGCATTGGCGTTGCTGTACCTGTTTCTTGGTTTGTGAAATTGTGATGATGATGGGTTTTTCAGTTTTTGTTAGATTCTGGAACTAGGTTGGGTTTTCTTGAAAAGTTACTTTTGACAGGAGGTGGGAATTCCTTTTTAGGCTATAGATCTCATCTATTAATGGCAGTTCTTTCATCTGGTTTCATAGGTAGAAGATAGCCCTGTTTTGTTTGGAGAAAGAAAGATCTGCAGCAAGCCAGCAACCCTTTTCCATCACCTGAAATAAATGAAATGATGTTTCACTGTTATGTGCACCGCTTCTCTCCCGTCTTTGAACGCCTCAATTTTCTTCATTTCTTTTCCTTTCTGTAGATCCACTGTTAGAAAAACTTGGATTATTATTTTTTATTTGAACCCACTCTTTGCTTGTCATCATCATCACCTTCTTCTTCTTCACTACCTGCTTCTTTCTCTTCCTCTTCCTCTGCTTAACTCCTTTTTTCATATGCTTCATTTTCTTGTGGGTTTGCTCTTTTTTGGTTGTGTGATTCTTGTTCTTGATTTTTTTTGCCTCTCTCGTTGCCATTGAATTTGCTTGTAAAAGCGTTTCTTCTTCCACTCCAAAAATTTTCTTTTCTCTCCTCCCTCCCTCTCTCTCATGCACGCACATTTTTTTCTCTTATCTCACATGTGGTGAAAGGTCCTTGATTGTGGCCAGATGGCCCAGATCTATCCCATGAGATGAGAAGTGCAAAGAAATTGAAGAGTATGTGCTTAGCCATCTCAATTCCTCACTTTCACTCTTTCAATTCCAACCTTGTCTTCTATACGGTTCTTTTTTTTTTTTTCACAAGGAGAAATAATTTATGGCTGTTGTTTGTGTAGTTCATTAGTTAGTCATGGGCACATAATCTTTATACCATACAAGGAAAGTAAACAAAGTGTGTGTGTTTATTGTAGTCCTTTGCTCTCAAAAATTGAAGTATCAAATGATATGCCATAAGGATTCGCTATCTATTTGAATGATTTGGAGTTTCAGTTTCTTTGCTTCTAACCCTATTTTTTTTTTTAAGGAATTATTATGTGGGGATGCCTCCAATTCCGAATGTTTTGTTCGTTAAGTAGCTTCTTAAAATCTTCTATGTGTTTTTCAGATGTTGTTAGTTTTTATGTTCTGATTTTTCTCAACGATTGTTGTGGAAAAAAGATGGCTTTATTTAACATGAAAACTATTTAAACCTCTCAATGGCTATGTAGTATGTACAACTAAACTCTATTTCCAAAGCTAGAAGCTTTTAAACTCTGAATGTTTATGTTAATATATTTGAACGTGTATTTTTACTATTGCAGATGTCTAGCACCCACTCGCTCTCTGAAGCTGACTCTAGTCCGGAAGAAAGATGGCTAAATGCCATTGGTTTGGAAGAGGAAATGATGGCAGTGCCAGTAGATGAAAGTGGTGGTGGGGGTGTTGAAGGCAGTTCTGAGCCCATTGGCACTCAAAATACTGAAAATAGTGAAGCGTCTAGTCCAAAACAGCGGAACAGAAAACCACAAGAACCTAGGTCTGATGTATGGCGTGAATTTACACGTGCAAAGAATAAGCTGACTTGTAGTTGCAACCACTGTGGGACTGTCTACAAGTGCCATGCATCAAAGAATGGAACATCCACTCTTAGGCAACACTTGATTCGATGCCCGCGCAAGCCTAAGGCAAGTGGTCAACAAACTGAATTGTCACTTCAAGCAGGGTATGGGGAGGTTGCCACATGGAAGTATGATGCAAAGCTCATTGGCGATGCATTGACTCGTATGATAATTGAGTGTGAGTTGCCATTTAGATTGGTGGAGCATCCTCGTTTCAAAGAATTTGTTGCGGCATTGAATCCAAGATGGAAGGTTCCCTCTAGGCCAACTGTGAGAAAGAACATCTTAGATTTGTATGAGGAAGTGAAAAATAAAATGAAGAAGATATTTCGAAACAATGGCTCCAAGGTGTCTTTAACCACAGACACGTGGACTTCAGAGCAAAGACAAAGCTATATGGTCATAACAGCTCATTTCATTGACAGTGATTGGACTTTGCAGAAGAAGATTATCAACTTTACAACAATTCGAAGTCGCAAAGGTGAGGCTATGGGTAGAGTTATTGAGAACTGCTTAAAGGAATGGGATATCAAGAAGCTTTTCACTATTACAGTGGATAATGCCAGTGCAAATGATCTTCTTGTGAACTACTTGAAAAGGAGATTTGCTAGCATCGTACTTGGGGAATATGTCCATATGAGATGTGCTGCACATATAGTCAATCTAGTGGTGGTTGAAGGCATGAAAGAATCAATTGCATCAATAGATCGAGTTCGTGCAGCTGTGAAGTTCATTAGGGCTTCACCTGAGAGGATTCAAAAGTTCAAAGAATGTGTAGAGATTGAAAGACTTCAAAGCAAGAGTTTGTTGCGCCTAGATGTGTGCACTCGGTGGAACTCTACTTATCTAATGCTAGAGGCTGCTCAAAAGTTTGAACTAGCATTTGAGATATTTGAGGAGCTTGAGCCACAGATAACTAGTGAGCTTGCGGGGGAGGGTGGAATGCCTAAGCATGAAGATTGGATTACCGTGAGAAGATTGGTGACTTTTCTTCGTTATTTTTATGATCTAACATTGAAGGTATCTGGCTCTTCTTACATCACTTCAAATAGTTTTTTTCATGAATTGAGCATATTGTTTTGTGTTTTAAAAGAGATGAAGTGTTCAAATGATGTTCAAATGAGCTTGATGGCTGAAAGAATGATCGGAAAATGTGATAAATATTGGGGAGGAAAATCAGATAAACTTAACATGTTGATCTTCGTGGTGGTTGTTTTTGATCCGAGGTACAAATTGCATTATGTGACCTTAGCTTTGAAAGTAATGTATGATGAACAAGCTGCAATTGCAGTGGCTGAGGAGGTGAAATTGGCAACATTCAAAATGTTTAATGAATACAAGAATGAGCAATCTTCTGAAAGAGTGAATCCACGTCAGGCCTCTTCTTCACTTATTGTTAGAGATGAAGAAGAATCGGCTGAAGATCGAGCAAAAGCAGTGTTTCGAAGGTTGCATTCTGAAGTTGGAGGTGGAGAAACTATGACTGAGTTGGATAAATATCTGGGAGAAAACATTGAATATGCAAAGGATGGTGAGAATTTTAATATTTTGACTTGGTGGAAGATTAATTCTTCTAGGTTTCCTATACTTTCAGTTATAGCTCGTGATCTCTTGGCGATTCCCATTTCTACGGTGCCATCTGAATCAGCATTCAGTACTGGTGGACGAGTTCTTGATTCATTTAGGAGCTCTCTCACCGCTACAATTGTAGAAGCTCTTATTTGTGTTGACGATTGGATTGGAGGATTACCTTTGCAGCTTGTAATGGTAGAAGATTTATCAGAGCAAGAGGCATTTGAACAAGGTAAACAAACTATGAAACTAATATCTTTAATTTATAGATTCTGTTATATCATATATCATATATGCATGAATGTTTTTTTGACTTTTTGTGACTTAATTATAGAATTGGCCAAGACTAAAAGTAAGAATGCATCAATGGGGAGTTCAAGACCACCCATGAGTCGTCGTTGAAGACTCTGACAAAGGCACTCTGTGAGCTGTGAGGCAGAGGAACTATGTAGTACTGGAACCATGGAAGACTGGACTGTTTGAGTTATTAGAACTGTTTAAGTTATTGGACTGTTTTGTAGTGAATTATATTAAGCTATTAGTGGACTGTGCCACTATGATTTATGAACTGTGTATTTCAGTATTTGCACAATGGACAACTAGACATGTATTAACCTTTAAAGGTTAAAGCCTGCACCTCTTTTAGGATGGTTGATTTTTTTTTTTAATGGCAAATCACTGAGTTCATTTTTTTTTAAAGGCAAACCACTTGGTTGAAGCGGGTGAAACTAATTCACCCACCACATAACGTTTTAATTAGACCCACATCCGACCCCTGTCCGTGCATCCCAAATGTCACATTTTAAATTGATGCTGCAAGATGATAGACGATCGATGGGGCTAATTAATCCAGAAGATCACCAGTCCACAGACAATCCCAAAACAACTTCTTTACAGCAATCAATCAAGATTCAAGAGGCTATATCCACAAAGTCTATTTTCTTTCTCTTGTTGTCATGTATGAAATGCTGAATATAGCCAACAATAATAACAAGTCTATGAACTATGAAGAACATATAGATAACCTTCAACCCAACAATCTTGAGAGTTGAGAAGGTGAATTTTTATAATAATATAGGTTTGATGAATGTGTGTATACTGTATAGCATGGAGAAGGAGAAACATGTAAATGAAAACACCACAGAAGCCGAGGATTAGAGCTGCCATGACATGGTCACAGAACTTAGGAACTTGGCCACAGATGGGAATCCATCCTGCGTGAGAATCGCCTTTGCTAGCCACATGACCAACCGCAAGGGCAACAGAGGCACTGGCAGTGAGCAACATTGTTATAACCACATCAAATGCCAACACGAAGCGCGTGAGTTACGTCGCTGGGATGAAGAGAACTACAAGGCTATACAAACTTTCTATCCCATTCGCAATGGCGAAAAACCTGCACCACAACACCTCTCCATCAAACAAGAACAACAATAGCAGTAAATGTCTTCTGTAAACAATTGTCAATTTGGATCTATTTGTGTGATATTGAGAAATTCGGTTTAAACCGAAAAACCGGAAAAACCGAACCGTTTAATAAATTTCGGTTCGGTTCGGTTTTACACGTAATTCGGTCTGGTTCGGTTTGCAATATTTTGAGAATTCGGTTTTCGGTTTTTTCGGTTTCGGTCTAAAACCGAACCGAAAAACCGGACTTCCACCCTTAATTTTAGGTGTCCTGGACTGCATAGTGGTGCAGGGTTAGACATGTTGCACATTCTCAGTAATTTGTTCTGCACTGTATATTTTTTTGGTCATTGTCTGAAGGGTTAACACTTTGATCGGGGATTCAGGGTAATCCAATCAGATCAATGGTCTAGATCAACAAATCATGGGCTTCACATGTTCCGGATTTTCCAGGCTCCTTTTCATCAATCTTCTGGAGCAGACTGGCTTTTGAATTCTCTAGATTCATTTAAAAAAGGAAAATAATCAGGTGAGAACTGTTCTCACGGTTCAAACCGTGAGAACTATGGGGTGGGGCCACCTATCACCTAATCCAAACCTTGCAATGGATATAAACCCCTTTGATACTCACACGCCCCAAGGTTTGGCACCAATGCGAATGAACTGGACCGTTGGATCGAGTATATACCCATACGAATGGATTTGACTTGTCGGCCATGGATGAAGGGGTTAGAAGCATGGAATTGGGGCCAAACTTGATATACGGAGTGGTCCCATATAGATCTTTCAATCCCCACTGGTCCCATTTTAAAATGGGCCCCCTAGTGGCCCCCACAAAAAAGTTCTCAGGGGACTCCGTGAGAACAGTTCTCACTGGATCATATCCCTTTAAAAAATATGGGTAATTCCTACAAGTAGTTGCCACCTGTTTTTCAGTAGGAAGATGCCTATCCTCACTAGAAGGCCATAAAACAAGTCCTAGCTCTTTAAAAGTATGAATATTTCACATAACACGTCTAAGTACATCTGCCTTTAATCAATTTCTTGACAAGGGTTGGATACTGCATCCATGGGGAATGTTTATATGCATCTTTCCCTCACCATAGAGTGAGAGACACTCTCCTTTTTGTACATGAAAAGTGCATTTTGTACCTCACCCTATGTACTTAAAAAGTACATTTTGTTGTACTTGAGAATTTCCAAAAAGGGGAGTGTCCCTCACCCTATGATGAGGGATAGATGCACTTGAATATTTCCCTGTACCTATTTCAATTTTTAAATTTCAAGTATATTGTGATTTTGTACCCCCAGGCCCCACCCAAATATAGTCACACCATGGCACAGGCTCTTTTACTCTTTCGAGTTTGGTCACAATTACTTAAAGACCATAGGGTTAGGATACTTCAATGGTTCCAATAGATAATAAGCGAACTAACCTAGCGAGAAGGCATAGTTGTCAAAACGGTGGGAAAGATGCATTTGCAACTTTTCCTCCCGTAAGAAAGGAGGAAAAGCTGCAATTGCTGTAAACCACCACCCATCGGCTTGGCCAAACTAGCAACTCATCCAAACCTAGCAACCAATAGGGAACCCCCTGATATTCACTAATCCAAAAGATTAGAACACATCCGAATGGATTGAACCGTTGGATCGAGGGTTGAATATTTTTTTGAATATGAAGCGATTAAACTTGTGGGCCACAGATGAAAGGGGTTATAGGCATGGGTTTGGGGTCAAACTTAATACTTGGGGTGGTCTCACATAGATCTTTCCATCCCCCCTGGTCCCATCCTCAAATGGGGCCCACATTGGGCCCTAAAAAAGTTTTCATATTAGATGTGAAAAAATAGTTCTCACCTGAATATTACCCTATATATATGTTAAAAATACAAAATCTGCGATAAAAACTGATCTAGTAAAGAAAGGGTACTGGTAATTCCTCGGTTGACCATGATGTAACCCGGGGACTCCGTCTGCATTTTGGTGACATTTCCAACTTGAATAATAAACGGGTCAAGTTCATTTAGGCCCATACCTGTGAGCTGGCCCAACCCAAGCAGCTCATTTCATTCCACGACCTATCTGTCCGACTCAAGCCCAACCTGCTAATTTGGGTTTGGGTTTGGATCATTGTTGTCCAAAGGTGGACCCAAGAAATTTAACTTGTAAAGAAATACTGGGGGAAGGGGCAAATGTAGAAAAAAAAATATACATACTAATTATCATAATTTCCGGAGGTTTCTTTGAAAATCTTCAGGTAGGGTAGGGGCTTCAGGCCCCAGACCCTTGTACTTGGGCCCGCCACTATTGTTGTCAATATTGTTTCGGAAGCCATTTATGGCTTGGCCTCCAAAATGAAAAGTTTCTTCCAATTCGGAACTTCAGCAAAATATCTTGGAATTATATTTTGGAGAAATATAAAAGTAATATATTCATATATATATATATATGTGTGTGTGTGTAGAAAAATAAAAAAACAAAACAAGAAATATGGATTTAATCCATTCTAGAAAAACTTTTTGGAATTACATTTTTTTGGAAAATATAAGAAATAAAAAGAATATCTATGTATAAAAATTAAAAAACAATAAGAAGTAATTATGTAAAATCTCATGTCGACTAAAATGTGGGTTTTTGGCAGAAATCCGAAATTTCGGACAAAGTGGACCAAATTTTTTTGCGAAATTTTGTTTTGACGACTTGACCGAAAGAAAATTTTTGGCAATTTGAGCCGAAACGTTACAAAATTAATAACTATGGTCAAAAGATCTTAATAGAACCTACATGTCTGCAAAATTTAAACTCATCAGGTCATCATAACCCTAAAATCTATGGCCCTCAAATTTAACGCGATTTTAGAAGGCATCATTTTTTTAGATTTCAATCCAATGGTGAGTAATAATTTATTATGCCAAAAAATTGGGCTTTTGCTAACTCAATTGCCGATCATGTTTGAAGGTTCGGGATTGAAAGGATTATCAGGCTAATCAAATCACACCAATGGGCTAGATAACCAATTCATGGAATCACATGTAACAGATTTTCCAGAGCAGATTGGTATTTTAATTCCAGAATCATTAAACAAATGTGGGACGTCTGTAGTTGCAGGTTTCATTTCTTTTGCGAAGGAAATTAAACATCTATCCTCACTTGGGGCCCAAGAACAAGTCTTATCTCTTGAAAAGCATGAATATTTCAAACAACAGATCTATTCATTGTCAATGGTTCAACTGCACCCATTACTATTTTTAAATTTTGAATGTATTGTTCTTTTCTACCCCCAGGCGCCACCCAAATATGCCCACATCTCCTGCACCATGGCACGTGTTCTTTTGTTCTTTGGAGTTTGGTCAATACTTACTAACCATGTCAATAGCTACATCAGAATTACGGTGGAAATGAAACTATACCAACAAATTTAGGAACTCACCTTAAGCGACTCCAACGCATAACTTTTTCTTTTTTAATATGGTGGGAAAGCTGACTTTGCAACTTATCCTCCCGTAAGAGAGGAGGAAAAATTGCATTTTTTATCTTACCTCTTATTAAAGTTGTTTTTGGAAATTTACTCCTAATACAGCCTTAAAAACCCTAAACCCCTCGCAGTACCAAATCATTTTATAAAAGATACAATTAGAAATCAGGTTTTTAATAGGAAAGGAATAAAAAAAAAAACCCTCAAAAGATTGAAATTGTTTCGACTTAGAGGTGTATTTGTATCATTGGACTCCACTTTGATAAATTAAAGAAGTTAAGGACTTAAAAGTAATTCTCAAAACTATAGGGATTTTTTTAAAATTAAGCCAAAAAGGGGAGTGGATTGAACATATTTCTGTCTAAATGTGTACAAAGTTCGGTTGTGATCCATTGGAGTTGAACACATTGTTAACTAGGCATAAACAATGGACCAAGTTATGAATGTAGCAGCTGGGTTGCTTCGGTTCTTTACCAGGATCCAAGACAGGGCCCTTGGAGTATCAATTCACTTACGTAGTCTGGTGACCACTAATGGTAAAATATAGATAAATTACTTTGTGACAAGATGCCGAGGTCGATAGGATGATCGCACAATTTAATTCATGACCATTGGAGTTCAGTGCAGGGGCGGCTCCAGGAATTCAAGTCAGTGGCGTGAAAAAATACTTATCTTCCACAACCCTACCACTAGGGCTATCAAAGGGTCAGACCCAGGCTGGGCCGAGTTTATGCTTTATCCTACCCTCTCATTTGTGGACCGGGCTTAACCGAGCAAAAACCTTCGACTTTCACATGGGGGGCCTGTAATTTTTAGACCCTTACCCTACCTTGAACCTTCAAATATTAAGTATGAGAGAAATGAGAGAAAAAGGATAAAAATAAAAGGACCTGAGATAAAAATACTATTTGAGCTTCCTATGAGTTAAGGCGTATCCATTTAAATTTGTAAGCCATTCAAAATTATTGGGCTGCCCATGACACAAAAGGACACGGTTTATCATAATTGGATGTTACAAAAAGGGTCAAAAATTTATAAGCCATTTTCTCTACTTCAGGTCAAACTCTTAAATTAAGTTGGTTCAAAATCTTCCCATAAGATTGTTTTTAGCTTTCAATGGGGTCAAAACTTCCCATAGATGATGTTTTTTAGATCTCAGTGGGTCAAAAGCTTCCCACTCAGAGGTTCACAAAATTTTTATGAATATGTTTTCAGATCTCAGTAGGATCAATTGACACCACTGTGAACAACATGGAGCCGCCCATGGTTTAGTGTTAGAAGAAAATTACCCCATAGTAGAAAGTAGATGGTTAGAATTTTTGTCATTGGCTTATTCCCATCTGCACTCTGATTAAACCGATATGCATACATACCACAAACCGGTCGTATGACTTTGCCTTATATTAATTGTTCAACTGTGAATCAAAGCACCAAGATCATCAATCATTCTCATCTTCATATTCATGGCAAAGGTCTCTGAAATCGAATTGATTGGATGATATATCGTAATTACCCGCGCCCCCCCCCCCCCCCCCCCAAATAGTTTTATAGGAGTTTTCCTTGCTTTAACATTTCACCATAATTTTCATTTCTTTTAAGAGGAAAGGACAATAACCAACTTAGAAAAAACTAGAACGTGGGAGATCTTGAGAGCCTTTTGACAGAAAAGATTCATTCATTATAATCCAGTATGAGTAGCAAACAGACGTGTAGGCATTTATATATGGGTTTAAGACAGATAAGCTAGTATGTGTACAACTAATATCATTATTAGGTTTAAGATGGAGCACAAATAAAGCAAGACCGCTTTTAGGTGTTCATCCAGAACTGGGCCTGTAGATGATCAATTACTTTCTTGTCCAGTTGAAAGGCCTTGGCCAAAATTTTATCGGAGATGGGCGGCTTCGATCCAAACACGGAGTTAGCAATGGTGATCACTCCTGGGTTTTGACTGCTGAGACCGGAAATCGCTACAGCAGGTGTGTCGCCAATATTTGCTTGGAAGTGAATGAGGCCTATTGGGAAGACAAACACATCACCCTTGTAGAGAACCTTGCTTATCAGGGTATTATTGTTCTGGTTGGAGAGGACGAAGCCGACGAAGAGTTTCCCTTCAAGGACCGTCAGTATCTCTGTTGCACGTGGGTGCGTGTGAGGAGGGTTCTCTCCATAAGGCGCAAAGTCTAAGCGAACCAAAGACACCCCAAGAGTGTTAAGTCCCGGTATCTGGTTTACAAGGGCATTTGTCGCAATGAACCCAACCTGGTTCATGGTGTTGCCCGGTTTGTCGAAGCCTGGTAAGAAGAAATCATTTGCCGTGACCTCCTTCATGGCTTTGCAGACGAACCCATTCACCATCACTGCAAAATAAAATTATAACCATTATATTATATCCAAGCAAAAGTATTGAATTTTATCAAACACCTTTAGTCTACTAAGATAAAATACACTACAAAATAAGTATACCTTCTGACTCTAAAATGGCGACACAAATGTCCTGTAATGGACTGGGATCGTAAGCATAAACAAGTGAGGAAGTGATGGAAAGGAGGACTATAAGGATCTGAGGAACCATCTTCATTATTTTCAAGTATATAAACTATAGATGAAGATGAGGTGCTCTGAGGATGAGAATTAAGCATAGAGAGGACCCGTATATATAGGGAGGAGATATGTGGTACGTACGTGTGACATGGGCGGTATTGAAATAGTCTTGTTTTTAAATGCAATAGTGAAAGACTACAAGGTCAGTTTTTTTTTTCGTTTAAGCCACATTCATTCTGTAACTGCTACGGCCAACCTCCATTTAGATATCAATAGTCTTTGTAATATTCAAGCATGGGAGAGTTGGTCAAAATTCATATCCAAAATTACGAAAGTAGAAATATGGGTATTTGGCATTTGGTACACGTAACTGCAGCTGCAAAATCCATTTCTTCTTTGCAGCGGGAAAACATCTATCCTCCCTTGGGGCCGAGAACAAGTCCTAGCTCTTGGAAAGCATGAATATTTTAAACAACAAATCTAAGAACATCTGTCTTAAATCAATTCCTTGTCAATGGTTCAACTGCACGCATTACAATACTTACCGACCATGTCAATAACTAGATATGAATTACGATGGAAATGGGACTATACTAATAAACGAGCTCACCTGAGTGACTCGGACTCGGACTCGGAGGGCATTGAATCCAGTCCATCGGGAGAACAAGTTTGTGGCAGACTCAGTTTTACTTGGCTGATTCTATACGCTTCGAGTCCAGCCGTCTCGACCAAGTTTGGGCCAGGTGAGTCCAGTTTGTGAACTATGATTAATCTCTACTATGTGTATGTTTTTTTATTTACTCTATGCTACTTGAAAACACCAATGTGTTATTTCATTGCAGACAGCATCTAGGCCATACATGCAAAGACCAGGTAGCAAGAATATATACTGTTGGCTGTGAGTTTAGCTATTCATTAATTATGATAAAGAGTGATCTTGTGTTAACCTTTTAGTTCTTAAACCTCTGGCTCAAAGGGCATCTGTTGAGTGAGGTGAATTAGACTGAGTTTGTGGAAGGCTTCGTCCAACAAGTTTGACTCTGTTGTTTAAGTTCAGTCAATTCAGCTGAGTCTGTACAAATTGAGTTTGTGAACTATGAATAACCTCTGCTTTTGTCTCTTTCTCTGACACTCCTTCCCCTCTGCTAGACGACGATGTCAATCTTTCAGTTTTAATAAGACATAGGTATAATATATAATTGCAGACTGCGTCTAGCCCTTACAGGCAAAGATCAGGAGGTGGGAATGTAAAAGAATATATGATGGTTGTAGTTTGAAACGAATGACATTATCTCAAAGACTTAATCCATGAATTGACTGGGTTCATTTGTCTAGAAGACTTAATCCAGAACTGACTTGGCTACATTATCTTGTGCAAGTAGACAGTATTACGGTAAGACCTTTTCAAAACTTGGAGAATCCTTTTCACCCTCCCAAAACTTAGAGAATCCAGTCTCGATTTCCTTGAGATCTACACATCTTCTTCATTATATTGAAAGAAATAAACATGCCAGCTCACATACTCATGCTTGTTCTCCTTTCCTTGACTTCTTCTCTTGCTCATGCATCCCATCCCTGTCCCCTGCGGGCCATTTTGGATCAAAAAAATATATTTGAAGCTGAGAACTTGGTTGAATGGGAGCAGATTAATAAAAAAAATGTTAACATCAAATCATGGCTTATTACTACAACAGATATGGCTTTCACTAAAGGACAAAAATATCGCCGTTGCCGGGGATCGAACGCTCCAGGTGACCCGCGTGACAGGCGGGAATACCCACCATACTACAACGACTTGGTGAACGCTGGTTTTGATTATTTTATACATAACTAAAAGTTTTAAATCGGCTGAGCTTACTCCCGCTGTCAAGCATCGAGTACTTGATGCAACCATGAAACTAGTTTCTTTGTATTTTATGGAGCCATCTTCCTCTTCTGCAATCTAATCCATCCATCACTCGTTTTGTATTCTAATACTATCCAGGGTCCAGTATCACCAATAACCCACCACCACCCATGGCCATGGGCAGAAATGTGATCGTGCCCAATGCCCTAACATGATGACATAGGTGATATCAAACTTTCTCATCTTCATATACATGGCACAGATCTTCAGGCCTATGATTGTAAGGCCCCGGTGAAGATTGGGTATACCCACCCTTGATTTCGAGTGGGTTGAAAGATTGTAACTGTGTGGGGATATTTCCCGAAGTGCCGAGGTTATACTAACTCCAACGTTTATGCACATTACTGGCGCCCTGATCTCGGCAAACGTTGCCCATCTGCTATCCGAACTCAAGATCGTCCCTGGTCTCGGGAACCCCGACCGCAATACCAAGCCTCCACTTCGGCTACTCAGTTCGGCACCAAAGCCAGAACCTTAGCCGAGATGTTCGGTGACAGCTGTACCTTCAAGAGTGTCCAGCTGGAACTGACAGAGCCATCTTTGCCACCTCTTATCTCTGACAGCGTGGCATCCAGTAGCCACGTCCCATCAAAGCATGGCCTCAAGCCAGGCCCGATGGGACTAGGCCCACAAGTCAGATGAGGTAAGGCCCGATTAGACCTGCATTTAATGCGCAGTGGGCTGATGAGACTGGCATTTAATGCGCAGTGGGCTAATGGGACTAGGCCCAAAAGTCAGATAAGTAGGCTGATGGGACTGGCATTTAATGAAGCGTGGGCTGAGTGGACAGGGCCACTCGAGTGGCAAAATCCATCATGAGGCTGGCCCACGTAAGCCAACCCCCTCTCCTATAAATAGAGGCTCCAACTCCATTCTAAGGTATGCAACTCAAAATACATACTCTCACTCTGTCAAATTCTCTCAATCTCCCTTACTCAGTCCCTGAACTGACTTAAGCATCGGAGAGCCTTGTGCTGCCCACAGCCAGGGTCCTCTGACTTGCTTCCTCTCTTCCTTTTTCGAGTCCAGCCGGAGCGACGTTAATCTTCATCCAGACTACTTAAAACAGGGGTCCTAATCCCTGATTCCAAGCCCGTAATTTTTAGGCACTTACAGTAACCACCACTAAACTAATCATATTTTTCACCCACCCTTCTCTGTGTTTATGCCTCGCTATAAATTTCTCTTTTGTTCTCAGATTTTTTAAGAAAACAAAGGAAAAGAGCCAACTAGCACATTAGACGAACAAAATTCATTTTTATTATAATTCCAGTAGGAGATGCAAATCGAGAAGATGCCGTTTAAATATGGGTTTTAGATGGATAACCTAATATGTGATGCAAATGAATAAGAGAGAATAAAATATAAGTGAGTTATAACAGTCTTTTGTTTTTAGTAGCTTTGATAGGCAGTCTCTTGGACTTTTTTTGTATAAAAAGAGGATTTTTTTTCTATCATTTTGTGTAGAAAGGAGGTTGTTTTTTTAACTTTTTCTTTAGAAAGAATGAGGAAATTTTGAATTTGTGTACTTTTGTTCTTTATCATAGCCAATCAGATCGATCAGAGTTAAACTTAAATAAAAAGGATCTAAACCATAAGGTGAAGTCACTTTCTTGCTTGAAGTTGCTACCAAGGCCGGCTCTAAGGGGTAGTCAACCTAGGCAGCCGCCAAGGGCCCCCCAAAAAGGCCCCCGTTCGGTGTGACCAGTACTACACTAGGCCCAATTTGATAAAGATGCATTTACAATTTTATAGGGAGTCGAACTTGGGTTGGAATTAAGAAAATGTAGGGTTATTACCAGTAGATCACTCACACTTTCATGTTAAGAGAGCCATAAAATTATTTATTACTCTTGTAATAATATGCACATGATTTTTTTACTAAATTCTGTGTCTACATAGGCCTAATTTAAGAGCTCGCCTAGGGCCCCCACAATCTCAGAGCCGGCCCTGGTTGCTACAAGAGGAGTTCTGTAGTTATATGTAAGAATGGATGGGTTAGAAGATTTCAAAATGAGGATTGTTACAATAAGAACAGAGCTGTTGCAATACAGTTTTGCAAGGTCAAAGATCAGTCTGGGGTTTGCACAGCAGATAAGGCCATAAAACCAGGTCACGTAGAGTCGTAGAGCTTTAAAGTGCTTACCAGATGATCCTTTGCTTAATAAATCTTCAGTTTGGTCTACGGAAAGAATGAAAAGAACACCTATATATTTGGTGCAACCTGTTCAGTAACAAGAAAGCCCACCCAATCAACCATGTTTTCTCCGCAGCATCTCGTCCTCTAATTTACATTACAGGATCAGGCCAAAAAAAAGGAAAAAAAAAAATCACCAAGATCCTGCAGCAAAGTCTTTATTCACATAATTTCAGGGGATGGATTGCTTTTGTTCTTTACCCTTTCTTTACAATTGGGCCATACGAAAAAGTTCTCATATAAAATGTGAGAACTAGTGGAATATTACCCTATATATATATATTAAAAATGTAAAATCTGCTATAAAAACTGATCCAGTTAACAAGGGTGGAAATTCCTCGGTTGACCTCGATGTAACCTGCAGGGGACTCCGTCATCATTATGTTGACATTTCCAACTTGAATAATAAACGGGTCAAGTTCATTTGGGTCCATACTTGTGAGCTGGCCCAACCCAAGCAACTCATTTCACTCCACGACCTATCTGTCCGACTCAAGCTCAACCTTCTAATTTGGGTTTCGGTTTGGATCATTGTTGTCCAAAGGCAGACCCAGGAAATTTAACTTGGAGGCTTAATGTAAAAGAAATACTGTGGGAATGGGCAAATGTAAAAAAAAAAAAAAGACAAACTAATTATCAAAATTTCCAGGGGTTTCTTTGAAAATCTTCAGGTAGGGTGGGGGCTTCAGGCCCCAGACCCTTGTACTTCGGCCCGCCACTATTGTTGTCAATATTGTTTCGGAAGCCATTTATGGCCTGGCCTCCAAAATGAAAAGTTTCTTCCGATTTGGAACTTCGGCAAAAAATTTTGGAATTATATTTTGGAGAAATATAAAAATAATATATTCATATATATATATATATGTGTGTAGAAAAATAAAAAAAACAAACAAGAAATATGGATTTAATCCATTCTAGGAAAACTTTTTGGAATTACATTTTTTTGTAAAATATAAGAAATAAAAAGAATATATATGTATAAAAAAATAAAAAAACAATAAGAAGTAATTATGTAAAATCTCATGTCGATTGAAATGTGGATTTTTGGCTGAAATCCGAAATTTCGGACAAAGTGGACCAAAGTTTTTTGCGAAATTTTGTTTGATGACTTGACCGAAAGAAGATTTTTGGCCATTTCAGCCGAAACGTTACAAAATTAATAACTATGATCAAAAGATTTTAATAGAACCTACATGTCTGCAAAATTTAAACTCATCAGGTCATCATAACCCTAAAATCTATGGCCCTCAAATTTAACGTGATTTTAGAAGGCATCATTTTTTTAGATTTTCAATCCAATGGTGAGTAGTAATTTATTAAGCCAAAAAATTGGGCTTTTGCTAACTCAATTGCCAGTCATGTTTGAAGGTTCGGGATTGAAAGGATTATCAGGCTAATCAAATCACACCAATGGGCTAGATAACCAATTCATGGAATCACATGTAACAAATTTTCCAGAGCAGATTGGTTTTTGAATTCCAGAATCATTAAACAAATGTGGGACGTCTGTAGTTGCAGGTTTCATTTCTTTTGCGAAGGAAATTAAACATCTATCCTTACTTGGGGCCCAAGTACAAGTCCTATCTCTTGTAAAGCATGAATATTTCAAACAACAGATCTATGAACATCTGCCTTGAATAATCAATTCATTGTCAATGGTTCAACTGCGCGCACACATTTCAATTTTTAAATATTGAATATATTGTTCTTTTCTACCCCACAGGCGCCACCCAAATATGCCCACATCTCCTGGACCATGTCACGTGTTCTTTTGTTCTTTGGAGTTTGGTCAATACTTATTGACCATGTCAATAGCTACATCTAAATTATGGTGGAAATGGAACTATACTAACAAAGGAGAACCCACCTGAGCGACTCCAACGCATGCTTTTTTTATTTTATTTTATTTTATTTTAATATGGTGGGAAAGCTGATTTTGCAACTTTTCCTCCCATAGGAGAGGAGGAAAAGTTGCATTTTCTGTTTTTCCTCTTATTATAGCTGTATTGGCAAATTTGCTCCTAATACAGCCTTAAACTACCAAGTTTTTGAGAGAAAATGAATAAAAAAAGAAAAGATTGAAATTGTTTTGACTTAGAGGTGTATTTGTATCATTGGACTCCACTTTTATAAATTAAAGAAGTTAAGGACTTAAATTGGTAACTAGGCATAAACAATGGACCAAGACCCAGTTATGAATGTAGCAGCTGGGTTGCTTCGGTTCTTCACCAGGATCCATGACAGGGCCCTTGGAGTATCAATTCACTTACGTAGTCTGGTGACCACTAAAGGTAAATTATAGATTGATTACTTTGTGGCAAGATGCCGAGGTTGATAGGATGATCACACAATTTAATTCATGACCATTGGAGTTCAGTTTTAGAAGAAAATTACCCCATAGTTGTCATTGGTTTATTCCCATCTGCACTCTGATTAAACCGATCTGCATACATGCCACAAACCGGTCGTATGACTTTACCTTATATTTATTGTTCGACTGTGAATCAAAGCACCCAGATCATCAATCATTCTCATCTTCATATTCATGGCAAAGGTCTCTAAAATCGAACTGATTGGATGATCGTAGCCCCCCATGAATTTTATAGGAGTTTTCCTTGCTTTAACATTTCACCATAATTTTCATTTCTTTTAAGAGGAAAGGACAAGAACCAACTTAGAAAAACTAGAACGTTGGAGATGTTGAGAGCCTTTTGACAAAAAAGATTCATTCATTATAATCCAGTATGAGTAGCAAACAGACGTGTAGGCATTTATATATGGGTTTAAGCCAGATAAGCTAGTATGTGATACAAACTGGACATATCCATTTATTTAGGTTTAAGATGGAGCACAAATAAAGCAAGACCGCTTTTAGGTGTTCATCCAGAACTGGGCCTGTAGATGATCAATTACTTTCTTGTCCAGTTGAAAAGCCTTGGCCAGAATATCATCGGAGATGGGCGGCTTCGATCCAAACACGGAGTTAGCAATGGTGATCACTCCTGGGTTTTGACTGCTGAGACCGGAAATCGCTACAGCAGGTGTGTCGCCAATATTTGCTTGGAAGTGAATGAGGCCTATTGGGAAGACAAACACATCACCCTTGTAGAGAACCTTACTTATCAGGGTATTATTGTTCTGGTTGGAGAGGACGAAGCCGACGAAGAGTTTCCCTTCAAGGACCGTCAGTATTTCTGTTGCACGTGGGTGCGTGTGAGGAGGGTTCTCTCCATAAGGTGCAAAGTCTAAGCGAACCAAAGACACCCCAAGAGTGTTAAGTCCCGGTATCTGGTTTACAAGGGCATTGGTCGCAATGAACCCAACCTGGTTCATGGTGTTGCCCGGTTTGTCGAAGCCTGGTAAGAAGAAATCATTTGCCGTGACCTCCTTCATTGCTTTGCAGACGAACCCATTCACCATCACTGCAAAATCAAATTCTAACCATTATATTATATCCAAGCAAAAGTATTGAATTTGATCAAACACCTTTACTCTACTAAGATAAAATACACTGCAAAATAAGTTTACCTTCTGACTCTAGAATGGCGACACAAATGTCCTGTAAAGGACTGGGATCGTAAGCATAAACAAGTGAGGAAGTGATGGAAAAGAGGACGCCTACAAGGATGTGAGCAACCATCTTCATTATTTTCAAGTATATAAACAATAGATGAAGATGAGGTGCTCTGAGGATGAGAATTAGCATAGAGAGGACCCATATATATAGGGAGATATATGGTAGGTGGGACAGGAGTGTCATTGAAATGGTCTTGTTTTTAAATGCAGTAGTGAAAGACTACACGGTCAAATTCTTGTTTAAGCCAGTGTCATTCGCTAACTGCTACGACCAATGTCCATTTTTATATCAATGGTCTTTGCAATATTCAAGCATAGGAGAGTTGGACAAAGTCCATATACACCTAACTGGCTAACTGTATAGGAGTGGAAACGATCTTCAGACAATGATAACAGTGCAGAGAACAAAACCATTGAAGTGATTATTATAGTATGGTCGTTCCTTATGAATGGTTCAAGGGATGGTTCATTGGATAGAATTGAGGCATTGTAGCCAGTTTTCTTAATTCATAAAACGTAAGGTAACGACTTAGCATCTACTGATCTACAGGAAAACTCAAATTAAATTGTCGCAGCAGCTCTGATGGACCTAATCCATCTCTGCTTTTCAAATTTTTTTATGGTCAAGGAAACCTTCTGTTTTGCTGACCATATTTCCATGGATGCATTTTAGGTGTCTTGGACTGCATAGTGTTGCAGGGTGTTACACCCCATCCCGAATTAAGCGCGATTAACCTTAATTAATCGTGATTATCATGGATTAAGATGTGATTAAGGAAATTATGTGAGATTAGTAATCACTAGGAGCCGAATTAGTCGTAGATGACTAAATTAAGCTTAAGAGAATGATTTGGAAGACATGAACTTGGTTTTAGCCCCAATTAGTGAATGTAAGGACTTTTTCGTAAATATCGATTTATGTGAAAATAGTCGAATTGGGTTGAATTTGATGTCATCGTGTGTATCTCGATGAGTATAACAATTTTCATAATACACATACTTGCATTTGACCTATGATAAATCAAAAAGGGGTCTCTGTAGTAGACATCAAGTCAGGCAAGTATAAATGAGTTTTATGAGTAAATTGCTACTGCATGTTATTGGGATGTAGATTGCATCCATTGAATTAAGTTTCCTTCCATTGTTACATGCTATAGTGTGAATTGAATGGATAAATTCATGAGAATGGATTTTCTTCTTGAATGATGTAGTTAGAGTGTTTGGATAGTTTTGAATGGGATAGATGTGTTTAAATGATATGTTGAGATGGGAACATGAGGTTCCAGGTTTTGTATAGAATTGTACAAAGTGGGACAGAACAGAATTCTATCCTGAATTCTGTCGTTCTGTGCATCATCGGTTAACCGACGCTGTCGGTTAGCCGTCGGCTAACCGACGGGTTGACCGATAGTGTTAAATGGGTAGAAAAACGTGTCTCTGGTTTTTGAACCGAGGCCTGACCGATCTAACCGACGGGTTGACCGACAGTGTTAAATGAGCTGAAAAACGCGTCTCTGGTTTTTGAACCGAGGCCTGACCGATACCATCGGTCAGCCGACACACCGAACCGACAACAGCACTTAAAACAGAGGAAATTGCCTCTGATTTTCGAACCGACATGTGGACCGATACCTATCGGTCAGCCGATAAACACACCTCGGTCGACCGACGGTCAACCGATGAGTGAGCCGACAGTACATCAACGTGATGTATTTTCAGACTTTAGGTCTGCAAGTCATAAGATAAAGCCTATTGGTTTATACCGCCAGTAATGGTTAAGTGCGGGTCTTTAATGTGCAATTTTCCATAAGAACTGTAATGTCTATCAAACATAACACGTGCACATTAGGTGATCTAGCTATCTACCGTCTGGTTGGTATTCATTAGAATTAAATGAAACTAGTGAACTCGTAACCGCTCACTAATCAACTTTAAAGATTAACATTGTACTTGAATTACATGTGAATTGGCGCAGCACTACATATTGATTTCTACAAGCTCATTGAGCTGATTTTGATACTGTCTGCAGCAGTCACTTGTGGAGTGTTCCGGAACTCCGTGGTGAAGTCAGTAGTTCCTGGCCCGGACACTGATAATCCCACATATTATTCTTCTATTGAGAAGATGATCCAGTCTCCTTGTTACGGAGATGGTACTTCTTCCTTTAAGGAAGATAGCACTAGATTTGATTATTTATGTTAGTTGCCAAATTGCCAATGTTAAGGATGATATCCTTACTGACTTGTTATAAGATTGTTGACTGACTGTTACTTGAACATTGTACTGTTTTACTAGTAGCATGTATAGTCATAAATACTGTTTATACTTTGCTGAATTGTCGAATTCACAGTGTTATGATGACATTACAGGCCCAGCTGCCCCTACCGATGGTGCGACCGCACCGGCAGCGGAGGAGACCACTCCGGTTCCGCCAGGCGGATTAGTGGAGTGGAAGCAATGACAACATATGTGTTTGTTGTTAAGAATTTTGTTGTGAATCCTGTATATTGAAACGAAAACTTTTGTATATGTATAGGTACTTTTGAGATCCTTGCAGTATTTTGGAATGCAAGTGATTATCATGAACATGATGTAAATAAATTTTGAACTCAGTGTAAATATTGGTTTATATTCCGCAAGTTTGTATCCCTTGTGAGTTTTACGTGTTAAAATTCACGGGAGTAAATATGGTTTCGACGCCGGTTAACTCGAAGTAATTAAATTCCGGGTTCGGGTCGTGACACAGGGTTAGACATGTTGGGGGCTCAATCTCTGGTGATCTAGATGATTGATCTGATGGGCTGAGGCGTTCCTGAAAATGACACAATATTAAAATATCATAACCCTTTGATCTTTGGCCTATGGTCAATTGATTATTATAGACCATAACTTTAATATGTTCTGCACTGTATATTTTTCTGGTCATTGTTTGAAGGTCTAGCCCTTTAATCAGACTGCTATGGAAATAACCAATACGCCAAAAGACCTAGGACTGTCGAAACGCATCAAATCAAGTCTTTTAACTATTTAGGACCGTAACAGACCACGACACTTCCGCAACCGACGTCCTCGGCAGCTCTCACTCTGGCGATTGATAGTCCTTTTTCCTTCTTGGGATGGCTCACACTTTGCTTCAGGTAGCCTTCTCTGTGGCGGCTTTTACTCTGGCAGTAGGCAGCTAGCCCTTTTCTTAATTTTTTTAGATGGTTCTCACTTTACTCTAGATAGCCCTTTTCATGACTCAACCCGAGACGTGGAGGTTGGCTTTGATACCAAATGTTATGAGCCTAACCAATTTGCTAAAAGTCTTAGGACTGATGGAACGCGTCGAAACAAGTCTTACATAATTATTTAGGATGGTAACACAGACCTATGGTCTAGATCAACTCATGGGCTCACATGTTCCGGATTTTTCAGGCTCCCTTTCATCACTCTCCTGGAGCAGATTGGCTTTTGAATTCTCTAGAATCATTTAAAAAATATGGGTATTTTATACACGTAGTTGCAGTTGCAGAATCCATTTATTTTCCAGAAGGAAGATGTCTATCCTCATTCCTCACTTGAAGGCCAAGAAACAAGTCCTAGCTCTTTTAAAGCATGAATATATCAAAGAACACATCTAAGTACATCTGCCTTTAATCAATTCCTTGTCAAGGGTTCAACTGCACACATTTCAATTTTTAAACTTCAAGTATATCGTGATTTTGTGCCCCCAGGCCCCATCCTAATACAGTCCCACCATGGCACGCTTTCTATTGTTCTTTCAAGTTTGGTCACATTTACTTACAGACCATAGGGTTTGGATCTTAATTTCAATGGTTCCAATACGAATTATGATGGAAATGGAATTTTACACAAATACGCACTCTCACCCAAGCGCCCCAGAGGACATTGAATCATCGGGTAACACTGGAGAACTTATGGTTGTCTCTATGCTCTTTGAGTTGAGCCAACTTGACCAAATTGAGCTAGTTGAGTCGAGTTTGAGAACCATGATTAATCTCTACTATTTGTCTATTCTATTCTCTGTTTTTCACTCTATGCTACTCAATGACACCAATGTTGCAATTCTAATGTGGCAAACTAATATTATATTGCAGACCGCATCTAGCCCATACATGCAAAGACTAGGTGGCAGGGATATGCGGTGCCGGTTTAAGTTTAGACATTACAATTATGATAACAATGAACTTGTATTAACCATGCAGTTCTTAAATCTCTGGCTCAAAGGGCATCAGTTGCTATGATGCACGGATACTTCAAAATGAGCAACGTATCGTGTCGTATCGTATCCGATACTTCACTTTTTACATGTAAAATCCGTGTCCCTGCCGTGTCTATGGCGTGTCCTTGCCGTATCCATGCCGTATCTGGGCATCATAGATCAGTTGTGTAGGGTAGCCTCTAGCTCTAGCTCTAGATCTAGCCCCTGGTTCAACCAATTTGACTCTGTTCTTTAGTTGATTCAAATTCAGCCAAGTCGGGATAAGTTGAGTTTGTGAAATTTGGATAACCTCTGCTTTGCCTCTTTTCTGTCTGCATCTTCTCTTTTACTCTATATACAACACGACTGTGTCAATCTCTCAGTATGAGACAAAAAAATAAATATATAATTGCAGACTGCATGACAAACGTTGTCAATATAAAAGTAGGAATTAGGAATATTAAAGAATATAGAGGATTTTACTGGAAAATACCCAGTAAACGTCCGTCATACTTGATAGTACCCCGGAATATTTTTCATACGGTAGCATTCCTCCCGCCCAATTTTTTTTTTTTTTTACATTTTTTTTGGAGTGACGATAGCGTCGTATGTAGAAGAAATTGATTGACGCTATCGTCACTCAATCTTATATATTCCCACCTTCGAAACCCCTATTTACTCATCTCCAAGCTGAAGCAAACAGTGAATAGTTGCAGGTTTTCGAAGAGCACACATACATACAGAGAATCTTGCATCTACTGCTCTTCTTAGAGGTTGTTGGCTTCCATTTAAGAGGTTGGTGCACGTCTTTGTACATTTGTGTACGTTTTACAACTAATCATTAATAATGGGTTCATGCTATTTGTCTTCCATTTCCTCTGGCCTTGTATAAGACCTAACCCAGATGTCATGAAATGGACGCCTAATGATGTTTGCCATTTGGATGAAATGGTCTTCGTTTGAATCTCAAATGAGGACGCAAAGAACCCATCTTTTTCCTTTATTTTAAAATTATTGGCTGCCGTCTCATCATCCATTGTATTTATATACGTAGAAATTGGAATGGTGCACTGAATCCAGCATCTATTGCTCATCTTCGAGGTTGTTGGCTTCCATTTAAGAGGTTGGTGCACGTTTTTGTACATTTCTGTACGCCATACAACTAACCATTAATAATGGGTTCATTCTATTTGTCTTCCATTTCCTCCGGCCTTGTATAAGACCCATCTCAAATGGCTTTCATGTACACCAATGACGTTTGCCGTTTGGATTAAATGGCATTCATTTAATTATCCAAAGAACTCATCTCTTTCCATCATTTTGAACTTGTTGGTTGCCGTCTCAATATCCATTTATTTATATACGTAGAACTGGTAAATGGTGTTATTGTAATCGAAAGAACTCGAATTTATTTAATAGAGCAATGAAACCACCATTACTGTTATCTACTCTGGTTTTTGTTTTCTCATTTATCTTGGAACCTACATTTGTAATGTCATCTACGTGAATGAAATGTAGTGTAGAGTCTGTGTGGGCACATCTGATGTAAGACTATTTATTGTGGTTATTTACAATTCCAATCGTGTAAAGAATCAACGCACAGTTAGCTAGAAAATAGAGGAAAAAAATAAAAAAAATTGAGGCAGAAGTGACGCTAGCGTCATCTAACAGTAAGTATTTTTTTCATAAAACGACGCTAGCGTCGCTCTGTGCAAAAATAACTTACTGTTAGACGACGCTAGCGTCATTCATTACAGGAATTTTTTTTTTTACAAGTATCTGTTTAACAATTGTGCAAAACGCACAACAAACAATAGAGTATTAGATGATAATACGAATCCTTTTTTTATATTCATATAGCCAAAAACACCACCCATGCAATCACTCATATCCATACTAAATTCAATGATTCGACACACCAAAGATATGTAACATTATAAACATCAAAAGATAATAGGACATTGCATCCAACAGAGAGTAACTTTTACAACGCAAAAAAACAACAACAACATGTTTTCCAATGGAAGAATGTACTTCACAACCCATATTCTTCCAAAAATGTACAAGATTCTTTACTTTTTGTCGAATGATCAATGCACCTACATCATAATGCAAAAGACAATCTTCACCTAAAACAAGATGGCAGAGTCACCCCATGGCAAACAAATGCGAGCACCACATAGATAACAACCAAGATGAGGACTATCAATGCAACCCTCCGAGTCCCCAAGGAAGTATAGATTTGGCTATGGTACTAACAAGCTTGTTTTCCATAATCAATTACAAGATTTTGGTCATATCTATGTAGAGAACGTGGAAGATAATACAAGCAAAACATGCATTCATGACATTGAAGTCTTGGCAATATTATTAAGCTCTCCAGCTTTGATCAAGCTTTGATCAAAGGAAAAAAATAATATTACAAGCATGAAGAGGAAAACAACAAATGTACTAAAAATTACACACAAAAAATATTGAGAATGAAGAGGAGAAATATCAAATATCAAAACATCAAAGAGAAAAAAGATATCAGACAAGTATAGAATACAAAATAAGAAAATGCACGTTTGGGTGATGTAAACCCACTTTTACATTTTTCATCAGACACCAGACGAGCATCAATGAATAAATGTGCATGTCGAAACACGAGAGAACAAAATCCATTGTGGGTGTTTCGTTCTTTGCGAATACCATCCAGACATTGTATTTGAAATAACTCACAAATGTGCAGATGCTCAACCCACTTTCTGGATTTTAATCAATCGCCGAACAACCATCAATGAATAGCATTTGCATGTCCGAAAATAGAAAAAATCCAAACTAAAACCATTGTGGTCGTTTCGTTCTTGGAGAAAAACCCCAAACGATAAACCCACAAATGTGCAAACGGTAAACCTTCTGCTTTTTCTTGAATCACCAAACAAGCATTAAAGAATCGAACATGCATGGTGCAAAACAAGTGAAACTCCGTCGAAATCAAGCTACCATTATCGTTCTTGAAAAAAAAACACAAAAGAAAATAAGAGAAACGCCATATTTTAGATATGCAAACGATTTCAACGTCCCATACCTTAGAGGTTTTCTGCGATATCGGATCAAGGTTGATGCAAAATGGGGAAGGAAGAGTGCAAAAGAGCAGCGGCGCTGACGTTCTCTGGTAAAGGGAGGAAGAGGAGAGAAAAAAGGGGGAAGAAAGAAAGTGAAAAGGAAAAGAGACGAGGGTTATAAAATTACAGATGAGTGACGCTATAGCGTCACTAATTTTAACGCTGAGTGACGCTAGCGTCACTCGTTTAAAATTGAAAAAAAAAAACCAAACGGGGTCTAACGGACCCCGTTTGTGTGGTGCGATTTGCGAGGAACTATTAAGTTCAACATTTAACTACTGGGTATTTTTGGGTAAAAACCTCAAGAATATATGATGGTTGTAGTTTGTAAGACATGACACTGTCAAAAAGGCTTAAATTCATAAATTGACTAGATTATGTTTTAAGAAATGACATTTTCTTGAAGACTTTATCCAAAACTGACTTGGTAGGTAACATTCTCTTGTGAATGGGCGTGTTTGCAAGGACCCAAAGCGAGCCCAGGCAGATGATTTCTTCTTTGAGGGGCTAGACAAACCGGGCAACACATCGAACAATGTTGAGTCCAAAGTGACCCTAGTGTTTGTTGACTAGATAGTTGGACTAAACACTCTAAGCATCTCCTTTATGGAGAGAACCCTCCTCTCACGCACCCACGTGCCACAGAGATACTGACAATCATCGAAGGGACGCTCTACGTCGGCTAGGGGTGCACATCGGGTCGGGTTCCGGGTTATCAGACAGGGTTTGACCCAACCCGGTATTTTTTAAGACCTCTAGATCCGGTCCGGTAACCCTGTTAAATAAAACCGAGTTATCAGGTTACTGGGTTCGGGTTTCGGATAACCCGGGAAGAAATAATATATTCTTGTGCCAGGATAAGGATTGGACATATATAGTAGAAGTCGGGTCAGGCCTGCGTATACCTTAGTCATACCCAAACTGGCCCTGAACACCCCTAAATCCAAACGGTTTGCAAGCATGGGACTTACTGAGTTTCACTGGGTCCTGCCATTATGACTGCACTAATCTGATCGGACCATAGAGGGCAGGCGAAAATTGACCTCATGTTTGATTAATACTATTTATTTTAGCTCTGCATTTGTGGACATCCCAGTTTTAATTTCACCCAACCTGATGTAAGAGAACATTGTTAGCCACTGATGAACCCTAGGTGTGGAACTTAGTCTGGATGGAATAAATATTGCAAAAACCAAATCCTGACCAGAATTCTTGGTGATAAGCTAGAGCCTAAACTCAGAGTTAAAAAATGTGAGACCAAGCTTGAGTCCAAACCGGATCAAGCATTTATTGCATATTATAAAAATCATAAATCAATACATATCTTTGTTGTATTTATAATATATAAATCAATAATATGTAATTTAGATACTGTAACCCATTTGGGATACCTGAGACCTGAGCCCAAGCTCAACTCAAATTTCTACTGGAAGTGGTGCATGTTCTAACTGAGAATCCATTGTTGAGATAGGCAAATGAAAGCCAACAGTAGCCAACAATTTCAACTTTTGGCATTGGCCTGATTAGATTTCTCATTACACCAACCTAGAATGCATTTGTGGACTATATTTGTTATCGGGTCACCCGATAACCCGATAACTTAAAAAAAATCAAACACAGAACCCGGACTTGTTAAGTAAGGTCCGGGTCGGGTTTGACCCGGTCCGATAAATACTTTATCGGGTCAGCCCGATAAGGTCCGGGTCGGACCAGGTTTCAAGACCCGGTATGCACCCCTAACATCGGCTTCGTCATCTCCAACCAGAACAATAATACCCTCATAACCAAGGTCCTCAACAAGGGTGATGTATTTGTCTTCCCAATTGGCCTCATTCACTTCCAAGCCAATATTGGCCACACAGTGGCCATTGCTAGTCTTAGCAGTCAGAACCCAGGTGTTTTCACCATAGCTAACTCTGTTTTTGGATCGAACCCGCCGATCTCCGACAAGATTCTCGCCAAGCCCTTCCAAGTGGACAATAAAGTAATTGATTATCTCCAGGCCCAGTTCTGGGTGGACCCCTAAGTCTCTAACGGAAAAAACCTACCAAGACAAATCTATGATTCTACCTTCTTTCGGGCTATGTTTAATTAAGCATATTATTTGGCTTGCATATTCTTTTATACACAATGTATCAATTTATTTATGTTTATCATAAGCTTGTACCGAGAATCAGATGTCACTTGTAATTTTTTTTACTATGGGGAAATTAAAAGGTTTAGATATAAATGGAAGAATGATAAATTCTCTGAGAAATTGATGAATGGATCGATTTAAGGTTTTCTTGGTGCAAGTCAACTATGAATGTTTACTGAGAGTTAATTTGTGTTTTTCAGATCTATCGTTATCCTTGTAGCTGTAGATCTGATTTGACTACCTTTGATGGATTTAAAGTGTATGATTATTTCTTTAGGGGAGTGGCACCGCAAAATTTTCTCTCCCCACCGCACTAGAAGATAAATTTTTTTTTCCTATACTACCCCTCCCCTCCTCCTCCTCCTCCCTCTCCTCTTTCCTTCCTCTTCCACCCTCCACCCTCTTCATCGCCCCCCCCCCCCCCCCCCCTTTCCCTCTCCTCTTTCCTTCCTCTTCCACCCTCCACCCTCTTCATCGCCCCCCCCCCCCCCTTTCCTCCTCCTCCTCCTCCTCCTCCTCCTCTTTCCTTCCTCTTCAACCCTCCACCCTCTTCCCCCCCCCCCCCCCCTCCCCCTCCCGTCTCCGGCGGGGAGGGAGCCCCGGCCGGCAGCCCCAGCCGGCTGGCCGGTCTCCCTCTCCCTCTTTCTACCTCCCTCCCCTTCCATTTTCTTTCTCTCTTCCCCCTCCCCCTCCCCCTCCCCCTCCCAGTCGCCGGCGGGACCGCCCACCTGCAGCAGCCCGATCCCCCTCCCGCCGGCGACTGGGAGGGGGGGAGTGGGGGAGGGAAGGAGAGGGAAAGAGAGGGAGAAGAGGGAAGGAGAGGGAGAAGAGAGAAAGAAAATGGAAGGGGAGGGAGGAAGAAAGAGGGAGAGGGGGAGGGAGACCGGCCAGTCGGCCGGAGCTCCCTCCCCGCCGGAGACTTGGGGGGTGGGGGGGATGAGGGTGGAGGATGGGAGAGGAAGGGAAGAGGAGGAGGAGAGGGGTAGTTTAGGAAAATCTATTTATTTATTTATTTATTTATTTTTGCGGTGGGAAGAGAGATATTTGTGGTGCCAATAGAGCCCCTCTATATTTATTCTTCAATTGCAAATTTTTGTGTTTTATGACGGTTACTGTCCTTACTTGACAAGCTTGGATCCTTTGATGGAATTGGCCATACATGTGAGCCCAGGCACGCTGAAAATTGTCAAGATGAGGGAGTTAAAAATAAAGGACACAAAATGACAGAAAGCTACTTTTAAAAGTTCTAAATAACAAAAAGCATCAAATGTCAAAAGGGGGAGGGGTAACCCTTTTGTCATCTGGACCTTACTCTTAAGTCTCAACCCCCTCATTTTTCCTTTTTTGTCATGATTTAAATCTTAATTTTGTCCCACTCTATCCCTCATGTAAACAAACTTGCCCACTCGGCCGTGTACAAGTAGCACATTCTAATAATTGCAATTGTCTATAAATATTCTACACAATGTTTGAGTTGGCAAAAATTCTATATTACGCATTTATCTTATTGTTCAACTTACTATCAAAGAATCTTGGCCTTCAAGCTTTCCTAGCCATCAAGCTTTCTCATCTTTATATACAGGGCACAAATCTTCAGGCCCACAATTGTAAGGTCCCGGCGAAAATTGGCAATAGACACCCTTGAAATCAGGTGGGCTGAAGGATTGTTCCGACCATTAAACGAATCATATTTTTCACCCACCCTTCTCTGGGGTTATGCCTTGCTTTAACATTTCCATTTTGTTTTCATTTCCATTAGTAAACAAACGAAAAGAGCCAACTAAAAAAAACTAGCACATTGAGAAAATTCATTTATTATAACATCACTATGAGATCCAAGCAGACATGTAGCCATTTATATATGCGTTTAAGATACATAACCTAGTATGTGATGCAAAAAATGAAGCATGGATTGCTTGTTATGCTTGTTATGGGGCCACCCAGAGCTGGGCCTGGAGATAATCAATTACTTTCTTGTCCACTTGAAAGGCCTTCGCTAAAACATAGTCGGAGATGGGCGGCATCGATCCAAACACTGCATTGCCAATGGTGATAACACCTGGGTTTTGACTGTTAAGACTGGCAATGGCTACAGCAGGTATGTGGCCAATATTGGCTTGGAAATGAATGAATCCTTTTGGGAAGACAAACACATCTCCTTTTTTGAGGATCTTGCTTATGAGGGTGTTATTGTTTTGGTTGGAAAGGACAAAACCTGCGTAAAGCATCCCTTCGAGCACCGTCAGTATCTCTGAAGCACGCGGATGGGTGTGGGGAGGGTTCACTCCATTAAGCGCATAGTCTATGCGGACCAAGGAGATGCCAAGAGTGTTGAGTCCCGGCATCTCGGTTACAAACACCTTGGTCACATTAATCCCAAGTTTGTTCGCAGTGTTGCCCGGTTTGTCTAGGCCCGCCAAGAAGAAATCGCCTGCCGTGACCTCCTTTATGGCTTTGCAAACGAACCCATTTACTAACACTGCAAAATCAAATTGTAGCCATTGTATTATATCCAAGCAAAAGTATTGAATTTGCATGAACAACTTAGACCAACTAAAATAAAATGCAATGCAAAACCTTTTGAGTTATAATCGGCAACACAAATGTCCTGTAAAGGACCCGGATCGTAAGCATAAACAAGTGAGGAAGCAATGGAAATGAAGAGAACCACAAGGATGTGAACAATCATCTTCATTGTTTTGAAGTAAAGATGAAGATGAGATGCTTGGGGATGAGAATTAAGTATAGAGACAAACCCATATATATATATATATATATATATATATATATATATATATCGGGAGATGTCTGGCTAGTTGGACAGGACTGTTCCTCACCTCCTGGTATTATTTTTAAGTTAGTATCTACCATTCAGCAGCGCTGCATCTTGGTATGATGCAGCGCCTGAAATATGCAAGTGGGTGGGGCTCAGTACTTTTAAAAAATTCAATCCGTCCATCGTCTTTTACACATCCTTTTCTTTGCATATATAACTTTAAAGTGTATTTTTTTTTGGGCCTACCGTTAGATTCACAAATTGATTTTAAATATGTGCCCAACTTCTATTTCCGTAAGGAAAGAGAGAGTTAATAAAATTGAATCATGTGTACTGGATTTAGTTAATCCAACGGTGTGCATATTGTTGATTTGAATAATATTTCATATGTATATCCCGCAGTGGGTGTTAGAACTAATGAATGGATTGGATTTCTTAAGGGTGGGTCCCACCCACTTGCATATGCCAGTATAATGCAGCCCCCGCAGTATGGTAGCTTTGCCCTATTTTTAAATGTAATAATAAATGCTACTCTGTCAATTTATTTTTAAATCCATTGTCATTCTCTAACTGCTACAATCAATATCCATTTTTTACATCACTTATTAGTCTTCGAGATATCATGCATGAGAACAGGGCCCATTTAAATTTAAAACGAACTATCATTGTACTAACATATTTGTCTCTATTGCCAATTAGCCATTAATTTTATTGTAGTAGCAACTAGCTTCCATCTTTAGGTAATGAACAAAATCATCAAAGGGATCTGGTAGTTGTTCAGTTGTTGTAGCTTCTCTGATTTATTCTTCACAATATATTTGATGTACAGAGTTTGGAGAGTTAGGATCTTCCAAATTCCAATATTTAAAGGAACACCGGGGTAACCCCATCACATCATTGGTCAATAGCTCCTCATGTAATCAATCCCATTCTTCAACAATCATTACTTGTTCTAAATATTTTATACTTCCTATCCTTCGTTGGTCTTCTAGAACAGTTTATTTTTTAATTCTAAAACTATTGAGTAGGGCTCTCAAAATGTCACACGATCCGTTAACACGACAAAACTCACACGATATTAACGGGTTTGGGTGACCTTAATGGGCTCGGGTCGTTAATGGGTCGGACCCGTTAACCCGTTAAATTAATGGATCGGTAACGAATAAATCCAGTAACCCATTACGACCCGATACAACCCGCCAAGAAGCCATGCTGCTAAGTGTGCATTACATTACCATGCAAAAAATCAAAGTGTGACTAACATAACTTTTGTTCAGTGGAAGATATACTTAATCAGAAGAGATACAACATTTACTTAGAAAATGGGCCTAGCCTCAAAACATAAAGTATGGCTCCATGATTTAGAAAAAAAGATATTTTTTATGTTTAATGAATATTTTTTTTCAAAATTAACGGGTCGTATTCGGGTGACCCGTTAAATAAACGAATTGGTTCGTGTTTGATTTTTTGACCCGTTTTCTTAATGGGTCATGTTCGAGTTGAGTTGATTCTAACCCGAATTCGTTTGACCTGCAACCCGAATTAGTTAACACGATCCGTTTGACAGCCCCACTATTGAGGGACGAACCTATTTGCCCGGTCCCATCCCAATTTTATTTTGTCCCGTCTCTTGAGTTGATGTTTGAGGGGACTAGGGACACGCACCTTTTAGGTCATTTCAATCTTTTTGTTTTTCATTTTATGAGCTTTTGTATATACCCCTAAAAGGTTTATACACTTTTTAAGTCAGCCCTTGTGGTTTGACCACCTAGTAATACATCCTTGGCTTTTCGTTTTAATACTTTCTACGTCAACCATCATGAAGTTTGTATTAAATGTTAATTAAAATGATAGCTTTGCCCTTGAGTCAATTGAACAAAAATGAGTATGTCATTATTTAAGTTTCTATCAGTGCAGAGAACAAAACCATTGAAGTGATTATTATAGTATGGTTGTTTCTTATGAATGGTTCAAGGGATGGTTCATTGGATGGAATTGAGGAGTCTTCTTAATTCATAAAACGTAAGGTAATGACTTAGCATCTACAGGAAAACTCAATCAAGTTACCGCAGCAGCTCTGATGGACCTAATCCATCCCTACTTTTCAAACTTTTTATGGTCAAGGAAACCTTCTGTTTTGCTGACTATACTTCCATGGATGCATTTTAGGTGTCTTGGACTGCATAGTGGTGCAGGGTTAGACATGTTGGGGGCTCAATCTCCGGTGATCTAGATGATTGATCTGATGGGCTGAGGCCTTCCTGAAATCGATATAATATTAAAATATATTTCTAACCCTTTGATCTTTGGCCTATAGTCAATTGATTATTATCGACCATAACTTTAATATGTTTTGTGTATATTTGTCTGGTCATTGTTTGAAGGTCTAACCCTTTAATCAGACTGCTATGGACCTAACCAATACACCAAAAGCTTCAGGACTGACGAAACGCGCGCGTCAAATCAAGTCTTATAATTATTTAGGACTATAACAGACCACAACTCTTCCGCAGCCGACGTCCTCGGCGGCTCTCACTCTGGCGGCAGGTAGTCATTTTTTCCTCTTGGGACGGCTCACACTTTGCTCCAGGTAGCTCTCTCTGTGACGACTTTCACTCTGACAGTAGGTAGCTCATTTTCTTAATTTTTCTAGACGACTCTCACTCTACTCTAGGTAGCCCTTTACATGACTCAACCCGAGACGTGGTGGTTGGCTTCGATACCAAATGTTATGAACCTAACCAATACGCCAAAAGCCTTAGGACTGATGGAACGTGTCGTTTGTTTGTGCATCAAGAAGATTCCACATTTTGTGGAATTCTATTCCCATTTCAAGGAGGAATCCTGTATTCGTAAATCGTCACCCTCCATAGAAAATTGAAGTCCTTTTTATCAATGAAAATCAGTTGACTTATTTTTTCCTTTTCTGCGAAGAAGATATATTTACACCAAACAACGAAGGCTGCATGAAAAATAGGAATAATTTTTTTCCTTAACACAAATCTTCTCATGGCCGCTTAACATGCTCAAAGGCAATGGTTAGTAGTTTGGAGCACTGTTTCCATTCACCGAGGTATAACGAAATATCAGATCATACCACAATCTACCTTTCCATAATAAAAGATCTCAACGTCTAGCAATCCTAGCCATACAAACAATGGCATGCACCAAAAGCCCGTAAAAAAAAAAAAAAAGAAGCATATATTCATAGCTCTCTCTCTAGAGAATAAAGGGACCCTCCTCTAGTCATATTTTAAAAAACTTTTATAGCTCTCTCAATATCTAAAAATGACCTTTTGATTTGTCTTCTATTTTTCTTTGCTCATTTTCTTCCTCTTCTCTGTTGTTTAGCTGTGATCTTCTTTTGTGCCTCTTTGGCCTGTATGTGTTGGATTTTTTTTAAACCCTTTTCATTAACAACATTCCTTTCCCATTTTAGCGAAAAATAAATTAAAGTAGAGAAAGGGCTTTACCAAAAAAAAGAGTAGAGAAATGATAGCTCCAAAAAGAAGTAGAGAAAGCATTACAAAGTTTAACCAAATAATTTAAAAGGAGCAAATAATGGACGTCTCTGGTGCCCAATAAAATCGCCCACTTGTAGCCTACATGTTCAGATTCAGGACCACCCACCAATACCTCTTTTCATTGCTGAGCATCCTCATCATGTAAATTCCTACCACTCCAAAGATAAGCAAACCCTGGATTCAATTTCTTTTCTACCCATGTTGTTGGTCTTAGGGACATGTAAGCGAAGCCTGCATGGGTGTATGAGTTTGAATTCATTAAAAAAAAAAAAATTTTTTTTCAATTTTATTGGAACATATATGTGATAGTTAATGTGGATGACCTTTAAAAAAAAATCACCAATCAATCTAAACTATAGCAGATATGTCCAACTCCAACAAGATATGCCTTCTTTTATAAGAAATCATTGCTTACTCTTTATCCTGTTATATTATATCTTAGAAATGTGTAGGTCCCTCCTAGATGTCCCCCACTGGCCCTTCACCTCCTCATGACCTCTTTAGAAAAAAGTAAAAGTCTGCATGGCCTTGATTTTCTGGCCGGGCCATGTAGCTGGTCTGTAGAAAAAAAAGATTCTTTCCTATTATAGGAAGTTGCCTAATGTGCGACAAGCATTCAGATATTTGGTAAAGCGACCGTTTGTATCAATGGAAAGGCCCCCAATTGACAGGTCAACTGCAAAATTGGATTATTTATTTTTTAAAGTATTATAGTACTGACCATTTGTCTCACATGATATGTGCTGCTATCATTGTTTAGGAAAGTGGGAATACCTACAATAATTTGTTTTCTTTATTGTTGACACTCCTTTTCACACTTCTTACAAGTAATGTAGCAAAATGAGGTGTTTCTGGAACCATTTTCTCCCATCCTTTTCACACTTCTTGTAGGACGATTGTTGTACATTTGGATAAGCTCAGAATTTTATTTAGTATCTGTTTGTTTTATGTATTTGAATTTTTATAAATTTTAAAATTTTATATTTTTATAAGTGGTTAAAAAATATAGAATCAAATATGATACTAAAAAATGACCATTCAATAACCTTCACTTTAGTGAAAGTTTAATCGAGATAAGATTGAAAATGAATACCCATACATCACCCTAGTAATTCAAATCCAACAACGAATATTAAAGTGGTAAGAGATGAAAGTTATGAGGTGAATAATAAGGAGTATAAGGTAACCACGTAAAGGGGAACTTTACTTTCTTAAGGTTTGAATTACTAGGCTAATGGATGAGTATTCATTCTCCCATCACTCCTTGATTTAATTTCCATTAAGGACGAGGCTATATGGTGGTATTTTTTTATATTCACATTTGATTCTTCATTTTTTACCGCAATAGATAAACTGAGTTGTAGAATTCTTAGAAATCTAATTACATGAAACAAACTAGTCTCTTAGCGTTCTCATTTCAAACTTTTCTAGTTAACAAAAGTAAATGATTAAAAATTCTACTAAAATGTGTAATGAACTTGCCCTTTTTCAAAATAAAAATAAAAATAAAATAAAATAACGCAACGCACGATTTGATGTGAAGATTAGTGATTAAATATGAAACAGAGAACTAATTAAGAAAAAATCTTGGTAATCATTCCTATCTTAATATTGAGAACAAATTTATGGAAAAACGCTATGGACCACTGTTTTGAATGACTGAATTAGATCCATGATCTGGGGAAGGAAGTTTCTATACCATATCTTACTGTCAGCCTCTAAACAATGTTCTTTATAAGTGGGCCTCAGAGAACAACCATACTATAATAATCACTTCAATGGTTTTTACTGTCAGCCTCGAATCATTTCTGGATGCCTAATCTTTAGGATTACATATCAGTATTTTATTTTTTTTTCGTTTTTATCAATGTAGGAAATGCCCCAATCATGTAGCTTCTTACTGAAATCTAATGCTAGGATTGTGTTTTTGTTTTTTTTCAAGGCATTTGCTGATGAGCTGATGAGATTGGGATCCCATTTATGGAAACTAGTGCAAAAAGTGCAAATAAGGTGGAGCAAGCCTTTATGGCCATGGTCGCTGAGATCAAGAACAGGTACAACTGCTGCTCTTTTAAATTGGACACTACTTCTCAAGTTGTTGGGTCTTATTTGCTGCGTAGATCAATTTCATATATTTTCCTTTTTCTTGTTTCACTAGGATCAGGGGCGGACCCAAATTCAATTGTTTTTAGGCTGCAGTTCTAGGCCTGTGGCTTAATCCTAATTTCTGACCCAATAGTGAAATGACCCTAGGTCTGGCATATTGGTTTGAGGGGCTAGCCTCATACAACCACCAGGCTAATGGACTGTATTATGTATGACTACCATGCCTAAATGGGCTAGGCTTGGACCTGGGGCTGGCTTTGTGAATGGTATGGATAAGTTGAGTCAAAATAGCATGGATTATCACTTGGAAACTGGAATGAATGTTAAGAAAGTGGGCCATGAAAAGGACTACTAAGATAGTGGGTCATGAAAAGGACTGAACTCTTGATTTAGTCCCCCAGTCTTTTATCTTCCCATATTAAAAATATTAAAAAAAAAAAAGTTGAAAATAAGATAAATGTTATGATGTGCTAGAAGCTTTAAGGACTATTAAATTTCTGGCTTTTATTACATGCCTATACTTTTGATGAAAAGGTTCCCATGTCATGAAGTGCCAAAAAAAAAAAGCAAAGTATCTATCCAGGTCCTGCTGAAAATGAAATGATTGAGACTTGAAGACAGTCACATGAACCTCCTGGGGCCTGTCTTCTTCTTTCTTTTCCTCTTTTTAACGTGATTGATAGTTGGGTTCGGGTTCGGGTCCATAGATTAGACCCTAATTGACAATTGGGTCACACAGGGATGACATGGTTCAGTACTGGGTTCAGGTTATCGATAGTGGGCCCTAGTGTGTGGATGCTCCGGATCCACCATCTCTCCTCACCACTCACCTCTTGTGATGGGCTACAGATGTCCAGGGCCAGGACAGGCTGGTCTATCATTAATTAGGCAGTTAGGGATGAATGAACTGGGCTTAAAAACTGAGCCCAAATGCAGCTCAGGGTTGCCGGGCCCATGTGCCACCTGAAACAAACAACTGGGAATGTCGATGGGTCAGGAAAAGAATCTGGGTATGATCCATTGACATCCCTAGCGAAGATGTTGGAAAATATTAAACACGGCATAATTGGAATCTTGTCTACTTTATGAATAAGCATAAATTGTCAAGCAACTTCACATTTTCAAGCCCAACTTGTTAATTGATCGTTTCCCATTTTCTAGTCTGAACTTGACCTTTACCATGTGACAAAATGGACCAGTTCCACCTTCAAAGGTTGTTGGGAAGCCTGGACTGATTGACTAAATGGAGGGGCTCCGGCCTGACATGTTTCATGCGATCCAGGATTGGGTCAGCCATTTACAGCCCGTGTCAGGTTTGGGCTGGATATGGGCTTGTGTTTATAAATTTGGGTCATGCTGGATATGCCTCAGCCTGGCCTGACTTGGCCCGCAAACACCTCTAAAGCCCACGCGAGTTCAATATATGTTGCATATGGACCATCTAATTAGGCCTCCAGGGAGAAACAGAGCAATAACAGGTCATGACTGTTTTAGCTTCCCATGACAATATCAGGCTTATGAGCAAAACTGCTAAAGCCTAATAAAGCACAGCCTAAAGGATAGGTTGGATACTGAATGGTGTCTCCAGATCTGTAACACATCTTCCCTTCAAGAGATTTAAATGTTTTTTTTTTTTTTTTTTGCCCCTTGGTTGAAGAATTATGAGAACCTGAAACATATATATATATATATATTTTTTTCCAGTGATAAATCACATATTTTCCATTGTACCCTGTGAGCAGAATGGGAGCACTTGGAATTCTTCCACAGAAGGGGAAAATATTTCTGGGGTACATGGAAACTCTTTGAATCTTATAATATATTAACAGTCAACCAAAATCTGATCTTAGAGACTTTGAATTTGGGGACATAATGCGCTCTGATCACCTTCTTAGAGAATTAATGAACACTTCAAGTTTCTAGCAAGTACAAAGAATCAGAGTATAAATTCCACGCAATTAATATTCTGGCCTTACTGTATGAAATGTATAAGGCATAGATTTCTCTAGTTTAAAAAATCAGAACCCTGGGTACACCTCCTTACCCGAGTGGTAAGGAGTGGGCCGAGTGGCAGTTCTCACATGGCCGCCCGGGATTCGAACCCTGGTACGCCACCTATTCCCGCATGTACGGACTTCCGTTTCCACTTTTGTGGGCTTTCTTCTAGCGTGTGCGAGCTCCTTTTCCGTTTGAGTAGGTTGTCTTCCCTTGTATGTGCGGGCTTCAATTGGGTCCAAGTCCCCTTGGCTGGGTTACTAAAACAAATAAGAACCAAAATCATGATCACCTGAAAGGGCTAAAGGAACCATCAAATGCAATTTGGGTGTGCAGAGTCTTATTTGAGGAATGCACCTACATAATTTGTGCTGCGCAGACCTTAATTATCATGAACAGGATGTTGTTTTAAGGCCTTGCATCTTTAAGGGCACGTTCGTTTAGCAGGTTTTTCACTGAAAAAGTGAAGATTGCAAACATAAAATTTCACACTAGAGTAAAATTTATGTATGGTGCAGCCATTTTAATATGTGGAAAAGGGCAGAAATGGGCTACGTTTTGTGTGATTCTTTGAAAAACAAATTCCTATGGGGGGTGGTCGTAGTATATATATATATATTCCGCAGCTAATACACAAACGTGAAGTAGGAGCAATGAAAACTATCTGCTAAACTGACATTGTTCCAAATGCACATAATAACAATAGCAAATGAGTGAACAAAAAGACGTACCAAACTGCAGGCAGAAACCTGCTCTTATTAGAATTAATACCATCTTAGGTTCTTCATGCATGGGCACGCATGCATCCCAAATGACAATACAACTGTGTTGGGTATTTATTAAATTAAAAGTTATTAATTGTTGTCATGAAAGGGAAAATGTACGTCTTTAGTTCAACCCATGACCACCTATTTGCAATCCAAGCCATCATCAGGTGGCCTCAAATACAGATGGCTCATGCCTCAAACTACCATTCAATAGACAATCTTAATTGTCCAATTGGTGGCCAAAGATAGACAGTTTAGCTTGGTCTAGATTCAACAGAAAAATGAGCCCCAATGATCATATAGCCATTATTTTCTGTTGGGGGAGATTTTTTGCGCACGATCCAGATCACTAAAAAGTAGGCTCTTGAGCAATGGACCACCACAGTAAAGCTGTAAAGTATCCCATTCGCTTTGTTTCAATACTGTATATTTCCTCATTATTTAAACATTTCAGTACATAAGTAGCCGTAGAAAACACATAGCTGCTACCTGGTTAATTTGGAGAGAAAAGATGTACTTAGTAAACTCTGTGGATTAATGGATGTATAATGAACACTGCGACAATTTCATTAATAAACAATCAGATTTGCACTGGAAGACTCCAATCATTCCTACAACCTCAAGCAAAACTTGGCATAAATCATATATATATATATATATATATATATATATATATATATGGGGCAGGCTCTCTTAAGCTGCAGGTTAGGGGTATCCTAAGCTGCATTAGTGTAAAAATGAGTCACACATGTGCTCACACATGTGCGGTCTACACACTGCAACCTAGGAAAATCTGCCCCTATTATATATATATATATATATATATATATATATATCCGACGTACAACCAAACATCGTACATTTCTGCATTATGTAAAATTTTCCAGTATATACAATTGTAGAAGGGACCAAAGCATTGTCTGGTTTAGTGAGAATAGATGCATCTGTGTCGGTTCCACATGTCAAAGGGCATATGTAGAACTTTGCAGCATGCTTATCAATAAATTGATCACATTTTGTCACTGTCAGCATGTTCTTCATTTTCTGAGCTAATCTCACCTCGAGAAATGATGTTCATAAAAGCCTTCGTGGCCTGGCCAATGGCACGGGAAGTTTTTTTTTTTTGCAGCACCAGAAACAACTGGTTGCAAGGAAATGATAGGCAAGCTTGCTCGTTCCTGTATCATTGATGCGTTTAAGCACGATCACATTATCATTTTGATGAAGGGAAAAAAAAAAAATGAAAGCAGGAGGAGATGGGCGAAATTTCTATCTAAAATCTGTATACATACAAATAGTCTAGCGCTGTCATACTCATTTGAATCTAGAACTTACAAAGCATACACGAGGACCTGGAATCTAGAAATTTGGATATATAACCTCTACTAAAATTTAGAGTCCTGCGGCACACAGGAATTTTCTTTTCACCCACACATATTTTTGAAAAAAAAAAAAGAAAGAAAAACATGTGATGTTACCGTTTTGCCCACCCTCTTCTTTTCTCTCTCCCCACCTCCCCTTTCACCTCCGTCTCCGTCTCCGGCTCCGGCCAGATCGGCGCCGGCGATCTCTCTCCTCCCCTTTTCTCCCTCCCTCTCCTTCCCCACTGTTTTTTCTCTCTCTCCCTTCCACCCTCTCCCTCCCCATTGTTTTCTCTCTCCTCCTCCCTTTCTCTCCCCCCACCCCCGCCCGGCCGCTTCTCTGCCATCGATTTCGCCGTTTTAATCATGCTCTCCAATCCATGCCGCCCACGGAACGCCTCCGCAATCACCTCCCACCGCCACGGCGCGCCCACTGGATGCTTCGCGAGCTGCTTCTTCAACAGATCGAAATCCTCATCCGTCCACTCCTTCTCCTCCTCGACCTCCGATCTGCTTCCGTCGTTGGGTTGATTCGATTTCGCGATCTTCGGCTCTGGGTTTTCGGGTTCTGCGATGGGGAAGATGGGATTCGAAGAGGGATGATCGTCGGGTCTTCGGGGCTTCGATCTGCGAACGGAGATCCGTTTCTTGGGTTCTTCGGCGGAGACCGGATCTGGGTCGGAGGGAGAGGAGGAGGTCGCCTTTTCCGACGGAGATGTCGCCGCCGGTGGCGGAGAGACAGGATCTGGGTCGGAGGAGGGAGAGGAGAGGGTCCGCCGGCGCTCGCCGGTCCAGGCGGAGCTGGAGGTGAAGGGGAAGGTGGGGGAGAGAAAGGGAGGAGGAAAGAGAGAAAACGGTGGGGAGGGAGAGGGTGGAGGGGAGAGAGAGAAAAAACAGTGGGGAAGGAGAGGGAGAGAGAGAGAAGGGGAGGAGAGAGATCGGCGATCTGGCCGGAGCTGGAGACGGAGGTGAAAAGGGGAGGTGGGGAGAGAGAAAAGAAGAGGGTGGGCAAAATGGTAACATCACATGTTTTTCTGTTTTTTTTTTTTTAAAATGTGTGGGTGAAAAGAAAATTCCTGTGTGCCAATAGCATGACTCAAAATTTATTGATCTAATTATTGATGCACAAGCAGGTTCTCGTGTATGCTTTACGCCAATAAAATATTTATAGATTTAATTATTGCAAGAATAAAACAGTATTGAATAGAATAATGTAATATTATAATATTTTTGCTGTTTGGCGATTTTTGAATAATCTTAAAGATTTTAAATTGAGTTGTTTGGAAGGTGCTATGATTAAAGTAAATTACATTATTAGAATAATTTTTTATTAAATATTTTAATTTAAATATAATTTACCACATCTAGATAAAAAAAGAAGTATGGTGTAGTAAAGTTCAACTGCGATGTTTTTACCTTAAGTTTCTTTTCTTTTATCATATAAAACCATGGTAAAGTATAGTAAAGTAAAGTCAATACAAAAAAAAAACTACTTTACAACTCTCTCCCCCACTTTGTTTTACCACATACTTCATCTCACCTTACTTTACCTCACCTTTACTATGATATGACATCAATCTTTGTTTTAATTTACCACACCTGTAAATAAGTCACTTTTACTTACCATAGAAAACTACGATAAAATGTGATGAAAGTAAAGTTGAATAAAAAGAAAATACTTTACCATTCCTTCCCACTTTACTTTACCAAATATTTTACCCCACCTTTACCGTGCTGTGACATTTACTTTTACTTTACTTTACCGTAAATGTAATATCATGATGGATTTGAAAGTCTTTACTTTACTCTAAGACTTTGTAATCGTCATTTTGAAAGATTATTATCTTGCAAAAAGTTTTCTACAAGGGGAGCTGGAGGAGAACATATTTGAGCTTTTTGAAAGAAAAGAATATTTTCTTCAAGTTTTCTTATGTTAACAAACGCACAAGATTCTTTTCTTTAGAAAATGAAAGATTATATTCCATAAAATATTATCTTCTTGTGTTTTCTTGTGTATCCAAACAGGCCTAACACATAGGGTGGCTAAAAATGAAGATCAAAAGTGAATTCCAAAACTTAACATCAAGGTAAAGAAAAATTTCTAAGAATGAGCATCAAATAGCATATTATTTTGATTTTGTTTCCTTTAGTTTGACGTTCATTTTTGGAGATTCACGTTTAATTCTCATTTTTAACCACCTTTACATGTTCAATTCCTATATATTGTAATACAAACAATCAAACCGTCCCGGCCTATTTGACATGCCTAGGTTGGTGGGCTGATGACGAGTGAAAACGTCTTTACTTTGTAGACACGTTTTTTGTTTTCTGTCTTTTTCTCCACTTTATCGATGTGTATAGCATAACTATTAAGACACAAATTCTTCTGAGTTGACTCAACTAGGTTCCAACTTGTGGGGCCAAGTTTATCCATCCATGGACAGGTGGATGGTTGGATAGGGAGGACTGATAGGCAAGGGTTCTTCCAACTTTTGGTTAGATGTGGGTCACATGTAGATCCCATTTCGTTCATGTAATTGAATTCATTCTAAGAGATGTATCTCCAAACATGATTAAAAATTGAAGAAGCATTGTAACTCTCTTGGTTTGCTTGTTTACATGAAATACAGGAGAATTCATTGTGAAATGATTATTTTTTAAATAGATTAGAGGTGAAGTATTCAAGGTGGAGATGTAGATGCAGTCTTGGCTTTCTTGAGAATTAAATTACCAGGGTGATGGTTGAATATTCATTCCCTATTTCTCCATTATTCGATTTTCATTAAATGAAAAGTTGTTCAATCATCAATGGCCTCGTGAGATTTTAATTGATGTTGCCTTCCCCCAGTAACACTACAATCTTACTTGGGAATATTTTATAGGCCATATTCTATACCATATGCTTACACATTTATCTTGCAGTGTTTGTGAATGGGCGTGTTTGCAAGGACCCAAAGCTAGCCAAGGCAGATGATTTCTTCTTTGAGGGGCTAGACAAAACGGGCAACACAACGAACAATGTTCGGTCCAAAGTGACCCCAGTGTTGGTCGACCGGATAGATGGACTCAACACTCTAGGCATTTCCTTGGCACGCATAGACTTCGCTCCTTATGGAGAGAACCCTCCTCACACGCACCCACGTGCCACAGAGATACTGACAGTCATCGAAGGGACGCTCTACGTCGGCTTCGTCCTCTTCAACCAGAACAATAATATCCTCATAACGAAGGTCCTCAACAAGGGTGACGTATTTGTCTTCCCAATTGGCCTCATTCACTTCCAAGCCAATATTGTCCACACACCTGCGGTAGCCATTGCTGCTCTCAGCAGTCAGAACCCAGGTATTATCACCATAGCTAACTTCGTTTTTGGATCGAACCCGCCGATCTCCGACAAGATTCTCGCCAAGGCCTTCCAAGTGGACAACAAAGTCATTGATTATCTCCAGGCACAGTTCGGGGTGGACCCCTAAGTCTCTAACGGAAAAAACTACCAAGACACAAGCTATGATTCTACCTTCTTTCGGGCTCTGTTTAATTAAGCAGGTTATTTGGCTTGCATATTCTTTTATACACAATGTATCAATTTATTTACGTTTATCATAAGCTTGTACCGAGAATCAGATGTCACTTGTAATTTTTTTTACTATGGGAAAATGAAAGGTTTAGATATAAATGGAAGAATGATAAATTCTCTGACAAATTGATGAATGGATCGATTTAAGGTTTTCTTGGTGCAAGTCAAGTATGAATGTTTATTGAGAGTTAATTTGTGGTTTTTCAGATCTATCGTTATCATTGTAGCTGTAGATCTGATTTGACTACCTTTGATGGATTTAAAGTGTATGATTATATATTTCTTCTTCAATTGCAATTTTTTTGTGTTTTATGAGGGTTACTACTTGGCAAGCTTGGATCCTTTGATGGAATGGGCCATACATGTGAGCCCAGGCATGCTGAAAATTGTCAAAATGACAAAAAGCTACTCTTAAAAGTACTAAATAACAAAAAAAAAAAATTACTCTAAAAAGGCATCAAATGTCAAAAGGGGGAGGGGTAACCTTTTTGTCATCTAGACCTTACTCTTAATAAGTCTCAACCCCCTCCTTTTTCCTTTTTTCGTGATTTAAACTTTAATTTTATCCCACTTCATCCTTCATACAAACAAACATGCCCATTCGGCCGTGTACAGGTTGCACATTCTAATAATTACAATTGTCCTTAAATATTCCACACAATGATTTGAGTTTGCAAAAATTTTGCATACGCATTTATCTTATTGTTCAACTTACTATCAAAGAATCTTAACCATCAAGCTTTCTCATCTTCATATACAGGGCACAAATCTTCAGCCCCACAATTGTAAGGTCCCGGTTAAAATTGGCTATACACACCCTTGGAATCGAGTGGATTGAAGGATTGTAGCCACCATTAAACGAATCATATTTTCCACCCACCCTTCTCTGGGTTATGCCTTGCTTTAACATTTCCATTTTGTTTTCATTTCCATTGGTAAACAAATGAAAAGAGCCAACTAAAAAAATTAGCACACTGACAAATTTCATTTATTAGAACCTCATTATGAGATGATGCAAACAGACATGTAGCCATTTATATATGCGTTTATGATAGATAACCTAGTATGTGATGCTGTGATGCAAACTGACAAGTAGCCATTTGTTTAGGTTTAAGATAGCAGAAAACAACGAAGCATGGACTGCTTGTTATGGGGCCACCCAGAACTGGGCCTGGAGATAATCAATTACTTTCTTGTCCACTTGAAAGGCCTTGGCTAAAACATAGTCGGAGATGGGCGGCTTCGATCCAAACACTGCATTAGCAATGGTGATCACACCTGGGTTCTGACTGCTGAGACCGGAAATAGCTACAGCAGGTGTGTGGCCAATGTTGGCTTGGAAGTGAATGAGGCCAATTGGGAAGACAAATACGTCACCCTTGTTGAGGACCTTGCTTATGAGGGTATTATTGTTCTGGTTGGAGAGGACGAAGCCAACGAAGAGCGTCCCTTCAAGGACCGTCAGTATCTCCGTGGCACGTGGATGCGTGTGAGGAGGGTTCTCCCCATTAGGTGCAAAGTCTAAGCGAACCAAAGAGATCCCAAGAGTGTTGAGTCCCGGTATCTGGTTTACAAGGGCATTGGTCACATTGAACCCGACTTTGTTCATGGTGTTGCTCGGTTTGTCGAAGCCTGATAAGAAGAAATCATTTGCCGTGACCTCCTTTATGGCTTTGCAGACAAACCCATTCACTATCACTGCAAAATCAAATTGTAACCATTATATTATATCCAAGCAAAAGTATTGAATTTGCGCAAACACCTTTAGTCAACTAAGATAAAATACACTGCAATTTAAGTTTACCTTTTGAGTTTAGATCGGCGACACAAATGTCCTGTAAAGGACTGGGATCGTAGGCATAAACAAGTGAGGAAGCGATGGAAATGAAGAGAACCACAAGGATGTGAACAATCATCTTCATTGTCTTGAAGTAAAGATGAAGATGAGATGCTTGGGGGTGAGAATTAAGTATAGAGACAGACCCATATATTTATAGGGAGATGAATGGCTAGTGGAACAGGACTGTTCCTGACCTCCTGGTATTATTTTTAAATGCAATAATAAAGGCTACTCTGTCAATATATTGTTAAATCCACTGTCATTCTCTAACTGCTACAATCAAAATCCATTTTTTACATCACTTAGTCTTTGAGATATCATGCACTAGAACAGAGCCCATATAGATTTATAACGAACTATCAATGTAGTGACTTATTTGTCTCTAATGCCAATTAGCCATTAATTTTATAGTAGTAGCAACTAGCTTCCATCTTCATGTAATGAACAAAGTCATCAAAGGAATCTGGTAGTTGTTCAGTTGTTGTAGCTGCTCTGATCTAACCAATCATTTAAGAGATGCAATGGAAACAATGAAAAGCAGTTTGTTAAGTCATGAATCGTACGGTGATGATGACCATATATAGACAAGTATGGACAATAGCTGTAATTTATTCTTCACAATTAATATATTTGCGGGACAGAGTTTGGAGGGTCAGGATCTTCCAAATTCCAATATAAATTATAAAGGAATACCGGGGTAACCCCATCACATCATTGGTTTGAATCACCAAATCAATAGCTCCTCATGTAACCAATCCCATGCTTCAACAACCATTACATGTTCTAAATATTTTATACTTCCTATCCTTCATTAGTCTTCTGGAGCAGGTTGTTCATTACTTCATTTAATTCTAAAACTATTGAGGGACATATTTTATACTTCCTATCCTTCATTAGTCTCTTGAGTTGATGTAGGCACACCCACCTTTAGGTAGTTAGCCCTTGTGGTTTGACCATCTAAGTAATACATCCTGGCCTTTTCGTTTTGATACTTTCTACGTCAACCACCATCAAGTTTGCGTTAAATGTTAATTAAAATGATAGCTTTACCCTTGAGTCAATTGAACAAAAATGTGTCATTATTTAAAAAATATATATATATATATATACCATTATTTTATTCTTACTCCCAATTGTTTCTCTTTCAATGACTTTGTTGTGCACACAATGGTTAATCATGTGTTTTGAAACTTTTATCAATTCAGTAGTGGGTCGGGCATGGATTGAGTCCATTATAACCATTTATAAGTACTGGTTGTTGATTGTCTTATGATTAATTTAAATTTAATGAAATGGGTCATGTTTTGAAAAAAAAATAGATTTGTGTAGTTTTACTCTCTCCACTATATGTACTATAATAACCGTCAATGTTAATAGCTTTAGATAAATAAGCTAAGCTTTAAAAATTATGCATACAAGGATAAAAAACGGACAAGTATCATTTTACCAAAATAACTTATGATAGTTGCAGTGCAACTTATTTTGGGGACATAGAAGGTATTAAAATGAAAAATCATGGATGTATAATTAAATATTAAAATCATAGGAGCCTATTTACAAATCCTAGAAGTCTCAGGTCTATAAAAAAGAAAAAACACCTTTATTTTAAGGTGTGCGTTAACGGTTTGAGTGTTTTGGATTTAGGCTATCAAGTTCAGCCACTGTTGTGTGCCTGGCAGCAAGCAACCAAGAGTTTTGTGGGACTGTTGTAGTGCTGCAACAGTTTTCAGCAAAATGTTGTTGCCTACAGATTGTTTCTACAATCTGCTGTGCATTTGTTACTCAGTTGTTGTATCTGCTCTATTCTAACGAATCATTTTAGGTGAGTCCTGAATCATGAATCGCATGGCAAGGATGACTATCTACGGAGAACACTCATCTTTTTTCAAATCAAATTTCAGCAGTCTTTCTTAACCTAATCCAATTCTACTTCTCAAATATTTGGTCAAAGATGCCAACTCTGTTACAGATGGGTCAGGATCACCAAATCATAGCTCCTCATGTAACCAATCCCATGCTTCTATTAGAGATTAGATCACCATCCACTTGCGGATCAATCATTGTCATAACCCGCTCCTATTGAGTGCCGGTGCCAATAATCCACTAGATCATATCTGACACGATATGGATAGAGAAGAAGCTACTTTTTTTATTATTATTGAAATAGAAAGATTGACCGTAACCCTAGGTTTGATACCATAAACACTTTTAAATAAATTGATCAATTGCATACAATTAAATTGTGAGGAAACCATGCAATTTATACATTAATAGTAAGATTATTCAATTTTTAAACTAATCTAATTCTCTAACCAACCACTAACAATCTCAATCATATCCAAACTAATCTTTATCTAATATACTAATCTCTAACAGCTTCAATAATCATTACTTGTTCTGAATATTTTATACTTCCTATCCTTCATTAGTCTTATTGAACAAATACCGGAATTTGTTACATTTAATTGCGGAAGTCATTGCGTGGACGCATAAGGAAAATGTCTATATCCTCACATGATTGCCAAGAACAAGTCCAGCTCTTTTAAAATATCAACATTTTTGACAAATCAGAATTACTTTGCCTTTTCCTCACATGAATGCCCAATTGCTAACATGTTTGGTTATGCTTCAACGTCAAGTTGACCTGACGTGACTCGACTCTATTTTATTGCTGGCCCATTCGATCAATGAACACTTGAAAGTTCTTATAATGACCCACGGTTTTCATTGATGTACAATCTTGACTGGATGTGATCATAGAACCATAAATGGCTAATTCACAATGGGAGCTAAATTTTCTGGTGAATCTTATAACTCCTCTAACAGCATGTTTGGATCCAAGGAAACCTAGTGCAGGTGATTTGGTTTACAAATAAATGAGGGTTCACTAACACTTCTTCTGTTCTTTATCATAGCCAATTACAGTAGAACAGAGTGAAAGAGTTAACAAAGGAGGATCAAAACAATAACGTGAAACCCCCCCACCCCCCCCCCCCCCCCCCCCCCCCCCCTTCTCTACTGCTTTAAGTTTATGTAAGACGAGTCTCTCTCTCTCCTGCTTTAAGTTTATGTAAGACGAGTTCTGTGTTTATTAGGATCCATGACAGGGCACTTGGGAGTATGAATTTACTTCCGTCAGACTTAATCTTTGGTAATTTTGTACAAAGTGGCTGCTGGTAGATATCGAACATGAATTATCACTCATGCTAAAGGTACTCTTTTTTCAGTTTGGACCCCGCTTCGGCAGGACCGCACTGAATGAACCGCCCAAGCCACTGAGTTTTCTCTGCCAACTTCCCTCTTTAGTCAAGGTCTTTCGGATGATATTGTTATCGTTGATCTGGCCATAGCCGATGCGATCTCAGTATCATGATTGGGTGTGAGGTGCTGATCTCATCTAAGAAACTCCTCATCCCGGACAGTGGATCTTGTGAGTTTTCTAAGCGATTCCTAGTGGAAGGCTTTACTAAGGACTAAAGTCCCATCTCACTTCGCGTCTTAAGGGTTATGCCCTAATGCGTCTCTACAATTGCTTTCACTGATCTTGGAGTGAATCTCCAAACTGCATATAGGCTTCGTGACCTTAGTTTGTGACCACTAATGGCAAAACATAGATTGATTACTATGTGAGAACTTGCTGAGGCTGATAAGATGATAACGCAATTTAATTCGTGACAATTGGAGTTTCGTGTTAGAAAAAAAAATGACCCCATAGTAGAAACTATATGATTAGAATTTCTTTAATTAGCTTACTTCCATCTATACTCTAATCAAACTAATCTGCATACATACCACAAAGCGGTTGCATGACTTTGCCTTATATATATATATATATGGGACAGGTTCTCCTAAGCTGCAGCTTAGGATATCCTAAGCTGCAGTGTGTAAACCGCACATGTGTGAGCACATGTGTGACCTATTTTTACACTACTGCAGCTTAGAATACCCCTAAGCTGCAGCTTAGGAGAACCTGCCCCTATATATATATTAATATATATATATATATTAATTGCTCAACTTAGAATCAAAGCATCTATATCATCAACCATTGTCATCTTCATATTCATGGCACAGGTCCTGAAATCGGACAGATTGGATGATCGTAGCCACCAATAATTTTCTAGGAATTTTCCTTGCTTTAACATTTCACCTTAATTTTCATTTCTTTTAATAGAAAAGGGGACAACAGCCAACTTATAAAAACTAGAACACTGGAGATCTTGAGACCCTTTTGACAGACAAAAGTCATTTATTTTAATCTAGCATATGATGCAGACAAACATGTAGGAATTTATATATGGGTTTACGATATATAACCTAGTATGTGATACAAACTGACACCTATCCATTTATTTAGGTTTTGATAGAGCAAGCCTGGACTGCTTTTAATGTGTTCACCACTTCACCCAGAACTGGGCCTTGAGCTCATCAATTACTTTCTTGTCCACTTGAAAGGCCTTGGCCAGAATATCGTCGGAGATGGGCGGCTTTGATCCAAACACGGAGTTAGCAATGGTGATCACTCCTGGGTTCTGACTGCTGAGACCGGAAATCGCTATAGCAGGTGTGTCGCCAACATTGGCTTGGAAGTGAATGAGGCCTATTGGGAAGACAAACACATCACCCTTGTAGAGAACCTTGCTTATCAGGGTATTATTATTCTGGTTGGAGAGGACAAAGCCAACGAAGAGCGTCCCTTCAAGGACTGTCAGTATCTCTGTGGCACGTGGGTGTGTGTGAGGAGGGTTCTCTCCATAAGGCGCAAAGTCTAAGCGAACCAAAGAGACCCCAAGAGTGTTGAGTCCCGGTATTTCGTTTACAAGGGCATTGGTCACATTGAACCCAACTTTGTTCATGGTGTTGCTCGGTTTGTCGAAGCCTGATAAGAAGAAATCATCTGCCGTGACCTCCTTTATGGCTTTGCAGACGAACCCATTCACTATCACTGCAAAATCAAATTGTAACCATTATATTATATCCAAGCAGAAGTATTGAATTTGATCAAACACCATTAGTCTACTAAGATAAAATACACTACAAAATAAGTTTACCTTCTGATTCTATAATGGCGACACAGATGTCCTGTAAAGGACTCGGATCATAGGCATGAACAAATGAGGAAGTGATGGAAAGGAGGACTATAAGGATGTGAGGAACCATCTTCATTACTTTCAAGTATAAAGTATAGATGAAGATGAGGTGCTCTGAGGATGAGAATTAAGCATAGAGAGGACCCGTATATATAGGGAGGAGATATATGGTAGGTGGGACAATAATCTTGTTTTTAATTAATGCAATAGTGAAAGACTACAAGGTCAGTTTTTTTGTTTAAGCCATTGTCATTCTCTAACTGCTCCTACCAACCTCCATTTTGGTATCAATACACTTTGTAATATTCAAGCATGGGAGAGTTGGTCAAAGTTCATATGCAGAATTACAAATTCAAATCCAAGTGTATAGTAAACATGTCTCCATGTCTAATTACCAATTGTGCAGTAGTCTAAACCATCTTCAGACAATGCTACAGTGCAAAGAACAATATCGTTCAATTGTAAAATTTTTTAGCTGTTCCTTCGACGGATGGAGGGGACACAATGTAGTCTCCTCAGTAAGGTGGTTATTGGAATTGCTACAGAACAGGAGTTGCTATCAAACAGTATGTAAATAAAACAATAGTACCCAATTGATGAAGGTTGCAACTGTGATTTGTTGGCAGAAGACGAAGAGCAGCAATGACAGTAGAACTGTGGCCGAGGCACGTCAGATGACGCTCTTTTTAGGACGAGTTCCGCCCCTTATGATAAAATTCAGGTGCGAAGGTTCTCAGTAGAACTGCCCTCAGGATACAACGGCCTTCCTTGATTCAGGTCTGGTCGCAACGCAGCCCGAAAAAGAAGACTCCTTTTAGAATGCTTAGTGGGAAAACAGTAGAGAGAAGAAGAAAACGATTTTTCTATATATTTTCGATAACTCAAATGACCCTAATTTATATTTTGATTAGAGTTCGTTGTGCCTTAATAGAGATTAAGGCACAACGTTAAAACACATTAAAGTAGTGATAAATATAGGAGAAGACTCCTTTTAGAATGCTTAGTGGGAAAGTAGAGAGAAGAAGAAAACGATTTTTCTATATATTTTCGATAACTCAAATGACCCTAATTTATATTTTGATTAGAGTCTGTTGTGTGTTAAAACACATTAAAGTAGTGATAAATATAGGTTTAAACCTCAACGTTATCCACATTAAATCAGGGAAAGCCGAACTACCAAGACCAATCTGCCGAGCCGAGCTCAACTGATCGATCTGAATTAAGGAAAATATTTTTTTGGATTTGCACCCCCCTGTGCGCGATATACACAGGATGCGCGTCGCGGACGCACGTCCGGTTAAACATTTTTCGGACCCAGTACCAGGGTCAAGCCTGACTCGCGTGCGTGCATAGGGCCATAGCAAAAGCCTACAAAAATTGTTAAAGATCGAGTAAATGATTAAAAACACTTATAAACCCTCTTTGAAAGTTGAACTTGAGCAATGTGGGATGGGTTGCTTTCAATAGCCTATACTACCCCTAAAGAAAAAGCACTAAAGTACAAAACACTTTTTACAAAAGACAGCTCAAGAATTCTTTGAAACACCCAAAAAACCCAACAGTGGTGACTTAGAGGCGTCTGGAGACTCTGAAGAGAAACTCCTACTGTATGGTTTAGAGCCTATTTTCAATTTAGAGCATTTGCCTCTAAAAGAATAAGCTTAAGAGAGCTGTTTTTTTTTTTTTTTAGCATTTTCTAGCCAAATCAGATGGATACAGACAATGCAAAATTTACAAGTGTATTGGATGGAAATTACTTAATAAATTTTTTAAAATGATGCAAATAATAAGTTATAAATTGTAATTTCTAAAAGGTAGGCCCCAGTCACCACAATTCCTAAACGTGGATTCTAATTAACTCATGAAATTAGAGCTCATTTATAGTTTTTTTTTTTTTCAAACGGAGTAATTAAAATTAGAATTTAAAACTCAGAGCTTTTACATAGACTTGAGTTTCCAAACAGCCCCTTGAATCTTCTTGAAAACTCATGTTTGCCCTAATTTTAAACTGCTTTTCAAATAATTTAATGGTCAAGGAGACGATAAACCTGTTTCGCTGACTACATTTATATTGATGCATTTTAGGTGTTCTGCACTGCATAGTGGTACAGGGTTAGACATGTTGGGGCACATTGTCTAGTGATCTAGATGATTGGACTGATTGGCCTAATGTCAGATGCGGCATCCCTCAAAAAGATCCCATATTGAAATATCCTAACCTCTTGATCGATGTTAGGCATGCGGTCAATTGAATATTATAGAGGATAGCTGTACTCTGGTCCACACATATTTGCTGGTCGTAGTTTGAAGGATCAGGATTGAAAGGATTATCAGGCTAACCAAATCACATCAATGGGCTAGATCATCATCAAATCATGGAATCACTTGGGGCCAAGAACGAGTCCTAGCAAAATCTTAGAACATCTGCCTTTAATCAATTCCTTGTCAATGGTTTAACTGCACACGTTACAATGTTTAAAGTTTAAGTATACTGTGTTTTTCTACTCCCCCAGGCGCCACCCAAATAGTCCACATCTCCCACCAAACCATGGCACGTGTTCTTTCCTTCTTCTTTCCAGTGTGGTCAATACTTACTGACCTTGTCAATAGCTAATTAGAATTATGATGGAAATGGAATTATATTATTTTTATTTTTACTTTATTTTTATTTTTTTGGCTATCGGAGGGTTTTCAACCTTTTGGGTTCGACCAATCCCTCCGGACCCAAAGAAAAGTCGGATAAACTTTTTTGTAGCCCCAGTGTGGCAGTGCAGTTTCAAACTTACAACCTCCGGGTGCAAACCGTGGTCCAAAGCCAACTGAGCTATCTCTCGGGGTAAAATGGACTATACTAATAAATTAACTCACCTGAGCGACTCGAAGGGCATTGAACCGAGTAAATGGGGAGAACAAGTTTGTGGCAGACTCAGTTCAACTTTGCTGATTCTATACGCTTCGAGTCCAGCCAACTCGATCAAGTTTGTTCCAGCAGAGTCAAGTTTGTTAACTATGATTAATCTCTACTTGACGACACCAATGTGTAATTTCATTGCAGACAGCATGCAAAGACTAGGTTAGCAGGGGCTGTGAGATATTTCAATTATGATCAGGTGATCTGTTGAGTAAGTCGAGGTGAACCTGTTTGACTCTGTTGTTTTAGTTGAGTCAATTCAGGTGAGTCGGGACAAATTGAATTGGTGAACCGTGAATACTTGTTCCCTTATGCTAGACGACAATGTCAATCTTTCAGTTTTAATTGCAGACTGCGTCTAGCCCTTACAGGCAAAGATCAGGAAGTGGGAATAGACATGTAGATACGATGGTTGTAGTTTGTAAGAGACTTATTAATCCATTAATTTACTAGATTCATTTTTCGAGAATCCAGAACTGACTTGGCAACTTCCAAGCCCATGCTTGCTATCCGGTCATCTTGACCCCAAAGCAAGCTAGCCCAATCCAAATAGGGAATTGGGTAAACCCAAGTTAGGCTCAAACCAGCTTAACTCAAATGGATACGGACTCACCCAAATGAAGCTCGATAAATGTTAAAAAGATAGGGCTCCTTAATGAGTCCTATAGTTCCAAGCCCAAGCACCTGCCCTTCCATATCAATTCAATATACTCACACTGAGAAGCATAAATAAATGACGTTTAATTTTTCTATCACAGTCTAAATGGTTCTTTACTATTTTAAAATCTTCCAACAAATTATCCTGTGCAATTAGACATCGAAACATTTTCAAACAACATGACTCTTCCCCCGTTTTTATGCCGCCTCCTCTCGGCTCCTCCAAACAAGAGGAAAATGTGTAAAAAAAATATATATATTCTTCTTTACAAAATCCCAAACTGAAAATTATATTCTAAAGTCATTTTGCATCCACAAAATATATTTGAAGGTGAGAACATGGGTGAATGGAAGAAGATTAATCAGCTATGACCTATTTCATCTAAGAAAACTTAACATCAAATCACGGTCTATTACAAGATGGGTCACAAACCGGTCGTATGACTTTGCGTTATATTAATATTAATTGTTCAACTGTGAATCAAAGCACCCAGATCATCAACCATTCTCATCTTCATATTCATGGCAAAGGTCTCTCAAATCGAACTGATTGGATGATCGTAGCCCCCCATTAATTTTATAGGAGTTATCCTTGCTTTAACATTTCACCATAATTTTCATTTCTTTTAAGAGGAAAGGACAAGAACCAACTTAATTAGAAAAACTATAACGTTGGAGATGATCTTGAGAGCCTTTTGATAGAAAAGATTCATTCATTATAATCCAGTATGAGTAGCGAACAGATGTGTAGGCATTTATATATGGGTTTAAGACAGATAAGCTACCATGTGATACAAACTGGACGTATCCATTTATTTAGGTTTAAGATGGAGCAACAAATCAATCAAGACCGCTTTTAGGTGTTCATCCAGAACTGGGCCTGTAGATGATCAATTATTTTCTTGTCCAGTTGAAAGGCCTTGGCCAGAATATCATCGGAGATGGGCGGCTTCGACCCAAACACGGAGTTAGCAATGGTGATCACTCCTGGGTTCTGACTGCTGAGACCGGAAATCGCTACAGCAGGTGTGTCGCCAATATTTGCTTGGAAGTGAATGAGGCCTATTGGGAAGACAAACACATCACCCTTGCAGAGAACCTTGCTTATCAGGGTATTATTGTTCTGGTTGGAGAGGACGAAGCCGACGAAGAGCTTCCCTTCAAGGACCGTCAGTATCTCTGTTGCACGTGGGTGCGTGTGAGGGGGGTTCTCTCCATAAGGCGCAAAGTCTAAGCGAACCAAAGACACCCCAAGAGTGTTAAGTCCCGGTATCTGGTTTACAAGGGCATTGGTCGCAATGAACCCAACCTGGTTCATGGTGTTGCCCGGTTTATCGAAGCCTGGTAAGAAGAAATCATCTGCCGTGACCTCCTTTATGGCTTTGCAAACGAACCCATTCACCATCACTGCAAAATCAAATTGTAACCATTATATTATATCCAAGCAAAAGTATTGAATTTGATCAAACACCTTTAGTCTACTAAGATAAAATACATTGCAAGATAAGTTTACCTTCTGATTCTAGAATGGCGACACAAATGTCCTGTAAAGGACTGGGATCGTAGGCATAAACAAGTGAGGAAGTGATGGAAAGGAGGACTATAAGGATGTGAGGAACCATCTTCATCATTTTCGAGTATATAAACTATAGATGAAAATGAGGTGCTCTGAGGATGAGAATTAAGCATAGAGAGGACCCGTATATATAGGGAGGAGATATGTGGTACGTGTGACATGGGCGGTATTGAAATAGTCTTGTTTTTAAATGTAATAGTGAAAGACTACAAGGTCAGTTTTTTTTTTTTTTTTTTTTCGTTTAAGCCACATTCATTCTCTAACTGCCACGGCCAACCTCCATTTAGATATCAATAGTCTTTGTAATATTCAAGCATGGGAGATTTGGTCAAAGTTCATATCAAAATTACAAAATTAGAAATATGGGTATTTGGCATTTGCTACACGTAACTGCAGTTGCAAAATCCATTTCTTTGCAGAAGGAAAACATCTATCCTCACTTTGGGCCAAGAACAAGTCCTAGCTCCTAGAAAGCATGAATATTTCAAACAACAAATCTAAGAACATCTGTCTTTAATCAATTCCTTGTCAATGGTTCAACTGCACGCATTACAATACTTACCGACCATGTCAATAACTAGATCAGAATTACGATGGAAATGGAACTATACTAATAAACGAACTCACCTGAGTGACTCGGACTCGGAGGGCATTGAATCGAGTCCATCGGGAGAACAAGTTTGTGGCAGACTCAGTTTGACTTGGCTGATTCTATACGCTTCGAGTCCAGCCGTCTCGACCAAGTTTGGGCCAGGTGAGTCAAGTTTGTGAACTATGATTAATCTCTACCATGTGTATGTTTTTTAATTTACTCTATGCTACTTGAAAACACCAATGTGTTATTTCATTGCAGACAGCATCTAGGCCATACATGCAAAGACCAGGTAGCAAGAATATATACTGTTGGCTGTGCCTGTGAGTTTAGCTATTCATTAATTATGATAAAGAGTGATCTTGTGTTAACCTTTTAGTTCTTAAACCTCTGGCTCAAAGGGCATCTGTTGAGTGAGGTGAATTAGACTGAGTTTGTGGAAGGCTTCGTCCAACAAGTTTGACTCTGCTGTTTAAGTTCAGTCAATTCAGCTGAGTCTGGACTAATTGAGTTTGTGAACTATGAATAGCCTCTGCTTTTGTCTCTTCTCTGACACTCCTTCCCCTCTGGTAGACGACGATGTCAATCTTTCAATTTTAATAAGACAAAGGTATATATAATTGCAGACTGCGTCTAGCCCTTACAGGCAAAGATCAGGAAGTGGGAATATAAAAGAATATATAATGGTTGTAGTTTCTAAGGAATGACATCATCTCACAGACTTAATCCATGAATTGACTGGGTTCCTATGGCCAAAACCCTCCTCACACGCACCCTCGCGCCACCGAGATCTTGACAGTCATCTAGGGGACTCTACTTGTGGGCTTTTTCACCTCCAACCAGGACAATAATCGCCTCATAACCAAGGTCCTTCATAAGGGTGATGTGTTTGACTTTCCAATAGGCTTCATTCACTTCCAAGCCAATATAGGCCAAGGCAATACAGTCGCCATCACCAGTCTAAGCAGTCGGAACCAAGGTGTCATCACCATAGCTAACTCTATTTTTGGATAGAAGCTGCCTATTTCTTATATTATTTCTGACAAACCCTTCCATGTGGATAAGAAAGTAATCGATTAACTTCAAGCCCAGTTCTGGGTGGACCCCCAAGTCCTTAATAGAAAAAAAAAAAAAGACAACCTATGATTCTTTTTGTTTCTTTTAGGCTCTGTTTAAATAAGCAGGTCACTTGGTTTGTATATTCTTCTTTGCACAAATAAAAGGTTTAGAAATAAATGGAAGAATGAGAAATTCTATGAAAAGTCAATGACTCGATTGATCTAGTGAAGCTTCATAATATATGAATTTCAGACGCCCATTATCTATGATGGCTACATCTATTATTAGATCGGAGGACTGATGAAAGGTGAATATAGACCAAATTCAAGTTCCTGATGCTTTGCCTTAAATGGACTTGATTAAATCAAACCTAAAAAAATAATTTCACAAGAGAAAAAGGTGCAGACCCCCAAGGCCCCAACCCATTCTTGAGATGGAAACCTTTCCTCCTGCTTTCCACAAATATTAATAAAGAAGAGAATTACTTTTCTCCCAAGAATTAGATCCAAACAAGAGGAAAATGTATTTCATTGTAAAAAAAAAAAAATCTTCTACCCTTTTTGACATCCAAACGGGCCCTGATACTATCTCTAACCCTGTTGTCCAGTCATTTTACAAAATTCCCAACTGAAAAGTATATTCTATTGCATCCACAAAGTATATTTAAAGGTGAGAACATGGTTGAATGGAAAAAGATATTAATCGGCTGTGACCTCTTTCTTCTAACAAAAACAGCCGTTCTACATTGCCTGATGGGGGTGGCCTGACCTCCATCTGTACCCTAGGATCTCATTATTAATGAGATCGTAGGGTGCAGATGGGGTCAGGCCAATTCCATGGTAACAAAACTCACTACCATGTTCAAAGAAATCCCAAATCCCAAGCTGCACCCATAATTCCATGGTAACAAAATTCACAAAAAAAAAAAAAAAAAAAAAACGCCGTTGCCGGGGATCGAACCCGGGTCACCCGCGTGACAGGCGGGAATACTCACCACTATACTACAACGACTTGCGGTTGGTTGGCTTGATTATCTTATATACAACTAAAACTTCTAAATGAGTACAACCATGGGACTGGTTTCTTTGTATTTTAGGGAGCCACCGTCTTCTTCTGCAATCTAATCCATCCATCACTCGTTTTTGTGTTCTAATGCTGTCCGAGGCCCAAGGCCACCAATAACCCACAACAACAACCCATGTCCATGGGCAGAAATGTGATGGCACCCAATCCCCTAACATGATGACATAGGTGATATGGAAGGGGTAAAAGAGCATAGTTGACCTCCCAACTCACCCTCTTTGGGAAGTTTGGGAGCGTGGGACCATGAACTTTATAGGGATATAGAAGGGCTGGGTTTGGGTCTGTTACACCTTGTCCCGAGTTAATCAAGATTAACTCTAATTAATCTCAATTAATATAGATTAAGCATGATTAGTTGATTTAAGTATAATTAAAGATTGAAATGGATCAAATTAGTCACAACTAAATGAATTAAACCTAATGAGATAATTTGGAAGAGATTAAGTAAATTAAATTGGGTTTGAGACTCAAATTAGTAGAATTAAGGACTTTTATGTAAATTCAGCTTTATATGTATTTTGTCGAAATTGGTGGAATTTGATACCATTATGTGTATCTCGACGAGTGCATTAAATTTCATAATACACTCAACATCATTTGAATTAAGATAAACCAAGTAGGTTTTGATTTGACTTTGCAACTTTCCTCCCGTAAGAGAGGAGGAAAAGTTGCATTTTCTGTTTTACCTCTTATTAATGTTCTATTTGCAAATTTTCTCCTAAAAATCCATAACCCCCCCCCCCCCCCCCCCCCCCCCCCCCCGCCCGCCCGCCCGCCCGCACTACCAAATCATTTTATAAAAGATACAATTAGAAATCAGATTTTTAAGATAAAATGAATAAAAAAACCCTCAAAAGATTGAAATTGTTTCGACTTAGAGGTGTATTTGTATCATTGGACTCCACTTTTATAAATTAAAAAAAGTTAAGGATTTAAAAATAATTCTCAAAACTATGGGGATTTTTTGAAATTAAGCCAAAAGGGGAGTGCATAGAACATATTTCTGTCTAAATGTGTACAAAGTTCGGTTGTGGATCCATTGGACTTGAACGCATTAGTAACTATGCATAAACAATGGACAAAGACCCAGTTATGAATGTAGCAGCTGGGTTGCTTCGGTTCTTTACGAGGATCCATGACATGGCCCTTGGAGTATCAATTCACTTACGTAGTATGGTGACCACTCATGGTAAAATATAGATTGATTACTTTGCGACAATATGCCGAGGTCGATAGGATGATCACACAATTTAATTCATGACCATTGGAGTTCAGTGTTAGAAGAAAATTACCCCATAGTAGAAAGTAGATGATTAGATTTTTTTTTTTTCATTGGCTTATTCCCATCTACACTCGGATTAAACCGATCTGCATACATACCACAAATCGGTCGTATGACTCTGCCTTATATTAATTGTTCGACTGTGAATCAAAGCACCCAGATCATCAATCATTCTCATCTTCATATTCATGGCAAAGGTCTCTGAAATCGAACTGATTGGATGATCGTAGGCCCCCAATAATTTTATAGGAGTTTTCCTTGCTTTAACATTTCACCATAATTTTCATTTCTTTTAAGAGGAAAGGACAAGAACCAACTTAGAAAAACTATAATGTTGGAGATCTTGAGAGCCTTTTGACAGAAAATTAGATTCATTCATTATAATCCAGTAAGAGTAGCAAATAGATGTGTAGGCATTTATATATGGGTTTAGGACAGATAAGCTAGTATGTGATACAAACTGGACGTATCCATTTATTTAGGTTTAAGATGGAGCCACAAATGAAGCAAGACCGATTTTAGGTGTTCATCCAGAACTGAGCCTGTAGATGATCAATTACTTTCTTGTCCAGTTGAAAGGCCTTGGCCAGAATATCATCGGAGATGGGCGGCTTCGATCCAAACACGGAGTTAGCAATGGTGATCACTCCTGGGTTCTGACTGCTGAGACCGGAAATCGCAACAGCAGGTGTGTCGCCAATATTTGCTTGGAAGTGAATGAGGCCTATTGGGAAGACAAACACATCACCCTTGTAGAGAACCTTACTTATCAGGGTATTATTGTTCTGGTTAGAGAGGACGAAGCCGACGAAGAGCTTCCCTTCAAGGACCGTCAGTATCTCTGTTGCACGTGGGTGCGTGTGAGGAGGGTTCTCTCCATAAGGCGCAAAGTCTAAGCGAACCAAAGACACCCCAAGAGTGTTAAGTCCCGGTATCTGGTTTACAAGGGCATTGGTCGCAATGAACCCAACCTGGTTCATGGTGTTGCCCGGTTTGTCGAAGCCTGGTAAGAAGAAATCATTTGCCGTGACCTCCTTCATGGCTTTGCAGACGAACCCATTCACCATCACTGCAAAATAAGATTATAACCATTATATTATATCCAAGCAAAAGTATTGAATTTTATCAAACACCTTTAGTCTACTAAGATAAAATACACTACAAAATAAGTATACCTTCTGATTCTAGAATGGCGACACAAATGTCCTGTAAAGGACTGGGATCGTAGGCATAAACAAGTGAGGAAGTGATGGAAAGGAGGACTATAAGGATGTGAGGAACCATCTTCATCATTTTCAAGTATATAAACTATAGATGAAAATGAGGTGCTCTGAGGATGAGAATTAAGCATAGAGAGGACCCGTATATATAGGGAGGAGATATGTGGTACGTGTGACATGGGCGGTATTGAAATAGTCTTGTTTTTAAATGTAATAGTGAAAGACTACAAGGTCAGTTTTTTTTTTTTTTTTTTCGTTTCACATTCATTCTCTAACTGCTACTGCCAACCTCCATTTAGATATCAATAGTCTTTGTAATATATATTCAAGCATGGGAGAGTTGGTCAAAGTTCATATCAAAATTACAAAATTAGAAATATGGTTATCTGGCATTTGCTACACGTAACTGCAGTTGCAAAAATCCATTTCTTTGCAGAAGGAAAACATCTATCCTCACTTGGGGACAAGAACAAGTCCTAGCTAGCTCCTAGAAAGCATGAATATTTCAAACAACAAATCTAAGAACATCTGTCTTTAATCAATTCCTTGTCAATGGTTCAATTGCACGCATTACAATACTTACTGACCATGTCAATTACTAGATCAAAATTACGATGGAAATGGGACTATACTAATAAACGAACTCACCTGAGTGACTCGGACTCGGAGGGCATTGAATCGAGTCCACCGGGAGAACAAGTTTGTGGCAGACCCAGTTTGACTTGGCTGATTCTATACGCTTAGAGTCCAGCCGTCTCGACCAAGTTTGGGCCAGGTGAGTCAAGTTTGTGAACTATGATTAAGCTCTACTATGTGTATGTTTTTTAATTTACTCTATGCTACTTGAAAACACCAATGTGTTATTTCATTGCAGACAGCATCTAGGCCATACATGTAAAGACCAGGTAGCAAGAATATATACTGTTGGCTGTGAGTTTAGCTATTCATTAATTATGATAAAGAGTGATCTTGTGTTAACCTTTTAGTTCTTAAACCTCTGGCTCAAAGGGCATCTGTTGAGTAACTCGAGGTGAATTAGACTGAGTTTGTGGAAGGCTTCGTCCAACAAGTTTGACTCTGCTGTTTAAGTTCAGTCAATTCAGCTGAGTCTGGACTAATTGAGATTGTGAACTATGAATAACCTCTGCTTTTGTCTCTTCTCTGACACTCCTTCCCCTCTGCTAGACGACGATGTCAATCTTTCAGTTTTAATAAGACAAAGGTATATTATATAATTGCAGACTGCGTCTAGGCCTTACAGGCAAAGATCAGGAAGTGGGAATGTAAAGAATATATGATGGTTGTAGTTTGAAAGGAATGACATTATCTCAAAGACTTAATCCATGAATTGACTGGGTTCATTTATCTAGAAGACTTAATCCAGAACTGACTTGGCTAAATTATCCTGTGCAATTAGACAATAAGACCTTTTCAAAACTTGGAGAATCCTTTTCACCCTCCCAAAACTTAGAGAATCCAATCTCCATTTCCTCGAGATCTACACATCCTCTTCATTATATTGAAAGAAATAAACATGTCAGCTCACATACTCATGCTTGTTCTCCTTTCCTTGACTTCTTCTCTTGCTCATGCATCCGATCCCAGTCCCCTGCAGGACATTTGTGTTGCCTGCCTTTAATCTCCTGGTATGTCTAATACTCTTCTTTGCAGTTAAATTTCCTTTCTATAATTAACTAGATGCGAGCATGTGTTTGCAAGGACAAGCATTTATTTTGCAGTGTTCGTGAATGGGCGTGTGTTTTGATTGGCAAAGATCCTATCGTTACATTTATTTTGCAGTGTTCGTGAATGGGCGTGTTTGCAAGGACCCAAAGCTAGCCAAGGCAGATGATTTCTTCTTTTCGGGACTAGATAAACAAGGCAACACCATGAACAAGGTTGGCTCCATTGTGACCCAAGTGAATGTAGCTCAAATACCAGGACTTAACACTCTGGGCATCTCCTTGGTCCGCATAGACTTTGCACCACTACTAGAAAATTGAAGTTTACCGACGCAGTTAACGCGTCGGTAAACTTAAAAGGGCGTCGGTAAACTATGTATGGCAAAGGGAAAAAAACGTAGGTAAATATACTTACCGACGCGTTGAGCGCGTCGGTAAGTTTAAATGAAAATTACCGACGCCAATGGCGTCGGTAACCTTCCGAAAAAAATACATTCCTGCTGGCAATGTCAGGATGTATTTGTTTAAAGTTACCAACGCCAATGGCATCGGTAACTTCATATTTAATTTTTAAAGTTGCCGACGCCAATGGCGTCGGTAACTTCATATTTATTTTAAAAAAAAAAAAACCACGGTTCCAATAACTGATTGAAACCGTTTTCTTATTATATTAAATTAAATTTTAATTTAGTTTTAAATTTCTAGTTATTATTATTTTAAATATAGAATTAATAATAAATCATAAATAAAATAATAAAAGTCTAATTTACACTACTAGAATACAGGGCCCATATTTCAAATTTACACTACCAGAAAGAAATCATACATATGTAACATATCCATAGGACCCATATTTCAAATTCCATAAAATCTCACTCTAAGACAATCAATCAGATAGACTCATAAAAGCTATATATTACCTTAACTTACATTGAAAAGGATAAATCAAAGTCCCACCCCCACCTGACATATTATCCCAATCAGGCCTTGTTTTTGTGCATGTGTCTAAAAGAGTAGTCTTCACTTCCAGATGTGACTGAAACCCAAAAATCATTCAACACAGCTGCACCAAGTTTTGTACGGCAGCTTGCTTGGTGTCGGGTACTGATAAGCAATTAGCATGAAAGAACAATCAGAGTTTAGTACAACTTAACAAAAATAACACATTCTTATGCAAAAGAAAAGCCTTTATATAAAGGCACATTACATAGTTTCGAAGAAGGCGATAACTAAGGGTACAGCGCAGACAATTAGAGAGGTCAAGTTCTGAAATTGGTTTTGTAATATTGTTTGGAAACAAAGACCGACTTGCAGAATCCCTTTGAGGAAAGGGGGCATTCTTCTCAAATCTTTCTCTTTCCTTATCCCCATCCCTTTCATGTTCTCTGTCCTTATCCCTTTCATCTGTTTCACACTCCCTTTTCTTATCCATGTCATCGGCCTTCATAGATCTAGCCAAATGTCCTTCATTCCACATACATTCTGCAATTACCCAAAAAAATAGCTGTGTTTTATATGGAAAATTAGGTCAAGAAAACCCATAAAACATCCTGACATTTCCCAATAATTAATTCATTGGGGCATTTTACGAATATAACTTATGCAAGAGACAGAGAGAGAGAAGAGAGAGTCCATGTTCCAAAGCATGGATGCAATGATTAATGCCTCAATAAGTGATGACCTTTAAGAAAGAAAATAAAATGCTCAAACCTGCATTTAACAAAACAAAACTAAGAAGGCAATAAGAAACGGAACATAAATGACTACATACTTTTACTGAAAACGCCTGCTAGAAATCCATCTGCATAAATAATCTCCATCAGGAAAACCATCAATGAATACCGTCCAAGAAAAACATAAAAAAAATAATGCAATACTAGGTTAAACTAGTTAGCCAACTTTACCTATATTTTCACAGTGAGACAAAAATTCATCGAACCCATCTATAAGATCAGGATATTTTCCAAGTATATCACCCACCTGAAAGAAATAACATTCTCAAAATTCAGTGTTAATGCAAGTCCTAGGCAAGAAATGATACAATGGATAGCTTAGGAAACTGAGTGGAAATCAACCTAAAAAAAATTGAAAGATATTCATTCAAAGAGAAATTGTTATAGACATGAGCTGCATCTTATTGTAAATGAATCAACAAGAGGAAGTTAGTGATTACCTTCAATTCTGGAATAATGGCCAATGCTGCATCCAAACATGATGCATCTTAATCGAAGGGGGCCTTCACCTTCTTTTTAGTCATCATCTCTTGGTAATCATCCAAACAGTCATTAGCATGATGATAGTCCTTGCTTTTTGGGAGAAAAAAAAAAACAACACAATTATTCAAACAAAATGCAAGATAAACATTGGCAAATGCATTTTTAACTATATTTTTGGCAAGCTTGTACCTTTGAAATACAGTTCCTTCAATATTTTTGCTTCCCATGAATTGAAGAGTAGATGCTTGATCTAATGCTAAATCACTAGTAGTGTTTATTTAAAAAAAAAAACATTTCTAATCATAAATAAAATCCAAACTATTTCTAGTAACAATACTACATATACTACATATATCTCAAAAAGATATTAACATTTTCATTAATTCATATTTTCAAAAAATAAACAACATAGTTTAACAATCTCATATCACATCCATATAAAAAAAACCTAGGCATAAAATCATATTTAAAACACATAACAAAATTTTTATAAATTATCCATATAAATTATCAAACTACATTCAGATAATAATAATTTTATAATCATATCTATTCTAAAATTTATAAAACAAAACCTATAAAAACATATTATTAAACTAATTATCATATCAATAATAAAAAAATAAAAACTACATACTGATTATAAGATATAACAAGAGCTGGTATGGGTGGGGAATGGCAGCAGCAGTGGACGCCGGCAACAGTGGTGGTCGCCAGTACTGAGTGGATGCTGACAAACAATTAAAAAGAAAAGAGAAAAATTATTTGAAGAAAAAAAAACTGATAATATAAATATTTCATACCTTATAAAATTGGTTAGATGTGAGAAGGTTAGAGAGATGGGAGGAAGAGAGAAAAGATGCAGAGAGAAGAGGGGGAGGCCATGAAAATCAGATTCGGCGCTATTCATAAATGTGTTTAATATTTCCATGTAAATCTAGAAGAGTCCCTTTTTTTTTTAAACACATCTCTTTCCACCAATTCCAAAAAAATCAATTTTTTTCATCTTCACAATATCCGGATCGTGATTAAGATCAATCCAGACACAGATCATAAAAACCAAAACAAAGAAGCTCAACACATTTACGCATGGCATGGCATAGAAGTTTACACCAACTCAATTCAAACATCAAAGAGTAGCCGTAGATTATCGAAAATTAGATCAATCCATCGAATCGAAAGAAAAAAAGAATCCTAAAAGAACAATTTTTAGGGTTTAGAGAAAAATAAATCCGAACTCGATCAGTCACCAATAAAAAAAAAATCACCAGTCGCGATGGATCTTAGAAAGAGAGGGTACATTTTTATCTCTTCCTTTTCCCTTGCCGACTGCCCTCTTAACGATACCAGATAAATAAGATCAACCCCGGTTGAGAAAAGAGGTTTTTACACAAAGGCCTGTCGTTACTGAGAGTGGCGAGGAGGGGGGAGATGGGGAAAGGGGGAGATACATCTAATTAACTTGTCGACGCCATATGGCGTCGGTAAATTTCTTCCCACAAACTTGCCGACGCATTATGGCATCGGTAAATTTCTTCCCACAAACTTGCCGACGTCTTATGGTGTCGGTAAACTTCTTCCTACAAACTTGTCCGATTCCTTATGGCTTCGGTAAATTTCTTCCCAGTACAACCTGCAGCGTGGGGTAGCGGTTTTACAAACTTCCCGACGCGTTGGGGTCAAACGCGCGAACCAAAATTGCAACATGAAAGAGTTCGCGCCTAGAGCTTCCCGACGCCATGTGCATCGGGAAATTAAATATCAGAATGTACCGATGCCATTAGCATCGGGAAGTTGTACAACCCATTTTATTTTTTCGTACCAAACTGCACTACAAATTTACCTACGCTATCTTTTGGTTGTAGCGTCGGTAAAATTAGAAGTTACCGACGTTTCTATGGTGTCGATAAGTGTTGCGTAGTCTATCTCAACATTTTTTGTAGTGCACCCTATGGACAAAACCCTCCTCACACGCACCCTTGCGCCACCGAGATCTTGACAGTCATCGAGGGGACTCTACTTGTGGGCTTTGTCACCTCCAACCAAGACAATAATCGCCTCAAAACCAAGGTCCTTCATATGGGTGATGTGTTTGACTTTCCAATAGGCTTCATTCACTTCCAAGCCAATATAGGCCAAGGCAATACAGTTGTCATCACCGGTCTAAGCAATCGGAACCAAGGTGTCATCACCATAGCTAATTAATTCACTACAGAAATTTTGGCTTTTAGCGGTGGATTTTTTCTGCCGCTAAAAGTTGATTTTCCGCCGCTAAAGGGTATAGCGACGGAAAACTTCCGTCCCAACTTCCGCTGCTAAAAACCTGCGTCACTAATGCGTTTAAAGCGGCCTGGAAACATTAGCCGCGGTTTGTTTGATCCGCTGCTAAAACCTATCTTTTTTCTTTTTTCTCAAAAAAATGCATTTTAACCTCCATTATATACAAACCGCTAACCTGTTCATGACGACTACTTCTTGGTAGTGTGGTGCACTGCTGGTGAATTTCTCCTAGGCTCTGACCAACGGTGAGATTGGTGATGGAAAATGTGGTGGGCCTTTTCATCAAATACTGTACCAAACAAAATTCATGTCTCTTGCTCCCTTGGAATCCAATAATATAATAGTGAGAGAGAGAGATGCTAGTCCCGTAAGTGGTATGTTTGTTCTCCCAGCTTTCTAGCCTACTTACCCAATCTAGTGGGGTGTTTGTTACCAATTTTCCAGCTTATTACTCAAAATGATGAGAACCCAAAATCTAGAGAAGACCCCACCTAACATGGTATAATTTAGAGTGAGAAAGTGACCCAGTTTGGGTTTTTTGTTATTGAAGTTCCTATTCCATTCCCACCCAACAAAGAAAAATTGATGCAAACCCATCAACTAAATTGTATTTCACAAACTCTCTTTCCAACCCCACAAACAAAACCTAGAAGAAATCTCACCTATACTAGGGTTTGCTGGTTTCTAAACTTCCTAATAGGATTAACACAAAAACACACACATACACAAAAGAGAGAGAGAGGAGAGACAATTTCATGGCACCTGAGGGCACTGAGGCTGACTACCACATGAAGCTTCCTCTTTGGGAAGAGTCTATGGTAGAACATGGGGGGACAAACAATCTTAAAAGTCTGCTTGCTTGATTGTGAGGGCTTACAAATAGGATTAGCACTTGTAGTAGTAGTGTTACCGGATATCATGGAGCCACTCTCAATGTTTATTAACAGTACTTTTGTTTGATGTGTATTGAAGGGTAGTCTGGTTAAATTGATTCATCCCATTTTCTTCACCCCCTTCGTGTCAACAAGTGGGGAAGACTTCAGAAGTGGTATTTGAGCCTAAAAATGTTGACAACACTCTCTGCATGCATTATGTTCAGACTTCAGAAACAATCACAGGCCTGCACCAATTTAATGCAGTGAAATGAAGTAAGCAAATCTATGCCTTTGTCAACGCGCTATATTTCAAAAGGCTGCACTGTAAGTACAAGGAATGATACCATTAAATTAGTATCATGGTGGCCATTTGTCAGGTGGGCTCTGGATTGAGTTTGCAATGGCCCAAAAGTAGCATAGAGGATAAATGGACAATAATCATAGTTCAAGAACTTGGCTTGGCCTTCATAGTTGCAAATGGGCCAGGTCACAGTACTTTGGAGCCAGATGCCCATATACATTTGCATCTTTTATCCTTCACCCTTCACCTCTTTCTGATTCATGTTTGAGAGAAATTTTCAGCCAAGAGTTCACACACATCTTTGATCACAGATTTTGGTGAGTGACTTTAATTCGCAAAATTCACTTCAGATGGTGGTGAGAGACCTGAGAAGTCAGCTCCTATTCAAAACCCATTTTAACATGCAGACAAAAAGGTCAATTAGGGTGCAGCACGTAACATCATTTGGAGAAAGTAGATCATCATAAAGAAGAAAGTTTTTCTTATTTCCCCCATCTTACTCTGGAAGTTGATTGATGTAATTTTGCCTTGCAAAGAAGAAATAAGATCATGAACTGATTTTCCTGATCCTAAATAAAAAATAACACCATGCATTGTGGGGGGGTGCACTGATCTGACCTAAGTTCTACCTTGAATTGTAAGTTCCCAATCTGAGTGCATTTCAGGCTGAATCTAGATGTTGGGGCCAGATATGGAAATCTTCATTATGTAATCTGTATATAATCTGTACACAGAATAGTGCACCATGTATACACTGGCTGTTACAGAGAGTCATTCATAATTTTCAAACCTTATCCTCTTTCCAATTTTCCTAAACATTATCGTAAACAGAAATGGCTTTCTCCAAGCACTCTTCTGTTACCTGATATATAAGAAAAACAAGAATAAGTAATCTACATAGGAATGAATTCATGGTCACAAGAAACCTGATCTTCTTGTTGCCACCAAATTTTAGTTCAATTGATGTGCAAAGATAGCAATAAAATCCCTCACTTGTATAGTATATCACATGTCTATATACTATACAAAATGATGAATAACCAAAGTTACCACTCCATAATCATCCAAAATCCTGCATTAACCAAACTACTGGATGCTCCACAATAACCCAAACTATCTTGAAGCAATTTGCAGCTACCACTCCATTATCATCCAAAATCCTGCAGTAACCAAAGTTACATTCAGCATCTCCAGCAAAATTGAAAACCACGTTTCAAGAATGTGGAAACTATCCTCATTATCAGAAATTTAACCAAGGCTCAACAACACAAAAAAGAGCATCAAAGAGACTCTACTAAATCTCTTGAGATCTAAGAGGCTATACAGATTGAGAAACCATGTTTCAAGAGTAGAAAATCAGTGGTTGAACTAATAAGCAATGCAGAACATGAAACATGAAAGCATCTTTTTTTAAAAAATAACTTTTATTAATTCCTAAGACCAAATCTAGCTAGATTATACACTGATAGCAAAGAATAACATCAACAGATGGCATGCGTGCTAACAATTTCAATGCAGATCATACAACCTGCACCAGTAGTTGCTGTGTGGGCATCACAACAACAACCATGTTTACAAGAAACAGTTGGGTGGTAAGGTACAAGCAGCAGCACTACAGTTCATTTGTAAGTGCAATGAATTCTAGATCAAACACTACAGTTCCTAGGATTCAGATTTCAATAAGCAAACAAAAAGCCCACTTTAAAATAACTACATTTAACCCTTGAACTAGTGAATCAATTGCTTGGTAAGCTGAGAACGCATTCATATCATTTATCCGAAACCTGTATATAACCTGTACACATGAAATGAAAACCAATATGCATGACATGAAACCATTCAAGATTTTGGCTATGATTTTCCTATCTATAGTTCATTGCATTTTGCATCAGTAGAAAGTCCACCTACAATGGCATTAGAGATAAAAACTGTTGCTGACCCATGACGTGTACCAGATTAGCCTTACAGCAATTAAGGGTTTGAATTCATTGTTCATATAAAACCATGGTCCCTTATTGTAGGGTTCTTCTTGCTTACGTCTATTAACTAGTTGAGGATGGGCCTTGGTTACTATGCAGTTACTAAGGTTTCCAATGTATATGTAAGGAAACAGAAATATATACATACTATAAAAGTGGGGCAAAGACTTTTTTCTAGACCACCCATGTCAAACATCACGCTAGATATCGGGAGGAGCACCGAAAACATATTAGGATGAAATAAGTAATATCAGTATAAACTTTAAAGGGAATTACAACCCTTTATATCAGCTGTGAGTCTCTGACTGGACACCAAACCAAACCAAAGCTATGAACTGAAAATTCAGTACATAGCTGTAAGTTCTTTCTATTGAATATTTTTATAGCCAATGGCTGACCTGACCCAGAGCAGCACATGGGCAAAAGGAATAAAAGCAAATATTTATATATGAAGAGCACCAATAAACAAATAAATGCAACTTGAATAATGCAAACAGGGCATGACACATATAATTCCATAGACCATTACTAAAGAAACAATACCCCAAAACAGATATAACAACTCATATCCAATGATTTTTTTCAAAACGAAAAGATAAGGGACGATCTTAACCCCTAACAACTTACTTGCATTTTACCAGAAAAATGAAAATAGGAAAAAAGAAACAACTTTACTATCAAGTCCATTATATTCACATATTATTGACACTTCATAGTAACTTGCTACTGGTCCAATCAGTACCAATCTTATTCTTTTTACCATCTATGAGAACACTTGTCTTCTTTTTTTTTTTTTGAAAAGCCTGAGGCTGAGATAACCAAAGTGTTGTTTTGTTCTTTGAAACCTGGCTGTAGAGCATCCAAGTTCAAATGGGCCCAACTGTGTATTTATAAGTATAATCCAAGTTCCTCATTTAATTTACAGCCTACCAGAAGTATCTTTGGTCGTGACCAGAAAAACACAAACAAAATCTAGAGGATACCTTGGGCCAACTGATAATCTGATTAGCATGCATATTCGGCTTCTAGTTCCCTTCAATAAGAACTATTGAATAACTACTCAAACTTTGAATAGTAAAAACGTAATTAGGACTGCAAGTATTGCTACATGCCCATAATACATGCATTAAAAGCTAAAAACAACAAAGATATGGATAAATTAACTTACATTAAGAGCTGGAACAGCTGCAGCAACCAGGCTGGTCAATGCTATATAGAGGTCTGCATGCACAGGAATGACTTGTACTTTTAGCGTTCATCAACTAGAGCTAAACCTAGTCTTTCAATTAACAGAACACTGACACATAAAGTTAAGGAGAGAAAATAACTTTTACCAGATGCTCCTATTCAAAGAATCTATAGCGCTATATGCAATGGTATACGCATATAAAGCAAGAACAACAAAAAAAAAAGAGTAAATTATTCATCTTTCTTTTTACATAAAAACTGAAAAAATTATTTGTTCTGCTGCTCTGCATGTAGTTACTAGATTAAGAAATGGGCTTAAGAAACATGTTGGATTGACAATCAATGTACTACTGTTTTCAATTGTGACATCTGGGTGTATGGGTGTTCATTCAGAACAAACATGGCCTACCTTCCACTGGTGACTAACCATTTTCTATCAAAGGAGAGATTTTTTTTTTTCTTTTGATCTTATGGCCCCTTGTGGATCTTCATTCTCCACCCTTAATCTTTCACTCTCAAACATATTATCAAAGGAGGTGACTAACCATTTTCTATCAAAGGAGAGATTTTTTTTTTCTTTTGATCTTATGGCCCCTTGTGGATCTTCATTCTCCACCCTTAATCTATCACTCTCAAACATATTATGATGATTTTTCTTTTCTTTCTTTTTCTAACTTTCCTGACCCAATTAACTATCAGTGCTAATTCCCAGTACTGATTGTAACATGATTCTTCTGGAAAAGAATCTGCCCAGTTGCGATTCAAAGTACATCCAAACAGTCTCTTAACAAACAAAAACCAAAACGAAGCAGAATTTCAAAAGAAACCCACAAAAACTCACAGTCCTTCGCAAGAAAAGAAACAGCTACAACCATTAAAAAATTGAAATCATTCTGAAAATGGTGTAGAAAAGCAAAAGTGCTACAACCATTAAAAAATTGAAATCATTCTGAAAATGGTGTACAGTCTCTGCCTCTCTGTTATATAAAGATCAAAAGAGTAAGTAAGATATAGATGAAAAGACTATGTAAGACAGATAATATGCAGTTAATTTATAGATACAATATAAGCTTACTTTGAGCTCAAATATCATTGATTCTCTTAAAATGGTAATTACATCCAAACTTTTTTTAAACGTCAAACAGAAACCTAAACTAAAATATACTAATTTGCAGTTTCTCAGCGTAGGAGACCCCTCTTATTCTACAGCAGTATGAAACATCCACCACCTAAACCATATGAACTGGTAAGACCTTTTTTCTTTAATTCATAAAAGAATCAGAAAAAAATACAAAGTCCATAATAGGGAGGAAATTTCAAGTCATAATAAGTAGCCCTTTGCATTACTTGGGAATCTGACCCTGCATAAAATATATATGTCAAACATTGTAACAGCACAACCATATTCAACCAGAACAAGGCACACACGCAAACACACAATGAGAAAAAAGCTCTCCACTAACGAAAGACTTCTTTTGGGAATGTTGCTGCATGATGCAGTATTCAAATGCTGATTCTCCTACGATCCTATGGGAGAAGCTTACCTGAATCCAGAAGTTGTTCCCCACCCTCATGACTGCAGCCTGCTGATGGCCGGAATGCATTGATGAAATTAATGATTTGAGTAAGGGGCAATGTTCTACGAGGTCCAGCTTGCGGGCCCACTAAGATGTATGTCTACTAATGGGAGGAGGCCAGATGGAAAGGTCCCTTATGGATAAGGGACAGGCAAAAAGTCAGCCGCACCAGATTATCCTAATTCCTAGCCATTGAATTAACAACCTTAAAGCTTAATTGTGCCTTAATGACACAGTCATGGGCATAAACAGAAAACAGGCGTTGGACATAAAAAAAACAAGAGAATGAGTAGGAATGACCCACCAATATGCTTAGAATGCAAGCATAAATCAGTGGGAAATAAAGAAGCAAACAATGGAGAAAAAGTGGCTGGAAAACCTACTGTTACTTCAAATCAAATTCATAAAACAGTCGACTATCCACCACTATCACATTACAATCTCATATAATGTATACAACCATTAAGAAAGCTCTCTAGAAGATCTTGACACCTGTAATTCCTACTAAGACACCTATTCATGACTTGCTTGCTAAAACAAACAAAGAAACTTCATGAGCTCATTGGTTGATCTGAAATACATGAAACGTGCTACTCAATTAGAATCCATTTCAAGGGGGCGACAGTAGGTTTTTTTTTTTATTGTCACCATTTTGCTGACTTCAAAAGAATGATTCCATTTGTTCAACAAGTTCTTTGAACTCTATTGGGTTGTCTTTTTAGAATAGAACACATAGGTTGTTTGCAGTACTACGCATTCTTTGGAAAGGTAATGTGGCACATTGTTCAGGTTGTTTGGAACACAGATGTTTTGTAGCATATTATGTAGCTTAAGTTGACACATTCTTAGTCTCTCCACTAAGAAAAAATATCACAATCACCTTCAACATCCGTTCAACACCACAAGTTCATAAAACCCCTCAATCGTTTAATTCATTCACACACTAAACAAAAAAATTGGAATCCACCATTGAAACAATAGTTATTCCAATTCAAATACATTTGCATGGTATGCAATTTTAGGACATCCTCAAGACAGGAAGCTAGTGGGAATCAACCCAACCTCTCCTCTCTGTTTTGGGTTCGGTTCCTGTAACAGGCTGCAAATGCTACTGCACATTCTGAGCAGGTGGCTAGCGAAACCGCTGCTTCTTCTCTTTTGTTTCTTCTTTATTTACAACGAAGACAAAAATCCCAGCCTCTTTTTAATTAAAAAAAAAAAAAAAAAACCCATTCCACGTAGTCATATGGGTTTGTCTTTTTGCACCATCTCCCGACCAAGACGAACTCAACACAATGGCCTGGTTGTTTGTAGCATTAAAATACAAAGTCACAGGGCTGATATTAATTTTTCATTTTTGTGATTTGATTCTACTTCCTTAAAGGGAATAGTTATTAGATGCACATTTTAGAAAATTCATCTCTGATCCTCATTTGGCACAACCCTAGCATAAATTAGCAACCCTCTCAAGTCTCACCTGGAAAATGCACATGCTAGTCTACTAGTTAATTATCTAACAGAAATTGAGAGATTCTACAAATAAGACAGATGGATGCATATTTATTCAAAATATTTCACAATGTACATAATACTCACATGGTTATGGAAGATGGATAGCGGATATTGAAAAGTAATCGTAACAAATTATAAATTTGGTTGCAGCTGCACAAAGAAATCAGCATATCAACATAACCAGTAGACAAAATGCCCACAACAGAAACAATTTTTTTCCAAATCACTATTCTGATGACGACAATCACTGGTCATCATCTACAAAGCTCCTGATCTACCCCAATATGTCCACACCAAAGCACTTCGACATCTCATCAAAGAAACAATTCACAAATGTACCTACAAAAACCCTAAATCAAGAAAATAACAACCAGATCCCACCCGAAAAAAGGCCAAAATGAGAAACTATAGCTACAGTAAAACGATCAAACCATATACATCAAAAGCAGCTTTAAAAAAAAAAAAACTGCAAAACAGAAAAGGCAGCAAGTTCAGATGCTACTACATCAGATCCACAACAATGCAATAGAAAGGAAGAATCCGAACATGATTATATAAACAGTAACACAAAAATGCATCCATTCTAGTGCGATTTGAGAGGGCAAAAGAAGGAAATCAATGAATTTGACTGTGGAAAACAGAGATCTAGGGTTTCCGTACCTTGTTCTTCAAGTCTGATTGGGAATGGAAGATCAGAAGAAGAAGAAGAAGAGAAATGCTGCAGCTTCAAATCGCAGCTCCTGGTGCGATTCTTCAACGGATTTTTGAAGAAGCAGCAGATAGAAGAAGCAACGGAGCTCTTGCGTCTCAGTTGAAGAAGCAACAGATCTTCAAATCGCTTGAGAGTTTTTTAGGGTTTTCGGGATTCAAATGCGAGGGGATTTTTGCAGAGAGAGAGGTTAGGGTTTGGAGTGTGAAAGGTGTTGTAGAGAGAGATCAACAGGTTTTTGAAGAAGAAGAAGAGAAATGCTGCAGCTTCAAATCGCAGCTCCTGGTGCGATTCTTCAACTGATTTTTGAAGAAGCAGCTCCTGCGTCTCAGTTGAAGAAGCAAGGATCTTCAAATCGCTTATAAGGTTTTTAGGATTTTCGGGAGTTTAGAGACGTAAAATGTGGGGACCACCTTTCAAATAAGTGATACGGAAAATTTGAACCTTTTAACAGCGGAAAGTATCATCCGCCGCTGATAACCCAATATATATTTCCCCTTTGCGACGGATTATATAGCAGTCGCTGATGAGCATATTTAGCGGCTGATGAGTGTCACTAAAAGTGATTTTTTCTTGTTGTGTAACTCTGTTTTTGGATCGAAGCTGCCTATTTCTATTATTATTTCTGGTAAACCCTTCAATGTGGATAAAAAAGTAATTGATTATCTTCAAACCCAAGTTCTGTGTGGACCCCTAAGTCCCTAATAGAAAAAAAAAAAAAAAAAAAAAAATACACAACCTATGATTCTTTGTTTCTTTTAGGTTCTGTTTAAATAAGCAGGTCACTTGGTTTGTATATTCTTCTTTGCACAAATAAAAGGTTTAGATATAAATGGAAGAATGAGAAATTCTATGAAAAGTCAATGACTCGATTGATCTAGTGAAGCTTCATAATATATGAATTTCGAGACGCCCATTATCTATGATGGCTACATCTATTATTAGATCGGAGGACTGATGAAAGGTGAATATAGACCAAATTCAAGTTTCTGATGCTTTGCCTTAAATGGACTTGATTAAATCATACCTAAAAAAAATAATTTCACAAGAGAAAAAGGTGCAGACCCCAACCCATTCTTGAGATGGAAACCTTTCCTCCTGCTTTCCACAAATATTAATAAAGAAGAGAATTACTTTTCTCCCAAGAATTAGATCCAAACAAGAGGAAAATGTATTTCAATGTAAAAAAAAAATAAAAATCTTCTACCCTTTTTGACATCCAAACGGGCCCTGATACTATCTCTAACCCTGTAGTCCAGTCATTTTACAAAATTCCCACCTGAAAAGTATATTCTATTGCATCCCAAAATATATGTAAAGGTGAGAACATGGTTGAATGGAAAAAGATATTAATTGGCTGTGACCTCTTTCTTCTAACAAAAATTAACATCAAATGACTGTCTAGTACAAGATGGGTCACAACCTGTCTGTGAATTTCAAATGACCATGCTAACAAAACTCACTACCATGTTCAAAGAAATCCCAAGCTGCACCCATAATTCCATGGTAACAAAACTCACTACCATGTTCAAAGAAATCCAAAACTGCACCCATAATTGACAGAAAGAAGCACAACTCTTCATTTTCTCTTGTAAATTTGAGAGACAGATTTCAAAAAAAAAAAAAAAAATCGCCGTTGCCGGGGTTACCCGCGTGACAGGCGGGAATACTCACCACTATACTACAACGACATACACGTAGATGGCTTGATTATATTATATACAACTAAAACTTCTAAATGAGTGCAACCATGAAACCGGTTTCTTTGTATTTTAGGGAGCCACCGTCTTCTTCTGCAATCTAATCCATCCATCACTCGTTTTTGTGTTCTAATGCTGTCCCAGGCCCAAGGCCACCAATAACCCACAACAACAACCCATGGCCATGGGCAGAAATGTGATGGCATCCAATCCCCTAACATGATGACATAGGTGATATGAAAGGGGTAAAGGACTCAAGAGCATAGTTGACCTCCCAACTCACCCTCTTTGGGAAGTTTGGGAGTGTGGGACCATGAACTTATAGGGATATAGAAGGGCTGGGTTTGGTTCACTTCCAACCCACCCGGAAATGACACAGGCCTTATGTGTAACAACCCATCTCCTACTTTGATGGACAACAAGATTAAAAATCATAAATAAGGGACTCACATGCGATTCAGATTGGGGCCCCACTTTAGATGCATGCCTATCAATGGAATGAAGGTAGATAGAAAGATCTCCTTATGGACAGGGGTGAAAAAAATCAGCCCCACAAGATTATCGTAACCTTTTATTTAATAGCCTTGAAGTTTAATGATGCCTAAACTGTAGATTCTATTGAGACTCAACCCAATTGTGAGTGAATGTTCATTGAATATAGAACTGGGCCCGATGATGCCAATTCATGAGACAACAATAGTATGAAAGATGCTGCACGCCTGCACTGATTAAAGGTGGCCCCATAGAACCTCATGGAAGAACATTTTCCTATATATAATAGCATTAACTTATCAAGTCACTCTAAACAGCACCAGTCATTTTTCCTCCAGAAAAAATGCTCATCTTTTCCGGGGCCACCTGGACGCATGACAATAGCAGTAGACTGAGAATGGATGGGTTATGACATGGATTAGGAGTGGGTGCAATCTTTCTGATCAATCTCATAGTTTACGTTCACAAAATACAAAAATGAAAAAAAAAAATCACATAAGCCCTACAAACAAAATCTTCCTAGGGGACAACAGACTTCATTCTTGGTTTTTGTAATACATGGACAAGAAGCCTTTTGTATGTATATATCTCAACCATTTCACTGCAATGGTTTGATGGTGTTGAGTACAGAAAGCAATTTGTTTGTGCAGAGAACAGAAATATTCTAATTGCTGTGTAAAATAATTCTGTGAGAATGGCTGTTCTACAACTTCTCTGCAGGGAAACCGATTACTGGGTTTATTTTTGTTGCCAAGGATCGGAGATCAGTGATCTCATCATCGGTGAGTCTCCACCCGAGTGCCCCCGCAAATTCTTTGGCCTGCTCTGCATTTTTGGCTCCAGGGATAGGCACAACATTTTCCTGAGCAATTAACCAGTTCAGGACCACCTGTAGAAAGAATAAAAGAAACTTGTGTCACCAATTTATGTTCAAACTAGGTCTGCCAATGACCCAGTTTGTTCAGTGGGCATTTTGGCCTGGTCCCTGGACACACTTAAGCCTACTCAAAGGATATGTGAGACTTATCCTAAGTTTTTGAGTCACCAAATAAATGGGCCCCTTGGAGCTTTTCTTCATGTACTCAAGTTGCCTGTAACTCTAATTACTGCAAAGAACCCAAATAAAAGGACTTTGTGTACCAGGTTATACAAACGCATGAAGCTTGTTTGCCTGCAGTTGGTTTTTGAAAATCAAACAGGCCATTGGTTTAACAAAATTTTAAGAGCCGATTTGAGCTGGATTGAAAGGAAAAGGTTAAAAAGGCAATCATAGGCTGTCCCGTGTAGATTAATAACAGGATAGGCCCAACCTTCAAATTTGGCCACAGGAGAAACAGGTGGGCCTCTATGGCCAAACCCATTGTCAATCCTTTCTGAGTACTATAGCGGTCATTCTGAGTGCCATTTAACTTTCTAAACCTTATAACATGAGGAACTACATGTTTTCCAAGTCAAAGAATGTGTGTTTTGTTCTCAGGCACTGACCTGTCGGCCTTGCTCTGTGATCCAGATCATTAATCTCATGGGCCCTACCATTCTACTGCACACCAAATTCACTGGGGGTATTCTAGAAATTTGGCACTCTTTTCTTATGATGCCCAGATTACAGACGAATATGAATGGGACATGCCATGGATATGGCAAGAACACGGATTTAATGCACAAAAAATTACGTATCAGATACAACATGATACTGACAAATGGCCTATTTTGGAGTAACCAGGTAACATGGTTCTGTTTAAAAAAATAAAATAAAAATTACTAGGGAAAAATAGATGAACTTAAACTAGTTTTGAACATCAACCTGTGTGGGCGTTTTGCCATAGTTCAATCCAATTTCCTTGATTCTGCTCAACAGAGGTTGGAGCTGCATCATATAAAAAACCCTTAATGAGATCTTTATGGCCACTTAGACAAAATAAATAAATAAATAAAACATGTTAAATGTTCTATGATTTACCTTTGTGAGGTACTCTGGAGTGTAAATCTGACCACGTGGGCCACTTGGTGGATTTTGCGGTGTGTATTTTCCTGTAAGAGCACCTGAAAATAGCCCAAGCATGAAGCATCTAACTGATGAGGAACTACCAGTCTCCAAGATAATCTGAAAACCATTTCCATGAAGTGAAAAAATGACTTAAAAATGCTTTTTATTTATAGGTAGATCTTAATTTTAAAAGTCTCCCTAAACAGTGGACGGTGTCTAAATGCTTAACAAGAACTTGTATTTGGAATTCAGAAACCACATTAAGTGTGCCACTTTTATAAGTTTTCTTTAGTTTTCTTTTTATTTTTCCATCCAAAACTGATATCTTCAGGGTTTCCAAAACCAAGTTGGAAAAGCCAGAGATAATATTTACTGCAGTGGCTCATGTATCAACACAATTCTACAATAACAACATACCCAAAGAACTTAAAAGCAAATAATAATATCAAGCGTAGGAAAACTCACTTTCCTGAAAGCTAATTTCAGAACACATGCAGCTCAATACTCAATATGAACCCGTGATTTACTTCTACCTAATTTTCAAGATGAGGACTTCATGTTGCACACCATGTATTGGAACCCAAATATACCTGACTTGATCACCAGTGTTCATGTCAACTTTAGAACTTGGTTGGATTGATTCAACATCTTGATTTGGTGCACGCATATGGAGTTTATTATTTAATCAAGCAAATTATGAATTAAAGGGATATAGAAGAAGTTAAAATGATATAAAAAAAATTGCATCAATAACTAGTAAACAGTGTACTTCAAAACTAAATTGAGTTGAGTTGAGATGAGTCAATCTGATCGCTTAAACCCAGTCCACAATGTGAAGTCAGAAATCCAGTAGAAGAAGTTAAAATGATAAAAAAAAAAAAAAAAAAATTGCATCAATAACTAGTAAACAGTGTACTTCAAAACTAAATTGAGTTGAGATGAGTCAATCTGATCGCTTAAACCCAGTCCACAATGTGAAGTCGGAAATCCAAAGTTTAACTATAATAAACAACATTAAAGAGATGATGGCACATTAATTTTCAATATGGAAACTTTTACCATAACACAGTGCACACAGCCACACAGTAAGTAAATCTAGAAAGTGAAAGACAAGTATAGGACTCATGCCTTGAGCAATTGGTGAATATGCAATCAAAGTGACCCCAAGTTCATCACAAGCAGCCTTAACACCATTCTCCTCTGGAGCCCTGTATATGAGGCTGTAATTAACCTGATTTGAAGCCAGTGGGATGCCTCGCTTCTTCAACTGACCATAAGCCTCCCTAAGACGCTTTTCTGGTGCATGTAGTAATAGATTCAGTAACTCTACTAAATCATAAAAATATCTGATGTGAGGGCTCATTTTGATGTACCCAACTGAATATTTTGGTGAAATGGAAGCTTATTCTGTTCCATAGAACATTTGATTAGGAGCAAAAAGAAGAAGCTATATTGGGTGGGGCTGTCTTCCTCACTTTCCTTACTGAATCAAAATCTCTGACTGACGGCAGTAATTATTTGGGATGGAAAAGGCAGAAGAAACAGTATGCCATCTGATGTGGTTTTCAATTCCATATTATCTCTGCGGGCCTGTTTGTTTGCATGGAATACATGGGAGGATACATAGGAGTTCATGGTCAAATGAGCTCCACCAGATTATAAAAGTGGTGAGGGTGAAGGATATAAGGTAGTGATGTAGATGGGACTTTGACTTTCCTAGGATTTGAATTACTAGGGTATTGGCTGGGTATTCATTTCCCATCTTCCCCAGGATTTGACTTACTATGGGAGGTCAGTTGATTGTCATTTTTGGATCTTCACCTTTGATTCTTCATCTTTAACCACTGATGGAAAAACAAAGTCTTAGAATCCCTAGGAATTCAAATACATGAAACAAACAGGCCCAGAATGTTACGGGAATAGTAACCATTTCCTCTGCCAAATTGTTCCATTTGAAGTATATTCTCAATAAAATTCCTCAACATGTAGGATCCTAGTACACACATGGGTGAAAGAACAGGGAACTACCACTATAGTTTGAAACACCAACAGCCTTTACCAGGCCCATTTCAACAGCATCCCCAAGACCATCAATGTATCCTGAAAATAATATCGAAAAGTGTCAAATTACTTATGCTACAATAAGAGAATTCACTTTGCTATAATAAGAGAATTCAGTTTGGTCAACTCAAAGACTAGGGGGCTGGCTTGAAGGTTCCTCTTGGAATTTAAAAAACATTTTAAAAATATATTTTATGAATTACAGTAGAAACATGGTCAAAATGGTAAATGGTATAGGGTTGATTAAACATCTCATAAATGCAAAAAATAAAAAAGAAAGTCCCTATTTTTAAATAAAACTTTCAGAGCGAGCACTTCTACCATATTCTTTTTCCATTTAAATTGGTTGACGCCTCGAGGTTTTGGTAGGAATGGTTAGTTAAAGAAATTCAATATGGTCTCAGAGCCAGCCGACCGCGAGTTCGAATCCTAGGAGAAACGACTCAGTGCTAAAAGAAATGTGTATTTCCAAAAGCGCACCGACTGGTTTCCACCTGAGGGGGAGTGTTGAGAAGGGGGCTCCACTCGAGGGGGGTATTGAAAAGTATTTATGCTGCCTCTACTAACGCCTCGAGGTTTTGGTAGAAATGGTTAGTTAAAGAAATTTAATAAAATAGACCTGGCAGTTTTGGGTCAACTCAATAAATTTTAGAACTAGGAAATTTGATAGTTATGGATGAAGGATGGCACAAAGATTGACCTTCATTTCCCCATATTCCTGGCCTGAAAATCAGCCAACTTATACACGTTAGTTACAGCCAATTTTTTCAAAGAGCTTAAAAGAAAGCATTAGAAACAGGGTTCACTGATCTTACCAATGAAGCTGGTAGAGGTCAACTGAAGAAAGGCCAAGACGAGACAGTGAATCTTTAAGGGCAGAGATGACACTTCCTCGACCATACCTCCATGGCAAAGCTGCAAACTTGGTCGCGATTGCTACTTCAGTTGGATCCTTCTGTTGCCTTTCTTTGATGAAACTGTAATGGAAGCAGAACTGATGCAATTTGCAGGAAATGCGAATATAAATGCAGCAACTGTTCTTAAAAAGAGACACCTGAGAAATCAAGTTGCTAAAAAAAAAAAGATTGCAGACTAAACTGTAACTCTAGCATTGTTGTTTCTCAGGTCACCTACCTTCCAATTAGAGTTTCAGAGTTCACAGCACCAAAAGAAAGCTGCAAAACATACAAAAGTACTTAGTAATTGAAATCTTCTCTCTTCTCCAAATCTTGCGAAAGAGAGATGAGTAAAACAAAGACCCATCTCACCCTTGATCCATAAACCTCAGCAGTGTCGAAGAAGGTTATGCCACAATCAATGCTCGAGTTAAAAGCAGCCTTTGCCGCCTTCAGCTTCCTTTCTGGCATCAGAAGAATTCCTATTAGAGATAGCTACAAGTTTGGAACTCTGATTAAAGTCGGGAACTAAATTAGAAAAATTTGAGTGTAATAAGAACACAAACACCACAATGGATCAGCAAATATTAGAATACTGTATAAGAACAAATGCAAATTAAGTCAAAGCAGGTCTCATCTCAAGTTCCAACGCATTGCAAATCAGATCAGCTTGAAATAAAGGCATGTTTGGATGCATCCCAACTGCAGTCTGTTTAAATACTCTTATCAAAATAGATGGTAAACATTCTGCTGTTCTTTCGCGGCGCCATAGCAATTTCAAAATAAGTTGTAGATGTTTTTTGAATTTTAGGCATTTACCCACACAGTGTCAAATTCCTGGGAATTCATAGTAAAGGGGATTTGTTTAATGGTTATTAAAGATGTGAGGAGTGAAAGGCCTAAAGTGGAGATGTAGATGGCACCATCACTTTCCTAGTAATTGATTTACAAGGATGTTTGGTAGGTTATAATTTCCTACCAAAGGGGAGTTCATTTTGATTGCCCTTGGTGATCTTCACCTTTAATTCCTCAGTTTAGCTGCCCTTTAATAGGAAGGCATTGCTTGAGACCCCATGAATTCAACATGGATCAAACAAAAAGACCACTTTACATTTTCAACCAAATCAATATCGGCAGTCACAGCTGCGGTATGAAAGGAAGAAACAATCGTTATCATTGTTATCATCATTATCATCATCTTAGCCTTATTCCATCACTCAGGTGTTGGCTTAAAGAGCCCTACCAAGAAAAGACATTACTGCGGCAGAGACTGTTTCCTACTTGATTATACTTCTGATTAGTTGAGTTTCTCATGTTACAATGGATAAGTGCCAATTTTTCCTGAATAATGCGTCCTGACAAATCCCAAAAAACACATGTAGTCTCATCACACAATCAATCAATGAAACCTGAAGTTCTAAATTCCAACTAAAGTCCAGACTCCAGACTCAGCCGCACATGACTTTCCTCATGTAAACTAATAAAAATTTAAGGATCAGGCGAACTAAATCATTGAGAACAACAGAAGCACATCAACATATCAATAATTAGTATCTTAACAAATAAAGGAGAAAATGAAGAGGAAGGAATTGCAAATTCCAAACATGAGGACAACATGGTTTCAGAGAAAGGAATAAATGTTCCGATTGAAAAATAAAAACAAGTGGGGAATATAATAACCTCACAACTCGTTGCTTCTACCATCATATTGCCATTTCATATCTATATATATATATATATATATATATTATATGTGGAAATCCATTGGATGCAAATACATACCATCCCATTGAAAATCGTTCCAGAAGGTGGTGTCTCCCCAAGACCAAGCCCCAATTCCAAGTTTGGTCACCTTCAAATCAGACCCACCTAACTTCACCTTCTCTACTTCACTTGTCAGGACAGCAAAATCCTCAGCAGCTGTTGCTTGGATTTTTTTAATGTTTCTGTGGTGAAAACCACAGAAGCTCGCACTGGCAACTTGCAAGGCCATGGACATGAAAAGGCCAAGAAGATTCAAAACAGGAAAAAAGTTGGGTTCTTGGAGAAATGCAAAACCAACAACTGGGTTCTCGGAATTTGAGGTCTTTGATCAATAATTCTAGCAGAATTAAGGTAAAAGGGAAGATGGGGTCTTGGAGAAATGCATAAGCAAGCAATGGGTTTTATGAAAATGAGGTAGATGCAGGGAATCTATTCGTGATTGGATGTGATTTTCAACAAAACTTGTGTTTGAGAGGGTGGAGGATATGGGGTTCTGAAGCAGCATGCGTTTGAGGTTTCCTGACCATCAGCTCCTTATAAGGGAAAGCGCGTATTCTGTTTTTTATTGATTTTTGGAATACCTTAAATTCACACTAACACCAGGTCAGGTGGGATTTAAATAGTTTTCGGAGAGCTATACTTGAAAAAGTTGTAACAACCCTAGAATATTGGATATGCATGATATCGCATTGTCCAGGGATATAGTATACGATAGTGCATGATCTTAAAATATCATGCGAATAATTTTGTAAGTAATATTTAAAATTCAATAATTCTTGAGCTAATGTCACGTCTAAGATCCACTATAATGGCAACAGCCCTTGCTTTTTTTTTTAAGGAAAGTATTTGATTTGGGTAAAATTCATATAGAAAAGGTAGAGGATCTTACGGGTAAAAGCCTCATAGGACCCCATACCACCAATGAGGTCCCAGTAGTACAGTATAGACGGGAAGGGTTCATTGGGTGCGCTTTTGTCGTCTTCTTCTTCTTCTTCTTTTTTTTGTTATTTAACGATATGGTCGATATCGACCATTCTCTAGTGGTTGCTTTCGATTTGCATAACTCAAATAGAAAGTGGGCTTTTTTCTTTTCATTGCTGGTGCTGCTCCAAAGTGGTAGATGCCGTGGATGGGGCCAAGAGAGGGAGGATATGAAGGAATGGATGGCGGCGAGCATGGGGTCGTCTTCGTCAGAGGAGGAGGGAGGATCACCATGGAGGGAGAGGAGGAGGGGAGACGGAGGAGAGGTTGTAGGCGGAGACGAGGAAGAGGGCTTGGCCTGGCCTGGAGGTGGTGGGGGAGGGAGGGGAGGGGATGGGGGCCAGGAATCCGCAGACCCAAGGGGAGTGAGAGGAGGCGAGGGCGGCGAAGGACCGTTAGGTGGACCTTCATATTCAACTTTAATGTTTGTTTTTCGCGATAAGGTCGATATCGACCATTCTATTGTGTTCAACAAATAAGACAATTACATATTAAAGAAAATCTGACTAATATAATGGTCGTTATCGACCATATCGAGAAAAAAAAAAAGGACATTAACATTGAATCTACAGGTCTACCTGCCGATCCTCCGCTCTCGCTTCATCTCACACCCCTTGGGTCTGCAGGTCCCTGACCCTCATCCCTTCCCTCCCTCACCACCTCCAGGCCCAGGCCCTCTTCCTCGTCTCCGCCTACAACATTGCCTTCGTCTCCCTTCCCCTCTTCTCCCTCCTCCTCTTCCTCCATGACGATCCTACGTCTTCCTCCGACGAAGATAACCCCATGCTTGCCGCCCTCTATTCCTTCGTATCCTCCCTCTCCGTGCCTCCCATGGCCCCATTCACACCTCTGGAGCAGCACCAGTAACGAAGAGAGAAAAATCCTCTTTCTATTTGGGTTATGCAAACCGAGAGCAATCACCATAGAATGGTCGATATCGACCATATCGCTAAATGATCAAAAAAGAATAAAACAAAAACGCACCCATAGGATCCCTCCCGTCTATACTGAGCTACTAGGACCTCATCGGTGGTACTGAGTCCTATGAGGCTTTGACCGTAAAATCCTCAAAAAAGTAAAATCTCTTGGGAAAGTCTCTTGGTGGATGGTAGGTTTCTGCATGGGCCGGACTGTGCCAAGTTCGAGGCATATGTAGGACGGCAGGCTCATATTTGGCCCAAGAACTAAATGGGCGGTAAGTTCCTGGCCCAAGCCCCACCCCAAATATGTCAGGCTTGAGCTCATTTAGTCAATTATATCGCACCCCAATTATAGCACAGTTAATTTTCTAACAATAAAAAATGACAAAGATCTCGGCGGATATCATTCAAATAGCTATACAAATAATAATGAAACAAAGAAATATATATTATCCATACACTATTGTTCAGGTTGGGTCATGCTGAGCTTCAGACTTTCTCTCACTTAATTCAAGCTAGCCCAAATATCAAATGGGCGAAAATCTTAAATCCAGGCCCAATTCGAGTAATAAAACTAAAGGTCCAAACTCGGCTTAAAGCAGGTTAGGACAAGGCTGCCACACCCATGAGCACCCGTAGTGGATTGAGAGTGGCCCAAAGATTTTATTTTATTTTATTTTTTTCATGGGTTTTTATCAGTCTTCTCACGGTAACAAATTTTCTTCTTGAAGTCATCCTCTGCAGTGTATCTGGGATTAAAGAATTAAAAAGGTGTCAATCTCAAATCAAGAAAAGCCATTGAAGTCAAAACTCAGATATGTCACTACCTACAACACTTTCTAAAACTCATCAATCTGTTTGTGGTAGTGACATCTAGGGCTCTTTCATGTTTTGTATATTTATTTTGTTCCTTTGATCATGATGAGATAAATGAAAGATTAAATGCTAAGGTCTAGGTTTCAACAACATGAGCCATGGGTAAAACTAGAGAAGTGGGAGTGCAACTCCAACGGACATAGGTTTAGGCCCAGAGGCCAGACTAGGGTACTCTCTAAACTAGGCCTATGCCCTGAAGCCCAGTCGACAGAGATCTGAGCAACAGAGCGTTATGACATTTTTATTGGCAACTTTGGTATTATTGTATTTAGGGCCACTATCAGTAAGTCAGGATCTTGCAACCTGAGAGATGTTATGGACATAATCCATGATGGATGGATGCCGCGATGACTCTAATTAATAATAACTAGTACTCATCAAACTAGGGTTTTTTTTTTTTTTTTTTCTCGAGAGAGAGAGAGAGATTAGATTTTCATTTACACAACGCATTAGTAGAGGAGATCTGAATTGTTTATCTGATTCTCTCTCATCCAAAGCATAGCCAAGTGGTGAGATTTCTTCTTTTGTAATGCGCCTACTTAGACTTGAAATTTTGGGTATTTCCTTAAGTTCTAGTTCAACACTAGTGGTCATAAATATCAAGGACAGTTGGGTTGTTTTGCTTTAATTCTAGCACTTATTTGTGCAAGAAAAGGATTTTGCGGAGAGATGAATCTTGCATTCCTTACATTGTAATAGGAAAAGCCAAAATACTCTCTCATGAAAATTCAATTCATTAAATTTTATTCTTTTCAAAGAAGAAGATGGATCACACCAAACAATGGAAAAGTGAGCTGCATGGCAGATCAAAACAAATTCCTCTATCATAGAATTCTCTCAAAACACAAATGTAGTATTCTTGGTTACGCTTCAAAGTCACAAAATGGACACAAAAAGAATGAATGACTGACAATAATATGTCTTGATTAAATATTTGGATGGCCAACAGGCCTAATGTTTAGGTCTAGATTCATCAGGCACTGGCGAGTCCCTTTCAAAATGGATGTAGCCTTTTGTACAGTATATTTTAGGACAGGACGGCATTTTAAGCATACGTATATAGACCGCGCACAGCCTACTTAACTATTGGCAAAAGGTTAGGCCCCAGCCTACCCTCAGCATCCAAAAATGTACTTCAATGTTAACCACTTACAATCACTGGGAATTCAATTACATGAAGCAAGTAGCCCTATGAGAAACATCAGGGAGACAAATAGCAGTAGACCCACAAAGAAAGCAAAATGAAAATAACCCCATTTATGGGATAGCGTGTCTCCATCAAGAACTACTTGCGATGGTGTTATCTATACATTTATCACTATAAGAACATTGTTGAGTATCATGGACTAGGGGCTGAAGTGAATCAGGAGGTGGAGCAATGGAAGATATTGTTGGGGATAGAGGGCATTAAAGGTAATGGAGGCAATGGTGGCAATGTGATCTTAGGCAGATGACAAAAGGGGCATTCAGGTAGCCGGACAATGGTCCTGCAATTTTCAGCTTTATTAGAGCAGCCAGCCGACAGTGTGGAATGTGACGCCCCGGAGTCCCACATCGACTATAGAGAGGAAAGTGATTGGGATTTGCCCCGGAGTCCCACATCGACTATAGAGAGGAAAGTGATTGGGATTATATGTAGAGCTTACACCCTTACCTAGCATGAGGCCTTTTGATGGGTTGAGGCCCATCAGAAACAAAACCGTGAGGCCAGTGGGCTAAAGCGGACAATATCATGCATGGGTAAGGGGTGGGGCGTTACAACATTCATCGGTGGTATTTGGGGTGCCGGCATCAGTGGCAATGTGGGCTATAGGAAGGACGGGGATTGTCATTAGGTTGGGCTGGAGGTGGAGCCGCTTACCTAGTGGGTCCAAGAGGCGACAACCGCAATTGCACTTGTCATTGGTTGGATGCCAAGAGAACAAGGAGCACAAGTTCAAGGTAGCAATTGTTAGAAGCCACGTTTTATGGGAACAAGGTTTGAGTAGATGAAAGAGATTATCAGTGGTGTAAGAGGAATTTGAGTACTCATATGGGTGAGGTTATAAGAAGGGCTTGGAGTGTAGATGGTGAAACAAACGAGTTCGGTGATTGGTTTCAATGTTTTTTTAGGGAGAAAATAGAGGTGGTTGTTTTGGTTTTGTAAGCTCACTTATCTTCCATATAGAATGCAAACAACTGTAGATGAGTTGAAGGCATGAGTTGAATCATGAGTTAGCTCACTAACACCCAATGCTACCAATAATCTTGTATATCTGATTGAGGCATGAGTTGAATCGTGTTTCATAGGATTTTTCTAATGGCTGACTGTCCTTTTGTCAATGCATTATTTAACATGAAATTCAGCCCAGCCAGATTATAGATATACATAACTAGGGTTAGAATTATGGAGAGACAACATAGCAAGTCTTTGCTTCAGAACAAATCACAATCCAAAAGGACTTCAGAGAATTATATAAATGCATTCACTAACACAACTACACAAGCCTCTTGATTTGACTTATATCACATGTGCAATATTTTCCAAAATTTGAGTATGATAGTGTTTTATATAGCATTTAGCCTTGCTTCCCTTCGGTATCGCAACAAACTTGAGGGTCCCTTCAGTGCTTCATAGCTTTTCTGTTGCGTCTGTCTATATCACAATAATAAAAAAAATTAAGAATAGTAGAGAAATCTAATATCATAAAGTTAGTTAACCAAATACCCATGTATAGGGGCGTTTTTAAAGGATGCGGTGGGCCGTAATTTTAATGACAGCAAACAAGATGTACACTTAGGCTTGATATATATATATATATATATATGAAAATATTCAAGTGAGAACTAGTTCTCACCTATTATATGAGAACTTTTTTGCTCGGCCCAATTAGCAATTCATCCAAACCTAGCAACCAATAGGGAACATCATGATAGTCACTAATTCAAGGATTGGCACACATCTGAATGGACTGAACCATTGGGTCAATGGTTAAATATTTATTTGAATATGAAGCCATTAAACTTGTGGGCCACGGATGAAGGGGTTAGGGGCATGGGTTGAGGGACAAACTTGATACTTGGGGTGATCTCACATAGATCTTTCCATCCCCCCGGTCCCATCCCCAAATGGGGCTCACAATTGGACCCCACAAAAAAGTTCTCACATAATATGTGAGAACAGTTCCCACTATATGAGAAATTTAAATTTTAAGATAAAGTATATGACCTCTCCCTCTCATGTGTTTGTTTGCACTTCTATTTACGACCAAAGAAGTGTGAATAAATGGGTACTCTGGAAGGTAAGCCATAAATAAATACATGTATATTTCAAGATCATATGTAATATTTTTGTTTATGATAAAGTTTGCATGCACAATATCTGGCAGGTGAGCAACAGAACAGATAAATACATTTTATGATCATATGAATTTATTAGAAAACATACATAAAACTCTATTTAAAAATTGATGGGTCCATGTATGGGTATTTAATTTTACTAGAAAGAAAGTAATTATAATACAAAAGTTACATCTAAATTTTATGATCATGTGTATATAAAGAGAACAGCGAATTCCAAGTAACATGAAAACTCGCTTCTCAGTCGAGCCATATATATAGTTCACTCAGACCTAAGATCACAACCAAAAATAAAGAAGAAGAACAAAGCAGTACCTTGTACAAAAGCTACAAAGTTTTGATTCGGGCAGTCAGTTTAGGCTGCATAGTTTTGATAGCACGTAAGTTCATCACACATTGTAAATTCAATTTTCACCAACTGATTAATTAGAAGGGGTAACTATTCAATTGACGATTGAAATTAGTTATTGCTATCCAAGGATTTATAAGATTTTACAAGTGAAAATTAAGGCAATCGGTTCTGAACTATGAACAAGTAGATTATTCATGCAGTTTAATTGCCATTGATATTTAGAAGATCTAATTAACTCTCCCAAGTCTGGTGCAGTGTGGGAGTACTTAAGCATGGATCACTGTAGGAGACAGTTTAATTAGACCATGTTCCTTCAATGGAGAAAGACACAGTCTTTGGTATCTAGAAATTAACATATAGAGCCATCGCATAACTGTTAGGAATTCATACTAAAAGAGGCATGTACGTTAAAGAGAGGTGAGGAGTAGGAGTGTCCAAGGTGGAGACTTAGAAGGGGCTAATTTACTGGGTTTGATGGATTGATAATCATTTCCTATCAGTGGAGAAGTTGTTTAATAATCCCTTGAGGATCTTTACATATTATCCTTTACTTTTAGATAATTAAATTAGAACTGGTATTGCTTATAAAATCTAGAAATTCAACATTGAAAGGGGCCCTAAGTTTAACCAGTTCTAGTTGTTTCCCATTCTACAATGTTGATAGATTAGGAATTTAGTGAGAAACAAATTCAAACATCAGACTATTCCCTAATTATTGTAGACAATTATGTGATGCAATCTACTATAATAAGCCAGAATCTTCTCTAGAGCACTAGAGAATAAATAAAATTTGTGGTAACAATAAACTAGTTAAATACATGTCAATCCTATAAATTTGAAATATAAGCAAAAATTGGATTAATGCAAGCAAGAACGCTTTCTGATCACTCTTAACTACAATAATACCAAAGCAATAAAAAAAAAATCTTAACTACCTGCGCATAGAAAGTATACAATAAATCATTAAAACATGACATTCAAGATAGATTAATAGCAAAACCCTAACTAATTTTTCGATGGTTTATTTTAGAACTCTTCAAGCTGACCTCACTTAGATGAAAGTAGGCCTAGAGGACTGAGATTAGCATGAGTAGGTTTGCACACACCTAGCTAAATGGAGAGAAGGCTGGCTTTGGTATTCCTTGAAACCCAACTCAACTTGATGTCCACTTGAAGTAGCTTGACTTAGAAGACTCAAAAACACCAATTAGAAAACTCATATCACCATCTCCAAATACTGATTCCCAACATTATTAGAGAAATGAATTTGGGGCATATATATATATATATGCAAGATTAAATTTAGGGCTAATCATAGATCCTTCAATTAGACTTACTCTAATGGGAAGTAGGGATTCAAATGATCGAATGTATAAGGGTAATCTTTAGTGGTTTTTATGTTACTTGTCTTGAAAATGGTGTGGCTGTAATTTCTATGTTGTTATAACTGGGGAAGGCTAATTTCGTTGGAAGTTCCATATTAATATGATGCATTTGGTCAGTTTCTACTCTTACATTGTGGATAAAATACACCCATAGTTCACCTTTTAGTCTCTTTCCGATCATAGTTTATTCAATGCGCATCGCATACCCTTTATTTGATGCAGTAGCAATAGCATAATCCACTTACTGCCAAAAAAAAGCACATAATCCAACACACACACGAGAGAGAGAGAGAGAGAGAGATCTTCTAATATTGCTTACTCATATATATTAAAGATAAGCTTACTCATACATTAAAGATATTGACTACATAAAGATTGTATACATTGACTTGTATACTTAAGACAATCTCGATGTAAACTCATCTGCTTAGAGACAGATCCTACAACCCCCTTAATCTCAAGTGTGGATTAAATAATATAACTGAGAATCATAGCATTTTCATGAATATCTATGAAAAACTGATGATACTCATGTTTAGGTACATAAACCCTTTAATCCTCCAAATCAAGCCGCAGGGGCAACGTCTGCCCCATCATCATCGTCATCATCATCACCATCACCCTCATCCCCACCATTGATCTTGAGATAGGAAATAACAGCTTCATTGTCCATGATTACCTCGTAGTTGTAGACAGCCAACTTCTCACTATTGACAATCACCATTGCAGCAACTTGGAGGAAGAAGCAAAAGAGACACTAAGAAACTTGCACTGAGAAGTGGAGCTGCACTCACCTTCTATATATAGATAGCCTTAACCAGGAACATTTTCTTCATCTGTCGCGCTTGACGATAGTTGCGACTTCCATACTGATAATGGGGGCCATGTCAATCGATGATCATCTAATCCGGACCGTCCATTGTGTTGGCCGTATTGTGGATGAGTGGGTAGAAAAAAATTGCATTGATGCAACGAGTCAAACTACATTTGCTGCCAATTTTATTTATATTGAATCTTTTTTTTTTCTTTCAGACAGTTGGGTTATGAGATTGACCGATGGATGCAATGTTTTTTTTTTCCATCAATCGACCTGATGGATGGTGTGGATCTTTTGTCCATGAACCCACCAGATGAGATCCATCAGGATATATAGGAAGTCATGATGGGCCTGAAGCTCAACGAACCAGATTAAAACCATTTAAGATATTAAGTGAAGGCACGCTTTATATTCATGGACCATGAGAAAGTGGGGAGGAGGATGAGTGGCCTTAGGTGGAGAAATCCAGTCCATAGCATTTGTCCACGTGGAATTTGGGGCCCACCAAGAGAGAGGGCTCATGGAGGGAGCTTGGCATACACATGGCGCACGTGGAAGGAATGGTCCATGCACGCTCTGGAGCTCCGTCGTCACATGTCGGCCTCGTGCCACGTAGGTCAACTGTGGTCAACAGGTATGAAGTCCCTCAATGGGTTGGCCAGGGACATGAGCTGTTTAAGATCCAACCCAATTATGTTAGGCCCAGATTTTCAATTGTGGATTTTGCTTTTATATTTCCACATAATCTTTGAAACATTTTATTATGTTTTAGGTATCTTGGGCCTACCTACTACAATCAATCCAACTCCCTCCCACTCACTAGTCACTACGCTAAATTTAGGTCTTAGGGATGAAATTGTGAAGGACCCGAATTATGAAAATCGGGTATATTTCTTGAAATGGGTTGTTGGTCCAGTATCTGGACCCATTTTTAATTTCGGTCCGCATTCAGGTCCCAATGCATGAGCTAGGTTTCTGGGTTTCATACCTGTGGACCCAGAGTATCTTCCATATAACTTTGACTAACATTAAAGGTCAAATCTATGGGCATGGTATGCAGATCCAATTGGCAGTCTTCCCATCGGTTATCCATGGGTAGGGACAATACCACAGTCGGGTATGAGCATGACCCACCTAGTAGCAAAGCTTATCAAGATTGGATTCAGAAATCTCTGCAAACCACGAATGGGATGAACTAGGCCCAGTCAAAACCAACTAATTGTTAGTGCCAAAGGCCCACATTCCATGTGTGTTGATGTTACTCATATCTTTGAGACAATTATAATGGGATGATGCTTAGCTGATTTAAAATTTGGGGTTTTGAGAGCCTCAGCAGATCATTCTCACTGATATGATTCTTTTACGAAAAAACAATCCTTTGAAACACCAAACTGGTCCTAAGCCTCAAACAAAGATCAGATACAAATTGTTTGATTCAAAGTTATTGACCTCATTAGGGAGTAGAGAATAGAAGCCAACCTAACGGATGAGGCCAATCATTAGGAGTACGTATCAATAAAAGATATATATATATATATATGGCAAGGCTCTCAACCCCCTTGAATTGCACATGTCCATCAACTTTCGGTCAGATTCGAGAGAGAGACGTGCACACACATGGGCTCAATCAATATGAAGAGGAATCTTGGTAGTTATGAAATGATTGGATTTCTGATTTCAAATTGACCTGGCAGATTATAAAATCCTACTGATGAAATATTATAATTAGATATTTGTTGAATGCCTAATGATTTTGGAACTCTTAGGTTCCTGATAATTTTTCTTTTCATGCATTTAGTGAACTATAACGCTTGTAAAAGTTTATTACATCTCTAAAAGGGAGTAGGCAAATAAGACTTTCAACAGTTATCACATAAAGGTCTAAAACATGTTTGATTCTGAATGACCCAACTGACAAAGATGACAATGGTGAGACGTACAAAATATGCTTCAAAAAGCAAAAGAGAAGCACCACAATCACCAGATTTTATTTCAATTTCTTGGCCTCGAGATTTTGCTTGGGGATTTTACTGAGTACACCTTTATCTAGCTTCTGGTATTGGTTCTGCAGTTCCCCAAGTAGATTAAATAAAAAGCTGTCAACTTGCTCTTCATACTTTTCATACAGCGCTGGCAGAGTATGAGCAGCAACAAAGCCTGAAACAATCACAGGTATGGAATAAGGTTTTCTGTTTGAGTATTTCTTTCAGGTGCCTACATATATATGGTGAACTTAGATTTGCAGAAATCACAACTAGTTTAAGCTTTCCTGAAAGATGGTAGCAACAGGCGCCGAAATATTCAAATTGCTTGCCATTTGGGGTGGGAGCACCTACTGTTGTTCTCAAAATCCTATGTATTTATGTATATGTATACTCATGTGCATGGGTTGGGTGTATGCATACTAATTTTTTCTCCAACTTCTTTGATAGATATTTCGTTCTAAACACAGAAACTATGTCAGGTCATTGAAGGAGAGAGAGAGAGAGAGAGAGAGAACAGAGTTTCAAATTTCATATGACGACTTTAACAATAACAGTATTTTTATAAAAGAGAGGGGAAAAGAAAAAGAAGAAGAAATTTATGATGCTGCTACCAGAAACACACCAACCAAACAAATACAGGTAAAGGTAAAGGTAATAAACTGTCCCTCTCATACACTAAAGAATGGACTGCTCTACAAATATATCCAATCTAGATGCAGCCAAGAAAGCCACCACTGGGATTGCCTCAATAGAAATGTGGGAAATGACCACTTCCATGAAAGCTAGGAGCCATTTTATCAACATCCAATATTCACTTGAATACAATGTTCCTTCATTGTTCCCTTTAGCTCAAATAATTAAATTGGGGAACTTTGAGATTTATTTCAATACCATTATACACATGTAAGGCTATGGGTGGCATGTCGGGGTTCCCTGTTTTATGCCTGAAATCTGATGTCTATGTTCTATTCAAACTTAAACACCCATGAGCATGTCCAAGTTACATAAATCCCAAGTAGCTTTTGTTTAGTAGGATTATTTTGTTACTTTAATATTGGTAAAAAAGTGGTACCTCTTTTGTGTTAAAAGACAGTGATGGAAACCACAGATGTGTTTTGGAAGAGGACTGCGGTGTACAATACACCATAGATGTATTTACGAAAGAAAAAAAAACACCATAGATGTATTATAATGTATACAATCTCTAGAGAGTAAAGATTACCCTATTAAGGGGAATCGCCCCAATTAAGGGGATACAACTGCTGTAAATAGATTGAGCCAGTGATACAAGAAGGGATGACCTCTCAGCTTCATATATAGGCACCCAAATTCATTCCAATGTTTGTGTTTTCTCCTATTTTATGATTAAATTTGATATCATGTGCATTATTGCATGTGTACTTAGACATTCTCAGTTCAAGGAAAATTAGTCAAAGTCTAGCCTGCATTTGTTCTCACCTTTTAATAGGAAAAACGAGTCAACCATAAAAAGTAGATGTACATAGAGAAGCACTAGCTACAGGAAAATAAATTGATCCATGAACAATTGTGTGAACATGTTTGCAAGTAAAAACTGTTGGTGCACTGTGTGGGAATGAACAAGAGAAAAGAGTGAAACATGTCTAACTACAGCAGTGAAAATTAAAAGTTTAAGAGATTCTACAAGTTAAGAGAGGCTAGATTTCTCACCAATATATATAAGAGTGAGAAAATTGCACCAGCTCCCAATAATGGCAGCCACGCACAAGCTTACCACAACCTGAACAGAAAACTTTAAGGTTAATAATCCAGCCTTCCTAGCTAAATAATTTGAGAAATGCTATCATGGATCATCAATCAGGAAGATGAGAATCATCAAAGCCATGCTTTAGATTGAAATTACATCTAAATTGAAGTGTTTCTTTTATGCAACTGGAATGGAATTGTTTAAATATATCAAGCAACTCAAATTTGACAGGTATGGAAAAAGTGTTTCTTTTATGCAACTAGAATGGAATTGTTTAAATATATCAAGCAACTCGAGTTTGACAGATATGGAAAATTAAAGGAAGTATTTTGAGGATACTTAGTGACCAATGTCAACTACTTGTAACTAAAATATCCTTATAGAGAGCATGCTGGCTTAGCAAGGTATCAGAGGAAGGGAAATACCTAGTATGAAAATGATAAACTAATTATATTTTATACATTTTATCACATCTATCTTGCCAAATTAATCTCAGACTGATGTTGCTTATAAAATTTTCTGAAGCTCAGCCCCATGCCTTATTAAGAACAGATAAGAGCAATGATATTAGAAGAGAAACTATTTTAGTATTTTTTTTTTAGTAGAACGTATAAGCTGACCTGAAACCAATGGAATAAAGCCAAAATGATAATGATATAAAAAGATCAACTACGGCTAGTTGACTAAGTTTCATCAGCCAATATATACTTATTTAAGCAATGTGAAGAATCCATCCCTTTCTTTTTACTGTGATTGAGTTTCTTTGCAACTTTGTGTCCAACATCCTCCGGTTAAATTCTACCTAGTACATCCTATTTTCAAACTTTATGAACAGTTTCTTGCTATTTACATCCATTTGTAATGTTCTGTGCATCTTGTAACAAGAATATCCTATTTCTTAAAGATAGCAACACCAGAAATCCATGTCAGATGCATGTTGCCCATATCTATCATAGTTCTGGACTTTTCAGCTGCAACTTATCTATCATAGAATTGCACAGTTTTCTGAATTATATTTGTTTTCAAGATTCAAATATCTAATACCTAGCATCAATGTTTGACAGAGGCACATATCCGAGACCCAAGTAACATGATTATAACACAATTCTGGACTTGGTTTTCAGAATATCAGTTTCAAGGGCCCTTTCATTTTTTTATTTAATTGTGAACTCCCAATTCAATTTTGATCATCAAGAGTAGGATGGTAGAGCTGGCACCTTTCATGACAAATATTGGTGATTTCATATGATAATATCGGAATGCCTTTTCTCTCTAGTCTCTATACTGATATGATTCATTACTTTTGCCAAACTAGCATTCTTTGTTTGATTTCCTAAAAACTGTGGTTTGTTTCACAGAAAAGTTTTTCGCAATGTAAACACCAGGAGAAGGCAAGCATTATGGAGGAGATCAATGGATACCAACAAAAAGTTCCATCATTTGAACATACCATAAGAAATTGCTTCAAATTTCTTCCAGATGCAACATCTTGTAGAAATCCCAAGAATCGATTAATTTCAGCACAAAGGGAAACAGCTATGTTGACAAATAGCTCATCAGGCAAAACCAGGCGAGGTATCTCAGATGAAGACCTGTCAGGAAGAACCGTTTACGGGCATAAGGTTGCCTCGAGCAAGTCTTTTGCAATCACCTTCCAAAATTTAAATTCATGAAAGCATTCACTTAGATTACCTGTTCAGCAACCCTGAAGCATTGGACCAAACAAACTGAACAAGCATTGCAATGACAAGCACAACGCATGTGAGAGTCAGAAAATTGTAGCTAAGCCATTCGAAGAGGACCCAGATAGCCGTTGTACTTGCCAAGACACCAGAAGAGATCTTCTTATTCCTCCATAACAACACATCAGCAGCTGCATTCGGAAGAGAGGGATTAAATTATAAGTATAAGAAGGAAAAAACTAGGGAGACAGACTAAACTAGAGCTTACACTTTCCACCACCCAAACGGTCATGGACCGAATTCTGGCGTCCAAAGACTTTTTTAATCTTTGAAGATGCTGATTCATCTTCCTCGTGAAATGAAACAGAATTCTTCTTTTGAGTTCTGTCAGCAAATGTCTCCATTATGTTGTCTAGAAGATCCCCAGCTCTATGACCAGAGTGCTCAGACATTTTTCTTTATCTTCAAAAAGGATAAGGCAAATCCACTCTCAGAAAATGGACTCAGCAACACCACTTTTAACATACTATTGGCATTCACATTCATGTTCTAGTTGAGATTTATTAATTTTAGACTACAAATACAAGCAGCTTCTCAAAGATAACGATCAAATTATATTGAAAAAAAATGAAAAAAGAAAAAAGAAAAACCAGATACATTTGGACCAATCTTAAAGAATTAAACTCACAAACTCTTTCCCTAGCCTTTTCTACTTTGCCTGAACAAAATGAATGGATTGTTGCTAAACATTTTATACTTAAAAGAGCTACTCAATTATTTAGATTGCATCATTCAGAGACACTTTCCTTACCATTTATAAAAATCAAGGCTTATACAGCAAACAGAAAGAAATATCCATAAAGGCAAGAGCTAATATCTGAATGAATCTCTATGGTACTCAAAATGTTTTCACACACCACTACCTGAAGCACCAAATAAACTGATAAATCATGTGAAAACCACAAAATAAAGATTAAACAAAAGAGCTCTACTTATGCAAAGAAGTCCAAGAGAGGGAGAATGGTATGATCCGGAAAAATATACTTCTCAAATCCAACTTCTAATAGGCACAGCTCAAGAACTCAGCAGGAATAATAGAAGAATTTATAAAATTTCAGATTTAGCTCCAATCTGAATTTCAGATCACTACTTACTTTATCCTGGATGAGTGCAGATTTGAATATTAATAATATTTGGCTGTAGGTCCTAGTATTCAGACAATGTCAAAAGTTCAAATTATAACAAATTTCAAATCAATAACCCAAGTAAAACAGTTTGTGCATTAAGATCTGCAGAAACTCTATGAATCTGTGAAACCCAAATCAGATAGTTGTCCAACACTAGATCAGAAAATCCAAAACCTGAAGTCTGGCTATAGCGATTATGTCAGCCTCATTTAGTTTTAATCAATGGTCAATGTACAATGGCAATCCAATCAAAAGGAAATACATTTCACCAGAGTCAATTAGCAGTAATAATGTACACATTTCAGCTTTGAAATATTAAGGATATTCTTCCCCACTAAGTTCTTATCCCTTCCATTTATTCTAATTCCAGATGACCATTCCTAGAAGAAACCCAAATCATCACCCATTCCACTTCTTGGATGGGTCAAAAGTCAAAACGCAAAAAGCAATAATAATAAATGTTTCTAACTAATGACTGGGTCAAAACCCAAAAAGCCACAGTAATGAGTTATTTAAGTGTCTGGATCGTTGTTAAAATTCAGATATTTTCCCGTGACTATTAGCAATGAGTAATGGACCAGAACATTATGAGCTTCTAGTTGATGTGACTTAGGGGTTTTATCCCATTCAAGAGACAGCTCAAAATTGGACTGAAAAAAAAAAAAATCAATGTGCATTTGAAACAATTTAATGGTTTACTGGCACAACTCATAAACCTCAGTTTCCAATCATAACACACTACAACATGGAATGTCTCTGGATATGGCTAAAAGCACAATTAATTTGAACAGTTTAGAAGAAGGGACTGCGGATGTGAATGGGGTCAGGTCCATGTTGTACCTGAACCCAGACCCAATCAAGTCTTGTAGACTTGTAACTGCCCCAATTTACAACTGTGGACCTGAATGGCCAAGTCCAGATCCAATTGTCAAATCTAGGCCCAAACTTGTAGTCGGGTAAATGGGTTCCACCCATCATTAGTTTAATAGTTTCTCCTTTTTGATGTAGAAAGTTGGGCCCAAACTCCATTACATACATTACTCTCAAAACTGGGATTGTTTGACAATCACCCATCCGGGTATTGTCCATTTGGGTAACTGGGTGTGGACCCAACTGGACTCGGACAAAGCTGATCACCAGATTGGTCCATTAACTGCATACCAAAATCCAGACCCAATTGTCAAACAATCCCAAACCTGAGATCAACAACCAGTTTTTACAGATTGGATCCTTTGGGTAATCAGGTAAATGGGCACTCCCTGCCACAATCTTGTGGTGGCATGGAATTCGAAAACTGCTCATAGTAGAACACAGAACACGGTTTCTCTGCCTTTATGTCTCAACTCTCAAGTCATAATCAGGGCTGATAATGATGATGATATAATAGGATGGGGAGGCAAACAGCATCCTCATCAATACAATTTCCAAATTCCACACACCCAAAAACAAACATTGTAAACTCTACCCATCTGCCAAAATATCCCCACCAAATTGTCATTTTACGGGAAGAAAGAAGAATAAGAAGAAGAGCATAAAGTTTAACACTTCAAGATTATTAAACATCATTTCTTGAAGAGTTTAAAGGAGTAATAGCATGATGTTAATCTGATAGAGCCATGCATTTGTGCATATGGTTCAATAGTTTCATTGGTCCTGCTACAGATAGACGACGCCACAAAGAAAAAGAAAAAAAAAAGATTGGAAGAAGATCTCAGCCATCCAAAATCTAAACTTCCCACATTAAAATGGGACCAACCCCAGTATTAACCTGTCTAGTCTAGAGACATTAGAGACATATTCTATCCATTGCAAGATCAACATTCTACATCACCCAAACCATACTCTTCGCACAAAATCACAATCACAAAACCAACGAAAAACAAACTTAAACCTCTCATTTGAGTTTTGATTAGACAAAGCTTCACCCAATCAAAATAAAAATAAAAAAGAGATCAAAGGAACACAAAAGCTAAAAGATGAATTGGAATCAAACCGTATAATGCTTCAGTTGCGTTATTTGAGATGGTTCTCTTCCTGCTGGAGAGAGGAGGAGGAAAAAAAAAAAAAAGAGAGAGGGATTTGGAGAAGTTAGCAGTACAATTCTTTGAGAGAGAAGTGTATATATTTAAAAATATATACACGTTTGAAACTGGTCGTTATTATTATTTTTAGGGAGAATCAAAGAAGGACTGCGTGCGTGGTGACAGAAATCCGGCCGCCTTTCTAGACGTGGGCTTGTTTTCCTCGTCATTTCTTCTATTGTTGGAGGATTCGTACAAATGCCCTTATGCTGCTGAAAAACTACGATAAAACCATTGGGATTTTTATGAAAATTTTAAGATGGAGAAATATTCATGTGCATCTATCGTTCAGGCGAGGGACACTTCTTTTTGGGAAGTTTTAAATACAAAAATAACTTTGCAAGTATATAAAAATACTCTTCATGTACTTGAAATTTTTCAAAAAGAAGAGTGTGGTGAGGGATAGATGCATGAGTATATTCCCCTTTAAGATAAGGGTAAATTAGGCGGAGATCCCTCATTATTGAGCTATAAAGTCTCTAGGACATGGCATTATTGTTTAAGGCTAGAGTCCCTTGCGCATGGATTTAATTCAGGCGGTGGTCCCTAAGCATGTGACATCATATTTTTTTATGACATATTTGCCCTTCTAACCATTTAAATGGGTGTGTGGTCCCTAAGCATGTGACATCAGATTTTTTTTATGACTTATTTGCCCTTCTAACCATTTAAATGGGTATGTGGTCCCTAAGCATGTAACATCACTGTCTTTCACAGATTATTTTTACAAGGTCCTTACCACCTGTAACGGGTTGGGTCTTGGACCATGGCAAGTGAACTATTTCATAATCCTCATGGCTATTCCTATAACAGCCTTAAGGAAAGTCTCTTTTTCTCGATATTGGAATAGCACATTGATGGAAGATACTGTTTCAATAGAAATGAAGAGCTAAAGAAGAAAACTTAAAAGATTACTTGAACAATAGATTGCATAAGCCACATGTTGTAGGTTGCTAGATTCAGATAAATTTTTATCAAAGCTAGATAAATTTAAACTAAATCTAGTCAAACAAAATCAAATCTAGTTAGATAATCTCATATCGAAGTGACATAACTTATTTTCAAATTGGTTGTGATTTCAAATACAGATAAATTCATTTAAACTCATGCCAAAGTCAAATAAGTTCAAATCAAAGTTAGATAAATTCACTTAATTCGTATCAAACTCAGATAAATTCAAAGCAAACACAAATAAATTTATATCAAACTTAGATAAATTTGTACCAAACACAGATAACATCATGCCAAAGTCATATAACACATACAAAACTTAGATAAATTCACAGCAAACTCATTTAACAACTCAGAAAAACTCATGCCAAAGTCAAATAAGTTCACATCAAAGTTAGATAAATTCACAGCAAACTCAGATAAATTCACTTTAATTCATATCAAACTCAGATTAATTCAAAATAAATATAAATAAATTCATATCAAACTTAAATAAATTCATACCAAATACAGATAACATCATGCCAAAGTCATATAACACATACAAAACTTAGAAAAATTCACAGCAAAATAAAAAAAAACTCATGCCAAAATCAAATAAGTTCACATCAAAGTTAGATAAATTCACAACAAACTCAGATAAACTCACTTAATTCGTATCAAACTCAGATTAATTCAAAGTAAACACAAGTAAATTCAATCAAGCTTAGATAAATTCATACCAAACACAGATAACATCATGCCAAAGTCAAATAACATTATGCCAAAGTCAGATAACACATACATCAAAGTTAGATAAATTCACAGCAAACTCAGATAAATTCACTTAATTCGTATCAAACTCATATTAATTCAAAGCAAACACAAATAAATTCATATCAAACTTAGATAAATTCATATCAAACACAGATAACATCATGCCAAAGTCAAATAACATTATGCCAAAGTCAGATAACACATACAAAACTCAGATAACACATACATCAAAGTTAGATAAAGTCACAGCAAACTCAGATAAATTCACTTAATTCGTATCAAACTCAGATTAATTCAAAGCAAACACAAATAAATTCATATCAAACTTAGATAAATTCATATTCAACACAGAAAACATCATGCCAAAGTTAAATAACATTATGCCAAAGTCAGATAACACATACAGAACTTAGATAAATTCACAGCAAACTCAAAAATACTCATTTAAAACCAAGTTGAATACATTTTAAAGTCAAATAAAATCTTGTGAAAATCAGTTAATTTCATACCAAACTCATAATTTCATAAGAAACTCAGATAAACTTAATAAAAACTCAGAGAAAATCGTTTCAAAGTCACATAAATTCATTTGAAACATTGTTTAATTAATAACAAACGTAGTTAAATTGAATCAAACTCAGAAAAATAATATAATATACAGATAAATTCATTTAAAGTCCTATTTAATTGATCATAGACTAAGATGACTTTATATAAAGCTTAGATAAATACATGTCACAGTCAAATAATTTCATATCAAGCTCAAATAAATTCAAACCAAAACTTAGATAAACTTATGTCAAACTCAATTAAGTTTAAGTCAAGATGATTTGATTGCTTGAGGTCACTGATGAGTTGATTTTGCTTCTTTCTGCAGTTTCCTTCATCTTTGATTTCAGAATCTTTATTTTGCTTAAATTTCGGAGTGTATGACGGAATATTTTAAAGCAATGCATGTTTTGTGACGTATAGAGTATATAAAGAGAGGGCATTTTTATCTTTTTGACATTAAATGTTAAAAGGGGACCGCTGCCTTTATGAGAAAATGACCTGGACCACAGGCTATAAAAGGTACTCTTGATGGACCTTTCACCAAATGCCCCTTAAGATAAACCCTTATTTTTATGTTTCTGTAATGCATTGTGGGTGCTGCCCTTTCCAAATCCAAGTCAAGTCACCAGTCTTAACACCCATTATATATTATATTTGACCATCAGTTACAATTTTGAATCTTTTCAGTTTTTTCTAAAGTTATCTCATACAAATTACCTTTTGAAATCACCACTCACCTCTCTTTCTACTTTTGAAACTTCTACATACTTCCCTTTCTACTCAAAACTCCTTCATTCACTTTCTTCTTCTATTCTTCCCATTCATTCTTTATCCCATCAGCTCTTACATTACGTAAGAGGTACTTTCATGGTGACATTTTCTTTTTTATTTTCTTTCTATGATTTATGGCTATTTTTTATAATGCATAAATGCTGATCATATCTGTGCTAAGCACGGGTTATTATGCTAGTGATAATATATTAAAGCTAAGAGGTTTGGCTTCAATTTTGACCGGTGGTTACAATTTTGACCGACGGTTATACCTTTTTATTCAAATGTTCCACATTCTCTCTCCACAATTTATCTCATAACTGCCCACTCATGTTTTTTTTTTTTTTTCCACCAAACCACTAACCTCTACTCTCCACCAAATCACTGATGTCTACTCTTCACCTTTTAAAGTTTCAGTTCTTCATCTCCGTAAAAACTTTCTTCTTTCAATTCTTCATTTCTGTAAAAACTCTCTTCTACCCCCCATATCTTCTATTCCATTTGTGCCGTAATTTTTCTATTTCTATTTTATGCAACTTGCTCTATGGAAGGAGGTACTTTCATAACCTTTTTAATCTATGATTATTTATTTTGAAATGCATAGAGATACCGTATTAAGCATGGATTATTATGCTAGTTTATTTGTTGCATTTATACTTTTAAAGAGATTATCAATGGGCCACCCATTAGATTGATCGCACATCAGGACTCCTTCCATTTTTATTCCAACAAAAGAAAAATAACGTTGATGAACGGCTTGGATTTGGAGAAGGTGCCCCCCACCATACTATGGTGCAGCGCTGTTGCCATGTAGTTATGCCCTTCTATGTACTATCCTTCTACAAACTCTCTTGTAATCTTATCTTTTTTATAATATACTTATCTTTGTTAGGGAAAAAAATTATAGACCCTGATTTTGCATTCTTTTCAAGAAAAGGGCCTTATGAACAGCAATTGTTTGAAGAGTCAAATGGAGTCTTTGAAATAAGTATCAATTGTCAAATTAATCCATTCTGTTAGGTTGTTTCAATGCTGTTATACAACATGCCATCGATGTTAATACTAAGTCATTTTCTATACACATAATCATTTTTTAATTGCAGTTGATTCAATGTTAACTCCTTAATCCGTCAGCTTCCTATGCATGTTGTATCATTCTCTTGAATTGATAATGTACACAAAGATAGAAGCCCATGTATTTTTACTTTCCTATCAAATGCTTGGACTTTTACTTTTCTATGAAATGCTTGGCCCTTCTTATCCAACCCATAGAAAACGCTTTTCCACAGATGCTTGGAAAACAAAGTTCCTTTTTACTCTTTTTCTCGAGAGAAATTGCATGCACTAGATAGAAAAAACGCAAGTCCGTGGAGAAATGTTGTGCTTGTCATTTGTCAACTCATTTTCTGCAAAGAAAAAAAAAAAAAAAAAAACGTCACACAAACGTGGACTAATTAGGGATTGAAAAATGGTGGTTTGGGCGAATTTTACTACGAACTATGCCTCCCCTTTTTATATTATTCATGTAGATGTCTCAAATTATAATATATTAAGCTAGAAGGTTTCGGATTCAATTTTGACCAACCGTTATAATTTTGACCGCAAGTTATTCAGTTTTCAAAACTCCTCTCCCACTCATGCAACTACCTATTTTATCTTATTATAATCAAAACTACTTGTAACCACTTCCTACTTTTACTTTATTGCAAAAGGTCCATTTCACTCCAAGTTTTACATTTCCCTTTCTACTCAAATTCTCCTATTTCTGCCACTAGCTCTTGAATTGCATAATAAGGCACTCTCACAACCTTTCTATTCTTTAATTTTTTTTCTTCTAAAATATATGAACTTTTTAAAGCATGAATATTTAAATTACAATGTTGGTCATATCCGTGATCAGCACGGGTTATTGTGCTAGTTTTAATTAACCCAAGACCCTACTTTATAGAGATTTACAATTTTCACAAGCAGAGGGGTGGATATAGTAAGTCAGAAGTAGGGCATGGACCTATTAGATATTAATACGAACTATTAGATTGAAAAGGATGGTTGGAATGTATGAGTTTGGAGTTTGGAGATGAATACTTGAATTAGTGAAAACCAAAGCCCCGAGGATCAATTTAAAATTTGTAAAGAGGATAGAGACATTTATATCATTTTGCTCAATAAACTATTTTGAAAGATTTTATTTGAAATTAGCTCAAAATGTTATGATGATTTGAAACTCTCTCTAAAACTCTTGGATTTAATGGATTGGCCGTTGACAAGGAATATATCCAATTTTTGTTGAACCAAATGATACTAGTCATTTATTTTAGAGAGAGAAAATCATATTACTAGTATAGCTCGGAATCATTATGATAAAATCAAATGAACCATTAATGAATCATTGTTTAATTGAGCCCCGTGCCAAATCAGAGAGGCCAATAGAGGACTAGATTGACAATAGATAAAAACCAGGGTGTTGCCCAACTTTAAATTAAAAGGTAAGACACTTTATTCATTTATTTATTTGTTTATGTTTTTTTTTTTTTTTTTTTCCAATTTTGGAGGTAGACAGAGAAGTTTCGTGCATTTACTGTGATCAACGTGCAAAGGAACTAGGAATGGCTTGTGAATTGTAATACTTCAAATATGTCACAGGCTTTCCCTGTAACAACTGCCTGAAATTCCACTGTGGGGGCTCAAATGAAGATAACATGTTAATCTTAATATCACTCTTTGATATATTCTTAAATTTCACATTAATAGGAGTCTGTCCCGCTCTTTGATCGAACACGTGATCGGCAACAAGATTAGTATAAATAATATTTTAATCTTGTTATCAGTCATGTGCACAATCAAACAGTGGGAGAAAACTCCAACTTAAGCAAAATTTGAAAATATGTCACATAGAAGAGATGAGATTCAATATGAACAGCGCAGATTATCATCACGAGGGCCTAAAAAAAAAAAAACAACCATCAGTCCATCTACTCCTGCCAGTTCTGTTTTTCTTAAAATGTGTATAATCTCATACCTTACGTGTTCTTTCCAATTTTCCTCGCCCTTTTTTGCTACTGTCATTTTTTTGGTGTGCCAATGCTCATCAAACCTCGATCATTTTTTTGGTGGGCCGCAATACTCATCAAACCTCCATCGCTGATCTTTGGGTGTGTTGATACCTCCCCGATAATGGATCCCGCAAAGAATATACATATGTACAAGAAGGTTGGTCCCGTTCTGATATCCTGCGTCTTCCTGATGTAAAGACCACATATTGGGCTAATTACATACAAAAAAGATCACATCCGCTTATAATATATAACACATGCAGAATACAAATTTCAATGTATCAATCAAGCAGAGAAAACCAGTTTTACTTCTATTGGTGATACAGCTGAGAATATATATATATATATATATATCAATGAAAAAAAAAATATTGTGCCATGGACTCGAACCATCTTGGATAGGGCCCATGATCAACTGTCCAGATCACACGATACAGCTTATACCCCATGCCAAGTAATAGAGTATGTACGTGGTCAAACTAGTGTATTGTGGAGTGAAGGGGCATCTCATTATACACAAGGATATGTACATGAATACATGGTGCACGTGCGATAAGCCTTTAAAACCACCACATGTACATCACATGTATCAACATTGGTGGTGATGAATTGAAGACACGGGAATAATGCAGTACACGTGGCACCAATCAAAACTCCCGAAACCTTATCCCTCCAAAGATATCATCTTCGCTCCCCTCATCCAATATCCAAAACAAGCCAACCATTTTCCTTCACTACTTACACTCAAAAAAACCACACAACCCAATAAACCACACAGAATCAAAGCAACACAAAGCAGAGGGAGAAATAGTAAGATAATGGCATCCACTGCCTGTTTTCTCCATCACCATGCACCCTCCACTGCCTCTAGAACCACCCCATCACAGCGCCATGCATCCAACATCAAGCCATCCCAGCTAATTTGCAGGGCCCATAAGCAGACAGGCCAAGACGAGGAAAGCAACGTTGGGGCGGGAGTCTCTCGCCGATTGGCTCTTACAGTGCTCATCGGGGCTGCAGCCATTGGCACCAAAGTCTCACCAGCTGACGCTGCGTATGGTGAAGCTGGTAATGATCTCTCTCTCTCTCTCTCTCTCTATATATATATATATATATATATTCAATCATACAACTAAAATCCCATAGAAAACGTGCTTATTGTTTAACAAATGAATGAATGAATGAATTATGATGCAGCAAATGTGTTTGGGAAGCCAAAGACAAACACAGACTTCTTGCCCTACAATGGCGACGGGTTCAAGCTGTCCATTCCATCGAAATGGAACCCAAGCAAGGAGGTGGAGTACCCTGGCCAAGTGCTGAGATATGAAGACAACCTCGACTCCAACAGCAACCTCGGCGTGATGATCACCCCTACTGACAAGAAATCCATCACTGACTTTGGATCCCCTGCAGAGTTTCTCTCTAAGGTATGTCAATTTCCTTCACTTGACCACCTTGTGTTCATGGGTTGGTGATGCTCGAATCCAAAAATAAAAAAAGAGGATTGATTCTAAGCTACTCTCTGATGTGATAATGCACAGGTGGATTATTTGTTAGGAAAGCAAGCCTACTCCGGAAAAACTTCATCTGAGGTGATGAGTTACAACCAAACCTGTCATTAACCTTCCATGAAATTGTCTGTCTGATCTTTTCTTATTTGCATGATGGATAGGGTGGATTCGACCCAGATGATGTGGCAACGGCAAACATACTGGAAAGCTCCACACCAACTATTGGCGGGAAACAGTACTACTTTGTTTCCGTCTTGACCAGAACGGCTGATGGAGATGAAGGCGGCAAACACCATCTGATAACGGCCACTGTCACAAACGGAAAGCTTTACATCTGCAAGGTGCAGGCTGGAGACAAGAGATGGTTCAAGGGAGCTAGGAAGTTTGCAGAGAGCGCCGCTAGCTCCTTCAATGTTGCTTAAAAGTGGGATGTGGGTGTGATTTGTGTGAATGTAAATTAAAAAATGCAATCAAGATTGCCATGTCTAGGGGTGAGAAATGAAGTTATGTCATATGGAATTTGATGATCTACTAATGCCTTGCGAAATCTCTCTTTTTTTCTGTATTTAATAGCTTTATGAATTATTATAACTATTCTCTATTAGATCACTATGTATTGTAGAGTTTGAGTTATTGTAATGTTTAATACATGCATGCCTGTGTTTTTCGGATTACTTGCTCTCTTATGAGTGCATGAGAGTATGTTTCATGTTGACACTTGACAGTGATCAGAACCTCCAGCAGTGGGCTGCATATTGATTGGCCAGACAAGGGGCACAAAATCAAAACCTGACTAGATATAGTCCATTCATTCAGTGGCTAAAAAGAAGGAAGTTTAATGCAATAAGTGACTTGTTAAAAGCGTCCATCCCTGATGGGGCTACTGGGGATTGCTCGATCAGTGGGTTCTCCACACCATGATCAATCCACATTCGGGCCCATCAGTAGAAGGGTTTTGGATTGGCCAAACAGGGGTCATACATAGATTGGCCAGACAGGGCCACAAAATCAAACTCCTGACTAAATATAGACAGACTGTCCACTCAGTAGCTAACAAAAAGGAACTTATATGCAATAAATGAGAAGTTGCAAGAGTCCATCCCTGATTCTAAGAGGTCACAAATTGGAATTGCTCCATCAGTGTGTTCTCCACACCAATGATCTATCCGCATTAGGGCCCATCAGCAGCAGAACTTCAGATCTCTATAGCTGGATGCAAGGTGAGATTCTAAGAGGTCACAAATTGGCTGGTCAGGTACCTAATTCCTAAAAGGTAATCAGGATGAGAAAAGGATGTAGGATGATGTTGCAACATTAATTCTGCTACTAAGTAATTCAATAAGCTTTAAGATCTTTTATTTCTTTCTTTATTTTAAATAAGGTTCTCCTCTTTGGAAAAGCACTAGACATTGAAATTGGAATGACAATATTCATATGGATGTAAACAAGGTCTGGCACTTACAGCTTCAGACTAATGGTATGATTTTAGTGTGATATACTTTGTCAGAATCAAAGGAAATACGAGAAAAAAATGCAAATTTGGTATGAACATAATGTGATATATTAATAAACCAGATCATTATTTTAATGAACAATACAAGTTAATTACATGCGCAGTCAGACATGTACCAATTCGTGCCCACACATCATAAACACAGAAATAATAACCCATTTCCTCAATATTCAAAATAAAATAAAATAAATCCTACCATGACCCTTGGCACATTGGAAAGCTTTAAAAAGTCAAGGAAACCACTAAGCCACTGTGGTCAAGAGTATCATGAAAGTTTCCTGCTGATAATGTAACCAATTGAAAGACATTCAAGGCAAGCATCTCATGTTACCATCTTCACTTCGGGGCCTGCACCTTTGTTTCTACACCTGAAATACATTTTCCTTTCCAAGATCAGTAAAACAACTCACATAGGGAATATCCAAATCATTCTATTTCCTAGATAAAACAAATTAAAATACAAAAGAATGAACTGTTATTTATCTATTTACAGAAACAAACGATTCCATTGATCAAAAGAAGGATACAAGAGAGAAAGGGGAAAAAAAACTGTTCATGCATGAAAGGGCTCATAACTGTCATACAATGCTGTAACCAAAAAACTATCATACAACGCAAAATAAAAAAAAGAAAAAGATAGTTCTAGTGTCAAATTAGGGTGAGTGTTAATTCATGTGGGGTTATTGAGCTTGAGGGGGTTGGGTTTGTCATGGGGTGTCCCAAGCAGTGGTAAAAAGGTTACCTTCCATGCAAATTCGTGAGAGGTGCCTCTTAGCAGAACATAGCCCTCTAAATACATGCATGCATACATACAACGTTATGACTCGAACAGGCAACCTTGTGGTTGCCACTCTGAGCCCCTTCCAATTGTGCTATATGGACTTTTGTCTGGATTCAGTATAATTCTTTTATAAACAATATTGAGTTGTTGTCAGGATTGCACCTCTTAGTTTCTTTTTAATGTTTATTGTTACTGGTCAAATATAAAAACTCTTAACCTAAGCTGGTGGATTCAAGTATAGAGTTAATAACATGCAGGATTTATGCCAGTTCACACCTGCACCCACTAGTCCACCCACAGATCCACACAAATATATTCATAAACATAGGGGTAGTGTCTAAATTCAAATATAGATCTAAGCCCACTCAGACACACAAATCACACTAAGGACATCCAATCACACTGAAACCGTATGAAGTTTAAATGAAAAAAAAAAAAAAAACATTCATAAAAGAGCTTGTTCATAGAAGAATAGGTGTTCCCACCATGTGATATTCCTACAGACAGCATCCGATCTACATTGTCAATACGCCGTTGTATTGATTTTAGAAGTGCATTAAGTGACGAAACACGCTTGTGAACACCTGCGATCTTGGCTGCATGTTGCATAATGAATGACAATGGTGCATCATCCAGCAGTTGGTCCAGTTCTGTAAAATTGCATGAATAAAAGAAGTCAATACTGAGAACAATATTTCTATGACAATGGCAGGGCCAGTTACAATTTTGACTTCTTTTGACATGCAAGGACAAAAATGCTTCTAAATCATCCAATTGACACAGCCAAACTAGGATGAATCAAGCTGAATCCTGAGTTGACTAGGCGATAAACAAATCCATCCAACCCACCCCAATTGCCGAGTATGTGACCTACCCTAGTCAACTCAGCTGTGTTTCTAGTCAATCCACCAGGCTGGAAAACCATGGGCACAATTATTCCTTAGCATATGAGTGATTCGATCCTAGCAGGCGTGGCGTATCATATGTACAAGGACCAAACAGGTCATCCTGTGAGATTTACAATTGATGGACCCAGCCCAAAAATTGAGACTAATGGACATCAACAATCCTTCATCAAGAAGACTTTTTTAAAAACATGGAGACAGCCAAAATGAAATTTGCTCGAGAACAGATTGAACAGAGGGAGACAAGAAAGGAGATATCTCTTTCGTGGAAAAACTGAGCAAAACACTCATCCCTCACAGTAGCGACCACTCTCTCTCTTCTCTTGGCTCATGTGGAGAAACTGGAGGTGGAGGTCTCCATAAGAATGAAGATGAACCATGGATGTTCATAAAAAGGATGAATAATGGGTACAAGTGGTAACAACTGAATCTGGGAAGCGGGTAGGGTGAAAAGCCTATCAACTACAGAAAGATCTCAGGATTTCATTTCCTTTCCTCAAAAAATCCAGGAAGCAAATAGTCAGGATTGTCTAACTAATGTCTTTTGGACCCTTATTAAAGGTAGGACCTAATGGTATTGGATCATCAGCTCCAGATCTCACAAATGCTTTACACATGCATGAATTTGGTCACTGATAAAGAGGATTTGTAAAATGTATGCAACATTCACAATCAGGTGAGCAGCAAAATTTGAGGGCCCTCGCTCGTCTCTGATTTACGGACCAACTAAGTGAATGACTTCATAGTGATATCCTCCATTGATCATCACAAAATTAATAGGTGATATTGCCTTGTGAAGAAGATGAATTCGATACAACAGTAAAGATAACTTTGGTCTTCAAGACATTTAGACCAGTTGGGATGTATTTTCACAAGCACGCCCCCACACTTCAGATTTTACTCAACTCTACCATAACTTAGAGGAGTACTGCATGCAATTGCATCAGATAACAATTGCCTACTTGCTGACATTTTGGGGGCCATGGCTCATCTAATCTCAAGTTCCAACATAAATCAATAGAGAACGAAAGGCTCTCACCAAGGTTAAAGCAGACCATACAAACACATTTCAAATCCCACAATTAGAAACAAACCCTGAATCCAAAAGGCCAAAAGGAAGACACCGAATTCACCATTTTTAACAAAAACAATGCTAAACGAAATCAAATTCAACAAAGAAACTCAAAAGACTCACAAAGAAAAGAAACAAAACCAAGTGGAACAAAGCGCTAATCATCCGAAACCGAAGAATACCTCTGGTGAGCCGATCAATCGCAGAAGACAGTTCATCCTGACTCTTGCTTGCGTTCTCCGCTCTGTAATCAAAATCCCTAATCACAGATCCAAGCATCAACGAGATCGCCCTCGCCAGAGCATCCGAGCTCTCGGCTCCATCCGAAGGCTCTGCTTTCTCTTCGATTGGCGGAGTGTTGTTTTCTAGGGTTTCTGATGGACGAGATTCGTCGTTAGATTGTGGATCTCCTCCGATCATGGCGATAATCTTTCATTGGTGAAGGTTTCCAAGATCAAAATCCATGAAAAAACAATACGGAGATCGGAATCCAGATGGCGAAGATTTAGGGTTTGAGAGAGAGAGAGCTATCACGTGCCTAAAACTCCTACGGTAGTCCGCCCTAGTGACCTCTCAACCCGGCCCAACTCCAAGCGCTTGGCCTTTACCCTTCTCACGTGCAGCGCACGTGTCATTTATCGGGCACCACAAAACCGATAAGAAAACGGAAGGTAGTCCATCGGACCACCAAACCCTAAAAACAAAAATCCTCACCTCTCTCTCTTCTTCCACCTTTTTCCCTCCTGCAACCCTAATTCGAACCTCCAACGGGAAAAAAATCAAGCAAGCAAGCAAATAAATCAATCAATCAATCGTCGAACACAACAACAACAACAACAACAAGTTCAAAGAAGAGAGAAGGGAACCGTAATCACACGAAACCCTAGATTCTTCTGTTTCCGGTAAGTCTCGCTCTCATTCAAACTGTATATCTTGAATCGAAGCTGATTCAAGAACGTTTTTTTAATCTTTGTTGGCGAGTAGATGTCTGATTGATTTCAGCGGAAAGTGTTCTTCCCTCTCGATTTCTTCGATTTTGATATTATAAGATTTGGTGTTTTTGACGCGTTTGGATGTCAGGGATTGCTCATATTTTTCCTCTTTTTGCTTTCTGATACGATTATGATGCAGTTTTTTTTTTTTTTTTTGCCCTTTCCTGTGCGGAAGATCGGAGGGGATTGATTAAGAAAAAAAAAACGTGACTTTATTCGATTTCGACACCAAGTCATGTGGATTTTCTGAGATCATAGCTATATGCTGGTGGATTGGATCCTCTTTCAATTATGTGTAGTGGCCCATGGTCAGGTGGGCCACACATTCAATTTTAAAATGGATGGTTGGAAAGAATCAAAGACCACGTCCCAATTCCATTTACGTGAGTGGGCCCTTTTGATTGATGGTTTATAAAATTAGGGTCTAGCCTTGTTTATTTGTGCCAGCCACATCCACGTGCCACGGCAAATGAGCTGCTTGTGGGGTTTAACAAAAAAAATGAGGGTCTGCCATGTGTTCAGTTTTTCAGTTGAGAATCCAGATTATCTCAAGGGTTTTTGTAACTTGGGCACACCAATAACATTCTGATCAAGGTGGGGCCATTCATCTAGTGGACCCATTTGGATTTACTATGGCTGAATCACTTCCAACAGCATAATATGAGTCATCTGTTAGTTAATTATTTGCCATTGAACTCATACTGGGTTTTGGATGGGATCCACCCACAGTGGAGATGTTGTAGTGCAAGTTTTTTTCCTGAATGGATGGCTGTGACCCAGATCAGAGTACTTCTAGGCATCCAATTTCTAACCGCACATGGTTGTGCAGATTACAGAAAGTAAAGATTTTGGGCCATAGCTTCCACTATGAGGCTTGGTGGTTGACTGGTCTAGATCGCTGTGGCATCATGTGGATGCAACTGAATTGGGGAAGCTTACGATGGGCTCTTATTTTTTAGGATGTCTTATTTGGGCCCACTGTGAAAACACCATATCTAAAATTGTGCTCCTATCTAATGTGTATTTTTCAGCATTATATCCTGATTGTGGGTTTTTACTCTGATACTAATTGCCCTATTGGATAGCATATATCTGATGTGTATTTTTCACCATTATATCCTGATGGTGATGGTTAGTTGGTTACTATATTAATTGCCCTTTTGGATAGCGGACATCTTCAGATTGCTGCAATCTCATGGCTATGATGTTCTGATTAGTATTATTTTTACTGTTAGAAATTCAAATCACCAACAATTGCTGTGAATTCCTTCTTGGGTTCTGCTACATTAGGGGTTCTCCAGTTTGGCTCTCCCAAAAGCATAGCAAGACAAATTAAGCGGTCTCACCTGAATTTTTACATAGCCCATGTTTAGGGAACCCCAAAAAAGTGTTTAAATGGGCATTGATGGATGAACTTATTATGTTTTCTCATGACTCTTGTTAATTTAGTGAGCTCCAGCTGCTCTCTAGCACTTCACATGCGCTTATTTCTATTTATAAATTGTGTTTTTGATCTGTTGCAGTGAATCTAATTGGTCGTGGATTTCTGCACTTGAAGCTTTTTGTTTCAGTTATTAGACATGTATTGTTCTGAATATGGTATTTTTCTTCTCAATCTTTTTCTTTTGGCATCTTTGCATTTTCCTGACATTCTTATGTCCAAATGAATATATTTTCCCTCTCTTTCTTGTGCCCAGAGTTAAATTTTGTGATCATTTAACATTCTCAAAAGTGGGGCCGCCATGGAAAGTGCGATGAGTCAAGGTAATCCGCTGGTAGAATTTCATGTGGGTTCTCAAGTTGATAATGCAGAAGGTACCATGGCACATGATGTTGAACATCATGTCAGTGAGGAGAATAAAGTGAGAGAAAGTTCTGATGGGTGCACTGGAACAGATGATAAAATGGGATGTAGCACAGAGACAGATCCCAAACTGAATGTGGGTGAGGGCACTTCAATTCAAGAACCATATGTGGGTATGGAGTTTGAATCTGAGGAGGCTGCAAGATTATTTTATAATGCATATGCTATGCAAGTTGGTTTCGGCAGCCGTGTCAGTAGGAACCGCCGTTCACGGAAAGATGGAGAGACTATTGCTCGAAACTTTGTATGTTGCAAAGAGGGATTCCGCTTACGGAGGCATGGTGATAATGGAGGCAGAGCTAGGCGGAATCGAGCAAACACGAGGGAAGGTTGCATGGCCATGATTTCAATAAAAAAAACAAATCTTGGGAAATGGGCTGTCTCGAAATTTGTAAAAGAGCATAATCATCCACTGCTCAGTCCAAGTGAAGTGCGCTCCCTTCGATCACATAGGAATGTATCTGATTCTTCGAAGAAGTCGGATGCCGAACCTCATGTTGATGATGATTTAGAAATGATTGAGCATTTTGAAGGAGCTGAGAATCTTGAACCCTTTGAGGGGATGGAGCTTGAATCAGAGGAAGCTGCAAGGATTTTCTACAGTGCATATGCTAGGCGTACTGGTTTTCGCAGCCGTATCAGTAAGAACCGCCGTTCAAGAAAAAATGGTGAAATTATTGCACGGACGTTTGTATGTTACAAAGAGGGTTATCGATTAAATAGACACGACAGCAAGAAAGACCGAATATATCGGCCACGAGCAATCACAAGGGAGGGCTGTGAGGCAATGATTATGGTAAAAAAGACAAGTTCGGCGAAATGGATTATTGCAAAATTTGTGAAGGAGCATACTCATCCATTACTTGATCCAAGTAATATGCGAGGCCTTCGATCACATAATGTATCTGGCTCTTCAAAGAAGCCAACTGAAGGGGCCACTAGAAGAAAAGATGCAAGTGATGTGATGTCTGGAGTTGTAGCAAAAGATGGTGAGAGTGACAATGCTGGCTCTACCGAGCCAGTCCGCAGTAACCACATTGAAGCACTTCGAAAGAGAAAAAGGATCCCTGATAAAGACCCTCAGGATGTCATAGACTATTTAGAACGCATGCAATCTGAGAATCCTGCGTTCTTTTATGCAGCAAAAATTGATGCAGATGAGACCTTGCACTGTATTTTTTGGGTGGATGCAAGGTCAAGGATGGCATACAACTACTTTGGCGACGTAGTTCATTTCGACACAAAATACAAGACAGATCAATATGAAGTGCCATTTGCTCCATTCACAGGAGTAAACCATCACCAACAGTCCACATTGTTTGGTTGTGCACTGCTTTTTGATGAAGCCGAATCTACATTTGTTTGGTTATTTAATTCATGGCTTGAAGCAATGTCTGGACGCCATCCAGTCACAATAATTACTGATCAAGACGAGGTCATTGGAGAAGCAATTGCACAAGTTTTCCCAAAAACTCATCATTGTTTTTGCAAGTGGGACATTTTATATAAAGCTCCAAAGCAACTGGCTAATGTAGAACGTTCACATCCTACTTTTCGAGGGGAATTCCAGAAATGTGTGAACCTTACAGAGACGGTTTATGAATTTGAGTCATGTTGGAAGTCACTCATTGATAAATTTGGACTTAAGAAGAATCAGTGGCTTCGATCATTGTACAGCGCTCGTCAAAAATGGGCCCCAGTGTACTTACAGGACACATTCATTGCTCAAATATCTACAACCCAACAAAGCGAGAGTACGAACTCTTATTTTGATGGGTATGTATTTTCAAACACAAGCATGCAAGACTTTGTTATGCAATATGAAAGAGCTCTAGCCAGTCGGTATGAGATGGAACTTGAAGAGGATATACGAACAACACATACCAAACCCAGCTTGAAGACAACACTGCCTATAGAAAAACAAGCAGCAAACACTTACACAAGAACAGTCTTCTTGAAATTTCAGGAGGAAGTGTTTGAAAGTCTTGGTTATGTTGCAAATAAAGTTAAAGAGGAAGAGGCAGTGAGCACATATGAGGTCACAACATTTGAGGAACACGAGAGGGCACGGACTGTTATGTTCAATGCATCCGAGAGGAGAGCAAGTTGTAGCTGTTTGATGTTTGAATTTTCAGGTGTTCTTTGCCGACATGCATTAATTGTTTTCACATTATCAAATTTTATGACGCTCCCATCTTATTACATCTTAGAAAGATGGACTAGAAATGCCAAAAGCGTGGTTGGATTGGATAAGCGAGGAGTAGCAATGCAAGCTAATTGCCGCAAATCTCCAACTTTGCGACACAGTTTTTTATGTAAGCAAGCCATTAGATGTGCAGAGGTAGGGGCAACCTCTGTACAGGATTATGATGTGGCAATGCGTGCTTTACGAGAGGCTTGGGAAAAAATTGTTGCTTCAAAAAATAAGGGTGTCGGAGTGGGGCAGCTAGACACTCAGGTAAGTGTCAGTCTTCAGGGGCCCAGTTCCAATGCACATATTGAAATGCACAATTTAACGAATCGCATGACTTTGGGTAACCTTCAACAACCAAAGAAGAGAGGCAGGCCTCGAAAGTCCACTTCAAAACCTGATGCTGAGAAGGCCATAAAGAACATAAAGAAATGTGCCATCTGCAAGGAGCATGGCCATGACGACTCCAACTGCCCAAGATTGAGGCCCATAGGGTACTATGAAAAGCTGTTCTTCTTATTTGCAGTTCCTTTCTTTTCTTATTTTTCTGTTGGGCCCCTAATTTTGCTACCCAGAAGGAAGTAACTTAAGTTTTTCTCATTCTCTCAGGGGTAGTTTCGGCACTGGTGGTGGCATGATTTTAAGTAAGTTTCTTTTAAATTATTCACATAACATTAAGTTTCTTTTAAACTATTCACAGAACAATCCCTCATTTTCAGCTGACTATTTGTTCTTACAGTGGACACAGGTCCTAGTGAATTGCATGGGCATGGTGGGCTGGGTGGTGAACAGCTAGGATTCTCTGAAGGGATATTGTAAGTAAATTATAATAATTCTTTTCTGTGGTTGTATTTACACAGCTAAATGTTCTTATGCTGGAATGGTTGGCTGAAACAGGGGTCTTTCACTTGGTGACCGCTTTGATTCACATGTCACTTCTGGCATTCCAAATTTTGGTCCTAACAACTTCTTTCAGGTCCATTGCTGTCCTCCTGGACTTTTTTTTAATTTAATTATAGCAATCCTTTTTGATAACTTGAGGCTTTATTTTCAATTCAGATTTCTCTTGCTAATTCAAGGCTTTTCAATGTAAATGAGGTACATATTACTTTTCTGATACCACTCATCATTGTTCAAGATTTTTTCCCCTTGTACATGTTACCTTCTAAAACTTGATCTATTAACTTTGATCATTGTGTAGGAATTTTCTTTGACTGGAGCGCGGCCTTCCGGACCTTGAACATGATTATCATGAATGTTCATTCTGACTTTCACATGTTCTCCTGTGGCCCACCTTGTTATGATTTGCCTGATGTGTAGGGAACGGGTCATTTTCAATCAGGTTATTTGTGTGAATATTGGATATACATAGAACTACATAATTGTGTATTTATCTATCTATCCTTGTTGAGGTTTTCATAATCAGGATGACGAATGATGTTCTTCTATTGGCTTATATCTACATATTGAGGGATTGAAATCCATCGTCAAGTTTTCTCCTTTTTCCTTTTCTTGGTTTATGCATCTTCTGTTTTGAAGGTCTGGAAGGAAAGAAAAGTGAACCATGGCAAGCTGGAGCTACCTTTGGGAATTGGTTTTGATTATACTCTGACAAGATCAGTAATTTCAATTTTCCAATGTGTTGGCAACTCTCTACCGCACATGTTCCTGTTGTGGATGTATAGTATAGCACTATAGCCTCAAAATCATGCAATATTGTGCCATCACTCTTCGGTTCGACAGTCTGCATCGCCACTCTGAAAGCATTTGGTGAGAATTGTCTTCTATGTTCAAAGAGCATTGGCAGCTGCAGTTGGATAAGTTGACGAGACGTCTAGTTCATCATGCGGGCAGATTGATGATGGTTTTCTATTTTCAACTGCAGCCATTGTTTCCAGTTGATTGTGGCCGAGGTAAATGACAAGAAACTCTGTTGTTTCCCAATTCAACGGATGAGGCAGAAAACTGGTACTCAATTGAGCTGCATGAACCGGGTTGAAATCAGTAATATCATATAAATTCGTACGAGTTGTGTATTAATCTACCCATTAATGAAATGTTTCTTCCATTAGTTTTTCTTTTCAAATGTCTAGTTTTTTTGTGACTAACTATTGATAAACTTTCCCTTTGTTTCTATATGCTTTTATTTCTTCCTTAGATTTATTTGTTAATCGTGCATCAAAACTTTAAACACTCAAAGAACCTTTGGTGCGGGACGCATGGATGGATGCAAATATGGGCAAATAGTTCCCTTCATAGATTAGTAGATGGGAATCAGTGGGTGTACTATGATGATCATAGCAGTAGGGATTGTTAGATCTCATTATAGATTAACAGATAGAGCTCACATGGGCATAATCTGATGATCATAGCCATCCGATTAATGGTTTTAATACTCAGTGGTTCAGTATTATTATATCATCAAGGATTAACGGATAGGGTTCACATGGGCATAATTTGATGATCATAGATAGCCGTTTGATTAAAGGCTCTAATATTATTAAGTTGTTGTAATAAACACTGCAGTCCTTATTCAATGGCCATGTAGGCCCATCTTCTCTTCCCATTCTGTAACTTGTACGCATTAAGCTGGCCAAATTTTAGATTTTTAACTCTCTGCAAACATTTGGCAGCTAAAAATAATTCGACTTTGCCGATACATTCATTGGTTGAGTGGTGGTGGGTTTTTTTTTTTTTAAGCATTGGTTGAGTGTAGTTGGCACCTTTAATTTTAGATGGATGGATCCTGAAAATATATATATATATATATATATATATATTGCTCAATTTGGATTTCCTCGTGGACGCTCTGTTTTGCAAGTAAGGACCCCATGATGTCCTTTGTACCAAATCAGCTACCTCGTCTCTTTTGGTTAGGCTCCTTTGTACCAAATCAGCTACCTCGTCTCTTTTGGTTAGGCTTCATTGAAATGGGTGCCCCACACGTCCAGCTCGTTCCAAGTTTGAAAATACAGGACTTTCAAAAAAAAAATTTGAAGTCAGAGGGTTGGGCTTAAACAGTGATTGCCAAAATGAGACTAGAAATGGCCAGACAGGCCTAGCCCGCCCTCAAGGAAGTTTAATTATTTTTTTATAAATTTACCGAAACTGGTGCAGGATTAGTCACCCTAAGCTTGTTACAATGATTTTGATGGTTGCTTTTATTAACTACAAATCTACTAACAATCTAATAAAAAAGAAATTTTTAGTAGTTTATTTCTTTTTTATAAATTTCATACTTGGGTCTATACAGTACTTAAAATCCTAGCGTGTGGAGACCATGATCAGGATCCAGATTCTAATTATTCAATCGTAATTCGTTAAATGAACTCATGCCTGAACGTATGCCAATATGAACCGGATCCAGCTCGTTAACAGCCCTAGAAAATGTTATGTGGAAGATGGAAGGACATCAGGTGGCCCCCTCAGACAAAAGGAATTATGTAATTGGCCATCTCCATAAATAACCAATATTCTTTTTTTTTTATATAACACAGGTTGTCTCCCGCTCGGCTCGGTTTAGGAGCCTTTTGACCTGAGCATGAGGGACACTCGATTCTAAACGGTTGAGAACTAATCCCTAACGTACATGTAAAGCCTCCTATCCACATACACCGTGTAAAACTATAGGAGGTGGCCAACGGAGGTAGGTGTCGGACACAAAACCTCTCCGTTTCTGAAGGCGTATAGACCTTGGGCAATGGGGTAAATAACCAATATTCTTTCGCCTTCCTATTCTCATAACTAATATTATTATAAGGCCAAAAGTAACCAATCGAACCAATTTTGACTCATAGCTGTGATATACAGAGTCCAATTTCGGTTCACATTACTGCCTTTGAGACGTTGATTTCATCCACCCAACTTCCAAAAGATTGGTCGTCATAGTAGTAGTAGCATTGCATGAGGTGAACCCCTAAAATATAAGGAGATATTGCCGATTAGTAGTTAATTATTAGATAAATTGATGAACAATCTTATAGTTGAACATTTTCGAAATGGAATAAAATTTGACTCTTGCTAGCACAAGATTTAGCTGTTTGGATTTACTGAGCGATCTAGTTGCAGAAATAAAATTCATTTGTGTGTCCTGCTAAGAGGACCAGCAATCTCTCGCAACTTTTAAATACATGAACACCAACATGATTTGTGGGCTGACAGTATAAAAAAAAAATTCATTTAAGAAAATTGTAACAAGCTTACAATATAGATTCTTGCATGTTGAGTACTCATTGCATTCAAGATCGTGCTAAGTCCTGACCTAACCCAAGCCCGCATGGGACGGAATTTGATATAGACCCGTTTAATTTAGGATTAAGATTGGACAACACCTGATAGGCCCGTATAATATTCGGAATAAAATTTAGAAAAATTTTATTTACACCCACTATTTATGCTGAATACACTTACATCTATAAGAAATATTTGTACATATATAGGCGTGTTCAACAAGAAATGAGGATGCAAATAGAATTTTCCTGAGATTTGGCAGCCTAAGCTCCGTCGGCCCTGGCCCGTTGACAGGCCTACTTTTGCTATATGAGGATGCGATCTGCTCGAGGCGAAGATCTCAACCGTCGGATTCAACTACTTAAAACCCTTTAGTTGCACGCCTGCGACATTCTGGCTCGTGTACATATACCTAAATGACAAAAATATCCTCCGAGGGTTTCATTTATATTCACCTCCTTCTGAAGAAACCCTAGCTCTCTCTCTATATATACCTAAACAGATCCCACTTCACAACAGCCGCCGAGCGAGAGCGAGAGCGAGAGGAAAACCAACCAAGGTTGGAGCGAAGGACGATATGAGGGCCAAGGTTCGATCTTTCACCCCGCTTTTGTTTTTGATTGATCTCCTTTTTGTATTGCAGTTCCTTAAAATCGATTAGACGTAGCTTGATTTGATTCTCTTCCAAGAACAAGGCGTTGTTGAGATTCTCTCTTGAGTTTTCTGTACTTCTTTTGCTTGTATCATCTACTTTTGTATGCAGATTGCGAGTTCTTGATTCTTTCCTACCTTTTGAGATCTTGCAACTCTGTTGTATGTAAATTTGTTTTCTTTGCTAAAATTCATGAGTAAGTTACTTATTCTTCACGGATTTTTTAGCTAGGGTTTCTGATTTCCTTTTTGTAGGATGTTGCTTCTTTGTGTATGTTTTCAATGGAAAAAATGTTAGATTCCTCTTCTTCTAAATCATTGACGAAACTCCATTGTTGTAGTGTTCTGTTTTGTTGATTGTTCCATTACATATAGGGCATTGTTGTCTTGGGTGCTAATTAAGCTATTACCTATGATTCATTTGATATGGCAACACACCAAATTACATTGAAATGGGTTGGGTTTTATTAGAAGTCTAATGAATGGGTGCTGAACGTAGCCCAATGATTGTGATTCATGAAAAATTGTTCATCTTCCTATTTTCCACCACCATAAACCCCTTCTATGACATTTATGTTTGTATAAGTTTTTTCAGGTGAAGGGCTAACATGTTTTTAAGTGGATGTGGTATTACTGATTTCAAGCAGATATTCTGTTTATGGATAGCGTTAGGGTCAGGGTTCTATGTGTTTATGGTGCTGTATTAAGGAAGGAAGATGGAACCCAATGAGGAAGTACACCCATTGATAGGAAGTGCCGTATGACACTTCACAGCAGCAGTAGCAAACTGAAGCATCTCTTTCCTCTTTGCCTCTATCAACTGATGGAGAAAGAGGGGAAGGGTCTTCGGTTGCTCTGCTGTGTGTATGATTAGAAACGGGTCTCTGAGGGTTTTTTCATCTATATTTACAGTATTTTTCATTGCCCAATGCCACGTTGCTGGTAGCAGCTAGTTGATTGCGGTGACCAGCAATGCTATGATTGGGCATAGAGAAACTTTCTTTCGCATCCTGATAGGAACCTGTGGATTCATTTTTATTAGTTTATCTGCAGAGCCGAATACTGCGATTACACTCTTTCTTCCTTTGAGATTCTATCTTTGCACTCTGTTTCCTTGACATGTTCTCCAATTTATTGTTACTTATTTGTTGAAAACTTAGAAACTGAAGAAAGCCTATGATGATTTGTCATCAAAAGTTGGAATTACCGTCTGAAGAGATCTCTCTGATGTTAGAAACCTCTGACTCTGACCATCTGAGGCTTCTTTGGTTATGATGTTGTTATGACAGTTAAAAGAAGGTTGCAATGTCCACACAATTAACTTAATGTAAATGAGTGTATTAATCTTAAACTGCAATGATTTTATTTGAAGTATGGGTTAGTTTTTTAAGTTCTGTTAAATGAGGGAAAACAACATAATACCTACCTGGACTTTAGTCATTTTGCAGAGTATCCCCTGTACTAGTATTTTGTACTAAACCTACTTGTATTTTAAATCACAATGCAAATAGAGATAGCCGGGACGGAAAATAGGGAATGATGAATTTACCCCTCCATATATAAGATGTTTCTTGGCGTTGCAGCTAGGTTCTTCTTCGCCACCCATCATCATCACCAAGAATGACACATTACGAATCTCCCCGCTTAGAAAATAAATGGCGGTGGCTCCTGATGGTGGGGAATCGACGTTCGTCCTCCCTCAACGCCGCCGGCATGGCACCTAAAATTCAAAAACCCTAAACTCAAAACCCCATGCAACCCTAGAACCAAAGCCATCACCCCTCTCATCCACTCCCAAACAAACCCCGAAATCGAAGAATCCAAACTCATGAAGAAAATGCAACTTACCCTCACAAATCTTGAATCTTCCTCCTCCTACCGCACTCTCGTCGCCCAGATCCAAACTCCACAACTCCTCTCCAAATTCTCCAGAATTCTCTCCTTCCGATCTCTGAACAAGATGCAAATGGTCATCTACGGCATCAGCATCATCGATTCCTACACGCCTCCAGCTCTCTCTAGCGATCCTCCTCTCGAGGCTGTTCAATTCGATGATCGAAGGACGGATTGAGGTGTTTGATCCCATCATATCGGAGGTGGAATCGAGGGTGATGGAGGCGCTGGGGTGCATGGTGATGAACAGGGGCGGAGGGAGGGGGAGAGGCCAATGTTGTTCTTCATGCCGCACTGCGAGGCGGAGCTCTACACCAATTTGTTGGAGGCTAATTGGAGGCCGGAGCAATTGAATTGGATGGTGGTGTTTGGTAACAGCTTCAAGCGCTACCAAAGCTTTGTATCGGAATTTAAGTGTTCGGTGGTTGGGAAGTATTCAAGGAAAGTGTTGGAGGCGAGGAGGTTTGGATTGATACAGTTTGTGAGGATTTCTTTAGGGCTTTTCATGACACAAGCTGGCATTTCTTCTGTTTGGATACAGATGTGGGAATGGAAGAAATGAATGTGAAACAATGAGGATCGGAAATCGAAGTGGAGAACTGAATTTGTAGTTCTACACAACGCTTTACTTATCTTCATTGTTGGGAAATTTTAATTTGTAGTTCTACGTGTTGGAGGCGAGAAATCACCCAAATGCGCTCCGCAACCATGTCTTGGAGATCAGCACCGGCACTGACGTCTTGGAGATAGGCACTGGCACTGATCATCACCAAGAACCCCATTTCCCCATCTGGGTTCCCTCCCATCTACTCTGTGCTAGCTGTTTTCCCTTTTGTTTTCTTTCCACTTTCCTTTTTTTTTTCCCCTTTTTAATGTAGCTGATGTTCTACTCTTCTTCTTTGAAAAACTCAAATGTCTTTCATTATTTTTCATGTTATGTGCTTCATGGGTTAGGTTCAGGGGAAAATAAGTTTATTTGGGCGAATAATTTGCAGACAGTATCCACCAAACACCATTTATATGACCTACGCCATTAATTCTAACAGAATCGGTGAGTTTTGCATGTTAATTAGAACTACAAGTAGGTTTAGTACAAAATACCGAAGTGCATGGACTCTGCAAAATGATTAAAGTCTAGGTAGGTATTCTGTTGTTTTCTCGTTCAAAATAATGAGTGATCTGATGCTGCTAGTACGATCGAGTAATTGAACATGAAATGAGTTCTGGTCTGAGGTGTATCTTGGGTGTTTTAAATGAGTACGAGCATTAGATATAATAACAATATTTTTGAAGAGATGTAGATACTGCCCACCAGTTTAAATAGTGTGATGCTCCTTGTACTACAAGCTTGTCATGTGTCACAAGTGTGTTAAAGTTAGGATCTGCCTATCATGTGTTTTATTTAACAGTGGGAAAATACGATAAAACATTTTTTTTTATTTTTCATTTGTCTTTCTTTTGAAGCCATACCAGGTGTAATTCTTTTGAGGCCATAACCAGGGGCAAGTATCTCTCCGTGGGAGGGCTCATGGATGTGATAATGGCTGAATGTTCTTTTAAAGATTGTGTTTATCATGCAATAGGATTACTACATTTTATTCTCTGGTATTAAACCGTAACTGAAAAATATTGGGATTTGTGACCTTTGCAGTGGAAGAAGAAGCGCATGAGGAGGCTAAAGAGGAAGCGCCGAAAGATGAGGCAGAGATCCAAGTAGTTTACTGGACAGAGGGAAGAATCTTCCTTCATGTCCAGGGTCATAGGTTGTAGGGCTCTTTTTTTGTTACTTTACCTTCACCGGAGGTTAACATTAAGGAGATGCCCCCTGCCTAATGTTTTGCAGCTTTACCAGTTTGCTTACAACACTTTTAATCATTTGTGTGTTTTTAATATCCTGAGGATGTCTTGAATTCAGCCTCTTTAACCTCTAATTTCTTGAGGATGGATAATATTTGTTTAATCAGTATGCTTGCTTTTATTAGTGTCATTTTCAATTGAATTCAGTGGCTCTCTGGTCTCTATCTGCCATTGTTACTTTTCTGGTTTTGCTCGTCCTGACTGCGACTACCATTTTTGGTTTCCTGCCCTAAAAAAGAAGGCTATGGTATGTAGTCTGCTGGAGTCCGTGAAGCGACTTGCTTTCACAGGATTTTGATGAATTTGGATGGCTTTTGACAAGGTTCTTGATTAACGTAGGCTACATTTACTGGTTTCTCTTTATTAATTTTAATTACTTTTTTCGGGTGTGGTTTTAATGTCATTTTCTTGTTTAATTGATTAGTTGAAAATGAATCTCATAAGTGGTGTGGAGCAAGGAAAAGTTGGAAAAGATTGTTTCTCAACTCTTTAAAAATCCGTTTCTACTAGGTCTCAATAAGTCTATATGGCCCGAATGGTTGGCCTGAATCTGAGCGAGGATGTGTTGGACATTTCTTTTCCAGGGCCCTATACCAACCAGAAGGAGAATGAATGTCTGAATTTCTGCATTGGGACTCAGGTGGGCCACCTGATGGCCAATTTGATCAATGGATCTAAAGGACTTACGGGCGGCCCAGTGGTAGTGGACCCCATTTGGTCCACCATCCAAAGACCCAAAGTGGACATGGCGGTACTGAAGAAGAAAGGGGGATAATTCTTTTTTTTTTATATATACCGTGGAGCCATGTGGGCCGTTGATTTCAAATCGGGACCATGGATCTTGTTATGGGCCCCAGGCAACCTTGAAGGTGAGGTCTGATCTGAATCCTGATCAGTGGGGCCTGTGATTTCTGCATTCTCCATATCTCACCCTGTTCTGTTGGAATCGTCCTGTTGCAGAGCTATTAGTGCAAGTGGGAGGTAGGGCTGAGTGGTCCGGTGGTCTGCCCTCTCCATCTCCATCCTCCCACTCCCTTGCACAGAAGTAATCCCTATCTTTTCTTCTGGTCGGAAAGTTTTCTTCCATTCATCAAATCCTCGAGTTATTTAAATCCAACAAAAAAAAAAAAAAATCTTCCTTTTTGAGTTTTCCCTGCACAGAGAGAGAGAATGTTGGAAGGCAAAGCTCTGCTCCTTGACACAGACATGCCAGTGAAGATGCAGCTCCAGGCCATGAACTCGTGCAACTACAAAGTTATATCATTGGAGATGGAGGTTTCCATAACTAGGAGATATATTAGGATAAACCTATTTTATTCTGATCTTAGCCTTCTAAAGAAAATCTCAAATTCCTTTTGGTGCTATACCCACCTTAGTAGTTACTATTTTTTTCTACCACAGTTACAGACCCTGGATACAGTTTTTTTTTTTTTTTACTACTTGGGTTCTTCCTTCCCCTCTCTTTTTTTTTTTTTTTGGTAAATTTCCTCTATTACAGGATACAATGAATTCACGTTTCTCTCTCTTTTTTTTTTCTCTGTGATCCATTGGACAAAAATTCAATTTCGAGATTCATGTACTTTTTACTTTTTTTTCCCCTTTAACTTCCTTACGTTCTACTTGTGAAGGAATTTTTTTTTTAAATTAAGATGCATTAAGTTTAGACTTCTGATTGTCTGTTGGTTTTTCTACACAAGATGGTATCAAATTTTACTCCAATAAACGCAGCGGTAAGAATTGAGCATGCAATATACGAATGAAATATTACCTAATATTCACATTCTATGCATTGTTGATCATATTATCATTCATACGGTGGTATAACGGTGGGTGGAATAAAAAAAATTGGCTTCATCCTCTTCAAGTGGAGAAGAGATTATTTCGAGGGCCTCAACCTCAATGTATAGTTTCACCCGTAGAAACTCAAGGGGTCTTGGACTCAATATTTTTCCAAAAACTCATGTATAAAGTATTTTTAATGTTAGTAGATGCTACAGTTGAAGAAATTTCTGGATTAAAGTATTTATGGTTGATAATTGCGATGTATGATTTCTTTTCTATTCTAAGAATATTTTTTGTAAGATACGATACGCAATGAAATTAACAACTATCTGTCACTTCCAATAGACTCTCTCAAAGTACATAAAAAGCACATATAATGGATGGATGGATGAATAAATAAAGGGCAGTTAGATTAATTAGTTAGCCCTCACCAGACCTGGCCCGACCCTTGCCACCCAGCATTGGGATTATCATATCATCCCATGAATTTGCCGGGCCAAGCCCCATCATCAACCCTACTCTCTCTTTAGGTCGATTTTTAACTCCTGTTCACCCTGGAACAGTGCTCTGTACATGTCTGTGGTGATGCTTAAGGTTAGGTGGTGATAGCTACTAATCGTTAATCGGAGTAAGTTTATAGCAAAGATGTTAGAATTCAGCTTATGGAATCAATACAAAAAATATCAGTAATTGAACAAGCATTATATCTTATTTCCCCCATGTATTATGGGAATCAAATTTATTCATACATATTACCTATGTAATTCAGATCTACAATTGCCATAGTAATCTGTATACAACATTATAGAAAAAGACTAGAGGGATCTCTATACGCCAATCATTTGCAAGCTGGAGCCTTAAAGCTTGCGAAGGCGGCGGCGAATGCTATGGACAAAGGATCAATATATATATGGGCGAGTACGTATCAACAAGAATAGGATTCAATGAGGGGATGTTACCAACTCCCCCAAAGGACTCCCATTGAGGACCATAGTTTCGCTTTGGAGGTACCCACCCTTGGTGTTGAATGATACTCCTCTCTGTTTGTTGTTGTCTCCAGTGCTTTCCTTCCAACCCATGCAACTGTCTTGTTAAGAACATGCACAAAAGAACTTCCCTTGACAGTGGTATCAATGATTGGCATTTCAATGTTCCTGTAATTTCAGACTGAAACACAAAACTTGGTGGTTTTGCTTAAATCGATCAATAGTAGAGTTACACCTACCTATCAGAGAACTCTATCAGAGGCTTCAAAGATCCACAACATCCGAGTTTTCCAAACAGATCATTTAACATAGATGACAACAATGCGATAATCATTGCAACAAAACAAGTAAAACTTGATGACCACTCATGGCACTATCAAAATTGGGTTTGTTCTTATAATACTAAGGATACAGGTTCAACCATTTCATTCCTAATTTTTAAAAGCAAAAAGGGAAGACAAAAGTGTTGTGCATTTTCACAAGTAGTAAACTGATTGAATAACAATGGCTCAATATCTCTAGAGGATATTGCTGAAATTCGCATGATTCAACAATATCAAAGTAGACTTCCAGTACAGCTCTGATTTGAGTTGGCTTGATGAGAGAGAGAGAGAGAGAGAGAGAGAGAGAGAGAGAGAGAGCTGAAAATCTATGCTGCCTTCAGAATACCATGAGATGGAAGAAAACTGAGAAAAAAAAAAGAACAAAAATGCACTGAAACAGATATCTGCATGTCAAAGGCCCAATACTCTTTTCGAGATCATCTGACATTAGTAACAAAGTAAGGATAACTAAAAATATCAAATGAGCTCTATTTTCTTCCTTATTCACCCTCCCATCTCCAGCAGTTAATGGAGAATAAAAAGGCATGTGGGGTCCACGCAGACCACGTATTAGTGCTAGATTTTTTTTCGTATGCATTTCCATTCTATGCTCATGTTGCTCAAGCTACAGCCTTCACATTAAAAGATAAAAAGAAAACGGCAACTACAAATTCAATCTATAAAGCTTGATTTAAACAAGTCTGAACTAGATCTAACCAACCCAAAACTATGATATCCAAGAAGGACTATCCTGTGACAGAACTAATATGCAAGGGTAACTTTTTTGCAGAGAAAACCAAATTATCAATCAGATTTGTCATACTTCTCCTTTCAAACAATGGGCATAGGTGCATAAAAACGGAGACCCTTCCAAATGAACAGCAAGAATACTCTTCCCCATCAGACGATGCCATATAAGTGCACTGATTACAAACTACAACAAAGTCAAGATTCATATTTAGGCATCTTCAAAGAACAAAATGAACAGAGCTTTGAATAGGTCTAATGCTTATTGCCTGAAGTAATCAAGATTTGGTATGAATGTTGTCGTGTTGAAAAGGCTATAGTTTCCACCAATTAGACTTTGTCTACAAAAAGCCTTTATACCATACTTGATTCCATTCCAAATTGATACAAGTACCTACCTTATGTTATATATGTATCACATATTAGAACTTTCGTAAGACAGAGATATCGAAAAAAAAAAAAACCCTCACCAGAAGCTCCTCACAAAGGTGTCTGACATTAAATGGCCACCGATATTGTATGCACCGCCAGATTCCACAATCCAAGCAGCAGCCCATGAGCCCTATCTTTGTATTGTGTCATGGAGATCTCTGAGAGTTACAGCTATGTAATCAAAGTGATGGGGTGCAAAAGTCTTGTTGATAAGGATCATTACCTGTGAAGAATGACCTGGTGACATCCACTAGTAAACTTTTGCATTTAAGAAACCATTTTTTTAGTTTTTTTTTTTTTTAAATCAGTGTCCTATTTTTAATTGACCATATTTTGACAATTGGATTCATATGGCTTATTGTAGGATTAGCTATTTGTTTGAAACCTAATCTAACTAGCTCTTATTAGATTAGACTGGAGTTTCAAAAACTGGAGTTTCAAAACAGGCCCCAGGTGAAGTCGAAAGAAAACCAACTAAAATTGTACTGTTAAAACTATTGCCCGACTGGATTTGCCACAAAGGGCTACAAAGGTACTATTCATCTTTCGGAATTGCAAATTTTACATCTTCTACTGACACAATGAAACCCGTGGCAACATCTCAACCTTTACTAGTTGTGCTTACGGAGTGAAGAATTTAAAGAGGAACTACATTTGGATAAAATCATGGTAACTTTTATTAACACAAACTTCTCAAGAGAAGAACATTTCAAATTCTAGAGTATATATAAATGGAAGACAAAAAAATGTTCATGAAGACAGATGTTAATAAGATGGAGGGAGTACAAGAGAGAACCATGTGGGGGAGAAGTCCAACATTGAGATTTGCACAATTAGGTGCATGGCTTTTTATTCTTACCATATCAAATGAACAATTACATTCATTCTCTTAAGGGTCAAAATCACATCCATATCCCTTAAATCTTTATAAATAAAAAAATCAATATAACACTACAGTACCATTACTTCAATATACAACCAAAACCTATAATATAAGTTGCCAATGAACTGTTATCATCTTCAGCATGTTCGAACAATACAACCTGAGCCTTAGTTGGCCCTTTTGGCATGAGTGCAAGTTGTTCATAAAGTGAACTCAATGAAGCCATATCGAGTTTTGGTTTATATACGGAACCTTTCCCTACACATCCCTCTGTAACTTCCCTAGGAGTGACTAAAACCATGGTCTCCAATACAATAGCTTTCAGCAGGAGAAATTTCACTACATGCATTTGGCTCTCACTCCCGTAAAATCCATTCATCTTTATTGTCTTGAGATGATGAAAAACACCTGACGACTTCATTACCCAATTGTTCCTTGGTTCAGAATTAGGAATCCATTCAATCTGTCAAATTGTAATTGTATTAGATTTCAAGAGGATAATGATTGGTAATTGATCAACACAATTGTAGAAATTACTTAAGATTTCAAGGTAGACCAACCATGAGTTTCTACCAGGCAATGGAAGTTTCCAAAATCTAACAAGCTATACAAAGTCAGCAAGACCACAGGGGTCACTAACTCCATACTGCAGCTCTCAAACTTGGGAGTGTAATAGGGTAAATCTCAGGATATCGAGGTAATTGCTGCAACAAAATAGAAAACAGAGGATATAAGATTATCTATCACCAAGCTTAAAACCAAATTCATCAATATCTTTAAAAGGGCCCATTTATTGGATTGAGTATTACATTTCTAGAAATTCTAAGCAATGCCTTCTTACTAAAAGGGCTACACAACTGAAGGGGTAAATTCTAAAGATCAACTATGCATTTTTGTAGTGTCCCCTTTGCTTGGAAATTATTGCCTAGCCATCACATAAAGGCCTTGTTTGTCTGCTTGGTATTTGATACTTGGAATTCTAAGCAATGTTTCTATCAAAGGGGGCTAAATCCCCTTTGGGGATTTAACACAATTTCTACTCACCTTCAACAAAAAGAACTTATAAACTCACACTACAAAGTAGGCAAAAGGCTTAATAAGAAAAGCAGGGATAAGAACTTGCGTAGATATTGAAATGGCACATGGTGAGCATTTGAAGATGAGCAATTTTTGACACAAGAAATCCCGCATTGTCCCGGCCGTAACATCCAATCTGCTTAAAAATTTTGTATCTTCAAATCAGTAGATTTAGTTCCAGACAACAGCAAATCCGACCGCAAACCATAACACCCCAGCAGATTAAATTCCTCAAGCATCGGGCACTTATGAAGCATCATCTCAAGCGTGCATTGGGTGATATGAACCCTGGCAAGATTCAGAGTCTTGAGAGAGCCGAAACCCATGCAACCAGAAGGAAGGTTTAAATCGCAGTAGTGCAATGTCAAAATGGTGAGGGTATCGGAAGAGAAGAGACAAGGGGGCAGTGTATACATCTTATCTTTCAAACAAATTGGTCTTGTTATCCTTTTTAGAGTGCCGGGAGCAAAGAAATAGAGCCGAAAGATGTTGATGGTATTGCTCCTGTGGAGAGCAGTAAAAATCGGTTTATGGTACGTGACAGTAGTTATCTTAATCTTCTTGTTCTTGTTGTTGTTGTTGTTGTTTATGGAGGGTTTTTTCTGCTGCATTGCAACATCTTCTTCTTCTTTGATGGAATAGGTGGCTGGCATGAGGCATCTTCCTCTTCTCTTCTCCTCCATATCATCGATGTGATGTGATGTGGAATGAATGAAGTAGAGGAGTTGCCACAAGCCGCGGGCGGAGCAGGAGCAAGAAAGTGGATCCGGAACAGATCTTGAAAGGTCACATCGCCCACCACCGAGGACTATAAAGAGGCTCATGGTCATGGGGCTTGGACGAAGATGAAGATTCTCGGGTGGAAGTGGAACCCATTTTGCAACATCTGTAGCCCATTTGCAAGATCTTTATACAGGACACAGGTAAGCTGAGCACACCCAAAATTAGTTTATCCCATATCAAAAACTAATTATTAAAAAAGAATATATGTGTTTTTGAAAAGACACATTCACAAATGAGTCCGACGCTGACGTGGCTTTTCGAGAATTGAGGTTTTTTTTCTTAACCAAAACTCGGCTTTAAAGATAAAAGAATGTTACATTTGTAATATTAGGATTTTATTGAACTTGTTTCGACATATGCATCTTTCTTTATAAATGCGTTTCAACATTAAGTAATCTAATGTTTAGATTCTATTTATGTAAACCCTAAGACCTCTATAAATTCTTTCTAAAATACCAACCTTTACCCTGATCCATGGCTTTTCAGTTTTTTTCTTTTTAATCTTTTTAGGTCACGTTTGGCAACCAAATCTTTAGGATAAAGATTTTTTGTTTTCCTAAAGTTGTGGTAAATCCATATTTGGCAATTGTAAGATTTTGAGGATTTGGACGAATGAAAATCTTCATTTATTAGAATTTTCAGATCCGACCACCTCCCATAAGATTTGAAAATCCTCACTTAAGTGGATTTGCATACCGGACTCTATTTTTCTCAGCTATATGCATCAATACACACCAATATCAATGTGAAATCCTCAACTATATAAATCCCCAACGAGAAATCATTGCTCCAGTGGTAGTGAAGAATCATCAGATCTATGGATTCCTTGCCTATTACCAAACATGCTCGTAGGCAAGTTCGGGGAAAGATAACACGCCTTCTAAAGTTAAGCTTTTTGTTGGACTGCAAAAGTATGGAAGTTCTTATTTGGTACAAATTTTTTTTTCTCGATAAATTGGTGCTAATGTTGTTTGGTGAGACTATAGGTTCTTTTGTGAAAGCTAGTTTTCTTTATTTGGTGCAGCGATTTTTCACGGAATTAAACTTTTTTGCAAAAACGGAAGTCCATGTCCCTCATAGGAATTCAAGAAAAAGGCTGATGTGGCAAAAAAGTGATTGTACATAATTGTGCTATACCAAACGTATCAAAAAGTCCCCTTTTCTACATAAAAGTGTGACACAAACATGCTTGATCTCCCAACAATTTGCTTTCTTTGTTGGCTAAAAGTAATTTGTTAACCACTGTTCTATTACTCACTACTCTGGGCATTGCTTTTAGATTATTTTTTTCCCCTTCTCTTGGGGTCTAGATCAATCCTTTGGATCCTAGTAGAAGGCTGGTTTGGGTGACCATCCGGCAATCCCCGTATGGGGCAAAATTATTTGGAAACTGTCAGCGCTTGCTGTGGCATGAGGGATTTGGAAAGAAAGGAATCGGAGAACTTTTTAACACAACACTTCAGCCATGTTGGTCCTAGTGGGAAGAATCAAGTCGTGGCTATTAACAATTGGAGCGTCAATGAGGAATTCTGGAGCATCAATGGCCATATAGAGTGCTAAAACTTAATATGAAAGAGTCATCAATGGGGAACCCTGGAGCATCAGGTGCTGGGGAATGATTAAGAAATGCTTGAGGCAAGCAATTGTAATTGTTGCTGAAACTCTTGTTACTTTTTGAAAATATTGAAAGTATCACTAGAAACCATTTAATCATAGAAACAGTGAAACACTTTATGCCCCAACATCTGATCTTCAATATACTTCTGAAATGGGTTGAGATTTACACCAATCTGTTAAAGAACCAGCCCTGTTTTTTTCTGAAATCCTCTATAATAGGTCAACAACTTGACCATATAAAGATGAAAGCTGAAGACACCGATGATGAGAAAGAAATGCTAATTTTCAGAAGTCTAACTATCCCGACTATGCCATATGTAGATTTCATGACCACTCTTCTTGGTTATACCCAGCTTTCCACAAATGCTTCTCAGATGCAACATGGATAAATCATATAGTTTACACTGAATTTGCAGTATTGAACATGAGAGAACTGCCACATTGCCGGTCCCTCAGCTGTAGCTCAGATGGTTAGGGACGTGGGTGTGTGAGTAGAGTGTGAGTTAGAATCTCCAATGTAGAGAAATGATAGAACTGCCACATGGCCTATTATTGAATTGTCTTGACATAATAAGCTTTGCTCTGCAGTGATGTAGTCATGAGTTTTGTCTTGCATGTATCTTTTATGTTCTAATCAGAGATGAAATCCTATATACCGCGGTAAGTAGAACTATCTTGGCCTGAATCTTTACCCCAGCCTGTTGTTTCAGCAAATGTAAACTGTAATCAATAGGAGAAACGGTCCAAATATAGGATGCACAATGAACTAGTTAAAACAAAAAAAAAAAAAAAAAAAAAAAAAAAAAAAAAAAAACGGAAGAAGGAAGAAGAAGAAGGAAGGTGGGGGGGGAATTAGGAATGAGTGGGTTACCTTCTTTCATTTCATTGCTTGATATCAGTTAGGGCTCATTTGCCTATTTCCTAGGAATTCATCAGAATGGGCCTTTATTGAGGGGCTTTAGAGTCGAGATTTTAGGGTTAAGGCGGAGATCCACAAGGCACCATCAATGTCAGGGAGAATGGTGGGTAACCATTACCTATAGAAGAGAGTGGGCAATCATTTCCGATCAAAAGGTGTGGATTTTGATGGCCCCTAGTAGATCTCCAGTTTGGTCCTTCACTTTCTAAGTCTTACCCCTTGGAGTTTAAAGACTTAACATTGACAACCAAACCGGAATCAATTCAACTCCTTTGATTGGTACCATCCATGTTAAAATTAATCAGATTTACCACGAGAGAAATAACAACATATGAAATAAAGGAACCCAAGATAGATCATAACAAATAATTAACGAGAAATGAATTAGCCCAAGAGAATTAGCTTACATGTCCTAGTGACCTTATGCCAATTTCTGTTTTCTCCTGCTTTTGAAAGTTCGAGATTGATAAAAAGCTTCAAGTTTTTCGATCACCATACCTAATCCCTGTTCATTATGAGATGACACTTTAGATCCAAAGAGCCAAATACTTCTGCTATCACTTTGGATAATAATGAACAATCCATGTACATTTTGATTCTCATTGGAGTCACAGAAAACATGATCAATTCTCCCAAATACTCAAAAGATGGAATCAATCATTAATCTCTTCTTCCGAGTCTCTATAATACGCTAAAGTGCTATTCCAAGTCATATTGCATCATCAGTCGTTCAACTGTATTCCGGGTCAAAACATGTCTTGCATGCAACTCTCTTAGAACCTCCCTTGCCAAATCTATCTGTTCCTCATGTGCAATCCCTTCAACTAAAATGGTGTATGTTGTTTCATTAGGTACATACCCTTTCTCAAGCATCGTTTCAAAAACATCCAATGAAAGATCAGTTCGCTGAGCTTTGCACAATCCAAGTATAAGGGCATTGTAGTTATCAATATCAGGTTTGTGGTCGTTCTCTTCCATAACCTTAAAAATCTCCAAAGCTCCATCCAACATTCCCTCCATGCACAACCCTCTAATTAAAGATGAATTGGTGTATGAATCTGGTGTGAATCCGTTCCTCGTCATCTCATTCAAAAGCTGGAATGCGGCCAAGGTGTTCCCCTTCCTACACAGGCCTGAGAGAACATTCTTGTAGAACTCATGTATCGATGAGTATTGCTTATTGCCTAAGCTTTGCAGTATGAAGAAGGCTTCTTCCACCTTTTCTTCCCCACAAAGCACAGCAATTGCATTGTAAGTCCCCTCATTTATAGGACAATGCCTGCAAATCATTTGATCAAGACATCTCAAGACAAGATCCACCTTGCCTTCCTTGCAAAACCTAGCAATTATTGGGTTATAGCTCGCCGCATTGGGCTTAAATCGGTTCCTCGCCATCTCCTCCAATATGTCAAGTGCATGGCCAGTCCGACCGTGAAGTGCGAGTGAAGTGATCAAGATATTATAAGTAATTTGTGTTGGTGCACAATCCCTACAAGCCATCTCGGCCAAGAGCTCCTCTGTTTCGTCCCACCGCCCTTCGTGGCAGAGACTCCTCAACAAGATGTTATAACTGACTACATTTGGGATAAAGCCCTTAATAGGAAAGCTCCTAAAGAATTCAACTGCCTCGTCTAGCCTCCCTTCCCTGCACAAACCAGTTAGCAGAACATTGTAACTAACAAGATTTGGCCTCCCACCTTTCAGCAGAATCTCATCCAAGAGCCTCATTGCCTCATCAACCCCTCTCTCCTTATATGCTGCTTCTAGTAAAAATGTATAGGTGAACACATTTGGTGCCATCCCTTTTTGCATAAACTGATCCAATAGCTGCAAGCTCTGCTGAATGTTGCCTTGCATACATAGGCCCCTAACAAGAGAATTGTACATGAACGTGGTAGGCCGGCGACCATGTTCATCGATTTTGTCTACCAGTTGCATAGCATACCCAACATTCCCTTTCTTGCATAGCTGGTTTATTACATAGGCACAAGAAGAGGTATCTGGGATGTTTCCAGAGCCAACCAACATCTCCATTACCCTACTGACTTTTCGCATCTTGTTGAATTTGCAGAGATCATATAAGAGCTGAGTGCATTGGTACATGTGTGGTTTGTGGCCTTTCTCAATCATGTATTCAAAGTAGAGAAATGCATCATAGAGTCTGAGTTCTTTGGTTCTATGGTCATTGTTGCCACTCTTCCAGTAGGGCATTGTGAAGACACCGTCTTTGGGGGGTATTTTGATTTGGGTACTTGCTAAAACCTTGGAAAATGATTTAGGGAGAGAGAGAGTGTGGAGATTTGTAATGTGGGAGAAGAAGGGTGTCCGTCTTGGTGGGGTATCTAAGTTTTTGGGCTTGGGATAGGAGATAGGGAGTGCAGGAGTGCTGCCATGACTTCTTATGCTGTTTCTACTTCTTTCTACTAATGGGGTTGTGAATTTGTATGTGGGTTTTGGTTCTTTTGCAAGAAATGATGGAAAGATTCATGATTTTGAACAGGAAGAGCAAAAGATGGAATGATGGGTATTTAATTTTGGGGATTCTGGAATATGAATTTTGGGTGTTTTAACTATGAGAAAATATAGTTCAGGAATTCAAGAACAAAGAAAAAAAATTCAGGGTTTGTAAGTTGTAGAGAGAGAGAGATCAGAGAGGCCTTACACTTTTGTGTTTTATATAGTCTCCACATCAGCCTCATATCCACAGCTCCTTATCAGCTCCAGACTACTTAACAAAAGCTGAACATCAAGTGTAAGAAAAGGTTCCAAGTGCTGTACTGCTAGAGTAAAAACGTTCCAGCCATATAAAAGAAGAAAGAAATATCCATTCCAATTGCACAATCTTAGTGCCATAATAGGTGGGGTTGGAACTTGGAAGGTAAACGGTTCTGATCTTAGTTCACATTGAGCATATGTGCAACTAGAGATATTGATGATTAGGATCAAGCTTTCTCACCACCCAAATTATCCATAACGGCATTGCCACTATGCAATTAGTAGCTTCCCATTGCGACCCACCTGGGATACCTATGATCAAATTTTACCCATCACATCCACTACTCCATTAATAATAATACAATCTGACTTTTGATACTCACTTCTAACTTTTACTCATAGTTGGATAGGGGATAGACCGTCAAAACAGGAAATAAACAAACTACACAATTGATAAGAGCGTGGATCAGCATTCAGCAACGGGCTTACAAGTGGGCCACACAAGTTTGGCTAGTAGTAGAGGTGTTTTGTAGCACTTTTGGGCTTATTTGATAATAGATGAAGAACTTTCAAGGAATTCACAGATTTAAGAATTCCTCTATGCAGATTTGAAGATTTTTTTTTTGACGGAGAAAAATTATTACCAAGTGTGTAAATCTGTAAAAGCGAGGATTTTCACCTGTCCAAATTCTTGAGAATTTATGATTGTCAAATATGGATTTGATAAATACTAAAATAAAACTAGGGAAGAATGGTCGACAGATGTCAAAATTAAGATTTTAGTGTTTCAAATTCCGGGAAAAACCGACCTTAGCTCAGTTGGTAGAGCGGTGGGGTGGTTTGAGATTAACCCAAAGTAACGAATCCGTCGGTCGCTGGTTCGAATCTAGCAGGTCGGATTTCTTTAAATTTTATTCCTATTTTGACCCTCGTGGTAACTAACACTAACACCTCTCAGTCACACTTCCTTATCCGTTATCCGTTACAGACAAGAGAGAGAGAGAGAGAGAGATGGCCTTTGCAGGCTCCTTTCTTTCCCAATCCACGAAATTCCAACTGAATATTCTCTGCAACCCTCGCCGGAAAATCCCTCTGGCAAGAAGCTGTCGCCGGAAAATGATGCTGACTGCAATGGCGAGCAGGATGGATCTCCCTCGCCTCGCGGAAGCGGCCAAGCTCACAGTAAGCATTCCATCTCAATCTCAGCTTTTAAGTTTTCTTGATTGACAGTTGCTGTGGAGGAGACCATTGGATTTTCTTTTTTATTTATTTTAGAATTGAACTTGATTCCTTTTTTTTTTTTTTCTTTCAACCCAACATTTGAATTCTGTTTCAACATGATATAGTTCGTGATTTAATTAGTCCACAAGTTATTTGATTCATAATTTGTAACTTGGGGAAGTTATATAGGTGGACAGTTACATCAAAAGTGGCATGGTGCTCGGTTTAGGATCTGGTCGTGCTTCTGGGATGGTTATACAGTATTTGGGTCAACAACTGCAAGAAGGAGCTTTAAAAGATATAGTAGGGTTCCCAACGTGAGTTTACTAATTCCAATCTCACTCCATTGGTTGCCAATGCTAAGCTTTTTATTTTGTTTTTGTTTTTTTTTTTTCCCCTTCCTACACAATCATACAGACATTGTGTTTTTATTCCTTACACTGAATTCTTTTTAACTCACTGGTTTGAGTACATAGCTAATTTGGACAGCTCTGTCTGCTGTCACTTGATGTGGTTGGTTCAATTCTTGCCTTCTAAATTAATGAGTTCTATTCAATTGGTTCAATTCTTGCATACTAAATTAACAAGTTCTGTTCGTTTCAATGTTCCAATTCCTTCTCTTCATTGCCTTTATGTGATTTTTGAAACACCAGCAGAATAGTTTTTTTTTTTTTTTTTTTTTTTTTTTTTAATAATGTGTTTGGATGTACCCAAAATCAAGATTCATGCAGATACTACCACACTTGATTGAATTGGCTCCACATTTGAGATGGTGAGGGAAAATGGAAGCAGAAACAGCGGTAGGGGATCGTTTGGTTTCTGCTCTTTCCACCCGAAACTTGTAGCACATACATTGTTTTCCTTTCATACCTTAAACTCACATACCTTTAGATTGAAAAGGAACCCCTTTCCCTCCAATTCTTGAGATACTCAAGCACATCATAGCACATCTATTGGTCATTTGGTTGTCTTTGTTGTGATTGTGTAAGTTGTGGGTCACAGAGAAGACTTTTTGAAATGCCAACAATGCATAATTCACTAGCATTTTATTAAGACATTCCTTTATTTTCAGTTAAGTTTGCATCCATTTGCAGATTTTAGAGTTCAAAACTCGTTAATAGGGCTTTAATCATGGTTCTCTATTTATTGATCAATTTGTAGTTATACATATGGTAGCTGGATAGGTAAACATATCTAGGATATTGCCTGGCTATAGTTTGCACATGGACTCATGGTTTGCACAAGAAGCTGTTGTATAACAGTTTCACCTCCTACTTACCGGTTTCAGTGGTGGCTGCTACCATTCTGTCAATATAATGATAAGCACTAGGCAATGTAAAATACAAAAGAAGTATACAACATATACCAGTATATTATTATTATTATTACTATTATTATTAGTCTTTATGTACATCTAGGGGACTAGAACACCCTAAAAAGCCCTTAAAAGAAAGAAGATTTTCAAATCTTTAATTTTCTAAGAATATTTTTCCCTCAAAAATAGAAGGGGGAACAAAATGAAACAGTACTATTATTTGGCTGTTCTATGGACGGCTGTCAACAAGCCGGGCCAGCTCGAATCAGCTCCATTGGGCATGGGCTTGAGCTCAGCTTGTGAACTAATTGAGTCAAGCTCACACCAGGGCCTGTTCAGCTCAACTGAGCTCGATTGAGGTCTTGCCTCGTGCTCAAGCTCAGCTCAATTGACATTATAAATGAGCCTCAGCTTGCTAGTATGCACAAAATGTATGGATGTGGAAAACAAGCTGATACTATACCCAAGCTTGAGCTCTGCTTGATTAATAATCGAGCTCAAGCTCGTGCTTGATGAAGTGAAAACAAGCTAATCCCAAACTTGGCTCTCAAGCTTGACTCAAATTCAGATCTTTGGTTGTGGATTAGGCAGTTGAGCTTGAGCTTGACCTCGAGCTTGGCCAAGCTTGGCTCAGCTCTGCTTGTTTACACCCCTAGTTCAGTTGGGATGTTGCATAATGGTTTCAACCTTAGCTATTACAGGGTATGAAACTGCGCCTTAGAACTATGAGTAGGATACAGTTGTGTTACACTGTCCTCAAGTATTTTGGCTTTCATTGCCTGCATTAGTTTCTTTCATTTTTGTTTACCTCCTTAACTAATATCATTTATTTTGTGCTCCCTTTTAGTTCAAGTGTGGTTTCTTTTGTTGTTGATATTTGTTATCTTTCTCTTATTAATGGATATGTTTTAACTTTCATTGACTCACTCCAGGTCTGTTTCTAGTGCAAGTGAAGCAGCAAAAGCAGGCATTCCACTAGATCAATATGCAGATAGTTCTCAAGTGTGCACAAATTCTTATTGTCCAATATATTGGTTCCGTTTGTATTTGGGTTTGTGAGTATTACATGTATTAGATGCACCCTTGAGGACCATACTGATTTTGACGTGGCATTTTTAACTCAATACCTTACGTGATTTCATGTGTATTGGAAGTAAAACTTTTCACTCAATATTTTGCAGATTGATTTTTCTTTTGATGATGCTGATATAATCGAAGAAGGGACACTTAATGCTATCATTGGTCGTCAGACATTGCAGGATGGAGAGTCCATACTTCAAGAAAAGGTGAAACCTCTCTCTCACTGTTATTTTCTTAGGTTTTTGCTTGGGGTCGTGAGGCCTATCTTTGGCTTGAGGAATAGGTGCATTATACACTAAAAATAAATGTCAGTTACAACTTACAAGAACAAAATAGGACATACATGAATTCGCAGAAACATCTTTGAGACCAAGCTAAGGTTCTGCTCTGATGATGATTCTTGGTTGTCTTCACAGCACATGGATGCTCATGTGTGTTTAGGTCTTTCATCAGGTGGCTTCCACCTTGGACATACCCTGGCCTAAAAACAAAGGGGGTTCACACATCAGATGGGACACTTCTGCAATGAGAAAAGTGAAAAGGTTTAAAAAAGATGCTCAACTGGATAAACTTATATTTGCGCCACACTTTCTCAAGCAGACCTGACCGAGTTATGGGCCAGATATCTCCTTGGTGCAGCCTGCCTATGGAATGGGTCGGACCACACATTTAACAGTCGAACTTGTTTGCAATTAAAAATTGTCCTTCCATAAGCATCCTTCAACGAAATTTCCATTAGGATTTTATTCATCAAATTGATTTTTATTCTTCATTATTATTATTATTACTATTGTTGGGATTTGGGATAGTGTGATTCTTTAATTTCACTTCTTTATGATGAAAACTTGACAACTTTTTTTTTTTTTTTTTGGCTCCACAGTCCATAGTAAAAGCAGCCTGCAACCGTGCATTCATCGTGAGTGAAGAACAGTATACCAGAGATCTCCATGGTTCAATACCAGTCTTGGTTAACAGTGTAAGTTGTTATATCCCATTAGTTCTTGCTGTCCCTCATTTTCTATCTTTAAGAGTGTGATGTTCGGTGTTCTGTTGACAGGTTAATTGGATGGAAACTGCAGAAGAAATAGATGACTTGTTTTTAGGAGATGCAGAGGTCTTATCCATTTTTTTTTTGTATTTTTTTTTTTTTTTTCCTCTCAGAGGTATCTATCTTTCAGACATAATTTGCATGCCTACCTGATGCTACCACACTTAAACCCTTTTAGTACACCTATAGGAAGGCAGGAAAAAAATAAGGCCTGTTTCAAAGTAGGACCCCACAGTGATTTACTTCAATAGGAGGGTTTTTACTCCTTTTTTCCTTTTCCTTGTAGAAAGGTAATTTTATAAAATTCATCTGGGTATCGCCTCACTTCTCTACAACTCCCTCACCTTAATAAGATTTTAGAACTTCCCTCCATCCCCCACCCGCGCAAACTAGGAAATCATAAAAAAATAAAAAATAAAACCTTTGACTAGCAGTCTTCAAGTCTTGCCCTTATTTCAAACACAATCTCTGGAAACAGGGACACAACTAGAACATTGGGTGCAGGTTACTTGATCCATTTTAAACAAAACTGGGTAAGCTACAGGTTGACTTTTATCCTCTAAAGAACCCATGTCATCCCGACCCGTTTCGACCCGACCCAACCTTTTTGTCATTGTTTCATTGTTTCAACAAAGAAGTAGAGGTAATTTATCCACTGACGTTCAAGATGCTAAGGCCTTTTTTCTTTCTTTCCAATTACTTTCAAGGTTTGGAGGAGACCAACTATCGGACATGCTGGACCAACTGGAGGTGATTTCCCTCTTGTCACAAGTGAAGGACACAATGTACTTGATGTCATATTCACATCTCCCATTCTGGATCTAGGTACACTAATATTGTAATAAAAGTTTTTCATTCCATAGTGTTAAATAAGATGGGAAATGTTATATGTACATCTGTAACATTTTTCATTAAAATCTCAATGCTCCCTTTCAACATTTTTCTCATTTCACTCTCCAGTCATTTGAAACTATTAACATGATGTAGTTAGTGCATAAAAATAACCTTTTTGGGTTATTTGAGGAACAACCGGGCCAATCATAGCTTAAGATGGGTCCAGCCTGAAGGCCCATTTTGACAATTACATAAAGCCTGTTGAGCATCAAATTTATCAGATTGGATACCTACAAAAGTCAAATGAGTATCAAATTTAGGGTGGTGTCAATTAATGAGGGGAGAGGTGGTACTTTTATATGAAGGGCTTGCATTGGTACTTTATATAGGTTGACCCCACTGGCTTACTTCTAAACTAGGAATGGTTTGCCAAATATGTGTGCACACTCACACGTGAGCGTGTAGCTTTATTCAGGCGAGGACACAAGTATGATGTGATCTAGCTTGTGGGACCCACCTAAGGCCTCGCCGGTCGAGAGAGAGGGAGGAGGAGGATGCAAAGATCTCAATGGGACCTAGGGTCTTTCAGAATACCAATCCCTTCATACCATAGTGACACCCTAATCTAGCTCGCAAGTTTAAAGGTTTTAAAGGACATCAATTTTTTGGATTTAAATCTGGTAACAGTTGGATGTGCGTCAAATTTAGGTTTGTGTCAAACTCACAGGAAGCAATGTACATGAGGAGGGTAAGTTGATGATAGATGGGTGAATGTAAGCTAGACTGCGCACTTCATACGTGCAAACATTCAAAAAAATTATGTATGTATCTATGTATGAAATATGTATGTAGATATGTATAAATTCAGGTGCAGCTGTTTTATCTCACATGCTATTTTGTTTCTCGGCTTTCCATCTCTTATGTCTATGTTTCATCGAATTACAGCACAAGTAGCAGAAAGCTTGGACAGAATTGAAGGCGTTGTGGACCATGGAGTGATATTTGGCATTCCGTATGTTCTTAAATCTCTTATTAAACTTTTTTTAATGCCTTTCACCGCATCATGCCTTTTCTTTCACTGCTATTCCCTATAAATCTGCTTGTTGGTCTCCTTTGCAAGAGTCATTACTAGATTTGATGATGGTCTTACTTTTCCTTCTATTCACTTCATAGTTCATATGCTTTTTTGGTCTCGCTCATCAGCTGCCCTTTAGAGATCACAACCCAATCTGTCATTGAGTCTAGGCTCTGCTATAGCTCCTCTGTTTGTTGTGAGCCATCTTTTCTTTGTTCCTATCCTAGGCCGGGTTGTGGGCGGGTTTGGTTTTGTTTTTTGCCTGGCTGTTGGGTAATTGCTTGTTTTGGCTGGCCCGGCCTGTGGGCTCTCTTTGTTCTGCCTTTTTTAGTCTAGGCAGTGGCTTAGCTCCCCTTTTGGTTGTTTCTCAAACTTTCTGCGGAGTTTCAAGTGTCATGGAGCTTCTCCCAATTCTTTTTGTAGACTGTATCTATTCTTTCCTTTGGAATATATTCTCATCTTTCCTGTGTCAAACTAAAATGAGAAGCTATGATGCCCACGCATGGCATGGACATGATGGAGACACACTATGCATTTTGGAAGGTCATAGTTTTTACACATGAAAAACAAGTATTGGACACTATATGATACAGAAGCTTTGCTTATTTTGAAGTCCATGATTCAGATTCCTCATCTCTCTCCCTGATATATCTGGATCATATACTTGATATACCTTTTCAAATTGGAATCTTGACTCATTTTACCTGCAATTTTTTTTAGGTGCATGGCAGTACTTGTTTCAAAGGACGGATTACGAATTGTTGATAATTTGTTGAAGGATGCAGTTATGTGATTGTAGTCTTTGCATCCAACCATGTACACTGTTTTCTCTACAACTTCATTTTCCAGAACAGGGTAAGAAATCCAAAATATTATCTTACTAACAGCGCATTTTCACTCACTGGGAGCAGACATGTCTTATTTGATTCCTCCCGTCTTCGCAGGTACTTGGCCCTTATTCCTTCTGAGATATTTATCAAGCTGAAGCGAATTTATGAGAACAGTTCAAGTCATACATATTTGCTTCTTTGTGTATTATTTAATTTCCATCAATGTCATGTTCTGTCATATGGCTGCTTATGATATTGAGTCCAAAGTGCAATTTGGAAGCAGGCAAAAGATTGCTGTCCGGCCATTTAACCAGATTAAAGCCTTAAAAGAAAAATATCTATTCCACATTTTCACTCACAAATTGACTGGCAACAACAAATGGTTCTCAAGAACAATTGAGTGATGGACATCTTGTATTGGAAACACAGCCAGAGGCCCAGAGGACCATCATATATATGCAGGCTTGCAGTGGAAAGCAAAATTGCAAATGTTGCAGACCATCACAGCATAAATAAAAACTGTGGGAAGGCAGGTGTGAGATGCAGATGACACCTTTTAACAAGCAGTTCCAAAGGCCATCCCTGGCATTTTCTTAGTGGTTCCTAGAAAAGCGTTTTTGGTCAGGGTGCGGTGTCAAGGGTTGGAGATCTACAGCAACCTCGTTCACCTCTTGATCAAAAGCCATTCTTTAATGGTTGAAATTTCCACCCTATTCCGGGTTATGCGAAATGCTTGATCAGTCTGCTCCTTTGGATCTTTTAATTACACCCCCAATATTGGAGGGCTTTTTTCTTCATTCTTTTTTCTGGTGTGACTAGGGATACTGGTTGAGGAGTCGTAACTTTTTAACATTAGTTACCCAAGGTTCGATCCCTGAGCATATGTTTAGAACAAAGGTGCCAACGCCACTCAACCATGAGTATTTTGACAAGGATGTAGGTTTGCTCTAGTACTTAAATTAGACTCCCTTGAAGATTAATGATGAATGGATTAGAGAGCCAGTTGGTCTAATTTAATAAAGCAATCCAATCTCACTTCTATTTAAAATTCTTAAACATTTAATCCTAACCTCTATGAACGAGAAAATTTCCTTACTACATCCCCGACCAGTTCCCCACTTGGAAAGATATGATTTAGGGGTTGTTTTTCTTTTACACGTGGGATATACATATGTAAAATTTACACTTGTGAAATACAATACCATATTTGTTTAGAGTACCATTTTTACATGGGCAAAAGTTACGGTTTGGATTGCATATGCAAAACCTTCATGTATCTCAAAATCCATGAATTTTAATGACAAGCCAACAAAAAAGTTGGAACAGTATGAATTAAAAAATTGGAACCCAAAAATAAACAACGGTGAAAGTATTTGATAATGCAACCTTAATACTGGTGCCTTCTTAACCAATAATGTAAGGTGAATTCTCATATGAAAATGACCTTATTTATACATCATATCATGCCTCATTTACTCCTGTGATGCATTTGAGTAACACAATAATGAGTGCAAACAAGACCATGCCCTTCTTAAGCAATAATGATAGTAAGGTGAATTTTCATATGAAAATGACCTTATTTATACATAATATCATGCCTCATTTACTCCTGTGATACATTTGAGTAATACAATAATGAGTGCAAACAAGACCATGCATAAATATTACACATGCGCAGCAATTATATATGTCAGTGCAAACAAAAGACCCCTTATTAGTGCATTGCAAAGATGCTATACATTTGAAACAAAGAGCCAAAGGTCAAGTGGCCAATTCTAATTATTTTCTGAGCCTGATTGTCAATCTGTAAAAAGTGTGTTCATCATAGGTTCATGTGTATGCATGGAATCTTACCTTCAGTCCATACTTTGTTTGACCATGGATTTACCTGAAATCCTCTTGCCTTCCAATAGACGCTCTTAAAAGTACATATAAAGCACAACTAATTGATAAATAAAGGGCAGTTAGGTACAAAGCATGCTAAACAATTAATGCCTCCACTTATTCTTAATGATCTTAGTAACTTCTTCCAGGAAAGGCACAGAGTTTCTAATACAAGGATGACCAGCTTAACATCGTCATCCAGATACCACCTGCCATCTAATTTTGATAAGAAACAACAGCGGGTCTCTGAGAATCAACTGACCTCAGCACTTCTTCTCCCATAGCTTTGCATCCTACCAACATCTGAGGAAGAAAACATCAGTAAGTATAAAAACCCAAAGAAGGTAAGCATGATATGACCTCACCAGATTTTGGGAATTGTGGGTGTTCAACTCCAAACATTTTCTCATTCCCTAACTATTCAAAACCTTTTCACTTGAAAATTTTCAGGAATCTCAATTCCTAGACAAGCTATATATATAATACACACGTGCATAACCACAAAAGTTTGTTTCGTGAAGGATGCACAGATGACTGTAATCCATTGTAATATCAAAAGGCTAAAATGCAAGTGTAGCATGCATTACTAAAAGCACAACTAGATGAACATGATATGAAATTAAAATATACAATTTTATCCCATAAAATTGAAGAAAAATATTTATCAAGATCTATTAATTGAGAGAGAGAAAGAGAGAGTAAAAACTAAGGTTTTGTAAAAAGTTTGTACGTCCAAGACAAGTATCTAATATGACTTCTTTTTCTCAAACCAAATGGACGATAATTAATCCATCATCATGCCACCAGCTTTACCAAAAATGATATATAACCAATTAAACTATACTTATTTACCTACTTAAAATACAACTGAAACTGGATACCTTTCCAGTGGAATGTATATCGCCTGTTCGAAACCCCTTATTCAGTGTCTCAAGCACTGCATCCTCAATTCTCTTTGCAGTATGTTCCTCCCCCAGCCCATATCTCAAAAGCATTGCAGCACTAAGAATTGTTGCTAATGGATTTGCCTTGTCCTAAGAGAAAAAGAAAAGGTAATAACAAGATCATTGTCATCAAAACAATAATAACATCAAAAGATTCTTTTTTAATTATTCTTATCAACAAAGAGAAGTTGAGAAGTGAACCTGTCCAGCAATATCAGGAGCAGAACCATGAATGGGTTCAAAAAGGCCAGGTCCCTACAGATGCACAGAATCAGAATCAACAATAACCTCTTGTTAGAAGTTGAAAGGACAAGGCATGGAAAGATCCTTCCAAAATCCAAAGGACCAGTAAAGGGGTTCTATAACAAGTAAATACCGATTCACCAAGGCTAGCAGATGGAAGCATTCCAATGCTTCCAGTAAGCATAGAAGCTTCATCAGACAAAATATCTCCAAAAATGTTGTTTGTAACAATTGTATCAAACTGCCACATACAAACAGAAGAAAGCTAAATGAAGAAACCACCTTATATCAAAGCTCAAAAATAAAATCAGGAAGAGGAGAATGATCATCAAAGCCATAAGCTTGCAAGTCATTTCCAGCCATGCCGTATCAAATTTATTTTTTAAATGGCCAGTAGTATAGACCTTTCCTATTTGGGCCAAGCAATCCACACTGGTGATCATTGATCAGCACAACTGAAGAGTGAAGAGGTAGGCCCACCATAAATAGGTCATGACTGGTCATCGTTTCTTCAAAAATTATCTAGCAGACCAAGAAATCAACATAATGTTAACCACTAGATGTTTTGTGGTTTTTAATGCTTGTTAATTGAATGGTTAGGACCTCTTTCTCTTTCCTAAGAAGCAACACAAAATTTATTATTAACTGAACTGTAGAAATGGTTGATCACTGAGGCCATAAAAAAGAAAAATACAGAAATCTTTAACTGTGCCAACGGGTAAATTACTTCTCCTTGAGCCTGACTTAGCTAAACCGAAAGAATGACTTTGCTTCTTTTTTGCTTCCTTGTATACATGAGATACTAACAAAGACAGACATGTGAGCACAATCCTAATGTCATTTGGAATATGATGAAATCTGCTGAGGTGTTTCCAATGGTTTATCCATGATGTGGTCTATGGTCTACCTCTCTGATTATCCCTATGTGCACCAAGAAATAGAATGCAAGGCTTCAGTTAACTCAAGGTGCATGTTTTTTTATTATTTCTTTCATGCTGACTGATTCAAAGAGACATCCAAGCCAGAAGAAAACTGTTTTTCTCATCTGGCAGACGGATGTCCAGCAGAGACATGTATCAATATGGTGGGTCTGCTGGCCCCATCAAATGCATAGGTGATTGGGGATTAGGGGTCTACCAAATATAGTATCGTTGGACATATCTAGTCATCTGACCCAAGGCAGTCATATGGGCAGCCAGGTTTCATTTTGCCCATCGCTTTCATCACCTTTGATTAAATGGTTAGAATTGTCCAATGGAGCTGACAGATGGTACGCCGTACATCCCTAATCCACGGCTGAACTATGCACATGGTAGGGCCAATGGACCCCATCAAGATTCCATGTGTCTCAGCTGGCTATCCTACTGCTAGATGAAAAGGCAGTAATTCGTCCTATTTGGACTTTTGATAGTTCAAATAAAATGGTATAAAGCTGCGGTGAAAGGTGATACCTGCTTTGGATTACGAATAAGTTGCATTGCTGCATTGTCAACATACATGTGTGAAAGCTCGACGTCTGGATATTCTGATGCTATTTTTGTTACTCTTTTCCTCCAGAGGATGGATGCCTGGCCAATTTGGAGAAGGGGCTGATGCTTAAAGCACTAATACATATGTGATAAAAAAAAAAAAAGGTTTTGTTCTAGCACCGCAAAAAAAGAAAGAGAGACTTGTCAGTAACATGAAGGTACCTCTAGTACATTTGCTTTGTCAACTGAGCATAGTTTTCCACGTCGTTTTCGAGCGGTCTCAAAAGCAATGCGAGCAATGCGATCAACCTGAATTTCATTAATCACATGAATCAATCATAAAGAGGAAAAAAAAAACTGTACAAACAGCTAAAGAAAGCTCTCATAAGAAAACAAAGCAGATAGCAAGCATGTATCTATGCAAGTTCCGGAAATCCTTTGCTCATGCAAGTCTTAAACATTAACGAGATGTTTTCAAAGATTTTCATAGGGTAAAGCAAAGTCTATGAGTTAAGCCCAGACGATAGAGAGCTACTATAGAAAATATGCAACTTAGGACTAAAATGAGTGGATGAAAGTGAATCAGGCCAATTTGGTTAGTGTTATATCCATACACTGAAGTTCAGGCATAGCAAGCCAGTCTAAAACCCATTTTTAAGATGTCCCCAAAAGCACCAAGATTCAAAGATCCTGGCCTTTTCTGTACTGTGTTTGAATTGAATTCCTGACCATCTATTACTAGACTGCAGATAGAAGAATTGGAATCTTCTGATCCAGTATATTCATGGGATATCATTCACAATGAGAATCTGAATCATGAAACTATTGACCACAATGAGAATTTACAGAATAGTGAGGACCAGCAAACTGTATATGCTGTGTTACCGGCGTGACCCAAAGATTCCTTGTCTTCAAAAAGATTGTTTCGGAGTGTCAAATCAGAGAAATTGCCACTAGCCTATTACCTCGGTTGTAGAATAAAGCTCAGTGTTGAAACCAATGTCCTCACCCTTCTCATTAGTTCCAAAGCCCCTTGGCTTTCCAAAATAAATTCCTGGCAAATGAGAAAGTGAGAATGATTTGGAGTTCATCTTGTACAAGCCTTAATCATTAAAAAGAAGAACAGGATACTTAGCAACATTATGGTTGAGATTTAAGGAAACTACACCTCCTGTAAGCTCTCTTACAACCATGAGGTCAACACCTTCTGCAACCTCCTTCTTCAGAGTGGATGCATCAATTAACTGAGAAAGGTAAAGAGGAAAGATGCATTTGATGAATAAACAGAGAAAAGAAATATTGAAATACTTAAATCATAAATTCCATGGGTTGATAAATTAAAAAGCCTTCATATTCCATGGACTTCAACAATGTTGGCGACAAAGAATCAAATGTCTTAATGAGGTACACATATGATGCTCCATTAAAAAGCGTCTTTATTCTTTTGTTTGACCAAGCTACTCAACAGGTGTTGGGCGACTTGGGCCACCTTTTAGTGACAATAGTGTGCTGAGGATGGGTCATGCTGTGAAAAAATCATGTAACAGTCTTTATGTCCACAAAGGTCTCAACTAAGAATCCACATTGACCAAGGAACAATTCCATGCCGGTCAAAAAAAAAATGAAATGAATAATTCCATAAAGTAAATGTTTTGAACAGGCATATTGATGCAAATCTGAAAATTACCCATGACTTACTTACATATACATAAATAATTAATCTTATACTAATTTTACATCACCCCAATATAGTTGGGACAAGGCTTTGATGATGATGATGATGATGATACTAATTTTACATCAATCTATTCAAATTTGATAATACCAGGCAAACGAGAATTAGAAAGTGCCAAACAGTACTTGAGGCAATACAGTAGCTGGCCTCAAATTTGCAAAGACTTCAAGACCCGCACGAAGCAAAAGCAAGCCAGTTTCTGGCTTCAAATGCTTCTCATTCTTATCCCATTTGTACCTAGAAATTTTCAAGTTTGCACGTAAGAAAAGATAGCAACACCAAAAAATGCATAGTCTTAAATAAATAGAATCACAACAGGATATTTGCATAAGCCTGTATTTATATCATACGATCTGGATAATCAATCTTATTGAGCTATATCCTATCATTCAGTATATGAATAGAGAAATGACAAATGCCTCATCCAGATATCCACCACTAAAGGCTGCACCAATCAAATGATCTGCACCATCCAACTAGTGAACTGGTACATGGGTGGTATTGTCCATAATCAATGCTGACTACTAAAAAGAAGGTCATTGATTGTGAAAATTGCAGACAACAAATAACAGTTCAATGCAGATATCAGATGGGAGCAACATCTAGACTATGACTCATCCAATAGGTCCAATAGGAGCCTGGAGCCCCCTCTTCCAGATGGTTGCAATGGTCTGTACACTGATCAATTTTTACATAAGCATTTACTTGCAAAGGCATAATGCCACTACAAGATTCTCATGAAATAAAACAACAACAACAACATATCAAAAATCGAAATGAATCATCACCCTCCAATTGCTCCTAGAAGAACCGCATCAGATTGTTTGGCGACTGAAAGTGTTTCATCTGGCAACGGAACTCCCACAGAATCAATCGCCGAACCTCCAACTGGCATCTCTCGAAACTGAAACTCAATCCCTGCAAACACATAAGTCCATATCCATTAGATCCATTAAGTGGGCCTGATCTAATGTGCCACATATTTCAAAACTACAGACTCATGGATAAAATCCTACAAATCCAATTACAGCTCCAAGCACCAAATGGACCAAAAATCCAACCACAACCAATCCGAGAATCTCAGCTTGGCTGACATTCATTCGCATTGCAGAGAGTCGTCTGATCAGTAAACATCCATTGTAATTGGCCCAAAAACTCCTTCTTAAATCTTCTTGTAGATTTAAGAACAAGTACTCACCCTGATATATATATATATATATATATATATATAAAGGCCTTAAACCCTAAGCCGTAAACCCTAATTAAAAGAGTGGGTAAAGAGAGAGAGAGAGAGAGAGAGTAGTAGGGGAAGTATACCTTCAAGAGAGGCGGCGAGGGAGAGTACGTCCTTGGCGACGGAGATGACCTCGGGACCGATACCATCCCCAGGAAGAAGGGTAATGTTGTAGGAACGTTTTGGGTTGGAAATGGTAGCGGAACCGCACCGAAATTTGGCGCATTTCGGGTTGGATTGGAAAGATTGAAATGCAGAACGGATCGGTGTGAGGTTTAGCTGATGAAAGCACGCCATTTTGATTTTGATGTAACAACTTGCTCTTCCTCCCTCCTCTTCTTTCTCTCTTGTGATTCTCTACTTTCCTCCTCCTTCCTTTCTACTGTCTTTTATCTCACAAAATACAGAGATTGAGAAAAAACGACTGAAGAGGAAGAAGAAGAATGTAAACCTGGCACCGGCGACTGCTTGGCTGGACTCCGGTTAATGAACGAGGCACCGGCAACTGGAGAGTGGTGGCCGGCGACCGGCGATGGCTTCTCTGGGCTGGCGACTGAGAGGAGGAGAGAGAGAGAGGCGGGGATTTGGGGTTTGTGTTCGGCTGAAATGGGAAAAGGAAATTAAAAGAGGGTTTAAGCTTTTTTTTCATTTTACCCCCTTCACTTTTTTGTAATACCCTTCAATACCATTTGAGCCGAAATTTACTTTTCGTCGATTTCGGCCAAAAACACTACCCCGCGTAGGGTTGTAAATGGGTACCCGATTTTCCGATTATCCGAAGGTTCCGACCCGTTAGGATCCGGGTCTGGGTCCTTATTTTGATCCCGATAAGAAAATGGTTTCGGTTCCGGATCCTTTTTTTAGAACCGATACCTAAACGGTTCCGGTTCCGGATCCACAGTGGCTCAGACCCGTGGACCCGGGACCCGACCCATATACTAACATAAGGTAACTTATTACGTGAGAACACAACCCTTTTAACTTTTCTACTTTTCTACATTAGGGTTTTCTACTTTTCTACATCTCATTGCCTGTTTGGATGTAATTTCTGAATTTTTGGTTAAAAGTGTCTGTTATTGATGGACAAAATGTCACATTAGTATTTGTAGGTACGTGATCCAATTGAAATGTGAAAAAAGCATAATTTTTTTAAAGAAAAATACAGGTATTAGTCTAGACCTGGAACTGGAACCAGACCCGCCTCACAAACGGTTCCGGTTCCGATTCTAGTTCCCATTATTCTGAACGGTTCCGATTCCGGTTCCGGTTCTTAGAAAACGGTTCCGGTTCCGGTTCCACCTTGGACCCGGACCGGAACCGACCCGTTTACAACCCTATGCCCCGCGGTCTCGCCGCAATGGACAGATATTCAAAACAAAAGGTTTTGACTTTTGGCCACTTGATCGAAATGGAAAATATTGATCTGTTCGGCTGAAATGCTATGATATTAATAACTATGATACCAAGTCAGCATCCAATAACATTTTCACTAATGTGTTCAATCTTATTTTGTGACTCACTTTTACTAAATTAGATGAATTTGTAGATGTAGATGTAGATGTAGATGTATAAGGGGAAGACATTTATTGTGCAAGGTTTGGATTATCACTACGTAAACCCCACAATAGAGTCTTGGATTTTTCTAATGACTTTTCCTTGAATGTTGCCCCTATCTGATTTCGAAAATGTTTTAAGTATAATTTAAGATACCGCTATGAATTGATTTTCATGCAGTATGTTTAAATACTTTATAATTATTTCTTATTACATGTATTTTATTATTCACGTCTAATGAAAATCTCATGCAAATTTATTTTTGTTTCTTTGTAGAATGTCGAGGTTATGCGTGGGCTAAATGAAGCGATTTTAGCGTTTAGAGCCCAATGAGCAAAAAAAGAGTTACAACATCACTTGGGGTAAGTAGCATTCTAATTATTGACTTATAAAATTACTCTCTTTTTTTTTACAAACTTAATAAAAATGCGAAATCATATTTTTTTTATTAAATGACTAATAATCATCTTATATGACCATTTTAAATTTTTTTTTCTTTAAGATTTCGGACTACGTTTCTGCTAGATATAATTAATTAGTTATGGGTCAAATCTTGCAATCGCTAATAGAACAACATTAATTAGGTTAGGACCAGGTGCATGTATCATTAATATCTCTATTCGTTTATTAAGTATTAATACATTAATGTAAATTATTATCTAATAATGAGTTTATTCTCAATGGCAGGGTGGCAACGATATATATATATATATATATATATATATATATTTTCTTGTCCTGAGTTGAGTCGTATTGCTATAAAAGAGTGCTAAGCCAAACATGCACATCTTTCGGTTGCAATTGCAATAGCAATTGGAGCACATTCCATCAAATTCATATTAAAAGACGTAATAGGCTGGGACAGAAAAGATTAAATCACATGGTGTACGTTCACTATAATTTACGTCTAAGAGAACGTCAATTGAAAAGATTTCAATATGATCCATTAGGAATTCAAAATATTATGTTAGAAGGTCCACTGGAAGAATGGATCACTGAGGTTGAAGATCTAGTCTTGCAAGGAGATGGGGTACATTTAGAATACTAATAATAATTTATCTTTTTATGCTTCAATTTTGAAAAAATAATTAAGTCTAGATTCTTCTTATTCTTAAATGCAGGATTTTTTTTTTTGGGCGGGGTTGGTGATGCTGAAAATGTTGTGGTTGAAGACATTGATATCAAAAATGATGTTCATGATGATCATGATATACCACAAGCACAAGTTATCAAAGTTGACGATGAGAGCAAAGACGGAAACGAGATTGGACATGAATTTGATTATTTTATTTGATAAAGTTTTAAACTAAAAAAAAAAAAAAATTTTGATGAGTTGTTTGCATTCTGCACTATTTAATAAATAGATTTAATTTTAACTAATTGATGTTTATGATTTGGGTTAGTGATGGTTGGAACTTTGAATGTAATTTCAGACTTATACTTGATATTTTTTAGATCCAATATTTGGACTTAAACATCATGTAATATGCAAGATTATGTATTTGATCTTTAAATTAGATATTTGGACTTATTCAAATTATTATTTTTTGTTATATTTTCCTTTAATATTTCCTTGGATACATAAATTAATTTATTTGAATTTATTATCCTGAATATACATGAATAAATGTTATTTATAATTTATTAGGGTTTGATTTATTTTTTAAATATTGAAAGTTATTAAAAAAAAAAAACATTACTCTCCTTAGTCACCTCATTGACTCTCCGAACCAATTACTGTTAATTAGGCAAGTCGAATCAAAGTCATGAGTTTGCCAAACTTGCTAAATCCCTTCTCTTGATGGAGCATTTGAAATTCCAATCAGATGCATTGAGAATGAGATTCCAGGAATTCCTTCCCGCCCACATAGCAAATTCTTGTCAATAATTCTAGTAAAGAAACAACTCTAAAAGGAGTTTGGACCTCATTTCATCCAACCAATCAGAGGTGACCATGTGGCATACTGGTGGTGGGTTCCACTAGCCTCATTAAATGGAAGAATAAACAAGGCGCCTGCCCAGAATCAAATCCAATAATCTTCAAAAGAAAGACGATCTAAGAAAAATCACTTTTTCTGAGTTTTGACCACCCAAATCTAAGGGCCTATTTCTTGTCTAGAATTCATGTCTGGTGAATTCTTGAATTCCCAGACATAGTGGAATTCCCGGATGCTCCCTTGAACTTGAGCATCCCAGGAATTCCACCAAAATGAATTCCCAAACATAGTGGAATCCTTGGATGCTCCCTTGAACTTGAGCATTCAAGAATTCCACCAAAATGCAAAAATGGTGGAATTCCTAATTTTTCAAATATCATTTGAGACCTTTTATGTGGCTGAAATTCATGAATACTATGCAAGAAACAAGGCATTTCTAAATTTCAGGGGACAAGATGTCACGTCACGTCCCAAAAACTCCAACATCCCAATTTCTTGGTCAAGATTCTAGAGGGAGTTTTTAAATTCCCAGACATAGTGGAATTCTTGAATGCTCCCTTGTACTTGAGCATCCAGAAATTTCATCAAAAGATAAAGGAGTTGGAATTTTTTAATTCTCAAGAGTCATTTGAGACTTTTCATGTGGCTGAAATTATAAAATACTTGTAAACATGGAATTTGCAAATGCTAACCATGTCCAAAAATCCTTAACATGGTAAAATCTAATAAACAAACAAGCTCAAAAATCTAATAAACAAACATGATTGTTTGGCAATTCTACTTGTAGAGTTGAAGTAAGGTAAAGCCCCATTTCCCAAAAAAAAATCCCACTAAAAGCACTTTAATTCAAATTTCCTACCATATTTCAAAAAAAAAAAGTAAAAAAGTAACCACTAAAAGATTAAAAAAAAAAAAAAAACTTCACTTTTCAATAAAAAATAAATAAAAAAGATTCCATCACAAATAACTAAAAATAAAATATCATCATAACCCACTTATATTTTATTATTTTTTTAAAATAACATTTACCCCACTCAACTCTATTAGTAAAGACCCCAAAAGGCCCAGGACCGTCCTGTCTTGGCCGGAAAAAAAAAATTCAACTCCATGCCTCATGGCACCATAGAAAAGTTACTACAGCCATTATATACCAAACTGAGTCAGCTTCTTGAACAAACATTCCATGAAACAGTCAATTCCCAATTTCCCATATATTATAGATTAGATAGGGGTAGGAAAGTTGGCGTGTGTGATTGGTTTCCTCATTTAGTTCTCCAAACAAAGGCTTTCCTTTGACAACTGCAATGAAGATGGGTAAAGAAGGTGAACTAACAGGTACCCCAAAACAACCACCTCAACACTCTCTCTAACAACACCATAAATCCCCCCACCAAACTCCACATTTTTATATGACAATCACCCCACTATAAAACCCGACCTCTCTTCTTTTCTTTCCCATCACTCATCATACCATATCTTCTCTGATCCCTTTCCATCAACTTACCAAAACCTACAGATCCTTCCCCCCCAATACCTCTACAATGGCTTCTAAGGCTTGCCTCTTCCTATCTGTGATGTTTGTCGCCGTGCTGTCGTCGAATGCCGGTGTGGGCCTCGCGGCACGCCGCTTGTTGGACACTGCACCAGTGGCTCCACCCCCAGCCCTCCCCACCATCCCCACATTGCCACCTATGCCTTCCATCCCCACCTTACCCAAGCCCACATTGCCACCTTTGCCAGCCCTCCCCACCTTGCCCACTCAACCCACCACTTTGCCTATGCCCACATTGCCACCAATGCCATCCATGCCCACCATCCCAACCATTCCTAGCATGCCCAAGGTTACTTTGCCACCACTGCCTTCTATCCCCACCATCCCTTCCATCCCCACCATCCCTACAATTCCTACAATCCCATCCCTTCCATTCCTCTCTCCACCACCTTCAAACTAAGCCATGAGTGCTGCCGTTCATGCATCTTTCCTATTAATAATAAATATTGGGGCTTGTAGTTATTCTTCCTCTGCTTTTGTACTTGGTCTTATCTTGGTTGTGTTTGTATTTGTATTGTGTACGAGAGATTTGGTTTGTAATTTATGAGTGGATTATATTAGTTGAAGCTTGTATTGTGAGAGAATTCTGCTTGTATTTTAGTTGCAAGAGAAATTTATTTTACATCACATGATTTCTCATTTATTCAGAGCTACCATCTTGTTAGAGCTGTGTCACAAATATCATTCTCAAAAGTTATTGTCTAGGAAAAACAGAGGGATATTTTTCAACTTTGGGTTTTTTCGGGGATATTATTGGGAAAATATTGCAAAAAATAAAAAAAAATGTTTCGATATTTGAAAAATGAAAAAGCATAGAAAATAAATACAACTACTAAATACATTTTTTACCATTTTATTCAATAATGTCATAAAATCCCTTTTATTTTATCACTACATTTTCTAATTTTCTGATATATTAAATATCACAATATTATGTAAACTCTAGCATTTTCTGGCAATATTTGGTTGCAAATAGTTGTGACAATAGCAGAGAGAGTGGCCATGCACAGGAATAACAATAACACATGAAAAAGGCACGATACTTTATAAAAAAAAAAAAAAAAAAATTCTCATCACCATATATTGAAATTCATGAGATCTCCCCTTACATTCGAACCATTTAAGATTTCATGGAAGTTTCAGCAGAAAAACCAAAAAAAAAAAATTATGGAAGAGAAATCTCCCTTGAATTAATATGGCTGTGCCACCATCTATTGTCTCTTGATTTGATGCATCTGAAAACTGGAGAAAACCCCACAAAGGCAACCCAATAGATCAATTCACAATGTTGAAGATATTTGCTCCCAATGGAAACCCTGCTAGATGTATTCACAATGTTGTAGACGTAAAACAATTTTCATATATATATATATATATATATATAGAGAGAGAGAGAGAGAACTTCTTTTTCCATTTTTTGATAAATGGGGAGAGAACTTCAAAAGATCTGAACTTTTTTAATGTAATTTACACAGTTGCTTGCTATAACCCCACAATGAGATGGGGAAAAGGATAGGTATAGGAAACAAAGAATTTTATAAAGAGAATAAATATCTGCTTCTCCAATTTCTCTTCCATCAGTTTATCTCTATATCATTCCAATTTTATTAGGCATCTCCAAAGAGACTCTTCCATCATTTTTTACCAGCATTGGCTGCATTGCAATGGTGGACGCCGTTGCTAAAAGTGTCCTTGCGCTTCATACCAGGCCTATGCAATCCCCATACACGAATCGTACGGTCGTCACTGGCTGATGCCAACATGTGCGGATTTGCCGGATTCCAGCTGACACAGTTTACAGCACCCGAATGGCCAGGCAATGTTTCCATTAGCTCCCCTGTGCTCCTGTGCCAGATATAAACCTGCAAAATAAAATAAAAATCCATCATGACCAGGCACATTAGGAAAGTTGAAAATGGAGGAAAAAAAGAGAAAATGAGGAAAAACAAAACAAGGGGTTCCTAATATTTACTTTCTGAAAAAAAAAAACTGAAAATTTTGCGTGTGATTCCTTGAGACATCAAATGCACCCTTAGATGACATGGGTATCCTGGCACTTTAAGAAAATGTAAGTGCAAAACAGAAAAAGAATGGAAAAAGGCAAAAAGGTGTGATGTACTATTGGAAACTCATGGGATATCTAATGTCGGTCTCATAGTGAAAAAGAGGCCCTCTTTCTGTAAGTGTGTGGTTCCATCCTGGCTTAAACAATGCCACAAGGATCATGCAGTCATTTCCGATGGATAAGGCTGCCAATGGGTAAGGTCAACTGATGATCACTGTTTTGTAAAACAGACTGAACAAGACAGTCAAACAAGGTTCAATGCAATCCCTTCAAAGCTTTCCACTGAAAATAACACAAGTTTCCAATCTTGATAATTAGACGCTAGCAAGTTTAAAATGTCAAGGCGTTGTGATTTTGTGAAAATGCAGTATAAAATCGGTCATATAATTATGGTAATCAAGATGTGTTTTATGCAGCGCACTTCACTAAATGCTTGGATTAAGCTTTATCAGGTGAAGGGTGGGACTCAATTTCAAAGAATTATGGCATGGTTATAGATCTCCATCCTTGATTGTTGACCACTATGATAAAAGCCCCTTTCATAGGAGTTCCATAGGGAAGTGCCAAACAAGCTCTTACACAGAGCTAGTATCATAGAAGAAGAAGAGAGATACACGCCATAGTTGGAGATTTTTTTATGAATTTATGGTGAATTTTCTTAGAGCTAAAGAAAACAGAAGGCAGAGGTTGCACAACATAAAAGAGAAGGGAAAAATTAAAGAAAGGACCACTAAAATAAAGTGCAGAAGAACAATGCGAGATGGTGAAAACAACAAAGCCCAAGAAAGAAAGCCCACCCCTGCAACATGTGAATACAGTATTCCATCACGAAAGTCTTTGGGGCATCATCCAATTCCAGCCACTATGGGGGACACTAAATGAACAGTCTGGATAACCAAACTGTAGTTAAGTATAAACTCATCCTAATAGTTATATATCCTACTTCACTAATGGAAAGAAGAGAGAAAAAAAAAACAGAAAAAATAAAGAAATATGCTCAATTCAGTGGCCCATAACAAGTTCTACGACTCCCACTGGTCATACAGTGGGGTGCTTAAGCAACCCATCGCTTTTCACCAAAGGGAATCCACAGATTACCATCATTTTCTTAACACGAAACTAAAGAATTCCAAACCTGTGAATCCTCACTACCGCTTGCAATGAAAGCTTGCTCGAATCCTCCAAAACAAGACCTTATCACAAATCGAGTGCGCTTGTGACCTTTGTACTCGGCAACACATTTTGGATTACCCATAATGCTCCACAAATGTATCTCTTGGTTGATAAGATTCACCAGCAAAAACTTATCATCTCTTGATAATGAAAAAGAGGTAATTATGTGTCGTTCCTGTATCAATCTTTCAGTCTTCACTTCCATGTCAAGCAACAGAATTGCAGTTTCCCTGCACATGCTTATGATCTGTTTACCATCAGTTGTAACAGCCACATCTGCAATCTTAATTGTCCGGTGCCCCTTCCAGCATGCCACCTCTTTCCCATCCAGATCCCACACACAGATGCTCTTGTCAGTCACTCCAGTAAAAACACGCTTTCCATTGGGGAACCAGCCGCATGAAATCAGGCTGAGACCTATTTTCTCATATACATGCAGGCATGCACCTGAGTTGACATCCCATCGTCTGACAGCCTCTTCCAACCCACAGGTGAGAATCTGATGATCATCAGGGCTCCAGGCAACAGATAGAACAGGTTTTTGGTGACCAATTAGTGTATGACGTAATGACACTTCACCATCCTCATTAACCTGGATCACAGGTTGAAAGATTGAGTCATGATCTATCTAAAGGTGAAGTCAATCACAGAAAAAAAAAAGTCAAAATAGACAAATTGAATAACATGAGGCCTGTGACAGTGAGGCTAGAAAACAATAAACTCAACTTTTAGAATTTATTTAAACTTTTTAATGAAAATAATGGCCAGCTTTATACTAAGCACGTTATTTTATGAGTTGCATAAAAAACTATCTAATAGCAAGTCATTGAGCTATAAACTATGTGCATAACAACAGTTTCTTCAAAGTGATACCCACAAACTGCAAAAATGATGCATTTGCCCATGTAGTTTCTTAAAATGCATTTGTCATATGTATATAGACACACACACACAAAATATCAACGGTAGACAAAACATTACATGCGATCAAATTTCAGGATCAAATCATGCGGATAGTTTTTTTATTTTTCTTTTTCATTTTTGTTTTCAACACAATTCAAACCCGAATCCTAGTGGTTGCACTATGAGCACCTTTCAACTGTGCCACAGGTTAAAATTCTAGCATTACACCATGTGGATAACAATACTGAACTAGATAATTCATAAATACTTACAAAAAAAATCAATAGTATTTACTCAATTTATTTTCACTATTTCCAAAACAACGTGCCAATTTCTATACTATATCAATGTTTCTGACCTATATTTAAGCAGATACAAAGTTATAACCTCGCTTCCCATCTCCATTTCTGTATCCCCATCGACATCTAGGCATCATAGAAATTACTCTGAATTTTTAACTAGGTACTCATGCCTCAAAATTTCTCCAACCGCCAACCGCTAATTAGTACAGTGGCAACCTTTGGGCTAGAACTTCAGAGCCACTGTAAAAAAGCATTTGGCACCACTCCAATTGATACAACGAAATCTTGAAAGCTAATGTTGACAGAGGGCGTAATGCCCTTGATTGTAGTTTCCAGGGCACAAAACACAATTAAGGAGATGATTTTTTTTATAACACAATTAAGGAGATGATTATGGAAGGGAAACTGGTACAGAAGTTCCTCTGTCTATGCAAGTATCTTTTTGCATATATAATTTATATTTAAAAAAAAAGAAAACCTATTACCAAATTCAGAATCATCCAACTAGGCAAGAGAAAACTAAACTACAATTCTCACAAATATTTCAGACTCAGTCACCAATTCAACTGATTCTTGGTCAGGTTGTATAAGGGAAAACTCAGTATAAATATATATACACAAGCACACCTGCTTCTGAGATATGACCGAGTCTAGATCAAGTCTACCAAGCCTTGACCTAATTGTGACAGTTTTGAGTTATTCGTCGAACCATTGATAATTTAGAGTCGTGTTTGAGTCAAGTCGAGTCTTTCAAGTTTTTAAGCACCGGATAAACCCATTCTAACGGTCTAGACACAAGAGCAAAGGAACAAAAAACAATTTCAACATCCACAATGCAACAAGGTGTTCTTACTTCTTAGTTAATGAGAATGCAAAATATGGTTTTTCCACAGTGCAGGCAAATTGGGGTTGCCTATTGCCTCCCACATATAGGTGTGCAACTTGGGTTGGGATCTGAACCTGACTAACCCAGCCCAAATTTTGATTGGAACGGGTTGGGCCTTCTAGAATTTAGGTTACGCTTGGGCTTATAACACTCAAAACGATTTCAATTCAGGTCAGACTTGCTCTGAGGGCTTGGCAACCAAACCAGACTCAACCCCTTGTATCATTATTTCTATAGAAAACGCGACTCACTCAATCCCAACCGGGCTCACCTACAACAGGCATGTGATATAGGGCACTGAGGCAATGAACATTAAGGGGTCTCTCTCTCTCTCTCTCATTTATTTTAATTTAGAATATATGCTTTGGGTTACTTATGTGGATAGTTCTTTCTTTCAATCAGGTCAGGTTGCTTTTGCATAGAGTGAGGTTGAATTTATGCTGAACCCTAATGTTCCCAATAACGAAAGAGAGAAAAGAGAAAACAAATTGACATCAACATTGGAAGGGAAAAAATTTACCTCGCATGTTTTCTCTTCTATGATTGACAGGTTCAGAATCAGGTTTGGTAAAGGGAACATACAGTTAGGTCAAGTACAGGTTGAGCCCAACCTAACCCAAGCTGCACCCCAACTCTCATGTGCTCAATAGAGAACAAGAAAAAAGAGGGCAACAATTCCATATTAACACTGGAAGGAAAAAATTACCTCCCATATAATAGCTGAACGGTCATTGGACGATGACGCTAGGTATTTCCCATTATTCGAGAACTGTAGAAACCATACTTCATCAAGGTGTGCCTGAAGCACCTGTTTTGTAAGTAAAACAAGATTAGAAAAAACCTTGGAATAATGAGTGGGTAAGCTCAGATTTGGCTTAAGAAAAACCTTGGAATAATGAGTGGGTAAGCTCAGATTTGGCTTAACCCGAAAACTTCAATATATATATATATATTCAATATAAGGTGACTGCAATATTCATCGTGACTGTTGGCTAATGTTAATGATATTTGGAGATCAGGAGACAAAGGAGAGACGTGGTTTACAAAATCAACAAAGGACATACATAACAATGTTTCAACAGGTATTTGCGTAAAGTTGGCTGAAAGCTCTCAAATATTAGTACGTATAAAGAGGTATTGTCCATTTCTCAGCAAAAGAAAAATACAATCCCAAAGTCTTACATTTTTCTTGAAAAATAAAAGGTGCGGTCACTTTAAATATTTTGGCATAATGCACGGATATATGTTATGCTACATCTAAAGCTACCTCAACCAGAAGTAACATCAGGTGGGATTATGTTTTTGTCCAACTTTTCTGCCCATATCAATAGCATAAATAGCACTCAGATACGGTGTGCAAAAGGCAGAAAGACAATATCAAACCAGAGAAATTCCAATATCCTCTGCAGCTCAAAGTCTCAAACACATAACAGAATCAAATTGTTTGCAACTCGGGGTAGACCGAAATGCAGATAGCAGCTTAATTTTCCATTTGACACATCACATGAGCATAGATCCATTTCCAATGTCATCATAGATGATCCTAAAATAATTAATAAAACATAAATGAATAGATACCCAAGTATTGCGTCCTAAGTGTTCAGGTCAACTAAGCCAAAGCAAAGGAGAAAATTAACCATATGGAAGATTAGAAGTCCATGGGAATGAATAAAGAGATAGCACCTTACATCTCAAATGCAAATTCTAACCTGTAGAGTTTGACAAGGAATCTTGTCCCTTCCACATTGATGATCCGAATATAATGACAGTGCACTATTCAATGGATTGTGGAAAACACAACCCCCACGTTGCACATTGAGAGCTTGTTCAACCAAATGCTCTAACCTTCTGTCAGGTATCATAACAGTGGGGGGCAGCAGTGTCATCAACCTCTCCAAAAGCTTCAATCGCGAGCTTTCAGTTGCACTATCATGACCGGTGAAACCAAGCAATATGCGGTGCGAAGGGAATATAATGCAAGCAGAAAGCTCATGAACATGCTTCTTGTTCAAACCAAGAGGAGAAATCTCAGATCTTAATGTCTTCAAAGCTTCCATGAGTCTTTCCTTCTCTAAAAATTCAAAGAATTTCTGCTCCAATATCATGAAAGAAGCAGATTTCAATGTGCTTTCATCTGGTATATTTATTTTTCGCAATGTGGCCAGGCTCGCATCCCATTTCCCATCAAGAATTTGCTTCCTGAAAAGATTAGCCACGGATGGGTGCAAGGCTATTCCCGATTCTTCTTCAAGTAGCGTGCCGCTTTTTGAATAGCCAAGAGAATAAAGGGCTTTTGTTATGATCCTAACAAATTCCACCCGTTTGATAACTCCTTTAGAACCAACCACCTCTCCATCCCTTTGGGAAGGTAAAGGCTGGGCCATCATGTCTCCTAGAGAGCTGATGGGACCTGTGAGAGACAGTTCGTTCAAGAGGATCGATGAGTTTCCTGGGGACACTTTCACACGTTTCGATGGTGGTTCATCATCCTCTACACCTCCCATGAAATGCCCAAGTTCAGCCCATATATATTCAATGCACCAAAACTTATACTTCTAGCTAAGGACAATTTAGATCAGATGCCTCAATGATTCCAAATCAGATGGCTCCTGTCGAGAAAATTGAAGACACAAAAGAAAAAGTACCTCAAACATTATCAGTCCAGTAAATGAACCATAATCATATCCAGGTAGAACACTAATGGTACTGCATGCACAACACGGAGACAACAATCACATTCAGTTCAAACACTAACAGTGCAATATTGGTAGGTATTTCTTTGTTTCAATTGGAAAAGAAATTGTTGAGGGCTCATTCAGAAGTCACAATTTTGTTTTGGGACTCAGTTTCTCCATCAGGTATGGCGTGAATATTAAAATGCAAGGCACACCCAATTCTCAACAACTGCTGATCTGATTTTTTTTTTTGGTAGGTTTCAAAAAAAAAAAAATATTGCAATCAATGGCCATCCGATGTTTCAGATTATCCCATCCACCAGTGATCCAAGGTACATCCAAACACACCATACATCCCAAGCCAAAAAATGAACCAGTTTGTACTCTGTTACTGTAATATTCTACTAGCAGACCATGGGCACCGGTTCTAAGAGCGTTGGAATCTCAATGAACTATTCTCTTTTTATTTATGCTTTTTGTTGATAGGTACCCCGTACCCTCATACATGTACAGGTCTTTTTGTGATTTTTTTTTTTTTCCCTTGTCTTTTGCTCATTGTATGGGTCGTTCTATTCCTTCAGCTGTGCTGACTGATTGCATTTGCATTGGTCTGTGCATTTGGAATCAGCAGCTTCATGCTGCCATTCTTCCTTTTGATCAGTTTTTTTTTTTTTTCCGGCTCAGTCCCTGGTTGGTAAGAAGATTATATCACTTTGAACTAGAGTATCTCTGCAGAAAAGCATATGGGAAAGTGGAACAACATTCGTAGCATGTGGGGCGTTTTTCACTTTTCAATTTCATAGATTTAATTTGTAACAAATGCTTGGCAATAAGGGTGTTCTTGGATGAAACCTAAATCACAAGCTGTCCCTCCAATTCCGCATAAGAAACCAGCATTGCAGTATTGGGTATAGTTTTGTATTCTGCCCTTTCCACCAAGTCAATATCAGGGGCAACAACCAACCACCAACATTAGTGTGAGAAATCAAGGTCTTTTTTAACATCCATAATGTGCAGAAGAAACTATCTGAATGTGGTATCTATATCTGTGGAAACTAACAAATAGAAAATTGAATACGTTTGTAGAAACAGACCCCATTTCTATAATCTACTCAAGCTAGAGGCATATATAAAACACTAAAAGCAATACAATGAAGCAAATAAAACAATCTACCAAAAGAACGTACAACAGTTCCAACAGCTCATGATAAACAGAAGAACAATGCCCATTAATAAAATAGAGAATTCATCGGGTGAGTTTCAAATCCCAATGAAAAAAAATACAGTGTAGCTGATGAAGCAGAAATTATCCCAACTTATATCACAGATTCAAACCAGAAAAGGGAAAGAAAAAAAAAAGTACTTATCATGTAAAAAAAAAAAAAAAAACTGAATCCAAAAATGTTCTTTGCAGAACAACATCAAAAGAAAGCACCAAAAATAGCATGGCCAACTTCAAATTACAAAAATCTACTGAAGAAGGAGCATCAGTAATAAATAAAGAACTCACCACAAAAAACAAAGAATCAAAGAAAGGAACGTACTCAAGAAACAAAAAGCAAGCAATATCAGATGGATTATGGATAATTAAACCATCTATAGATTCCTAACCTTGAAAAGCACCAGATTACAAAGACTTTTTCTCCAAATCTCCCAAAAATAAACATGACCCAGGTGAAAAAACAGCAGATGCTACAGAACCCAGATGACGATTTCCCTATAGAATCGTTATAAGAACCAACAGATGATGATGGAATAGACCAAAACCCCTTCAAGGCCTCTACAAATATTAATATTTTCTTCTAAATAGTTTGGTTGCCATTGCAAGAGGAAAGAAGAAGGTAAAATATATAGAACCCCTTTAGCTTTTAGCTGGTGATAGGACTTTATATGCCTGCCCCTGCCCCTGCCCCTGCCCCTGCCCCGCCCGATAACAGAGATAGGATTGTGCTTTGCAGGTGTCAGGAGAAATTCCTGAGGCTATGCAGTGATTTAATTATCACAAATCTTTCCTTTCAACCTTTCAAAAGCAAATGACTCCAGTTTGCTAAACAAAAGTTTATGGTTCTTTGATAAATTTTACTTCAATTAGATAAATTTCACTTCAATTAGACTAAGGAGATTAGTCTGCCGTGGATTAATCAATCTTTAAGAAAACCAACTCCGGACAAGTGGTCCAATTTTCTATTACCATGAATGATGCAGGCAATGGGTATTAAAAAATAAAAACATTACATCATGCAATTGATGGTTGAAACGTACATTCACGTTAAAAAGCAATAGATGTGGGGTTCCCACGCATGTTCTGTGAAAGACCCATCACAAGTGGGCCATTATCTTTCCCACCAAAAAGTGGGCTTTTTGTTAATGGCCTCCATTGAAATGCCAGTTCCAGATTGGATATGATTGATCATAGGTGTGCACTTGTATTTAAACTGGAATGAGGCATTTGGAAAACCAGGTTTTTTTTTTTTTTTGATAGGCTATTTGTTTGACATAATTGAATCCTAAATTGTATTTATGTTGATCAGATTGACCCCCACCACAAATGGAAACTAAATATCAGGGAAGACGGGAAATAAATACCCCACTGTCATCTTAGTTATTCAATACACGTGAAATTCAAGGTCTCTTCTACATCCATGATTTATACTTTTCACCCCTCACATCTTCAATAATTTCTTGATAGAACTCATTTTATCATAAATTTCTATATAAGTTATGCAAATAAATAGGTTCTAAGTAGGGATGTAAACGGGTCTATTCATGTCCAAATCTATGATGGACCCAGAATCAGAACCGTTCATGAAGAGGTGGAATCGGAATCGGACCCGGAACCGATTTGTTGGTTCCAGAACATAACTGTTAATGAGAAAATGAGAAATGAACCAAAACCTGAACTAAAATCGTATAAGGGACGGGTCCTGGTTGGAGTATAAGAAATGAATGATATAGAAAAAATCTAGTTTTTAGAAGACATTATCGAAAGTTGAGGTAATATGTATGGTCCCAGGTCCACATGTCCGAACCAAGGTAGAATTGGACCCGAACCCATTAACTTATCGGGGCCTAAATAAGGCCGAAATCTGGTTTTTAATGAGTCGGAATCTCCGAGTAATCAAAGAATTAGGGACCCATTTAAATCCCTAGTTCTAAGTATATATAAAAAGCAACATTTTTTAAGGTTAAATTACTGAAAACGCACATTAATCTGACATAATAAAAATTTGTATTTAATAAATACTACATCAAACTTAAATTAAAAAAAAAAAAAGACAAAAAGGGCAGTTATTGACAACTGGATCTTACTGTCCCTGCTTACCACCTTATTTGATATATGTGGGGCTTACCCTTCTGAGATCTAAACCGTCCATATCAAATACTTTCTTTTTCTTTTTTGCTAAAAAGGAGGAACATATTAAATACTTTTTGTATATGCATCCCTATCCATGTATATGGCTTTACATCCTCCTTTCCCCTCGATTGGTGGTGGCTTGAAGTTGGCTTCATAGAGTTATGCTCTAGTTCTATTTGGGAGAAATTTAGCATATGCTCAATATCACACATAATAATTATATGTCATAAAATAAATGAGGTTTGGCTGATTTGAATCTTGATATGCATTGTCAAACCAAGCACCAAGATCTGCTCCTGATTTATGGTTCAGTCCCTAACATTGAGTGGTTGAAGAAGATGCTGTTGCCCGGATAGTGGGCAGCTGTTGCCCAAAGTTCCAAATCACGGTCCGCCACATTATAGTGGGCACTGGGCAGCTCCTGCCCGGATGTATGCCAGGCTGCCCCGGTGACATGGTGGACCTTGATTGGTCCACTCACGGTCACCGTGGAGGAAATCAGATGATCTGAACTCGTGGGTAAGAGGATTTATCAAATGAACATGGTCACGAAACATCTCTTACTTTCCATTTTTCAGCAACAATCCCAGATTGATAGGATAAAAATCTGTTGCAGCGGCTGCTATCGTTGATGATGATTTTACATGACAAAAACCTGAGCAGGGATTATCAAATTTTACAGTGAGTTCGCTTACCCGTGCAAAGCTGATCAACGAATCACAAACATGTCATTGAAGATAAAACATGAAAACTGCCAACAAGTCCTTTGGGTGGAAGACAAAAGTAACCGCTTCACAGATCACAAACCAGGAAACTTCGACTGACCCATTAAACTCGACACTGCACCCAGTGAAAACCAAGGTGACCCATGAGTAGCCTACCAAAAAATAAAGGTAACCCATAAGTACAAGAATGGTCCCAAGGGCAACAGCCATTTGGTCCTATTAGCCCACATCGGATTCTCAGCCACAGAAACCAAAATGGGTACAAGAGGGAGCACCATTGAAAGAGTAGCAGACCCATACCAAAGGAGAAACAAGAACTGGAAAGATGTTGTTGGCCTTGGAGAGGTACGTGTTGTAACAAATCCCACTTGCTGAGATTTAAACTTCTGTTACTGCCACCTTTAACATGGCCTTTTAGACCTCAGAATCTTCATTGTTCATTGGTGATGAACCTGGAGAAGGGAAAGAGTACATAGTAATACCTCTTTCTATTGGCCTAATTATGAAAAATCTCCACTGCCACAATACAGATGAGGGGAAAAAATCGGTTTCCATGTCCAAAAGGCCTCAACCAAAAGATAAGGTAATACATAATCACTCTTGGATCAGTCAAAACACATCAACACATTTCAATCCAAATATCATATACGAAATAAAACAAAACATTTTGACAACAGATAGCATCATGTGCAAAAGGTAACCTGCTGCATGCATTTATTTCTCCCTTGTGTTTCATATAATAATAATGACAACAAAAAAAACAATAGTGATAACAAATGGGGCTACTCTTACAATCCTACTTCCAACCATCCAACATAGAAACATGTATATCCCCTCCTGTATCCTTGCTAAACTACCACAAGATCACACCCCTTTGGCAATGCTAGAAATATTAGTGCTGCTGGGATGATCTGGATCTGTCTGAATTCTGTGCTGCATAGGGCCATGCGTATTATGAAACCATCGCCAAGGGCAACAACTCATACCCATCCCTATGTGATCTCTGCCAATTCCATGCGATTCGTAGACTCTCTAGCAAGTCGGTGTGTTGGGCAGACCAGTTCAGTTCACGTCTAATCTTTGAAGGGTCACTATAGACTTCAGCATAGTCACCGGGCCGGCGGCTGAGGTAATCAACCTTAATGTCCACTCCAGTCGCTTTCTTGCATGCTTCTACAAATTCCTTTACAGATCTACCTGAGATCATCCCCAGATAAAGATATAAGATTATTTCATAGAAGTTAATTACAATTTTCAGATCTATCTGCAGTGCACAAGAAATAAAAGGATCATTTTGCAGATTTGGAACTTTGGAAGTGTGATTAAAGCTATTTTCAGAGGCAAATGAATCACCAAACTTAGTGAGGCAACAAGAGAATGGATATCAAGAGTCAATATAGATAAAAGTGGAATGAGAAGAACGATGCAGTATGTGTCGTGTATGAAGTATGAACTGAATCAGGTACAGAAGAAAGAAAAAAAAAACATTTTCATAGCCTCTCTACAGAATGCTATGTACACTATTCTTACATCTAATATGCCCTCAGCAGTAAATAAAAATTCTCCATGGCACAAAAGATAAATTGGGGAAAAATGGTCTTATATGTTACATTGCTGGAACAAATATAAACTGTGCACTATTCTGGCTCAGCAACCTTACAGGTAAGGACCTACTGAATATATTGTCCAGGGTGGAATGTAATCTCCAGTCTCCACCATTGGATTAACTTAGCGATCCAAAATCATAACTTCTAAATGGGCAGTTTAACCATTAAGATAATCAGTTTCTGAGCCAAGAGTTCATTCAACAGTATGATATCAACCGATCAAATGCTCAGATTTTCTGATGAAGAAAAGGTTACATTATGGGGCATCCATAACAAAGCCTCATGAGATCAACAGTCTAGACAGTGTACCCCATGGGCATGGTCGATACACTCAAGAGCAAGCAAAGGAGATTTTGTTCAGCCAAAAGTTGCATGTCTCATCCAGTAGCACAGTGACCGAAGAACTATATATAATCCCCGACCAAGGATGTACAAATATACAAACATCAATCCATCATCATCATCAAAGCTTTGTCCCAACTATGTTGGGGTCTGTTATAGCCCTTCAATCAACATCCTGCAAGTAGACAGAACCCAAAGAGAAATATAGTAATAGGCCAAATACAGCAGAAAAACAACACAGTTGCTAACTTAGAGCCCCAGTAAGGATCTTCCAACCTGGTCCCATCTACCATGGACCTATAAGGTTGGCTTCCTGGATCACTCATAAATGGCCCCAGAAATACAAACTCGGGCCCAAGGATGCCAAGATACTCTGAGCATCCTCAAGTTAAAGATCAGAGTAATCCTAGCATAAATATCTTCCGGTTGAATATCATAACAATGCTCCTGATGAAAACTATGTAATGTAATTTGTTGTGCATGAATATCTAGAAAAAACAATAGAAATATGAGACAAGTTGCAGTTAGGACTGTTTCAGTGACCTTTTCCTGTGCCAACATTGTATATGCCGACTTTATTAGGTTTTGCCTTGTCAAGAGCTTTCACATGAGCATCAACCAGATCAGTGACATCAATGTAGTCTCTTATACAAGTGCCATCAGCTGTGTTATAGTCGGTTCCTTTAACCTGCACAAGGACCAATAAGGATCAGAATAGTATTTCGAAAAGGCAGTTCATGACTTCATATTGCTTTTGTGCATGGTGTAAAATATTAATAAAACTCAAATTGAATCCATCCCCCCTCTGAGGAAAGTAACTTGACCGAGTTTGAATGAAAACTCAGTAGCCTACTTGATGGCCTGTCGGGTTGAGTTGACTTGTTTGAGTGTTCTTCAGTTTTTAAGCTAAGATTATGATTTATATGTTGATAATCTTTTGTTTGAAAAGAATATTATCACAGCAGATGCACATTAATCTATACATAAGATGTACAGCTAAGAGAGCTCTTTATTTTAAGATACACATGAAATCAGCAAAACAATACCTTCAGCCCAGGAATTACTCCCAAAGCTGCATCGAAGCATGCACCAGATATCCGGCCATGTTCCCGCAGTTCAGGTCTTGGAGCTTCTCCTAACTGTCCCTCCGGATCTGATCCAATGACATTAAAATATCTGATAATGTACATGGCAATATATATTAGTTTCCGCCTTCATCTTTAGTAGATTTACTTAATATCAAAAGATAGAGTACATCTATTGTGCTCAAGATACAGAAAATTGTCATATCAAAATCTGCTAAAGCTTTCACCTTCACTAATTCAGTTAATCGTCTGATTTATGATTTTTTTTTTTTTTTTTGATAGGCAACGAAGAAATTATATTAAGAATTAAGAAAGGAAAGAGTCTTACAAAGAAGCCCCGGCCAAAGGACACTATGGTATAAAAGCATTATATCCCACTATGGTATAAAAGCATTATATCCCAGCAAAACCCTCTCTCTCTCGCTCTCCCTCCCTCCCTCCCTCCCTCCGACAAATCAGCCTAGGTATGTTTAGTATGCTTATGATACACTACATTCAATGAAATGTGGGTAACTGCTTATAATGAAGTTTCATTGGAAAAGAAATTACAACTCTCTCTCTCCGACAAATCAGCCTAGGTATGTTTAGTATGCTTATGATACACTACATTCAATGAAATGTGGGTAAATGCTTATAATGAAGTTTCATTGGAAAAGAAATTACAACCTTCAACTCTTTTTAGCGAACAGTTCACAAATACCATGTGCCACGGCCAATACTCGGGCTCAGCACTGGCTCTAGTTACCAAACATTGCTTCTCAGGTGCATTTGGCCCAGGCTGATTATGTCCCTTCATAGAGACCGGGATCTGGAAAAGGATCACCATAATCCATCTAGGGTTTATGATTCTGGTAAATCGGATGAGCTATGATGCCCAGATACGGCATGGACACAGCAGTGACACACCATGGACACGGCAAGGACACGGATTTTACACATAAAAAGTGAAGTATCAGATACGATACGACACGATACGTTACCCATTTTGAAGTATTTATGCATCATAGCGGATGAGCACCCAGCTGGCCAAAATCACCAAGAAAATCTAAGGCATACTTCCTCTAAGAAATTAAAAAAAAAAAAAAAACCCCCAAGAGATCAAGCCACTTCAATATCCAAAATATATTTTAATGGACCAAAACCCTTAATATCAATCTCACAACATAATCTCTTTTAAGGTCTTAACTTCAATGCGATTGTTATTCTTAACAACAAAGTCATCAACATACACAATAACTATATTTATGCCCACCCTCTTTTGAGATACAAGGTATGACAGCAGGACTCCGTGTGTACATAAATTTCCTCATGGCTTAACAGGATTGATCAAACCATGCACGAAGGAATTGCTTTAGCCTATAAATTGACTTCTTCGACTTGCAAGTTTCTCAGGTTGTGATGAGGGTACATACCCTGGAGGTAGAGACATACATACCTATTCATGTAAATCTCCATGCAGAGAAAGCATTTTTCACATCCAACTGATGAAGTGGCTACAAGTGATAATAGAACATGAACAAAGTTTGACTTGGCAACAAGTGCAAATGTCTCATTATAACTGATCCCTTGAGTTATCGTAAATCCTTGGGCAACAAGCCTAACCTTATTTATATCATTTTCAGTGTCACTGTTGGGCTTGAATTTAATGTAAACACCCATTACATCCCCACAATATATTTTCCTTGCAACAAATTAACAAGCTCCTGAGTTTAATTTTTCCTTAAATTATTCATCTCATCAATCACAGCCTGGTTCCACTTTTGATGCAAAAGAGCTCTAGTGATACTGGAAGGAAGAACAAAAGACACAGAATAAGGAAGCAAAACTCTAGGAGATAGAAAATGGTATGAAATAAAATTATAAATAAGCAGATCAGTCAACCATGCTTCGCCTTGCTCAAGGCAATGGGAACATCAAGAACACATCGAGTGACTCAATGGGAACAGGTAACTCTTTAATAGACTTTGTAGAAGACATGATTGGAGATTCAACTGGTCCATGAAGATCTTCTGGAGGTGGTTCTTGAGATGGTGGAGACTCTTCAATTGTCTCTCTTAAAGATTTAGTCTGTTTTGGAGGTAACTCAGAATTTTAAGGTTCAACAGTATTAGTATTAATATTTTTTGGAAGGGATAACAACATATATCATGCATGGTAAAGACTATTATCAACCTTAGATCTTTCCCCACGGAGAATGTACAGATTGGAAAGACCTTTGCCTTCTAGAAAATAAAGTGGAGCATTTTCAAAGAAGGAAACATCCATAGAAATAAACCTTCTGTTCTGCTACTTCCACCAGGTAAAAAGCATTTATACCTCTTTTAAAAACTGTGATCCTCTAAAAAGATGCATCAGCAACGTTAGCATCCAGTTCTCTAGGGCCAATTGGAATATGATAAAGCAAAGATATCCAAAACCTTAGGTGGTATGGAGAACATGGGTCTACCTTAGCTGCAAAACTTGTATTGGAGCTTCCCATTTAACACCCAAGTAGGCATACAATTAAAAATATAGGAAGCAATAAAAACAATACCTAGCTAATATATCTCTTTGAGAACATGTGTCGCCTAAAAAAGATGCCTATTCTTACTCTTGACCACACCGCTGTGTTCAAGCGCATATTAGTATATGACATGTAGTCCGAGATACAATATCATTATTCAGCAAGTATGTTCAAAAAGCTGAAGAAATGTACCGTCCCCATATTATCAGAATGTAAAACCTTAATGTTTGAATTAAACTGGTTTAAGACCACCTTATGAAAGTCTTAAAGATGGAACACTTCATCATTATACTTCAAGAGGTAAATCCAGGTAACAAAAAACAAAGTATTCCAAACATCTATTTTGTTTTTTTGGGCTCATCAAAAACAATTTTCAAATTCAAATCTCATTTCATTCTGCATCAACAAGAATCAAAAGAGGGAAGACATTGGATAAAGATGGATATAAATGTCATGTTTCCTGAAAGAACTATGTCAATGAAAGAACTATGTCAGCATCTGACCAAATAAGAAGGATGGCATTGATCTTGATACAGTGAGAACGGTTGTATCGAAATTATAACATTCAGAGGCAACATAAGTACACAATAGATAATGAATAGAAGGCAGTCACAAACGCAACTTTTATAACAACAATCACCAACAGCTATGAGGAACCCAATATAAAAATCTAGAACAGAACAACAAACCTTAAGATCACAACGGCCATGTCAGATTTCTTTGAAAAATCCAGGATAATATCCTCGGCCATTTTTTTAGCTTTGCCATATGGGTTTATTGGGAACTGCATTTACAAATTAACACAATCAGTGCCAAACTCAGAATTGAATAGGAATAGTGTCTTATCTAGTTATCTGCATTTGGCCAATAAAAAGAAGGAATGGGGGGCTGATCTCACCTGAGGAGTTTCTTCAGTAATTGGCATTTTCTTGGGCTCTCCATATGTTGCACAGGTACTAGAATAAATCAAGGTTTTTACACCATGTGTTGCCATAGCTTCTAGTACTCCCAAAGTATTTGATGTAATATTGTGATAATACCTGAAGCACAGTTGAGAACATCACTATAAATGAAAGTTTAAGCAAACCAAATGGTGATGATCCAGTGATCCCAGAAAAGCATCACAACAGTAGTACCAGCAACTACAATGACAATGTTGTACGATTAATTAAAACAAGACACAGGCATGGAATGACTATAAATTAGGGAACACAGGATGCCAAATCAAGTGTTTCTGATGCTTCCTATCAACTTCTAGCCAACTTGCCTCTTTCCAGAACATAAAAAACAAGTAAAGCGCCTAGAAAGCTAGAACATAATACATCCACCCAATCATTCAAGCCTAACTTCATTCATCTGGTCAGCTTTGTAAGTTACACTTCTTCACTCACCCCCTAATGGGGGTCTGTCACTGGACAATTCTAACATATGACTTCAGATTGCTTCATTCATAGTCCTTTTGGTCCCCATCTAGTTCCTAATAATTGCAGCACTTCAAACCATCTAGTTCAGAAACTGTTTATATATATATATATATATATTCTATAAACATGCTCAAACAACATTCGTTGGTTTTTCTTATCCATTATTCACATAGATTTCCTCTTATGTACACATTTGTAATTCTACTTCTTAATGCACCCCACATCTAACCTTATACATATCTAAATCACATGTTCTTTGACTCTTTGTCATTCTTTGATGCCCAACATTCAGCTCTATATGGTTCAACAAATGAGATTGAACTTTAAAATCATTCACAATGAAAGACTATCCCATACCAATTTTTTCATTACATTGCACTCATTGATCATGCAGTTAATTAGAATTCAAGCTGAATCCTGAAAAAAACTAAGGTACTCAACTCGAATCATATATTTGACTCTCTTAAACAAGTTTTTAACGCATTGATAAAAAGCAATTTATAAGGTAGCATATGTATTTTGCATTAAAGTCTATTCATGTCAGGATAGAAGTGAAAACTGCAAAAACATTCAAACAATCAAATAACATTTAACAGGGAAAGAAACAAGCAAAAGCTTTAGAAGATCATTTCAAATATCTTTTTTTTTTTAGATAAGATCATTTCAAATAACTTGAAAATACAAGTTCCATAACCATGAATTTTTCAAGAAACCTGTGGAAAGTTCTATACCATTTTATCGGATGTCTCCGAAGAGATGATACAAGTTCTATACCATGAACCATCTAAAGAATGCTTTTACATGAGGTCGATGCTTTCCAGCTTCCGCGACTACTTATAATTTGGAAAAGTCAAATATGATAGACATAGATAACTTAGTATGACAATTGACAATACCACAAATTGAAGGATGCATTTAGGCTAGAGCCAAATTACAAGAGATTAAAGTAGTTTAATGGACAAGATGGTTGTTCATTCCAGCAAACTTATGGTTACAAAATATAAATTGTGACAACAGATCTTGTCAACATGGTAACAGTTCTACTAAAGGGAAAAAAACCAACCCCAAATCATTATCAATTGGTCACCAACATTGAATAGGGGTCAGATAAAATATAATGCCCAATATGATTTCTGATTAGTAGCACCCTCTAATGCAAAACTGACAACCATACATTCTACCAAATTTCAGGTGCAAGCAAAGACGCCTTAAAAAGGCCAAAACCCAACCCATTTGGGAAACACACTGCATAAATATAATAACCACACCAGCTCCTATAGCAACACCAGCCATAAGACTTACCTATTCTGCAGCATGCACATAGACAACTTATCTAAAGGTTATGTCAATAAAGCAAGAATATGCCTTTTCATTGCCTCAATTGATGTCACAAGGCATTTGCAGATCATACCTTAGAGGATCAAGAGTACTCTCCCCAACATAAGCAACAGCAGCAAAGTGCATAACAGCATCAAATGCATTTTCTACAAATATTCTGTTAACCTGAATATTGGTAAAGGAATAAAGTTCTAATGTCCAAGATAGAACAGAAACAAATGCAACATGTAGCACACATCCTCATTGATCTACAATCTATATGATCAGGATACAGTTTTGGCATCCCCTAAATCAGCATAAATAAACTGAAGCCTTCCAGGTTCTGGAAATTGCTCCTGGAGAACCTTAATGGCACCAAGGTTGCCCCGGGAAAGATTATCCTGTCGAAATTGCAGAAACAAAGAATAAGGAGCATTTTGATCCATAATTTGGAAAAGAAAAAAGGATACTGACTAAAGTAAAGTAGGTGGACTCAGAATGAGTCGAGTAATTGGCTAGTAACATGAATTTGATACATAATAATGAAACAAAAAGGTATTTGAATGATAAACAATAAAAAATAAGACATGGATATATCTAACTTTGGAGCTCCTCTGCAAAAGATTAAGTTGACTAAAAATTGACTGAATTAATTAAAAAAAAACCTTCAGGTATTAACTAAAATCATGAAACTTTTTCAACACTCTTGAGGAAAAAAAAAAACTTGACTACGATGAAACCAGAAAGGCTTGATTTACTTGGGATATATTGGGAAGTAAACAACAGGAGAGTCAAGTAGCTGGCCCTCACGTATGTCGATCCCTGGACTTCTCCCATTATGAGAAGTGTATCTTACCACGGTGCTACATGCTAGTTCGGCCATACACAAAATTTCATACAGAATTGGCAAGAATCAGATGGAATCAAGTCTAGTCAACAGAATTTTCACAACCACTTGGACTTGATCATGCCTTTAGTCATCGAGATTTTGGATTAACCAAAAATCGTTGAAATCAATAAAACTTGAAAAGGTAATGGAATGTAAACTTAATCGGATTAATAGATACCACTACAGTTACTCGGTATGAGTCCTTCAGAAGCCGAAGTACAGCATGTGAACCAATATATCCTGCGCCTCCTGTTACTAAGACATGCGTCACGCCAGGCTCATGGTGGGAGAACTGGGACAATACAAGATGCATCAGTGATTGATAGACATAACACAGAACAGGAAAAAAAAAAACAATAAACGTGATTTAAATCTTTGTAACATAAAATCAAGAAAATAATTATACATCATGAAGTTGTAAATAAGAATGGAGGTAGCTGTCTGATCTAAGGCAACGATTGCTGCCCATTTGCCAGTACCATTTGTTGCCTAATCTTACAGTAGATAGGTGTAAAGTCCAATAGGTGTGATTTTAGGTCCACATTCTAAATTTGCTGTGTGTGCATGCCTGTGGCAGAGTACTAGCAAACAATATAATTTCCCAGTAGATTACTGAGTTGACTCAAGCTCAGCCAAGTTTTAAAACCATATAATAGCATTCCCAGCAACCAATTTGCAGCTCATCAGGACCACTAAAATAGGAAAAGCTTTAATCAAATTCATTTGTATCTAAACAGTCACCAAAGCCCAAAAGCCCCGCAAAATGACACCCTTGTAATTTACTAGGACACTTACATGCCAGCCTGCATAGTTACTCCCACTACCATCAGAATTAAGTACTAATAAGTCATCCTTAATGGATGTCTATGCTGATAAAAAGTAGGGCAACAACGCATTCATTCCAATATTGAAATAAAAGGATGCAATGATCCCTTTAGCCCTTTTCTAGCAACCACAACCTCTACCAAACTACATTGGATTCAGAATGGTATGTGGAAGTATATTTTATCATCATCATTCATGCAAAGCTGCCCATTTTGGTAATCTCTCATTGAGAAGAAAGAGAATAGAACAAACATGAAGTTGAAGTGATTAGAGTTATCTCCACTCTCTTTCTGCTCTGCATCTTATAAAACATAAGGTTACAGAAGAAGATTCTTGCCAGAAACAAAATGAAGACAAGGTACACAACAGCAGATCAATGGCCCTTCTAAAAACCTATACCACAGGTTCAACTAGACTGGCAAGCTTGGTCTAAATGTTGTCATTAGGCAAACAACACATGATCTCCTTAGCTACCAGCAGTCAATATAATCACACTCCCAGGTAGGTTCAAACTGAAACCAAAGTAAAAAGTGGATCCTCCTCCTCCTCCTCTTTAATGAACAAACACAGTGCAATTACTATTTCACATCATGATATTGTTCCAACTTCGAATGACTGCTCATATATGCACTGGACGTTCTAGCTTGTTGGAATTCTAGCCTAAACAAAAGACAGAAACAAACAGGTGACACCTGAAAGGAATGGCTGTCAAATGCTATTGCTAACTTCGTGGAAAGCACCATGTGTGTTAGTTATTTTAATTTCCAACATGGAATGACTCACCAAAATATACCATCTTATGAAGTCAGGAAATGTAATGGAATTCAGAACCATAAGTAATTAAGAGAAAAATTCGTTAAATGAAATTGCTTGAGAATGCATGTGGAACTCAGCATGAAAATGAAAGCCAAGTGTAGTGAAAAATAGTTGTCCATAAAAGCATATGACAATGAAAAGCACTAACGATAATAATTATCAACCAAAAAATTGAGGGTTTGAGATTTACCGGACTTGGCCCACTGATACCAGAGGACTGCTTCAGTGTGACAATGCAAAGAGACACCAGGATACCAGCCAAAATAACATTACCAATAAATTGAGGCTTTCGCTTTGTATCTGAATACTCCATTCCTGCAAGAGGGAAGAGTCATATCTATGATGAGATTAGAAATACTAAAAAGGGAAGGTGACTTCGAAATAGTGGAGTGGACCAATAATATGCATCCATATGCATTACATATCCATTTGAAAGAATTGCTGCTGTCGAATATAAGGTTTTGCTACAAAATGCACATGCTCAAAGGAGTTATGGAAGTAGCACGAAAAAAAACAAAAACAACAACAACAACAACTAATTTCTCCTGCCATATGCCCCAAGAGATGCTGATTGCACCATATGAAATAAATTTTGTGTCTAGTCTGCTAATTTAAAAATAGCATGTCAAAAAAAAAGTTTCTTAATTGATCAATTAAAAAGAAGGAAACCTATTTAAGAACATAAATTCACTTGATGAAGAAAATACACATACCCGATTCATCACCCACGTAAAGTCGTCAGCTTGTAAGACTAACTAAAACCAAAACTTCATGTCATTAAAGGTTTCGACCAACAAGCCACTCCGCAGGTGGTTTCAGTTTGTTTAAAATAAAATATTAAATATATTTGAGTACAATAAATTCACAGGGTCAACAAAAAAGGGACAAAAAATTACAATACTATGATTTTAAGACCACATAAACATCATCACAGTGACACTAAGAAAAACAGATCTCATCTATGTAAATTCATCAGATTACGGTGGAATTTAAAAAAAAAAAAAAAAAAAACTGAAAAATCCACATTCAAATTTGCAAACGAAAAACTTTAAGTTCCACAACGGATAACATGAAACCCACCTGAGAAATTCCATGATCTACTAGCCCTGGGCTGAGTTCTGCTCCTGTTGGAGGGCAACATGTTAATCTCTAAAAATCAATCCCTAGTCATTCGTCTCAACGCCACCTCAAACATCCATGGCCCCAGCACACATTTGCTGTCCTGGACAAACCTGACGATTCTATACTAAACAAAAATCCACAAAACAATTCTAACAGTTTAAAATTCATAAAAAATTTACAACAACAAAAAAAAAAAACAATTAAAAGGAATGCCCACATGCATTCAATGGGAAAAGAAACACCAAGTGAAGGAAGATCCCAGAATTACAAATTTCAAGATGAAATGAGAGCCAAGGATCCATATGTGAGTGGTTCATTATAAATTGCTTTGGCAACTTCAAAATCAAAGAATTAAATTTTCAGACAGGGACTATGAAAAGAAAGAAGAAAAAAGATCCTGGAAGAGGCCACAGAAAAAGCAAAAAGGAAAACGAGGTAGAACCCAACCAGACAATTCAAATTCATCCTTTCATCTGAAAGAAAAATAGAAAACAGGGAAAACATTCAAAAGATCAAACATTTCAAGATCAAAGGAACACAAATCAGAAATCCAAAAAAAATGTTAGAACCCAGAAATGAATTATTTCCACTGGGAGAGAGACGCTAAGGAAAAAAAAAAACAGAAAGTACGAGATTATAGTTTCCCGAATCCAGTATCCACACGAGAACCCCAATTAAGAAGAACCCAGTCACCAAACTAAAAATTTTCTGCAGTTTGTTTTTTTTTTTTTTTTTAATAAGATCAAGCCCAATGTGAAAATTCAAACTTCTTCCCTACTTCCTTAATGAAATAAAAAAAAACCAGATGCACAGAGACCACATGAAAAACCCCACAAGAACAAAACTTTTCGAGATCAAAAGAACCAAAAACAATTTGATAAAAAAACCCAGGCACCAAAAACCAAATTTCGGATGAATCGAGAGAGAGAGAGAATACCAGGGGGCAAAGAGAGAGAGATAGAGGGGGTTGAACTGCTGGGAGGCGCGTTTGAATGAGAAAAATGACAAAGGAAAAGGAAAGATGAGATTTTGGTTTCTTTCCTGTAGGAAAAAGGCCTCTGACTCTCTCTCTCTCTTTTTCCCGTCAGTCCCATGTTCTTCGAACGAAAAGCTTGCCAGCAACCAACCACGAGAATCCAGATTCCAGACACCTTTTCCAGTTTGTTATTTTTAATTTTATTTTTTTTAATTTCAAGTAATTCCTCAAGTTTTTATCATATTTCAAAAAATTACATAAGTTTCAAATATTTTCAAAATAGTCCCTAAGTTTGGAAGCTGCTATTTGCACGGCCGGAATTGCTCCCTGCACATCCATCCATGGGACCCATGATGGACTCCTCTATAAAATCTCCAAAATGTCCTCCCTTTCTTCTCTCTCTCCGCCTCCCTCCTCTCTCCCTGTCTTTCTCCCTCTCCCTCCTCTATCCTTTCCCTTCTCCCTGTTTCTCTCCATCTCCATCTCCATGCTCGCCGCCCAACTTCGTCCCCTCAATTTTTCAGAGGGGTCCATCATGGGTCTCATAGATGAATGTGCAGGGAGCAATTCTGATTGTGCAAATAGCAGCTCCGCTAAGTTTTTCTTTAAGTTTTCAATTAAGGACATTCAGCTATGTAACGGTATTTTTTTAGCATAACTTTTCTATATTTTTTGAAATATCCAAATTACCCTTCATTTAAAGCCATGACATGGTTCCGACAACTACTATATATATATGCAACCATCGCGTAGAAACACTGGTTGTCCTTGATCACAATGAGGACACCGATGAAGAAAATAAAGAGAATATAAAAAAATAGGGAAGGAGAGTTTTATTTCAATGAAGGATAATTTGAGTATTTAAAAAAACCAAGAGAAAAAATTGCCGAAAAATAAATTTTAATGAATGGATGTCCTTAATTGAAAACTTTCAAAAAAACATAGGGACTATTTTGAAAATTCTTAAAACTTATTTTCTTTTTCGAAATAAGATAAAACTTAAGGGCTTATTTGAATTTTTTTCCTTCCTTCTCTTTCCATCATATTAAATAAAAATTATGAAAAGACGGTGTGGGCCCACTTATTAAAAATCTAAATCATTAAAATAAACTCCCTCTCCTGTAGAATAGCCAAAAAGTCTACTTTAAAAGAAAGCAGACAAATTGCTTATAAAGTCATTGCAACGGCCAAACCACAGCCAGATTGGTTGGAGGCTAGTTTATGAATCTAAGCTGTAATTGTCAATTCATATCTAAACAAAAACCCTCAATTAACAAGTTGGGTCCAGATGTAGTCGTTTGAATTTGATCAAAGTGCACCTGCAGATTAAGGTCTACTACCCGCTGCAAATATATTGGGAGGAGGTTTTAAGAAAATCTATGGTAATGGAGACGTCCAATGTCTGCCAGTGAGCTCAGCCCACTTGCTATTTTTGTGACTGATCCAAATATCACCATGATTTGTTCACAATAAAACAAGGATATATAGAGAAGTAATTAATAGGAAAGACACACCATTTCTTTTTCATTGACCGGTACTAATGATGTCAGATGACCCATTGGCAAGACCTAGTTGGTAGACAGTCGACTCATGACGAGTTCCAGACCAGTTAAGAACTAGAAAGAAATTATACACTTTGTTTGACGTGGTACTGGATGATGTTTTTTTTTTATAAGGGTGGGAAGTCGGCTTTTTTTTGCTTTTGCTACTTTTATATCATTTGCACGTTGCTTCCAACAACTATATCAATAGCACATAGCGAACTATATCAATATCACCTTGTTGTATGATAGTTTATTCAAGTTACTTGTTATTTATTAACTGATGATGTAATAATATAAGTGAATTCCATTCCTGAGACACAGTTGTGCAGTACGTAGCACATGCATGCTATGAATTGGCATTTTACCTTATGCATATAATTGACCAATAAAACTCTTCGCTTCCAACTTTAAAAATGAAAAAAAAAAAAAAATCTCTTTCTCTCTCCCTCTCTCTAGTTTTGAAGGGTTTACCATCGAGGTCAAAAGTTCTAAAAAAAATTAAAAAATCATGAGGTCAAAAGTTTTAAAAAAACCATATATATGTTGCAGCCTCGAACTTTGTGTAATAGGATTTGTCCTTTTTGGGTGGCAGTAGCAGTGCCCGTGAGCCGTTAGGCCTCTTGTTTCAAGTTTTCTTTCTTTCATTTGTCGGTCAACAATAATAATAGAAGAGCTCTGTCTGGTGAGTGAGGTTGATCAAATTTAATTGGTCGGACCGCTTCATGATATTATGATGATAATGACTTAGCTAAACAAGCCTTCATTGCCCTCCTTTCCTTTCAAGGGTCTTTTTTTTGAGGAAAACTGGAAAACAATCGACAGGCTACAAGCATTGTCTGTCCCTTTAGTTACAGATAGGGGCCCAATAACAACAAATTCCCTTGGAAATGACGACAAGAGATCTTACCAAAACAAACATCGAGAGATCGCCACCAACACGTACAGCGAAACTTCTCCTTCCCCAGTGGATCTTGCGCAAACAGCATCTCTAACAAATTTATCAAATTTTATTATTTATCAATGTTATCCTTAAATGCTCTCTAAAATACTGATTTCTAGTTTTGTTCTTCTAATTTTACTACACATTCACCTTAATATTATTCTTGAACTAAAATAACAGAAAGAATCTCTTTATAATTATATTATATTATATTATTATTTATTAAAAATAAAGCAAAACGCAAGTAGTACTACTACATCGGATGGAAGTTTCTCAAATCCAATTCATTGATTCAATGTGTACAAAAGGCCAAACACACTCATGGTTGGAAAATGTTGGCACTAGCTTCACACATGCCCTGCGATCGATCCCCGGGCGCTCAAGCTAAAGTATCACTTATTGACCAAAATAGCCCATTGTGGCCCAAAAAGAAAAACATCAAACTTGATAAATATCATATACTATGGTTTCAAAATTTTGAGAATCAAAAAGTCCCATCAGTAACTTCAACTGGAAAGGTAATTTATATTGGGTCGCCTAAGAAATCCAGGTTCGTCAGCTTCCCTCAACTGAAGGAGGAAATTATACATCGAAACATCTGTCCACACATCTACAATCCACCTGCTTGCAAACAATATCCAAGTTAAAAAAAGATGCGATTTAATACTACTAGATAAATTGTAATCTGCACTAATAATTTTTGGATTTCCACCATGATTCACATCAAAGCCAAAAGCTCACATTAGATCACTACACTGCAATTAAGCAAAGGACACCTGGAACAGCAACCAAGTGGCACGAAGCTGCATTCGAATTCGAAAAGTGCACTTTGGATGCACAATCGAACACAACCATACCACAAAAAATAGAAGAATACAATAACCTGCTCCCTTAGCAAATAAAACAGTTAAAATTTGCCGAGATGTCAGCTACAAAAGCTTACATGCCAACATGCCCCTGCTATAGACCTGTCTTTTTTACACCAAATTCAAGTGATTATCATGTCTTACAAGCAGCACACGAGAATCTTCCCCGTTGCCAAACCGAAAACTATCTCCAAATCTTATTTGTGGGCACATCCCTCTCTCTCCTTTAAAGGAAAAAACAGAAAAAGGGAGGCTCCCAGTAATAGACCCTGTACATTGTATCACCACCATCAGGAGTTTCCACCCAGAGCACTAAAATCAAGCTCCATTGGAAGAAAAAAAAAAACCTCCAGTCACCCTCCCGATGAAGATCCAGTATAATAATACAAAAAAAGGCAGGAGTCTTTTTAAGTACGTGAAAAATAAAATAGATGAGTAAGATAACTCATTAAAGGAAACCGTGGATCTAAAGCGATTTAATTCCTACTGTTGCTAGTAACCCAAATAAAATATGGGGATACTAACGCATGTAGTGTCATTCTTTATGGAAAATACCAAAGAAGCACCGAGCACAAACTGATCTATCAACTGCCATGGGCATTGAATCCAGTTATGGGCATAGTCCTCTGAGCAAAATCCATTAATTGCTTACGCTGGCTCTCATTAGTGTGAGGCAGGCTTGCACGTAACAACTCAACTGGCATCTCCCTACCTATTGCTCTAGCTGCCTCTGACCCAACAACAGCTGCATTTTTTGCCTGAATGAGCAATGTTTGCATGATTGTGTCATACTTGTTGAAGCAGTATTTGGCCAGCAGCCCAAAAAATGCATCAAAAGATGCCTGCCAGAGGGCTCGGTTTTGCATACTGTAATTGCTGGCAGCATGAGGATCGCTTAAAAGGTCAGTTGCCCTCTCAAGAACTGATTTTATGATGATGGTTGCCCCATCACCAGCGGAACTTCCTAGTGGGCGAAGAGGGGGCTGCTCTGGGGAGCAAACCACAGCAGCAAGGCAAGCACTGAGTGCACTCAGATCCATGTGACATACACATGAACAGACTGTCGTTCCAAGACCCTTTGTTGTGTCAGCTGCGCCAGAATCTGATGGAAGACCACCAAATAAGAACCGCAGGTGCCGGAAAATGGCCATGCAGACTACACGGTTAAGTTCACTCTCAGGAAAAAGGAGCTGCAGGTATCTCGAGAGAAGCTTCCGTCCCTTGGGAAGAGAAACTAAACGCAAGAATATCAGATCATCTGTGGGTGCTAACCCAACTGAGTGGCCACCTTTGCCTGGGCTGAGCGGGTCAACCAACTGCAAGGAGGCTGCAAGCCCCTCTAAAAGAACTTGTCGCCTCCGCCTCAGTTGGGAGCCACCATCTTGGGGTTGACTGAATTGTAAAAGTCGATCAATATCATCCACATCGAGAAGAAGGCACAGGCCATCTTCAATGGTTATTCTAGCCGCCAGCATTGGTTCTTGCTCGAGGGGCTTCTCAGAAGCTCTCTGTTCAAAGGCGCCATCTCCAGAGGCAGATGGTGGGTCAACTTCAAGGAGGGGTCGAGGCCTGCGGATTGAAGAGAACGAGACCCTCCCAAGTGCATCAACCTGAAGATAGGCATGAGGTTCATTGCTAGCACGGGCTCGAGAAGGGAGATCCCTCACTGAAGTAGGGCAGAAATGATGCTTCAGCCTTGACCCAGCAGAGTTTTTTGCCAAACAAGCTTGATGGTAGTAATCATCTATATACGGATCACTGCCGTAGGTAGCCGCATGTTGCATTCGCAGAATGCTCTCAATTTCTTCGGTCGACATATACTTGGACTGAAACTGAGGCCATCCAGTATCGCTCTTCTGGTTGCTGGTGTCAGAGACCTGCTGAGAATACCAAAGGTTCTGTCTCCCTCTTTGTGATGGTTTCGGTCTCTGATCTCTCAGATCAGCCACCCCAAGCATTCCTTCATACGTGTTCATTGGATGTATGGGGTGTTGGTTAAGCAGCTGAGACTGCATAGCAGAGAAATTTGCAAGAGTTGATAATCTATGCTGTTGTTGATGTGCCAATAACTGTGAGGGCATTAACCCATTTAGATGAGGTAACTGTTTCTGTAACAAATTGGGAAAGAGGATTGAATGCTCCCCAGAAAATGGGCCAGACTGGTTCATCCAAGGGTTCTGTGGTCTACTATTAGTAGGGAAGCTTGGAGGCGTGAACTGGGAAATATTTCCAGCATAAGGTAACCCATGGCGAATGCCAGGGAAATGTGCCTGAGGACCTGAAAAGGCAGAGAGATTTGGTGGAGAAAAGGGCATCAGAGGTCCTCCAAAAAGAGATGGGTCATTAGGGATGTGTGAATGGTTTGGTGAAGCCTGTGATGGGCCTCCAGGAGGAGGGTAGGAAGTAAAAGATGATTTGGGTTCGGGAACTGGTTCAGTGGGGATGTGTTGCTCTTGCTGCTGATGCTGTGGATGAGGATATGAAGATGTTCTGTATAATGGTTTGGGCGATTCAGTGAGACGAGCAGAAGAAAATTGTGGTTGTGACCACCACCTTTTACCTTCCTGAACATCTTCAGCGCTTAATAAGTGCTGACCAAAACAGTTAGAAAGGTCTGCCTCATGCGACCAATCAGCAGCAGACGAACCTAAAGAGGAAAAGATCATGTTATCTATAAGTGCTTTAGATAAATATATTCACAGAAGAAAATTGAAATCATTCGATTGATAATTACATCATAAATGTTTACTCCATTTATAATGAGCTGATGTAAAACAATGTACAATCAAGAAAAGGAAAAGGCTTTTTTTTTTTTTATTTCATGCACAAAAATAGGGCCTTCCGTCAAATAACAAGCATGAATAGAAAGTAACATAAGGATCTATGTCTGTGACGGTTTGCATGGAATTTTATGCCATGCAGGGATCTTTGTTAATTTTCCTTTTATCTTTTCTCCTGATTAAAATTATCATTCTTGATTTTCCTTTTATCTTTTCTCCTTTTTTTAATCAGTAACAGTACATTAAATTTAACAGAAAAGAAGAGAACAAAAGGACTTAGGGGTCGTATGCCTTTTACATGAGATAGGAAAATGGGTTTTACATATGCAAATGTTACAAATGTGGAGTACATTACCATGTTTTTTTAAAATAACCATTTTCGCATGAGTAAATGAGTACATCCAAGATCCAACGGTTCGGATCATGAATTGGAGACCCACAGAAGTGTAGAGTATTATATCTATAAGTTGGAGCTTTTTCACAAATTACTCAATTTCTGAAAATTTAAAGATAATCAGCATCAAGATTTTGCGGTTTTTAAGTCCACTAAACAAACTGAACGGTTTAGATTACAAAAATATGGCCCACAGGAATGAAAAAAAAAATTAAAGGAGTTTGATAGGGCCCACAGGAATGCAATCACTGTGTAAGAAGTGTAACGGCGCATAAGGTGTGAAAATTTTGGTGCAACTATTGGATTATCATGAATGCAACTATCACCTCAGTACCAAACAATGTCAAACAATTGGATTATCGTGTCATAAAGTCCAACTGAAATACAATCTATAAACAACCTCACATTAAATATAGCATCCATAAGTTCTTAAACAACATCATGCCTACGTAAAATCAACACCAATCATTTATGCTATTATTTGTCACACCATATTGGACTCTGATCCATACTTGATTTCAACACATAAGGAAAATGGGCAATCGCAAGGAGGAAAAAGAAACTTCTCAACAAAACAAATTGGTTGCTTCACAAAGAAATGAGAACATTCCACAAAATTATTTTAACTAGATAAAGATCCAAGAAAGAACAAGGAAGAAATTCAAAAGCAACTTACTTTCACGAGAAAAAGATCCCCTATCACCGGTATTATCTATGCTCCTTCGTTCACAAGAGAACTTCTTTAGCTATGAGGGGGGAAAATACAAGTATTAGCTCAATATTTGTATACAAAAATGAAGTATTACATCATAGCAATAATGGAATCAAGGGTCTATATTTAAGGCAAAGGATGAAGGTTAAAAAAGAAAAGGACATGGATGTCTCAAAATTACAGAACCAAATGCTTGAAATAGAAAAATAAAATAAGCTTTAAAAACAATTTTCTTAACTATCCTGCTCAGAATTCAACATTAACAACAGTGCAGTCATCTAGCTGATGATGGGTCCCACAATCTCTCAATTGCGTAAATCATTGAGTGGAATTTGTGGGGTAGATGTTGCCCTTTGTGTGCATGCATACAGTATACAACTCTTCTATTTAGCTTTTATTTAATGCATAAATTTATTAAACCAATAAAATTCGACATAATCTTTAGAAAGAAAAGCACCTTAAAAGTTCCAAATAGTTAACACCCCACCTCCCCTGCCCACTAATGTCAGCATCCTGCACTGCACTGGTACCCTCCAATCAACTGTATGAAAGTGTCTCAACAGTGTTGCACCTTCTTGAACTCCAAATTCAGAACACTGCTGATTCTCCTGATCTTGAGTAGGTCCATCACAAAAATCCTTCTCTCCCCTTTCCTAGACATCTACAGTTTTGAAGGTAAAGCTTGTTCATTTTTCCTCAGATCCCCCACCTACCGTTTCCTCTATATAATTCCACCTTTCCTGACAAAAGTCTCACTCTTGAACCTATTCAGACAGTGTTTGAGGCCAAGCCCACTAAAAAAAGTATAACTTCAAGTGTACTGATTACCTCCAAAAAACCTACCTAACCATTTGACAGAAAAGCCTTTTATTGCTAAAATATTCAAAAAGGACTTTTTCACATAGATAGGGAAGTAAAAACATTAAGAAAATATGAAAAATGAACCCATAACATAAAACACCAAAATTTCCAACTATGCCATGATACAGTAAAAACTTTCCATTGCATGATCACATCAATACTAGAAAAATAAATTTGCAAACAACCAACCTTTGAAAAAGTATTTGTGAGATCATCCACATCGGACAAAGAACCCAATCCTTCCCCCTGCAAATTTAACATAACAGTTAATGATCCCAACAACAGACTGCTCCTCATGGAAAAACTGCATTTTATAATCTGTTCTTAAAAGAAGCCACTGAAATAATTGGAAATTAGCACACTTCATACAGAGGCAAAAAACACTAAGTTAGTGCAACAACATAGCAAATTGTGAGGGATAAAGATTCAGACAGTTCAAAAGAAAATAAAAATAAAAGATGGTTGCACCTAAGGGAGGAACGTTAACCAACATATCAACGCCTGGAGCTGAAAACCCAAAACATCAGAACCGCAAAGCCAAGTTATCACGCCGATGGGTTTCAATGTTTTTCTAACATATACACATCAACCCAAGAAAAATCAAGTTCAATGTCATCATTCTTGTCACTGTTATAGACCGAACAACCCTATAGCTTGGCTTGCATTCCAAGCCTTTTACAAGATGGATTGATTGAATTTCCTATCCATTTTGGACTCTTCAATTTGATAATTGATGTGGAGTGAAGTACGGTGGATCTAGAATGGAGTCATAACATAGACTTCTTCAAGGTCTCCAACCATCCAAATCATCACCAAAGGGGTTTCCCAAGCAGTCTTCACAAGAGAAATTCTTGAGAGAGAGAGAGAGAGGGAGAATAAAAAAAAGTTTATTCAATTGTATGAAAATAAGAGAGGCTCGATAATTGCATAGATCAACTAGGCATATGGTGCTACTATGACAACTTTTAACAAGACTCGAACTAAATAACACACTATTCAATAAATAGGCCATAACTTCTCCAAACCAAGTCGGGAGTCACGTGATGTTAGGCTTGTTGAACAGTAACACAATGACCCATCAAACCATTCATGTCGTTCAGACATCATTTGACTCATGAAATTTACGCATCTCCGAAAGCCATGGGATTTTGACTCCAAAGACTCGTAATATGACGCAAGCAATAAAGACAAGAATTTAACTAGGGCGATCCTTGGACACATGATACCATAATAGAATGGTCCATACATGCTGTGTGACCATGTTCGGGACACGCAACCCAGAGAGAGAGAAGTAGGAAACTGCATTCCAATTTAAAGGCATCAGAGCCAGAGGAAACAAAAAGAACCACTGCTCATCCAATTGTAAAAATCGCTTTGGCATCCAAGAAATCTGTGGCCTACGACCTGTGCGATGTGCAGTTTTGATTACTAGAGTGGAAAAGCAGTTGCACAAGAAGTTAAACAGGACAATTCCTGACTAAAAAAATGGAAAAAAGAATAAAAAAAGTAAATAAAGAAATTCCAAGGGAGCACCAATTCACTCAACTTGAGTCCCAGTGATGAATACGAAAAGAAAATTGATCGAGATATCATTACTGTCCAAGCATACTTTTCTACATTGGAAAGCTCACCTCTTCTATATCACCAAGCGAAGATAACCAATTCTCATCATTATCGAGCCCAACTAATCCAACATCATCATTGTCATCTTCTAACCCACCCAGCTCAACTTCCTCCAAAACATTGTTGCCAAAGAATGCATACTGTGATGAATCAAAATGTGGATAATCTGCAGGAAAGTAGAAATCAAATTTAACTATGAAACACGTATTTATCTCACCAGCTTTACAGAATCATCTGTTTAGGAAAAGGGGGCAAAGTGAAAAACTAAGAGGATGCGGCCTTAATAAAAACTTTGGATAAAGTAGTGAAGAACAACAGGTTAGGCTATTGAGTAAGACTAAACATAACTTGCCAACACACTCATGGTTGAGTGGTTTTGGCCGCTTAGTCTCACTCACAGTCACATGCAGCCGGGGTCTCCAAGTTGAAAGCATCACTCCTCCTGCCCAGCGGCCCAACTTAGCAAAAGTTAAAAAAGACTGAGCACAACTTAAAATAGGTCAATTAGAAAAGCATAACTTATAAATGTGACCTTAATTAGAGGGAGGGGTAAGACTAAATGAAAGTGAAATTGATGTTCCCTTCATGGGGATTTTACAATGCTTTTTTGGGGATGACTGAGTAGGATATTTGAATTCTATGTTTTTTTCTCTTGTACACCAATCCCTTTCATCATTGTCACCAACAAGTCATGTGCACATTTCATTCACATAACAACGCAACTGCAGTCGCACGGTCTCACTTTCATGCAACATAGATAGAAAATATGTACATGGCTCGTTCTAAAGTAACTCATGATGCCAACCCAGACAGATGGTATAACGACTACATAATGAAGATGATCAGCTAACAAAACAAATAATCGGCAAGCAGAGATCCAACACGTTAGTTCACTGTAAACCCTGTCAAACAATAAAATCTTTGGGGAAATCAAGAACCCATTAGTGAGGACCACAAAATTATCACAAATTCCAACCCCCCTCGTAGCATTTCTTGAATCAATAAGACTTGTTCGACCTCGAGCTCCTCAATTTGATTAAAAATGCCAAATACAACACAACCCAAAATCGACTTCTCCATCTAACTTCCAACCAACCCCAGAAACCAAATTCCCATGCTCAATATATAAAGATCTAGGAAACCCCCAAAACAATTGCAATAAGTATGACATCAAAACAAAATCAACCCAAAACTGCAAATAAATAAATAAACAGATATGAAAGCATGGAGATCTGAACAAACCGGAGGCTCCATCGCCGAAGTCTTTGGAATCAAAGGGATTAGGGTATCCCTCGATCCCATCCGCACCTTCGAATCCTTCCATCTTTCCACTGACGGATAGAACGCAAAAACATAAATCTGAATCTCTCTCTCTCTCTATCGAAGAAAAATAAGAATAGGAGAGCGGAGAAGAAGAGAAGGAAACCCTAGTTTGAGTTTGTATCTAGGGTTTTCTTTTTCTCTCTCATAGTGGTGACGATAAAATATACGGAAACATTTGGTCCTGTTAAATAGTTGTGGAGCATTTTCTATACCTTAATTGCAGCATAGACCAGATATTATTATTACAGATTCAAGTATGGATTTTGATAAGGAGCAGTTGAGTTTTATTTTTTTTAATGGAAAATATTTAGGATAAATTAGGGAGAGATCCCACATTATTAGGCTATAAAGTCTCTAGTACATAGCAATACTATTTAAGACCTAAAGTCCCTTGCGCATGGAATTAATTCAGGCGGTGGTCCCTAAGCATGGGACATCAGATTTTTTATGACACATTTGCCCTTCTAACCATTTAAATAGGTGTGTGTGGTCCCTAAGCATGTGACATTACTGTCTTTCTTAGATTATTTTTACAAGGTCCTTACCATCTGTAACGTGTTGGGTCTTGGACCATGGCAAGTGAACTACTTCATAATCCTCATAGCTAGTCCTATAACAGCCTTGAGGAAAGTCTTTCTTTCTCGACATTGGAAAAGCACCTTGATGGAAGACATTGTTTCAACAGAAATGAAGAGCTAAAGAAGAAAACTACATAATTCACATGGGGTAGGTGGGGTAGGTTGCTAGATTCAGATAAATTTTTATCAAAGCTAGATAAATTTAAACTAAATCTAGTCAAACCAAACCAAATCTAGTTAGATAATCTCATATCGAAGTGACATAACTTGTTTTCAAATTGGTTGTGATTTCAAACACAGATAAATTCATATAAACTCAAATAAAATCATGCCAAAGTCAAATAAGTTCACATCAAAGTTAGATAAATTCGTAAGAAACTCAGATAAATTCACTTAATTCATATCAAACTCAGATAAATTCAAAACAAACACAAATAAATTCATATCAAACTTAGATAAATCCGTACCAAACACAGATAACATCATGCCAAAGTCATATAACACGTACAAAACTTAGATAAATTCACAGCAAACTAAAAAAAAAAAAAACTCATTTAACAACTCAGAAAAACTCATGCCAAAGTCAAATAAGCTCACATCAAAGTTAGATAAATTCACAGCAAACTTAGATAAATTCACTTAATTCATATCAAACACAGATTAATTCAAAATAAACACAAATAAATTCATATCAAACTTAGATAAATTCGTACCAAAACACGGATAATATCATACCAAAGTCATATAACACATACAAAACTTAGATAAATTTACAGCAAAAAAAAAAATCATGCCAAAGTCAAATAATTTCACATCAAAGTTAGATAAATTCACAGCAAACTCAGATAAATTCACTTAATTCGTATTAAACTCAGATTAATTCAAAGCAAACACAAATAAATTCATATCAAACTTAGATAAATTCATACCAAACACAAAATAACATCATGCCAAAGTCAAATAACATTATACCAAAGTCAGATAACACATACAAAACTTAGATAACACATACATTAAAGTTAGATAAATTCACAGCTAACTCAAATAAATTCACTTAATTCTTATCAAACTCAGATTAATTCAAAGCAAACACAAATAAATTCATATCAAACTTGGATAAATTCATACCAAACACAGATAACATCATGTCAAAGTCAAATAACATTATACCAAAGTCAGATAATACATACATCAAAGTTGGATAAATTCACAACAAACTCAGATAAATTCACTTAAATCGTATCAAACTCAGATTAATTCAAAGCAAACACAAATAAATTCATATCAAACTTAGATAAATTCATACCAAACACATATAACATCATGCCAAAGTCAAATAATATTATGCCAAAGTCAGATAACACATACGGAACTTAGATAAATTCACAGCAAACTCATTTAAAACTAAGTTGAATATATTTTAAAGTCAAAATAAATCTTGTAAAATTCAGTTAATTTCATACCAAACTCATTATTTCATAAGAAACTCGGATAAACTTAATAAAAACTCAGAGAAAATCGTTTTCAAAGTCACATAAATTTATTTGAAACCTTGTTTAATTAATAACAAATGAAGTTGAATTGAAATCAAACTCAGAAAAAATAATGTAATATACAGATAAATTCATTTAAAGTCCTATTTAATTGATCATAGACTAAGATAACTTTATATAAAGCTTAGATAAATATATGTCACAGTCAAATAATTTCATATCAAGCTCAGATAAATTCAAACCAAAACTTAGATAAACTTATGCCAAACTCAATTAAGTTTAAGTCAAGATGATTCAATTGCTTGAGGTCACTGATGAGTTTGATTTTGCTTCTTTCTGCAGTTTCCTTCATCTTTGATTTCAGAATCTTTATTTTGCTTAGATTTCGGAGTGTATGACTGAATATTTTAAAGCAATGCATGTTTGGTGACGTATAGAGTATATAAAGTGAGGGCATTTTTATCTTTTTGACCCATTAAATGTTAAAAGGGGACTGCTGCCTTTATGAGAAAATGACCTGGACCAAAGGCTATAAAACGTACTGTTGAGGGACCTTTCACCAAATGCCCCAAATATTTAAGTGAGAACTAGTATTCATCTATTATATGAGAATTTTTTTTGTGGGACCCAACTAGTAACTCATCCAAACCTAGCAACCAATAGGGAACCCCTGATAGTCACTAATCCCAAAGAATGACACACATCCGAATGAACTGAACCGTTTGATCGAGTGTTAAATATTTTTTTGAATATGAAGCCATTAAACTTGTGGGCCACGGATGAAGGGGTTATGGGCATGGGTTTGGGGTCAAACTTATTACTTGAGGTGGTCTCACATAGATCTTTCCATCCCCCCGGTCTCATCCCCAAATGGGGCCACAATTGGGCCCCACAACTGAATATTACCTTTTTTTAAATACTTTCTTTATTTCCTTATAGATTATTTAATCGAAAAAATCCTTTGGACTTGTCAAAAGCCAAAAACGCAGTAAACGTCTTATATAAACCATAGTAGCCCTAGAGGGCCTGTTTTAATTTATTTATTTTTTCTCGTTTTTTTAGCATGGATGTCCTGCTTCTTTTACTTCAAAAGGTACTAAAACCATTTTTTCCATTTTCATTCTTTCCCCCATTTTCTCAGAGCAGCAGGACTCATCAAATAAGAGAAAACGCAACAGAACCTTGCAAATCCCCTGAGCATCAGGACTCATTGAAGAAGAAAAAGGGCAAAATCGGATCATTTCAAAAAATGCTTTTTTACATATCTAAAGGGGATTATCCTCACTCCTGATCTTACACCTGATTGTATTGATATTTGTATCGAATAAATCCTTCCCTGAATGGAGAAAACGAGCACTAGTATCAATTTCTCTTGAGCCTCCAATAAACTTGGAGCAAAGCATCCGGACCTAAAGTGCAAGGTTTTCACTCATCACAATTTTAATATGAAAGGTGGATTTGTTTAGAGGGGGAGGATTTCAGCATCTCATATTCGCTGCATATACAGTAGTGGTAGATGCTGGTCTTTTCCCATGTAATTGTATTCATATTCTTTACCATTGTGCCAGCTATCGCTTCGTGAAAAATAAAACACGGACCTCTCATCTTTATGTGAAAAGGAAGAGGTCCTCGTTGATCAAGTTATGTGCCTTGCTTGAAAATGGATAGATATTCTCGCCAATGACATTGTTGTGGACTTGATACCCCCACCCGTGTCAGTGCCGTGAGCGGGGATGAGTATCGTGGGTGGGGATATCTAGTAGTCTACTGACCTATCAACTATTTACCCATTCACATTCATCAACAAGAACCCTTTGACATGGATATCCTTTTTCAGTTAGAAGATAAATGAATCTCTACAACTCATGAAGACATATGGAACTTGTAGCAAAACAGTTTCTTCTCATCCAAACAAACCCATTTCACAAATCTAATAAGAGACTCACCCACTACTAATCTCTCGGAGGGGGGCTGTTTCCTTCCCGATTCATAAGCAAATTTTCCACAAATCTTATTCACTAATTCCCTCCAAGTTTTTGTTTTTCTTATTCCTTGATATGCATTAATATATAACTAGTATCTTCAACAATCAAAATAATCCATAAAGATGAAAAATGTTTTGGGTCCACCCTTGCACGAAAAGGGAGAAAAATCAAGTCAGTATGCAACAAAGAACCTCTGCAACCTTCTTCGAATTCGATTTGCAACTGCAAATCTAATATGCGATGGCTTACCAAACAAAGAACCACCTACGACTTCAAAATCGAGAACGAATCCCCTGTTCTTCTCCGATCGGCCTTTTGCAAAGTCAAGTTGCTTATTCTCTTCTTCGATGAGTCCACTGCATCGGATTCGAAATTCAAATTTCAGAAGCAGAGCCCAGGACCCTGTGTTCTCGTGGAAGGGAGAAGAAGATGGGAGAAGAGCGAAAAAAAGAGAAAAGGGTTCTAGGATATTATAAGTTAAAAGGAGCAGGGATATCCCTGCCAAGAGTAGGAAAAAAAAAAGAAGCAAGAACTCGGGGACTACTATGGTTTTTGTAAAACGCTAATAGCATTTTTGGCTTATGACGAGTCTAAGAGGATTTTTCCGGTAAAAGCCTCTTCTTTACCGAAAAACAAACCTCTTAGAGAAAACTGCCCAGATGTGGTCCCATGGGGTCGATTGCATTTTTTTGTAACAATGAAGGGGTGCAAGACTTGTGAGGTAACCATAATCGTGTCATTCTCTTTGTTCCTTTTGAAGATCGAATAGACGAGAACGACTTTCTTCTTCGTTTTGATTTTGACTCGCTCTTGGATCTTCGGATCCACCTCACCTATTGTCGTCAACTTTTTTTTCTTTTTTTAGAACACCAACGTCAATTTGTTGCTAGTGAAATTACCCTTCACGTCTTTTCACTACTGGTAAAAGTAAAGATGAGGGCAAAATGATATTATCTTGCGCCGTTTAATAGTGAGATTGATGGCGCCTAACGTGTGTTGGTTGTAGGTATTATCATGCACGGTTTAACTATAACAAAATAATTTTGGAAAGGACAGAATCGAAAAGGCTTCTCTATTTTTCCTTTTCCATGAAAAGATTCGGATATGGATTTTAGTTCTTTTCATAATCAAGGGAAAAGGTGACCAGGAAGAAGAAAATGGATGAATAAAAAACTTGGGACTCGAGAATGAGGAAGAATTTGGATTAGGACTTATGTAAAAAAACTTAGAGTGGCGATATTGTCATTTGTATTTGGGCAACGATATCGTTACTTAGGTTAAACAAGTAGAAAAGGATAAGAAATCTGACAGGAAGACCTTTTTTGTGTGGTTGGAATTGTGAGGTCCTTTTTTGTGCACAAATCATCAGAGAGGTTTTTTCCCATAAAATACTCTAGATTTTATTTTAGATTTACCTTATCCATAGACCAATCAGCAAGGGACAGTGATGTGTGTGTGTGAGATAGGGCTGCACAACTGGATTTTCGGTCCGGTTTTTTGACCCGAATTCGGTCGGCCCGAACTGGTCCGAAACGGTCGATTTTAATTTTTTTCCCTAAGTTTTTTTTTTTTAGCTCACATCTTTAAAAATATTACTCTCCATGACACAGGCATCAACATTCAGTCTACTGTAAAAGTCCATGACATTTCTATGCAGTGTTGAACTAATATCAATAAATTGGAATAGTGGTATTTGAAATCAATAAAATGAAATATTTGTCATAAATTGCTATTTTTCCCCGTCCGGATTGGAGCCGATGCAAATGGTTTTGGTAAATATATATAATTAGAAGAGTTCTATACGACTGTGAACTAAGTTACAAAATTACATCCATATTTAGTAGAGCCAGATATCAGATGCATTATCAACCGATGATAATTTTATGGTTGGGCTGCTTGGGCAGGTGACAATCTTAATGGTCTTTGACTAGTTTCTTGAATCAAGATCTTCCTTGATATATTTTTTTCATTATAATTAACAATGTCTCTAGAAAAATTAAAAAATATATATTTATTTTTTATATTAATAAAACCAAACCGGTCATGTCCGGTCCCCAAAAGGCCTGGACCGGACCGAACCGAAATAATCAATTTTTTAAATCCGGTCCGGATTTGGGCTACTAAAATCTCAAATTTGGTCTGGTCTGCGGTCCGATTATGTGCAGCCCTAGTGTGTGATGGTGTCTTCGTTCAATGAGTACATCACAAAATTTTAAGAATGGTGTTTTTTTTTTCTTTTTTCTTTACTCAGCTAAAGGGGGTGGGACCCATTGAGCCAACACGGTGGCAATAGCCTTGGGTGAGGGAAGGTGACCTCAGATAAGGTGAGACAACTCTTGCTTGACGTAAGGTGACATGCCAAAGATCAATCCCTAGATAGCGTGAGAAGTGACACGTCTTAATTACCAGTGGAGTAAAATGCCCTACTCAAGAATCGTGGGGTTGCTCCTAGCTTAAGAACACTAAAAAACCTAGGGCCCTTCTACCGTCTCCCCTCGTATGATTGGTGGGGCTATTTGGTTGTTAGAACTCAAGAGGCAAAAGATGTTAGCATTTGGAGAATTTGAAAAGTTAAACATAACATTTTAAAAGCTAAATTTATGGAATTCCACCCAAAAAATAAGGAATTTCAAGAATTTCATTAATATGAGCCGACTTTGGTAATGGAAAAGCCTGATACATGTAATTCTCATTAGAAATTCCAACAGCCAAATGTCTCTTTAAGCCTTTCAACTCATTAACCCACGAATTAATTTTCCAGGGAGTTGGGAATTACAGGTGTTGCTATGAATTACATATAGCAATACCCGCTCCATAGCACCTGCCAGAGATCGATTCGTGACAGGTTGATTTTAAACTTTCCTCTCCTTGGCCAATTCAGCAAAAAGAAAAAAAAAAAAAATTCCGTGGGAGTTATGATCGACCCAAAATTGACCAAGAGTTTTTTTTAGACGCGAGTCAAATCCAAATCTTATAAGTCAAACACAGTCCGGTACATAGTTAGGTCAGGTCAAGTCATTTTTTTGGTTAAGTCTGGCTCAACTTGCAACTTTCAACCCTACTTCAAGCAAACATGGCCAAGTTCACCCCATTTTCTATTGGATAAGATGTTGGGCCCCGGCCCACCCATCCATGGACCTAAAATCACAACACTAGGTCCAGCCAAAGCATGTTGAGCTCGATTGAGGAATTTACAAAACAAAAACATCCTTCACCCACCTTTCCCTGTTCATAATGGGTAACCCCAGCTGAGTGTGAAAATATGGTGATTAATTTCTTTAGATCCATTTGGTTGCTCTTATGGAGTTGGGAGTTGGGTCTCTTACCAAATATTTCTGCAGGGATCATTTAGTTTCTTTGATTAGAAACAATTCTTATGTATCAAGTGGCATCATGTTACCTAAAAGCTGCAATATTGAGATGAGTTAATCACATATGTTTCTTTTACTTTTTAGTTAACATTCTCAATTAGCATTTCCAAAGCAACCTAAGGTGCAAAATTCTCATTGTAACAAGAAAGCAGCAGACTCATAATCTAGAGAAGTGACTCTTCAGGGGAAGAAAGAGAAAAACAAATAATACAATGCACTGTTTTTCCAAGTAGTATGCTTTCCTCATGGGCCATTTTCAAGTATATATAAATCATACCTAACTCAGTTCATTGCCACCTCTATAACCGAACTCAGTGAAGGGTGTGGATGCACCATGGACCCGACCTAAATGTGACCTGTTTTCCTCCTAACAATTTCAAGAGGAAAAAACTCACATAAATCATATGAGAGGCCCCCAAATATTCATGAGCTGTCCAATCTTACATTACTTATTGGACGTTAAATGGGACCCAGTTGTGATCTACAATTTGACCAAACTAAAAGGCAAAGGTCCAAAGGCAAATTTTCCAAGTTTGTAATTAGTGTGTGCCCGATTCAAAATCAAAACCAATCTGAATTTCATGTGGGTTCCAAAATTCAGGCCCAAGCCAAAACCAAGCAAGAGCAAGCCCCATTGCAAATTTCACTTTTGACCCAGTCAACCCATGTGAGTTCGACTTTGGCCCAAACCAAGTTGCACCCTTGGAAGAGCTCAAACTCCAAAGCAAGGAACAGGACAAACCATGCCAATATTTCTCCATTAGGTTGAGCTTTCCCCTCATTTTTAAAGAGATTCCCAGAAATCTAAAAAGTGAGGCCTTTTGTAAGAGAGAAGTTCATTAAGGCAGATGTCAGCGCATCTTTTTTCTCAGATCAAAATCCCTTCCCCACAGTTAAAAAAAGCCAATGCGCATCAAAAGTCCTTGCCCGAACGCATGCGTTTGCATGCATGAGCCCCACGGGCCACGAGTGAAGACTGAAAAATCCGTGTCTTGACTTTGATCACTTTGTATTTGAAAGCAGGTGGTATGCATGTGATGTTAGTACAGAAACAAGGAAGATCAAGCAAAAGTGTACGTAAAAGGGATTGCTTCAATCAAGGTGGTTAAGGAGTCATTTTCATCGTAATCATAAACCATTTTCGCACCCAGTTGGTCAAATCGAATAAACCACTGAGTTAATAAGTCTTAACACGTGATAAACCCAGGTTAAGTTCCGAATAATTCAAGTCAGGTTGGGGGTGGATCCATGGCAACGAGATATAAAAAATTAAAATAATTTCTCTTTATTATGAAATCCTTTCTATCATTGTAAAAATGCACTCTAAATTCTCGAGCAAGTTAGGAGGGTTAGCTTGGCAGGTTGAAGCCCTCTGTGTATTCTTGAGCATGTTTGGAATCAGGTTCATGTAGGGTTGCCAAGTTCATTTGCATGTGTGCTGCTTGGCTTAGACATAACCAATCTATCAATATGATTTTCTTGGCCCAACTTCGAAAATAGGAGGTTGGGTTTGAACTGGGTTGCAATGCAGGAGACAAATGAGTTCAGGCCCTTGCCCCTTCCTCCAATCAAAATCTTCTAGTCATAAAAAAGGGGCGAGGGCAGAATCACAATCATAAAGGCTGGAATAGCCGAGGCTCTTTTTGGCCACCTTCCTGCAACTCTGACGTATGCATGAGTGACCATATCAGGTCAGACCACCTTCCGAGAAGTGGGAACACGTATTTTTGGACTACTTTCTGGAATTCTTTCACCTCCAGATAGACATTTTTGTGTGGAGATGATCCTTTTTTTTTCAGTTGGAAGTTGGAACCAACCAACAATACTTCCTAAGATTTTTTTTTAGTTTTAGTAAAGCCAGACCCGATCCAATGTAGATATGATAAAGAGATAGAGAGTTGGATAAAACTCAAGCTATCCTTATCCATATCACCATGAGACTCCTTGTGAGCGGTGTATCTTTGTGAGTGGGGTCCATCCACATGTAAACACAAGTGGGTCCCATCACAAATGCCAACATCCAACACACCCATTGTTGAGTGGTGATCCAACACATCCATTGTTGAGTGGTGTTGGCACTTCAGTATCACACAAATGCTATGAATCGATCAGTCTTCAAGTTGATTATTCTCCATAGATGAACGGGTGACGCCCGAATCTAGTGGACCAATGACCGGTCAGATGGCCCGATCTGCACCGAGAATTCTACACAGACAGGTCAATTAATTTTGTTAATGTGCTGGGCTCTGGTATCTGGGTTGTTTAACTATAGTTCTGAGCTTGATGTTTAGCTGAATGGTCCCTAGGTAGAGCTGTAAATGAAATGGGTTGGCCCATGGGGCTTCTGACCATGGGCCATGTTCACAGGCCTAATTGGTAGAAACACAGATCATGGTCTAACAAATAGACAACCTAAACCAAGCTCATTCATTCACAGTTTTTTTTATTGAGGCCTGGCCCTGAAATAGACCCATTTATAGTGATCTTGTTCTGCCAATTGGCATGAAATGGCGTGACCCAATTTCTGTTCTTCATTGAATTAGGACCGGCCAATCTTATAATTGTGACTGGGGCAGGGTGTCCCGGAATGCATTCTGATTAGACAACTTGGATGCAGAGTTGGTCCCAGATCTGGGACAGCCTTTGAAAATGAATTCCAATGCTGCCTTCGAAAGATACTTAAAGATCGAATAGTACAACTTTTGCATGTCATAGGGGATATGGTTGGATTCTATTCGAATTTTGAAAGATTCCTTCCATGTTGTTTATATATGTCAGGTAACTATATACTCATGATTATCACAGCAAAGGAATAACACAGACATTAACACCACAGACATCATGTATATGCATTCAAATCTGCTGCCATGACATTTGTGTAATCTAATGTAATTGAGAGACTACAGACATCACAGCCCCATGTGAGGGAGAGATATCTGCATTTTTAGCATATAATGATTTTCTAATGATTCTAAGGCCCTCATCATATAATATAGAAGGAAAGAAAACGAGGAAGAGAAACACCTAAAAGGGACAGAGTCCTAAGAAATTAGGAATAATTGAGATTCCCTCGCTGGGCATCTTATCATGTAATTTGTATTTTCATTGCAATTCTTCCAAGGTAAATTCCATTTTAGGGCCGGTTTTTATGCAAATAATACATAAGAATTCATAGTCAAATGGGCTCTATTATTATAAGAGGTGAGGGTGAAGGATATAAGGTAACAATGTAGATGAAACATTGATTACTTTCTTGGTATTTGAATTATTAAGGTAATTGCTGGGTGTTTATTTCTCATGTTCTCTTGATTCAATCTTCATTGAAGGGTTTTTATTTCTTGGTCATTTTTAAATAATCACCTCTAACTTTTCATTTTTAAAGTACAATGTCTTAGAATTCCTATGAGTTTAATTACATGAAACAAATGTGCCTATGTATGGATGACGATGACGATGAGTCAGGTTCAATAGGTGACTGACCCGAACTTGTCAAGACTTGTCCCGGGGTTGGGTTGGGGAGTTTTGTAGGGGTAAATGCACATTATAAAATTTAGACCCTAGTTGGGTTTGAAGATTTAGGTTCTCACTGCTACTTGACTCACTCTACCCCATGTATGACCTACTTATTATCATATATAAGATTATGAATAGTTTTTTTTTAAAGATGTTTTAATTTCTTCTTAAACAAAAAACCCCCACAAGTTGGCACGTATGATTTATCAAACCCAAACCCACCACCAACGCTAGGGGTCTACCAAAAATCTGTCGATCCGAAAATCAAATCCGATCCGATCTGCGGATTTTTATCCGATCCGAAGGTAAACGGATTGATGACGGATTGAAAATTTTGTAATCCGTTAGTAACGGATCGGTGGCGGATTTCACCCTCAATCCGCGGATTCAATCCGATCCGATCCGTTGATATTAAATATAAATAAAAAAATATAAGAGGTCTAAATATAAATTAAGATGTCTGAATTTAAAATAAGAAAAAAATTTAAGGGGTCAAAATGTGATTTTTTATAATATATTTGATATTTTTATTTTAAAATTAGATTGAACGGATTAATCTGATCCGATTCGGTCGGATTTTAACATCAACGGATTGGTGACGGATTCCAAATCCGTCAATCCGTTGGCAACGGATTGGTGATGGATTTGGCTCAATCCATACCAATCCGATCCGTGTACACCCCTAACCAACACGCTCATGGTTGAGTGATATTGACACCTTATAGTCTCACACATACAATGGTGGATATAGAATTTTCATTTGGGTGGTGGGGTTTCTCAAACCGCACCCATGTGCTAACACATGGATCTGCGTGCAAATGCCCAAGAATTTTGATCGCGGGATCCTCAAAAGTGAAAGCATCACACCGTAGTCCATGTAGACTTTTTGAAAAAGAAAAGTAAAAAAACAAACAAAAAAGTCTACATGGACGAACTCATGGAGTTAGTCAATGGACAAGACCCCATAAAGTTGGGGAGAAGCACCTAATGTCAGGTGAGTTTTCCCCCCAACTCATGGGGTTTAGTCCAGGGAGCCGGTCCATGGGTTATCCATAAATAGCAGGCTCAAAAAAACAAACCCACCTGTACCATTATGCCATTGTCTAGTTATGAGGTTAAACCTTACTAATGTATGCTGGACAGATTCTGCATTCTTTCAACCAACAAGATAGATATGAACTTTGGAGCTACGTGGCTGAGTGACTGAATGGCACCGACTCAAGAATCTCTGATGAGTTTGAGCAAACATCTCAGAGATCCAATAATACCCATCTAACCAGGTGCCCTATGAGAGTATGAGTTGAGTTGACTCTGTCATTCTAGAAGAGTCATTCTAGAAGAGAGTCAATATTCTGAACTTAGTATCCTCAATTCCAACTGTACGGGCATAAGTCACATACTCACATTGATCTAGGGGGGGTGCTCACAGTGAAAAGTCAGAATTGGATCTAGGGTATTCAGGGCCCACAAGAGACAAGTGGGGCCCACCAAATGAGTGGTCTGGATCACCAAATGAGCCTAACAGTAGTCCAAAATTGGTGATATTTATCTAGAATGATATTTTCCCAATGACATCAAAGATATTTTCAAAATACCATGATTAAAACCACAATAACAATATATCATCAAAAAACTAAAAAAAAAAAAAAAGGAAAGTTGAGTCAATCACTTAATTCAACATTAATTCACATCCATTAATTTGTAATCCAAAAATTAAAATTTTTTTTCTCTACAATTTCTTTATAATATTTCAAGAAAGACCCTGAAAAGTTGAAAAAATCCCCGATATTTTCGCGCGAATGATGTTTGGGGCATTTTGGGGCGGTGGGGCCCAGCAGCAGTTGCAGGTGCCATGAAATGCATGGAGTCCTTGCGGCTCCATGCGTTTCTTCCTTTTTTATTTATTTCAAACGGTTGAGTTTCCAAAGAGAGTAGAAAGAGGGAGATGAAAAACCTCCAAAAATCCCACCTTTTCTTCTCAAATCGATAAGCCTCGTCACTTTTTCCACTCGATTCTACCTGTTTACGACCGAATTCAGAGATGGGTCGATTTGAAAGTGGAATTTGAGGTCTGAGAAGGGTAAAGAGCAAGTTCTGATTATTGGGTTTTGCTGGAAACAATAGCAGAGTCCATTTTCATGCGAGATTTCAAGTTGGGTTAGTCTATTGAGGGATTTCATATCTGGGTTTGATTGGAAATGGATGGAAATGCGCTCTTCGCTTGGTATTGATGTGTTTGGTGGTTTTTAGGAACATCAATGTGAAATGGGTCGGTTTGGATTTTGATGTTTGAGAAGTTTATGGTGAATAGAAGGTATAGTTCATGCAAATGTTTTCAATCCAATGGAGTTTAATGGTTGACTTATTATTATTATTTTTTTGGGTCTTTGTGTTTTTGTTCGTCATGGCTTCCGTTGGTAATCAATGGCCAAGTTCTCCTAAATGAACTTAATTTGATTGAGATGTTTTTTTTTTTGTCTGCTCTAGTCTTTGTTATTGTATCAGTGACATGTTGATTCGAACTACATCTAACATTTTGCTGTTCGATTCTTGAAATTTATCTTCTGATTTGGGAATTATCAACCTAAATTATAAACATATGAACTTTTAGCTGAATCATTTATTGTCTGCTTCACTATGCATGGTTATTAAGGGAATGAGACTGCTGGTGACCATCGCTATTAATGATTTGCAGGGACAAGGAAGAAAGACACTATCTCACCTGATGTGCTTTCTGATTTCTTTGCCATCTCAATGGCATAGAGATATGGAAAAATCGAAAATAGTTAAAAATGCATGCAATTTGTGGCACATCTAACTGTGTCTTTAACTTTGGAGTTGGTTTATTATTAGCATACAGTTTCATTTATACACTATTTTTTTTCATAATTTTTTTATCAGTACGAAAAATGTATTCATGTTGAAAAGCCAATTTATGCTATAGGTGGTTTATGTTGAAAAACTGAAGCTGTCACTATATGATGAGATGAAATTATGATGAAGAAGTAGTAAAACTAAATGAAAATCAGTTTTTAACTGCAACTTACTTTTATGTTCAAAACTTTTAGTATATTTATTATTCAATATTAATTTAGTTTCTGCAACCTTTTCCCAATATTATCCTAAGAAAAACCCCAAATGTGAAAATATCCCAACATTTTCCTGAGATGATAAATTGCTGAGAATTATGTGTAACAATGGTTTGGGGTCCAAGTTCGATAAAAATATGTTTTATCGGGCATAAGATACTTATTTATTCACTTTAACTACTAAACTACTTATACCAAAAAAAAAAAAAAAAACTACTAAACTACTGAGTTTGGATCCTACGAGGTTGGGCTTTACAAGAAATCCATTAAGGCTTCTCGGTGGGGCCTATTGATTAAAATCTAAATCGCTCAGAAGAAATGTCCCCTCTTGTATTGGCTCTGGTCAAACTTTATTCCAATAGGAGTTGGGCCCACCATCAGACTGATCACATGTAGAACTCATGAATAAAATGCACATTGAGGAGCCTAAGGTGTTTTACACGTGATCAATCTCAGATTGGGCCCAATTCCTATTGAAGTGAAATTTGAGGAATACAAGAGGGGACGTCTATTTTGAGTGGTTTAGGTTCTAATTAGTGCGTCTTATGAGGATCGAGGAGCCTATCAGGCCTCTGGGGGTCTGGACTCCTGTCCTACTATGGTTGTATTAGATATGCAAATCTGTCTGAAGAAGTATGACGGACCTGTGTTACCGGGGTGCATCATCATGATTATGTTTACATGCTCTGTACATGCTCTGTTTTTTGGTAGAAAACTTATGTGTTGAGTGCATCACTTACACATGAGAATTTAAGCACCAAACGTGGTTCAAATCCAGACAACGTAATCATAATATTTGATTCATTGAAGTTATAAAATGGATCATGTGCTCCAATGTTTCCTCCATTCTATTCTTTGTGATGATGTTTTTGAAGAAGTATCCATGATTCTATTATTCCATAATGTGGGGAATGTTCCAAAAAGGAAGGAATCAATTGATTTTTTGGATAACATATGATTTATATAGGTGAGGCATTTGCACATTATATGATTTAGTTTAGCCTTTCTCATTTGTCTGAAACGGGGAAGAAAATGAAAATTTCAAGCAAAGAAAGCAAAAAAGGACTTGTAATATTTCATTCATCATCATCATCATCACCATCAAAACCTTATGCCTTCTATTTGAGGCCAGTTTTGTGAGTTTTATATTCCTATCAACCCCATTTAAATCCATGACCTTTTCTCACTACAAAATCTAACATGTATATGCGAAACAGGGAGCACATCTACAGTAAGAGGACACTTTTGGCCTTCTTTTTGTGGAAATCATCATGTCGTGATGTGATCCTTCTATAAAATTCATGACAAGAGATGCTTCCCCATGTTTATTCTCAAAGATATCATAATCAATATTAAAAAATATTGACTGTGTTTAAAATACCATGATTCTAGCTAGGACAAGCTTTTTATATAACCAAAATAATGAGATAAATATTAAATGTTGACAGTTTTTGGCGTACAATGTAAATACGATATTCACAATTTGTTTTCTAAATCTAAATTTCTGAGTTTTCCCTCAAGTTTTACAATTTTTGTTTTTACTTCTTTCCTCATTTAACCGTTTTCCCTCCAAGTAGGCTTTGTGTCTTGGAACACCTATTTCAAGTGGTGTTTCTGGCTATTGCATCTTTTCTTTTCAAGTTTGAACATTCTTTCCCTTTCTTACTCTTCCTATTAAGTTTGAACTTTAGGATTAAAAAAATATTGGTAGAATTTAAGAATAAAAGTAATGATAAAAGATGAAAATATGTATATAAGTGGAAGTTAATAAAGTAGGTTTGGTGTCGCCTATTTGTCAAGTGGTATTGTTGGCTATTACATCTTTCCTTTTCGAGTTCGGATGTTCCTTTCCTTTCTCATTCTCTCCCTATTAAGTTTAAACTTTTAGGATTAGAAAAGTGATAATAAGATTTTAGAATCAAAGTAATGATAAAAGATGAAAAGAGGTAATAAAGTGAAAGCTAATAAAGGAGGCTTACCGTCTGGAAACGCCTATTTGTCAAGTGGTATTGTTGGCTACTACGTTTTTTTCTTTTCAATTATGGATGCTCTTTCCCTTTCCTCACTCTTCCTATTAGGCTTAAGATTTAAGGATAAAAAGATGATAATAGGATATTAAAATAAAACTAATGATAAAAGATGAAAAGAGATAATACAGTAGAAGCTGATAGAAGTGCCATATAATATTAGACTTTTCGTATTTAATTTTTATTTATATTATTTGATAATTTTATTGTGCACTGTACCTTTTCCATTAATAACCTGACAAGAACCAAAAATTTTAAAATCTCCTGTTAATAACTTGGTCGCTAATAACCTGATAACATTATTTGTTGTGAAGATCATAATAATCTCTCTCTCTCTCTCTCCACCTAGCTTTTGTAATTTGTACACTATTGATATCGTAATTTATTTCTGCCTATGTATTTTTTTCAGAACATATGGGGTTTTTGACACTGCATTTTTCCAAATTAGGAACCTTATTCTTTGTTCCATGATCCATTCAGAATGCATTTTTTGTAAACCTAGAAAATAGGCTATTCCTTCTAATTTCACTGAACTGATTTTGATTGACTTCTATATTTTTTTGAGCTCTGCAGTTGCTTGCCACGGCTGATTCTAATTTGAAAACATGGATTATGAGGAAAGGCTTTGCCACTTCTCAAACACAACCTAAGCATATAGAAAATAAAATTTATATTATCATTAAACATTTCTGTGGTAAATCTATATTACAACACAATCTTGTTGGGTTCTATAACTCTTCCTCCACATGCCTTCCAATTTACATAGAAAATAAGTGATTATTTCATTTTCTTTTTATTATCAGTGATTTTTTTTCTCTTTCATTTTCACTATTATGGTGGGCCTTTTTGATGGTTCTATATGTAACAGGTGTGATGGAGATATCATTCTTAAAGGCTCTGATCAATAACATCTCTGAGTTCAGTCGTTTATCATCATCTAACAATATAAAATCAGCACCAATTCAGAGTTATCATCAGAAGATAGATGAGGCATTGAAACTTTTGAGGCTCATTCTTGATGAAATTGTAGATTCTGAGATTTCTTCAGATGAAAGATTTAACGAGGCATTGAAAGAACTGAATGCTGTTGTTAATGAAGCTAGGGATCTTATAGAAGGCTGGCAACAAATGATAAGCAAACTTTACTTTGTAAGTGGACTTGAGTATGCAACGATAGCTTCTTACTTCTACTTGCACATTTGTAGCAATGTTGTGAATTTTCACTTGAAAAAGACCTAAGGTGGTGGTCGCATTTCTTACTGAATTTATTAGTGACTCCACTTTCTTACATATGCGACACTTGAGATCAGAGGCATTCATCCAGTGGGCTCTAACAGCATGAACCATAGCCCCCAAGTACATTGATCTGATGAACATAGCCCCTGCAACTGGAGGATTTTTAAGGAAGAAAATGGATGACTATTGGATTTTATTTATGTATTTATTTATTTAACCCTGTTGGTTGATCGGCTATGTTAAATTTGATCAACATGTTTTTCTGGTTATGGATCATCCAAGGGGCCTGTCAAATGAACAATTTGAATCATGTATATGTGTTCTACATTTATAGTAGTAGTCATTGATAGTTGATACCTTGAATGAAAGTGACAACTGAAAAATACTTTAGTCAAATTAATTGTAATGTGAGCATTAAGTTGACATTATAGGGGACCTGGTGTATGAAGTTGTTTTGAAAATCGAAATCATATCCAAATCGTTAAAGGGAAGAATCAAATCATATCACAAATCGTATGTTTTTTATTTTTCTTATAGAAATAAAAGATAATAAACAATTTTAAAAAGAAAAGAAAAAAATAAGTTATTTATAATCCGTCCATTTTCCATCTATAGCAACATAATATAATTACAAATGACACTAGGATGAAATCAAATGAGAAAGCCATGACATATACTAATATATCATAAATGATATGTGTGAATACTGAATAGTTAAATATATTTAAGATATCAACATTACTTGGAAAAATAAACAAGTTGCATTGAGTTTGACATTTTTTCTTTTCATATAAATTCTTTGCTTACCTTAAAGTAATGGAATGAATAACTGTCCATTCTGCCAAACTAGTCATATTGCATGTGACTTGGATTACATGTAAACATATCCTACACTATAAATCTGCTGCAAGCCACTAACTATATTCTTAGAAGCTACAATAGTGCTATGAGTTTAAATCACTTGATGTAAGAAAAATGCTATCGATTCTTGCTTTGTCACTTCCATTGTCTCACCATGTGGTCATCTAGTTGATGCAATTCAATAGGTTGCATCATGGATGGGCCATCTATGAATTTTTTTTACTGGTTGGTACCATCCATATAAAAGTATCAGGAATGATAATCTGTTTTGACACTTCTATGAACAACATGGATGTTGAGTATATCTCTAATCAGCGGGAGTTTTTTGCATGTGCTTTATGTTAATAACCAATAATACCAAAAGCTTGCATTGCTAGTGAATGGCATAACAATTTATATCAACACCCCCTCGAACGGGAAGCCGTTCGAATTTGAAACCTAGTAGACATACGGAACAGACAGGACCAAACAAATAGATGGATGTGACATGCCTTCCAAGGGTTTCGAACTTGTGACCTTTGGCTCTGATACTATGTTAATAACCAGTAACACCAAAAGCTCGAATTGTTAGTGAACGGCATAACAATTTATATCAATGCCTTAAACATGGTGGGGATGTCCATGAAACTAAATCTTGCTAAGGAACCAGTCATACTTTTGTTATGACCATAAGCAAATCCAGAAACAGATAAGTTGGCTAAATCAGGAGTTTCGAGGAAGGAGTTACTTTAAAATGCTGCACCATCTTAATATTTGATTTAGTATATTCTCATGTAGCATGTAAATTTGCTTCTTGTTGCTCATTATCTCCGTGGACGTGTTTTTGTGTATCTTTGTTTCCAAAAATTAGAGTTAGTTATCCCCAAAATAAAGTAAAATTAAGGTTTGTCATTTTTTCTGAGAGGACAATCAGGAATATGTCAAGATGTTAAAACGTCGAAGTAGTTGAAACTTCAATTTCCTAAGAAATCATTCTTCCATAAATTTAGAAGGCAAAATACATCTCTTGCATAGTAATTAGTGGAGGCATGGTTTGCCTTATTTATTTATGATCCTGGTCTGAACTGGTACACATATATGAAGTTGAAGCTGGCTTCAAAACTTCTATAGGCAACCTTTTAGTTCTTCTCTTTTTTTTTGGCAACCTTCTATTTTCTTTCTATAAAATTAGTAACCTTTTTCACAAAAGAGGCAATCTTGTTATTCAGATTGTATATTGCTAATTGCCTACTGTTTGACATCCAGGTTTTACAAATTGAGTCATTGATGGCAAAGATGCAGAAATACGGGGTTGAGATTTGTGGGTTAGTGAATTCTCTGCTTCTGTCCGTCACTCTAACTTCAGATTCATTGAGCATTCAGGTATTGAGCATTGGGATCCCCCCCTCCCCATCTCTCTCTCTCTCTCTCTCTCTACTAAATAAGATTTCATTCAACATGTCCATCTCTATGCTGCTTCACTTGCCAGCACAGTAGTCACGTGAGATACCATCTGCTTCACTGCCAGCACAGTAGTCACGTGACTACTCACGCCATCTATTATATAACATGGTACTTGCCATGCACTTGCCCTGAGCCAGAAATTAGATTGGGCGACAAAAAAAGTAAGAAAAAGACAGGACCGCTCATCAGGTGGATTTATGTATAAAAAGATGGTTATGAATTCCGGGAATACATATTTTTATTTTAACTATCCATATGTTTCCCACACCATGCTCAATCTGTACCAGTTTTTTTTTATTGTGCTGGGACATCTATAGAGCTCGTTTTTCTGCATGATTATTTTGTTGGCATGTGGAATTGGCAAACGTCTTTGCTTAAAAAGGCACCACTATGTTCCACCAAATATTTTTCCATCTCTATATGCTGACGGATGCTCTCATTTTTGCATGTACCATATCAGCAATGTATGCAGATGTTTCAGCTCATAGTGTCTGAACAAACATCTGATATCATCAAAGAATCCATGAGATATGTACAAGAGAATACCGTGCCTAGTTCAGAAAGCCTGTTAAAGATTGCAAACTCCTTGAGTTTGATATCGAATCAAGAACTACTACTTGAGGCTGTTGCCCTTGAGAAGGTCAAAACAAAGGTGGAACATGATAGAATCTATGGATCTGAGAATTATGTTGATTATTTGATCGCACTTGTTACACTTATGCATGACAGCCTCACAAAAACAAAACGATGTCACACCATTAACGGGGTCTCTGTTCCTGTTGATTTTTGCTGTCCACTTTCTCTTGAATTGATGTCTAACCCCGTCATTGTTGCATCCGGGCAGACCTATGAGAGAGCCTACATTAGGAGATGGCTAGATCAGGGCCTGACAGTTTGTCCAAAGACACGTCAGACTCTTTCTCATACCAATCTAATTCCTAACTATACAGTCAAGGCACTTATTGCAAACTGGTGTGAGTTGCACAACATCAAGCTTCCCGATCCGATAAAGTCAGTTAGCTCAAACCAATCCCAAGTTCTTCCCCATTTGGACTGTAATGCTGGAGATACTCTTGGTTCTCAAGCAGGCAATGCTTCTGGCATTTCTGTATCACCTGAATCAATTAAGTATGTGGTGGGTTCACAATCACTTCGAAGTGTTTCGTCCAATGTTAATCATAAACATGACAAATCAACATCTCCTTTGCATCTCAATTCCTTCTCGAAGGGAAGGGCACCTTTGGACACTCCAAATGGGCTTGAGGTGGATATTGGTAGAGTATCATTAGTGAGTGCCAAAGATGTGGAAACAGTTTCAGATGGTCGAAGTGCAGGTTCTGATGGGCAAGCTCTGGTATCAACAAGGGAGGATCTTTCTGAAGCTTCCAGGGCTGATGAGCAGTGTCAAAGTCATAACCGAAGTACTTCTATCTCAAGTGCCATTTCCAGTAGTGATTGCCAACAAGGAGCTGGCTATGCCAATGAAGCATCGCGGTTGTCGGGTGATCTCTCCAATAGCAGTAGCGATGCTTCCAGTGAGCTGACATCCGAGGCTTTGGCTCCGTCTCTGGTTCCAGCTCCGGCTCCAGACCCTCCATCTAGAGAAAAAGAGTTTTCCTCCCTGTTGGCTGTGGCACGGTCCAGAAGCCATAACATCTGGCGACGGCCATCTGCGATTTTATTTTCAAGGATGACATCTTCTCCAGCCTCTGTTTCAAGACCTGATCTCTCAGGTGTTGAAACTCAAGTTCGAAAGCTAGTTGAAGATCTCCAGAGTGATTCAGGTGATTTACAGAGAGATGCAGCAGCTGAGCTCCGCCTTCTTGCTAAGCACAGCATGGATAACAGGATCGTGATTGCGAACTGCGGGGCTATAGGCCATTTGGTCCATCTGCTTCACTCAGCAGACCTGAAGACCCAAGAGAATGCCGTCACTGCCCTGCTGAACTTATCAATCAACGATAACAACAAGATTTCCATTGCGAATGCGGGGGCCATCGACCCTCTCATCCATGTGCTCAAGACAGGGAATGCAGAAGCTAAAGAGAACTCTGCTGCAACTCTTTTCAGTCTATCAGTCATTGAGGAGAACAAGGTGAAGATTGGACGATCTGGGGCAATCATGCCTCTAGTGGAATTACTGGGGAATGGGACTCCTCGGGGGAAAAAGGATGCTGCAACAGCTTTGTTCAACTTATCTATATTTCATGAGAACAAGGTTCGGATTGTCCAAGCTGGAGCTGTGAAGTGTCTTGTGGAGCTGATGGACCCTGCGACTGGTATGGCTGATAAGGCAGTTGCTGTCTTGGCTAATATTTCGACCATCCCTGAGGGGCGTAATGCAATTGGACAGGAAGGAGGGATACCAGTTCTTGTGGAGGTTGTCGAATTGGGATCCTCAAGAGGGAAGGAAAATGCTGCAGCTGCTCTGCTACAGCTTTGTACAAATAATGTCAAGTTCTGCACTATGGCTCTCCAAGAAGGTGTTGTGCCACCGTTGGTTGCACTATCACAATCAGGCACACCACGAGCTAAAGAGAAGGTACGTTGACTAAGACTTCATAGACATGTATGCATGTATGATTGTTATGTATGTACATATGCGTTCATGCATTTATGTTTTACCATTCGTGACCTGGAATAGCCAAATGTTCATCTGGTAGCAATCACCATCTTGGTTTTTTTATTTTTGACGACCTCAGTTACCTGGGTTCGAATTGAGAACTAGTTCTCTTTTGTAGTTGGATTTGCTCGATAGTTTGATACTGGTTCACTCTAGTGTGCGAATTGGGTCAAAAGTTTTTTTTCCTCTCTCGCTGTTATACTAGAAAGGTTTTTGTTATAAGGGAGATTATCAAAAGAGGTCATATGAGTAATTGCAAATACTATTGCTTTTGTATATGCCTAAATGATGCTGGTGGGGATTTATAAGCTCTGAAATGGTTAGGGAATGACATATTTTGTAGAGGTGGGGATTTATAAGCTTTGAAATGGTCTTTTAGGGAATGACATATTTAGCAGAGGGATACAAATGAATGTACCTATAACACCACGCCCCCCCCCCCCCCCCCGCTCTTTCTTTTTCTTTTGGTGAAAGACCTCCAAATTAGTTGAATTGGATCTCTGAAGTCTGAACCATGCTGAGCTAGAAAATTGAGTTCATTAATTGAAGTCAATGAACTAGAATTATGAATTAGGTGAATTGGAAAATGAACTGAAAGAACTTACCCAGAAGAATTGACCTCTGAACCATGGTGAACTAGAAAGCTGAGTTTGTTCATCGAAGTTGGTGAACTCAAATTACAACTGGGTGAACTGGACAACAAACTCATTGAACCTACCAAAATGAAATTGTGAACTGTGACTAGTATTGAATTGCAAACTCAATACTTGAATATGAATTAGACAAACTGCGAACTAGGTAACTATGAGGCAAACTTACCTTGTCTCCTTGCATCCCATTGATGCTCCATGTGTCAAAGTTGCTAGCCAGTAATCCCAAAACCAATTGGTGATAGGAAACTGCACAAACAACTACTTAACACCCCCCCTCGGGCGGGACACCGCCCGGATCCGAAGCACACGCCCGCCCGCACAAGACTTATAACGCGGCATGGGGCCTTTTTGCCCTGCGCATTTTGCGCCCGCACAAACACACAACGCGGCATGGGGCATTTCTGCCCTGCGTGGTTTCGAACTCGAGACCTCAGGCTCTGATACCATGTCAAAGTTGCTAGCCAGTAATCCCAAAACCAATTGGTGATAGGAAACTGCACAAACAACTACTTAACACCATGTCCCAAGGACTTGAGTAGGTTTCGCTTCCCCCATTTTCTCTCTCCACTAAAGAGGAAATGTAGGATTCTGATGCATTCAATGATCCATGTAGTTGACAACCCAAAATCTATGATGCCCAGATGCAGCAGGGATACAGCATGTTACACGAGGGACATGTTTTTTCTTATAAAAATAAGGTATTGGATATGACACGCTACAGATATGTTGCCTTTTTTGAAATATCTGGTTATCATAAGTTCATAACCCAAACAGCCTACAGAATCAAATACCAATCTTTATCGGTTCTTCTAGATTTATTGTTATGTTTTTTTAGCTGTACTTGTAGGTGAAAGGACTGGATTCTATGATCTTCCAAATTCCAATTGTTTCAACAAGCGAAGATCTTTTCTTAATTTTCAATAAATATTTGGGAGATGACAAAGCCCTTGGCAGTTGGCACACTGGAAAGTGCTCACTATTTTAACCTTTCAAGTCATGTTACCAATAAAAATAAAAAAGAAGAGAGAAAAAATTGGGAGATAGTTTAGAGCAATGGTCTGGAATGTGTTAATTGAACTAAAGGACATACATTTAATGAAGGCCAAGGCTCCCCTAAGCTCGAGCTTAGGGAGAAAATTTCATAAGCTCGTGCTTGTGGGGCCCACCTTTGGTCCATCCAAATGGACCAAACACATGACCCCCTTAAATTGCACATGTCCACCAACTTTCGGTATGATTCGAATTTACTGGACCGTTCAATTGACTATATATCAATCCGAATGGATTGTTGACCATTAAACTCTTGGGCCCATATGGAGATGATAGAAATTACGGTTGGGGCTGATTTTTTGCAGGGATGAAGATCCTAGGGAGTCCTTGAAATCCCCCCCACCCCCATCCCCATGTGGGTCCCCAAGTGGGCCCCACCACACACTTGAGCTTACCTTATCCTAAGCTTGAGCTTAGGGGAGCTGGCCTCTTTAATAAAACCTCTGATGCATGGTCATGTAGTTCCTCTTGTGGACATTCTGGGACCCAAGCATGGAAAAATAGGCTCTTGCTGACATATCTTCCATTTCTCTGAGTCTTTTAACCATATTTGTTCGTGCAATCATTTCAACCATCCATGACTTAGATTTTTGGGTCTTCTAACCTTTTGTAGGCACAGGCACTTCTTAGCTATTTCAGAAGCCAGCGACATCGTAATGCCAGGAGGGCTTGATCTTGGCATATGATCTGTCTTAATGGATTTCAAATCAATATTACAAGCTGGGTTTACTTATCAATTCTCCTAGGAAGGATTTATGCAACCGGTCAGGCAAGTAAAATGAGTGGGGATTCCTCTGTTGTAATTATGGCATAGTAGTCTGTGATTGCTTGCGGAAACAATCTGTAAAGAGACGATTGAAATGAGCTGATTCTTTTTTCAGCGTTGATTTTTGTAGATGCTCAATTATTCTCTGCTGCTGTTTGCAGCTGTGAAATATGATTGTGGTTGTTGCATTTTTTTTTTTTTTGTATTTAATTAAGCAACAAGTTGGCTTTGTTCTCCATGCTTGCTCATATGTTTAGGCATGCTACTGTCATTATTGGTGCTTATGATTTTCTTGTCCATCTTAAACCTGGTTAAATATGCTTTTCTATTTATACCTGATTAAATTATCATCATAAATATCTTTTTGATTCTTTAATAAAATGCTTTATTGCCATAGTTTACTATGAGAATGATTGGCTGCATAAGCTATGCACCTGTTACGTATGTTGTTGATAGGATATTGACAGATCCTTTTAGATCAGTCAGTATAATGGCGTATACTACTCAAGAGGATTGTACATTACTAATTTGTTACTAGTTCCTTTATTCAGCGCATGGTATTTTACCAGTTACCCTTCTGAACATGTTCTAGCCATCTTAATGATCAACGAATAACCTTTCTATTTGATTGGGTATACTTGATCACTCATGTATTTCACCATGATATGCATTTTGAGACCGCTTCAGTCATTGGCATTGAGTAGCTAAGGAGTTACTGGGTCTTGATCCATCATAGGGCGGGCAATATAATTGATGTTTGAATACCATGGAGTTGGATATCATTAAGATTGAAGTGTAATCATCATTGGATGGAGCGAGCACTTTAAAAAAATATGGTTTAACCTGATGGTGGACTGTCATCTGATCACAAAACAAGAGGGATGACTAGATACTTCCATAACCCAATGGGTTTTTCTCTTTATACAAAACAAGCTTTCCATCACCCAATGGATTTCTATTTAAACAAATCAACTTTCCACGATAGATACACAAACATTATTTTAAACCGTTTGAATACTATTTTAAACCGTTTTATTAAATTGTAATTAATTAACCTCAATCTCAAGCTCTACATTGAGTAAAGTTACTCTTTGTAATTAGATCCTTGTTAGGACTGATTAGTGAGCACTAGGAGCCATGGCACTTTCATGCTTGCCTGGAGTAGCGGAGTGGCCATTTCTGTGTCGTGCTCTGCAAGAAGGCCCGCACGAGTCACGACACAATTAAAAGCCACGTGTCATCTGAACAGTTAGTCGGTATCAACTACCAAATCCAGTTTCTCTTTTTAACGTTTTTGTCCTGCTTTTGTACCGGCCCTAACCGACAGTAGGCAACCAACTTTGTCTACGCGTCAGCATCATTTTGCCATCTCTTGTGTTGTGGTCTCAAAATCTCAACTGCATTTATACTTTTGTATTTGTAATTGAATCAATCCACATTGATTTTATTGGAAAATGTCAAAGAAGGTTAAGTACAAGTGACTTGGATTTGTCAAAGGTAGGTTGTGCAATAGGAAATAAATAAAGATAAAAGAAGTTAGGGGCTTAAATAAAAGTGGATTGATTTGAGAACACCTACGTCACAATGTTTTAATCTTAATTTATATAAGATGTCCATGTTCCTCAATTGAGAAATGAATTTAAGATTAAGTGATTTCTATCTATTAATTTTTTGGGAGGCCCATATCTCATTTCTACACCCCACTTGAGCCCCACAGAGATTCCTACACTAATTAATTACAAAAGCAAGCACTTAAGTAGTATAAAATAAATTATGTATGGAAATGGACCCCTTTTTTTTTTTTTTTTTTTTTTGTGTAACCAGCCTCACAAGCAAGGGTGTACATCAGGTCGGGTCCTGGGTTATCGGACCGGATTTGACCCGACCCGATTATTTTCTGCACCCTGGGAACCCGACCGAATGCTCGGTAATCTATAGCCGGGTTTGTCGGGTTCGGGTTACCGGGTTTGCTGGGTTTGTGGGTCGGGTTACCGGGTAACCTGGTTAGAATTGAATAAAACGCTGTTTTACAGGAAGAGAGAAAAGAAAGGAAGAAAACAGAGAAAGAAAGAGAGAAACAGGGAAGGAAAGAAGAAAGGAAAAATGGATAAAAAGAGAGAGATGGGGCTGCCGTGAGCTGGGAAGAGGGAGAGAGAGATGAGAGAGGAGAAGGAGAGCTTGGCGGTGGTGGTGATCGGCGACGGTGGCAGTGAGGAGAGGGAGTGGAGAACGAGAGAGTGATGAGAGGAACTGAGGAAGAAAGAGAATGAGAGGGATGATCGGATGAGGGCCGCTATGTTATGAAGTGAGAAGAGAGGGGAAGGGGGTTTGAGTGTTTGACCTAGTAGAGAATGGGGAAAATGAAAATGGGTGAGGGCTTGTACGTGGGTTAAGATGGGGAGGTGGGGAAATTACCAAATGGGCATTAGGAGGTGGGGATAAGTTTATTTTGTTTGTTTAGTTTAAGTTTACTAATTAGTATATAAAATTTATTTATTTTTATAATCGGGTGACCCGATAACCCGATTAACAAAACTTTCTTAACCCGGGACCCGGTACGATTAGTATGTGCCAGGTCGGGTGAGACCCGACCCGGTCTAAAACCATGTTCCACCCGCCCGAATACATCTGGGCCGGGTCGAGTTACCGGGTTGGACCGGGTTTCCAAACCCGGTGTACACCCCCACTCACAAGTGGGGAGGAAACATTCTAAATATTTCTTACTCAACACCCTAGATGCCCGCATTTGCTGCATGTATTACATAATATTAAGCTGAAAATATTCACCTGTGCACCGTGCATCCAATTCAAATCATGGTCCAAATATGCAGTGTGAGCACTTTCCAATATCAACTATGTTATTATACTAATATATTTATGTATGTATGCCATATGATTAAATATTATTCAGGCTCTCTATTTCTAATCTGGGCACAGCTACGTACAGGTCTTATAATTTGAACTAGTAAGTTATGGACCCACCCAACCTTCAATAGGTTGGGCCGAGCCGGGCCGATCCAGGTAAACGGGTATCCATTGCCATCTTTGTACTCGTGCTTAACCACACGTGTGGTAGTGTGTGTGACTGTGGAGTTGGTGAGAATCCGAGTCAATCAAATCACATTAAAAGATATAAAACTTATTTGATGATGATATTGATGCCTGTGTTTATTGAGAAAGGAAGGGGCATCTTGGTAATATCACCTCTTATTTATGTCGTCCTGATATTTTTATCTTCTGCTGTATAAAAAGAAGATCGGGAAAAAGGAGTTGGCTCGAGACGAGTCAAAAAGGCGAGAGTCGTGAAAGCGATCATTTCGGAAGTTGAAAATTTCGGATTTTTTGGTTCGCACGCGTTTTTGATTTTTGATTTTTTTTGGTTCGCACGCGATCATTTCGGTCCAGGTATGATGATTCTGCTGTCTGAATACTTGCTTCTGTGATTTATGGGATTGAATTTGATGCTGGAATGAGCGTGTTTTTGTGAAGATTAGGGCTTTTAAGATTAGATTGGTGATTTCGGTTGCTGTTTTGAGGTTTGAGGTTTTTATTTGGTGAAAAGTGGAGGGTCTGCTAAAAAAGAACAGAACTTGATTGGCTTTGTGTGGATTTTGGAGTGAGAATTGATGCTGTGAGACTGACGAAGATTTGAAGTGAATGTTAGTGTCTTTGTTAAATTTCTAGGGTTATACATTATGATTTGATGCATAACTATGGATTTGTGGTGAAAAAGTAGATATGTTATGGTTTTTTTTTTATTTTATTTTTTATAAAATAGTCGTTATGGTTGTTTATTTGGTTTTGAATTTGGTATGGAGTTAAGGATTTTGGTGAATTATTAGGATTTTGAGGTGATTGTGGATTTTGATTGTTTTCTCTGAGTGTTTTTTTTTTTCTTTTGATTAATTGATTGACATTTGGTATGTGGAATGAGGATGGAAGATTAGAGTAGAAGTAATGAGGATTTGTGATTTACACATTATGAAAGATAAAGAATTGTGGTGAACATGAGCCTTTGAATGTCCTGTTTCTTGCTGCTTTTGTGATTTTTTATTCTCTTCCTAAAGGTCTTAGAGATTTTTAGTGTTCAACTTGGTAAACTTGTGTGATCTTTGGAATTAGAATGTATTTCAAATAATTCTTACATATTCTTCAGTTTGTACCTGTGGTTGCATCTTTGAGAGTCCTGTGGTTGCATCTTTGAGAGTTCACTGTTCTTTTTTTCCCCTTCTCTAGATGCTTCTTTAAGGCCTGGTTATTTGCACAACATACATAGAAATTCAAGGTCGAATGAGCTCCACTAATGGATTATTAAAGAGGTGAGGGTGTAGAATATATAAGGTACAAATGTAGATGATGTTGATGCAACCCTCACTTTCCTAGGATTTGAATTACTAGAGTGGTGGGCAGGTTTTCATTTCTCGCCTCCCCTTGTTTCATTTTCCATGAGGGGGGAGATGATTTGATGGTCTTTTTTTGAAATTCACATTTGTCTCTTCAATTTTACCATTTTTAGAAATAAAAGTCTGAAAATTCATATGTATTCATTTACATGAAACAAACAGGCCCTTAGCGTTGGATTCAATTAAAAAAATACTATTGTAATGACAATCGGGCATCCATCATTTTCTATTTATTTTCCATCATTTATTATAGTTTGAAAACTAGAGTCTATTTTGGAATAAGTTTGCTATTCATGTGTTTTTTCATAATTTTTATCTGATGAAATATTTTTTAGCTGATACCCAATGCAGACTTGCAGATTAACGGCATTTATGATTTTTTGTTGTAGTTTAGTATTGTCGTTAGGTTGAAAAGAAGAAAGTGTTGTAGGAAATGATGATGATATTCTGATTGAAATGGATTCTGCAAGGAGCTGGTTTCATAAGTTCTGTCCTAGAGGGGATAAATTGAGATCTGGTCATACTAAGAAGGAAGGAGAGAATGGGAAGGACGGACAGAAGCCTCCTGTCGACGAGGCACCCTCAAATATCACTAAACAGAAAGTTGCTGCTGCGAAACAGTACATTGAGAACCATTACAAGGCTCAGATGAAGTGCATCCAAGATCGAAAGGAGAGGTGATTCCGCCTATTTTTTATTTTTTGCTTTCATATGATATTGGTGTTTTGTCATGTCAACTAAATTAAGGATTTCTTCTGTTCTGATCTATGCAAAAAGATCTCAAAAAGTGAAGTGTGCCACATAAACTACATTATGCGACTTCCAATAAAAGTGATACTGTTACTTGTAAGGGCCACCTACTACTGTGTCTTTTTACTAGTGCACCGTGCAAATAGTCTGCATTTAACCTCTACAACCTAACAACATGGACACATACAACAAAGATTCAGAAAGAAATAACTAATGCTAGATGATCAAAGACTGAAATAATGGTTCAGATAGTCTTTTACTGTTGATTTTTGTGTCAAATTCAACTGGATGCATCACTGCACTTCTGCAACATATGCTGCATTTCCAAGTGTTCTCATCATCTTTTAATTGTTTTGAAAGAAATTTCTTTTTTTTTTTTTAAAATCATCTTTTAATTGATTTTGCAGACGTTGGATCTTGGAGAGAAAGCTTGCTGATGCTGAAGTTTCAGAGGAAGATCAGAACAATCTTCTAAAACACTTGGAGAAAAAGGAAACTGAATATATGCGCCTTCAGAGGCACAAAATGGGTGCCGATGATTTCGAACTCCTGACCATCATTGGAAGGGGTGCTTTTGGGGAGGTATCTTTCAAATCTCTTGTGTGTGCGTGTGCGTGTGTGTGAAAGAAGTTCTTTTTTTTTTTGGTAAATTTTGATGATATTCTTCACAAATGGAGTTTTGTATACACAGATTACCTTTTCCCCACTCTGGCTAACATAGAAATGTGATATCTGAACCTAAAACTCTATGTTCTATTAGAGTCTTGATTCAGTGGAAGTGAGTGATTGTATTTTGTTTGATTTACTTCATACAGGGTTTTGTTGGTTAGCGAGGGAATTTCTTTTTAACTTGTTTACAAACACAATTTTCAACTTGACTTGAAAGATCACCTAGTTGAGTTAACTTGGAGGCCCGACTCTTGGTTTAGTTGTGTAAACTCTGCACACAGATATATAGAAGTGGGGAAAAAAAATAGCTGTACCAAGTTTTTCTTGAGTATTACTGAGTTTTGACCAAGCCTAGACTTTCAACTGAGTACCGAGAGTCTGAGAGACTGAATTGTAACAGTTTTGAGTTTTTATCAATAGAAGTTCGGTTGAGTTGAGTCAACTTGGCTGAGTCGAGTTGAGTCAACTTAATAGTGATTTAATCACATACTGAAATTTATACAGGTGAGACTTTGTAGAGAAAAGACTACTGACCATGTATATGCAATGAAAAAGCTCAAGAAATCAGAGATGCTTCGCAGAGGCCAGGTACTATTTGATGCTTCATCTGCTTTTGTTACTTGAAGTTTTACTTTTGTTACCTCTCACTTGTGGTTATTTTATTTTAGGTTGAGCATGTTAAAGCTGAACGAAACCTCCTTGCTGAGGTTGACAGTCACTGCATTGTCAAACTTTACTGCTCCTTTCAAGATGAGGAGTTTTTGTATCTCATCATGGAGTATCTTCCTGGTGGAGACATGATGACATTACTAATGCGCAAGGATACATTGACAGAAGACGAGGCCAGATTTTATGTTGGACAGACAGTCCTAGCCATTGAATCCATCCATAAACACAACTACATTCATAGGTTTGTCCTCTTTTCTTTCTTTCTTTCTTCTTCTTCTTCTTCTTTTAATAATTCTCCACTGGAATCTCTTGGTGTTCTCGAGTAACATGAGAAGAGATTCTGTAGCTTTTATTTGATATTAACAGAATTTATATCTTCTCTTTAGGGATATCAAACCCGACAATTTATTGCTTGATCGTAATGGCCATATGAAGCTTTCAGATTTTGGACTGTGCAAACCATTAGATTGTAGTAGTTTTCCAAATCTCAGTGAGAGTGACTATTCAATGGGGAGTAATCACAAACCTTCTCTGGAGAGTGATAAGCGGCAAAATCTACCAGTCACACCCAAGCGTACACAACAGGAACAGTTATTGCACTGGCAGAAAAATAGGCGAATGTTGGTAAGTTTGCTGTATTGCCCATCTATCCCTTTTTGGCTGCTTGCAGTCTTCAGGATCTGGGTGGTAGTTTAGGATGGGAGTTATAAGTTATTTCAGTATGTATAGAAAACTTGAAGCTTCATTCAAGTGCTAAAGAATTTCAGGATCTAATTGTTCTTGAATCCTGCTTTTATTGAACAAATAGTAAAAACTAGCCAAGCATGTCGGAGTGTGAAGTGCTTGAAGTCCACTATTTGAGTATAGTCGTGGCAAAGGAGGTGGCCACTACCAGGGGTGGACCTAGGAATTCTTCCTTTGTCTTGGGTTGGGCTGGAGGGTTAAAAAATTTTGGGGGCCATTTGTAAAAAATTATAAAATCTTCCAAATAACAAAGGGGTTTTCAGAAATTTTGTTTTGTGTGTGTGGAGTGGGGGGCGGGAGGGTTTCTTGCCCCCCTTTGGTTCTGCCAGTGGCTGCTACCATTAAAAAAAACAGAGAAAAAGAGGTGGCTACTGGCTAGTTGAGCTGAATCAACAGCATCCATGTTTCTGTCGTTAGTTCAGAGAAGAATCCAGGTTTAAATTAAGTTGGAACATTAGCTAAGATTTGCTTTGAGGAGTTGCTATGCCATGTTTTGGGTGAACCCTGGAGCTTAACTCGGTATATCTATGTACATGTTATAATACATGTTTTACTTGCACTTGTGTCTGCTTGTTCTTGTACTTACGCGTAGATGCCATTTTTTGGCTTAGACTCTTTTTGGGGTTGCATGTGTACTTCCATTGAACCCATATGATAAGTTTGTGTTATATATTCATGTCACTCTTCTGTGTTTATTTTGTTTGAATTTCCAACTTCTGGAGGCTTTATGTATTACTCTGCATTTGATTTTGTTCTTCTGGCAAATGCAGGCTTATTCAACTGTTGGTACTCCAGATTATATTGCTCCAGAAGTGTTGTTGAAGAAAGGTTATGGAATGGAGTGTGATTGGTTAGTATGTTAAAAGTTTGTTATGTTTAACTAACAGTTATTTCCATTGCTAATCTTGAACTTTCTTATAGGTGGTCCCTTGGAGCAATCATGTATGAGATGCTTGTGGGCTATCCACCATTTTATTCTGAAGAACCAATGTCTACCTGCAGAAAGGTATGTATGTTATGTGGTTCAAAGGCCCTTCCTGTTGAGTCTCACGCGGGGCTGCTGGACAAAGTTTGCAATTGCAGCCACCATTTAAAGAAATAGGAAAAGAAAATTAAGATGTATATTTGAGTGTGGGGTTTTTTCCTCCATAAGTTCCACGTTGTTCTCACCGAACACTTACGTATGCTCTGAGACAGAAACTAAATTGAGTATATAAATAAAATTTTGAGTTGATTGAAAAACTAGAGTAATGGTCCTGATATAGTAACCCATTATGCTGTTCCCTTCTGTCTTAACTGATTTGCCCGCCTTTTGTTTTTATTTTTATTTAACATGCTTGCTCGTTTTTGTTTATATTTATCACAGGAAATTTCAGGAACAGCTTTCTGTTCAATAATAAATAACGGCCAGGCCTGTGGGACCCATCCGGTCCTCCTTATGATCAACCCCCTCCACTCGGAAACATGAGAACATGCAGTCCATCAAATGGCCAATTTTTTTTTTCAACTCTGGGCTTTATTTAAAACCAGAGTTAAAATGATCCTATTGTCTCCATTTTTTCCATTCACATTGGTTGGGCCATACCTTTCCACCCATGACCCACCTACCCCCTCCTAAAACAAATGATTGGCATGCATCTAGGTGAGCCTCACAGTCCAGGCCATGATCTTCGGAATGTGTTGTAATATATACGCATATTAAAGTATAGCATAGTGAGTTCTTAAAACTTTCTTATTGTGCTTTTTGTTGTTTTCTTATAGAGAATCAATTCACACCCTCGACAAACACCTAACCCTTGTCAATTGGCATTAGGCCTAATTTGGCATGCATGAATATTTTCCATTGTTGTGTGATGGTTTCCATCTCTGAGAGGCACTCAGATGATGATTGGGTCGAATTTTGGGACCCGAGGATGTAAATGAGGTCAGTGAAGGTACCCTATCATGGAAGAGATACCGTTAGAACTGATGCCAAACTGCTTTGTGCAAATGCAAATACTGATATATATATATATATATAGGAAACTACCAAAAAAAGGACCCTAGATGGCCACTAACCGAAAAAGAGGCCACTAGTCAATATTGCACGAAAGTGGTTCCCTGTGACACTTACCGTTTTTTTATTTATTTATTAAAGATTTAAACGTGTGACGAGTGACGACGTCGTCGCTTAAACGTGTGACGACGTTGTCGCTTAACATCCCATTTAAACGTATGACGACGTTGTCGCTTAATCGCCTGAAACCCCATTTCCCCCATTTTCCCCTTCTTCCTCCCATCCTTATTGGTCTCCGAATTGTAAAGCTCTGCAGAACTCAATACCGTGTTTTGAACACAGCCACCAGCTACACAATCTCAGGCTAGCAGAGCCAAAGGGGCATCTCGGCTCATTCATGGTCATGCCAGAAGACCATGAGTTTGTTAAGATGCTATATCTCAATGCAACGTGAGATGTGACCTCCTTTCCAAAAACAAGGAGTTCAGTGCCCACTGCTAATGACTCCTTATCTGAGCACATGAAACATTCATTTTAGGGCATCTGTGGCAGATGCATCCAACGATCGCGATCAGGGTCGAATGCCTCCCACTCAAGGACATTGCAAGAGAAGTAGACCCAGTGTTCAGATATACCCGATTTTCGCCTGTCTGTACAACTCATCACTTCGAATAATATTATGGAAGTCCCAATTGAGGGATGCAAGCATTCCATACTCGGACCTTGAGCAGTGAATGAGACAGTGGATTGACACATCTCATGCCTAGGGCTGGGATGAGGGAATTTGTATCCCAATTCTCTCCTCTGCGATCCCTTCATCTGACTACTACTCTCGATTATCAGGATTCTGGGGGAAACGAAACAACCAGAGAAAGGGGGAAAAAAAACCGCCAGAGAAAAGGGGAAAACGATGGGAGGAAGAAGGGGAAAATGGGGTTTCAGTCGATTAAGCTGACGACGTCATTACACGTTTAAATGGGATATTAAGCGACGACGTCATCACACGTTTAAATCTTTAATAAAAAAACGGAAGTGGTCACAGGAACCACTTCCGTGCAATATTGACTAGTAGCCTGTGTTTTGGTTAGAGGCCATCTAGGGTCCTTTTTTTTTGGTAAATTCCTCAAATATATATTTGTAAAGAATATAAAGTTACCAGGGCTTTGCATTGCCTATATAGGAATTGTAAAACATAAAATTTGGCAAAAAAAACCAATTGTAAGAGAAATACTTCCAGAAGTTATGCATGGGCATCCTATATTGCTGAATAGAGAGCGCACCAACATAGTTAGGCATACTACTGTTACTCATTTAAGTGTGGGATGTGCTATTTGTTTAGGGGACTTTTGCTTGTACTCATTTACATATGTAAATGATGCACATGCGTAACACTTACGCATGATCATGCCTGTTTGCGCTCATTTACGCTTCACATGTACAGTAAATGAGGTGTGTAAATGGTATGTATAGAGGCCTTTTTCGGTGCATCATTTAGATACTTGAGGTGGTGGTAAATGGTTCCATATCTAAATGAGGACATTGTGCCGGTACATAGTGGTAGACCCAGGGTTTTCGTTTGAGGGGGGCAGACCCAAACAAAGTAGTTGGATTTTGTGGGTAAACCCATGATTTTCATGGGGGTTTTAGGGGCGGGCCTGGAATTTTCATGTGGGCTTTGGAGGCGGACCCAAGATTTTCATGTGAGTTTTGGAGGTGGACCCAGGTGTGATCAGGGCGACTGATTTTGTTCCATAAACAGGCCCTTTACCGTAAATGAGGTGTGAAAATGGTGCATATAAAGGCCCTTTTAAGTGAATCATTTAGATACCTAAGGTGGTGGTAAATGGTTAAATATGTAAATGAGGACAAGGTGTGGGCTAAATGGAGTCCACTTGGGTCCGCCTCCAAATGGCGTGGGCTAAATGATTTGGTTCTAGAGAGATTTTTGCTTGGATTCAAAGTGGGAAAAAAAAATATAGGGGCTACTGAGCTGGTCTACTGAGTGTTTGCATGCCAACCTGTGATCAATTCCCCCTTTCCTATCTGCTGTCTTAAGAGGCAATCATCCCTCTGATTTGACGCTCGACTCGACTCGACTGACCTACATTTATTGTTGGATTGAATGACAATAGAGCAGACACTGTTAACCTTTTAAGGTCCCATAAAATAGAACGTTGATTTGGCTTGATCTTAATTGATGTGAACAAATAATTCACACGCATATAAATCCTCCATAAGAGGTTCCCCTGCTACAAGATTGAGGGCATATCCAATGAATAATCCATCTCAGTTCTCACAAATAGCCTTAATGACATGCCAATTCAACCTAATAAAGAAAGTATATGATCAGTCCTACTTTGCATGTAAACGTGCTGTTTCTTGCAGTACTTAACATGGCTATAACGCCGTTTAAAATGGACTGGTTAATAGTAGGACAGCGGTCTGATATAAACTGTAGGTCAGCAACTCCCAGTCTGCACTTGAGATTAATAGGTTTTTTGAGTTTCTGGAAACACTTGAGAAAGCCCTTGATTGGAGCTTGCGGATGCATGAAGAAGATGTAGATGCCAACAAAAACAATGAAAGATGCAGAAACAGGAAGACACACTGAAACGGGTAGGCCTCACACCTCACAGAGGCCAATGAAAGAGTAATTTGCACAGAGAAAGTCACAACTGAATAACTGATAACAACCACAAGACAGCCATACTTGGCAAATATTAATATTTCATTAATTCCCAAAGACAACACCATGGCCTGCATGGGTCTTTTTAATGCCATAAGACCTAAATCTAATCATGCCATCTGAAATTAAAAGGATAATCTTGACCACCCCGTCTCTTAAATGAAAAATTAAATAACTTAACAAACTAGGACTCTTTAAAGGGGAAATAAAGCTAAGTGTTTTAACAAAATAGGTACTGAAACCCCATTTCCTAATTTCTAGGGAACTATGGAGATGCCCCTTATAGTTTAAGGGGCCGTTTGGAAACTCTAGTCTAATTAATAAGAGCTAATTAGATTAAGGTCTAAAATAGAAGCTCTAACGTTTAAGTTCTAATTTGCAAAGTCTGTTTGGTAAAATAAAAAAAGCTCTTATTTCATGAGGTAATTGGGGCCCATTTTTGTAGAATTACAATGTAGAATCCAACATTATGTCATTTGGAAAATTTTAGGTCTCATTTCAAAAAAGAAAACGAAAAAAAAGTGGAGTCATTCTCATCCAAAACACTTGTAAAATTTGCATTGTCCGCCTCCATTTGCTTTAGCTAAAAAAGCTCTATTAAAAATGTAAGCCCTCTTTAGCTTATTTTTTCAAAGGCAAAAGCTCTGATACGTCAATAAGCTCTAAAAATAGAAAATACAATTAGAGTTTTACCGAACACTCTAATACGTACATAAGTTTTAAATCATAAAATAAGAGCGTATTTATAGAGTTTCCAAATGCACCCTAACTTTTAGGAACTGGGCGAGAGGAGGAGACTTGCGCAAGTCCCCCTTTGGCTTTCTAAGCAGAGGTTGCTTTAAGGTGGGTTCCATGTGGCCCACTTCGTTCTCATCATTAATCCACCCTAAGCGCTTCTTATTCTTACAATCCCCTTTGATTGGCATGCATCTAGTCTCTAATTGGGCCCTCGTCATGTGGTGCACTTGATTCCTCCCCTACGTATTCAATTTATAGTTAGAATAGCAGTTTGCCTTTGGGTGTATGAAAGTCTGCCATACTTTATATTTTGTGATTTATTAACAAATACTTTGTTTTCATTATGCAGATTGTTAATTGGAGAACCCACTTGAAGTTCCCTGAAGAGGCAAAACTGTCTGCCGAAGCAAAAGATCTCATTAGGAAACTGTTGTGTAATGTGGAGCAGAGACTTGGTACTAAAGGAGCTCATGAAATAAAGGTATTGAAACTTGTCTATTTCATCCCTTTGTTTTTAAAATTGAGAAATAGGTGCTTGACATTGGAACTGCTTTAGGCACACCCGTGGTTTAAGGGCATCCAGTGGGACAAACTGTATCAAATGGAAGCTGCTTTCATACCAGAAGTTAATAACGACTTGGATACTCAAAATTTTGAAAAGTTTGAGGAGGTAAGCCATATTTAGTACATGGTATTTTTTTTTTCTTCTATAAGCCTACTTCGCATTCCTGTTAGTGTAACCAATTGCCTTATTGAGCATGGACATCTTACACTCAAAATATCATCATCATCTTAATCTTATCCCACCAATGTGGGCTCAGCTTAAAGCAGTTTTACTATTTAACTTTAAAATAAGCTATGCCTTTTATAATTTATCATTCATCGACTTCCTTGTTGGTTAACAAAAATGATATCATTTGCGATCACCATACAGCATGTAACTTCATCTTGAATATCTATTTTCTTTTGTCTATAGCCAATTTTAATAAATAAGGATATAACATGGACCTGTGGTGCAATCCATCTCTAAGTGGGAGCTCAGATATCACATTACACAATTCTCACTCTCATTACTACTACTCATGCGTGTCTTGTATTACTGATACCTATCAGGGATGCCTTTTTCGAGGTTTGTCATAATGAAAATTGGTGTTTGATTGCTTATGGTGTTATTCATTCTCTTACTCATGATAAAAGAAAAAAAAATTGATGTTTACTGGCCATGGTGATTTAGTGACACATTTCCATAGAAGTTGTAGTTTAAACTACTATGTTCTCTATTTGCCACTTCACATTTCTGAAATTTTGAGCATATGAAATCATTACATAATCATGGGACATGATGCTATCATCAATCAAACTTGTTTAAATGTGCTTTCAGTTTTAAGTTGGGGTTTTAAGCACATGGTATTAGGAATGGGTTTAAGGCCCGTAAAATTGTGCTTGGGAGGGTTTTCCCTTTGTTCTAGTTTCCTGTAATGAAACTTTCCAGTTGCCTTCTCCTTAAATTTAGTCAAACCCTGTGGCAAACTATGAAATTCTTGTGTTTTGTTTTGAGCTTCTTCCTATTTTTTTCTACATTGACAGCTTGATTTGCACATGTCAGTCTTATACCTCTCTCTCTCTCTCTCATTTTTATTACTTGTTGTGGACAGTTAGGGGCTCCGATGCATTCTTCATCCAAGTCAGGGCCATGGAGAAAGGTGAGCCTTGAATTCTCATCCTTCATCAGTTGCAGTGAACTTTGTGTCTTACTTACAAATGCAGACATAGATGTCTATGATTAGTTAACAATTTATAGTTTCTCTCATTTTGCTTATTCCTAGTTTTGAACTTCATGTCTTATCTTACACACTCATGCATATGATTAGTTGACAATTTATAGTTTCTGTCATTTTGTTTATTAGTAGTTTTATTTTAAGCATGGATTCTGGTAATTCATGGGCCATCAAGTGAAGAATGATTGTAGTTGAAGTTCTTTTCCTGCTTTGATTAGGTTGGTATGTACTGCAAATCTGCAATGGTCTTTAGCAGGTTATTATGATATAGGTTTCTTATATAGTGTTGCCGAATTCATGGAAGCGCGCTTCTCATTAAATGAAGGAAAATGGAATTGGAGCCTTATTGAATTAGTAATTCATTTTTAGGATATCAGCGAACAGTGTTGGTAAATTATGTTAATTTCCACTCTCCAGTTTCCATCAATTTTTTTATTACACTATTTTGCATGAAAGAGGATAGTGAGATAAGGCAGCCTTTGTCCTTTGTGATCCTATTATTATTCTACCATACCATTAAAGTGCCCCTTTCAGCTCTTCTCCTTCAGCTTGTTTCTGTGCATCGTGCAGGCATTACTTTTAAAGTGCCCTTGTCAGCTCTTCTTCTTCAGCTTGCTTCTGTGCATGGGGCCGACATTAATATTAGCTTTTTTTATATCTCCCAAATGCTGTAAACCAACCAGCTCTTTATGCTTATGTTTGGCTGGATTCTTATATCATCAAACTTATTGTAATCATATCTAATGTATCTTTCATGATTGTTCATACTTTTGTTCATGGCCATTGATTTTGATGTTAATAACAAATCTATTGCTGGTGGCGTGCATGACATTAATAACAAAATGAACAAATCTACTGAGATTGGTACTGCACGGCATGCACGCCACCAGGCAAGTCATCAAAAATGAAATCACGGGCATTCTGTCAATAGAAGGAATCTCTTGATCATCTTTATTTGGAAAAAATACAGCATTATTGATGTACCCTGCATCATTTTACTATAGTTTCTTGTTATTCAGTGGAAAAAGGTCTTATTTTTAAATTTCTGACAATTTCATCGCTTTCTTTTGACATTTTCTTTGTTGTGATTGCTGATCCAGTTAATGGCTCTCTATAAAAATTGTCTTGATCAAATAACTGTAACGTCTTTCTTTTTATCCCAGATGCTTTCATCCAAGGATGTGAATTTTGTGGGGTACACGTACAAGAACTTTGAAATCGTCAATGATCATCCTGTGCCTGGAATTGGTTCTCTCTCTCTCTCTCTCTCTCCAGTTTTCACATAAACACACTCTAGTAAACTCCTCTGCATGAAAATCACTTTTTCCTTTTTTATTAGTGTTCCTTAATATGATGATGACCATCTTTTACTATTCTGTCTTATTCATGCAGCGGAGTTGAAGAAGAAGAGCAATAAACCAAAGAGGCCATCAATCAAGTCATTGTTTGGTAAAATCTCCACTCACAAGGAATTACAAGGGGTCCTGAACCTCAGCAAATATATGGTTCACCAAGATCTAGGGTTCTGTACACAGAGTGGCCCATTATTTGGTAATCCACTGTTCACTGATCATCCAACTGTGCTCGGGGATGCCCAAGACATATCCCTGATTGTACTTAACATCCCACATTGTAAAGTTCCAACAAGTACATGGTTGAGAAGTGAGTAAGTTGTAGATCCAGAAATATTTGTTCAGAGATGGTGGTTATGAATTATGATTATGAACTTCCAATCCATGATAATGTTGTTGCATGGTATGGTCGTTTCAGATCAGTGGTCTGGATTACCAAACGATGGGTCTCATATGAAGTGTTCAGCCCAATTCAACCATTCATTTTCTGAGTGCGAACCTTGTAATGTGTCCTCCAAGCAACTCAACTCTGAGCTTGTTAATTTGTTAATCACTTAATTCCCATTCTGAGACCAGTTTCTATGGTTTCATAGACACAGATGCTCCCCCAAACCCACCTATTCAAGGTAGTTTCCTCAATCTGCTGCCCACACAACTAGAGGTCTCTGAGAGTCCGGAGTCGTCGCCTCATCCTGCCAAGCCACCACCTTATCCTCACAGCCCCCTCGCAGGTAACAAGCTCCACAGAAACCATCCATAACTGAAGCAATAGCTAGAAACTTTTCCTGGTTTTTGTTGGTTGTGCAGTCTATAAGCTGTTGATACCTGTAATCCCAAAAAGAAAAGAAACCGAAATAAAGGAAAAATAAAAAAGAAAAAAAAGAGAGGGTTCCATAGCGGATGGTCCATTCCTTACTGCCCCGAAGGTGAAAGGCTGAAGAGGAATGGGTTTGATCCTTTGTTGTAAATATAATTTTATTAGGACAGCTTCTGCGCTTGTATTATACAGGGAATTAGTTTTGCTGCATGAGAATGTTATTGTTCTTTTTGTTTGGGTAGTGATAATATATTTATAAGATGCAGATGGAAACTAGGTTAAGCTGATCCATCTTAGAGTCTTGCATTTCATCCTTGGGTATTAAATTTTTACATATGGGCCCATGGTTCTATTGCCTGATCTATTTGAAGTGATGAGACCTTCAATGGGAAGACCATTCCAAAAAATTATCTAGATTGGAAGATCCTATCTTCCTAGTTTTTGATCTATTGCCATGTGCACAATGGTTGTATAGCTTCCTTTTATGCATCCACTTATAAACTGAATTGAAACTCAGGATGTCTGATAAAGGTGGATGCCAAAACATGGCCGGCCATGGTAATGCCTATGAGATCAGTGGTCTGGATCACTTACCACTTTTGTTTTACACTAGGGCCAGCGTAAACAATTCATTTGCAGGGTCGAGGATGATATGATTATTTCAATATGATGTGACAAGGACAAGCACCAGCAACACACTGGGAACAATGAGAGGACTGTGATGTATGGATGGTGAGGTCAATAAGCACTTTGAATAGTGTAAAGGGTGTGTTGCGTTGGCTTTACCCTTAGTAGGGCCGATGTTTTTCTGTTTGTGAGGTGCAGAGAGGTCCAATCGTGAGTACTTTGGCCCCCACTGCAAATCCGTGGGGTGGTGGGATGTGAATCCATGAAATGGCAAGGATGGAAGAGGATCACTCATATTCAATTACCCTTATCCCTTTTATCTCAGCTGTTGAGATGAAGATGGACCCTTGTACATATACTGATGCTTGGGGTTGAAACTTGTAACTTTATTCACCCTTCCATATATATATATATATTCCATATATATATATATAGTGACCTACAAATCACACTACTTGTCACTTATCTACGTGGGCCTGGCAAGATAACTGATGGATGGCTGTGAGATTTTATCCACCCTTTATCTAAATAGTGCTCTATCAAGATAATGCCCAACAAATCACATTATAGCCCTATCTTCAGTTGCAAGTGAAATGTCATGTCTCTTCATCTTGCATGGAACAGTTGAGGAAAGCATCCTTCGATTGGAGGGGTCTCAGGGAAGATTCTTTGCCTGTGGGAATTTAGTGGTTGGGTGGGGGTCCTCACCTCACCACACTCACTAGGGGCCATTTTGGTCCCCAAGCATTTGGGGATGCCCTGTCTATACGATCCAAAGTAGAATTTCAAAATGCTCAAGGGACTTGGAGCATTTTGAAATTGTAAGAATTGTGCTGATATTACAAGCCAAAAGTGACTTTTCATATGTCAGTTAAGCAAATTCTCACCCTTAAAACTGAATCAAATAGGGAATTTGGAACTTCTGGTGACATCCTCCTGCATTTCTATCTAGAATTTTCGTAAAAGATGCTCTCAACCAATCAGACCCTAAATTCTATCGGGTGCTGATCTTTATTGATTTGACTTAGAGAATCCAGCATTCAACGAGTAAAACTCCACAATGGCCCCACCTATTGAAAATTCAAGCTTCTCAAAATGAACTTCCCAATGCATGGGATGTCCCGGATGTCCTAAAATTTTACTTCATTTGGAGTTGGCCCTATCCTAAGAATTGTCATTTGTTTGAAAACTTGATTACTCAACCTAAACGGTCAATCTTACCGTAGGAGCAAAATAACTTATATTAGAGTAAAATTTGGAAATATCTAGTACATTGGGAGGGCATTCATTTTGAGAGTCTCTTATATATTCAGAGGAGGCCCAACTGTGGAGTTCAATTCAGGATTTCTCCAATCAAGAGCCATCAGAGAATCCGGAGTTGGATTCTATCACACCATGAACATGCGACAGATAGATTGAAGCAAATGCCCTCCTCAGTAGAAGTGGAAGTGGAAGGGACATCATCAATCAAGCACCGGGTTCAAGGGTCCAAGCCCGTTGGAGGCGGCTTAAGGTAAAAAATTTGCAAATATGTCTCTGTCATTTTCATCATGGCAAGTCCTTGCCCTTGGTTGGCTTTGAAGTCATTCTTGAAATGTGCTCGGGGAAAAAATGTGCACTCTCTAAAAACTGTTGCCAAGAAATCGAAATCAAGCACGATGTGCATTTGGATGTACCCCTAACCCTTACTAGTATTGGATTGGAAGTGATTTCCCCTTACTCATTCCCACCTGCTTTGTTTGATGAGAAACTATCTCATACCCATGAGTGACCACCATATAAAGATGAAAAACTCCAAACGTGAATACAATTCCAATCTGTAACAATAGTCTGTTATGTTTCTATCCATCATCTATAATTTTTTCATAGTTTGTTTTGACCTCAATTGGCTGAGTGGTATCTGTGTTAGATCAATCTAAAAGGGTGATTAATTGCGAATCCACACTTCCATTTTGTTCTTACTGGGCGGTGACCCTGAAATTGAGCATTTGACAGGCTTGGAGTTGAGGGACCTTGTTAAGTTTCATTTTTGTAACTTTTTCTTAGAAGACACTTTTGAGGTGGTTCCTTTTCTAAATAATTAATTCCCTGCTCAGTGAAGGATAGATTGTGCCTTTCCAAGTACTCCAGTAATTCCCATCTTCACTGCTGCGGGTGCCCAATCTTGGCCGTCGATTGCCACCAGTCGCTCATTGATGTCTTTGCGTGGCCCACCAATGTCGCTGCCCTTCTATCCATCAGCCTGATGATACCAAAAATATTCATGCTTATCAATGCAGCCACTGCCGGCCTAGGGCCTCACCAACTTGTCATAGCTAGCTACCTCAAACGTGGTCCAACCTGACCTGGGTTCTTGTAAGAGCAGCGCAATGCGTATAAAAAGGCTTACCAATTAAGTTGCATACATTTTTTTAGACCATCATCAGCCTTATAAATTTAAGCATGCATGATTATCAAATTAGGAAATTAAAACTCTCTTAAGCTATTATATAAAAGTAATTCTTACCAAAAATTTAAAATAAATCCACCAAGGGGTTTGTGGGTAGTCGTGGGAGAATTCATAATAAAATTCTCCTCATTCAAACTAACAAAATAAGGAGGATTGTGACCTGTGGGTCCACTTTAAGATGGAGGATCGGTCATGAGCACCATGTATATATATATGAATTGGCCCTAGCCTAAGAATCCTCTTTAAATCACTCTTGTCAAACCAGGTGCAATCTCTTAAAAATGCTTATCTGTTATATGTGGGCAACTTGGGAAGTGAATTCAATTTCATCTTAAGGGACACTCATCGGGATAATCGGGATAATGGGGTGGGGCCAAAGTTCTTAATTCTAAAGCCTCAAAGTTCAACATTTTCTTAGCTCATTTTATTTTTAAATGGTGGTTAATTAAAGGCTGAATCAATGTAAAACTAGTAAAATTGTCAATTATGAGATGTAGGAGAGTGTGAATGATATGTATTCTCAAATGTGGGTCTCACTTTACAACTTAAAATAAATTAAGGAGGACTTAAAGGGCCTTAAATAGGTGTGAACTGATGGTCCGGATCCATTAGCCCCTCCGGCATTGTGTGCATGGATGAAGGATATCTTTAGGTGTTAAGGTTCTCACGTTTCCATCTATCAGTTCTCATAACTTGAGTTAGCAAAACTTCGTCAACTTATTAGTAAGTTACAATGGGCTCATGTCCTTTTTCTTTGTGAAATAGGTAGTGGGCCACACAGCAGGTATCATACAATCCATATAGAAAAAATAAATAAAAAAAATAATACAATTTTTTATATTACATATTGACTAACCAGAATTAGATGTGATGGCCACTCATTTTTCTGATAATAGACCAATTCTTCCCACACACATCCAAGAGGAAGAAGCCAAAGAAAAAAACGAGGAAGGAGCCAGGAATTTGTCTTCTGTAGGGACCATAATCTTAAATATTAAATGTGTCCTTAAAAGAGAGCCCAACTTAAAGATGGCTAAGGGGAAGGGTGGGGGACCCTCTCAGCTCTACCCTGCTCTCGTCCATGACATAGTTCAAATTGACTTAGCATATGACTTTGTCCGAGCTACCCAAAACTCAACATCCTTTTGGTCACTTAGTGAGTCAGGTTTTGCCCATATCATAGTTCAAGAATATATAATATTTGTGACACTGGTGGAAAATGTGGTGTGGCCCATGCATGCCACATGTACATCCTACTTTAGCATGCATGCAGTGCATTCCACTTAAAAAACTGTCTCCCATTAATGATCTAAGTTCCTTTAAGTGCATTTTACTCAATAATCAATTAATCAAAGATCTCTTCTGAGATGTTTGTGACTATTTTTATTGCTATTTCTAAAAATATCATTATGGTTTTTTTTTTTTAAGCATGAGTTATCATTGGAAGAAGCATCAACTGGATTTCTTTGAATAGAAATAGAAATAGATAAATTGATTATTTCTTCTAGTTAGGATGGCTATTTTTTATTGCTATTTCTACAAATATCACTGGAGGTATCTCCAACATGACAAGGTAAAGAAAAAGAAAAAGAAAAATTGCAATTAGGACTATGGTTTGGAGCATTTGAATAGAAATAGAGATGGATGATAACTCCAAATGGGAACAGGATCTTCAAGCTCCAACCAAACCACACATGAGAAGCGCAAAAAGCAGGAGTTCTCCTTGGAAGTAAAGCCATGATTCACATGGGAGAGGGCCACGTGCAACGCTTCCCAATGCTTTATTGCTCCTCTGAGTGCCTCCCACACGCTTTGGTGAGTGGGATACGTGCAACTCCCTCACGAGCTCATCTATTGATAAAACTTCATCTCATCCTTTCGTGTGATATATTTTTAAATTTTACTTTAATAAAAGTTGGTCTTATAATAATTAATAATATATAAAATTATGTTAATCACATGATCAGCCATATGAGCTTGTCCTACAATGGGTGATAACACACCTTTAGAATGGAGTGACGCTCATTTTGAATGGTCTAAATTATCAATAGGTAAGCCCATGATGGAGTTCGATCCACAGATCCCACTCACATCCGGACTCCAAAAATGGTTCAGAAAGCTTGGATTAGGAGTTCCCTAAAAAAATATTTTTTGCTGGGGTAGGGTTCTTGTATGTTATGTGAGCTTCACATTATCGTCCTAATTAGCAGAGTGGGACTTCCTAGGGATGAAGCTCATTTATATAATACATGTGCATGTATTTTAAGGCTAGCTAGTTTATGAGTTTGAGGAGGCCTAGTAAGAGATCAGTAGGCTTTGTGGGTGGTGGTGGTGGGGGACCTGACCTCTAGAGGGAGGGCCACCCTTTGACTGTGGTGCAAAGGGCTTTAGAATGTGGTAGGTGATCAGTGGTATCTTAACCTAATCCATCCATCCATTCATCTGGATGGTAGGTGATCAGTGCTATCTTAACCTAATCCATCCATCCATCTGGACGGTCCCGAATGTGTGACTGTTGGATGGTGACATCATAATGCGTCATGAGATTATGCAAGTGTCACGCGTGAAGATGGACATGGTGGGAAAACATGACCCTAATTGTGATTTTAATGCTACAATTTGATCAATTAATAAATTGGATTCCAGCCGTCAGCATGTAAGGGGTGGCCCTATAATTCTCATTTTAATAGTCATTGCTGATTAGATTATGGTAATGTTCACATGGAAGGATGCTTCTGATTCTTGGGAAACTTGGGTAGAGATCAGACAAGCTCTGAAGGTCAGCTGAGAGAATCCCAGTGTGAATTTGTTGTTTTGTGGGGTTGGGTGGTGGTTCTTCATGCAGGAACGTGGAAAGAAGGGAGGGTCTGGAACCTATTAATGATTTGTCTTAATTAGAGTTGGACCACTGACAAATGCCAGCCCTTAAGATTCATAACATGCCCAATGAGCTGTAGTTCATATGGGGTCTTTTGTTTAACCCAAGAGGTTAATGATGTTAGAGAAAAGATAAGTATCTGAATTAAATATCTAAAATGATGATTGGACAATTTCTTTAGGGATTCTGGCATATGGGTTTTGTCATTTAGGATTGATAGTTGATTTTTATATGACAAAAATGGTACACGATCCTAAAACATATGTTAATAATTTTCTTTCTTTGAGTTAGGACTTAGGAGGGGAGAGATGACATCATCAACCAAAAAGGACAAGAGGGAAATGAGAAATTGCCATGGAGGTGGATGATTCTGTTGAAGTTTGAAGAGTGATAATCTTTTGATGTATTGAAACGTTGGAGAAATAGATTTTCTCTAAAGGATCCCACCCAAGATAAGAGAAAAGAGGTCGGCATTCTCCCATTGATCATTGTTCCATTAAAAATTTCAGTCTTCCAAAAGCTTAAAAAGTCTTTAAAAAAAAAAAAAAAAAACCCTTTCCTTCCCCTCACCAAGTTCAAAAGCCCATTTATCACTGAAAGGAAAAATATAAAATAACCAAACCTTAATACATTAAACAAATTAATGGTTTCAAAACACCACCACCCATGGCCCACAATGATATCATGTATACTCATGAAACGCCAAAAGTCTAAAAGCCAATCTACTTCAAGACATTAAAACTGATACTTTAAAGGCCCTTTCACTTCACAGCCCATTACTTAAATGCTTCATCTAAAGTTTACTTAGGAAGCATAATCACTCCCAGAAAGGCCATATTTTCTTTTTTTTTATGTATGTGTTCAAGTGCTAAAAGCCCATAAAGTTTAAAGTAAGTTTTGTTCAACTCATTCCTAAAGTTTTAACTTTTAACAACATATAATATATACTAACAAGAATTCCAAACTTGACATTCAGTTGAAAATTATGGTTTTAAAACACAGTTTCTGACACCCAGAAGAGCCATTATATATATATTGGTCCTAACTTAATCATGTTAGTATTTTGGATTTTTTATGAACAAATTAATAATAAACTCGAGGTATTGTCTGAGTCAGTGAGACCCTGACTCGCAGTGAAAGGCGTACGTTGAGATGAATTCAGAGACCTCAGTCATCTACTAATCTATCAGATGAGAGTGTGAATCGATCCTCTTAGGACATGACTCAGATAGCTCTCTGACCTCATTATTGGAAATTCATCAGTGAGGCTCAGGTTCAGCACTGAAATCCAAATTGCTAAAAATCACAGTCCCACCAAGCACCATGTTGTAAGCCTAGGTCAGATTAATTCACTCCAGCTAATGACGTAAAAAAAATCGCATAAAGAAAGACCTGATTAAGAGTATAATCACATCTTGTACTTTTGATAAATCTGACTATAATAAACCAAACCAAACCAAGCCTTTTCCCACTAGGTAGGGTCGGATATATGGATTTGACGACGCCAATCAAATCTATTTAGAGCCATGTCATCCGTTAGATCCATATAGGCAAAGTCATGTTTAATAGTTTCTTTCCAACTTCTCTTGGGTCTCACTCTCCCTCTCATACTCCTGGCAATCTCCATGCTTTCATACCTTTTAACATGTGCATCCGTTGGACGCCTTCTAACATGGCCGAACCATCTCAGTCGATTTTCTCTCATTGTATCTCCAATCGGTGCTATTCCTACTTTGCCCCTAATCTCCTCATTCCTAATCTTATCTCTCCTTGTGATCCCGCACATCCATTTTAGCATTCTCATCTCCGTAACTTCCATCTTCTTGACATGATTATGCTTTACTGCGCGACACTCTGATCCATATAACAATGCTGGTCATACTGCCATCTTATAATACTTTCCTTTAACCTTGAGGGGACTTTCCGATCACACAATACCCCGAAGTACTCCTCCTATTTGTTCCACCCGGCCTGAAACCTGTGACTTACATCAGTATCAATCCCTCCATCCTGTTGCACCATAGATCCAAGGTACCTAAAGTTTTCAATCTGACTATAATAATATAAAAAATTCAGTTGATGAAAAATTTAGCTTAGAACTAAAACCCTACTTTTTTTTGTTAAAAAGAAATGCAACTTTTAGTTGTACATTAATTTTGTGCTCAGTTGCACAAACCATGCATGCCAATGAGTCAATCTTGATGTATATGAATTGTTACAAAAAAAAAAAAGTAAGGTTGTTAGTGAAAAACATGTGACACCCCACGCAGCCGCACAGGGACCAATCCGGCCTCTATGGTTTGGTTGTCCCATGATTTAGCTCTTTCATATGTGCATGCATAACAATTAAACTTATGGAGCCTTTAAAATAGATGGGGTTATGATCATATATATGATCATAATGTTATTTTGCTTATAACTCCAACCTACCTCTGTGATGATATGCATGAAGGTGGCCCCAACATCATGGATGTAGTGTTCTCCTTATTATGGATGGTTCGTAGCTATTGGCCCAATTAATTAACCTGATTAAACACTTTTAAGTGCATTAATTCTTCCCACAGATAGTGCTAAAAATGGGTTGGTTTCATAGAGTACCTGGACTTGAACCCTACCCAAAGGGCAAAAAAGGCCCAAATCAAGTCCAAGTCACCAGACCCATACTCATACCTGGGTCAAAATTAAAGACCCACTGACCTCGAAAATCGAGCCCCCAATACATGTATATTTCTATAACACACTCAATATTCAATTATTCATACACCTACCTAGGTATATAATATATGATTGCTGCATCAGTATGAACACTCATGAAACCTAAACCCAGGCCAAAAATCTTCGGGTTCATGCAATAGTAAACCCTACATTCAATTATTATTTTTTAACTCGGGTCTAGAGAACCCATTTTGTTCTTTCATATCTACCCAGTGACCCAGGGGTCCACAGGAGCACCATTTCAAAATAGTCCTCGCCATGAGCAGTAGATGAAGAAGTAGACAAATCGAAAAGACGCTTTCTGAAATCCCTCCCGGCAAAAGCGGCTACTTGCCGCCTTTTTATGATTTTCTTTTGCTATTCCCTCATTTAAAAAGAGAGACTCTCTGAGTCTCTGTTACTGTTACAGATCTTCTGAAGCATAGAGTAACGTACGTACAGATATATAGATAGAGATTTCTACCCTCATGATCAAACCAAATAAAGAAAGGGTAAAACAAAGTTAAAAACAACATTACCATAACAAAAAGAGATTAAAAACAGCATCAAACAGTGGCAGAGCCCCTTTCATGATATGATATGATATTAATTAAACCACCCTTTTAAGACTTGCCAACCTCTCTTCGCACGTTGGAGAAGAGCTGGTGAACACAGTCAGCCTCTTGAGGGGATGAAATGAGAAAGAAAAACTTCCCTTTTCTTTCTAACTAATCATCCAAAGCTGTTCTCTTTTGTTTGTTGGAGAGGAGGAGACACCTGATAATTTTCAATCCCTCTTCCCTAGTTCCCTTTCTTTGTTTCTTAGGCAAGACCCAACTCCTCGAAAGTCCTTTTATCTTACATCCATGCAAAAAATCCATAGACAAAAGCATGGTTTTGATGTTCTCTGGGTACAATTCCAGTCAAACTGAAATCACAGGAGGCTAGATCACTTGTGGTGTGGTGTCTTTGGGCAAGAGTGATGTGCTCCTTCTGGCAGGGAATGGAAAGTGATCAAGGAGATCTTGAGGACATAGTCCGAGCAGGCGCCGGCGGCGGTGGAGGCGAAGGAAGCTCGAGCAATCCAGCCGTTGATTGGCAATTTTCTTTGGAACCCACTAATCTTACATCAGGGATTGAAGAACCCATTGATGATCTTGGATATAACTTCTCGAACATGCCCGATCCTCTCCTGCATGAATTGGACTTCGCTGCAGGTTCAGTGTTCTTCAATGGATCAAATTCCAACATGGATCTTGCTAAAATGAATGCTAGGGGAGATGGCAGTGTTGGTGGCAGCAATTTTCTAGCTGAGAAGACGTTGGGTGATGAGACAAAGAGACCTCCTAACATCTTCTCTAGGATGCTTCAGATCTCTCCCACTGCAAAGACGGCGATCTCGCCGCGCGAAAATTCACCCATGGTTGCAGCTTCACCAAGAGCAATCAAGCCTTCTCCATTAGATGGTTATGACATGATTAAGTCCAACAGCTCAATGAATTGTTCCGTCGACAATGGCATAGTGCAGATCTCAACGCCGCGGAATCAGGGCATTAAAAGAAGGTGAGGTTAAAGCTGTGGGATTTTATTTTGTTTATCATAAGATTATGGATGCACATCTCATAGAAATCCGTTTCATTTCATATGATAACATCTCATAATCTTGGGTTTTGAGAGGACATTTTTTAAAATTCGCCAAGCCCCAGATCATATAAAAGAAATTCAAATCATATGGATGAATACAATGTTTTTTGGATTTTAAGGAATTGTTATTTTTTTTTTTGGAATTTGGGCTATTAATAATTCATGTGGAAAACCTGTAGGACTTGGTTTTAATGTGAATTTTTATCCAGGGGGACTTTTCTTGTTGGGATTCGTGAAAATAGTGAGGAACTCATATGACTTGAGAGGTGGAGAAGATGAGATTTCTTTCTGTCAAGATAACAGCCACATACTTGGTTTTCATAGAGTTTCAAGCTGAAAAGACACATTGTTTCATGATAAAAAGCATAAACTTACCTTTCATGTTATCTGAAACTTTTCGTGCCTAACTCACACAAAAGGAATCAATCTTTTCTTTTCTTTTCCTTTTATTATTTGGATGTGTATTGGCCTTAATTATATCATCCTTTGGTTTCAATTCTTCTTTATTTATCAAAAATAAAATCATTGTATGATGCTTTTGGTTATGTATCAGCAAGCAGAGCCAGGAGTTCTTCTTCTTCTTCTTCTGCTTTATTGGGTTGTGAAAAAGAAAATGTATAATAATGTTGCTATAACTTGGCTCACCAAAAAGTGGCTAAAGAAATATGAGGATTTCAAAAAAGTAGAGAGATATATAGAGCCAAAAGCTGTGTATTGAAACTATACTTCTTCTAGTACTATTTGTACTACTGCTACTACAAGCTGAAAAGAAGGGTTCTTGGTTTTTGTATATTCAGGAAGAACCAGGCAAAGCAGGTAGTTTGTATTCCAGCACCAGCAGCTGCAAACAATAGGCCTACTGGAGAAGTTGTTCCATCAGATCTTTGGGCCTGGAGAAAGTATGGACAAAAACCCATCAAAGGTTCTCCTTATCCAAGGTATTTTCCATTATATATGATCGGTCTTTTATAATTGAAAAGGAACCAGATCCTTCTACTACAGAACCTGTAAATCATAAATAAGAATTTCAAAACATGTGGTAGATTTTGTGGGGCCAATAAGTTATAGAGTTTGAGATTTAGCCATTTGTGAAAAAATAGGCCCATAATATGTTTCTTGCGGCCATATCCAAGGCTATAGAATGAATGTTGAAATCAAAACTTTTCCCTCTATTCCAGCTAGATTTTAAATCTCTATTGTTTTGTAAGCTCACAAATAACTTTTAAAAATGGCAATTTCACCTGTTTGTGATTGAAAATGTAGTTTGCTCATCCTTTCTCTACAGTATTGATTGGAATAAAGTGAAAAGAACCTACTCAGAAGTGGTTGCACTTTCTATCATCCCCTTCAATAAATTGGAATAAAGAAGTTGAGTTTTTTCAGATTATATTTTTCAGTCTTCAACATAATCTGGAGTAGAACCTACTTTATGCGATCATCCTTTCTAATCTGGATTAAATAGGTCAAAATTATCAATAAAAAGCTATTATTTTCAATATAATTTTCAATAAGAGATCAAATAAAGAACTTTCTCTATGAGATAAACTTAATTATAGACATCAATGAAAGTACATCTGTGTCTGTGAATGAATATTTTGGTTTTGGTGATGTTGGTTTTTGTTAATTTGATGTTAATTTAATTCTATAATGTCCAGGGGTTATTATAGATGTAGCAGCTCCAAAGGTTGCTCTGCAAGAAAACAAGTTGAAAGGAGTCGGAATGATCCTAACATGTTAGTCATCACATACACCTCTGAACACAATCATCCATGGCCAACCCAAAGAAATGCGCTTGCAGGCTCAACAAGATCTCAGCCCACGAAGAACAATTCTGCTACAAAGAGCGCGCCGTCCACTTTGACCTCAAAATCCACAACCTTGAAGGAAGAACACAAAGAGAATGATACTGATAATGCATCGTCCGCCATTACAGTTGGTGGGTCAACCACAAGTGGAGGGACTGTTAAAGATGAGATGAGAGAGATAGAGAAGGAGATGCCTATGGATATCGAAGATCAGGAATATGATCAAGGTCTTAATCATAGTTACAGACCCTTGATGATCGAGTCGAATCAATCCGAAGATTTCTTTGCGGATTTGGGAGAATTGGAGCCTGACCCATTAAATCTCATGTTTCCACAAGGCTTCACAGCAGAGAAATCAGATGAAGAAAGAGTAAACAAGTCCTTGGATCCATTCAGCCTCTTTGATTGGTCAGGGAACTAATGTGGAGAAACTAGGAGGGGTTTATAGCAAGACCTTGAAATAGCACACCTTTTTAAACAGCAGAAAATGATCAGTAGCATTCTTCAGGGTGGGCCACACGTGCCACGTTAAAATTTGGAACCGTAGGAGGTGGGTCCTACATCTTCTCTCTAAAAATGATCCTAGATATTTGGTGAAGGGAAAAAAATGTAGGATGTTGATCATTTGATGGTCTCAACAGTTAGGTTTGCCTAGGGGGAAGGAAGATCATATTTATGACATGGCCTCAGCAGATGGCCTGATGAATTCTGATCACTAGTACACATGGCCCACCTCAAAGTAGGAGTGTAGGACTGAAGAATTTCCAATTGTTTATATGTGGTGTAGTTTCAGTCAAGGTCTGGCAATAAACCTTTAATTCCAGTTTGAATTTGAAAGGGGTTATATTATATATATTTTTTGAGTTATTTACTGTAACGTTCTGCTTATTAGGTTATTAGGTATAAAGAACACAGTGTTTGGTGGATTGGGAGGAGTCCATGAGACCCACTTTCTGGAAATATCGAGGGATGGGACAGAAAGCTGAGGAACAGAAGCTGTCAACAGTTAGAGCAAGTACATATCCGAGTGAGATGGCTGAAAAAGCCTTGCAAGGAAGTTGATTCATGAGATGGGCCTTCCCCTCTCTCTTCTATCTTCCTTCAAAGTGGAGAAAATAATTCAAAGTTCTTGCTTATGTGGCTGTTCTTCAAAGGTAGTGGAAACCACATTGCTTGCCTGGGGTGAGAGAGAATAAAAAGGAGAAGATAGCAATAAAGAGGAAAACACCAAAGAAAACGCATGAGTTTCTTAGACAACTCTCTCAATTAGATGGGGATAGGTCTTGTGGGTTCCTCAGCTTTCCATTTCTTCTGTTAGCAGCCTTTGCTCTCCAATATTTCAAATTGGAGGTTTACTTTCAGTCTCATGGTCTAATCGTTGAGATTAACAACTTGTCTCTCTCATTCCATTACTTTATGATTTCTTGTTTCTCTCTCTATGTTGTATATTATTTTATTCTAGCATGTGTTTCAAAGCTTTCTTGTAGGGACTGGCTTGAGGCCAATACTTTCAATGCTTTGCATGGTTCAAGTGTAAGTCATACTGCGAAAAGAAATAAGTGAAACAGTATGTGTTTATGAGAGAGAGAGAGGGAATTGAATAGAATCCCACAGCACTGTAGGCATGCAGAACAACCATGCATTACCGTACATGGGGATGCACGAGCAGGTCTCTGTGTATATGCGTGACAGCAGCTCATGCACTTCTCCTCTTTGCACTGCATAAGCAGATATGCTTGACAGCAGTTGATCATTGGATTCGGAACAGTTTTTCGTCTTTTTTACCAGAGTTTTTATGTGAGTATTAGGCATTGCTAATGCATGAAGAACTTTCCTGGGGTTATTAAATTACTAATTATGATTTTTTTTTTAATGTTATAAGGAACAGTTTTAGCAATTTGCTCGAACACAAATAAAAAAGAAGGGCTGCACTAGAAAGGTTGACACCTGGTACTATACTTTTGTCACACTCCATAAACAATTTGTAATAGAGAAGCATAATTCATTTAGCTAGTGGATGCCCAAATTTTTTTTTTGGTAATCAGATGCCAATATAGTTGAAGCAATGTTTTGATGATGATGATGATAATATAAGGAATATTTACAGTTAAAGCAGTTTAATTTTATTTTAGGGAGTCAAGCTCTAACCCAATGTTCTCTGCCCATTTTTATTCAAAATGAAAAGGCATCAATTTTCATGCCTCTATGTTCATAATACCACCTTATTAATAAAATTTATATTCGATATAGGGGTTCTCTCAAATCAAAATAATCACCATAGGAATAAATGTATTGGGGTTTCCAAAAAGAGAAAATCAAGAAACGTTATCAATTTGAGATGATTTGTGCATGTAGAAGAAGAGATGATGAATAGTTATTAATGAAAGGCATTAAAGAAGCGGGCAAATAAACAGTTACAACCGAAGTACTTTGAAACAACTCGTAATAAGGTTGCAATATTGATTAAATTGCTTTGAATAAGGATATAAGCAGAAAGTAGAAAGACTGTTTTGACATTTCCAAAAAGAACTCAATACTTTTTCAAGTTTTTGCAGTAGCTACAGTAAAATTAGCACTGTTACAGACCATTCCACCCTCTCTTCCTCTTCTTCATGTGGAAATCTAAAATGAGATACGGGCATGCTTTTTCACTTTTGTTTTGGTTAGATAAGAGCTCATTCATTCAACTCAAAACAGAAACAAAGACATCAAATTAAGGAGGTATTTAGACATGCTTTGTCTCTTGAAAGCTCATTAATTCTTCACTTCTTCACCAGTCTTTTATTGACAAACCAGCCCAGATCATTGCCAGCCTCATGAAAACTTCAATGAGTTACAAAAATCTAGACGTATATAAAGACGTTTTCTTTTATACACTTAGCCCACAGGGTTAGAGGCATATATTAGAAAACTCATGTTGTCAGGCTGTCAGAGCCAAAAACACAAAAATGGCAGAGACACCCCTCGCTATAGCGAGGGTGAAGCTCGCAATAGCGAGAGTGGGTGCTGAATTCCAGTTGGTCCCGGACTCTGTTTTATGTGCTTGAGATGGACTCTTTATTCTAAGTGGATTATTAGGAGTTTTATGCACAAATCTGGGGCTATAAGTTGGGTGTTTCTCACAACCCAAATAGATACAAATCATCTCTCAAGTTCTGAATTAGTGATCTAATTGAGAGAAATATTTTCTAGAGATTTATTAAAGAGTTGTGTTGTCAAGTACTCTAGAGAGCCAGATTCTTTTGCATCCCTTGTAGAAGATCATTTTTCTTGCGTAGAAGATTTGAGGAGTCAAGTGCTGGATTGAATCTATTGCAATCAACGGTGTGAAGTCGTTGAAGCGTGAAGCGACACAAGGTAACTTCAGTATTTAGATAGTGGATATATATCTGGGGAGGAAATCTGAGTTTTTTGTAATAACGAGATTCATAGTGTTTGATTTGATCTAGTTCGGATTGGTGGTTTTTCACCGGGTTAGGGTTTTTCACCTTAAATTTGGTGTCCTTGTGGTTTGTGCTTGTGATTTTATTTCCACTGCATAGATTATCATTTTTTGCACACTAGTGGGCTGATTTATTGAGTGGACCAGTCTAAAGATCTCATACCCTAAACCTTCAATTGGTATAAGAGCGTGTTGCACTTATTTGCTGTGTTTGATCTATAAATATTTCTAAAATGATGCTCAATAGAGAAGGGACATCAACTTCCAAGCCTTCTTTGTTTGATTGTTCTAATTATGCATATTGAAAATAAAGGATGATTGGGTTCCTTAAGTCCATTGATGATCATGTGTGAGATATTGTTGAGGAGGGCTACTCCGGACCAACGATTGTGATTAATGGACAAACTATTCCTAAACTTAAAGACCAATTGACTAAGGATGAGAAGCATGCATCCAATTGTAAGAACAAGGCTGTAAATAACATATACAATGGAGTGTCTGCTGATGAGTTTCGTAAGATTTTTACTTGCAAAACCGCAAAAGAAGCATGAGAAGTCTTACAGACAGTGTCTGAAGGTACAGACACGGTGAAACAAGTAAAATTGCAAAGGCTGACTAAAGAATTTGAAACCATTGTGATGGCAGAAGATGAGACATTTGATCAATTTAATGCAAAGCTGAATGAGATTGTCAATTCTGTTTTTATTATGGGTGAAGATATACCAGAAAATAAGATTGTCACGAAAATTCTGAGGTCTCTACGTTTGAGGTTCGATTCTAAAGTTGATGCTATTGAAGAAAAGAAGAATCTGGATACCCTCAAGGTAAATCAGCTGGCTGAAAATCTTTAGACATATGAAGCAAACCGTTTGGATAAAAGGAAAATCTAAAGAAAAGGTATTTTTTGCTTTGAAACCTATCTCAGAATCAAGAAAGAAGCCTGAAAAGAAAATTGAGTTTGATTCTGAATTTGAGGCTGAAGATGATATGGCTGAATTGTTTAATTGCTTCAAGAAGTACATGAAGTCACAACAAGTCAAGTGGAAGAGTTCTAAATTTGAGAAGAAGAATTATGCGAAAGGAACTAGGTGTTTTAAGTGTCAAGGCTACGGACACTATGGAAATGAGTGTGCCAATAGGAAAAAGGGTACAAAGAAAAAAGCTCTCAACACAACTAGGGATGAAGAGTCGTCAGAAGAAGAAAAATAACCTTCAATTGATGCTTCTGAAACTGTGAATGACAAGCTTGTGGCTTTCATTGCTAAATCTTTATCTGATAATGATACCGATGAGGATCACGATGATGAGATGTCAGATCAAGATAAAGATTATGAAGAGTTGTATCATACTATATATATTTATTGCGTCTGGATGACAAAGTAGAACAATAAGATTGCTATCAAGTTTACAGCTGCTCAAGAATAAAATTTTGCATTGAAAATTGAATTAGAGCAAGTACTTGAAAATGTTTCATCTCTTGGAAAGTCAGAAGAACTGCATAGCTGAAAATTTGACAATCGATGGTCATAAATTCAAGAAGGCTGAACAAGAAATCAAGACCTTAAGAATAGAGTTACATAAGGTGAAATGTGAAAATAAAGATTTGTAAGGAAGATTGAAGATCACTCTGTCTGAGCTAGAAGTGAAACAAGCTTCGCTAAACAAGATGAACACTGGTTCGAGAACCCTTATAAACATCTTATGCAGTCAGAAGTTTCCTTTTGACAGAAGCGGTATCGGTTATGATCATGGTGCATCCACTTCAAATGCTAAAAGTAAAACAATTTTTATTTCAAATGTTGCACATTCTACTCCACATACTGCATTTTCAAATAATGTGTTGAGTAGTTTCAAGAAAAAGAATGTGTCACGAGCTGCATGCACATCCAGTTGTCACCATTGTGGAAAGAAATGATACATTCATCCCCATTGCAAGAAGTTGCAAAGTCTACCTAAGACCAAGCAATGGCGGAAGAATTTTTTTCCACCCAAGACGACTCCAATTTGAGTTAGAAGGTCTGATTTGCCTAAGGAGTTTGCTCACACTGTGCTTGAAAGCTTAAACTACACAAGTGTGAGTGGCTAATTATAAAAAGCCCTAATCAAGGAGGTCAAGCTCTCCCACCCCCAGTGCTGATACAAAGATCATAGTGAGGGGAGTCAAAATTGAGAGGGAGCTACTGCTGAATCCAGATTGACAGAAGCTGCATGATTTTTTTTTGTTTATCAATTATGGACAAATATAGGAGAAGAAGAATGAAGCTAGGGGGAGTTCTACAAGTTAAGGCAACTCAAGATCGATCTACAGTGCTTTTTTTTTTAATTCAATGTATTTTGGGTATATCATATTGTATTGTTTTACGAAGATTTGTCCAAGAATTGCCAAAATGGGGAGATTGTTAGAAAATTCATGTTGTCAGGCTGTTAGAGCCAAAAACACAAAAACGGCAGAGACACCTCTCGCTATAGCGAGGGTGAAGCTCGCAATAGGAGAGTGGGTGCGGAGTTCCAGTTGGTCCCGGACTCTGTTTTATGTGTTTGAGATGGACTCTCTATTCTAAGTGGATTATTATCAGGAGTCTTATGCACGAACTTGAGGCTATAAATTGGGTGTTTCTTACAACCCAAAGAGACACAGATCATCTCTCAAGTTCTGAATTAGTGATCTAATTGAGAGACATATTCTCCAGAGATTTATTGAAGAGTTGTGCTGCTAAGTACTCTAGAGAGCCAGATTCTTCTGCATCCCTTGTAGAAGATCATCTTCTTGCGTAGAAGATTTGATGAGTCAAGCGCTGGATTGAATCTGTTGCAATAAACGGTGTGAAATCGTTGAAGCATGAAGTGACACAAGGTAACTTCATTTTTTAGATATGGGATATCTGTGGAGGATATCTGAGTTTCTTGTAATTGCGAGATTCATAGTGTTTGATTTGATCCAGTTTGGATCGGTGGTTTTTCACCCGGTTAGGGTTTTCCACCTTAAATCTGGTGTCCTTGTGGTGTGTGCTTGTGATTTTATTTATGTTGCGTAGATTATTATTTTTTGCACACTACTGAACTGATTTATTGAGTGGACCAATCTAGAGACCTCGTATCCTAAACCTTCAACCTTTAATACAAACACTCATTTTGGATGGGGAAAACATGGAAAATCTCATGGATTGGTTTATAATGGTATATGCTTAACCAAAAAATGTTCACAGTCGCTATATATGTGCATCCCAGCATAGTGAATCTGGACTGTCCCAGAGGTGGGACCCACCTTTGAATACGCATGACCTGCGGTTCAGATGCATGGTGCACATGAGAATATTTTTCATACTTACTACGTTTATTAAGAATCTAATCACCATTCACCATGAAATTCTCAAAATAAGGTGTTCTTTTTTCCTATGGTTGTTCTCTCTCTCCTGGATAAAAAAATCTTGCATGTAAATTAAGTTGATATATTTTTTCAGTACCCCAGTAAAAGGGCTGGGAGCCATGAGAGAACTCGCCTGCTCGTATGAGAAAAAGTCATACATATATAAATAAAAAAATAATGACATACCTGGAGATCGAACCTTAGACATTTTGGATGAAAAATAAGATGAAAAACCAAATAAATAACCATGGTCAATCTTAACCTTTATAGTAAGGCCCCATTTAATAGCGGTCAAGATCTTCTTCACACAAGGCACATGTATTTTGGAGCAGGACATAGTTTATAATATTCCTCAAGCACACTACAGAAACTAGCTCCTTGTATCAACGGAGTTGATGGGTAGTGGGTCTAGTGGCATTTTGTTCCTTTGGTGTTAATAATATAATAATAACAATTAACAAAACAGTCACCTCCATGTGGGTTCCAGCGATGCATGTTGTTTTTTTGGTAGAAAATGCAATGGGATCTTTGAAGTGATGATCTTGGGTGGTTTTTATTTTTCTTTGGTAATATGATGCTGGTGTAGCACACACATAACCACACATTCTAACCCAGACCTTTGCTTTTCCTTTTCTTTTTTATCTTTCTTTTCATTTTAACCTCAGCTAAGTTATCTGAGACCAACGTCACATGTGGGAAGAGCGGCATACCTTACTAGGCGAGGTGCGGGTTTGACAACTGAGCAAACTATGTTCTTAGCACGCACTGCAACCAAAAGCTGGTCCCTCACCGTGAAAATAAAGGTGCCTCACCATTGCGATATCAATAGTCTATGTCGTGTAATTGAGTTTACAAGAAAGTACTTAATTTTTATAAATGGTTTAAAATGAAGAATCAAACATAAATATAAAAAAATGACCATTAAATAACCTATTCTCACCTTCGTAATTCAAATCCTATGTGAGGGTTCCATCTAGATCACTTCAATCCTTATTTTCTTCACCCTTACATTATTTCCTTCACCTATCACCTCTTAATTTAATATTAATCCATTGAACTAATTTGGATATGAATTCATATGTATTATATGCAAATGATGAACCTTAGTGGAATTGATATTTGTCCAACCACATCCACATCATAGACTTTCACCTCGGTTTTCGGTATTCATCCAGGTGGGCCCCATACAATAGGGGTCATGCTTTTAAAAAAGGCAAATCCGGGGTATGTTTTTAAAATTCTCTTGCATAAAAAAGGGATCAAATTCCGGGTTGTCTCCAGCAATCAGAGAGGCCAAAGTTCTCTCAAAATTCATCCACTGAGATGAAAGTGTTCTACACCATCTTCCAAAAGCACAAAAGTCTTGGCTGATGGGGAATGAGCATCATATGTATGAAGGAAGAAGTTGTGGGCAAGGCAACTAGCTAATGGCTTACTGTGCCAACAATTGACAAAGATGACATTGGGTTTGTTTCAAACCATGAAAGAGGAGGACTTTGTTTTGGCGAAAAGACCACATGGGGTTCATGGGACCACATGAGGTTCATGGGTTTTAATCTCTATATCTTTAATCATGAGAGGGAGATGGATGTAAGAATGGTCTTGAACGTTGATAAGACTAGACAACAATGAAAGGTAATCCATGATGATGGACATGCATGAAAGGGATACTAATGACATAGGATTGCCGGCTTAATAGACACAAAGTTGGGACACAAAGTTGGAAAACTCATGACTGATACTTAAACCCGTCAAATAATAAAAATTAATTTTTTTTAATAATTTAAAAACATTTAAAAGTGAATCAAATACTCATTAAATATAAATAAATATTTATTTACATGCATTCATGATAATTAATTCAAATTAGTAAAATTATATATGCAAGAAAAATACTATAATAAGAGAAATAAAAGCAGAATATTGCATATTATGTAATTTGTTAGTCCAAATATATACCTAATGTAAAAGATCAAATCTAAATTTCAAATTACATTTTAGCCATCATTTTTAAATTTTTGTCTCCAAATCTTATTCATAATTACTTAGAAATAAATATTAAGTGTTTAGAATAAGATCTATCTATTATGGTTCAGAATGCAAACAATTTATTGAAATAAGGTGACTTGGCTAGGTCTCACTTGTATTTGACTTGGTCTTTCATAAAAACGAATTGACTCGGGAGAGTCAAGAGTCAAGTAAGGGACTTTTCCAACCTTAGGTTGACCTTGAACAAGAGGGCATGCAAGCCCAACTTCTGTTTAAAGCCCAACAACTATAACAAGTCAATTTAAAGGTGACTCTTTTTTGTTTTTTGGCTGATAAGGGTAGGTAAGTCTAAGGTGGGTGTCAAGTACAAGACGTGGGGAGCAAACCCATGCCTTATGCTAGTAAACCATCGCTCAGGTGGGTCTAACCATGATACTCTTCTTCAATAGTTTTCTCATTGTTGGTTATGGAAGGCAAGTTTGATTACCAACGGTTAAGAGTGCAGTAGGGCCCATCATTTAATTGATCACTCCTCCTTTATTAATTAAACCGAGTCTGTTTTGCTTTTTTTCATTGTTGTTGCTATTTTACTTTCCTTATATTATAAGCGGTTGTTTCTGATTTGAAAATTAAAAAAAAAAAAAACATGTGATTGACTCAATTTGGCTTTAGTTATGCTTCACAAATAATCAAATCAACAATGCGATGCACCCCAATATTACAGTTATATTTGTAGTAGTGCCACTTGGAAGGGTAAGTTGGGCCCCTCCTAACCATTGATAGAGGTTAAATTTGCTGGGACCAGGCTAGACATATTGGCAAGGATTTTGAGGCTTTCAGATCTGGGCTGGGTAACTTAGGCCTTAGATGCAAATATGTTGGGCTTGACTGACCCGAAACCGAGTACGAACCCTGAAAAATCTCCTATGTTTTGATGATGGAACTGGAGGAAAAAGGCTAGGCTACCTGTGCTGGGGCTAGTCCAAGGCTGGGAAAAGACACTGAAATTGGGCCGCATTCTAGATACCCAGTTGGGTACTTAGCAAAACTTCATTCATGGACAGATCGATCCACACCAGATCCAGGCTTCTGGTGGTGTATCAGATTCCTAGGGTCGAGTCGTTGGGACCATGACCTGTGTCGGAAGGGGTGTGAGCATGTAAGATTTTGAGGGGTTGGCATAATTCATGGGATTGGACAAATTTTGGGTATATTCATTGTTTTTTTCATTTCTTTTTAGAATGAACTGCAGGACTTCAAATTTGTATTGTTTCTCTGAACGTTTGAATGTTCCCTGCCTTCGTTCGAACGTTCTTGCATCATAGCCTTCAAGTCAAGTTTCCCGAGAGCTCAATCGTTCGAACATTCCTGCAGTAGAGCCTTCAGGTCATTTTTCCCGAGAGCTCAAGAGTTCGAATGCACACTGCCTTCGTTCGAACGTTCCCTCATCAGAGCCTTCAGGCCATTTTCCCGAGAGTTCAAGAGTTCGAACGCACCCTGCCTTCGTTCGAACGTTCCTTCATCGGAGCCTTTAAGCCAATTTACCGAGAGCACAAGAGTTCGAATGCATGTGACAAGAGTTCAAACGTTGGTTCCCCAAGCCTTCATCTTGTTTTCCTGAGAGGACAAGAGTTCGAACGATGGGTTGCGATTTCTGAAGCCCCATTTTCCAGAAAGCTGAAGTGTTCGAACTTTTCACTTAAGAGTTCGAACGTTCCCATCTATTTCTATTTTGGGTAAACCCTAGTGGTTCCTATATTTAAGAGCATTTATCTTTTGCCCTAATTGCTTCTTCTAAACATAGAGAGCACACTTGCTGTAAGAGAGACATCCATTCATACTCTAGAGACATCCATTCATTTATGGATTGTGAATTCCAACTCTAGAGTTCTTCACCATCTTTCGTGCCTTATTACGATCTTGAAGTGGCTTCGAGATTTGAAGACGAAGAGTCAATCACCTGAGAAGATGAACGGCGAGGCGCCGGCATGAGGAAATTCAGTCCTTAGGTTGTTAGGTCAACTGGGGAAGTGTTGTAAGTTCTCTTGTAATCTTCAAATTACTAGTGATTGATCTCCTTACTGGACCAAATTCCAAGACCCGTGGTTTTTTTCCAATTTGGGTTTTTTCCACGTATATTGCTGTCTCGTGTGGTGATTGTTATTTGTTTTAGTTTTGGTTATTTTGTGGTATTTGAATTGCATCTTATAGATCTGATTGAAGACCTTAACCCTTAAGTTTTAGGGGTTTAAAACCTTCAGAGCATGTAGTGGCGGACCCAAGATTTTCGTTTGAGCGGGGCTTGAGAAAATTGGGCTCTATGATCTCAACTTTTTGCTGAGAAAGTGTGCCCGGCCTTATGTGCAATATACATGATTTTTCTTTCTTTTTTTTCTTTTTTTACATTTTATTCATATATATAATATATAAGCTTACAGTTCATGTTGGAATAAATTTTGGATTCATTCCAAAAACAACCGTGCGTTAATAAATTAGATATTCAATAGACTGGACCGGGGTGTGATTTACTACTAGCATTGGGCTTGGAAAGATGGGTGTTGAAGAAGGGGTGGTTTTTGAAATACAAGGAGCAAAGTTTTGGATCATTATATTTTGGGTTTCTAAATTAAATGTGGCATAGCTTTATGTTAGCTAACACCAGAAATGATGATTAATCAAAGGCATTCGTTCCCTTCATTTCCAAAAGGGCTTCTATCGCTAGCACTATTCTTTTTTAAATGGGGGCTGGCCTATATAGTCCTTATGGGTTTTTTTAGGATTAGGAGGGCTGAAGCCCCCAGGCCCTTCAGCGTGGGTATGTCCATGCTCTCTAGCTTTCTCTAGGGTTGCAAAAAGAATTAATGTGTGCTTTTGGCAAAAATGGGTTTTTAAAGGCTAGGGAATTGCAACTTTTCCTCCGCTCTTATAGGAGTAAAACTGCAATTGAGCCAAGTAGCAGTAAGCATGCTTGCAGGTTTTCCTCCACTCAGAGGGAGGAAAACCTGTTCTTCTACGTTGAAGCTTTTCCTCTACTTTGAAAGGTGGAAAACCTGCAATTGCAGTTTTGGCACCAGTCTAACTAGCTTACCCTTTGCTTTGAGAGGAGGAAGTCCTGCAATTGGAGCTTTACCGCCAACTCAATCAGCGGTAAGCCTTCTACTCTAATTTTTTCCGGGCTCGAATCGGGTCGGATCCTTGCAGGGCCCACCATGGAGTTGCACACTTGCACCCTTCACCAAGAGGGGACTCGACTCTTTTCATCCAAGAGCAAATTTTGCAGAAAATTACCTGGGGACTAGGGTTGTACTTGTACTAATCACAAACGCACGCAAGCAAAATTAAAATGGGTGCACAAGATCAACGGACTTCAAAATTAAAATTGTAGATGGGCCATGTGCAGTCGAGAGAGAGAGAGAGAGATCTTGTTAGGAGGTGGGTCCAATTTCTCATTGAACTCATATGATTCTCTTAGTCCCTCAAGTGTCAATTAATGAATCACAGAGCCAAGCTGAGATTGTTGATTCAAATGTGAGTAATAGTCCTTCGAGAAATTACTATTGAGTCTCAGCTCATGTTGTCTACAGCTCCAAAATTTTGTACATGATCAGGGATTGTGGATTGAACATACTGGTTTAATTGGTTTTGCTTATGGTCTATTTTAAAATGATGTATGATTCAAAGATGGGGAGGAATATTTTGAAAAAGAGGATATCTATATAGTAGTAGATATGCAGGTAATTGCTACACACAAAAGAAAAAAAAAAGTTGCTTTAAACTAATTTTTTTAATATATATATATATATATATATATTTTCTGGGTTAAGACCAAACATGAGCCTCTATATGAAAATGCAATATGTCAAACATATTTCATGCTATACAAGAAGGGATTGGGGCAATGGAGGGCCCAATGATTTGCATTTGAGTGGTGCGGTATATGGTCAAGTGAAGAAGTTAAATAATAAAACCACATCTTTTAAGATTTTAGCTCAAGGATTTCTCGAATTATGCTGGTGCGACCGCATCCGTGTGCTTACACTTGTGTAGGCCCTTGTGTGCATGGAGGAGAAATGAGTTGGCAAGGTAACATGGGATGTGGGCACCAATAAGGAGGCCCAAAGGGCCTAAGTGATCTTGATGACCGGCTGGGCGAGGCTGTTAGGAAGAAAAGAATAAAAGATGTAAGCAAATCGCACATAGATGACACACGGATTTACGTGGTTCCCTCGATCTTGAGGTACGTCCACGGATCACACCGATTCCACTATGCTCAAATGATAGTATCATTTTGGAATACAAGATTATCTCTAGCGCGCTGCCCCCCTACGACCCCCCAGCCAACTCACCGCAGAGTTGGACCCGCGACATTTGGACCTGAATTAACATATAATAGAGGCCAATGAATTGGGCCACTGAAAAATTCAAATGGAATGCAGCTCTACTTGCACGCCCTTTAGTTGAGCCAAGAATCCCAATCCAGAGGTACGATGGACTGCATACACATTCAGTCTGCTTGTAGGAGAGAATCTTCTCTAACAATTGTAGAAGACTGCAATTTTTTTCCTGAAACAAAGAGTACACTATTTTTATCTTTTTGCCGTGGTTAACAACTTCGGACTGTCTACTGTCTTCGTTACAGTTCATTTCTCAAAACATTTCTCATCACAGAGCAAATTGCTGCCTGATGTATGATTGTGTCATCAAGTAAGAATCTGTAAGGCGGTAACTTGTGTGGACTGTGGATACTCCCATGAATCACAGAAACTCGAGGCTTTTTCTCATGCCAACTTATCAAAATCTAAACCACAAAATAAATGATTCCTTCTTTTATTGCCCTCATCGAAATTTCACTCAAATAAAGATTGTAGCTATTGCCGGATTGATTATAAAATAAAACATGAAGTTCACATGTTATATATGTGATCATTTTGATGGTGAGATCAAAGTCTAATTGAAATGAAATTTGGTCCGCATCATCAAAGAGACGGACATTTATTTTGTGCCATTCAGATTTTTTTAAATAGGTCCCAATGAAGAGCCTCACTAGTTTATCATGGAACTGAGGATAAAGGTACCAAGACATAATATATAATAAAGGGAAGAATGAAGTCCAACTCTCTATGACCTTTGATCAGGGGGCAGGTCCTTTCACTCTTTTCATCCCGTGTTCTGGTAGGGACTGTAGGAGGCCCAGTTTTACACTCATCGAACATCTTCTCATTATTGAATTGAATTTCACAAAAGATCTATATTTAGAACACCGAGGCTAAGATAATCTGCTGATCTTTGGGCTGACCCTTATCCATAAAATGGGACCTTTCCATTCATAAAATGACTAGGGATCAGCCACTGGCCTTCAGCAATAAGCCTATGAGACTGCAACGCAGGTTGGGAAGATGAGTTGGGGAAACTTATAGAGGCCACTGGGTTTTCTTCGAGCGAATAATCATAACATAGGTTGATGGACTTACCATCTCCTATTGCCCACCTACTGCCAAGCAGGGGCCCAACTTATTGGGTTGGGTGCGTTGTGTGTTTGGCAGGGGCCATGCCCCCTAGATTGCAAAAAAAAACCCTTTTGATAGATTCAAATTTCCAGCCATTTTTAGCAATGGCCTCCTATGATTTTTTTTTTCTTCACAATGGCCCCCCAATACCTATATCCTGGTTGCACCCATCCTGCCGAGGCGGAGAAAAGAGGAGAAAGATCTAATTTTCCTCCACACACAATGAACCCTAGAGGGAGTGTTTTCATTCCAAATGGATTTGATCTTTAAATGTCTTGCTTTAAACCAGTTGATCCATATGGAGAAAGTCATTCCTAGCATTCCACCCCAATTTTAGCATACAAGCTTCATTGACTTCACTTATTAAGCCAATGCCCAGACCACCCTCTGATTTTGGAAGGTAGCATATTTCCAAGGAATCAGATTCTGCTTAGATTTCAAATAGCTTGCTAACCAAAGAAAATTACGTAAAACCCGCTCAATGTGGAGGTGGGCAAAGGGATAGAAAGAGAGATGTGGAGAGGCATTCTTGCCAAGACATGCTTAATTTGAATTAGTCTTCCAGAAAATGAGAGGGCTATTGCTTTCGAACCATAGAGTTTAGATCTGTTAGCATCCAACAATTTAGAGAAGTGGAAGGATCTTGTGGTTTCAAACAAAAAAAAAAAAAGAAAAAGAAAAAGAGAAGGGAGCTCCTTAGTAAGTGGGGGTTCAAAGAAAAGGGGAAGGATCTTGGGCTTCCATACAATGAACAGTTGATTAATGGATATATACCATTCTTATCTCATATTGCTTCAGATGTACAATTGACAGGCTACACTTTCACATAATGGCAAGTTTGCTTTTCAAATTGAAAGAGACTTTAAAACAACTCTCTTTCAAACAGATCTAATTATTACATCAATTTATTTTAATCAGATAAGATTCGGCAAACAGGTCCTTTGATGACCTGAATTACGGAGTCTTAAATTGAAGTTACTATTTTTTGCTGCCCAACATGAAAATAATAGGCGCTTGAAGGAGCAGTGAAAAGAGATCTAATTAAGCTCTAGAAATGTCATTGTAAGAATTATGGAGGCTTCCAATTCATCACTTTCTATCCAATCCACGGTATCCACCCATTTAACTCTTCCTCGATTGCTCCTTTCAATTTTCATTCATGTCCCGTAACTCACATGCATATTAGGTAAATGTAATTCACCTATCCCACATATCACTAAAATCTTAGTGACCCATCTCGGGGCCTTGTAATGCTCCATACATGCATATTCCATTTCCCTGCAGTATTATTTAACATCTATTCCAGGTAGTTCTTGCGTGTCATGGTCATCAATTAATGTACATCACACTATAAGGATTGTTTTGGATTATCCAACCATCCAGACATGTGGGCCATGCTTGGATTTGCTAGGCAAGGAGGCATTGAATAAAACGACAAGAAGAACTAATTGCGGACTGGCACAAGTCCTTTTCATATGAAATCATCATTTGTCCTTTCTTAGTGCCATAATTAAATACTTAATGGGAGGAGGTTGATGAATCTTGCTTCAAAACTAAATCAAGCTACAAACAGGTTGTGTTTCTTTGAAGCTAAGGTGGAAATGGAAGCAGCATTCTTTCATGCCAACTCCAGCTCAGGCTGTAGTTAGCTGTTGGGCCTTTTTGCTTTTGTGATCTACATCATACTTTTCCCTTTTCCAATCAATCCTAGATATCCTTTTCCCATTGGAGTCCATCATTGTTTAGAGCACTATTGGTATTCTTGAGCTACCAATGGAGGCAGCAAGACCCCATGTTAGGTCCTTGTTGAATCTAACACAACTCTTTCCAAGAAAATACTACCAATTCTAACGTTTTCTAAGAAAATGCCTAGATGCTATCGTTAGGCAGAGCAATGCATGTTGATGAAAATGGTGCTAAAATGGGCTTGTAATTTAGCCATAGCCCATATGGGTGCAGGTGCTTTGAGTAAAATAAAAGTTGGGGCATTTATAAAACAAAGTTACCTGCAACTGAATGTGTAATTTTTGGTTCCTATTATCATCATCATGATCATGGCAATCCTATCGTTTTAGGATCATTTATGGCCTTCCACCTATGCAGACCAAGGTAGAAGGCCCATGGTTTGATGAGGTCCTTGCTACATCTAATATGCCAAACATTTCATTTTATTAAGTTTGTCCATTTGTAGATGATTTGTTACGATGTCTTCGCTAGCAATATATACGTACGTCCCTTTGTCTCATACTTATTCGTTTATTTCTTTTCATTCAAAGTAAAATGCATTCCAAGTAGAATTAGAAAATAGTGATTTTACTTAAAATATGGATAATTTTATAAAGATTATTTAAAAGCTTAGCACTCAATACACATTTATGATGTAACATGTTCCTGCAGTACATTTTTTCTAATGGAATATAAATCTCAAGATGTACCAATTTTACTTTATTCTGTATTGATTGGCTTTGGTTTTTCATTGAGTGTTATTTATGAAAAAAAGTGGTGGGAGGGCCTATATTGTCTATATTAAAATTTGAGGATTTTTTTGGGTCTACACTGAGTCTAACCAGAATTTTCTGATAAAATCCGCTTTCAAATCTTATCTCTAACAAGATAGTAACAATAGCTTGCGGTAATCTCTAACACATATATAGCTTTGTCTAATAGCTATGATGCTCTTATACTTCAAAATATACAAAGTATTATGTCGAATTGTATACATACTTCACTTTTTATAAATAAAATTAGTGTTCCTGTCATATTCATGGTTTGCCTCCGCTGAACACATGTTGTATCTGGAAATATATATATATATATATATATATATAGAGAGAGAGAGAGAGGGTAATTGGGACAGCTTAAACACGACGCTGGTATTGAAACCCAAATATTGATTTTAGGTTCGTCTGAATGAGACCCAAATGAGGGCCGCTTCTAATTTTGTTGCGTTGTGTCTCTTAGCTTTGCAAGGTGGCAGAGTGGAAATCAAGATGATCATCCTTGAGAATGATTTTGGGTGAGATTGGTAGGATCTCACATCATACATTTCGTCAGGTCAGTGTCTATCCAATTGTTATCCTTTCCTACACATCTTAACAATTGTCAAGCAAGAAGCTTTGTCTTATCCTATATCCTTGGACTGTGATGATCCCTTCAAGCTCAAGGTCATGTTCAAATGCTTTCATTGATTGTGAAGGTTAGGAGATGCCTTTTATTTGCACCAATGCCCTCAACTTTACCAGCAGTTGGTTCTCAGTCTTTGGTAAGGAATACTAACACACAAAACTGGAAGAAAGCAACTCCAATTTGTATAGAGAATGATTTCGTCCTTCTTTACGGTGTTAATATATACTTGTCATCTTTCAAAATAAAATAGAAAGGATATTAAATACAAACGGCCTGTTTGGTTAGAAGAGTTCAGGGAATTCTTGTTTGGGGAAAGTTGTAAGTTCTCCAAGATGCAATCTCTCAGTGGATTTCAAAATGCTTTAACTATAATTGAGAACCATGAGACAACCCAAGTGGTATAGGGCATCTCATCTCACGAGCAGTGCTAGGGATTGACCCTGGCTGTGGCACACGCTGGCAGAGCACAAAGGTAGAACTGTCCTATCCTAGAGCACAGCAGCGGCGTACATTGGCATAGTACGGATTAAGGAGGTCCATGCAGGATCCAAGGACTCAGACTGGGCTAATCTAAGACTAAGATAGTTTACCATTCCTCCCATGTATAAGCGAAAAAAAAGCTCAACTACATCCTAGCATTATGGGATGCTGGAATTTTGAGAAATCCCAACACTAATAATTATCGTAAGAAATACTCCAAACAATCAGGCCAAAGATTTGTTTGGACCCTTAGAACTCAGATGGCCTGCACAATTTACATCTACTTGTAATTTTATTTACCTAAAATGAAGAAGCCAACTGTCACCAGGTCACCAATAGGTAACTCAGGTTATCCAAATTCTTAAATTCCCATGTGTACTCATAGCATAGATCAAGTTGCCTTCACAAATGTTGCCCAAAATGAATGATACCTGTGCGTAGCTAGATTCATGCATTTGGTTAGCTTTGAAATTGAATGTTCTTGTCCAGCACTCAATTAACTTCTAAATCTTATCATCTAAAACTCTTGTCAGGAGCAATTATTAATGATAAACAACAACACAAATGTCACTTATCGGATTACCCAGGTTATATAAATTCATTTTCCCATATTTACACGTAAACAAAATTACCTAAATTAGGTTTCCAAAGATCCAAAAATGGCACAAAATAATATTACACCAGTCAAATGCCCTAATCAACCTAGACATCCTCTTGAATGCCCTTTGAACTAGTAATTGCTACATTTAGCAAAAGGACACTACTAGTGCTTGTAGAAGCTTAAATAGCACAAGGCAGTGGCAACAGAATGACATATAGGATGGGCATTGAAACAGTGAAGAGTTGGCACTGGCAGAATTCTCTTCCTCATCATCCTCCACAAATGAAATGAATGGAAATCCCAGGATCACAACATCTTGTTCATGTCCAGAAACATGATCACATGCTCAAACGTGCCAATATAGAAAGCCATGTCCCATGCTGCACTGTCTCCTATCAGACCAATGGGGCGTTCAAGGCCCATGAATGACTCACGTGGATGGATGGAGACCCTGTGACATGGGTGCACGTGCATGGTGAGCCAGGCAGGCATACGGTCATACCTCCATGGGGCACCCCACCCTCATCATAGCCCACTTGAGGGGAAATGGGTGGGGCCCACTTGAATGGACGGATCTAAAAAGCTGATTGGCTTTGTGTAATCCAACTCGGATGTATATTGCTGTAGTACAGTGACATTGGACGTATTATCTTGTTGCTTTACTCGTATTGCACGGCAACCTCTGTGTGTGTGAGTCACCATAAATCGTTTGGTTGTAGGGGTGGGCCTCACATCCTAAGCATGGCAAACCAACGACGGAGCACCAAACCATGATGTAGGGGGGGTGTGTATATCAAGGCACGCTTTGTATGTTGTTCCTTGTAATCAAAATCTCTCTCTCTTCTCTCTCTCTCTCTCTCTCTCTCATATGGTTCGAGGATGAAAAAGATGAACAAGATATTGAAGAAGTGCAAAAGCTTGTCAAGGCTAGGGAGGTCTTCATCTTACAGCAGCCTAAGGTCTCAATCTACTAGAGGAGAGTTTTGGGATGAGATGAACGGAGATGATCAGAGAGAAGTGGTCTTCGTCGGCAGCTCAAGGCGCCGTTACATGATCGACGCCAAGCTCTTGAAGCATCCTCTACTGAATGCTCTCATAGACAAGTCCAAGCACAAATCTGGCGATATATCCGTGAAATGTGAGGTGGTTATCTTTGATCACCTCCTTTGGATGCTTGAAAATGCTGATCCAAATCTTACCATGGATTCATTGGAAGAATTAGCGCAACTTTACGCATATTGAAGTATTATTATGAAGCACGCTCAAGCCAAGTTTATGTTTATAAATTGCACCTTCTTATCTTCAACGAAGAATTGATGATTTTCCATCGACCGATAGATATTAATGTATTTGTCCCTTGTTTAAATTCACACATTCTTCGTCATTCTAACTAATTGTTATGTCAGTGATGAATTCTGCATTTTTATAAAAATCCATGTACTGGGTTATTGAATTTGATAATGTAGTGTTGGTTTCATCCAATGTTGTCATGCTTAAATATTGTATTTCCAACGTAGAAATGGAATAAAAATAAATCATCCTTTAATGTGTATTATTTCTCTATAAGATTTGTTTTTTTTTTTTTTTGGAGTGTTTAATTTTTTGTCTTTTTTTAATGATAACGTTTTATTTCTCTATAAGATACTGTTGTGTTTGCAGAGTTTGGAATAAAGAAAAGGCTATAATCATGGGTTGCTTCAGGACTTTTCTTTAGAGACTGTAATCACAATTTCAGGAAAGGAAATTAAGATGATAATCTTTCTATTAATACCATTGTTAACTTAACTAAGAAGCTTTTACCAAAAAAAAAAAAAAAAAACACTTAATTAAGAAGTAAAAAGAGATACAGAGACAAACTATCTTTCTTACTTGTTATTTCCTAAAATTTACAAAGGGTATTATTGGCATTCATGTCAAACTTTAGACATCCATTATACAACATATAAAAAAAACCATTCCCTGATGGAAATATATATCCACATGTATCCTTTAAATTTTACTGAGTGATTTACCCCAGGGTTGCCTTGAAACTACAAAAAATGCCACACTGAATTTCTTTTATATTTTAAATGCCACTTGTTCTTAATGTAGAGTAAAAAGATTACATTTTTTTAAACAGTAAAGTACTTAAATTTCTAGTTCATGATTTTCATAATCATGAGATTTAAAAGATCTAGCATTTTTTAAAATCTCCACATCCTCAAACAAAGATTTCTTTCATTCTTTCTTCTACAGAAAATTCTGGCAACTTTTTAACATTTTCAGATCCAAAAACAGAGATTTAATTCTTTCTTTCTTCCAGAACTGGCCTTTTCTTATTAAAAAAAAAAAAATTACCAACATCATTTCTTCTTCCTTTCTTCTAAATCTGGAATTTCATTTTGAGATACCTACGGCTAGAGATTTCTTTCTTTTCCTTCTTATTTTTATAATATGAATATTCATATAATATGTTAATTATCGCCTACCCCTACCAAGTTTTCAATACACAGGGCTTCTTTTTCAAATTGCATTGGATAGGGAAGGTGGTGTTTCCATGTTCCAAGGACATTCCATAGGAATCTGGCCTGATTTTGGTTTTATTCTTTGGTTAATTTGTTTCCTGGTTTACATGTTGGTTTTCTGATGCCCAATGTTGCCCCCATTTTCTTTTACTCGAACTTCCAAGTTCATGCGTACAACATGTTTAATGTTAGTACTCGGGTTAGTAAAACATATAATTCTACCCTCTCAGCAGTTAATACGATTTAACTGTATCTTGTTTTGACAATTCTTGAGTTGTATGGTTTCCTTTGTTTACATTGTGATGAGTGCTTCTGTTGTACATTTCATTAATATGAACCGAGTTTCCTTCTTTGAGCTAGGTGAGTGCAGGTTTTATGATGTTTGTAACTTTGAGGAGTCATAGTTACAAGTCCAATAATAAAAAACTGAAAAAGATTGTAGACCCAAGAGTCCAGAGCTTACATGTCCATTCCTTTTTTCTTTTTTTTTGCTATGTTGTTAATTCATTTTAATCTCCACTTTTTTGGCTCCTTTGTGGTAGAAGCTTAATACTTTTCTCACTCATTAAATTAAATACTGGTATACTGGCATTCTAGGATAAAATTTCACTATCCTACTCTCTATTCAAACACCTAAACTAGAGTTGATTGTGATGAAAAGGAATTCCAATATAATCTGCTACTCTTACAAATCCTGTGACTTGGCTCGTCTTTAATTTGGTCAGTACAATGCATCTATATTAAAATTGACATCTGGACCACCTTAGACCAGCTTCTGCATCAATTCTTTCAGGAAGACTTCATCAAGACTCCTGCCAACATATTACTAGTACAATGTCAACTTCTGTCAAGCTGGCATGTGTGATCTCCACTTCTATTTGTCTTCTTGTATGCTTGGTCTGTTACTAGAAATATTAATGCCAGCTTGTGAGATTCTTTTGGTTAGTCTAAAAATGGCTTTACTCTGGAAGGTCTACTATGACTAATTAACTATGAGATCAGTTACCACCTCAAAAGATCAAACTGTATCTTTAAAACTACCCCATTTGTGCACATTGGCATCTTCATGGTGTGAATACTTTTCAACCCCTGTTTTGACTTGTTAAGGAACATGCAATTTAAGGGACAATGCACATCACAAGAGAACTAATTCAGTAAAAGGTGCGGATCACATGGGAGGAATTTCTTGCTTTGTACCTAAGTTTGTACTTGTAGTTTAGAATACAATACACATCACTAGTTAATGAATCAAATAGTATATTAAGTCCCTAGCTAGTAAACATCAACCAGATGTTTCTACCAAAAAAAAAAAAAAAAAGTCCCTAGTAATACAAGCTATTACATTTCAGTTGAAACGGATTTTTTCCTTTAAATAAATAAAAAGCTATAACATCGATCATTTATCCTTTTTTTTTTATAATAGTCTACTGATGGGTCAAAAGGCTTTCTTGTGTTAGAAAAAGAGATTTATGAAACAAATCAATATTTTACAGCTGGATGCAAAAGCACAAAAGAAGTGAGTTTCAATTTCTTGCAAATAAAGATGGATTTTGTTTCTTGTCCTTTTCCCTTTTCTATCAATGGCAAAGGAAGAACTTCTACTTCTGAAGGAAATTAGATTCACCTGATAAATAAAAAATGTGTTAGCAATTGTATCTTATTTAGCTGTTAAGAACTGGGATATAGTCTCATATATTTTACAGTTCAACAGGAAAAAAAAAAAAAAGAGAAAAGAAAAAAGAAAGAAGAACCCAAGCACCAAAAACAAAAAAAACAAAAAAAAGAAAAAAAGAGTGGAAATCACTCAGTCGGCTTATATGTCTCACCTTTTATGGGGATTAGGCACAATCACTATACCAAGATTGATATTGTATCTTATATGTCTCGGCTTGATATTTTTATTTTTTATTTTATAAGATGTTTGCAAATTCACAATGATATCTGTCGTGCTCTTCGAGCATCACATTACACGCCTCAACCTTGGATTACCATCTGAGAAAAATTGACCTCACCACCTCATGGAGAGGTAAAACTTGAATTTGATGTTTCATGATTTGGTGGTATCATCAGGGATGATGTAGGTGTTTTAGAAGAGGCATATGCAGGTCGGTTAACTACCAAAGACTCAATTGGAAGCAGAATTAATGTCCCAACAAGCAATTAATTATCTTTTAGCAGAAGAGATTTGACCTTTTTAATCCAACCAGTAGTGCCAAAGAATTTACAAGTGATAGTCCTAAATCATCTGTACTAGAATTTAGAAGAGAGAGGATTTAGGTACAAGATAAGTGATATGCATCAGGCCCTCAAATCATCTGCATTATAAGATGGTGGGCTGGTGTCACAAATACAGCCCAAAAACAGCTCCAAACATTCTGGTGACGAGGTTACAACATAAGTAGGACTGTAGGACCCAAACAAGAAAACACCCCAAAACCCAAAAAAGCCCCACCACAAGCACTCTTCAGTGAACCACACCATGGTTTGACCATGATACATGAACCAGATATCACTCTACTTAAGAAAATCCTCACCATTCAAATATGTGAATTTTTTTAATTGCCGACTGTGGTCCATTTCTATACGTTGTTCCTATGCTCGTTTAAGTGGGACCCAAATAAAATGGGAAAGGTCATTTTTGCAATTGAAATACAAAGCAATTATAGGACCACTGACTTGATCAAACAGTAAACTAACCGACCCACGGATGCAGTGGGCTTAATCATCGAATTGATCATACCCCATGAAATAAAAATGATCCCAGCCATTAAAAAAGGAAAAGGAAACACTGGGCACACTTTAATGGGGTCTAATCTGGAGGGAAAGATCTATTTGGCATCTCTGGCCCACCTAAAGGGATCATCAAACATTTCTTTTCTTAGAATTCTACGCATGGTGAAGAATCCCAAGACAGGAAAATCAATGAAATCTACCTATTTAGAGGAAACAAATCTGTTTTTGTGAGATAAGAGGGGCACAGTGATTCTCTCATGCCCTGTATTCTCAGCCCCCAGCCATGCACCTTGCATAGCACCAGGAAAGTAATACCAACGGTCCCTCTGAGTTGGCGCCAGATAAAACCGAACGTTGCTGATCTGTTTGAATTTTTCAAACCCCAGCCCCAGCCCCAGCCCCAGACAAATATAACCGTCTCTGCCTCTTCTTTTCAAGAAAGGAGAAGAGGAGGAGGAGAAGAAACAGAAAAAGAAAAAGAAAAAGGGGTGGCTTTTCTTTCTCCCTCTCTTTTTTTTTCTCAATCAGAGCTTTTCCTGCACCAAGTTTCTCCCAAATTTCTCTGGGAAAAAGCTCTGATTCAATCCAAAAACCAGCAAATGACTGTTGAAGATAGATCAGAAGAAACCCAGATGGCAGAAGTGGTTGTTTCTGAACAGGAAGGACCCAGTAAGGTGATTGATGGGAAGGTTGATGAGGAAATGAAGAAACTAGAAGAGCCTTTAAAGGGAGAGGAGAATGATAAGGGCAAAGCAACTGTGGAGAAAAGCTTCTCATTCAAGGAGGAGAGCAATTTGCTTTCTGATCTGAAAGAGAATGAGAGGAAGGCGTTGTTGGAGCTGAAAGAGAAGGTTGAAGAAGCCATTCTTGAAAACAAGCTTTTCAAGAAGGAAGAAGAGAAGGTAGAAAAGAAAGAGGAAGAGAAAGGGGCACAAGAAGCTGCACAACTAAAGGAGATAAAACCCCAAGAAGAAGGCTATAAGGAGAAACCCGATTCTGAAACCACACAAGAAGATGATCAGAATTCGAGAATGGATGCAGGGGAAGCGGAGAAACCCACCCAAGAAAGCAAAGAGAAGGAGAAAGGGGATGCTGGGGAAGAAAAGAAACCCACCCAAGAAGGCGGAAAGGAGGATATATCAGAAGAGAAGGAGAATTTATCACATGAAGGAGAAGAAAAGGATAAAGCTGATGCCAGGGAAGAAAAGAAACCCAATCAAGAAGGCGAAAAGGAGGAGAAACCAGAAGAGAAGAATAATTTATTACATGAAGGTGAAGAGAAGGAGAAACTGGATGCTGAAAAGGAGAAGTCTGACGTTGGTATTAAAGAAAAAGTGGTGGAAATTGACAGGGACATCTCCATTTGGGGGGTGCCCCTTCTGCCTAGCAAGGGCTCTGAAAGCACGGACATCATCCTCTTGAAGTTCCTGCGTGCTCGAGAATTCAAGGTCAATGAGGCCTTTGAGATGCTGAGGAACACTCTTCGTTGGAGGGAAGAATTCAGGATGGATTCGATCTTGGACGAGGATTTGGGCTTCGATCTTAGTTCGATAGCTTACGTGAATGGTGTCGATCTCAAAGGTCATCCGGTCTCCTACAATATCTATGGAGTTTTTGAGGACGACAACCTTTACCAGAAGACGTTTGGAACAGAGGAAAAGCGCGAGCAGTTCTTGAGATGGAGGCTTCAGGTGATGGAGAAGTGTATCCACCAGAAGCTGAACTTCAAGCCTGGAGGCATCTCATCAATGCTCCAGATCAATGATCTCAAGAACTCTCCAGGGCCATCCAAGAAGGAGCTCAGGATGTCCACAAAGCAGGCTGTTGCTCTGCTTCAGGACAACTATCCAGAGTTTGTTGCAAAAAATGTAAGGATTCCTTCTTTATTCCTTGTTTATGACTCATGTAGGTGGTAACTTCATTTGTATTGCTTCATGTTTGAATCTGCTTTAAATCAAAGTGGATTGGATAGTTTGATAGTTAGGTAGCAGTTAACCAGGCAGCAGTTTCTTTGAAGCAAAGGACACACCATGAAAACAGAGAACACAGATTTTACATAAAAAATTGAAGTACTGGATACGATATGATACCCAAATTCTTATCACTTGAAATTGTGAATGTCATTGTCAGGTTAGGGGAAAAAAATTGAGCTGCGCCTTAATTGATTCCCTGCCCTGAATCATATTTGGATGTGCCTAAATCTGAAGTGCATGCATGTGTGTTGGTTTTGTGCATCCGGGGTGGGGGCATAGCCCCGTCGGGTTATATACCACGGGGAAACCCTTGTCATCCAAAAAATTAAAATAAATCTGAAGTTTATTGGATAGTTTAGAAGAACAGTTTACATCCTATTTGCAATTTGTTGGAGGCTAAGAGGGATATAGGAACTTCAATACCTGAATCTAATGATATCTGCCTTTACTTGCACAAAATTATTATTGGGAATGATCCATGACTTATGATTTATGAAAAGCACCGAGAAACCTCAATTACTTGATTCCCTAATGTGGTTGAGATTCTGGTGTGGTTGAGACTGATCTTCCCAAGAGCTTTTGCCCAAAAAAAGATTTTTTTGTTGCTTTTTTTTTATAAAGAAAATATTTCTTCTTGTTGATGTTGTAGTTGTTTGTAGGGTACTATTGATTTCTTGATTCTGAAAAATGCTTTTTACTGAACAAAGGATGAGGGTGTTAAATGTTAATACATTTGCTACTTCCTATTAAGATATCAAATTGAATTCAATGATTGTACCTTTAGAAGACATTTATTAAAAGCACACCTTGTACTTTATTGGATTTGTCTGTACCTCCCTTTTGTAGTTTAGTGTTTATGTTAATAACCAATCTAGAATTCTTTTGTGGCAAACTGTGGTTGCATCATCAGTTCAATTGACAAGATAAACACAACCATTTCCCCATATTTGGTTTCATAAGATGTTTTTATAAAGGCCACTCTCTCGAATTTTGCTTCTTCTCTTCAATTTAATTTCATTCTTAAAGCTTCTCTTGAATGCAGAGGTCTAAAAATTGTGATTATAGGCTGCAGGTTCTTGATCATCTATGCTATGTAATAAATAATTTTAATCATTGAAACTCAAGTTTGAAAGTGGATATCTTGTTTCTGATTGGAAAGCCGATTTTTTTTTTTCTGTTTGGGTTGCGATTGGAGTTCTAAATTGTCATTATTGTGGTGGGCCTTGTGGCTGCAGATCTTCATCAATGTTCCTTTCTGGTACTATGCATTTTACGCTCTTCTATCTCCTTTCCTGACTCAAAGAACCAAAAGCAAGTTTGTCTTTGCTCGGCCTGCTAAGGTCACAGAAACTCTGCTCAAGTAACTTCTACTCTTGGATCAACACATTTCTCTTTAACCTCTGTTTAAAGTCATTTTTTTTCCTCTGAAATTCTTTTTCATGAAAAGATGATTTGTTTCAATTTTGGCAGATACATTGCAGTTGAAGATATCCCAATCTGTTATGGAGGTTTTAAGCGAGAAAATGACACTGATTTCTCTGCTGAGGATGATGTTGCTTCTGAGATTAATATCAAATCAGGTTCAACCGAGACAGTTGAAATCCCTGCGCCAGAGGTATTTGTAAGAACTATTTTAATGTTTCTTCACAACATGTTTTATGTAAATTGTTTTTTTCATTTAGGCGTAGTAGTGTTTACGGTGAGTGCCACCTGATTTAGATTGACAAAGCTGCCCTTTTTTGGCCCTCTCATCACCATTCAGATTACTTCCACTTTGACTAGTAACTATCATAAAGGATAAAAAATGCTAGATAACAAACTCTGCAAAAAAGTTACTTTCCCTAAAACAATTCCTCCATTTCGCAAAGTAATTTTCATAATTATTTGAGGCGTAAATTCATTTATATCTTGGTTTGATTGTGACTTCTTTCAAGTTCATATACAAACTATTTCTCTACTTCTCTCTCATGTCTCAACAGGCTGGAAGCACTCTCCTGTGGGATTTAACTGTTTTAGGCTGGGAGGTCAACTACAAAGAGGAATTTGTCCCAACCGATGAAGGATCATACACCATTATTGTTCAGAAGGGCAAGAAAATGGGTCCAACCGAAGTGCCAATTCGCAACTCATTCAGGAACAATGAGCCAGGGAAGGTAGTTTTTACAATTGAGAACAACACTTTCAAGAAGAAGAGAGCTCTGTACCGTTACAAGATAAAGAGCTCTTCTTGAGAAGAATTGGACATGACTTGGATAATTTATTCCCCATAAAGCATCTTACTATGATTCATCGGATTTGGGATTTGAGATTTGAGAGAGTGACATATGTTGTGAAAGATCATAGGAAGCAATAGACTTGTACATTTATTCTTTCTGTGTGTAATTGTTGTTGGCTTTGAAAGCATATACTTTTCAAGGCTTTTGATGTTTATTTTACTCTGCTGCTAGAGTCATTGCATTTTTTTTTAATTATTAAACTCTTTCTCATTTTTTTTGGTGTACCTTTGTCCATCATAATGAGATGTGTGGTTCTCATCAATAACAGATTTGCATTGTAATTCCTTCTTTGTTTTCCACCTTTTGCTACTGTTTCTCATTGTATTTAATGCTTAATATTTTATATTAAGACTTGTAGCAGATAATGTGGGCCTGTTTAGATGAAGAGTGTAGATGGAAAAATAAATAAATAAATAAAAACAAAAGAAAAAGAGATGACACACTCCCCTCGCGTGTAGGGAGCAGGCCAAAAACTTAAGTTGATAGGTGGAAGGTCCAAACAGGTATATAAAGCCATGTCCAATTCAAGACTTAGGCGATGTGGGATGTACGACTTCCCAACAAGTGAAACTCACACATCCACTCATATAGACATGTCCTTAACTAATTAAGTACCAACCATGGATGCTTCTTCAAACAAATTTGCATCTTCACCAAGCAAACACTCACCAAGTCACTCAATGAGGCTCTAATATCATGTAATGAGGAGCCAAGGACCACACAACATATCAAGAAGAAGAAACAGTCAAAGTTGAGAAGAAAAAGCAAAAACACACTTACCAATGAAACCCAAGAACTTGTTTGATTTCATCTTCATTCTCGACAAAGCTATTATTTATAGACATTAAAGGAGGACGTGTCTTATTTAGTAATTTTACCTACCAGCCACCATCAACCATTTAGTAGCTCTAGAAAATCAACAGGAACTACTCCAAACCTTTTTTTTTTTTTTTAGACGAGTCTACCAAAAAAATTCTCAAGTTAGAAAAAATATCTACCAAAAATAGAAAGTTAGAACAAACTTCAACAGATGTGCCATTTTGAATTTCATTGATCATTGTCGCTATTCTACGTGGATTCCAACTTTTCATGGGAAATAAAAATCTAGGTCATTTGTTAAGAGCAAACCATGCCTGAAACCCAAATTGAATTTGGAAGGCCTCATTTGGATCAAGGGTACCTATATTAACTCCAATTAATGTAGCTCGTAGACATCCAAAATTAATCGAGGCAAATAACGAAATAATTAAGTCCTCGTTTTCATTTCTATCAATTGCATTTGCACCCAAGAGAAGCAACATTATCTTCTTTTAAATAGATGATATTCTTTCCACTCGTGTAGGCTTCCTCTTCCCAGCTGAACGTAGTTAATCCTAAATTAAATTTCCTGTAAATCCTAAATATATAATTATAAAATTCAAGAAAAACCAACTATAGGATCGTGTGGCCTAATGGATAAGGCGCTCGCCTCCGGAGCGGGAGATTGTGGGTTCGAGTCCCATCACGATCGTAGGTTTTAAATTCTCTTTTTTATACTTTGCCCCTTATCATTTGTAGAATTTCTATTTTAGCCCCTATGTATTAACTTTTTTTTTTTTTACTACTAGTGTTAATAGAGCTGGTGTGTGAAGGATGGGGTCCTAGTCCGACCAAGATATCTCTAATTATTATATGTTAGAGTGGAAGTTTCCTAATTCAATTTTTGCCCTAACTTCTAACTTGATAATCCACCAAACTATATTTAGATTTTTTTAAAAAAAATTTAAAAATATGATGGCCCACTTAATGATTCTCATGATTTTAAGAAAAAAAGAAGTGGAATTTACAATTAATTTAAATTTCACTCCTTTTACTAACCACTTAAAGGGCTCTCTTTTCAAATAAACAACTTTTATATTTTTCTACCAGGATTACTCTTAGCACGGGCCTGCTTTGCTAGTTTTAATGAACTATGCAATTCTATGGGTGAAGGTGATGAAAAAAATCAGATCAATCATCACAAATACTCCAAATAACTGCAAACTTTCATGCGAGAACCAATCATTGGCTAACCACCTTGATTGGAAGGTTCCAAGAGTCCAGTGGCGGACCCAAGTATTGACCGCACCCAACCCGCGTGATTCTAGAATCCCCATAGGTAAGATATTAAAATATTTTATTTTATTATTTAACTTCTTTACTTATCATATACCGCACCATCCAAATGAAAATCCTGGGTCCGCCATTGTCCAAGACAGATCCAAGTCTGGCTCACATTAAGCTGTATTTAGGATCTCCCTTTAGGCCTGTAGGCTATAACTGGGCTAATTTATGATCATGAGTAGAGAGAATGGACACCGCCTCCTTGGCCACCACCAAATGAACATTCCCTCAAATATAATCTCCTTGCTCAAGCTTTCTACCAACACCCGCAAACAACTAGCCCAAATCTTCGCCAAAACCATCACACTCGGTCTCACCCACACCACCCTTACATGGAACTGCATCATCAGAGCCTACGCCAAAAGTCCCGCCCCCATCCAAGCTATACTCATATACAACCATTTCATGCAATCAAGCTCTCTCCCCACTCCTGACCACCACACCTATCCTGCTCTGTTCAAGGCCTGCGGCCGCATACTCTCTCTCCCCAAAGGCAAAGAAATTCATGCCCACGTTACAAAAACAGGTTTTAGTTCCGATATTTATGTTCAAAATTCTCTGATTCACATGTATGGGGTGATGACCCAGATGGAAGATTCGCGTAGATTGTTTGATCAAATGCCTCAAAGAGATCTAGCAACTTGGAATTCTATTCTGTCTGCATATACAGCGAATCCCAGTTTGCAGCATGAAGCCTTGGGTTTGTTTAATGCGATGGCATTTGAGGGAGTTGGTGTTGATTCCATAACTCTAGTGATTCTGCTGTCAGTTTGCACACAATGGGGAATGCTGGATTGCGGAAGGATGGTTCATGCATATGCATTGAAGAGCGGTCACATGGATAATTCTCTTTTGAATTTGGGTAATGCAATTCTTGGTTTCTATGCGAAGGGCGGTCACATGGATAGTGCATTTCAATGGTTCGGTGAGATGGGTTTTACAGATATTGTATCATACACCATTTTGATAAATGGTTATGTGGAGTCGGGTTCAGTAGATGTGGCTCGCAAGATCTTTGATGGAATTGTCGCCAAAGATATTGTCTTGTGGAACTCTATGATTCATGGGTATGTGAAGGCTAAGCGTTGGAATGAGGCGATAGATCTCTTCAAGAAAATGGAGATGGAGAAGGTAACAGCAGATGAAACGACTGTCGTTAGTGTGCTTTCAGCCTGTGCAAGTTTATCTAACTTACAGTTTGGTAGATTAGTTCACCAGTTTATCCTCCGAATGAATATCAAGATAGACGATTTTGTGGGAACAGCTCTGGTAGATATGTATGCAAAATGTGGGAGTTTGGAGGAGGCAGTCAGCACATTCCACAAATTGAAGTGTAGAGATGTTTTCACCTGGACTGCAGTAATTACAGGGCTTGCAAACCATGGACATGGGAAGAATGCTTTATGCTTATTTTCGCAGATGCAAAAAGAAGGAATTGAGCCAAATGAGGCTACATTTGTTGCTATTCTGACAGCATGCAGACATTCAGGGCTGGTAAATGAAGGGCGCCACTGTTTTGATCAGATGGTTAGAGTTTACAAAATACCTCCTAAGGTAGAGCACTTCGGATGTATGATTGATCTTTTGAGTCGAGCTGGGTTGCTGTGTGAGGGAGGGGAACTTATTACAAGTACAGGAGCTGAGAATAGAATCATAGCTTGCAAAACCCTGCTGAGTGCCTGCATAAGTCATGCTGAATTTGGTCTTGGAAGAAAGGTGGCAAAGGAGCTGCTCAAGCTGGATTCTCAAAGCCATGGAGTATATGTTCTACTATCAAACTTTTATGCTTTAGCAGGTTGCTGGGATGATGTTTTGGAAATGAGAAGAATCATGAAGAAATTAAATCTAAGAAAGGAAGTTGGGGTTAGCTTTGTTGAAGTAAAAACTTAATTTAAGAACAATTTCATGCTTCAGTGTCATCACTATAATTTGTACAATATCGCAAACAAAGAAGCAAGGAAAGGCGAATAATCTCTTTTGCTTGATGTATTATAAGAATCTTAATTGATGAAGTTCACTTTTTTTAATGGAATCTATCTAAGTTTAACTTAAAAAGTCAGATTGTAACAAGTAATACCTGCAAATAAGGGCAAGAAAATCAAGTTTATTTTAATAAATGCTTCATTCAGGTCTGTTTGGACTTTTGCATCTTTGATCTTATGAGCTTTGACTGGATATTGTATCTCACAAACGTAAATACGACCATGCAAGATTCTAAATGTTTGTTTTGTGGGGAAAACGTAGTGGGGGAGAAAGCAGGAAAGAACCAAAGAAGGCTCCATGGGGCCCACAAATATCCTGGAAAAGCAGAAATTTCAGATCTATCTTATCCAAAACAAAGTGTAGCTTATAACGCAGAAATTTCACCTATTACCATTATCACTTTTGGCTGTAATATTATTCAACTAAAACTGCATTAATCCCCAAGGTATCAATCCAGCTTTTCTCTGTCTATGCCTGTAGCAGTTTAGAAACCACTAAAAATAGTTTTCTATCAAATTTTACATCAATGCCCACAAAGGAAAAAAAAAAAAAATTTCACATCATCATGATTGTTAATTTGTTATAAAGGTCATCTGTTACAATCCTTGATTGCTGTTCTTTGAAACCAAATGCCATGCCTTTAATGCCATACTGAGAGATGGAAGAGCCATGTTAGGCAATTACATGACAAGTTGGAATGACAAGTATGAAGACTCTGATACAAAAGAACTAGAGGGTATACTTTCTTTGACCACTAGAAACTGCAACAGACAATCTCACACTAAAGTACCCTAAGTTGTGGCCATCTATCAGTTGAGTGTACACTAGAAATCTGGGAAATTATAGCTTTGCCTACACAAAATAGAAGTAAATACAAATCTATGCATATAAGTAAATACAAATCTATGCATATAAGAGTAAAGGTTGTCTTGACTGCAGCACATCAGAATGGTCATAATCATGTAAACGCTTTTTATTGATGAAAGTGTTCATGAATCTTTAAGGCTTAATTGTCTATAATGACTGCAAACATCTGAATTTAGGAGGTATGAAATGGCATACCACTACCAGTTCCAGTAGCAAACAGATGCTGAAAAACAGCTAAAAAAGACTTGAATCCATGACTGGCCAGATTTGATTAGTTAAAAGAACATTTTTTATTATTTGCCCAACATTTTTGACATGCTAATCAGGTTGATGCCTTGTTGACAGAAATGACAAAGTGAAATCTTCATTCAAGTTTGTGCATCCATATGGCCCCACAATCCCACATACAAGGGCACAAATTTAAACTTTGAGACCACGTCCCACCCCTAGGTCCTTATATATGCATATGGGTATGTGTGGTGGTATGTAACTACTATGTATCATCATCGCCACAATAGGTTTATCCCATCATTCTAGGATTGGTTTTATGTGAAGATGAAAACAGGCATTTAGGTTTTTACTTTCCTTCTCATTCCTTCTTAAGGCTAAGCTATCTATCTATCCATCTATCTGTTCCTTCAGTTAGTACATGCTAAACAGATTTAGGCTTCTTCAAATCCCCACACTATCAATTAGCTTTAAAGCAGTTTATATAAGTGAAGTTGCTTTGGTATAAAAAATTTGTCCGGTTAGGATGATATTTAGAAGCATACTGGAAGTCGAAATAAAATAAAAACCAAAGTTCAGGAGTCTAACATCCGCCACTAGAGCAGTATAATAAGGTGAGAAATATATTTTGGTGACAGATTTTCCTCATTTAAAGTTTTCTTATATGAGAGATGAGGAACCGCTGAAGCCATTTAAATAAGAGTTAGCCAACTACTGATAAATAAATGATTTTAGCAGAGATATGTCTTGGAATTGCATGGCAAAAAAGCTAAGCATCGACTGCAATAATTCATAGGACACTCAAAATCTGAAGTTCTCAGGTTACCATTTAGATGTAACCAAATCATATGCAGATCTGTTTATGAATAGACATCCATAACATGTGTTTGTCACAGTCAAAAAACAGAAATTGCTTTATGCAGACTTCCTCTTTTCTGCACATTCAGATTATTTCAGGTCTGATACGAATGCCTCTAATATCATTTTGGGTGGAGAAGCAACATTGTCAACAGAGACATTCAAAAAACCAAAAATACCTAAAACACCATCAATAAGTTCATCCCAAAAGAAAAGAATTGTAAATTGAGATAACTAATTAGAGACAAGAATCCAGTTTATGGTTAATTTGGATGTACATCATTCTTTTAGTTAGAGCAACTGATCACTGCAGGTCTGATATATAGGAACAAGTATGGAGAAAATCTATTTCTACAAAAATGAAAGAAGAAATCAACAAGATGAAATAAATAAATAAGCTCTGTAGTGATCTTCATCTTCAAAAAGTATATTACCGTACAGTGCCATTCAAATTGCCAACACAAAGGTTGAAATTGCGATTTTATCAGCGCTGCAAACAAGAATTTGGTAGTTGACTAATCACTAAACTCTGACGAATTAGAAAAGCAACTTCACTGTACATACAAGAAGTCTCTTCCCAAGAGTGAAAACCCCAATTCAAAGTACCGAAGGAGTGTCCCACATTCATAAATTTTTCTCGCTCCTCAAGTTCCTCCATGCAGCTTGTACTGATTTCATTAGAAGAAGCCATGCGATGGTTAGTAGAAGCGCCATAATCCGGCCTCCGACAAGGCCTACAAGAACAATCACAAAGAAAACCAGATGACCTGAATTCCACTTTATCTCTTTGCGCGCATTTTTTCTAGTCAAACCAATTTCCTCTAAATTGACTAGTGAAGTGTTGTTGGAAGCCACAGAAGTAGAGATTTTTTCATCCTTTGCTTCTAGTGTATCTTCTTCAACTCCTCCTTTAGATTTAGAGACTTCAGTGGTAGGATCCAATTTCCCCTCCTCACTTACTTTCCCATTCTTCGAACCACGGAACTTCTTAGGTACAAACTTGTTCAAAAACTTCTTCTTGAATATTGAACTACCCAACTTCCTATTTCTACCCTTTTTGACTTTAATCAGATCCCCGTCATCACCCAATGCCAAAATCTCACTTTTCAATTCCCTTTCTGGACATTCCAATCTCCTTTGACCCTTGGACAAATCCAAATCGGATTCAATTGCTTGAATCTCATTGTCCCCAAAAGCCTCTCGATCCCTAGTTTGTTCAACTTCAACCAAATCCAAAGGCAATCTCCTTTTGCAATCTGAAGAACTCAAATCAGATAGATTTACTCGAATTACACCGACCTGATTCAAACCCAACCCACCTGCAGAGTCTCTCGAGCAAAAAGACAATCGCTTTCGGACAAATTCAATAAAGAAAAGAAGGAAAGCAGAAGCTGTGATCCCCACCGTGATCTTTTTAGTTCCTAGAGCCAAAACTACCACGAAAAACAGCTTGATAATCAACGAAAAGTATCTTCTGGAACCCGAAACCGGAACGTCTCTGACCTCATCAGGTCCCGAACAAGAGAGCTCAGATTGACGGGATTCAAATCTAGCTGAATCCTTCAAAGGAAATCCTGCAACTGGGGCTTCAGAAAAGCTCGAAATCACGGAGCGCGGAGACGCACTAGGAGAGGAATCTTCACGTTCGATCTTCTTCTTCTTCGGCGGGGAAGACGACGACGACGACTTCTTCAAGCGAGTGCGGTTTTTGACGACCAGATCGGCAAGGGAAGTGGGGAAGCCGGTTTGGACGAGGAGAGAGGATCGGCGGCGCCGTGACCGGATATCGGAGACGAGGCCGGACAATTGGGCGATATCCGACTTCTTCCAAAGAAAAGGCATTGTTTTCTCTCCTTCTTCTCCGGGATCGGATGCGATTGGATATCATCTGAAGGAGTCCATGGAAGGAGAGAATTGGGGGTGGGTTCGAAGAAACCCTAGAAAAGAAAGTGGGGGGAAATTGGAGAGAGAGAGAGGTGGAAAAGGAAATTAGGGTTTTGGAGGGAGTTGGGATTTCTGATTCTGAGAAATTTGAAGGTAGATTTGGGGGGTGAGGGCTGAGGGGGTGTCTTTATAGTGTTAGGTGTTTTGAGTTTGTGTTTGGGAAGGAAGGAGGAAGGTAAATTGGAAATAAACCCACGCTTTCCGACAAGAAAGGGGACTGCACTTTCTGTTGTTACATTCCTGTGTGGATTTTTCTTTCTTTCCTCTTTTTTCTCTTTTTAGGACCAAAGTTTTAGATTATTATCTCTGTGATATTTCTTAAATATTTAGGACCAAAAAATTCCGGGTGGATTTTTCTTTCTTTTCTTTTTTTCTCCTTTTAGGACCAAAATTTTATATTACCTCTATGATATCCTTTGAATATTTATCATATAAGTTGTCCAAAATTTTAAAAGTTTGTCCATGTAGCACAACTGTTTTAAGACACTTTCTCCGCAAAAAATACTTGGCAACTTGACAAAAGGATCGAATTGAAGCGAACTTGGAGAGGTATAAAGAAGCAAAAAGAGAAACCAAAAAGGCAGTTAGTGAGGCCAAGGCAAAGGCATTTGAGGAGCTATATAGGCGACTTGACACTAAGGAAGGCGAAAGAGAGATATTCAAGCTTGCTAAAACTAGAGATCGGCGGACCAAGGACTTAACCAAGTTAAATGCATTAAGGATGAGGATGAAAAGGTATTAGTAAAGGAGGAGGAGATAAAGGAGCGTTGGAAGAGCTACTTCTACAAGTTATTTAACGAAAGCAGTAGTAGTGACATACAATTGGGGCAGCTTACCATTTCTAGAGAAGAAGCGAATCATATGTTCTATAGGAGAATCAGTAGGGAAGAAGTTAAAGAAGTATTGAAAAGAATGAAGAATGGGAAAGCGGTTGGGCCAGATGGTATCCCTATTGAGGTATGGAGGTGCTTGGGGGAGGATGGTATTAGTTGGTTGACAAAGCTTTTTAATGTAATGCTAAAGAGCAAGAGGATGCCTAATGCATGGAGGAAAAGTATTCTTATACCCATATACAAGAACAAAGGAGATATTCAGAACTGTGCGAACTACCGCGGGATTAAATTGATGAGTCATACGATGAAATTATGGGAGAGAGTTATTGAGAGAAGACTAAGAAGAACAACAAATATTTCAGAGAATCAATTTGGTTTCATGCCTGGGAGATCAACCATGGAGGCTATCTTTCTCCTGAGGAGGTTAATGGAACAGTATAGAGAAGGTAAGAGAGATTTACATATGGTGTTCATTGACTTGGAGAAGGCTTATGACCGGGTTCCTTGGGAGATTCTTTGGAAAGTTTTGGAAAAGAAAAGAGTTTGTGTCGCTTATATTGAGGCGATAAAGGATATGTATGATAGAGTCGTGACATCGATAAGGACGACTGGCGGCGAAACTAAGGAGTTTCCTATCACGATTGGTCTACACCAAGGCTCAGCGTTAAGCCCGTACTTGTTTGCCCTAGTTATGGATGAGATTACAAGACATATCCAGGATGAGGTGCCGTGGTGTATGTTATTTGCAGATGACATTGTTTTAGTGGATGAGACGAGAGAAGGAGTGAATGCTAAACTTGAATTGTGGCGGAAAACATTAGAGACAAAAGAGTTTAGGCTAAGTCGATGCAAAACGGAATATATGGAATGCAAGTTTAGTCAAAGTAGGACACCTGGTAACATAGAAGTAAGTTTGGGCACACAAAAGATAGTAGAAAAAGAAAACTTTAGGTACCTTGGATCTATGGTGCAACAGGATGGAGGGATTGATACTGATGTAAGTCACAGGATTCAAGCCGGGTGGACCAAATGGAGGAGTGCTTCGGGGGTCTTATGTGATCGGAAAGTCCCCCTCAAGGTTAAAGGAAAGTATTATAAGGTGGCGGTACGGCCAGCGTTGTTATATGGATCAGAGTGTTGGGCAGTAAAGCATAATCATGTCAAGAAGATGGAAGTTGCGGAGATGAGAATGCTAAGATGGATGTGCGGGATCACAAGGAGAGATAGGATTAGGAATGAGGAAATTAGGGACATAGTAGGAATAGCACCGATTGGAGATAAAATGAGAGAAAATCGACTGAGATGGTTCGGCCATGTTAGAAGGCGTCCAACAGAGGCACCTGTTAAAAGGTGTGAAAGCATGGAGTTTGCCAAGAGTAGGAGAGGGAGAGGGAGACCCAAGAGAAGTTGGAAAGAAACTATTAAACATGATCTTGCCTACATGGATCTAACGGAGGACATGGCCCTAAACAGATTTGATTGGCGTCGTCAAATCCATATAGCCGACCCCACCTAGTGGGAAAAGGCTTGGTTTGGTTTGGTTTGGTTTGGTTTTACAGTTTGGTGCCACTTAATTTAAAAAAATAAAAAAGTATATATTTAGATTCTTTTAATGCCAAAAAAAAATCCATGTGTAAGAAAGATATTTTGCACTTTTTTTATATATTAGACCAGTGTATGATATTGTGGGTTTAACTTAGGAATTGGAGATGATGTTGCATGTTTGTGTAATACTTTTCCGCAGAGAAATAGACGATTTTTTTCACAAAAAAACCTATTTTTTATGTGTTTGGTACTTAACAATTTTATGAAAATATTTTCCTGTCTCGTCGGCATTTTTCTTGTTAATGGTGAAATGGATTTCCTCGAAAAACTTCTTTCTCTTTTCCATTTCAACCCAAAACCCGACATTCTTTTATTTTTTATTTCCTTAAAATAAATTATTATTTGATGTTGAATAAATGTTATACATGTTATGTTATGTTATTTTTCTTCAAAAGTTTATTTCACCAAACAAGAAAATTTAATTTTCTATAAGGAATCTACGACCGCACCGAATAACATTAACACCAATTTAGCTAGGGAAAAAATAAGCACCAAACATGAATTTCTAAATTCTATAGAAATTCTTTTCCGATGTTTCCGTTTCTATGAAATTTGTGGACGTAACAATTTTTCCTTTCCGCAGAAAGGGTGTATACACAAACATGCCCTTAGAAGTTTTCTATCTCTTCATTAGAATTTAAAGGATTTTAGAATTTAAAATGCTCAAAAAGAGAAAATTTTGAATTTGCAAATCCCACCAATCCTCTTGCATTTATGAGTGCTAGCAATGTGGAATTCCGATGACGCTTGAGTTCCAGTCAAGCGGACTTCAATTTTTAAAGGTGGGCCCATTAAGCGTAATTTTTAGTTAGCTCAAATATAGTTTGAAAATTGGAGACCTTGCTTGGGCCCGTATCTGACTCAAATATAAGCTAATATATATGGTAGACAAAGTTCCCATCCAAACACGACTTGAAGCTATCCTTAGTTGGCCTATCAATGCAATTGGTCCAGATGGGGTCGAATTCATGTCAGGATGACTCAACTTGAATCCAAATCTATCAAATCTATTTACTTATCATGTTAAAAATGAAAACATAAATTCAACAAAAAAATTAAATAGCATTAACCTAAACCATAATTTAGCGAGTTGAATTAAGAATTACCACCCCTGAGGTTGGGGTAGAGATGATCTAGATTTCAAAGTAAGATTTAAATAGAACTTTGATGAGAAAGATGATGTGCCTGAGTGGGAAGGTGCATCTCATCTCACACCAAATGCCCATGGATTGATCCCCGGGTGAGGAGGTCGTTTCACAATTTCTGTACCATTTTTCCATCCTAACAAAATAAATAAATAAAATAATAATAATTATATAAATAATTATTATTGTAATACTTTGATGATAATGGTACCTTATCATGTATGGATTTTTCAAAAAGCTGAAACAAAATACTATCATGATAAGTGATTCACATGCATACATCAATACTTTATATCCAAGAAAAATTACGTATGACCAAGACAAGCCCATATGACCTATTATTTTAGTAATTTAGTTGAAAATGAAATCATGTAGATATTTGCTAATAGAATGATATGTATTAGACACATATCAACCTCTCTCCCCTTGGGTCGAGTAAGATACTTTGAGCCCAAAGGTGCAGGGAGTAGGTTTTTTCTTGAGGAACTACTAGCCAATCCTTTACTAGGGCGTTTGTTTGTAGGAATTTTAAAAATAAGAGTATAATTTGATAGAATTACAGATTCCCCAAATACTATTTTCTAGCAAGTTTTCTAAATGCTCAAATACAAACAACCCTGCATTCAAGAAGCTAGGTTTTGAAGAATTTCGGATGCCTAAAAAATAAGATTTTTGGAATTTTACTGATGAAACATGAAATTTTAAATGCTTTATAGGCAACAACCGGCATTACTGTACCCAAAAAAAAAAAAAAAAAAAAAAAAAAAAAAAAAAAAAAAAAAAACTCCCCTAGAACATAAGAATCCCTTCACAAATTCCTCCAAACAAACTCCCCTCTAAAATAAAGAGCAGAAACTCCCCTCTAATATTTATTTATGGTTGCTTTATGCGTTTCAACTTCACAATGCCAAAATCTCATATAAGAAAGAAAAGAAACAAATAAAAATTAAGATAGCAAAGAAACTCCCCTCTAACTCTTAAGATTTATTTATGATCTCTTTATGCATTGTAACTTCACATGCCAAAATCTCATATAAGAAAGAAAAGAAATAAGAAAATCTAGCTTCAAAGTGCCAATGGTATATAAGCACAGCAAAAGGAAAGCCCAATAATCCAATGATACTGCACACCTACACTATAAAGTGCCAATTCTATATAAGAACCAAAAGAAACAAGAAAATAGCAGACCCCGCACTAGTGCTCAAGCGAAAGTAGACACTCATAATGCAATGGTACGTACTGTATAGCACACTGTTTCTTTTGTTTACAATATCTCTCCACTTTAATGAAAGAGTAGATCCACGGATTTGACTGAAACCAACTGCGCGCACTCGTATGAGATGTTCCATTATAACAGAGAGGCACATGTTTCATGCATTCATTCCATTAATATTGATGTGTGTGGTTTTTTAGGTGAGGTCGCGTGAGAGAGTGAAAGGGCAAAAAGTAAAGAAGCATTAATAACAACAGGCAAGGTGTGGAGCGTGTTGAATTTGAATGTATCATTCCTGCGTCTTTGTTGATTGTGTTGTACGCTAGCTGGGATGTGGTTGGCGAATCTTGGCCATCCATCTAGATCTAGTGGGTTTCAATATGTTGGGCGAAAGAGAAGGAAAGACAAGCATGCAGGAAGACTGGTGTTGATTGTGCGCTGCGAGAACCTCGTACCAGAAGGCGGCCTTTTGTTTTTTTGGTTATCCAATGGCCTTAGGCCTGTATGACTACTGCACGAGATGCACAAGCAGCAGTGAAGATAACGTGAGACTGCATCCATGGTTAAAAATAGACTACGATCTAGCCAATAATAATAATAATAATAATAAACTCAATATATGTTGCTTATTGATATGAATCTCATCATCAACATGATCATTATCAAAGATGCATTATCGTTGAGGTCCGTTGTATGAATCCCGTCCCTCCATTTTGATCTATTCTAAACTAAATTCTCATATAGATAGTACTTTTTTGTATTTATTCTTGCTACTTCAATTTTCTTTGGTTTGTCCCTTTCTTCAACCTTATTAAAAAGAAAACAAAGAACTTTTCCTGCAATGGATCTAAGGTCACAAAATTAATTGTCAAAATACAAACTTTCAGATGCACTTCTACTTGTTTCATAGCTTTATGTCGACTAAAAGTCTCTGACAACTATTTTTCAATGGATAATTCTCAAATTCCTGCTTTACTTTTGATGGGGCTAACGGGGCTCACAAACTACTACTCCTACTACTACTAATTAGTAGCAGTAGTGTTGGTGGTATAGTAGTAATAAGTTGGATTGGTTATTTTATCATGTAAATCTAAAAGAAAAGAATAATATTAATTTTATTGAATAATCTCGGGGCCGGCTATACCATAAGGCCAACAAAGGCTCTGCCATCTTTTGAAATTTTAAAAGAGCTTTTTTTATATACCCCCTAAGGTTTGTAGGATTTGTAAATAGGCCTCTGCGGTTTTAGTATTTACAAATAGGCCATTACATTTTCATTTTAATACCTTCTGTGTCCCCAAAATCAATAGTATTCCAACCAGTACCATAAGTTTTTGGAAAGAAAAGACACTTTTGTCCATCTCTTTTATCCTTATATACATAATTTAAAAAGCTTGGACTAAATTTCTTTTTAATAAAGCATGTAACATTAACAATTGCACTTAGTGGGAGAGGATAGCCCTACATAAATTCATTTTTTTTATCAATACAGGGCTCATTTGATTAAATCCAATCATGACAACAATCAACACCTATACTTATAACTGATTATAATTTATCCAATCCATACGCGATCCACTATTGGATGGATGAAAGTTTCAAAATACATGATTATGCTTCATGTGCAGGGGGCGTAAAAGAAATATTGGGGGAATTAGCAAATGTAAAAAAAATATATTAATTTTTAGAATTTGCCAGGGGGTGTTGTTTGGCTCTATATAAAAAAAAAATTGGGGGAAAGGTAAAAAACATATTAATTTTTAGCACTTGCAGGGTGACGAGGGAATTTTAAACTTTTCTCAGATATGGGTGGAGGATTCAGTCCCTAAGCCCTTGTACCAGTGTCCACCCCTGATTATGTGCATGAGAGAGTTATTGAGAGAAAGCATTAAGACTTGAGATAAAATAATGGATGTAAGGGCAAAATTGTCATTTATTTAAAAATCCAACAAAAATCTCATGGTGGCTACCCATTCTTGCTAGGAATATTGATTTTAGGGACATGAAATGCATTAAAAAGAAAAGGTAGGGGCATATATTACAAATCCTACAAACCTTGGGGGGGTATATACAAAAAGCTCATTTCAAAAAAAGCAAATTTGTCAACTGCCATCTTTTTTTTCCTCCTCAAAATATAAGGCCCCATAATAACTCTAAGATCAAGATTCCCATGGGGCCTTAAAGTGTCATTTATATTTCCAAATCTACCTCGGCCCTTAAATTTTTATTGCTTGGATTCCAATTGATTTTAGCACATCATTATATTTCTAGCGGTCCATGTGTATCAAATCTCAACCATACATTCAGTCATTAACTTGCTGCATAAGCTTTTCTCATTATTTTTGTGTATCATATTTTAATAGGGGCCCATGCAGATTTAATACATGATGAGGTTGTAATAGATCGATAGCTTGAGATTTTATCCCTAATAATAGACCTTAAAATTTTAAGATAAACAATGGGCCCCCGTCAGAATTTACTCACTTTCCTACAGTGCATATGAGCACCGTGCATTTGGAGCATCCAATACGTGGGGGCACACCTCTGAAGTCCATCTTGGATGGTCTTGACTCATGGTGCCTATGCACACCATGCGAGGTGAAAATGCTTAGAGTCCCACTAGCACCAGACTCAAGACTTTTATTTGAGGGGTGTTGGGTTTGGAGACAAATAAGTAGTTGGATTTTATGACCCGAGATTTTCATGTGAGTTTTGGGGATGGGCCCAAAATACTCATGTGGATTTTGGAGGTGGACTTAAGATAAGTTAGCACAACTTGAATATAAAAATTTAATAAGTAATTTTACATCATAAAAATAAAAAAAATAATTTTTTTTAATAAAATACTTATAATAATATTAAAATATAAAAAATGCGTCATTTAGGATTGTCGCTTTAGGTCTTAAATTGTCTGTAGCGGGCCCTGATTGGTAGCCGGCCCTGATTTATCCTCTTCCATTCACATGTTTTCTCCTTTATATAGAATTTGTTCATCATGGGCGAGGCGACCTAATAATATCATTTTCAGTCTATAAACGTGTAACATCGATCGATTTACTCGCCTAAAAATTAGAAAGACCAAAGTTCAAGAAAAAACAAAAGACTGCTGCTAAAAATATCTTACTTTCTTGTTAGTGCTGGACTTCTAGCACCGCCCTACAATAGAGAGGCCCCCTCTTAACTATATTATTAGCACGCACATAAATCTCACTTCAATTAGAATTGACCATCTAAAGAAGCATTTTAAAAGAACAAAGGAATACCATATGCTTCCTAGCTATGGTTCATTAATGTAAAATACTTGCCACAACTCGAGTTCATCCAGGCCCATGCTACTGTGAGCAATGGTAAATTCAGGATTTTCGTTGAGATGGTGCAAATATAGTCAAATGAGGCATTAAATAATAAATATAAATTTTTTAAAATAATATCTAACGGATTTCTAGATTCACGCGGGTGCGACTGCATCCTCATGATAACACCGGGGTCCTCCCTTTGCAGTGATGGTACATTTGGCAGGATAGTTGAATTTGGACTGTGTTCACCATTCATCCATTTTCTGATCTAATAGAAGTAGCCATCATAGAAATTCACTTCGTGATTAATGGAACAACTCGGAATTTATATATATTATGAAGTTTCACCACATCAATCAACTCATCGATTTTTCATAGAATTTATCATTCTTCCATTTATATCTAAACATTTTTTTTTCCATACTAAAAAACATTACAAATGAAATCTGATTTTCAATGCAAGCTAGTGATAAAAGCAAACAAACTGATACATAGCGTATAGAACAATATGCAAGCCAAGTGACCTGCTTGTTTAAATAGAGGCTAAAAAAAAAAGGAAGAATCATGGGTTGTTTTAGGCAGTTTTATCGGTTAGAGATTAGGGGTTCACCCAGAACTGGGCCTGGAGGTAATCAATTACTTTTTGGTCCACTTGGAAGGCCTTGGCGAGAACCTTGTCAGAGATGGGCGGGTTCGATCCAAAAACAGAGTCAGCTATGGCGATAATACCTGGGTTCTGACTGTTGAAAGCAGCAATGGCTACAGCAGGTGTGTGACCAATATTGGCTTGGAAGTGAATGAGGCCAATTGGGAAGACAAACACATCACCCTTGTTAAGGACCTTGCTTATGAGGGTGTTATTGTTTTGGTTGGATAGGACAAAGCCGGCATAGAGCGTCCCTTCGAGGACCGTCAGTATCTCTGTGGCACGTGGGTGCGTGTGAGGAGAGATCACTCCATAAGAAGCGTAGTCTATGCGAACCAAGGAGATGCCTAGAGTATTGAGTCCAGCCATCTGGTCGACAAACACTGCGGTCACTGCGGACCCAACGTTGTTTGATGTGTTGCCTGGTTTGTCTAGGCCCTCAAAGAAGAAATCATCTGCCTTGGCTAGCTTTGGGTCCTTGCAAACGTGCCCATTGACAAACACTGCAAGATAAATGTAACCACAATATCTTAGTCCAAGCTAAAGTATTGAGTTTTACAAAAAAAAAAAAAAAAAAAAACTGCTTACATCTAGTAATTAATTCAAGAAATGAAAGCTAACTACACAGAAGATTAGATAATGTACCACGTGATTGAAGGTCGGCGACACAAATATCCTGCAGGGGACTGGGATCATATGCATGAATAAGAGTTGAAGTCAAGGATACAAGAACAAGTAGGAGTATGTGAGCTGCCATTTTTATTTCTATCAATATAACGAAGAGGATGTGAAGATCTCAAGGAACTGGAGACTAGATTCTTCAAGTCTTGGGAGGATGAGAAGGAAGAGCAGAGAGGAGTCATATAAATAGAGGGAAGAGTGAGGGTTGTTTGAAATGGTCTCATTATCTAATTGCACAAGAGAATATTACCATGTCAGCTTTGGATTATGTATTCAAGACAAATGCCATTTCTTACAACTAACGGGTCAGTTCATGGATTATGACAAAATCATTGCTTACAAACTACAACCATCATTTATTCTTTTATATTCCCCCACTTACTCATCTTTGCCTGTAAGGGTTAGAGATTATATATTCTTTCGTCTTATTAAAACTGAGAGATTGACATTGTCTTGTAGCACGGGAGAAGCCGATAGAGGAAACAAAAGCAGAGGTCATTCATAGTTCACAAACTCAGCTTGTCCTGACTTGGCTGAATTGACTCAACTAGAAGATCAGAGTCGAACAGGTTCACAAACAAAGTCTAATTCATCTCGAGTTAACTCAACTGACGCCCTTTGAGCCAGAGATTTAAGAACTACATATGATTAATACAAATTCATTCTTATCATAATTGAAATTATCTAAACTTACGACCAACAGTACTAGTATATATTCCTGCTGCCTAGTTTTGCATTATGGGCTATATTCTGGCTGCAATGAAATATATATTAGTTTGTCACATTAGAATTAAAACATCGATGTTGGCTTTATCATTGAGGCAGAAACAGAGAATAGACAGATGGTAGATATCAAACATAGTTCACAAACTTGTCTCAGCTGGCTCAGGCTTGGTCGAGTTGGCTTGGCTCAAAGTGCGTAGAGTTGTCCAAGTTAAACTTAGTCATTATCACCAAAGCTTTGTTACAACTATGTTGGGTTCGTTCTTCATTTCAATCTATTTTGAGCTAAATTCTTGGATAGGTTGTACTTCTTCATATTCAATTTCTTCCTTCACCGATGTCCTCTTTAACCTACCCTTTTTGCTTGGATGACCATCAACTTGCATCGAGATTTTTTTGGTCCTCCACAAAATTGGCTCTCTTGAGTTACTTGATTCAATGCCCATTCAATCACGCGAGTGAGTTTTTGAGTGTTCGTACAATTTCATTTCCATCATAATTCATAATTCTTATCTGGATGTTGATCTGGTGGGAACCATTGAGACATCCAAACCCTATGGATAGTCATGATGTAATGGCGGCCAAACTCCCAATTAAAGAACAAAAGAACAGTACTATATCAGAATCTGAAAGGTTTCTGGGGAATCTCCCAATCCTATTTCTGAGTAGGGCCCAATAGTTATCGAACAATGGCCGCCCACATGTATGTAATGTAACATCAGTGCTTTAGCAAATTGATCATGGATGCCTTTGATCTTGCACACATGCCACGGTGGGAGATGTAACCACCTGTGGGTGGGGCCAGGAAGAATAAATGAATTCTGCAACTGCAATTATGTGTAGCAGATACCATATTTGTTTAATGATTCTAGAATTCATAAGCCAATCTGATCCAGAAGACTGATGAAAGGCCCATTGGTCTAATTCGGCTACCACGATAATCTTTTTAATCCTAACCGTTCAAACTATGACCAGCAAACATACAGTGTGGAACAATGTACAGCTATGCTCGATAATTTCAATTGACCATAGGCCAAAGATCAAAGGGTTGGGATATTTCAATGTTGTATCTTACTCAGGAAGGCCACTTCTGCAATGAGGCCCATCAGATCAATCATCTAGATCACCAGACAATTTATTTCTAACCCTAAACCGCTATGCAGTCCAGGACACCTAAACTGCATCAATATAGATATATACTCATCAAAACATGCGGTCTCCTTCACCATAAAATATATATATTTATCGATAGACCATAAAATATTTGAAAACCAGAACTGGGTTAGGTCTATTTGGATTGCTTCAGCAATTTGATGGGACAAACATGAGTTTTCCGGCAGACGCTATGTCATCTCCATATGATTTATGGCTTATTAAGGATACTTTATTATATTGCTTCTCATCCATCCTTTGAACTTTTCATAAAAAGGAGCAGGTACAACGACCATACAATGATACAACTAAAATCACGTCATTGGTTTATACAATGGCAGTTAGTTGGATATGTAGAGTACTTATCGCATGCGCGCCTCGCGCATTCCCCTCTCTTTGGGCGACTTATCAACTAGCGTCGGATGATATTTAAAACATAAAAGAGCAGAATGCGACCATAAATTGATCGATAAAAAATACTCTGCTTTGACAAGAGATAGATAGCGGAAAAAACAAGACAAGAAGCAAGGAAACGGAAGTTTGTGGGTTCTCTACTTTTGTATTGCTTTCTCTCTCTCTCTTTTCCTTTCACTCTTGATTTCAACCAAAACCCCCACCAGAGCGCCCTCTATTGCTTTAAAATCCGTGATGAAAGTCATTGAAAATCTCAGATATTGAGATCTTGGAAAGGGAGGGAGGGATTATCTCTTTTATCGTAAAAAAAGAGAAGGTTTTTTTTTTTTCCCCTTTCTTGGTTTTACTTATTTTTCATTCACCTTTTTAGGTTTGGCGCGTATCTTTTAATTTTTTTTTCGATTAGTTTTTTTTCTCTTTTTTTTCGGTATTAAAATTAAAAATTGGAACACAAACACACGGAGAATGATAAAGACATTTAAGTGGTTCGGTCAAACTCCACCTACTCCACTGAGAAGAATGTGAGGGTTAGAATATTTATAGACTTTGTAAAATTGAGAAGGATACAAAATACCCTTATATGACTGTTTTATGGATGTTGGGGGGGTAAATATGGATTGTATAATTTTCTTGAGACTGTTTTATGTAAAGTGTATCCATGATCATTTTGCTTTAATAACTAGGATCCTTTGATGCCAGTGGGACATGACTTGCCTCTTGCAGCACCATTAACATTGAACTTAAAAGCGTCAAAAAGGGAGATGGGACCAAACAATGGTGTTCTTAACCTTAATTGGGCCACACCCCATGCAAGATTTCCAATTAACAAGGACATCATTAAGACAAAAATTAGTGAACTCATTTTTAATCAAAACTCACTCTGCGATCTTAAAGTGGTTGAAGAAATCAGCTTTACGAAGACGAAGAGCCGCCCCCTAAAAGTCCTATCGTTCATTTCCATTCAAATGGACCATAACACACAAAATTAATCAACCTCCAAAGAGTACGACTGCACCCAATAAAACAACCTCCATCGAAGTCTTAATCGGGCACATACAATCACTGCACTAATAATGATTGTATGTGCCTGATCAAAGAATAACTATTTCAGCCAAGAAAAGGAAATAAATTAAAGACCCGCGTGTCTTTTCACAATCCATCCGATTTCGAGGGTGGGAATAGACATTTTTTGGTCAGGCACTTGCAATCATTGTCCTACGTATTTGGGCCAAGTATATAAAGATGAGAATGCTTGATGACAGTGGCTGACACATAATTTTTGACTGAGGTGTGCGGACCCAAACAGGCAATTGTATTTTGAAAACATACTAAGATTTTTTATGTGGGGTTTGGGGCGGATGTAGGATTTTTATGTAAATTTTCAAAAGAAAGCCATAATTTTTATTATGGTTTTAAAAGCGGACCAACGTCCAATGGGTGCGACCGCCCTCACATGGTTGCTCCTAGGTCCGCCCCTGACTTGCTTGATGATCAAGGATACTACGTTTCTAAGTTGAACAGTAATACCAAAGTCATAGGGCAGGGCGTGTATGCAGATCAGTTTAAACCACCCAACTTTGGACCGATTGTGGATGGAGTACAGATGGAACCCATGAAGAAACTTTAATCATCTGATTTCATCTATTGGGCTATTTATTTTCTGCTAACACTCGATTCGAATGGTCATGAATTAAATAGTGTGATCAATTTATCAGCCCCAACAAGTTGTCACATAGGAATGAATATATATATATATAGGGTAATATTAAGAGTAGTATTACATGGACAAACCTTTTAACCAGAATCTTGGACAACCTCTATGATATCCCCTGATTATCAGGAATATCCCCTGAATATCATCCTTATATTCAGGGGATATCATAGGGGTTGTCCAAGATTCTGGTTAAAAGTTTGTCCATGTAGACTTTTTGATATATTAATGTCATCAGTGGCCACCGGACTACGGAAGGGAATTCATACTTCCAATGGTCCCCCGTCATGGCTCCCAACTCATTTGTTTACTACCTCTATAACTCCTTTCAATTGTAATTGTTAATGAGAACGGCTCCTTAATTATCATTCAAGTAAGGAGTGAGAGTTCCCGCTTCGCTGTCTGGGTTTGAATCATGGGTACGTCTCTTCCTACATGTGCAGGCTTCCATGTCACTTGTGTGAACTTTCTTTCCATGTGTGCAAATAACCACTACACCAAAAACGAAAAATTGGAACGGATTACCGTTGCTAATTCGTGTGTTCCTAATCCGTTCATCCGTTCCTAAACCGTTTATAATCCGTTAATCCGTTCCAAAAACAGGAAATTGGAACGGATTAGGAACAAACGGATTAGGAACGGTAATCTGTTCCAATTTTCCATTTTTGGTATAGTCAACAAGTTTTCATCTGATTTTGAGGGTTGGTACGGCCATCTTACGGTAGGTACAAGATCATTCGCCTAAAGACCTGTGCCCACTACAAGAAATTTCACTTTTGCCGGCGCTCAAAAAGCGCCGGCAAAGGTCACTAAATCGCCGGTAAAATATTTCCCGGCGATTTATCTTGCGCCGGCAACTCGCCGGGAAAACTACGCCAGCAAAATGTTTTCCCGGCGAAAAAATGTAGCGCCGGGAAAAAGCTATGAATTGCCGGCGTTTTATTTCGCCAGGGAAAGATTTTTTTTGCGCCGGGAAAAGTAATTTTTTTCAAAATTAAATTTTATAAAAACTTTTGCCGGCGTTTTTTTGCGCCGGGAAAAGTTATTTTTTAAAAAAAAATAAATTTTAGAAACCTTTTGCCGGCGTTTTTTTGCGCCGGGAAAAGTTATTTTTTTAAAAAAATAAATTTTAGAAACCTTTTGCCGGCGCTTTTTTTGCGCCGGCAAAACATTATTTTATTAAAAAAAATATTTTTTTTTATTTTTTCCTGTACTAGTAAAGCCCATATCAACAGCCCTGTATTTCCTGCATTGACAATCCTCCTGAACACCAAAATTACTAGGTCCTGTAACTTTGATTCCCAAATTTGATGGGTAATGAGGACGGATTCAATTCACAGATTGTCAGATTCAAATATCATGCTGAAGCTTGAAAATGATCAAGATTTAAAAACCAAGATCAAGCACTCAAGCATACAAATCCATAATTAAAAAAAATCTATGAAATTTTATTAATTAATTTAAAATTCTGGAAAAATAAGAATAACACATATTTATCTAGTCAACTGAACATTTCCTTGGATGTGCTAGGACTACATCTGACTAAATCTGTAACTAGACTGAACTGACTTCAATAAACAGGTATTAACTTCTCTAAACCATGTCTGAATTACTGAATTGACAATTTGCAATGCTTTTATATGTAATGGATGATGGTGTTCATAACATGAGAGAGAGAGAGAGAGAGAGATGTGCGGTCTCCTAGTCTCATCCCAGTTTGACCCTAGATACTCAGATCTCATCTTCTTGGAACTGATATTTATCTGAATCAGCAGCACATTCTATTACCAAACTATTATCATAAAATCAACTGACACAATGTAAATCCTTTCCAAAGTTTTGAAAGGCTAAGTTTTATTTTATATATATAAACATCTGCTCAAGCCCCATATCAAAAATTCTTACCAACTGACCTTCCAGCACTAAAATTCACTCTTCATTAAATTTGAACTACTTTTGATCCAAAACTACAAAATGTGCATCCAATAACAGAACTTCAGTTTGCGATGTGATTTATAACATGATGAATCCTTTTCAGTTTGCATTGACATAAACAAATTTCAATATGAGAGAGAGAGAGAGAGAGATTACTGATATCTGCCATCACAAAATTAACAACTTTGCACAAGTAACAACTACATGATCACAAAGTTGCAGAAAGTTTCTCCAATCCAAGCAAGTTTACCTCATAATTGAGCGACAATCCCTCGCGCAAGGAAGACTTGGCTTCATGAATACCTCCTACATCAAGGTTCGCATCTGCTGTTGATCTTCTCATTCACATTCCATTCAAGTAGACCTCATTAGACGACATTTCATCCTCGTCAGACTTATTTCTTTCTCTCATCGGCATTTCCAAACTCCAATTCCATCAAAAATTCCAAACCAAACACCCAGCAGCAGAAAATGCAATTCCTGCAACTCAATCAATCAATACGAAAACTCAATTTGAACAACAAAACTCGAAAATCAAATATTGAAACAGAGAGAGAGAGAGAGAGAGAGAGAGAGAGAGAGAGTTTACATGAAATTCTGCGACATTCGTCGGGATTGCAACCATAGTAAAATGAGATCTGGTTCCCAATTGAGAATGGAATTAAAACTCATCAGTTAATTAAATTCATAACCATTCAAAATTAAATTCTGAGCATACAAAAATCAAATCCATTAGCAAATACACACACATATATATATATATATAAGGCTAATAAAAACCAAATCCATTAGCAAATACATATATAAGGCTAATAACATAAACCCAAATCAGAGATAACCAAGAAAAAAAAACGCACATCCAAGCCACATGGAATAAAAAAGAAGAAGTAAATGCTAATTAAATCCAAAATCAAATGAGATGAGAAAAAAAAATAAGAAAAGGAAAAAAAAAAAGAGAGAGAGATTTTCTGCAACATACAAGCTCCTTTAGCCGCAGCTCCTTGAATAAGAGTCAGACCCACCAACAAAGGCTTGGGTGCCGCTGCCTCCACAAATGAGACCTCAGTCACATTCAAATCCTCAAAACCATCAACCCATCTGCTCAAACCAAACCCAACAAAGACAACAACCCAAAAAAACTTCATTTCCATCTCTCTCTTCCTGACTGCCTTCAGCTCTAAAAATATTGGAATAATACAGTACTAATGGAACAGATTAACAAAATCACCAAAACCCCAAACACCCATAAGAAATCTATGGCTCTAGAGGCAGAAAGTGTGACTTTCAAAACCAAAGTGCTTGATTTGGAAGAATGAGAATTTTTTCCCCTATGCTATAAAACAAGAACTGGGTGTTTTCAGCAATTTATGTGAAGGAGAAAAGAAGCAGGTAGCAGAGACATCTATAAAGGAAATTTTAATTATGAAAAAGAAAAGGGAAAGAAAGCTTTTACAGCAGTTATCAATGAATGGTTTGAATATTTTCAAAAGTATCACCATTTTTTCTATTTCTTGGGCGTAGTAGAATAGACAGGTCACTAATAGCAGGTCAGACTACTTGATCTGTTGGCCACTAATATATGAAACAAATGGATGGTTGGGGCTAAGACGACTAAGAGTCTGCATCCATCTTTACATGAGATGCCCATCTATTGAATAAACTGGCTTATTCCTGGGATCAGATGAGCAACATTATGGTTCTGAATTGTGAAGAAGATTCTTTGGGCTGTGCGCTCTCTGTTTTAATTGGAAATTACATGCTCTGTTTTAGTATGAACTCCAATCTCTGGAGAAGTGCTTGTAATCATGAACATAACCCAAAAAAAAAAAAAAAACATCAAACACTCAAACAAACAAAGAACTGCCCCCATCCATATGCAACAAGATCCAACAAGCATTGCCCATGGCCTCCCAGGTGCAAGTTAGGAATGACCCACCTGCATTATGATATAATTGAGAGCTTAACCCAAAAGAATTATAAGTTTCTCAATCTCCCAATGGCTGTTTGATAGCAGGTAATTGATAGGAGAACTACATGTAGGTGTCTACTTATATAATTTGGAGATACTTGAATTCTCACGTATGCAAAGCAATGAGTTCTCCCAACATGGTCTACTCTCTTTCTATTCTAACGTGCAACAGGAGGAACTTTTCTTTGCTAAAGTATGAAGAATGCTACGTTCATGAGTCAGTCTAACATCATCCTTCACATGTTGTTTGCAATGGTTAATGGTGTTTGTTTCTGTGTGAAAGGGGGAAATAAATTGGAACCCTCTAATTTAATGGTATCATTCCTTGTACTTACAGTGCAGCCTTTTGAAATATAGTGTGTTGACAAAGGCATAGACTTGCTTACTTCATTTCACTGCATTAAATTGGTGCAGGCCTGTGAATGTTTCTGAAGTCTGAACATAATGCATGCAGAGTGTTGTCAACATTTTTAGGCCCAAATACCACTTCTGAAGTCTTCCCCACTTGTTGACATCAAGGGGGTGAAGAAAAAGGGATGAATCAATTTACCCTTCAATGCACATCAAACAAGAGTACTGTTAAGAAACATTGAGAGTGGATTCATGATATCCGGTAACACTACTACTACAAATGCTAATCCTATGTGTATGCCCTCAACCAAGCAGCGGAACTTTTAAGATTGTTTCTGCCCCTATGTTCTACCATAGACTCTTCCCAAAGAGGAAGCTTCATGTGGCAGTCAGCCTCAGTGCCTTGCACTGGTGTGTCTCAGGTGCCATGAAATTCTCTCTCTCTCTCTCTCTCTCTCATCTCTCATCTCTCTCTCTCTCTCTCTCTTGTGTGTGAGTGTGTTTTTGTGTTAATCCTATTAGGAGGTTTAGAAAGCAGCAAACACTAGTATAGGTGAGATTTCTTCTAGGGTTTCTTTGTGTGGTTGGAAAGAGAGTTTGTGAAATACAATTTAGTTGATGGGTTTCCATCAATTCTTCTTTGTTGGGTGGGAATGGAATAGGAACTTCAATAACAAAAAACCCAAACTGGGTCACTTTCTCACTCTAAAATTACACCTTGTTAGGTGGGTTCTTCTTTAGATTTTATTCAGTTGGGTTCTCTTCATTATGAGTAATAAGCCGAAAAATTGGTAACAAACACCCCACTAGATTGGGTAAAAGGTATCACTGCTTCTTAAGACAATTAAAATTTTTACTGATATTGAGAAAGATAATCTAAGCAACCTAAAAAAATAAAGTATACAGCGCTCATGCTTCAATCTGAGGACTGGTATGATATGCTAATTTAGTTGGCTGAAACAAGCCATATATAAACAAAGAAGAACACAAGCATCACTGAAACAAATGGGTTATTTATTAGAAAGTGACTTCTGGCCTTACCTGCACACTAAGAAGATGATTGAAATGAAATGTAGTTGATATTGTTCCAGCAGCCTTTAGAACCAAACAATCGAACCAATGCTCGTGGAGAGGAAGAAGGCCTGCACTCAACTCCCTTATCAGTGACTGCATCTGCATTAGCACAGCCTTTAGTATTTTTTTTTTTAAATCCACAATTCCCCAGCTCCTGATTATTGCTAGTATCCACTATTCCACAACAATAATCAACAGATGATAAGATCTGGAATTGCATTTACTCCATATATCCAAAGTAGAAAAATCAGGAATTTTCAAGAACCTATATCATTGTGTCATGATTAATTACATTGTGTCATGATTAATTACCTAATCATATACATGGTTCGGAAACTAATGTTTTTAAGGTTGAACAAAAGCACTTACAATTAGAACTGACAATGAACTTATGAAGAAGAGAGTATATCCAAATAAGTTGCGACGTCTCTTATTAATCTTTGCTTCCCTGTATGCTAGAATTGCAATTATCCCAAGTGCAAAAGGTTGATAGCAAAGAGTGAGTACTCTTGTTGCGTGATACTTCTACAAAAGAAAACAATTGGTGTGCAATGAGTTTATCCAATTTGAGAAGCATCCAAACAGAGCAGAAAATCTTTCCACCACACAAAACCAAAAAATGGGTCCTTCACTATCTCATAAGCACTAATATGAATAAAATACTGGTGAGCAACTGAGCACCTACCTAAAATATTACACTATAGTAATCTCCGATTGTTAACATACTATTCCAAGAAAAGAGGCACCCATTTCCTAGAATCCAACATACAAACATTGTTCACAGATTTTGTTGATTGCTTTTCCTATTACAAATGTCCTGAATAAACAAGAAATGGTCATAAGGATTGTGACAGCCCTAGGAATTGAATGGATGAGTGTCTCCAACCAAATACCTTGAAAATGCAAAAATGCAAGCCTCATTTAATGCTGACCTGGTCCTTGGTACAAGGGGATTTCAGAGATTCAATTGCTTGACGGTCACAGAATGTTGTTCAAGCATGCCTACCTTGACCTAGCTTATAGCAAGAAGTGGCATACATATTGTTATGAGAAAAACATAAAGCATATATGGGCCATCAAAAGTAGCCACTGAGTGATGCCCACTCAGAAATCAGAGCCGATCATGAATGCATCTCTTATGGTCTAGATTATTGTCTCAAGCTCACTTTTCCTTGATACTTGCTCTCTTTAATCTTCCACCTGTGTTTACAGATTAGTTCTGTTCTATTTGCCCATGATGTTTCAACAAAACATGTGTTCCTAAATGAGAAGGGAAGCCAATGAACATACACATGTGCCTTGGGCCTCGGACACCATCAGCTCAAGTGGGTTCATGCCAACCATCTCGTCTATGACTACTGCACTGACTCTGCTCGGTTCCCAGTCATTCCTCTTGAGTGCGACCATCATCACCGTTTTTAGGGGCTTGGTCTCCGTAGTGGGTGTTTTTGATCACTTGGTTTGGAAAAGTGTTGTCTTTCTCTCTGTGCTGCTGCTGAGATGATGGGGTTACATTACACTTGTAAAAAGAAAAGAAGACATGAACTCCATGTTCTTTTATTTGTTCTTTTGTTTGATAGTTTTCAGTTCCATCTAGTTGTTTTATAATTCCGTGTTCTTTGTTTGCTACGGAGTGTGATGGTCCCAGATCAACATTTAGGCCCGAAAAGGTAAAATCCAATGATTTCATTATTGTAGGTCGACTTTAAATCCAATGAACCCCCTCAGTTGTTACTGTTGACGAACTCTTGAATTTCAATTAGCGAACACAATTAGCGGATCATGTTTGGCGATCAATCTCACTAGGGGATGAGAAAGGGGGAATAAAAATCTTACTTTTCATTGACGTAGGTCTTGGATTTTGAACCAAGACATTGATTAAATGCAATCACATATCTACTCCTATGGGAAACTTTTTAACCCAAAAGTTTAACGCAAAATTGTCATGTTAAATGAGAAGGGAAGCCAATGAATAGCAAGGGATGTTCAGGTGCCACAACTAGATATCTGCCCGACATAAACGGTGATGTAACGATAAAAATGCCGATCTTAGTCCAGACTGGAAGAGATCAAGGTCACTAAGTCTAAGTCAACAATGTTTACAATCATCCAACAAGAGCAACAAGCAAATCTCAACCTAGCGTTAAAAAAAAAAAAACAGAGAAAATAAAACAAAAGAAGGATGGAATGGAAAGAAGAAATGAAAGGGGAGAGGACTCACCATCACTTGCAGGGGCGGGAGCAGGTGCGGCGATGGGCTGGGTTGGGCGGAATTGGTGTGGCTAGGGTTGGGGTTTTGGTTTTGGGATTTCGGGTAAAGGAAAGGATTGGTTTGGGGATTTGACTTTGTCCCTGCTTCTCTCTTTCTCTTCTTCTTTTTCTAATTTTTTTTTCTGCTTGGGATGGGGATGTTAGCAGTGGTGAAGTCTGGGCGGGGCAGTGAGGTTGGTTTTTGGCGCAAGGTTGAGATGGAAAGGGATTTTCTGGAGATGGTTTGATGAAATTGGGTTTCGATGGGTTATGCTCAGAGAATAGTGGAGGGCTGGGATGGAGGTAGGGGATCGGTGGTGGTGTGGAGTGGTGATATGCTTGGTGGAACAGAAAGGAGAGGGTTTGGCTGGGAGTTTTTTATTCACTGGGTCATAGAAGGAATGGGTTGGGCAAGGAAGATTGAAGGTGGAAGGTGTCAATGTAAACAAAAGGTAGGTGATAGGGGGGAAGACATTTCCCAATTCCCAAATGAAGGCGCGAACGAAATATTGGAGGGGCATTTATGTATCCTTTGCCGGCGAAAACAAAAAACGCCGGCAAAACTATAACCTTTGTCGGCGAAAATGAAAAAATGCCGGGAATAGTAGGACTTTTGCCGGCGAAAATTAAAAAAACACCGGGAAAAATGGGACTTTTGCCGGCGAAAAAATGTCGCCGGGAAAACTATACTTTTCACGGCGAAATAAGCTATTGCGCCGGCAAAAGCTATACTTTTACCGGCGTTTTTTTATTGCGCCGGCAAAAAACGCCTGGAAAAGTGCAAATTCTTGTAGTGCCATGTAATTGAAGATGAGAATGCTTGATGATCAGGATAATTTGATACTAAGTTGAACAATAAGACAAGGCACATCTAGTGCAGTTGTATACGCAGATCAGTTTAAATATTCATTCTAACTTTGTTCCCATTATGGATGGAGTATGCCGATGAAATTCAAATAATCAAAATTCAATTATTGGGCCATTTTCATCTAACACTCAGTTCTATAGGTCATCAAGTAAATTGTGTGATCATGGTAAAAAACAAAATAGCCTTTCACGTTATCCAAACACTTGAATCCTCATTTATTCATTGAATCCTCATTTATTCATTGATTGAACTGCTGCACTAAGTTTAATAAAATTCAAACACGCTGTTGCAGGAGTAAGATTCACTAGAGAGTATGTAGCTCTCACTGTGAATAAGCCATTTATAGCTCTCTGTGTTGTTCCAGGGATTCCAAATCATCACATAAGTGCAGCGAAGATATAACCCAAGTAATAAACCTCAATAACCAAGATTTTTAAAAAGTTGCGCGTAGAGAAATGGACAGAAGGAACCCATATATATGATCGGACACAGAAGCACATTTAGTATGAATTTTTTAGGCAAAAATTCACCCCCCGCAAAGGTGCAATGAATGGTTTTTTTTTTTTTTCTTCTTTTTGGGTAAAAGAAGAATTCATTAAAAGCAACAAAGGAATAAGAGAACATTAGAAAAAAGACTTACAAGAAACAACCAGCCAAAGAGCACTACAAATTGCGAAATGGAAGACATCCTAACCCCGTCACCCCTATAAATATATTTTGTAAAATTTTGCGCGACCACATTCATGAATCTGAGGATATAAGAAACCTCAAAACATTCAAACGATGAAGCTACAATGGATGTTGAATGCACGTTTAAGTTGTGCATATTTCCCTATGGAAAGGAACTAAAACTGTAAAACAAGAGAGAGGTAAAATGGGCGTGTGCAAGTGGGTCGAGCCCAACTCACAACACAAACCCTACATTGAATTTTCATGTTTAAATCATCTATAAATCCAACAGTCGATCTGATCACATCCATTCAAGATAGTACGTGAATGTAAACCATGGGTCACCACAAGGATTTAATTGCTCATTGATTGAATGCACAGATCCACTAGCTGTAAAATATAGAAAACCGGATAACAAGGTTGATGCTATTTAACTCAATTTCTAGCCTTACATAACAAAACAAATGACTAGAACTTCGGCAAATGGTCTTGATAAACTGCTAACACTCTAATCCAACCATTTTCCTGCCTGGTGACTCTGCTCCCAACCGACATATGACAACATAAAGCGTAGCTAAGAAACTACCTAGATATGGTGGGCAAGCATTATCCTTTTTTTTTTTTTAACCTAGGGATCGCCACCTTGAGTCTCATGACATAACTCACACATGTAAGTTGATGGGAACTAACACTTAAGAGGAGATACAAACACAACTCACACATGCAAAGATGATAAAAAGTCGCACATGCGAGCAAACACAGACGCAACTCACACATGCGACGTGATTAAAAATGAACCTCAAATAACATTTTCTTTTAGGAAAATAGAATCAAAAGAGGATGCTATATGATGGTCTTTTTTGAAAACTCACCTTTTATCTTCATTTTTACCCACCCCTTGGATTTAATGCCTATGTATTTTTAATGCAAACAAACTGGCCAATAGTGAATTTTTTTGCTATTTGCTCTTTTTCCTTGATAAAATGATGGTATAGCTCCATATATATGCTTTGTCCTTGCATGGAAAATTGGATTTTCTTCAAGTTGAATGGCACTTTCTTATCACAATATAATCCTATTGCAGGCTTTGGATTGATGCAAGTCTTTCATTAATTGTATCAGCCATATGCCTTCTTGTGCTACCATTGGAGCTGCATGATATTCTAACTTGGTACTGCACTATTGACATAAAAAAAATATTTTTCTTTATGTACAAAAATGACCAAAATACTACAAGGAAAATGCTCTAAGAGCAACTACAACTGTGGAACCCACTTGGGAACGCCTTTCATCATTGCAGCCCTTCGATAGTCTTTTCATCCCATTATCCGGCAGCAAACACAATTTTACACTTCAGATAATGAACGAAGTCATCCGAGGGATCTGGCTGTTGTAGCTGCTCTATTCCACCGAATCATTTTAAGGGATAGAAAGGAGACATTGGAATCAGTTTGATAAGTCATGATTCATGTGGCGATGATAATCATCAACAAAGAAAACTCGTGTTCTTGAAATCAAATTGTAGAGAAGTCCTAATTATGGCCTAATCCTGCTCTTCTTTTCAGATATTTAATGGTTTGAGGATGCTAACTCTTTTGCTGAATTTATATATATTTTAAAGTTGAGAACAGGCGCATCGCATTGGATCGAGCACATAGTCTTGTGAACTAATGTCCCTCATTTTGGATGGAGCGTTCCTCCAAAATCTCCAATATTAATTGAAAGATCCTGCAGCCTGTTCAATCTTTGTTTGGCCTAATTTCAATTAAATATGGACCATAGCTGTTACTTTATTCTTCACAACTTATTTGCTGGACAGAGTTTGAAGGGTAAGGATCTTCCAAGATCATTGGTCTAGAATTAGATCACCAAACCAAGATAGCTCCACATGACACCAATCCGATGCTTCGACGGCCAACATGCGTTCTTAGGAAATCTAAAGTACCTTTGTTTCGTTTAATTTCTTGTCACATGGTTTAACCCACACACTTCCACACCTTTCATATTTTATATCTCAAGAATACTAAGCTTTGCCACGCTGATCGAGGCTCCCGAGTGGGGCCCTATTTCCTATAATGGCTCGCGTGCATGATCACAGCCATCCATCAATTCGGGAAGACATTGATGTCCAATATGTGTGGGGACCATTGTTTTATGGTTAGGAGGATTGGGCTCTACATAGGTACGTACAGGAAATGGGGGAACAGTAAAACATTCTAGTTGCAGAGATACTATTAATTTTTGGGACAAAGCTTGAATGATGATATTGAGTTCATCTTAAACTTAGTAACCATGAGATAGCGACAAAAGACCCTAAAATAACAGCAAAGTTGCTCAACTTTGGTAAATTTTATTTTGACGATTTTTCCCAAAACCTATTAATATCATCACAGGAAATATAACAATAGAAAACAACAACAATGAAAATGTGATTTTATCTTTCACCATAGCTTGTTTTTTGAGAAAAGAATCTATATTCTGTTATGAGTCGGTGGGAGCTATAAACCTCTAATTTTCTTTTTATAAATTATGAAGAACTCATGATCTCTTGGGATTTTAAGGGTGGAGAAACCCATGATATCATGAGATCTCGAGCTAAATAGTCAAAGACAAAATATTGACTAAAGTCAATCGACTCTGCCGACTTTTTGGGGTCCTTTGCCATTATCTTGTAGAATCCCAATTTTAAGATGGATGAAACCATAAAAACCCATTAATAATTTTTTTTTTGTTTGGCCGCAATTGCTTGACCTGTGTTTTCTTAACCGGCTATATGTAATTTACTGATCGATCTAAATTTAGATATTTGAATTACATGACAATAAGGAAATCGTATTACACGATCCCCGTGTCATGGATCCGGACTTCTTTCTTATATTACAAATCAGACAGGCCAAAGCCAAACAATTGTATTCGTAAAACAAGTCTAACTCAAACAGATCTATTTCTATTTCAAGCACCCAAAACTTTCCTTTTAAGTAAGGTGAGATTCTTCTTTTAAAAATAAAACAGCTAAACTTTCCTCTCTACTCTCCGCATGATAGTAAAAGTAACAAGGAAAGAAAAGACTAAAAGAAGTATATTTCTAACAAATATATATTTATATATGTTTCAATCAGCGATCTTTGCTATAAATAGAGAATGCTTTGCAAAACAACCCCTAAGCCCCAAGCAAGATAAGATTAGTTTCTTTTGAAATAAATCAGCGAGCGTGATAGTAACCAAGACCGAGAAAGAGATGCAGATATTCTTAAAAGTCCCGAGTGGAAAGAACATCACTCTCGAAGTCGAGAGCAGCGACACCATCAAGGATCTCCAAGCCAATATTCAGGTTTGGTTTTCAATCTTTTCTTTCTTCAATATCTAAGTTACTATTACCTGCTTTGGTTTGTTATCTTCATGTCTGACCGAAACGTCTAAATGGATGTTTTTCAGGACAAGGTAGGCGTACCCACAGATCTGCAGCGGTTGATTTTTGAAGGACAACAGTTAGAAGAACGTCGAACCCTTGCAGAATGCAATATCAAGAATGATTCATTTCTTCTCCTGGTTTTGAGGCTTAGGGGAGGAATGATGATCAAGGTGAAGACACTGACTGGGAAAGAAATCGAAATTGATATCGAACCCACTGACACCATTGAGCGGGTTAAAGACCGTGTTGAGGAGAAAGAAGGGATACCTCCTACGCAACAAAGGTACTGCTTTTCACTTTGTCTTTTATCATATCATTTTATAGGATCATATCATTAATTTTATAGGTCAGATTCCAGAATTTGAGTTTGTTTACTCTCTGATGCGCCTCTGTCCTCTTTAAGTTTCAGTCTTTATGTGCTGTTAACCATAAATTTAAATGCATGGTAGATACTTGCATTTTCTTTTACTTCTATTAGTCTAGCTAGATTATTTAAATCATCCATTCCAGTTATTTCTGTATAAGTTGTAGTATTTCTTGGTTTGCTTTCTTTACTTGCTTCTACTGGGCCTGCTTATATATGTTTTCTACAATATATATGCTGGTCAATAGTGCGGTGCCTTTTCTCCTTTAGTTTGAGCTGGATTTTCTCTTATTAAGGGAGTAAGAACACATTGATATAATAGCTTCCTAGTAGAACAATCTCCACACTTGAAGCTGTTATGGATGGCCTGAATGTATAAATTCTTGTTGCAATTGTATTTTCTTTTTCAATAGCAAGGTTTATTTTGTGAGGTTCCCTATCTTATATTGCTTCATTTGTGAACCACATTTAACATGGTAATTAGAATTATCTAAAGAAATAATTCGCAAGTAGAATCTTATTAAATATTCCTCAACTTTTGAAGGTTAAAAAACAAGAAGATCACATGTCAAGTAAAGATTCAGTAAACCATCCTCACATGACATATTGGCATTGACCTATGATCATAAAAAATATGACAATGATATCGACACGCTATCAGTACAGTTATGGGGGTCTATGACCACTTGGGTGCTTGCCTTTTATAAAATATTAACGATGCCAATACCCAAAGGACTCAATCCAAAAAAAAAGATTTGAGATGAGCCTGGATTTCGGACCAATTTTTTAAACATTGAGGCATGAGGTGAGGCACCCTTGGGGCTTGGGTAGTGTCGGTGCAGACTTAGATTATATATTTCACCTTCACATGATTTCATGCCGTGTACATGGGTGTTGATTTTAAGGCTTCTAACACCCTTTTTTGTAACCATACTGCTGATGCTAAATAAAGGGTTGATATTATAGGAGCTGATGTTGGGTTTTCCTCTATACTTTTTGCTTTGCACAGGCTTATTTTTGCCGGCAAGCAGATGGCTGATGACAAAAATATCCGGGACTACGGCATTGAAGGAGGCTCTGTTCTTCATCTAGTGCTTGCTCTGAGGGGTGGTGGTCTCCAATAGAAACCATGCATGGTGGCAATCGTCCACCACTGATTAGTGGTTGGATCATTGTTTTGTTAGCTTCTTATGCTATATACAATCACACAGAAACATACATGCGCTTTGAAATTAGCAGATTTTGATATTGGATTGGTGGAAAATGTTCCCCAATATATGCTATACCTTTTCTGTTTTCTTTGAAATTAACATATTTTAATTTTGGATTGATCAAGGGTCTTTCGGAATCTGTCGATCTAGTATCTAGGAATGTTATTTGTTAGAATTTTAGACCATAACCTTCTCCTCCAGTAGGAGTTGGGGACATCCCATACATGGAATGAACTCTCTCATGCTATGTTTTATCATTTGAAATTAACATACTGTGTAAGCAAGGGCACTGATTCAAGGACTATAAAAAAAAAGGCCCTTATGTGAGTGAGAGGTAAATAATTTGCGACTAAGGCTAGGAGTATGAATTCGTTTCCATAGTCTGGTGGTCACCAATGGATAAAAATAGATTGATTCCATTGCTACGACTTGTTGAGGCTGATAAGATGATCAAACAATTTAAGTCATAATCATTGGGAAAGACTGTTTGAAGAAAATGGCCCAACGGTTGCAATCAGATGATTAGAATTTCCCCTTCAGCTAATTTCCATCTGTATTCTATCCACAATGAGACCATGGTTCTGATGATTTAAATTGCTCTGCATATACACCATCAAGCCCTCTGATGCTTTAAACTGATCGATTTGTCACATTATTCATCTTAGAATCAAAGTATCCTGACCATCAAGCACTCTCATCTTCATATACATGGCCCACGTCCTTCGGCCAATGATCATATGTGCCCCACATGGACCGGCTATAGCCCTTCCTTAAAATCGGACGGGTTGGATGATCGTAGCAACCATTAATTCATCATATGTTTACACCTTAATCATTTCTTTATGGAAAAGAGCCAGCGAAAAGAAGTAGGATGGAGATGTTGAGAGTCATTTGACACACAATATTCATTTATTATAATCAATTATGAAATACAAGCACACATGCATCCATTTGTATATGGGTTTAAGACGAGACAACCTTGTATGAGATCCAAACTGACAAGTAGCCATTTATTTTAGGTTCAAAATAGCAAAAAATGAAGCATGGATTGCTTGTTTATGGCTTCACCCAGAACTGGGCTTGGAGGAGATCGATTACTTTCTTATCCACTTGAAAGGCCTTGGCCAGAATATCGTCAGAGATGGGCGGCTTTGATCCAAACACAGAGTCAGCAATAGTGATAACACCGGCATTTTGACTGCTTAGAGCGGCAATGGCTACAGCAGGTGTGTGGCCAATATTGGCTTGGAAGTGAATGAGGCCAATTGGGAAGACAAACACATCACCCTTGTTGAGGGTCTTGGTTATGAGGGTATTATTGTTTTGGTTGGAGAGGACAAAGCCGACGTAGAGTGTTCCTTCGATGACAGTCAGTATCTCCGTGCCACGTGGGTGAGTGTGAGGGGGGTTCTGCCCATTAGGTGCGTAATCTATGCGAACCAAGGAGATGCCAAGAGTATTGAGTCCAGGTATCTTCTCTACATTCACTGTGGTCACATTGGACCCAACCTTGTTCCATGTGTTCCCCGGTTTGTCTAGGCCCTCGAAGAAGAAATCATGTGCTGTGACCTCCTTAATGTTCTTGCAAACGAACCCATTCACAAACACTACAAAATCAAATTGAAACCATTATATTATATCCAAGAAGAAATATTAAATTTTCGGAAACACTTAAGCCTAACTAGGATAAAATACAAAGCAAATTATGCATACCATTCGATTTATCATCGGCGACACAGATATCCTGTAAAGGACTGGGATCATAGGCGAAAACAAGAGAGGAAGTGATGGAAAAGAGGACAAATACAACGATGTGTGCAACCATCTTCATTATCTTCTAGTATAGATGGAGATGAGGTACTCTGAGGATGAGAATTAAGCATAGTGAGGCCTCATATATATAGGGAGATGTATGGTAGGTGGGACACGACTGTTATTGAAATGGTCTCGTTTTTAAATGCAATAGAGAAAGATTACAATGCCAATACATTGTTTAAGCCACTGTAATTCTCTAACTGCTACATTGAACATCCATTTTTTTCAATTACTAGTCTTTGAATTATTAATGCATGAGAGCAAAGTCCGTCCACATTTATTACAAGCTATCATTGTACTAACATTTTCTTTAGTGACAATCATCATCCATCTACAGATAATGAGCGAAGTCATCCAAGCGATCTGGTAGAAGGGAGAGGATGGAATAGTTTGATAAGTCATGAATCTAATACGCGACAATGACCATCTACAGAGAAGACTCATTTTTTTATCCAAATCAAATTGCAGAGAAGTCCTAATTAACCTAATCCAGCTCTGCTTTTCAAATATTTAATGGTCAAGGATGCCGGCTCGTTTGCCGACAATATTTAAGTTGATGCAATTTGGGTGTCTTACTGCTAAATACTTCAATCCATTAAATCTTGGATCTTTGGCCCGTTTTCAATTAAATATGGACCATAGCTGTAATTTCTTCTTCACAATATATTTGCTGGACAGAGTTTGGAGGGTACTGATCTTCCAATATAAACTCTTACTAGGGCACCTCCATTAGATCATTGGTCTAGTCACCCACTCAAGAGAGCTACGTACATCCAGGGACGGAATCAGGAATTTTATTTGGAGGGGGCCAAAGAAAAAAAAATTTTTAAATAAAATTACAAAATATAGTAATAAAATACGTAGTAATCGAAATATTGAAGTTGTGCTTTATGTTCTTTCATTGAGTTTAAGTCATCAATTATTATTTCAGTTCTAAATTTCTTTGCGATTTCTTTTTCAATATATACAATTAAATAATCCATAAAAAATTCATGTTTCATTCTGTTGCGAAGTGCACTTTTAACATTCTTAATGCTTGAGTCCGTAAAAAAATATCATCCATTTTGTTGCGAAGTGTAGTTTTAACAATCTTCATGACTACAAATGCATTAGTATATCTACCATATATATATATATTAAAGTACAAAAAAAAATATCAATATGGGTACCAATCCTTTCCTATGCATGTAAACTGTAAATCACAATTTAAAATATTATTATTGAAAACCTCAAAGAAAAGTAATAACTACAACTCATATTTAAAATCCAAATGATTCAAAAAGCATGGTTCCACTAGTTTTTATCTCCTTAAAATAAACTTTTTTAACCGAATTTCTTTGTCATGGATAATAATAATCAAAACAAGAAAATACAACTATATTTATATACCCACAATGGATAAACTCCGATTGAGTTAAAAATTAATATAATAGCAAATAGACATTGATTATAAGCATATTAGATTTCAATATAAGCTACAAAGATTGAAAATACATAATGACATGTAGTGAAATCGGTACATCTATGCAATGTAAAAAAAATTGTAAAAGAGAAAGTGGGTTGGTCATTTTTCTTCTTTATTCATACCTCAAAGACGTGATTTTTCCTCTCATCTCTTGGAACATAAGACTTGGAAAGTGTAGATAATTTAGAATGAAGATTGAAAAACCTCTTCTCCAATCTCCATCAAACCATACTTATTTGTTCTCCTTTCCTTCATTTTTTTTTCCTTTTTTTTCCTAATTTCCTTTTTGTCATTCTAAGTTTTTTCCAAAATCAACAACATTTTTATTTTACTTTTTTAGAATGAAAACCATGTTAAATAAAGTCCTAAATAATGGAGGGGCATCAATTAATGGATGGCCACATGATGGAGGGGCCAAAGCCATTTTTTGAGGGGAATTTGAAGATGCATGCCCCCCCCCCCCCCCCCCCCCCCCACCCACACACACAGTCCGCCCCTGTCCACATGTAACCAATCCCGTGCTTCAAGGACCAATGGATATTATAGACTTGGTGAACAAGACATGTTCTGGGTATTGTAGACTTCCAGAACAACACATGATCTCTCTTATTAGTCTTCTGGGGCAGGTTAGTTATTGAATTCTAGTTGTCATACGTAATCACAGAAGCCATCTCTTGTATCTTCCCTTGAAAGCCAAAAGCAATTCCAGATCAATTAAAATTTGAATATTTCAACAAATCTGTGTATCTTTGTGGTGTTCAATTTCTTGTCACATGGTTCAAGTTCAACCCCACAGTTTTCAACACCTTTCCAAATTTAAATTTCAAGCATACTAAGCTTTGCCATGCAGAAGCAACCAAATGGGGCCACCATTCCTAAAATGGCTTGTGTGCATGATCAAAGCCATCCATCCATTGTTATATGGTTCAGAGGATTGTGGCAGACTCAGTCGAACTCGTTTGAGTTTGTGATATGGGAACTATGAACAAATAACCTCTGCTTTTTGTCTCTTCTCTGTCTCCTTCCCCTATACTTGACGACGATGTCAATCTTTCAGTTTTAATCAGACATAGAAATACACAATTGCAGATTGCGTCTAGCCATTACAGGCAAAGAGTCGTAATATAAAATAATATATGAATGTTGTCTGTAAGATATGACATTTCCAAAAACTGACTTGGTAACATTATCTTGTGTATTTAGCTCCAGAGACTATTTCAAATAACCCTCCCACTTACCTCTTTTTCAAAATAACTAATAAAAATATGACAATGTCGTGATTGACTGCTAGTCTCAAGTCCATGAGAGAATGATCGACTTCCTGTTAGTGTCGATAGTTACAGGCAACCTTCTAACCAAGACAAAATCACCCAGATCCTAAAGGGTGGCAGTGACCTTCTAGCCAATGCTTTGGGCAATTGACACATTCAGCGAAAGTTCGACCACCTTAGGGCTATTCGGTCATTTTACACAAAAAAAGGTCTGAAGATTTTCATGTCAACAATCCACTACCGAGCCATAATACTGTGCACCCACAATGGCAGCACAAGAAGGTCCATGGTTGATAAAGTTAACGAAGGATTCACATCAGCCCACAGACTATGTAATAGGGAATATATTGTGATAATTAAAGTGGCATTCAATTTGCAAAAAATCTAGTTTTCCGTTTAAGGGCAAAGCATGTGGAAGCATCTTATCAACAACATAAAAAAAAAAAACTGCTAGGAGGACAAAATTTGTCTTATACAAATTTCCACAACTGAGCAGATAGTAGATATATTCACTAAAGAGTTTGTTTTTTTATTAGAATCCTAGAAATTCATGTCTAGAGGCTGTCTGAAAATTCCAAATGCTAGAATTCTAAAATGCTATTGAATTATGTCATTTCAAAACATAAACTCCATAAACTTCCTATTTCATTGCTATATAATTTCTTGACTTGGAAGTACACATTTTATGCATTGTACCACATGGGACCCACCTTTGTTGTTGTGAATTGGGATAAAACTGTAAGAATTACAATGTGGGTCTACCTCAAGTATATACATGGTACGTACAAGGGCCCATTTTTTTAGAAACTAAAACATGGAATCTAAATTTAAAAATCTGAATATGGGCCCATCTTGACAGGAATTGCATGGGCCCAATTCTTGCAATTGTAAATATGGGGCCCACTTTTTGGTAGGTAAGATTGGCATCCTTTGTTGGGTGCCGGAATTCCAACTAAACTTCTCGGAGTTTCAGAATTCTGAAATGATCTTGGAGGGGCTAGCATTTTGGAATTTCACATTTTTTGCATTTAAAAATTCTGGCTGCCTTGAATATTGAGAATTCCACTTGAATTTTTTGACAAGAATCCTTGAATCCACAAACAGTATGAGTTCTTGTCAGAAATAAATGCTTGTAAAGAAACATGCCCTAAAGGATTATATCACAGCCTAGCTGGTTGGATATTCCATTCCCCACTCAACTGCCTAGCTAGGCTCGATCTTGGGTTTTATCTTTGAGGGAGCAAATTTCCTTCCAAGCATGAGAGGTCATATCTCCGTGCGTGAGCAAATTTCTCTGTTAATGAGTTCCATCCCCTGGGGGGGGGGGGGGGGGGGGGGGCGGGGGGATGATTTAGCTAACAGTGGCGGAGCATGATTTTTTTTAATAGAGATCAATTATACTTGTATACTTGTTAATTTTTTACTTATCATTTAAAAAAAGATTGTTTATTATTTGAGAAATTCTTACTAATATTAAAAAAAATTAAAATTTGAAAATACTTCATTATTTTTAACACAATTTCTCAAAACTTTGGGGACAGATGATGTACAAATATAATAGGGCTCACTATAATGAATTGAAACCTTTCAAAATTAATAATCATTTACCCTATCTTTTCAGACTTAGAGTTGTATCTTACTCTAATCAAAGTAGGACCTATATCAAATTGATCACATGTTAACCAATATTCTTATAATTCATTAATGAAAATATGTTGATTGGTTACTTATAACCATTTAATGGGCCACGATGCTTATGGGGTAGACATGGATAGTCGAGAGAATCCATTGGTTGGTTACTTGTAATTGTTTGGTTTGGGCTGGGATGCTTGTGGTAGGCATGGATTATTGAGAGCATATCACTAATAGCCATTAACCCATGCCATAAGGTGGAAAATCAAAATATAATATCCATACTAGTTAGGATAAATGACCTATTTTTAAGTGGACTTTCCTTGATTTTTGCTCAAATAGGGGTTGGTCATACCATAAGATCGATTGTGCACATCATATTTCAAACTTACGGTTAAATATGGTGGGACCAAGTCCTATTTTAATATAAGGATGGACATCAAGGATGTCCAAATCCAACTATCTCAAAATCCTGTGAAGGAGAAATGCCTCTTATGGAGGATTTCATTTTAAAGAAAAGAGGGGAGAAAATGAGTGATTTGCTTCTTAAAACTCTCCTTATGACTTGGAGTTACCTTATAAAAGCAAGTAGAAGACAAAATTGACGTCAAGATCTTTTCAATCCTCTCATAAAAATGGGAAAAAAGGTAGATAAGGAGGGCCAAACATACAATGCATCAAAACAACCTTAAAAATTTTGAAATCTTGTACAATATAATCTCCTTAACCAAATACGCTAAGAGGGGGCCCTCCCTCCCTTTGGGGGATCAGGGGAGTGTTGGAGATCATTGCCAACTTTCTATAACAGGTACAGATTTGAACTTGTTCGCATTCGCTTGGTTGTAGTTAGTTCATTAAGATAATGCTTGCCCGAGAACGGATTCTTACCTTAGTGGTAAGGAGTCCTAGTTCTCATATGAAGGTCTTGTGTTTGAACCTTACCTCCTCTCTCTTTGCATATGACTTTGATTACCTCACATGCATGTATGAGTTGTGTTTATTCACCTCGCATGTGTGGGTTGTGTGTATGTCTCCTTGAATGTGTAAGTTTCCATCACCTCACATGTGTGAGTTGTGTCTATGTCTCCTCGCATGTGCGAGTTTTTATCCCCCTTGCATGTGTGAGTTCCCATCACCTTACATGTGTGAGTTATGTTAGACTCAGGTCCCAACCCCGGGGTTACCAAAAAGAAAAAATAATGCTTGCCCATATCTATGTAGTTTCTTAGCTACGCTTTATGTTGACTTCTGTCGGTTGGGAGGGGAGTCTCTAGGGAAATAGTTGGGTTAGAGTGTTCTAGTCTTTTGTTTTGTTATGTAAGGCTATAATTTGAGTTATATAGTATCAGCCTTGTTGTCCTGTTTTCTCTATTTTACCGCTAGTGGATCTGTGCGTTCAATCAATGAGAAGTTAAATCCTTATAATTATGTGTTGGATATATGGGTGATTTAAACATGAAAATTCCATGTAGGGTTTGTGTTGTGAGTTGGACTAGAACCACTTGCACACGCCTATTTTACCTTTCTCTTGTTTTACTGTTTTAATTAGTTCCTTTCCGTTGGGAAACATGCACAACTTGAACGTGCATTCAACATCCATTGTACCTTTGTGGGGATGAATTTTTGCTAGAAAGCGTACCTTTGTGGGTCCCTTCTTCCCTTTGCTCTTAAACTTTTTAAAAATCTTGGTTATTGAGGTTTATTGCTTGGGTTATATCTTCGCTGCATTTATGTGATGATTTGGAATCCCTGGAACAACAGAGAGGACTAACTATAAATGGCTTATTCACAGTGGGAGCTACATACTTTTTGAATCTTACTCCTGCAACATCGTGTTTGAATTTTATTAAACTTAGTGCAGCAGTTCAATTAATGAATAAATGCGGATCCAAGTGTTTGGATAACGTGAAAGGCTATTTTGTTCTTTACCATGATCACACAATTTAATTCATGACCTATGGAACTGAGTGTTAGATGAAAATGGCCCAATAATTGAATTTAGATTATTTGAATTTCATCGGCATACTCCATCCATAATGGGAACAAAGTTAGGATGAATATTTAAACTGATCTGCGTATACAACTGCACTAGATATGCCTTGTCTTATTGTTCAACTTAGTATCAAATTATCCTGATCATCAAGCATTCTCATCTTCAATTACATGGCACAGGTCTTTAGGCGAATGATCTTGTACCTACCGTAAGATGGCCGTACCAACCCTCAAAATCAGATGAAAACTCGTTGACTACACCAAAAATGGAAAATTGAAACGGATTACCGTTCCTAATCCGTGTGTTCCTAAGCCGTTCATCCGTTCCTAAACCGTTCCTAATCCGTTAATCCGTTCCAAAAATAGGAAATTGGAACGGATGAACAGAATTTGAACACACGAATTAGGAACGGTAATCCGTTCCAATTTCTCGTTTTTGGTCATGTAGTTATAACCCCAAGGCATGTTTCTTTGTATTAGAATACCTCTTAAGTCCATCATAGATGATCCTGACCCATGGTGCATATGCGCACCGTGCGCATGTGAAAATGTTTTGAGCCCCTCCAGTGGCAGACTCAAGATTTTTGTTTGGGGGTGGGTTTGGAGCCAAATAGGTAGTTGAATTTTGTGACCCAAGATCTTCATGTGATTTTTGGGAATGGGCCCAAAATATTCATATGGGTTTTGGAGATGGACTAAAGATAGGTTAGCGAGACTAGAATATAAAAACTTAATTTATTATTTTGCATCACAAAAAATAAAATAAAATTTTTAAATAAAATACTTACAATAATAATAAAATATAAAAAAAATGTGTCATTTAGAATTGTCGCTTTAGGCTTCAAATTGTATGGAGCCGGCCATTTATTTTATCCTCTTCCATTTACATGTTTTCTCATCTACATAGAATTATTTGTTCATAATGGGCGAGGCGACCTAATAATATCATTTTCAGTCTATAAGCGTGTAACATCGATCGATTTACTCGCCTAGAAATTAGAAAGATCGAAGTTCAAGAATAAAAAAAAAAAGACTGCTGCTAAAAATATCTTACGTTCTTGTTAGTGCTGGACTTCTAGCACCGCCCTATAATAGAGAGGGGCCCCTCCTAACTATATTATTAGCAAGCACGTAAATCTCACTTCAATTAGAACTGAACATTTAAAAAAGCACTTTAAAACAACGAAGGAATACTATATGCTTCCTAGCTCTATGGTTAAATGTAAAATACTTGCCACAACTCGAGTTCATCCAGGCTAATCCCTTCATTCAGGCACAGCCCATGCTATGGTGAGCAATGGCAGATTTAGGATTTTTGCTTCGATGGTGCGGTATATAATCAAATAAGGCGTTAAATAATCAAATATAATTTTTAAAATAATATCTCATGGATTTCTTGACTCACGCGGGTGCGACTGCACCCTCATGATAACACTTGGGACCTCCCTTCACAGTGATGGTTCAGTTTGCAGGATAGTTCATGAATTTGGACTGTGTTCACCAATCCTCCATTTTCTCATCTAATTAATTAATAGATGTATCCATCATAGAAATTCACTTCGTGATTAATGAAACAACTCAGAATTTATATATATATATATATATTATGAAGTTTCACCACATCAATCAACTCATCGATTTTTCATAGAATTTATCATTCTTCCATTTATATCTTAACGTTTTATTTTTCCGTACTAAAAAAAATTACAAATGATATCTGATTCTCGATACAAGCTTGTGATAAAAGCAAACAAACTGATACATAGCGTATAGAACAATATGCAAGCCAAGTGACCTGCTTGTTTAAACAGAGCCTAAAAAAGAATGAAGAATCATGGGTTGTTTCTAGGCAGTTTTATCGGTTAGAGATTAGGGGTTCACCCAGAACTGGGCCTGGAGGTAATCAATTACTTTTTGGTTCACTTGGAAGGCCTTGGCGAGAACCTTGTCGGAGATGGGCGGGTTCGATCCAAAAACAGAGTCAGCTATGGCGATAATACCTGGGTTCTGACTGTTGAAAGCAGCAATGGCTATAGCAGGTGTGTGGCCAATATTAGCTTGGAAGTGAATGAGGCCAATTGGGAAGACAAACACATCACCCTTGTTAAGGACCTTGCTTATGAGGGTGTTATTGTTCTGGTTGGAGAGGACAAAGCCGGCGTAGAGCGTCCCTTCGAGGACCGTCAGTATCTCTGTGGCACGTGGGTGCGTGTGAGGAGAGATCACTCCGTAAGGAGCGTAGTCTATGCGAACCAAGGAGATGCCTAGAGTATTGAGTCCAGCCATCTGGTCGACAAACACTGCGGTCACTGCAGATCCAACATTGTTTGATGTGTTGCCTGGTTTGTCTAGGCCCTCAAAGAAGAAATCATCTGCCTTGGCTAGCTTTGGGTCCTTGCAAACGTGCCCATTGACAAACACTGCAAGATAAATGTAACCATAATATCTTAGTCCAAGCTAAAGTATTGAGTTTTGCAAAACAAAAAAAAAAAAAAAAAAAAAAAAAACAAAAAAACTGCTTACATCTAGTAATTAATTCAAGAAATGAAAGCTAACTACACAGAAGATTAGATAATGTACCAGGTGATTGAAGGTCGGCGACACAAATATCCTGCAGGGGACTGGGATCATATGCATGAATAAGAGTTGAAGTCAAGGATACAAGAACAAGTAGGAGTATGTGAGCTGCCATTTTTATTTATATCAATATAACGAAGAGGATGTGAAGATCTCAAGGAAATGGAGACTGGATTCTTCAAGTCTTGGGAGGATGAGAAGGAAGAGCAGAGAGGAGTCATATAGATAGAGAGAAGAGTGAGGGTTGTTTGAAATGGTCTCATTATCTAATTGCACAAGAGAATATTACCATGTCATCAGCTTTGGATTTAAGTATTCAAGACAAATGCCATCTCTTACAACTAATGGGTCAGTTCATGGATTAAGACAAAATCATTGCTTACAAACTACAACCATCATTTATTCTTTTATATTCCCCCACTTATTCATCTTTGCCTGTAAGGGTTAGAGACGCAGTCTGCCATTATATATTCTTTTGTCTTATTAAAACTGAAAGATTGACATTGTCTTGTAGCACGGGAGAAGCCGAGAGAGAGTTATTATATGGCTTATTTAAGGGACAAACATGAGTTTTCCGGCAGACGCTATGTCATCTCCATATGATTTATGGCTTATTAAGGCTACTTATTATATTGCTTCCCATCCATCCTTTGACCTTTTCATAGAAGGACCATACAATGATACAACTAAAATCACTTCAATGGTTTATACAATAGTAGTTAGTCGGATATGTATATGCACTTTTGTGTCCCATGCTTTAATATTGCAAAGACTAGCAATATAAAAATGGATGCCGGCTGTAGCAGTTAAAGAATGACATTGGCTTAAACAATAAATTGGCTTTGCAGACTCTCTATCGCATTTAAAAACAGGACCATTTCAGTAAACAGCCATGTCCCACATACAATACATCTCTTGCACAAATTCGATACTTCTTCTTGGATACAATATAATTAATGTTTACAATTTGATTTTGCAGTGTTAGTGAATGGCTTCGTTTGCAAGGACATAAAGATGGTCACCGCAGGTGATTTAATTTCTTCTTCCAGGGCTGGACAAACCGGGAAACACATCCAATAATGTTGGGTCCAAAGTGACCCCAATGTTTGTAAACTAGATAGCTGGACTCAACACTCTAGGCATCTCTTTGGCTCGCACAGAATTCGCTTCCTCTTCACACGCACCCACGTGTCACAGAGATACTAAGGGTCATCGAAGGGACGCTCTACGTCGGCTTTGTCCTCTCCAATCAGAACAATAACACCCTCATGACCAAGGTCGTCCTTAACATGGGTGATGTGTTTGTCTTCCCAATTGGCCTCATTCACTTCCAAGCCAATATTAGCCACACACCTACTGTAGCCATTGCTGCTCTCGGCAATCAAAATCCAGGTGTGATCACCATTACTAACTCTGTGTTTGATCAAAGCCGCCCATCTCTGATGATATTCTACCCAAGGTCTTTCAAGTGGACAAAAAAGTAATTGATTATCTCCAGGCCCTATTTTGGGTGGACCCTTAAGAAGCAGTCCCTGCTTAATTGTATGTTGCTTTTTAAACCAAACTAAATGGCTATTTGTCTTGTTTGCATCTCATGCTGGATTATAATAAATGAATTTTGTCTTGACAAGATTCTTAACATCTCCAATGTGCTAGTTTTTTTTCAGCTGGCTATTTTCCTTTCCCTACTTTAAGTAATAAAAATTTAGATGAAATGTTTTTTTTATATTAGTCATAGGAAACTTTCATTGAAAGAAGGGATTACAAAGAGAGAAACCCCCCCCCCCCCCCCCCCCCCCCAAAAAAAAAAAAAAAAAAAAAGAAGAAGCCGAAGCAACCACATTAAAAGAATCGCTCTCCACAATAAAATAGCTAAAACCTCTGCTTCATTACAATCACAAACCCCTGCATTCTTTTAAAATATAAAAAAACCTCACATGCCAGTGGGACCCGGCTTGCCTCTTGTAGCACCATTAACATTGAACTTAAACACATCAAAAGGAAGATGAGACAAAACAATGATGTTTTTAACCTTAATCGGGCCACACCCCATACAGGATTTCCAATTAACAAGGACTTCATTAAGACATAAATTAGAGAACTCATTTCTAATCAAAACCCACTCTACGATCTTAGAGTGGATGAAGAAATCAGCTTTACTGAAGATATATGAAGAGCCGCCCCTAAAAGTCCTATCATTCCTTTCCATTCAAATGGACCATATCATAGCAAAAGGAATCAACCTTCGAAGAGTACAACTGCACCCAATAAAAGAACCTCCATCGAAGTCTTGATCGGGCACATACAATCATTGTTAATAATGTTTGTATGTGCCCGATCAAAGAATGACTATTTAAGCGAAGAAAAGGAAGTAAATTAAAGACCCACGTGTCTTTTCACAATCCATCCGATTTCAAAGGTGGGAATAGACATTTTTTGGTCGGGCACTTGCAATCATTGTCCTATAGATCTAGCCCAAGTATATGAAGATAAGAATGCTTGATGACAGTGGTTGACACAAGATTTTTGTCTGAGGGGTGCGGACCCAAACAGGCATTGGATTTTGAAAACATACTAAGTTTTTTTATGTGGGTTTTGGAGGCGGATGTATGATTTTTATGTGAATTTTCAAAAGACAGCCAGAATTTTCATTATGGTTTTAAAAGCGGACCAAGGTCTAATGGGTGCGACCGCCCCCATATGGTTATACCTAGGTCTGCCCCTACTTGATGATCAACGATACTATGATTCTAAGTTGCACAATAAGACTGAGTCATACTGCAGGCCTGTATGCAGATAAGTTTAAACCACCCAACTTTGGTCCGATTGTGGATGGAGTACAGATGGAAGTAAGCCCATGCATGATATGAAGAAACTTTAATCATCTAATTTCATCTATTGGGCTATTTATTTTCTGCTAACACTCGATTCGAATGGGCATGAATTAAATAGTGTGATCATTTTATCAGCCTCAACAAGTTGTCTTATAGGAATGAATATATATATATATATATATATATATATATATTAATGTCATCAGTGGCCCCCAAGACTACGGAAGGGAATTCATACTTCCAAAGGTCCCCCCGTCATGGCTCCCAACTCATTTGTTTACTACCTCTATATATAACTCCTTTCAACTGTAACTAGCGGCGTAATTCATAGCATTAAATATTAAAGAAAATATATTATGAAGTTTTATTATGAGTCTATGATATAATGTGACATTTATAATTCAAAGGTCGAAAATAAGAAGTCACCAGAAGTAGTCTAAGGTGTATCACTTGTCAGAAAATAAATGAGTTATTTATTAACTTCACATTTAAAAAAAAAAAAATCAAGGTGCTTCCCGCTAAAGCAGAAGATAACCTATTTGAGACAAGAAATGGTAAAATGAAAATGAAAGTAAATATAAAAAAAGAGAAGGAAAAGACCTTAGTCTATAGAGTCAATTGTTGACAATACCACTTGTAAAAGTAAAAATGAAATAACATAACTAGAATAGCAGATTTTTATGTATGATTAATCATAAAAACAAAAGGCATGGGAGGAAAGAAAACTTTTATTTATACAAGCCTTTTGTTTGAAACTACAGCAACCATAGGGATATATATCCTTACCTGCAACAATTCACTCATATATTTGACTATTGGTTATTAAAGAAAGTGTATTTGGATGGTTGAAGTTAAGATGTTCATACTTGTTATAGCATTGCACATGACCAATGCATCCACCTGATTTTCTAGTTGTGTCAAGCCGATGGACGATGGTCATGTCCATCAGTTGTTGCAGGCTTAAAGTTAAGCACTATGAAATGGCAACATTAATGATAAATACAAAATAATTTAAGGGAGTAAAGAGAATACAAACTTGCATATCAACTTTTTGAAACTTTGGATATGTTGCAAGAAGGAAACTGCAACCCAATTAAGTACATGACATCAAATTTCATAATCTTTTTTTTTTTTTTTTATGAATAAAGTATGAACAAATTGCTTTCGGGTTCTTAAAAATCTCTTAGTCTCATATTTGTTTGGATTCCGAGTAAAGAATATTAGATTCAGGAGAAAATTAAAAATTCAAGGTACTCAACGTGTCAAAGCTTGACTTATAACACTCTCGAATGTTTTTAGCACTCACAGCTTGACATGTGATGGTATTATTAAAGTCCAAAATTAGGTTATGCATAGCCTTCTTAAAACTATAGTATTTCCACTTTCACACTTGTGCACTAAGCTTGATAATTGATATGCTTCCTCTATATGAGTGTCTCTTATAAATGATTTGATCATTAAAAAAAAATTATATATTGTCATGAGGCATCATATTTCCATATATGCCATAAGATCAAAATGCTCTTAATTTTACTTCATATCTGAATGATAATGGAAAGCTAGGTATCTGTGGCAAAATAACCCAACTTTATCGGAATGTAAAGGAGACGATTGTAGCAAGCTAACATTTTGAGTGGCTTTAAATTCCCATGTAGATATATTTCAGGAGCCATATCAAGCCTTATATATATATATATATATATATATATGGGTCAGCTCTCGTAAGCTCATGTGTGTGGTGGGGCCCACCTAGGAACCCACATGGGAATGGGGGTTGAGGGGATCCCAAGGACTCCCTACGATCTTCCTCTCTGAAAAAAATCAGCCTCAACCGTGACTTTTATCATCTCTATATGGGCCCAAAAGCTTAATGGTCAATAATTCATTCAGATCGATACATAGTCGATCAAACTGTCCAATAAATTCAGATATGACCGAAAGTTGGTGGACATGTGCAATTAAGAGGGGTCATGTGTTTGGTCCATTTAGATGGACCAAAGGTAGGCCCCACAAGTAAAAGCTTACGAGATCTTATCCTAAGCTAGAGCTTAGGGGAGCCTTGAAGTAGCGCATTATGATATATGATTCAATAAATTGAGAGTCATCTATGGGAGTTCTAGATACAAAAATAGAGGTTGTGGTAGATAACATGAACTGGTTGTGCATTCAAATGTCCCCATATCAATTGATTAATTCTTTTAATAGATTTGTATATGTGAGTAGTGAGATGGGTAGTTCTTATATAGATTTGTATATTTAACAATGATGACCATGTAAGAGATGCCTAAATCACCCCGATTTCTTCGTACTAAAAATTCAGAAACTCATAAAAAAATCCACCATAAATTGCAACGGAGGGGTAATTCAGCCTATGGTTCATCCAAAAAACAAACAGAAACCATAAAGATATCCCAAAATAACAAACAAAAATCATATAGATATTCCAAAATAACCAGAATCAGAATAACCTTATATAAAAGCATAATTGATTTCTATTGGGCTTTTAATCAAACACTGTAAATACAAGTTTGTATTTGTAAAGGGGAAAAATTACACTTTACCACCCTCAACTATCACCCCTTTTCACTTTACCCCATAAAATTTAAAAAGTATCAATTGACCCCCTAAACTAATCCAATTGCACGGTTGTTACCCCTTGATGCCAAAATCGAGTTAAAATAGACAGAATAGATCAACACGTGATATTGGGCTTTTAATCAAACACTGTAAATACAAGTTTGTATTTGTAAAGGGGGAAAATTACACTTTACCACCCTCAACTATCACCCCTTTTCACTTTACCCCATAAAATTTAAAAAGTATCAATTGACCCCCTAAACTAATCCAATTGCACGGTTGTTACCCCTTGATGCCAAAATCGAGTTAAAATAGACGGAATAGATCAACACATGATATACAATTTACCCCCTAAACTTTAAAAAGTATCAATTGACCCCCTAAACTAATTCAATTGCGTGTCACGTGTTGCTCTATTCCGTCTATTTTAACTCGATTTTGGCCTCAGGGGGTAACGACCGTGCAATTGGATTAGTTTAGGGGGTCAATTGATACTTTTTAAAGTTTATGGGGTAAAGTGAAAAAGGGGTGATAGTTTAATGTGGTAAAGTGTAATTCTTCCTTGTAAAGGAGGGGGGAACACACAATAGCATCATATCATGATATATATTCAACTTTGGATTTGTAAAGGATGGAAAACATAACATAACAGTATCATATATTGACATACATACTTATAAGGCTCCAATAGTGAAAAAAAAAAAAAAAAAACCCTTGATGCTCAGCTTATAATTGATGAAAATGGGGAAAAAACAATCACATACATACATACTAGCAAAACCCCGTGGATAACCACGAAACCACCAAATGCACAGACTGATATGAATTATTTTTAATAAATTTATTAATTAGTAAACTTGTGAGTCCTTTTTTTTTTTTGTTGCTAATTTGATCTTTATGTTTTTTTTCCAAATGTTTTATTCTTTAGGTGAGGCATGAATTGATTAAGAAAGATCAAATGATCATAGACCTAACAAATTGACCTGATATATTTAAGTGAGACCAAGATGAATGGGGTCCATCATCTCTATTCTAACCGTTCATAAAATCATATGATGCGGGCTGGGACCCATTAATTAATTGATAAAGATCAAATGATCAAATGATCATAGACCTCTCAAATTGACCAAACCTAACCTATTTAAGTGGACCCCCAAGATGAATGGGGTCCACCATCTATATTCTAACCGCCTATAAAATCATATTATGCGGGATGGGACCCATGAATTGATTAAGAAAGATTAAAGGATCAAATGATCGTAGACCTAACAAATTGACCTAATATATTTAAGCGGGACCCAGATGAATGGGGTCCGCCATCTTTATTCTAACCGTCAATAAAATCAAATGTTGCGGGCCGGGACCCATTAATTGATTGATAAAGATCAAATGATGAAATGATCATATACCTCTCAAATTGACCAAACCTAGCCTATTTAAGTGGGACCCCCAAGATTAATGGGGCCCACCATCTATATTCTAATCGTCCATAAAACCATATGATGTGGGCTGGGACCCATGAATTGCTTGATAAAGATCAAATGATCATAGACCTCACAAATTGACCAAACCTAACCTATTTAAGTGGAACCCCCCAGATGAATGGGGTCCACCATCTCTATTCTAACCGTCCATAAAACCATATTATGCGGGATGGGACCCATGAATTGATTAAGAAAGATCAAAGGATCAAATAATCGCAGACCTAACAAATTGACCAAGTGTTTTTAAGTGAGACCCAGATGAATGTGGTCCACCATCTTTATTCTAACCGTCCATAAATCAAATGATGCGGGCCGGGACCCATGAATTGATTGATAAAGATCAAATGATCATAGACCTCTCAAATTGACCAAACCTGACCTATTTAAGTGGGACTCCCAAGATGAATAGGGTCCACCATCTATATTCTAACAGTCCATGAAATAATCTGATGCGGGCTAGGACCCATTAATTGCTTGATAATGATCAAACTATTAAATGATCATAAACCTCACAAATTGACCAAACCTAACCTATTTAAGTGGAATCCCCCCAGATGAATGGGGTCCACCATCTTATTCTAGCCGTCCATAAAACCATATTATGCGGGATGGGACCCATGAATTGATTTAGAAATATCAAAGGATCAAATGATCGTAGACCTAACAAATTGATCAAATATGTTAAGTGAGACCCAGATGAATGGGGTCCACCATCTCTATTCTAACCGTCCATAAAATCATATGATGCGGGCCGGGACCCATGAATTGATTGATAAAGTTCAAATGATCATAGACCTCATAAATTGACCAAACCTAATTTATTTAAGTGGGACCCCAAAGATGAATGGAGAACCATCTATATTCTAACCATTCATAAAACCATATGATGCGGGCTGAGACCCATGAATTGCTTGATAAAGGTGAAAGGATCAAATGATCATAGACCTCACAAATTGACCAAACCTGACCTTTTTAAGTGAAACCCCCCAAATGAATGAGGTCCACCATCTCTATTTTAACCATATCTATTCTAACCGTCCATAAAACCATATTATGCGGGATGGGACCCATGAATTGATTAAGAAAGATCAAATGATCAAATGATCATAGACCTAACAAATTGACCAAATATTTTTAAGTGGGACACAGATGAATGGGGTCCACCATCTTTATTCTATCGGTCCATAAAATTGACCAAACCAAACCTATTTAAGTGGAACCCCTCAGATGAATGGGGTCCACCAATTCTATTTTAACCATCTCTATACTAACCGTCCATAAAATCATATTATGTGGGATGGGACCCATGAATTAATTAAGAAAGATCAAATGATCAAATGATCATAGACCTAACAAATTGACCAAATATTTTTAGTGGGACCCAGATGAATGGGGTCCACCATCTTTATTCTAACCGTCCATAAAATCAAATGATGCGGGCCGAGACCCATGAATTGATTGATATAAATTTAGCACATCCGATGTGTTGGCTTATTTAGGGATCTCATGGAGAGATTTTAGGCTTTTGAGTGGAAGATGATTCTTGATAGAGTGATTTTAAGTCTTTTGAGTGTGTAATAGATATAGAGATTTTAGGGATAAGGGCAACTCCGTAAATGACATTGCAAAAAATTTGAGGTTGCGCCACGTGTCTTTATGTGAGGAAGTGTATACATCCCTTTAGTAATATAGATGGTGCTAAATCCTACACCACTACCATCCGATGCTTTTTGCTACTCTCCTCCTATTCCAGCTTTGGAGCTATTCTCATGTTAGGGTTTCTGTTGAGTACGATCTTCAAGTAGCAAGACCGGTCATGAATGTCGAGGGCTATGCTTTCGCACAATCCAAGCGATAAGAGAGAGAGAGAGGAACTCATTGCAGGAGATGCAATTGGAGTTTCCTGAAACTGGGAAAGACATAAAAATAAGAGGGAAATGGAAGAGTCGGGATATAGGAAGGGGTTGTTAGAAATAAGATCTAGATCTATGATCCAGAAAAACTTAAACAACCAAGATCCTCCATGTCAAATCGTCGGGAGATGTAAAGCGGAAACATACCTTGATCCATCGTAGAAGTTGTTCGCAGGTTGTTGATCTTCCAATCTAATATGACTACCCAGAGAAACCTTATTTCTAATGATGGGATGTCAGAGAGAATAAGATCTTACCATATGAATTGTGGACCATAACCCTAATGTATAATAATGAGATTATTATAGGTTTTGCTATTTCTAATTTGTCCCCTCATCAAATTAGAATTAGCATTCTGGTATCTACACATTAATCCCATGACAATTATACCCTTAAGCCTTAAAACTTTAAGTTTTAATTAGATCACTTTAATTAGGCTTAACCAAAGATAGCATAACACATTTTAATATTTACATGTGTGGCCCCACATGATTGAATTTTCCAACAGAGGTTACTATGTGTAACAGAGATGTAAGAATTTCCGGAGTAGGTAATGCAAGAGTTTCATAACTGAAAGAAGATCATGCGTTTTTGAGGAGTTAGCGATGAGTGAAGAACAGGTAAATTCCAGGTAAAATCAATCTAGGGTATGGTCAAAATTAATTAGAGATCAACAAGCTGATTTCTCAATTGAAACAGTTGATCGCTTTCATATATAATAATTGGTTAACAGGATAAGTAAAGAGTGAGAGTTCTCACCTTGTTGCTCGGGTTTGAATCCTAGGTACGTCTCTTCCCATGTGTGCAGGCTTTCTTGCCACTTGTGTGAACTTTCTTTTTGTGTGTGCAAATAACTGTATAATGAATGAAGCAGTGTGCACCGTGCATCAGGAGCGTATGTCATACATAAGGGGTCAAATTAGAGGTAGCCTCCACCTTTGAGTAGTCTGTACATTTTCTTTTGGAAATACATATACGCACATATTTAGAAAAGAAGAAGAAGAATCTTAGAAGGTGCAAAGAAAAGGAGGAATCTAAGGGCCTGTTTCTTTCCAAGCATTTCTGACAGGAATTCAGGCTGTCTGTGAATTCCTGAATTCCAGTCAGAAATTCTATGTTCATTTACTAGAATTCGCAGCATTTGAGGCAAGCAGTATTTTGGAATTCCAAAAAAGTGGAATTCCCAAATGCTAGCCCCTCCTCCAGCATTTACAAATTCTAGCATTCCGGGAGGCTTCCTTAGAACACCGGCTCTTCCTTACCGTCAAAGAAGAAAGATTAATCAATATGAGTTTGGTGGAGATTGAGAACATCTGGCGGGGCCCACTGAGTGATTGATCACAATCTCGTCCGTTACAATGGCCGTACAGGGTTGGGCGATTTTGATGGAGGAGCCTGATCTAAATTTGATCAGTGGGGCCCATATTTTGTAGCAAATCAAAATCCCAAGCGAGAACGTGTTCTCTGTTTGGGAGAAGTTCTGTTGCAGAACGTGTAAGGATAAAGAAGAGATGGAGGGGTTCCAGCGGTCTGTGAGTGTATGAGAAATAGTGTGGCCACCACCCTCCTTTTTAGTTTCTAGAAAAGTGGAAGTCCTACCGTTGTTGGCAATTTCTGATGAGACCCACTCTTTGGCTCATGGACATGTGATTAATTTTTGTATGAATGTTGTTTTTTATTTTTTTATTTTTGCTACTTGAATTGTGAAATTGGTATGTAATAATGCATACATGAGTAAAATTTCAGTAAAAAATCCTTATAGTTATGAAACAGAGAATTCAGAAAATCCAGGAATTCATGAATTCTCCGGCATAAATTCAGACATAAAAGAAACAGGGAATTCAGAAATGACAGAATTCAATAGCATTTCAGAATTCCAGCATTTAAAAATCCCAGACAGCCACCAGACATGAATTCCAGGAATTCTAGGAAAGAAACGGGCCCTAAGTTTTATCGAGGCCCAAGTACGTTTAAGACAGTTTCTTTAGGCAAAGATTTGTCCCCACAAAGGTGCAATCGTTGTGGAATGCACATTCAGGTTGTGCACGTTTCCATATGGGTGGGAAGTCACTACAACTAGGGGTAATCATGGCCGTCCCGGGCCAGACTAAGGCATATTCAGGCCCGGCTTTAGAAACATTGGCTCACGCCTGGCCCAAGCCCGACACGGACCATAAAATTTAGGCCCAAGCCTTCCCATTTAATCAATTGGGCTGGGCTGAACCGGGCTTTTCATCACTTTTGTGGGCATTAGAAAACTAATTAAATTAAATTACATGCATTTCTTATACATGCTGGGCTGGGCTATGGGGTTTCCATCACTTAATCCAAGCCCATCCCAATTATTAATCGGGCCCAGATTACGTATCCAAGCCCTGCCGAAAGCGGGCTAGGCCCAGATCAGGCTTCCGGCCCATGAGCACCCCTAACTAAAACAGTAAAACAAAGGAAAAAGTTAATTAGGTTATGTGCAAGTGGGCCATCACCCAACTCACAAGACAAACACTACATGAACTTGTCATGTTTAAGTCACATACAAATCCAACACTATGATCACATCCATTCAAGACTGTCCGTGAATGTAAATTATAAACCATGTGTCATTATGAGGATTTTAATCCTTCATTGATTGAGCGTATAGATCCACTTCTTGTAAAATAGAGAAAACAGGAGAGCAACGCTGATGTAAACGGAAAACGAGCAACCTGATTTTATTGAGTTAAAAGGCATTCATTCATATACATATACAGATGATGCTATATGAATCTTACATGACAAATCAAAAAACTAGAAATTCAGCAAAGGTCTCATGATAATCCGCCACATAACACTCTAAATCAATTATTTTCCTAAAGACTCTTCTACCTACTGACATTCTAGTTAATATGATTCAGCCGGTGCGACCAAGTCCAAATCTGTATCTGCTGCAGAAAGTTGGCAATGATCTCCAACACTCCCTTTAATTATCACCAAATCTCTGTTAGCCACACTAGGCTCCCTAGTAAACTTTGAAAACTTGTTGCTATATAACCTCAAGGCGTGTTTGTTTGCATTAAAATACATGGGTTGGTTAAAAATGAAGATTAAAGGCGAATTTAAAAAATTAACTTCAAATAACATTTTCTTTTAGGGAAATAGAATCAAAAGAGGATGCTATATGATGCTCCTTTTTGAAAACTCGCCTTTAATCTTCATTTTTCCCTACCCCTTGGATTTAATGCCTATGTATTTTTAATGCAAAACAAACACTGGCGCATAGTGAATATTTTTTATATTTGCTCTTTTTCCTTGATAAAATGATGGTATACCTCCACATGCTTTGTCCTTGCATGGAAAATTGGATTTTCTTCAAGTTGGATGTCACTTTATTATCACAATATAATCCTATCGCAATCTTTGGATTGATGCAAATCTTTCATTAATTGTATCGGCCAAATGCCTTCTTGTGCTACCATTGAAGCTGCATGATATTCTTACTTGGTACTGCACTATTGACATGAAAAATATAATTTTATTTATGTGCAAAAATGACCAAAATACTACTAGGAAAATGATCTAAGAGCAACTGCAAGTACAATCCGACACTGTGGGACCCACTTGGGACCGCCTTTCATCATTGCAGCCCTTCAATGGTCTTTTCCTCCCATTATCCGGAATCAAGCACAATTTTACACTTACTAAAATTTCATTCACGGCCAGGTTGAATCTCAAGAAAATCACCGGTTAAGATGCCATTAAACTTTAAGGCCGTTAAATCAAGAGTTAGGATAATAGGGTGAGGCTAATTTTTCGGATCCCTCTTGGCCATGAGAAGACCTTTTAATCTGCCCTCAACCCATTGACATACTTACACTAACTCGGCCCCATAAGCTGGACTATATATAAGCTATATGCAGCCAGCAGCTCGTAGGTGAAAATTTCCAAATGTTATTTAAGTTGGGTAAAAGTGCTTTAGCGGAAAAAAAAAAAAAAAAGGGTGGTAAAAGTAATCGAACTTTTGGCTGATGTATCATATATCTCAATATTATGACCTCCAAGTACCTGGTATTATGTCCAACCACAAACTCAAGAATCCTTTTGTCAAATTGGCCAAGCATTGGCTAGAAGGTCAGTGCCACCCTATGGAATGATCTGGGTGGTTTTGGGTACGATAGAAGGCAGCTCCTGACTATAGATACTAAAAAGCAGCAATCATCATGATCAAGGACTAATTGGGATTTGCTGTCAATCGCAACATTGTCACTTGCTGGATATATAGAGGGAAGTGTCCTGAGAGAGTTGTTTGATAAGTCATCAAGACAAATGTCATTGCTTACAACTAAACCTAGTTAATTAGCTTATAGATCAAGTATCCACGACAACATCATTTCTTACAAGCTAACTATAATATTACGTAACTTTTATCTGCCGAGCCTTTGCCTGTAACGGCTAGCCGCAGTCTGCAATTAAAGCTGGAAGGATTGACATCGTGGGGAAGGAGACAGAGGAGACAAAAATGCAGAGGTTATTCATAGCTCACATATTACAAACTCAAACGAGTTTGGCCAGGTCTGCAGCAAACTCGGTCTAACTCGCTACCAGTTACTCGATTCAATCCCTTTGGGCCCAAGTTTTTGAACTGCTTGTTTACTATGATCTCATTCTTATTAAAGTTGAGATATCTGAACTTACAGTCAGTAATTACACGGCGTGGCAAAGCTTAATATCCTTGATATTTAAATTTGAAAGGTGTGGACTGTGGAAGTGTGTGGGATTGGACTATGTGACAAGAAATTGAACAAGGTAAAGGTACTTTGATTTGTTGAAATACTCAAATTTTATGAGATCTGGACCTTTGCTCTTGGCTTTCAAGGGAGGATAGGCACACATACAAAAGCAGAGACGGATCTGTCTCTATAGGACTGGGGGATGGGCCCCCCAGTGAAATTTTGAAATTTTTTTTTTATATATACTGCTATAAAGTAGAGCCCATGCAAATATTATGCTGCCCCCTATCAAATTTTTAACAGGCCCCCAATCACTTTTAGTTTTAGGCCCGGCAGTTGAAAGGACTTGGTGATCTTTCTAAATTGCTAGTGCAAATAAAGAAGCATCTTTGTTTTCCTTTGGTGAATCGGCTTTTGAAGTTAGCATTGATTTTGCCTATTGCAATAGCCACTGTTGAAAGATGCTTTTCAGGAATGAACATTGTCAAGACAGGATTTGCGCAATCGGATGAGTGACCAATTTCTGAATGATTGTAATGTATGTTCATAGAAAAAGAGTTGCTTGAAACTGTTAATAATGATGATGTAATAGAATTTTTTCAAAATATGAAAACTCGTAGAGAACAATTATGATAAATAAAAATGTATTATTTTATTACTTCAAACTATTATCAGTGATTATATATGTGTCATATGTATAATTCAAAAAAAAAAAAAAAAAAAAATCGGGGGCACTGCCCCCGAACCCCCACTACTTAGTTGTGCCCCCAGTGAACTTAAATCCTCAATCCGCCATTGTACAAGAGATGGCTTCTGTAATTGATTTGAACAACTAGAATTCAATAACTAACCTGCTCTAGAAGACTAATGAAAGATAAGAAGTCTAATAGTCTATAATATCCATAACATGTGTTGGTCAGGAAGTCTATAATATCCAGAACATGTCTTTGTTCACGAAGTCCAGATACCATGTCTAGATGTTGTATTGGTCGTTGAAGCATGAGATTGGTTACATGTGGAGCTCTCTTGATTGAGTGATCTAGACCAATGATCTAATGGAGCGGCCTGAATATGCCTTAGCCTGGCCCGGGCCATGAACACCCCAGTTTTAGTGACTTCCCACCCATATGGAAACGTGCACAACTTGAATGTTGTGCATTCCACATCGATTGCACCTTTGTGGGGACAAAATTATGCCTAAAGAAACTGTCTTAAATGTACTTGGGCCTCGATTAAACTTAGATTCCTCCTCTCCTTTTCTTTGCACCTTCTAAGATTTTTCTTCTTCTTTTTTAAGGGTTCGTTTGTCTTTTTCGCATGGGATATGTAAATACAATTTACACATGTAAATGATGAATATTCAAATGTTAAGTATATAATGTTTACATATGTATTCCTTTTTACAACGTTTGTCTAATAACACTATTTTTGCATCATTTATACATGTGATTCATTTTTCTATGTTTGTTCCAATGATATGTGTATACGTATTAACCGATTTTGTAATGATAATCATTAAATTATATTCTACTATAATGATATGAAAAGAAGACAAAAAATGTCTGATTTATATCAAAGTTTTCATTTGCATTCTAGATCCTTAAAAAAGAACATATCTTTCAACATGAAATATACTTTTAAAAAATACATATTTCTCTATCAATGATCACTTTAAAAAAAATGCATTCCAACATATTTGTTTAAAGAAATATAAGTTTATAGTCTTATGGTTCAGAAAATAGGATTATCATTAATATTCTTATTAATTAAAATTTAGTTCAATATTATCTTAATTCATTAATTCTTTATTTATTTAGTCTCATCATCGTACACGTAAAAAAGAAGAAATCTAAAAGGAGAAGAGAAGATAGATAATCAAATTCTGAAAGAATAAACCTACAGCGTAAATAGATTTTATAAAGTGTTTCTTTTGGAATAGTAAGGAAAGAGAGAAATAGAGAGGTTAACTTCATAAAAGGGGATGAGATGCAGGGAGGGTTTTCATTAATAGGTTTCATTGGGCTTCTCGCATCTTTTATTATTATTTTGTAAATATATTGGAGGAGGTTTTGAATCCAGAACCTCTTTAATGAAAATGCCTCTTTTATTATTATTTTTTCTAAATGCGTTGAAGGGGGTTTCGAAGAACCTCTTTAGCGGAAACTGCCCCAAAACCAAACCGTTCGCCTTCAACGGGTATTCTTTGAAATCACATTTGGTTTGGTAATCTCTTTTCCCACATAAACAAGTGTTCAAATATTTGTCTATTTACACATCTGATTTATACACAAGATGCGTAAATGCTTGTAGACAAACATGACTGATGCGTAAATATTATACATATTCACCGTTTACATACGTAACTGGGTGTAAACAAATGACCCCTAAAGATTTGCGTATATGTATTTCCAAAAGAATATGTACAGACCACCCAAAGGTAGGGGCCACCTCTAATTTGACCCCTTATGTAAGATAGACGTTCCCGATGCTCAGTGCACACTGCTTAGTTCATTACACAGTTGTTTACACGCACACACGGAAAGAAAGTTCACACAAGTGGCATGGAAGCCTGCACATGTGGGAAGAGACGTACCCAGAGTTCAAACTCGGACAGCGAAGCGAGAATCACTACAACAAAATACAGTTTTGCCAACGCAGTCACCGCGTCTGGAAAGGTAGGTTTTGCGTCGGCAAATGATTTCCCAACGCATTTCAATGCGTCGGCCGCGCGTCGGCAATATGCGTAGCCAAATCCATCGCCGACGCTATTTTAACTGCGTCGGCAGATCCCTGTACAATTACCAACGCACTGCGACATCGTCCAATACGTCGGCAAAATTATGTGCGTCGGCAAAAAGTACTGTTTTCTTATTCGAAAACCATATTTACCAATGTAATACCAGCGTCAGCAAAATAAACGCCAATGCTGGTAGTGCGTTGGGAGTTCCTAGTAATGGCCGACGCTCGCGGTGCGTTGGGAATTCAAAATAATGGCCGACGCTGGCAGTGCGTTGGGAATTCATAGTAATGGCCGACGGTGGCTGTGCGTTGGGAATTCATAATAATGGCTGACGCTAGCAGTGCATTGAGAATTTATAATAATGGCCGACGCTGGCAGTGCGTTGGGAATTTCCGGTAATGGCCAACACTACTAATGTGTTGGGAGGCCGACGCACATATCACGTCGGGAAAGGTTGTAATACTTTTTCTTTTTTACAACGCACACTGGTGCGTCGAGAAATATTATTTGTTTAAAAAATATATTATATTTATATGTTTCCCTGTATATATACCACAAATAAAAATCTGAATACATGTTCAAACCAACCAACTTGATATACAAACTAATTTAAAATAGATTCATCAATAATTCCAAAATAATATCCACAACCAAATATCCGACATCCATAAACCAAAATAAACCCACAAATCTCTAAAATATACAAATATTACTACTTCATCATTTTCAAAAGATTCTAACATCCACAAATGTCTGTGACCAAATTAAATAAGGTAGATCCCTAAGAGTCTGCAGCCAGCACAATAAAATCCAAAACCAATCTGCAAAATAAAAAACGAACACCATCAGATACAAGTTTAATAAACTTCCTACACAAGAGGATTTTGAGATCTAACATTCAGAACACAAGAGTTTGGAGCAAAAAATGTTGGTTCCATAACTCATACAACAAGATCAACAAGTACTCAAAACTACATCAAACTTCTTGTGAAATCTCACAAAATGAAAAACTTGCATAACTCATACAACAGGATCAACAAGCCACACAATTATTGGATACTCATACATAAGACATCAATCATCTACTCAATTAGTATTTGCTTCTATATGACATATTAAGAACAGTGAAAAAGAGATGACTCAAATGATAAATGTTTCATTTACTAAGGATGTGTGAGAGAGTAGACTGTGGTGAGTTTAAGACTGACTCTTTAACAATGCAACTTTCACTCCTTACTTGAATGATAAGGAGCCGTTCTCATAACCAATTACAGTTGAAAGGAGTTACAGAGGTAGTAAACAAATTAGTTGGGAGCCATGACGGGACCATTGGAAGTATGAATTCCCTTTCGTAGTATGGTGGCCACTGATGACATTAATATATATATATATTCATTCATTCCTATGTGACAACTTGTTGAGGCTGATGAAATGATCACACAATTTAATTCATGACCATTCGAATCGAGTGTTAGCAGAAAATAAAATAGCCCAATAGATGAAATTAGATGATTAAAGTTTCTTCATATCATGCATGCGCTTACTTCCATCTGTACTCCATCCACAATCGGACCAAAGTTGGGTGGTTTAAACTGATCTGCATGCAGGCCTGCACTATGACTCGGTCCTATTGTTCAACTTAGAATTATAGTATGATTGATCATCAAGCAGACCTAGGTACAATCATGCGGGGCGGTCGCACGCATTGGACCTTGGTCCGCTTTTAAAACCATAATGAAAATTCTGGCTGTCTTTTGAAAATTCATATAAAAATCCTACATCCGCCTCCAAAGCCCACATAAAAAAAAACTTAGTATGTTTCCAAAATCCAATTGCCTGTTTGGGTCCGCACCCCTCAGACAAAAATCTTGTGTCAGCCACTGTCATCAAGCATTCTCATCTTCATATACTTGGCCCAGATATGTAGGACAATGATTGCAAATGCCCGAGCAAAAAATGTCTATTCCCATCTTCGAAATCGGATGGATTGTGAAAAGACACGTGGGTCTTTAATTTACTTCCTTTTCTTCGCTTAAATAGTCATTCTTTGATCGGGCACATACAAACATTATTAACAATTGTAACGCCCCAATTTCGAATACCGTGAAAACCGTCAAAGTACCGAAATTGGCGCGCTAATTCCCGAAAAATCCGAGAACTTCCAAGATCGTAGGTCCGCAGTGGAATCCAATTTAAAACTTTTTCATCAATATAATAATAACAGTTAATTTGCGGAAATATAAGGAATATAGCGGAAGCAATATTAGAGATAGCGGAAGCATCAATATATATATCAAATGTAAATGGGATGAAGTCAAGTCTAAAGTGTCAAGTGATAAAAACCAAAGTTAATTACATATTCTCCACTAACTACCCGACTCTCTACAAATGTCACTCAAAAGCCCCAAATAAGAATAAACGCTCAAGCCCCTGCCCCTGGTACTGGCTCTATGTCCTCCGGCTCGACCCCATGGTCTGCTGGACCCCATCCGTAGTCTCCGGCTACTTGCGTTGTGACAAGCGCAAGCTCGGCGTCCTCATACTTGGGGTCGAGACCTAAGCACCAAGAGTTGATCAGATCTAATGATCTGGCAAGTCACGGTATGCAGATAATAGAGGATATATGCAGCAAAATGAGTAGAGACAGTAATGAAGTCAAGATAATAGCAATGGTACAGATCCTAGGCAGTTGAGCAAGATAAACAATATAGAATCAGAATAAGCACAATAATAAACCTACACAAAATGGCACACTCACACAAGCTGGATGCCACGGGATATTATGCCGCAGCCCTCCCATACTGAACACAGTCGCGGCGGAAAAAATCTCACAGTGCTGGGGATTATCTAGTCCTGCAAATAACATCATCCATCAACACACTGAGAAAGGACCCGGTATCACACCGTCCGTCTCCAACAATGCTCATCATGATAGCCACACAACACTCTCAATAGCTCGTACCAGTGATGATCAGTCCATCTGGCTGAGCTTAGATCAACTGAGTGAATGTCTATGCCGACTTATGAAACAATAAAGGTCTGTGTTTGTCTAGGCCTTGCCTTGCGTGAACAAGGTCCTAACAAAAAATTCCTAAGAGATCCAAGTACCTAATACAACTCATGGATCATAGTCCAAATCCAAGTCCAATCTTTGGATCCATACCAAGGCCCACCAAATACATGGCCTGGTCTACAACATTCCAAGTAAGATACAAATCCATTTCCAATGACATATGATCCATTTACACCCATGATGAGTCACAAGCCCATACAATCTAACATCTCCAGTCTAGGGTAATCCACATCCACACTTAGGTCATAAAAGGGTCTGCCTAGCCACAGACACGGGTCAATGTTCACCCAATCATATTACCGGGTCACCTCTAAGTAGTCCTGGGTTCGGGTCCTCCATTTTCCTTTTAATTAACAGGTATAAGCAATAATAAGGACAATAGAGTGACAGTAATAATATGAGGGAGATGAATCTCCAAATATAAGGATCAATGGGAGGTAACAACAGTCCAACCTAAGTAAATGATCCACTTTCAGATTCTATCTCAAGTAATTCGATCTTTAAGTGAAACCACATATGCTAAGGAATACTGTGTTTGGTGCTCAGGAGTTATGTGCATCACTGGTAACATATAAAGGTCGAATCATCTTAGATTACATAACCTGGACCTAAATTAGTGGACCCCACGAGTCAAGGTTGAGCCACACCATCGACTCGTGGTTGGCACAGTGATGGAAGTCTATTTGGATGGTCCATGGGCCCCACATATGATCACAACGATAGAAATTAGAATCTGAGAAGTGTCACTGTACACAGTGTGCTCAGCCGACCTCCTGGCCTGGGCGGTCAGCTCGGCACACTAGGATCAGAGAAGCAAACACCCTGCAGGCAATGCCTGATTGCCCAGAAGTTCTTGTGAGTTCGGCTAACCCCCCGGCCTGGGTAGTTGGCCATGCACACTGAAAGCTCTGGCTAAAGGGAATGTCCTAGGTTTTAGTCTCCTTTGTTGGAATCCCGCTTTTTCGGAATCTAGCTCGGAGTTCGGCTAAGCACTTGAGCTCAATTGAACACTCAGCTCGGTCACCCAGCTCAGCTCGGCAAAGCACCTAGCTCAGTTCGGTCACCCAGCTAAGTTCGGTAAAGCATTGAGCTCGGTCAGGCGCTGAGCTCGGTCAAGCACGGAGCCCGGTTTGGCACTGAGCTCGGTAAAACACTAAGCTCGGCCAAGACACTGGGCTCGGCCTAAACACTGAGCTCGGTCTAAACGTGGATCTCAGCCTGAGTATTGTGCTTGACAGAACACTGAGTTTGGTCAACACCGAGCTCTGCAACACTGAGCTCGGCCATCGCTGAGCTCGGCCAGCAAGGCACACAGACGCTCTGCAACTCCAGAATTTCGGTTTCCTTCTTCTTCAACCAGAACTCAACCAATCTCATCCAAACTCCACAAAAACATCCAGAAATAAGAAGAGCACTCCAATTTACACCCAACCATCCAAACCACGGGCCATTGATCTTCCAAATAAGATCAACCCATCCATCAATGGCCGATCGTCCATGAAAACATGCTCAAAGGTAAATCTAGCAATCCTAACATCATCTAAATAGAAATACAGAGAACCAAAGACAGTAAACATACATTCTATATTAAATAAGCATATTGCACTTGCCTTGATCAATTGCAAGAAGGAAATGAAAGAGAAAACAAAGATCCAATCCGATAAAAGACAGTCCCAGCTCTATGGTATCCCAAACACACGATCAGCCCCAAAATCTCTAATCTATAGAGATTTCTACTCCTACACCCATTTCCACCAGAGAATTTCTATAAGAGAAGGGATTGAGAAAGAGGAAGAGGACTTTCTAATGAAACAGAACTGGAAGTGGGTACTCACCTGATTTGAAGAAAGGAGAGGGGATGACCGAAGTGGAGAGAAAGAAATCCCACTATAAGTTGCAGTAACAGGTCGGCAGTGGCTTTCTTCTTCTAAGAACCCGTACAGAGAGAACGAGAGAAGGGGAGATGGGAAATTGGAAGGAAAATGGGGAAGGAAGAGAGAAAAGAGGGAAATGAAAGAAATGAGCAGCAGTCTTTGTTTGGAAATGGGGGTTTGTTTATATAGGTTGGGTTTTAAGGCTAGGGACTAAATTACCTTTTTAGTTTAAATAGGATTAGGGTTAGGGCCAAGGGCATTTTGGTCTTTGGGTGGGTTCTAGAAGATTCTTTAGTGGACAACCCCCTATGGTAATTACTAATTTCTAGCTAGGGCCTCTAACAAACTTACTCACTCTAAAATTAACAAAAGACACCCTATTGACTCTACTAATTACACAACTAGACTAATCCTAGAAAAATACATAATTACCCTTAACTAAATACCATAATTAGTATAATTAAAAATACTTAGGCTAATACATAGTATTCAAATTCAAATTGAGGACCCACCAGGGGTAGGGCCTCACAACAATGATTGTATGTGCCCGACGAAGACTTCGATGGAGGTTGTTTTATTGGGTGCAGTTGTACTCTTCGAAGGTTGATTCCTTTTGCTATGTTATGGTCCATTTGAATGGAAAGGAATGATAGGACTTTTAGGGGCGGCTCTTCATATATCTTCAGTAAAGCTGATTTCTTCATCCACTCTAAGATCGTAGAGTGGGTTTTGATTAGAAATGAGTTCTCTAATTTATGTCTTAATGAAGTCCTTGTTAATTGGAAATTTTTGTATGGGGTGTGGCCCGATTAAGGTTAAAAATATCATTGTTTTGTCTCATCTTCCTTTTGATGTGTTTAAGTTCAATGTTAATGGTGCTACAAGAGGCAAGCCAGGTCCCACTGGCATGTGAGGTTTTTTTATATTTTAAAAGAATGCGGGGGTTTGTGATTGTAATGAAGTAGAGGTTTTAGCTATTTTATTGTGGAGAGCGATTCTTTTAATGTGGTTGCTTCGGCTTCTAATTGGGGGGGAGGGGTTACCTTTGCTTTCTCTCTTTGTAATCCCTTCTTTCAATGAAAGTTTCTATGACTAATACAAAAAACATTTCATCTAAATTTTTATTACTTAAAGTAGGGAAAGGAAAATAGCCGGCAAAAAAAAAACTAGCACATTGGAGATGTTGAGAATCTTGTCAAGACAAAATTCATTTATTATAATCCAGCATGAGATGCAAACAAGACAAATAGCCATTTAGTTTGGTTTAAATAGCAACAAACAATTAAGTAGGGACTGCTTCTTAAGGGTCCACCCAAAATTGGGCCTGGAGATAATCAATTACTTTTTTATCCATTTGAAAGACCTTGGGTAGAATATCATCAGAGATGGGCGGCTTTGATCAAACACAGAGTTAGTAATGGTGATCACACCTGGATTTTGATTGCCGAGAGCAGCAATGGCTACAGTAGGTGTGTGGCTAATATTGGCTTGGAAGACAAATATATCACCCATGTTAAGGACGACCTTGGTCATGAGGGTGTTATTGTTCTGATTGGCGAGGACAAAGCCGACGTAGAGCGTCCCTTCGATGACCCTTAGTATCTCTGTGACACGTGGGTGCGTGTGAGGAGGGTTCTCTCCATAAGAAGCGAATTCTGTGCGAGCCAAAGAGATGCCTAGAGTGTTGAGTCCAGCTATCTAGTTTACAAACATTGGGGTCACTTTGGACCCAACATTATTGGATGTGTTTCCCGGTTTGTCCAGGCCCTGGAAGAAGAAATCACCTGCGGTGACCATCTTTATGTCCTTGCAAACGAAGCCATTCACTAACACTGCAAAATCAAATTGTAAACATTAATTATATTGTATCCAAGAAGAAGTATCGAATTTGTGCAAGAGATGTATTGTATGTGGGAAATGGCTGTTTACTGAAATGGTCCTGTTTTTAAATGCAATAGAGACTCTGCAAAGCCAATTTATTGTTTAAGCCAATGTCATTCTTTAACTGCGCCCGGCATCCATTATTCTATTGCTAGTCTTTGCAATATTAAAGCATGGGACACAAAAGTGCATATACATATCCGACTAACTACTATTGTATAAACCATTGAAGTGATTTTAGTTGTATCATTGTATGGTCCTTTTATGAATAGGTCAAAGGATGGATGGGAAGCAATATAATAAGTAGCATTAATAAGCCATAAATCATATGGAGATGACATAGCGTCTGCCGGAAAACTCATGTTTGTCCCTTAAATAAGCCATATAATAACTCTCTCTCGGCTTCTCCCGTGCTACAAGACAATGTCAATCTTTCAGTTTTAATAAGACAAAAGAATATATAATGGCAGACTGCGTCGTCTCTAACCCTTACAGGCAAAGATGAATAAGTGGGGGAATATAAAAGAATAAATGATGGTTGTAGTTTGTAAGCAATGATTTTGTCTTAATCCATGAACTGACCCATTAGTTGTAAGAAATGGCATTTGTCTTGAATACTTAAATCCAAAGCTGATGACATGGTAATATTCTCTTGTGCAATTAGATAATGAGACCATTTCAAACAACCCTCACTCTTCTCTCTATCTATATGACTCCTCTCTGCTCTTCCTTCTCATCCTCCCAAGACTTGAAGAATCCAGTCTCCATTTCCTTGAGATCTTCACATCCTCTTCGTTATATTGATATAAATAAAAATGGCAGCTCACATACTCCTACTTGTTCTTGTATCCTTGACTTCAACTCTTATTCATGCATATGATCCCAGTCCCCTGCAGGATATTTGTGTCGCCGACCTTCAATCACCTGGTACATTATCTAATCTTCTGTGTAGTTAGCTTTCATTTCTTGAATTAATTACTAGATGTAAGCAGTTTTTTTTTTTTTTTTTTTTTTTTTTTTTTTTTTGCGCAAAACTCAATACTTTAGCTTGGACTAAGATATTATGGTTACATTTATCTTGCAGTGTTTGTCAATGGGCACGTTTGCAAGGACCCAAAGCTAGCCAATGCAGATGATTTCTTCTTTGAGGGCCTAGACAAACCAGGCAACACATCAAACAATGTTGGGTCTGCAGTGACCGCAGTGTTTGTCGACCAGATGGCTGGACTCAATACTCTAGGCATCTCCTTGGTTCGCATAGACTACGCTCCTTACGGAGTGATCTCTCCTCACACGCACCCACGTGCCACAGAGATACTGACGGTCCTCGAAGGGACGCTCTACGCCGGCTTTGTCCTCTCCAACCAGAACAATAACACCCTCATAAGCAAGGTCCTTCACAAGGGTGATGTGTTTGTCTTCCCAATTGGCCTCATTCACTTCCAAGCTAATATTGGCCACACACCTGCTGTAGCCATTGCTGCTTTCAACAGTCAGAACCCAGGTATTATCGCCATAGCTGACTCTGTTTTTGGATCGAACCCGCCCATCTCCGACAAGGTTCTCGCCAAGGCCTTCCAAGTGGACCAGAAAGTAATTGATTACCTCCAGGCCCAGTTCTGGGTGAACCCCTAATCTCTAACCGATAAAACTGCCTAGAAACAACCCATGATTCTTCATTCTTTTTTAGGTTCTATTTAAACAAGCAGGTCACTTGGCTTGCATATTGATCTATACGCTATGTATCAGTTTGTTTGCTTTTATCACAAGCTTGTATCGAGAATCAGATATCATTTGTAATTTTTTTTAGTACGGAAAAATAAAACGTTAAGATATAAATGGAAGAATGATAAATTCTATGAAAAATCGATGAGTTGATTGATGTGGTGAAACTTCATAATAAATATATATATATATAAATTCCGAGTTGTTCCATTAATCACGAAGTGAATTTCTATGATGGCAACATCTATTAATTAGATGAGAAAATGGAGGATTGGTGAACACAGTCCAAATTCATGAACTATCCTGCAAACTGCACCATCACCGTGAAGGGAGGACCCAAGTGTTATCATGAGGGTGCAGTTGCACCCGCGTGAGTCGAGAAATCCATTAGATATTATTTTAAAAAATTATGTTTTATTATTTAACGCCTTATTTGATTATATACCGCATCATCCAAGCAAAAATCCTAAATCTGCTATTGCTCACCATAGCATGGGCTGTGCCTGAACGAAGGGATTAGCCTAGATGAACTCGAGTTGTGGCAAGTATTTTACATTTAACCATAGAGAGCTAGGAAGCATATAGTATTCCTTCCTTGTTTTAAAGTGCTTCTTTAAATGTTCATTTCTAATTGAAGTGAGATTTACGTGCTTGCTAATAATATAGTTAGGAGGGGCCCCTCTCTATTATAGGGCGGTGCTAGAAGTCCAGCACTAACAAGAAAGTAAGATATTTTTAGCAGCTGTCTTTTTTTTTTTTATTCTTGAACTTCGATCGTTCTAATTTCTAGGTGAGTAAATCGATCGATGTTACAGGCTTATAGACTGAAAATGATATTATTAGGTCGCCTCGCCCATTATGAACAAATAATTCTATGTAGATGAGAAAACATGTAAATGGAAGAGGACAAAATAAATGGCCGGCTCCATACAATTCGAAGCCTAAAGCGACAATTCTAAATGACACATTTTTTTTATATTTTATTATTATTGTAAGTATTTTAATTAAAAAATTTTATTTTATTTTTTGTGATGCAAAATAATTAATTAAGTTTTTATATTCTAGTCTCGCTACCCTATCTTAAGTCCACCTCCAAAACCCATATGAATATTTTGGGCCAATTCCCAAAAATCACACGAAGATCTTGGGCCACAAAATTCAACTACCTATTTGGCTCCAAACCCACCCCAAAATAAAAATCTTGAGTCTGCCACTGGTGGGGCTCAAAGCATTTTCACATGCGCACGGTGCGCATATGCACCATGGGTCAGGATCATCTATGATGGACTTCAGAGGTATTCTAATACAAAGAAACATGCCTTGGGGTTATAACTACACCAAAAACGAGAAATTGGAATGGGTTACCGTTCCTAATTCGTGTGTTCCTATTCCGTTCATCCGTTCCAATTTTCTATTTTTGGAACGGTTTAACAGATTAGGAACGGTTTAGGAACGGATGAACGGCTTATGATCACACGGATTAGGAACGGTAATCCGTTTCAATTTTTCGTTTTTGGTGTAGTCAACAAGTTTTCATCTGATTTTGAGGGTTGGTACGGCCATCTTACAGTAGGTACAAGATCATTCGCCTAAGGACCTGTGCCATGTAATTGAAGATGAGAATGCTTGATGATCAGGATAATTTGATACTAAGTTGAACAATAAGACAAGGCATATCTAGTGCAGTTGTATACGCAGATCAGTTTAAATATTCATTCTAACTTTGTTCCCATTATGGATGGAGTATGCCGATGAAATTCAAATAATCTAAATTCAATTATTGGGCCATTTTCATCTAACACTCAGTTTCATAGGTCATGAATTAAATTGTGTGATCATGGTAAAAAACAAAATAGCCTTGCACGTTATCCAAACACTTGAATCCTCATTTATTCATTGATTGAACTGCTGCACTAAGTTTAATAAAATTCAAACACGCTATTGCAGGAGTAAGATTCACTAGAGAGTATGTAGCTCTCACTGCATGAATAAGCCATTTATAGCTCTCTGTGTTGTTCCATGGATTCCAAATCATCACATAAGTGCAGCGAAGATATAACCCAAGTAATAAACCTCAAAAACCAAGATTTTTAAAAAGTTGCGCGCAGAGAAATGGATAGAAGGAACCCATATATATGATCGGACACAGAAGCACATTTAGTATGAATTTTTTGGGCAAAAATTCACCCCCCCGCAAAGGTACAATGAATGTTTTTTTTTTTTTTTTTTTCTACAATGAATGTTTTTTTTTTCTTCTTTTTGGGTAAAAGAAGAATTCATTAAAAGCAACAAAGGAATAAGAAAACATTAGAAAAAAGACTTACAAGAAACAACCAATCAAAGAGCACTACAAATTGCGAAATGGAAGACATCCTAACCCCGTCACCCCTATAAATATATTTTGTAAAATTTTGCGCGACCACATTCATGAATCTGGGGATATAAGAAACCTCAAAACATTCAAACGATAAAACTACAATGGATGTTGAATGCACGTTTAAGTTGTGCATATTTCCCTATGGAAAGGAACTAAAACTGTAAAACAAGAGAGAGGTAAAATGGGCGTGTGCAAGTGGGTCGAGCCCAACTCACAACACAAACCCTACATTGAATTTTCATGTTTAAATCATCTATAAATCCAACAGTCGATCTGATCACATCCATTCAAGATAGTACGTGAATGTAAACCATGGGTCACCACAAGGATTTAATTGCTCATTGATTGAATGCACAGATCCACTAGCTGTAAAATAGAGAAAACCGGATAACAAGGTTGCTGCTATATAACTCAATTTCTAGCCTTACATAACAAAACAAATGACTAGAACTTCGGCAAATGGACTCTTGATAAACTGCTAACACTCTAATCCAACCATTTTCCTGCCTGGTGACTCTGCTCCCAACCGACAGATGACAACATAAAGCGTAGCTAAGAAACTACCTAGATCGATATGGTGGGCAAGCATTATCCTTTTTTTTTTTTTTTTTTAAACCTAGGGATCGCCACCTTGAGTATCATGACATAACTCACACATGTAAGGTGATGGAAACTAACACTTAAGAGGAGATACAAACACAACTCACATATGCAAAGATGATAAAAAGTCGCACATGCGAGCAGACACAGACGCAACTCACACATGTGACGTGATTAAAAATGAACCTCAAATAACATTTTCTTTTAGGAAAATAGAATAAAAAAAGGATGCTATATGATGGTCTTGTTTGACAACTCACCTTTAATCTTCATTTTTACCCACCCCTTGGATTTAATGCCTATGTATTTTTAATGCAAACAAACTGGCCAATAGTAAATATTTTTGCTATTTGCTCTTTTTCCTTGATAAAATGATGGTATAGCTCCATATGCTTTGTCCTTGCATGGAAAATTGGATTTTCTTCAAGTTGAATGACACTTTCTTATCACAATATAATCCTATTGCAGGCTTTGGATTGATGCAAGTCTTTCATTAATTGTATCAGCCATATGCCTTCTTGTGCTACCATTGGAGCTGCATGATATTCTTACTTGGTACTGCACTATTGACATGAAAAATATAATTTTCTTTATGTACAAAAATGACCAAAATACTACAAGGAAAATGCTCTAAGAGCAACTACAACTGTGGAACCCACTTGGGAACGCCTTTCATCATTGCAGCCCTTCAATAGTCTTTTCATCCAATTATCAGGCAACAAATATAATTTTACACTCACTGAACCTTCATTGACGGTCGGGCGAATCTCAAGAAAATCAACGGTTAAGATGCCATTAAACTTTAAGGCCGTTAAATCAATAGTTAGGATAATATGGTGGGGCTAATTTTTCGGATCCCCCCTTGACAATGAGGAGACATTTTAATATGCCCTCCTCACATTGACATACTTGTACTAAGTCGGCCCCATGAGCTGGACTACATATAAGCTATATACATGCAGCCAGCTAGTAGGTGAAAATTTCCGAATGCGATCAAGTTGGGTAAAAGTGCTTTAGCTAAAAAAAAAAAAAAAGGATGGTAAAAGTAATCAAACTTTTGGCTGATGTATCATATATCTCAATATTATGACATCCAAGTACCTGGTATTATGTCCAACCACAAGCATTGGCAAGAAGGTCAGTGCCACCCTATGGAATGATCTGGGTGGTTTTGGGTACGATAGAAGGCCGCTACTGACTATAGACACTAAAAAGCAGTAATCATCATGATCAAGGACTAATTGGGATTTGCTGTGAATCGCAACATTGTCACTTGCTGGATATATAGAGGGAAGTGTACTGAGAGTGTTGATTGATGAGTCATCAAGACAAATGTCATTGCTTACAACTAAACCTAGTTAATTAGCTTATAGACCAAGTATCCCGGACAAAATCATTTCTTAAAAGCTAACTATAATATAACCATTTATCTGCCGAGCCTTTGCCTGTAACGGCTAGCCGCAGTCTGCAACTATATATATATATATATATATGGGACAGGTTCTCCTAAGCTGCAGCTTATATAGTATCTTAAGCTGCAGTGTGTAAACCGCACATGTGTGAGCATACAGCATAGGGGAAGGAGACAGAGAAGAGACCAAAATGCAGAGGTTATTCATAGCTCACATATTACAAACTTAAACGAGTTTGACCAAGTCTGCAGCAACTCCGTCTAACTCGCTACGAGTTACTCGACTCAATCCCTTTGGGCCCATGTTTTTGTCACGACCCGAACCCGAAATTTAATCACCTCGAGTTAATCGGAGTCGAAACCATATTTACTCTGGTGAATTTTAACACATAAAACTCACAAGGGATACAGCTTACACATTATGCGGAATATAAAGCCAATATATACATTGATTTCAAAACTTATTTACAACATGTTCATGATTATCACTTGCATCTATAAAATAATGCAAGGATCTCAGTATGTACATATACAAAAGTTTTCATCTCCATATACAGGATTTATAACAAAATTCTCAAAAACAAAACACAAATGTGTAATCATTTCCATTCAACTAATCCGCCTGGCGGAGCCGGAGTGGTCTCCTCCGCTGCTGGTGCGGTCGCACTAACGGTAGGGGCAGCTGAGCCTGTAATGTCATCATAACACTGGTGAATTTGACAATCCAGCAAAGTATAAACAGTGTTTAGTAAACATATTCAGTAGAAGTATCATAATTCATTGACATTGGCAACTATCATAATATTTCCAGATCAAATCAAGTCAAGTACCAGCTTCCTTAAGAGGAAGGATTACCATCTCCATAAATAAGGAGAAATTATCATCTTCTCTACGGAAGAATAATATGTGGGATTTATCAGTGTCCGGGCCAAGAGGAGTTCCGGAACACTCCTCAATTGACTGCTGCAGGCAGTATCAGATTCAGCTCAATGAGCTTGCAGAAATCATTATGTAGTGCCAATTCATGAGTAATTTATGTCATTAATTTCAATTACATACAATGAACGTTTACAAACTAATCTTTATAGTTTCAATAAGAATTCAATTCAAATGATTACCAACCAAATAGGTGTAATTCTAAGTGATTTAATGTACATGTGTTATACTCGATAGACTTTACAGTTCTTATGAAAAATCGTACATTAAAGTCCCTTAATGAACACCTATTGGAAGTATGAAAGGTATTACATAGGCAATAGGCATTACATAATGAATTGCTGACTTAAAATTTGAAAATACATCACTTTGATTAACTGTCGGTTCTCTCCTCGGTTGACCTGTCGGTCGACCGATGTGTGTTTTTCGGTTGACCGACGTGTATCGGTTAAGTTGTCGGTTCGAAAACCAGAGGTGAACCATCATGTTCAGGTCACTGCATCGGTTCATGTTTCGGTTGACCGATGTGATCGGTCAGGTCTCGGTTCAAAAATCAGAGACGAGTTTTTCTACACATTTAACACCGTCGGTCAGCCCATCGGTTAGCCATCGGCTAACCGACATCGTCGGCTGACCGAAATCCCACAAATTACAGAATTCAAGCACGAATTCTGCTACTTTCAGAGTTTGCTACTTTCAGATTTGGCTCCATATACAGAAATCATTTGGGACCTTTGTTCATTTCTCATATACATAACATAGAAACATGAAATCAAGATTTCAATTTCATAAACACATTATTCAATCAAATCCATCAAAATGAAACTTATATATATATCCTACCAAATCAATCAATGACTATAAACCAAATCAATGGGTAAAACCTTGAACAAAGTAACATATGAAACATCTAAACCATTTATACTTGCCTCTCCTTGAGTTCAATGCAAAAACCCCTTCTTTCAAGCTCCTACTTGTAATAACCCAACTCAATAACCCAACTCAAGAAAGACACCACTGGCTTTTCCTTAAGATTGTCTTCCACAATTACAAATCACAGATTTAGCCCAAGCTTTGCCTTCAAGAAGAACACTTAAGAAGGAGGACAATGTACAGAACTCCTTTCTCAAACCCACTTGACATCTCTTGTATATGAAGAAATGAGGAAGAATGAAAAGAAGAAAGAAGATGATGAATCTCAACGTTTCTCTCTTAAGAACCCATTTGCCATATGATAAAACAAGAAACAAAAAGGAAGAAAACATGAACAAGAAAGAAAGAATGAAGAACGAAGGAGGGAACCATCAACTGAGTTGCAAAGGCCATACACCTGGACAGTATGTGAATTGCATGTATTCTGTACATGACACCTGCCACTCAATTTGCAACTAAACCCCATTTCATACTTGAAATTACATGTAAAGTCAGATGAAATCTCTTTGCTTTATCTTATGTCAAATAAAGTTAAGTAAATTATGAAACTTGATGTACTCATCGAAATACACACGATGATATCAAAGTCCACCCAATTCGACTATTTCCACTTAAATCTATAATTACCAAAAAGTCCTCCAATTCACTAATTGGGGTCAAAATCAAGTTCATGTCTTCCAAATCATTTCATTAAACTTAATTTAGTCATCTAAGACTAATTTAAGTCACATTGATCACTAATCTCATTTAATTTAATTAATCACACATTAATCCACGGTAATCATGATTAATTAGCGTTAATTGTACTTAAATCGGGATGGGGTGTAACAGTTTTAGAACTGCTTGTTTAATATCATGTCATTCTTATCAGTTGAGATATCTAACCATACAGTCAGTAATTACACAAGTCAAGCAATGGTGGCCAAAAAGAAAAAAGATTACTATCCCGATATAAGTTACCCATATAGGGCCCAATCCTCTGAAACATATAACAATGGCCCCCACACATATGAACGTCAATGTCTTTGCGAATTGATGAATGGCTTTGATCATGCACACGAGCCATTTTAGGACATGTGGCCCCATTCGGGTGCCACGGTGTGGCCAAACTTAATATGCTTGATATTTAAAATTTCATAGGTGTGGAAGTGTGTGGGACTGGACCATGTGACAAGAAATTGAACAAGGCAAGGTTCTCATATTTGTAGATATATTCAAATTTTGTGAGATCTGGAGTTTTACTCTTTGCTTTTAAGGGATTATAGGAGGGAAGATGGGCACGCATACAAGAGATGGCTTCTGTAATATCTGGCAACAACTTGAATTCATTAACTAACCTGCTCCAGAAACTAATGAAAGATAAGAAGTCTATAATATCCACAACATGTGTTGGTCAGGAAGTCTATAATATCCAGAACATGTCTTTCTTCACTAACTTGTTCACTTACGAAGTCTAAAGTCTAGATATATACCATGTCCGGATGTTGTATTGGTCGTTGAAGCATGGGATTGGTTACATGTGGATCTCTCTTGATTGGGTGATCGAGACCAATGATCCAATGGAGGTGCCCCAGTAAGTGTACTTATATTGGAAGATCAGTACCCACCAAACTCTGCCCAGCACATATAATTGTGAAGAAGAAATTACAGCTCTGGTCCATATTTAATTGAAAATTGGCCAAAGATCGTATGGATACCATCTTTCGCTATTGTACATTTTATGAGGAATGTGGCCCATCAAATACCTAGACTCAATAGTCTTGGCATCTACTTGGTTCGCATAGATTACGCACCTAATGGGCAGAATCCTCCTCACACTGACCCATATGGCACGGAGATACTGACGGTCATCGAAGGGACGCTTTGCGTTGGCTTTGTCCTTTCCAACCACAGTAATAATACCCTCATAACCAAGATCCTAGGGTGATGTGTTTGTCTTTCCAATTGGCCTCATTCATTTCCAAGCCAATCTTGGCCACACACCTGCTGTAGCTATTGCCGCTCTAAGCAGTCAGAATGCAGGTGTTATCACCATTGCTAACTCTGCATTGCATTTGGATCAATGCCAACAATCTCTGACGATATTCTGGCCAAGTCCTTTCAAGTGGATAAGCAAATAATTCATCATCTCTAGGCTCAGTTCTGAGTGAACCCATAAGAGGCAGACCCTTGTTCGTTGTTTGCTACTATTTTAGAACAAAATAAATGACTCTGTCTGTCTTCATCTCATAGTATGATATCTATCTTAAACCCAAGTATGTCTTTACAGCTCATGCTCGGTTGTAAGAAAAGAAATTTGTCTGTCACTGTCAAAAGATTAAAAGAATCAAAACATTTCCAATGTGCTTGTGTTTTTAGCTGGCTCTTTTCCTTAATTGAAAAGATCGACGAAAATCAAGGTGAAATGTCAAACCAAGGCAGACTCCGATAGAAGGGTTCAGAGACATGATGAATTAATTGTGGTTAGGATCGTCCGACCCATCTGATTTAAAGGGTTGGTAATGGCCATCTTACGGTAGGCACAAGATCATTCGCCTAAGGACCTGTGCCATGTAATTGAAGATGAGAATGCTTGATGATCAAGATAATTTGATACTAAGTTGAACAATAAGCAAGGCATATCTAGTGCAGTTGTATATGAAGATCAGTTTAAATCATCCTAACTTTGTTCCCATTATGGATGGACTATGCCGATGAAATTCTAATAATCTAAATTCAACTATTGGGCCATTTTTATCTAACATTGAAGATTTTTCAGGCTACCCGAATGGATCATTAGTTCTAATTTAATCAATTAATGCAGTGGAAATAAACATTCAGATAATATAACACTAATTATCTACCAATCACACACAACAAAAAGGCAAACACAATATTTAGCGTGGAAACCCTATCTATGGAGAAAAACCACGAACCAGAAATCAAGAGTTCACGAACAGTTACAAAATATACTTACAAACTCCTTTACCTCAGTCTGTACCTCGACCTAAGGACTGTAGTTGTTCTTACAAAGAATCCACTAACACGATATCCACCATGCTCCGTTCTCCTTACTTGATCTCCTCGTACCTTGTCAGTCAAGATGAACTATTTTCTCCTTCAAAAAGCAGAAGTAATAATAACTTTCTAGAGCACTCATTCAGAACGATCTCGATGGCTCTAGAGAATAAACTCTCTCTAAGATAACTCTGACTTAGATTAATGAGAGTGATAATCTTTAGGGTTGATAGCAATACCCTATATATAGCCCCAAAATTGTGCTTTAGACTTAGTGCACAAGTAAGACTCAAATTGGGAAACATAGTCTCAAAAGAAAACACTTTCGGAATCAGAAAATGAGACTTTTCCGTTTTTCTGCACACCTGTTCGATCAATCGGACAATGCATCCGATCGATCGGACAACCCATTTAACTAGGGCATGTTTACAGTCTGATCGATCGGACTGAGGCTCCGATCGATCGAGCCTGGGGGATTTTGCCCGGTCTTCTCTTTTCTTCTATTTTTCGCTTCAACTCTTCCGGTGACACAACCACAGTCCATTCTAAAATAAATTAGAAAAATACAACCCAATGGATCCAGAATTTTGTTCAACCCATGAATTAACCAACATAAAAATATTAACAAACACTCAATTCCATTGGTCATGAATTAAATTGTGTGATTATTAGTTTCAACAAATTGTCACATAAGAATCCATCTATATTTTTCCATCAGTGGCTTGCCAGACTAATGAAGTGAATTCAAACTCCCAATGCTCCTTCGTTTACCTCTTAACACTGTTCAACTGTAATTGGCTTATGGTAAAGAACAAAATAGCCTTTCACGTTATCCAAACACTTGGATCCTCATTTATTCATTAATTGAACTGCTGCACTAAGTTTAATAAAATTCAAACACGCTGTTGCAGGAGTAAGATTCACAAATTATGCAGCTCCCACTGTGAATAAGCCATTTATAGTTAGTCCTCTCTGTTGTTCCAGGGATTCCAGATCATCACATAAATGCAGCGGAGGTATAACCCAAGCAATAAACCTCAATAACCAAGATTTTTAAAAAGTTTAAGAGCAAAGGGAAGAAGGGACCCACAAAGGTACGCTTTCTAGCAAAAATTCATTCCCACAAAGGTACAATGGATGTTGAATGCACGTTCAAGTTGTGCATGTTTCCCAACGGAAAGGAACTAAAACAGTAAAACAAGAGAGAGGTAAAATGGGCAAGTGCAAGTGGTTCTAGCCCAACTCACAACACAAACCCTACATGGAATTTTCATGTTTAAATCACCTATATATCCAACACATTATAAGGATTTAACTTCTCATTGATTGAATGCACAGATCCACTAGCTGTAAAATAGAGAAAACAGGACAACAAGGCTGATACTATATAACTCAAATTATAGCCTTACATAACAAAACAAAAGACTAGAACACTCTAACTCAACTATTTCCCTAGAGACTCCCCTCCCAACCGACAGAAGTCAACATAAAGCTAAAAGCGTAGCTAAGAAACTACATAGATATGGGCAAGCATTATTTTTTCTTTTTGGTAACCCCGGGGTTGGGACCTGAGTCTAACATAACTCACACATATAAGGTGATAAGAACTCACACATGCAAGAGGGATAAAAACTCGCACATGCGAGGAGACATGGATACAACTCACACATGTGAGGTGATGGAAACTTACACATGCAAGGAGACATACACACAACCCACACATGCGAAGTGAATAAACACAACTCATACATGCATGTGAGGTAATCAAACTCATATGCAAAGAGAGAGGAGGTAAGGTTCAAACGCAAGACCTTCCAATGAGAACTAGGACTCCTTACCACTAAGGTAATTAAGGAGCCGTTCTCCGGCAAGCATTATCTTAATGAACTAACTACAACCAGGCAAATGCGAACAAGTTCAAATCTGTACCTGTTATAGAAAGTTGGCAATGATCTCCAACACTCCCCTGATCCCCCAAAGGGAGGGAGGGCCCCCTATTAGCGTATTTGGTTAAGGAGATTATATTGTACAAGATTTCAAAAAATTTAAGGTTGTTTTGATGCATTGTATGTTTGGCCCTCCTCATCTACCTTTTTTCCCATTTTTATGAGAGCATTCAAAAGATCTTGACGTCAATTTTGTCTTCTACTTGCTTTTATAAGGTAACTCCAAGTCGTAAGGAGAGTTTTAAGAAGCAAATTACTCATTTTCTCCCCTCTTTTCTTTAAAATGAAATCCTCCATAAGAGGCATTTCTCCTTCACAGGATTTTGAGATAGTTGGACTTGGACATCCTGGATGTCCAACCTTATATTAAAATAGGAGTTGGTCCCACCATATTTAACCATAAGTTTGAAATATGATACGCACAATCTTATGGTATGACCAACCCCTATTTGAGCAAAAATCAAGGAAAGTCCACTTAAAAATAGGTCATTTATCCTAACTAGTATGGATATTATATCTTGATTTTTCACCTTATGGCATGGGTTAATGGCTATTAGTGATATGCTCTCAATAATCCATGCCTACCACAAGCATCCCAGCCCAAACCAAACAATTACAAGTAACCAACCAATGGATTCTCTCGACTATCCATGTCTACCCCATAAGCATCGTGGCCCATTAAATGGTTATAAGTAATCAATCAACATATTTTTATTAATTAATTATAAGAATATTGGTTAACATGTGATCAATTTGATATAGGTCCTACTTTGATTAGAGTAAGGTGCAACTCTAAGTCTGAAAAGATAGGGTAAATGATTATTTTGAAAGGTTTCAAGTCATTATAGTGAGCCCTATTATATTTGTACATCATCTGTCCCCAAAGTTTTGAGAAATTGTGTTAAAAATAATGAAGTATTTTCAAATTTAGATTTTTTTTAATATTAGTAAGGATTTCTCAAATAATAAACAATCTATTTTTAAATGATAAATAAAAAATTAACAAATATACAAGTATGATTGATCCTTATAAAAAACAATCATCCTCCGCCACTGTTAGCTAACCCCCACACCCCCCCCCCCCCCGCCCCCGCCCCGCCCCGCCCCGCCCCGCCAAGGGGATGGAACTCATTAATAGAGAAATTCACTCACGCAGGGAGATATGACCTCTCATGCTTGGAAAGAAATTTGCTCCCTCAAAGATAGAACCCAAGATCGAGCCCTAGGCACTTGAGTGGGGAATGGCTAGGCTGTGATATAATCCTTTAGGGCATGTTTCTTTACAAGAATTTATTTCTGACAAGAATTCATACTGTTTGTGGATTCAATGATTCTTGTCAAAAAATTCAAGTGGAATTCTCAATATTCAAGGCAGCCAGAATTTTTAAATGCAAAAAAATGTGAAATTTCAAAATGCTATCCCCTTCAAGATCATTTCAGAATTCTGAAACTCCAAGAAGTTTATTTGGAATTCCGGCACCCAACAAAGGACGCCGATCTTACCTACCAAAAAGTGGGCCCCATATTTACAATTGCAAGAATTGGGCCCATGCAATTCCTGTCAAGATGGGCCCATATTTAGATTCCATGTTTTAGTTTCTAAAAAAATGGGCCCTTGTACCATGTATATATTGAGGTAGACCCACATTATAATTCTTATAGTTTTGTCCCAATTCACAACAACAAAGGTGGGTCCCATGTGGTACAATGCATAAAATGTGTACTTCCAAGTCAAGAAATTATATAGCAATGAAATAGGAAGTTTATGGAGTTTATGAATTTAGAAATTCTCAAACAAGAATTCATATAGAAACAAAACGGAGAATTTTGAAATGACAGAATTCAATAATATTTTAGAATTCTAGCATTTGGAATTCTCAGACAGCCTCTAGACATGAATTTCTAGAATTCTAATAAAGAAACAGACTCTTTAGTGAATATATCTACTATCTGCTCAATTGTGGGAATTTGTATAAGACAAATTTGTCCTCCTAGCAGTTTTTTTTTTTGGGTGATAAGATGCTTCCACATGCTTTGTCCTTAAAACAGAAAACTAGATTTTTTGCAAATTGAATGCCACTTTAATTATCACAATATATCTCCTATTACATAGTCTGTGGGTTGATGTGAATCCTTCGTTAACTTTATCAACCATGGACCTTCTTGTGCTGCCATTGTGGGTGCACAGTATTATGGCTCGATAGTGGATTGTTGACATGAAAATCTTCAGGGGTGATTCTATACTCACCCACCTCTTTTGCTGAATCCACCCACAACTTTTTTTTAAAATTATACATGACGAAAATACCCCTCTTTCTCTCCCTGCTCCGGCGGCACCCCCAGCCAGACCCCATCTTCCTCACCCTCTTCCTCTCCCTGCTCCGGCGGCACCCCCAGCCAGACCCCATCTTCCTCACCCAGCACTTCACCTCCCCCCACATCTCCATCCTCGTCTCTCTGACCCCAGCGTGCAGAACCCACTCCCCACCATCATTTTCTTCTCCCTCCATCTCACGACCACCAGGTGCAGCGCCCCCATCTTCCTCCTCTGTTCGGGCAACGCCGCCGCCTTGCTCTACTTCTCCCTCTCGATCTCGCCACCATCTTCCGCACCTCCGCGCGCCTCTCTCCTTCATCTCTCCCCCCCCCCTCTCTTCTCTTTCCTTTGTTTCTCTCTGTCCCTGCTTTACCACATCTCTCCTTCCATCTCCATTTTGCCCTCCGCTGCAACTCTCTCCGCCCTCTCTTGATTGCAGTATTCTCCAGAGGTGCACGAAGTTTTGGAGCCGTGCACATAGAGAGGTGCACGGCCGAAAAATCACGTGCATTTTTCATTTGCACGGTCTATCATATCTGTGTACAGATCGCAGTCTTCTCCAAATGTGCACGAAGTTTTCGAGCCGTGCACATAGAGAGGTGCACGGCTGAAAAACCCCGTGCATTTATCAATTGCACGGTTGGAAAAACCCGTGCATTTATCAATTGCACGGTTTATCACCGTCGTCTTCCCGCTCTCATCAATCGCGACCTGCACCTCTGGAGGGTGGGGAGAGGGAGGAGCGTTATCCCCCCTGTCTCCTTCTTCTTGCACTTCTCTTCTTCTTCCTCTTCTCCTTCCTTTTCTCTCTCTTTTTTCCCTCTCTCCTCTGTTTTTCTCCTTCTTCTTCTCTCCTCCCTGTCACCGCTGCACCCTCGCACCACCCCCTGGATCACCGCTCCCACCTTCTCCTCTCCTTCCCTTGTTCTTCTTCTCTACCCGGGGGATGCAGGTGGCGAGCGAGAGGGAGAGGGACAGGCGGCGACAGGGTTGGGCGGACGTGGCCGGAGCAGGTTCGCCGGACGTGGCCGGAGCAGGGAACATGAAGGAGAGAGGAGAAGAGGAGGGTATTTTAGGCATTATTCAAAATGTGGGTGGGTACAGCAAAAGAGGTGGGTGAGTTTAGAATCACCCAATCTTCAGACCTTTTTTTGTTTGTGTAAAATGACCGAATACCCCTAAGGTGGTCGAACTTTCGCTGAATGTGTCAATTGCCCAAAGCATTGGCTAGAAGGTCACTGCTACCCTTTAGGATCTGGGTGATTTTGTCTTAGTTAGAAGGTTGCCTGTAACTATCGACACTAACAGGAAGTCGATCATTCTCATGGACTTGAGACTAGCAGTCAATCGCGACATTGTCATTTTTCTATTTTTTATTTTGAAAAAGAGGGAAGTGGGAGGGTTATTTGAAATAGTCTCTGGAGCTAAATACACAAGATAATGTTACCAAGTCAGTTTTTGGAAATGTCATTTCTTACAGACAACATTCATATATTATTTTATATTACGACTCTTTGCCTGTAATGGCTAGACGCAATCTGCAATTGTGTATTTCTATGTCTGATTAAAACTGAAAGATTGACATCGTCGTCAAGTATAGGGGAAGGAGACAGAGAAGAGACAAAAAGCAGAGGTTATTTGTTCAAACGAGTTCGACTGAGTCTGCCACAATCCTCTGAACCATATAACAATGGTCCCCACACATGTGTAATGACAATGTCTTTGCGAATGGATGGATGGCTTTGATCATGCACACAAGCCATTTTAGGAATGGTGGCCCCATTTGGTTGCTTCTGCATGGCAAAGCTTAGTATGCTTGAAATTTAAATTTGGAAAGGTGTTGAAAACTGTGGGGTTGAACTTGAACCATGTGACAAGAAATTGAACACCACAAAGATACACAGATTTGTTGAAATATTCAAATTTTAATTGATCTGGAATTGCTTTTGGCTTTCATGGGAAGATACAAGAGATGGCTTCTGTGATTACGTATGACAACTAGAATTTCTAACTAACCTGCCCCAGAAGACTAATAAGAGAGATCATGTGTTGTTCTGGAAGTCTACAATACCCGGAACATGTCTTGTTCACGAAGTCTATAATATCCATTGGTCGTTGAAGCACGGGATTCCATTGGTCGTTGAAGCACGGGATTGGTTACAGGTGGACAGGGGCGGACTGGGGGTGGGTGGGGGGGTGTGTGTGTGTGTGTGTGGGTGGGGTGGGGGGGGGGGTTGTGCATCTTCGAATTCCCCTCAAAAATGGCTTTGGCCCCTCCATCATGTGGCCATCCATTAATTGATGCCCCTCCATTATTTAGGACTTTATTTAACATGGTTTTCTTTCTAAAAAAGTAAAATAAAAATATTGTTGATTTTGGAAAAAAACTTAGAATGACAAAAAGGAAATTAGGAAAAGAAAGGAAAAAAAAATGAAGGAAAGGAGAACAAATAAGTATGGTTTGATAGAGATCGGAGAAGAGGTTTTTCAATCTTCATTCTAAATTATCTACACTTTCCAAATCTTATGTTCCAAGAGATGAGAGGAAAAATCACGTCTTTGAGGTATGAATAAAGAAGAAAAATGACCAACCCACTTTCTCTTTTACGTACAATTTTTTTTACATTGCATAGATGTACCGATTTCACTACATGTCATTATGTATTTTCAATCTTTGTAGCTTATATTGAAATCTAATATGCTTATAATCAATGTCTAGTTGCTATTACATTAATTTTTAACTCAATCGGAGTTTATCCATCGTGGGTAGATAAATATAGTTGTATTTTTTTGTTTTGATTATTATTATCCATGACAAAGAAATTCGGTTAAAAAAGTTTCTTTTAAGGAGATAAAAACTAGTGGAACCATGCTTTTTGAATCATTTGGATTTTAAATATGAGTTGTAGTTATTACTTTTCTCTGAGGTTTTCAATAATAATATTTTAAATTGTGATTTACAGGTTACATGCATAGGAGAGGATCAGTACCCATATTGATTTTTTTTTTTTGTATTTTAGTGTATATATATAGTAGATATACTAATGCATTCGTAATCATGAAGATTGTTAAAACTACACTTCACAACAAAATGGATGATATTTTTTTACGGACTCAAGCATGAAGAATGTTAAAAGTGCACTTCGCAATAGAATGAAATATAAATTTTTTATGGATTATTTAATTGTATATATTGAAAAAGAAATCGCAAAGAAATTTAGAACTGAAATAATAATTGATGACTTAAACTCAATGAAAAAACATGAAGCACAACTTCAATATTTCGATTACTACATATTTTATTACTATATTTTGTAATTTTATTTTAAATTTTTTTTTCTTTGGCCCCTCGAAATAAAATTCTTAATTACGTTCCTGCATGTACGTAGCTCTCTTGAGTGGGTAATCTAGACCAATGATCTAATGGAGGTGCCCTAGTAAGAGTTTATATTGGAAGATCAGTACCCTCCAAACTCTGTCCAGCAAATATATTGTGAAGAAGAAAATACAGCTTTGGTCCATATTTAATTGAAAACGGGCCAAAGATCCAAGATTTAATGGATTGAAGTATTTAGCAGTAAGACACCCAAATTGCATCAACTTAAATATTGTCGGCAAACGAGCCGGCATCCTTGACCATTAAATATTTGAAAAGCAGAGCTGGATTAGGTTAATTAGGACTTCTCTGCAATTTGATTTGGATAAAAAAAAATGAGTCTTCTCTGTAGATGGTCGTTGTCGCGTATTAGATTCATGACTTATCAAACTACTCCATCCTCTCCCTTCTACCCCTTACAACCAGATCGCTTGGATGACTTCGCTCATTATCTGTAGATGGATGATGATTGTCACTAAAGAAAATGTTAGTACAATGATAGCTTGTAATAAATGTGGACGGACTTTGCTCTCATGCATTAATAATTCAAAGACTAGTAATTGAAAAAAATGGATGTTCAATGTAGCAGTTAGAGAATTACAGTGGCTTAAACAATGTATTGGCATTGTAATCTTTCTCTATTGCATTTAAAAACGAGACCATTTCAATAACAGTCGCATCCCACCTACCATACATCTCCCTATATATATATGAGGCCTCTCTATGCTTAATTCTCATCCTCAGAGTACCTTATCTCCATCTATACTAGAAGATAATGAAGATGGTTGCACACATCGTTGTACTTGTCCTCTTTTCCATCACTTCCTCTCTTGTTTTCGCCTATGATCCCAGTCCTTTACAGGATATCTGTGTCGCCGATGATAAATCTGATGGTATGCATAATTTGCTTTGTATTTTATCCTAGTTAGGCTTAAGTGTTTCCGAAAATTTAATATTTCTTCTTGGACATAATATAATGGTTTCAATTTGATTTTGTAGTGTTTGTGAATGGGTTCGTTTGCAAGAACATTAAGGAGGTCACAGCACGTGATTTCTTCTTCGAGGGCCTAGACAAACCGGGGAACACATGGAACAAGGTTGGGTCCAGTGTGACCACAGTGAATGTAGAGAAGATACCTGGACTCAATACTCTTGGCATCTCCTTGGTTCGCATAGATTACGCACCTAATGGGCAGAACCCCCCTCACACTCACCCACGTGGCACGGAGATACTGACTGTCATTGATGGAACGCTCTACGTCGGCTTTGTCCTCTCCAATCAGAATAATAATACCCTCATAACCAAGACCCTCAACAAGGGTGATGTGTTTGTCTTCCCAATTGGCCTCATTCACTTCCAAGCCAATATTGGCCACACACCTGCCGTAGCCATTGCCGCTCTAAGCAGTCAAAATGCCGGTGTTATCACTATTGCTGACTCTGTGTTTGGATCAAAGCCGCCCATCTCTGACGATATTCTGGCTAAGGCCTTTCAAGTGGATAAGAAAGTAATTGATCTCCTCCAAGCCCAGTTCTGGGTGAAGCCATAAACAAGCAATCCATGCTTCATTTTTTGCTATTTTGAACCTAAAATAAATGGCTACTTGTCAGTTTGGATCTCATACTAGGTTGTCTCGTCTTAAACCCATATACAAATGGATGCATGTGTGCTTGTATTTCATAATTGATTATAATTAATGAATATTGTGTGTCAAATGACTCTCAACATCTCCAGTTTCCTACTTCTTTTAGTTGGCTCTTTTCCATAAAGAAATGATTAAGGTGTAAACATATGATGAATTAATGGTTGCTACGATCATCCAACCCGTCCGATTTTAAGGAAGGGCTAGATATAGCCGGTCCATGTGGGGCACATATGATCATTGGCCGAAGGACGTGGGCCATGTATATGAAGATGAGAGTGCTTGATGGTCAGGATACTTTGATTCTAAGATGAATAATGTGACAAATCGATTAGTTTAAAGCATCAGAGGGCTTGATGGTGTATATGCAGATCAATTTAAATCATCAGAACCATGGTCTCATTGTGGATAGAATACAGATGGAAATTAGCTGAAGGGGAAATTCTAATCATTTGATTGCAACCGTTGGGCCATTTTCTTCAAACAGTCTTTCCCAATGATTATGACTTAAATTGTTTGATCATCTTATCAGCCTCAACAAGTCGTAGCAATGGAATCAATCTATTTTTATCCATTGGTGACCACCAGACTATGGAAGCGAATTCATACTCCCAGCCTTAGTTGCAAATTATTTTCCTTTCACTCACATAAGGGCCTTTTTTTTTATAGAATACATAGGAATAAATACATAGGATTTATGGTGAAACGAGCTCCACATGAAGATTATTAAAGCGGTGAGGTGGTGAATGATATGAGGTGAGAAAAGGACAGAAGGTAGCGATGTATATAGGACCTTGACTTCCTAGGACTTGACTTTCTAGGTGATGATGGCTGGTATTCACTCATCATCTAGGTGATGATGGCTGGTATTCACTCAACTTTCCTGATTTAATTTTCAGTTAAGAGGAGGTTATCTATGGTCATTTTTGGATATCCACCTTTGATCATCATTTTTAACCACTTAAGGTGTGAGTTCCTTTCCTATTCTATTCTATACGAACAAACAAACCCAAACTATAATTGATTGGGTAAAAGAACAAAACATCAGTCACAAGCAACTCTTGTTATCCAAAACATGAACCCTTGTTTATTCATATACTGAATTGCCTGCACCAAGCTTACTTAAATTTGAAGGAGTAAGATTCACCACAAGATGTATATGCTCTCATTGTGAATAAGCCACTGATGGTTCTATCGCATCCATTCAGCTGATTATGATCATTATATATGGATTTAATTGTTGATTGATGGAGAACAATGGGTTCCGAGTTGGTTTGCAACTCAGCATCTCACCTGAATAACCAGGAATCCATATTCCTTGGTTTTTCCACACTCCTTGAACGTGTGAGTCCTCTCTCACCAGCTGGCCTACCAGAAAATTTGTTAACTGATTGAATTCATAAACCTTACTACGTCAGGTTGAATTGACTGGAAACCCCCCACCCCACCCCCCCAACTGATTGATGATTGAATTCATAAACCTTACTACGTCAGGTTGAAAACCGCCCCCCGCTGAGTGGGTAGATTAGGACATTAGGATCCCATAACTCAATTAATACAATTTCGATCGGTGAAATCGAAACCTTGAATTAGTGGGTCAGGCTCATCTAATATCAAGTTGGCCAGTTTCCGGGTCAGGAATATTCCGAGGACAAGTCGGCCCCACATTTTATGCTTGGATAGACCCGTGCTTATCTGTTTGAGATTGGATTTTTTACCAAAAAAAAAAAAAAACTGTTTGAGATTGGATATAGAGGAAAGGAGCATTCATCCACATTGGCGGCGCCTTGCACAAGCATGACGTTGCTCTAATCTTTTAAAATCCAATTGCTGAGGTATGCGTGTTTGGACTTTGGACCATCAACCATGAATCTATAAAGCCATTCATCCTGATCCTACTACAAGTGTAGTTGTTGCCCTTTTTTTCTTCCTTTTGGTTGAGTCCTTTCGCTGCTTTCTTTGTAAACTAAAAAAAAAAAAAAGTTGGTCGTCTGTTTGTTTTCTCGGTTTTCTTTTTAGGGTTGAGAAGCTTGGATGTTTGGATTGGGATGACTTCCATGCAACCAAATCATAGAGTTGAGACCCATTAGATCAATGTTGCTTCAGTAGAAGAGGTGTTAAATGAGTGCATGACCTTAATTGAACCAACAGGGATACAAGTATTATTTATTTTTATAAGCTCCCTTAAAAGTGGTTACAATATTCTTATGTCATCCCTGTCGGCCAGGACTAGCAAGTAGAAACAGAAAAATTGAGAAAGATTTTAACCATCTTTTGATGCATGGTGCGTCGTACAAGTGGTACAATGGTGTGGTGAATAGTGGGAGTTAACAGTACAAGTTGATTTTATTTTATATTGGAAGTGATCTTGCCAATGTGCATATCTGCGTATGTATTTTATGTTATATGATCACCATCGATTTCATAATCTTATCAACGACTTCCTTGGGATGGGTCATTGGGTCTGAGCCCAAGGATTGGGACTGGACTCGGACCCAGAGCTGAACATGAAATCATTGATGAACTAGTATAATGGACCTGGATATGTAGTGAACAGAAATCAAACAAAACAGAAAAAAATAAAATAAAGAACTTAAAATAAATTTTATTTTTTAAGGTTGGATTGGAGTTGGATTACACTAGCATTGAACTCGCGACGAATTTTAAGATCAAAGACAGAAGGTGCAAAGCGAATTGGAAGGGATAAGGGGCGAGAGAAAAACAAAAACTGGGAAATAAGGGGCGAGAGAAATAGGTGGCAACAAAGGGGCATGAGATATTAGTACTATCCATGAAATGAAAAATGGATATCCAAATACCTATCTTTATTTACCCGATAAAAATTAAAGGTACATTTCCATGAAAATGAAAATAGCTAAAAGAAGCACAAGACCACAGAATTTTTGTGAAATCATGTTCCCAGGTGCTATTAATTAATCCATCTTCAATTATGTTGGATTCACACAGATCTAATGTAAACCTGATCAACCAATCTAAAAGGGGCAGAACCGATTGGTACAACCAAACACAATATATTAAGAAAAGAAGCGATGCTGTCAGTCCATTTCTACCTTATAAATATACATACCCTTGGGAACCCTATATATAATCAAACATATCACATCCTAAAATTATACACCTCTCAGATCCTTCTACCTCCTCACTTGAAAGTATTTCTAATTAACCACTGTAATAGAGAATTAACACTTATTTTTCACATTGGCCATTGAAAGGACACAAATTTGCAGTGTAAATGGCTAGATTCACGCTCCCCAACTTATAAACATGGATAGAGGGAAGAGATCTTTCATCCAAGGGTTCTAATCTTGACGAGACAAACTTTGTAATGCCAGGTAAATGCCTTGTATCGTAGGTCACTTCGCCTTGTAGTACCCTATAGTCCTTGAATCAGTGCCCTTGCTTACACAGTATGTTAATTTCAAATGATAAAACATAGCATAAGAGAGTTCATTCCATGTATGGGATGTCCCCAACTCCTACTGGAGGAGAAGGTTATGGTCTAAAATTCTAACAAATAACATTCCTAGATACTAGATCGACAGATTCCGAAAGACCCTTGATCAATCCAAAATTAAAATATGTTAATTTCAAAGAAAACAGAAAAGGTATAGCATATATTGGGGAACATTTTCCACCAATCCAATATCAAAATCTGCTAATTTCAAAGCGCATGTATGTTTCTGTGTGATTATATATAGCATAAGAAGCTAACAAAACAATGATCCAACCACTAATCAGTGGTGGACGATTGCCACCATGCATGGTTTCTATTGGAGACCACCACCCCTCAGAGCAAGCACTAGATGAAGAACAGAGCCTCCTTCAATGCCGTAGTCCCGGATATTTTTGTCATCAGCCATCTGCTTGCCGGCAAAAATAAGCCTGTGCAAAGCAAAAAGTATAGAGGAAAACCCAACATCAGCTCCTATAATATCAACCCTTTATTTAGCATCAGCAGTATGGTTACAAAAAAGGGTGTTAGAAGCCTTAAAATCAACACCCATGTACACGGCATGAAATCATGTGAAGGTGAAATATATAATCTAAGTCTGCACCGACACTACCCAAGCCCCAAGGGTGCCTCACCTCATGCCTCAATGTTTAAAAAATTGGTCCGAAATCCAGGCTCATCTCAAATCTTTTTTTTTGGATTGAGTCCTTTGGGTATTGGCATCGTTAATATTTTATAAAAGGCAAGCACCCAAGTGGTCATAGACCCCCATAACTGTACTGATAGCGTGTCGATATCATTGTCATATTTTTTATGATCATAGGTCAATGCCAATATGTCATGTGAGGATGGTTTACTGAATCTTTACTTGACATGTGATCTTCTTGTTTTTTAACCTTCAAAAGTTGAGGAATATTTAATAAGATTCTACTTGCGAATTATTTCTTTAGATAATTCTAATTACCATGTTAAATGTGGTTCACAAATGAAGCAATATAAGATAGGGAACCTCACAAAAATAAACCTTGCTATTGAAAAAGAAAATACAATTGCAACAAGAATTTATACATTCAGGCCATCCATAACAGCTTCAAGTGTGGAGATTGTTCTACTAGGAAGCTATTATATCAATGTGTTCTTACTCCCTTAATAAGAGAAAATCCAGCTCAAACTAAAGGAGAAAAGGAACCGCACTATTGATCGACCAGCATATATGCTGTAGAAAACATATATAAGCAGGCCCAGTAGAAGCAAGTAAAGAAAGCAAACCAAGAAATACTACAACTAATACAGAAATAACTGGAATGGATGATTTAAATAATCTAGCTAGACTAATAGAAGTAAAAGAAAATGCAAGTATCTACCATGCATTTAAATTTATGGTTAACAGCACATAAAGACTGAAACTTAAAAGAGGACAGAGGCGCATCAGAGAGTAAACAAACTCAAATTCTGGAATCTGACCTATAAAATTAATGATATGATCCTATAAAATGATATGATAAAAGACAAAGTGAAAAGCAGTACCTTTGTTGCGTAGGAGGTATCCCTTCTTTCTCCTCAACACGGTCTTTAACCCGCTCAATGGTGTCAGTGGGTTCGATATCAATTTCGATTTCTTTCCCAGTCAGTGTCTTCACCTTGATCATCATTCCTCCCCTAAGCCTCAAAACCAGGAGAAGAAATGAATCATTCTTGATATTGCATTCTGCAAGGGTTCGACGTTCTTCTAACTGTTGTCCTTCAAAAATCAACCGCTGCAGATCTGTGGGTACGCCTACCTTGTCCTGAAAAACATCCATTTAGACGTTTCAGTCAGACATGAAGATAACAAACCAAAAGCAGGTAATATTAACTGTTGAAAAGCATCTCCTCTTATATAACAGTCACTTTGGTATTTCAATTATTTAGACTAAGAGTGATTTGTTGAATTCTTTTTCTTTATTATTATATATTAAAGACGGGTTTTGGATTCAATTTCGGCCAAAATTTCTTTCAATTTTAACTTTTCTATTGAGCATGGACCCTGGTCATGTGGATCATATCCATGCTTAGCACGGGTTATTGTGCGAGTGTAATTAGTAAGTTATTCCCGGCCTGATCTTGTGGGATTATTTGATTACTAGGAACTCGGGTACACATCTATATATAAAGAAGGTTACAACTTACAAGTAAAAAGCAAACAGTGTCTTACCCAAGCAGTAAGATGTGTAGGTTTTCATGGGGAGGTTGAGGGTTTGACCTTGGCCTCCCCCGGTCTTCTTGCATATGGAATTTCCCACTCCTCGCATGTGTGAAAGAACAAAAACCTTATTAAGTAAGATTGAAGTTATTGTTTAAATGTGTGTTAATTTGATTATATTGAGAGAAAGAAAGTTAACATAGAATTCTGCTCACATATAACATAAGTAAGCATATCCAAACAATCGAACTTTTGACTGAAGAGTGAACCAAGTTTCATGATATTTATTTTAAATCACAGCATCAGTCACCACTAATCAGAGTTGACATGGAGAGTCAAACCAAGACTCCACCGGGTGCAATTCAATAGGAATTGCAATCGAGTCAACTCATAGTCGGCCAACTTTCCATCTATTTTAATGGGTCAACTAAAGTTGAACAAGTTATAACATTAAAAGCGATATAACGGTCATAAAAAAAATTTTAGAAAAAAAACAAAGGATCTTTAACTTTTTTTTTTTTTAAAGATACACCTTAGACTTAAAGCACGGATTTCATGAAATACTCAAAATCCAAATAAAGCAACGGCTCAGTCATACACCTTTTTCTTGCCGGGGCAACTAATTGTTGACCGATATATATATATATATATATTTTCCTTTTATCTAATTTGAGATTGATCCTTGTTGGAAGCATGGGAGCGAACATGTACGCTATCCTCAACGTGAGCCCTATAATTTTCAATCAGTAATATTTTATCTTTATGAATAACATGTTTGCATGCACGGTTGATAACTATCGCATCAAACTCAGAACTCCGAAAAAACCAAGAAAAAGACAGAAAGAATGCAAGATAAACGTCACTGTTTGAACATAATACAACTAGGAAAAAAAAAACTTAGATATTGAAGAAAGAAAAATTGAAAACCAGACCTGAATATTGGCTTGGAGATCCTTGATGGTGTCGCTGCTCTCGACTTCGAGAGTGATGTTCTTTCCGCTTGGGACTTTTAAGAATATCTGCATCTCTTTCTCTGTCTTGGTTACTATCACGCTGGCTGATTTATTTCAAAAGAAACTAATCTTATCTTGCTTGGGTCTTAGGGGTTGTTTTGCAAAGCATTATCTATTTATAGCAGAGAGCTGATTGAAATATATATATATATATATATGTTAGAAATAGACTTCTTTTAGTCTTTTCTTTCCTTGTTACTTTTACTATCATACGGAGAGAAGAGAGGAAAGTTTAGCTGTTTTATTTTTAAAAGAAGAATCTCATCTTACTTAAAAGGAAAGTTTTGGGTGCTTGAAATAGAAATAGATCTGTCTGAGTTAGACTCGTTTTACAAATTCAATTGTTTGGCTTTGGCCTGTCTGATTTGTAATATAAGAAAGAAGTCCGGATCCATTACACGGGGATCGTGTAATACGATTTCCTTATTGTCATGTAATTCAAATATCTAAATTTAGATCAGTAAATTACATATTGCCGGTTAAGAAAACACAGGTCAAGCAATTGTGGCCAAACAAAAAAAATATATTAATGGGTTTTTATGGTTTCATCCATCTTAAAATTGGGATTCTACAAGATAATGGCAAAGGATCCCAAAAAGTCGGCAGAGTCGATTGACTCTAGTCAATATTTTATCTTGACTATTTTAATTTGCTCGAGATCTCATGATAACATTGGTTTCTTCACCCTTAAAATCCCAAGAGATCATGAGTTCTTCATAATTTATAAAAAGAAAATTAGAGGTTTATAGCTCCCACCGACTCATAACAAAATATAGATTCTTTTCTCAAAAAACAAGCTATGGTGAAAGATAAATCACATTTTCATTGTTGTTTTATATTGTTATATTTCCTGTGATGATATTAATAGGTTTTGGGAAAAATTGTCAAAATAAAATTTACCAAAAGTTGAGCAACTTTGCTGTTATTTTAGGGTCTTTTGTCGCTATCTCATGGTTACTAAGTTTAAGATGAACTCAATATCATCATTCAAGCTTTGTCCCAAAAATTAATAGTATCTCTGCAACTAGGATGTTTTACTGTACCCCCATTTCCTGTACCTATGTAGAGCCCAATCCTCTTAACCATAAAACAATGGTCCCCACACATATTGGACATCAATGTCTTCCCGAATTGATGGATGGCTGTGATCATGCACACAAGCCATTTTAGGAAATATGGCCCCACTCGGGAGCCTCAGCGTGGCAAAGCTTAGTATTCTTGAGATTTATAATATATGAAAGGTGTGGAAGTGTGTGGGTTAAACCATGTGACAAGAAATTAAACGAAACAAAGGTACTTTAGATTTGCTTGAAATATTCAGATTTCCTAAGAACGCATGTTGGCCGTCGAAGCATCGGATTGGTGTCATGCGGAGCTATCTTGGTTTGGTGATCTAATTATAGACCAATGATCTTGGAAGATCCTTACCCTTCAAACTCTGTCCAGCAAATAAGTTGTGAAGAATAAAGTAACAGCTATGGTCCATATTTAATTGAAAATAGGCCAAAGATTGAACAGGCAGGATCTTTCAATATTGGAGATTTCGGAGGAACGCTCCATCCAAAATGAGGGACATTAAATCACAAGACTATGTGCTCGATCCGATGCGATGCGCCTGTTCTCAACTTTAATATATATATATATATATAAATTCAGCAAAAGAGTTGGCATCCTCAAACCATTAAATATCTGAAAAGAAGAGCAGGATTAGGCCATAATTAAGACTTCTCTACAATTTGATTTCAAGAACAAGAGTTTTCTTTGTTGATGATTATCATCGCCACATGAATCATGACTTATCAAACTGATTCCAATGTCTCCTTTCCATCCCTTAAAATGATTCGGTGGAATAGAGCAGCTACAACAGCTGAACAACTGCCAGATCCCTCGGATGACTTCGTTCATTATCTGAAGATGGAAGCTAATTGACACTAAAGACAATGTCAGTACAATGATAGTTCATTATAAATGTGTACACAGGTTCTGTTCTCATCCATGAATATTTTAAAGAACAGTAAAATAAAACATGGATGTTGGGTGTAGAAGCTAGCGAAAGACGCTGGCTGTGTGCACATTTATAATGAACTTTAATACTTTATCATTGTACTGTTCTTTACTGGTCCCCACTTTGCCTATTTGGCAATGTGCCCCACTAACATTCACAAGTGGATATAGCCCCTAATTATAGTCTCTTAATCATTGCCCTTGCTTACAGTTTGTTAATTTCAAATAATAGATCATAGCATATGAGTGTTTATTTATGTATGGGATGTCTCCAACTCCTCTACCGGAACAGCAGTTCCGGTCCCAAATTCTAACAAATAGTATCCCTGGATTCCAGACCCAAAGCTTTCCAAAAATAAAACCATGTAAACAGAAAAAGTATAGTTGTTTCATTTAGGAACATTTTACATCAATCCAATATCAAAATCTGTTCATTTAGAAGTGCACTCTTAACAACAAAATAACCCAACCACACTAATCATAAGACTGCCATTTCCTCCATGAATGGTAACTATTGGAGACCACCACCCCTTAGAGCAAGGACTAGATGAAGAACCGAGCCTCCTTCAATGTTGTAGTCCCGGGCAGTTTTGTCATCAGCCAGCTGCTTGCCTGCATAAATAAGCCTGTGCAAAGCAAACAGTAGAGGATAACCAACATCAGCTCCTACGCATGATAATATCAGCCATTCTAGTAGTATCAACAGGTAAGCTACAAAAAGGGTGTGGAAGGTGAAACATATAATCTAAGCCTGTGCTGGCACTACCAAAAGCCCACGGGCACTGATATAAATCTCTACAAACAGCTCCCACGCATACAAATGTCAGACCCTTAGATGAGCATCAACATGTAAGCCACAAGGGTGTGAAAAGTTCTATCATCAGCAACCACAAACGACATCAAATCATGAGAAGACAAGAGCACTGACATGAGTTTCAACAGGATCCTTGTCTGAGCTCTCTCCCTGTCATGGACAAGTGACATGGACCAAGGATATAGTGCCAGATGATAAACTGCTTTGACTCCAATTTCCAAAGGAAAGCAGGGCGTTTGGTCATGCTTCAAATCAATAAAGAATAGGGACACACCCAAATTTCACTCCAATCAAAGTGACAACAGTAAGCAGGGTATTTACCAAAAAAAAAAAAAAAACAGTAAGCATGGTTAAATTTTGGCACATACAACAAGGCCATATGACCCAACATTTATCATCGTCTGAGGTGGACCCCACAATATGTCTGCTCATGCCAATGGTGTGTAGGGAGCTTTTTTGGGTAAGCAACAGAACTGAAAGAGAAAATCAAAGGTGTTCCTAAATAAAACATCACATGTGATTCCCATAAGCATACAAAAATTCAGGAAAAAAAAAAGGAAATCGAAAGGTACATTACATGAGGCTGTAAAGTGTAAACGGATCAGGATCAGGGCCAGCTCCCTGGTGGACCTGAGCCCAACTCAATTCCCACGATGTGTTCCTAACCTAGACCCACACACGGAACTCAGTGCAATGGGTCCAAAACATATGCAAACGCCCAAAAAGATACATCCACTTCAATCGCTCCATATTGAGGGCATTTGAATTCCTCGGATTTCTAAGCAATGACTTTCTATGGAAGGCGCTAAGGGTGAAGGATAAAGATGAAAATCCAAAAGAGGACATTCCATAATCTTTCCTTTGACAAGAAATTATTACACCACCCATCACCCTAGTGAATTAAATCCTAGGTAAATTACTCTCCACCTCGGACCCTTCATTCCTCCCCTCTTTAATGTTTATCAAATAAAACTTACTTTAGTATGAATTCCTAGGAATTCAATACCAAGTAGGCAAATGAGACCTAAATGAGCATGGAAAGACTATTCTAAATTTACAATGAGTTCACTGAAATTATTAAGTAATCGATAAGTAAATTGGTACTTTAGTATCATTTCCACTTATTAGAATTTGTAATCAGTTTCCTCGTATTAGATTTTAATGGCCAAAACTAAAACTTCTTGGAAACTGTAATACAATATCTGATGAATAGATATTAATTGGGTTTCTCTTTGTTCAGAAATATTTAATATATTGAGGCTTGAAGCCTCCTTTTTCCTTTGGTACTTCTCTTTTGAAGGTTTGAAGGCTCCTTTTTCATAGGGTAACAGTATCATCCTAGACTGAGGCTTTCAAGTGCCTAGGACTTTGTCAAGGCATGAAATTTTCAAATTATGGGTTTGTGATCATCCATTTGGTAAGTGCTCTAGGTTTGTTAAATTAGTCCTATCCAAGACTGATCCCCATGTGTTAAGCAAAAGGTCTGCATGCCTTTATGTGTAGATGTTATGCATATTCTTGACAGAAGGAATTAAATGATATTTCCTGAAATTTCCTAGCTATTACAAGAATCTCCTATTTTGGGCTTGCATTGATGCCTTTTAGTCGTGCAAGCAACTAGGGTACATTGAGCCATGCTCGCAAGAAGTTTAGAAGTCAACAACCCTAGAGCTCTTATGCCTATATCCATATATGCTCAGATAAAAGATATATGTGCATCGTACGACAGTCTTAAGGATCGCTCCAAAGAAGGCAAAAGTTTTTTTATTTTTATTTTTTTGTATTTAGCATTGTATTCCATTGGTGTTATTACCTCCGTTTTTCCAAACTATCTAAAATTTGACGAAAAAAATATGTAACAAAATTAGACTGGCACGGACCGGTGCCAGACTGACACACACTGTCATGGAACCCATGAGGACCGAGTCTTACAGTAGTTCAACCAAAAAATTGAATAAAAATTCCTTTTCTTTAACATTTCTTCTTTGAGATACAAGCAAAAAAGGGACTGGTATCAGTCATCATTATTTTCTATTACCAATTCTCGACAATTTTTAGTGGTCCATGCTAAGTCTATATAGAATTAGACCCAGTTTGGTTTGGCAAGCTTTTATAGTCAAATGCCTTCTTGATAGGTATTGGTTTGATGCCCAAATCTAAACCCAAGTATGGGTATGGGGACAAACATGTTTCTTTCCTTTCTTCTCAATTTCACTTGCTGCTTCTCTCCTTTTTCTTCATAACATTGCTTCCTAGAGTCCATATTTAACCCAAAACAAACATATTCATACATTAAGATCCTCTTGGCCTAAAGACAGACTCTACTTGGCTTGGAGGTTTTTTAAGGTTAATAAAAGATGAAAATTGAAATAAAAATAAACACGGAATACACATTAACTGTCAATATATACATGAAGCCATGAGCATCACATCAGGGTGTTAAAAACATGAACATGTCCGGTAGAACCAATGAAAGAAAGCATGTCTTCTTGGCTTGAAGGTTTTTTAAGGTTAATAAAAGATGAAAATTGAAATAAAAAATAAACACGGAATACGCAATAACTTTCAATATATACATGAAGCAATGAGCATCACATCAGGGTGTAAAAAACATGAACATGTCCAGCAGAACCAATGAAAGAAAGCAGGCCAAGCAAAACTACAACTTCTACATAAACAACTAGAATGGATAATTTAAAGAATCTAGATTAATAGGAGTAAAAGATTATGCAAGCATCTAGTATGCACTTTATGATTAACAGCACATACAGAGAAAAAGAGCAACTTAACACAGGACAGAAGGCCCATCAGAGATTACTCATTTAAACAAACTCAAGTTCTGGAAGTGAGAGAGAGAGAGAGAGAGAGAGAGAGAGAGAGAGAGAGGCACCTTTGCTGCACAGGAGGTATCCCTTCCTTTTCCTCAACACGCTCTTTAATCCGCTCGATGGTGTCCGTGGGTTCGATATCAATTTCAATTTCTTTCCCAGTCAGTGTCTTCACCTTGATCATAGTTCCTCCCCTCAGCCTCAAAACCAGGTGAAGGGTTGATTCTTTCTGGATATTGTAATCTGCAAGGGTTCGACCATCTTCCAACTGTTTTCCAGCAAAAATCAACCGCTGCTGATCAGGGGGTATGCCTTCCTTGTCCTGAAAAACATCCATTTAGACTCCTCAATCAGACATGAAAAATAATGGACCAAAGCAGACAATTCACTGTTGAAAAGCATCTCCTCTTACAGAAGTCACTTTGGTGTTCAATTATTTAGACTATGACTGATTTGTTGGGGTATATTTCTGTATGTAATTAATTACTCGTGGCCTACTCTTGTAACGCTGTCACCAAGAATATCTGATGAAGGTTACAGTAAGGTGAGAGTTATTGTTTGAATACGTGTTAATCTAATCACCTTCAGAGTACCTGACCTTTTGCCATGTTGCTTCCAAAAAAAATTAATCATAATTGAGCAACAAGGTTTTTACAGAAAAAAAAGTTAAAATACATAAGTATATCCAAACACTCAATGGTGCGGCCCAGCCACGATCACGGTGAAGATCTACACCTCCAACAGTGAGATCGAGCCCTCAGACTCAAGCCCTAAGGCCAATTAGATGAGAACTCCCAAAGAATTCACGCACAAGAACAATTCTAAGTTTTTATTAAAAATATAGCATACTTACAATAAGGATCTCCTCTCTATTTATTATAGAGGAATGACTAAATAAGGAAGAATCTAATTACTACATGATTGCTAAAATCACTCTAATTAATCTCTAACAGAATCAAATCAAATATTCTCTTAACAAATTTAAATCAATCTAATTAGGGAAAACTCTTAATGGGAAAGACTCCTTGGTGGGGTCCACTAGGGGGACCTCTTCTTCTTGGATCGCCCTGCATCACTCGAGCTTCTGAATGAAGACTGAACCAAGTTACCTGCACCCAGTTTCGTGGTATTTACTTTCAAATCACAGCATCAGTGACCAACTCAGTCACCACCAATCCGAATTGAATCAGGCAGTCAAACCAAGACTCCACCGAGTGCGACGATAGGTATTGTGATCGGCGGGGCAACGAACCAAAGACAACTTGGAGTCGGCCAATTTTTTTTTATCCCTGCTGAGTTTATATAGATCCAGATGAGACCTTGAGGAGCACGCAGAAGTCCCAACAAATGTGGTTCCCTTTTTTTTCTGAAAAAGAAATAAAGGTTTCCTTTTTCAACCAAAGTCATATTGGACTCGGGGATCACCGAATGCATCTTCAGTTTTCATGCACCTTGAATGCGCTTCCTGGATCAGAATCATATGTTCTTCCATAGTTTCATTATAAAACAAGCCACCCAGGCTTCGGGATATATGCAAGGCCAACCTAATCAAGGAGTTTGCTAGTTGCGGGAATATAATCTCTTGCATTGGATTCTATGTGACATGGGTAAATAAACATGATTAAAATTTAGGCACATATACAAGGAATCACGAATGCTATGAAACTCAAGATCAAAATATCTTCCAACCAATGTTGTCAAATATTGAGGCATGTGGTGAGGCGTGAGAATTGTACAAAAAGTAGAGCATAAGCCTCATTAAAACGCCTTTTTAATAAATAAAAAAATATTTACATTAAAGAATAAGATATTATAAAAATAGAAGAACAGTTCAGCTATTTTTAAGCCTTTTTAATAAGTTAACTAATGGAATTAAGTTAAACTCGTCCTTACCATCCTAAATTTATATATATATATTCTTAAATTGTTAAAATTACAAACTGCAACTCTCTTTTCTTAAATATAAGACGTGTTAATGGGGCATACGTTCCCGTACGGATCGTGACTAAAACGAAGTCTTTCTCTGAGGTGTCTGCCTCATATGGAGAGAAGTACGCGGTATGCATTAAATGCAAGCTACACCTTCAAGGATGAACTTGCATGGAATGGGGCATTTATGGAAAACTCCGACCCAAGGTAAAGCAATGGCTGAGTCAGGAATTTCTTGTAGATGGGAAACTGATGGTTGACCAATAATATTTAACATTTACTAATTTAATAGAGATCATTTAAAAACTAATTTATTTTTGCAACTTTCTACAATAATATCCATAGAAAAAATCGTAACTTTGAAAATATGCCAACATTTTCCAAGACAGAATTTCCTAAGACTCTGTGAAGACAACTAAAATACAGAAATAATAAGGGTCACTAGAATGAGTTCAAACCAATCAAGATAATCCTTTTCCTCCTTGTTTTAGCATTGAGAGTTGTATTTCACTCCAATAGAAGTGGGAATAAAGTCAGATTGATCACACATAAATCAATCCACCACAATTTATCAATGAAAATCTGTTGATTGCTCAGTTGTGATCGTTTGGGCTATGGTGCCTACTGTAGGCACGGATGGTTGAGACTTGAGAGGGCAACAATGAAAAGGGAAACTATGAAGCTGTAAATGATATGAAAATGCATAGTTGGATGGGGATCTCCCCTTAGCTCCTCTTGGTTATCAATATAAGCATAACCTTAATACACAAAGAATGCATCAATACAACATTAATTGTAAACAAAATTACACTGAAAGACAAGAAAAAGAGAATAAGTTGAGTGATTCTCAAAACATCCACATGTGTGCGCATCTGACATGCATACATCACGGAAACTTTTAAAACTTGGAGCTCAGTTGTTAACTTACATATAGTGTAATCCACATCACACAACATTGAAAACCTATAGTTGTTGTGTGACTGAAACCAAAACAAGATCAAAATATACAGTCTAATGTATCACATAATGCAAAGAGCCTTTTTTTCTGCATTGCTCTAACAATTCTAAATTTCCATCGCATTTTCAATGGCATGAAATTACTACCCTCCGTAACTGAGTAACAGAGTCGCAGAAAGTTAGTTTCCTATGGAAGCTTCTTCCCATAGAGGGTGGGCAAAAGAGAGAAAAGAAATACAAATATAATTGTGTCAGGCATGAGAAATTCTTCCCATAGAGGCTTTGGGACCAAAATGGTAGATGATAAGAATTTGATAATGGCAATCATTAGTTGAAATCTTCTAATGTTGTTTGGATTAATTGGAAAGAGTAATGATCCGATGAAAGGTCATTGGCAGTGATTAGAACCCTGCTTGAACTTAGCCATCCAACCATCTAACTTTTTTTTATATATATAAAAAGTGGGACCCACCCAGTTCGATCTCAGACAGCCCATTACAGGAATAGTAAATTTTGATAAGGGTTTTCAATTCAAGATCATTAACCGTTCAATGATATGTGTAAACCGAGCTGAAACAGAAAGCAACCAGTTTGACGATGCGGGGCCACTCCTCCCCCAAATACACGACGCTCGGATACAAAATCCATTGATCTGGACCATTCATTCAGCAGCCCCACCCCAGATGGACAACATCCACAGAGAATTCGAAACAAGCAACCGCTCAAATCACACTAGCAAAATAATACCATCAATTGGAAGACGATGGATCATCCAAAAGAGAGCAAGTCTCAGGTACTCAATTTAACCTACACAACACCAGTTAAATTAACAGCGGATAAAGATCACACCAAACCCTAGAATTCATTAACAAACCTATCGAACTTTTTCAGTTGAATCGAAATAGAAAGCCAAACAAACCCTGGGTGATTCCCATAAAACCTAAGAAGAATTCTCACTCACTAACTTATCATGAAAACAACAGAAAGAAAGCAAGGAAAAGCACCGATGTCTGAACAAAATAAGATTACAAAAGAAAGAAATCGAGAAGAAGAAGAAGAAGAAGAAAAACCCTAGGTATTGAAAAGAAAGAAAAGATCGGAAACGAAACCTGAATTTTGGATTTGACGTTATCGATGGTGTCGCTGCTCTCGACTTCGAGAGTGATGGTTTTTCCAGTTAGGGTTTTTACGAATATCTGCATCTCTCACTCTCTGTTTCGGTCCTTCTCTTCCTTCGTGACTAGTACGCGAAGAGAAGAAATGAAAGTTTCGCTGATGGGAAATTCTCAATGCACCAGTGGATTTATCGAAGACACCCACACTTAAGGTTTTTTTTAATTAATAAAATGCCCCAAGTGAAACGACGAAATCACCCTTCACCTCTCCTCTTCCTTTGGTTCTTCTGCCGTAGGTGGTTTCTCAACTCTCATCTCATATTCATCTCCTTCTTCTTCTTCATTCTCTCTTTTATCCATTATTTCGTAATTGTTCCCCTGCACTCCTTCCTGGTCATTAATGTTCTTCTTCTTCTTCATAGGTTTATCATTTTCACATTCTTTTTAGGTCATATTTTATACTTTAGAGATTATAGACGTTTGGAAAAAAATGCATGTAGTATATTTTCACATTCAAACAGCATAATCTCTTTCCATTGTGCAAAATTCGTGTTTGTTTTCGCGATAAGCTCGGCATTCTAGAAACGTGCAGAGAATTTCTGCATGGCATATGTTGGATGTGCAGATCCATAATGCACGGCACATGTCGGATGTGCAGGTTAATATTGCACGGCACATGTTGGATGTGCAGGTTAATATTGTACAGAGATGAACGAAGCATAGGAGTTGACCACAACTTCCAAGTTCGAGTTAATCGCTAAGAAATTTCAGAGTAGTGATCAGGCGGGTAAAATACAAATTTTGAAAAAACTTAGATAATTAGGGAGTTCTTCATCTACTTCCATTTCATTCAATTTTGCTCAAAATCATACAAGTTTGATAAAATGCTCAAAATCATACAAGTGCAGACTATATAATCATAATAAAATTGACAAGTTCATCCATTAGATCACGGCTATAAAAAAGTAGCCTCAAATTTATACAAGTTCATCAAGTTCCAACCAAATTGAAAAAATGCAGATTCTACAATCATAACAAAATCTATTAATAAATGATCATTTACATTACGGCTATCAAAAAGTAACCTTCGTCTACCAATTCATAAAAAATAAAAAACGTATGAACACATCCAGGAAAAAATCCCCCGGCTCTCATTCTTTCACGGCTGCGTACGTCGTCGGTACGTCACCAGCAAGCCATCCAAGATATCGATGGTGGTCTGCAATGCCTGATAATAGAAATTAGCCGGTTGATCCGTTCGTGCAATCGTAGCACGGAGAAGGTCACTCGCTCGATGGATCTGTAAGAAATAATTAAATGTGTCAGTACTTAACTTGAGATAGGACTCTCGGATAGGACCCTCGGATATTAACCTGCACATCCAACATGTGCTGTGCAATATTACACATGCACATCCAATATGTGCCGTGCAAATATGACCTTCACATCCAACATGTGCCGTGCAAATATGACATGCACATCCAACATGTGCCGTGCAGAAGTTTTCTGCACATTTCTGGAATGCCGAGCATATCGCGAAGACTGACACGGGTTTTGCACAAATGGACAGGGATTATGCAGTTCCAATGTGAAAATATTAACATGCAATTTCGTCCAAACGTCTATAATATGTAATGCATAAATTACGACCTAAAAAGATTGTAAAAATCAGCTAGTTATGAACAAGAGAAGAAGAAGAAGAAGAAGAAACCTATGAAGAAGAAGAAGAAGAGCTGACCTTGAAGAAGAAGCGTTGTGCAGTGGAGATCGTTGCAGACGGAGAAGAACTGGCGCCCATGTTTTCAAAACCGTCGACGAGGGAATGGGTTGGAGATGAAACGAGTATGGGCAGTCTGGGTATTATGGTGGGTGGGCTTAGCAAAATATTTTTAAATATAAAATGGGTGTGGTGAGTTCAGAATGTTGGTGTGTTTAACAATTTATGTGGTGCATATAGAATTTCCCTTCGCTGATTACAATTGAGCTATTTTGACCATCTTTTATTTATAATAGACAGTTGTTTTGAGCTTTTATTGCTTTTTAATTATGCGGCCCACCTGAATGCATGACAATAGATATATACGAATTTACGGGGATCAAAATCATGATGTCTTTTAATTTTAATATAGAAGGATTTACGATGGTTTCATAAAAATTAATTGAGGGTTTTACGAAACAAATTTACGATGGTTTCATAAAAATTAATTGAGGGTTTTACGAAACAAATTCCAAAATCTAACCATTCCTCGCGAAGGATCCTCTCAAATTATACAGCACTAACAAGGTCCGTTAGGCCTTATTTCATTTTTTTTTCAACTTTGATAGCGTTGCTATTCTTTGACGGGGAGACACTAACGTCGCTCATCGGAGCCTCTCTTGATGTCTCTTATTCCTCTCCTCCTCCTATTTCTCCATCTCCCCCACTCCATCTTTAATGGCTGGCATTGGCAACAACAGAAAATTAATGTAAACCCCTTCCTCTTTCTCTATCATTTCACAACAATATGAAAAGGTAACAGAAAAATATTTCTTTTTGAAAATATGGGAAGAGGAAGAAATGGTTGATTATCCATTTTACCTGCTTAGAGTTTCTAAAGATGACAGTAATAAACCCATTGCCATCTTTCATCACTTTTCTCCTCCCTTGCTTGCTTGTCAAACAGAAATCTCTCCCTTCAATATGAAATCCTCTCTCACCACGTTCCAATCCCACTTCCTCAAAATCCAAATCTCTGTTCATCTTCGGTATCCAATCCTTGCCGGCATTTTACTCACATTTCCAAGCACCTAAACTTCTTCACCCTTACATGTCACCGTAGAACTCAATCCATATGCCTTTGGAGTCATTGAAATCTCCTTCGGGCGCTCACTTCACATCAAAATTACATCATTTTAGATTGAATTCTAAAGTCCAACTCTAGAAGTCTCTACTGGGGTTTAATTAAATAGAAAATTCTCTTCTGGGCATTTCTTGGAGCAGGAATTCAAAAGTGGGGGACCTCCATTTACTGGTGCTCGGACTCTCCGATCCAAAGCAAATTCTCTACTGGGTATATGTCGTTACATGGAATCTCTTGTGGGTGATTTGCAGAAGAGAAAGACATGCCTCCCAGAGCAAGAACAGGTGATCTGAGATCCATCCATGAACTGGAACAGATAGCCATACGTATGGCCTTTTGAAGCAATTTAAGGGAGCATAAAAAGAGAGAAATGAAATAGAAGTTCCAGAGAAATTCATTTACATCTATCATCATTGCATTCCTTTTTCACTCTTCCTTGTTTCAACCTTGGCTTGAATTCCAGAAGTTGATCAACGTTTGGAGAGGAAGATAAATATATTAGAAGATGCACTGACGAGAAGCGTGCTCCTCTCTAAGTTAAAAAAAATATAAAAATATATATATATATATAAAAATATATATATATATATATATATGAAAAATAAAAAAAGGCTTGAATGATCCCATTCGTGTTGTATAATTTGCAGGGATCCTTTGTTAAAAATGACCAAATTTAGGGATTTTTTTTTTCGTAAAATCCTCAAATTAATTTTATCCTTTTTAAAAGAAAAAAATTCCTCATATTTTTTTAGTGGGTAGCAGTTCACTTGGCGAAATGTTTGTAGAGAAGTTGGCTAAAATAGGGCTCAAATTAACCATCTTTCTCTCCGTTAAAACTGAATGCCTGTACAACCACCCTATGCCTGCAGAGTTTATCACCTTTTTATTTATTTTATTTTTGGGGCAAGATTTACTTGATTGTTTCTCCAGCATAACACAAAACTTTGATATCTCTTGGTGATTCCTCATTCCTGAGATGAGTTGTTTTCAGTAATAAGATTTGTGCAGCACTAAAGAATTGGGGGGAAAAAGGTTAAAACAGATATGGGTTCAAATATTGTTCATGCTCAATGCTCTTGAAGCACCATCCAAAATGTTAAGAAGCCTACATTTTAATGTCGATTGGTTAAATATCCTATCATAACTCAAAATTTATAGATCTACAATGCTAGTTTTGTGAATGGGCCTGGCAAGAGCATATACAATCAGGCTCCATTGTTTGCTAGGCCTAATTAATATTCACTCAAAGCCATTCCAAGGTAGGGATGGCAACGGGGTGGGGCGGGTATACCATCCCCATCCCCGTCCCGAACCCCATCCCCGCCCCCTTGAGATTCGGGGATCCCCGACTTCGAACCCGACGGGGATGGGGAACACCCCGCCCCTGCCCCCATCTCCGCAACGTAGTCTTGTACACTTTTTTTTTTAGAGAGAATAGTAGTCTTGCACACTTAATACATATATTGTATTTATATTTATATATGTGTGTGTTTAATTATTTATATATAAATATAAATTATTTATCAATATATATATTATATATATATAAGTATGGGGGCGGTTCGGGGGCGGCACCCGTGGGGCCCCGAACCCGCGGGTAAAATTGCCATCCCTATTCCAAGGGCTTAAAGTTCAGGCACTGATTGGGCAAGTATCAGGCCCGGGCCCAAGCCATGTGCTTGAAAGGCTTCATCCTACCTAGCATGTTTTAGTTGATTGCAGCATAGCTATGCACTCATTTCTCCTCCCTTCAGAAGCATTTTGAATGTCACTTATATTTCTTCTATACGACCGTGTCTGCCTTTGGACATGGGAAAGCGAATGTAAGGATTTTCATGGGACTACCTGGAAGAAAACTATGGCTATGATCAAAAGGTCTGAAGACAGAATTTTTTGTCACTGTATGCGTTTGGCTAATGAAGTTGCAGATTATCTAACAGATGTTTACTCGATCCCTTCCACTTTCGGCTCCCGCAATACATTGATGTCATCTATCAAGCTAAACGGTCAAAGGTCATGACGATGACTTCCTTCCTAAATCAGCCATCCCAGGGGTGGACTGACCCCTATCAAGCTAGCACTGGTCAGAGAAATTCTTATATGAATATGGTCTTAAGTTGCTAACCAATACATCCAAAATACTCAAGTTTTAAAATTTTGGCAAACTAACTACTTTTTGCCCAGTGCATGTACAACTGCCGCCCTGAGTGAATTCCAATCCGAGACGTGTTGGCTAAAATACCATATTACAATATCAAGTTCTTAACCAATATATCCAAAATACCTAAATTTAAAAGGTGCGACAAACTAAGTACTACTTAACAAACGCCAGCATCAGCAATCCCCCAGCAGAATTTCAGTTCTTATAGATCTAGGCATCTAGCTGATGGTCTTTTGTTTTTGGGCAGTTGGTTGTTAAGGCTTCTGTTCCTTTTGGTTTGTTTTGAATCTTATGATCCTCTATGTCTAATGAATCCCTCATTTTGAGCAAAAATATGTAGGGATTTTCCAATAGATGATGAAATATGAGGCGGAGAAACATCAACTTCACTTTTTTCCTTACATGATGATGCTTGACAGAGAAAACTGGAGATAGAAAGGTGTTCAATAATTGAAGGGGGGCAACCATGTGCTTTTCCTATCATTTTGTTGGTATTCCTTTATCATCGAGTGGTCCCTTTTTTTCCCAACCAAAAATCAATTTGATAGAACACAGATTTTACCAAGACGACATTGTGTAATGCCAAGGATTTCATAATGCAGCAAAAAATGCGCAGACTCTCTCTCTCTCTCTCTCTCTCTCTCTCATGACGTGGGTATCTTTGAGGTTTTTTGCCCAATAGGACTAATCACATTACCGCGCCTTCTAAACATATATATATATAAATGTAAACTGGTCAAATTTGGAGTTCTCTCTCATGTCATGACATGGGTATCATTAATGTCTTTGACCCAACCGAACTACTCCCATTACCGTACCTACTAAATCCATACAAATGCAAACCTACTAAGTCAGGGGTGAGTTTCAAACACAATAAATAAAGAGCAAATTCATGACTTATGCCACTCCACCAACTTTTAGGCGGGTCTCATATTTATGTCAGAGCAACTTTTCCATACCTTGGTGTTTGTACTTTTTTGCTCAAAAAGCGGAAGAATTTGAATGTTGGATTCACCATAAAAGCCTTTCCAAGGGGATAATCAAGATCTCGTTTTTGTACCATATCCATTTTCTATGGAACATAGAATCCCAATCTTCCAATCAGATCAAGATTTTTTGTATGATCAATCTATGATGGGCACATCAAATCATACATTAATATCCAATCAACGGGTCAAGGCCTTGGAGCAAACCACTTCTCCAAAATTCAAGATGAAATTAAGTGCTCCCAATTTTCACCTAGGAAGCATTGTCCAACAATTTTCTGCCAAAACAAAAGGTTCAACAATTTATATAGTTTGAAGTGCATTTTCGCCTTGTATGTGCGAGTCTCCATTATCTTATAAGTGCGACTTGATCCTTCTTATATGTGTGAGTTCCTATTACGTCATATCTGTGAATTGTCGGCCTCTTGCATGTGCAAGTTCCCACTACCTTGCACCTGCAATCTTGTCCCGCCTTTAGCTGGAATATTAAAAAAAAAGTACATTTTCGCCCTCCCACTCATTTTCAAATGCATCCAAACAAGTATCTTAATTGCAAATTTGGTTGGACCGATTAAAACAAACATCTTTAATGTGATTTTGTTGGCTCCTTTCAAAAGTGATTCCCACGACTCTCCATCTATTGGTACTGTGAGCCATAAACAAATTGCCCAGGCCTATCAATATATAACTCCAAAAGCCTGAGAGTGTTTTAACAAGCTCAATTTTGTCTCTTGTTCAGCTTTTGATCACTTCCCAACAAATGTCTTCAATGCAGTTTTTGTTCGGATCTCGTATCTGAAACGTCAAACACCTGCCAACAACACTTCCCCTTGCACTGATTCAGCTCTTCCAGAATGCCTTTGTTACTGAAAAAGGAAAAGAAAATAAAAGTTTCCCCTATATTGTGGATGGTGGAATACATCTCCTAATCACACAACAATTACAAGGACAGTGGATGGCGATTGATCGGGTCAATTTTGGGCCAGGGTACCACTGTGCGCAATGTTTATATGCTTTATGTCTGTGATCAACCCATTCACTAATGAGGTTGAAAATTTTAACCTAAACCAAACCTCAGATATAGAAAAGCCAGCCTGAGCCCTGATATGACCCATTTGAGTTGAAGTCAGGTTATGGGCCAAAGTGTAGTTGAGCTGGGTTGTATAAGATTGGCTATCAAATATCAAGTTAGGCGTCTATCTGAACTTGATCCACATATCTCTCAACCCAAGAATAAAAAGAGTCAATCTGAACTCCAAACTATCTGGTTGAAGTGGTGGGTTGGGCCAGAGATTTTCTCACTTTTTATTTTTCTTAAAACCACCATAATTAATAGACATACAATTAGGATCACCTATCCACTCAGATTTGAAATCTAGCTGGGGTAACTAGACCAACTCAACTGGACTCCTACTCCCAACTACAGAACAAGAGGAGGGCTAAAAGAGACAAGTCCCTGACGGCCAGGCCTAACAATTACCCAGAAACATACAAACAGAAATTGCCACCCAGAGCAGGAACTTCAGCCCAAATAAATGTCAGCTTGTCAATGCCTCAGATCACTAGCTAGCTGATACCCAGTGACTCAACATGAAATGTATGGGACCAAATTGAAAGGTGTATATTTGTCATCCGTCCTTTAATAGAATGTTCATGTATTCCTTTCATAATCAGCGAGTCTTAGGCTTAGCCCACCATTATCATGCATGCCTTTGTTTGGTATATCAATGATACAGAAAAGGCACATTTCTGACTTTAATTAGGAGCAAGAAGTTTTATGCCTATGTAGGTGTTCCCTGACATTTTTAGGGCTACTTGCAATATTTTTTTTTTAGTACCACTGCTTTTATTAATCACGGCTGACAGGCTGAGAAGTGAACCAGCCTTGGGGTTGGTTTATGTTGGAGGCTTGCACTCACACCTCTTACTCCATATTTTATTGTTTGGAAAGATAGTTAGTCATGAGTCCCTTCTGATTCGTATTTGGAACAATGAGGTCCCACATTTTTATTTTGAAGTAGGACGGTTTCATAAAGGACATTGGGTACCTACATTTGCAGCAAATAACACTAGACTGGTTGATGCATGGATCAAATTCACAAGAAATTTCATTTATTTGTCTAGTTTTTCTTTTACCATCTTTAAAGATAGACAGCTCAATATACTTATCATTAAAATGGATTAGGTGCATCCAAATACACCAAATGTTCTACTCCGAACATCTAGTCACTCTGAATGGCCTGGGAACGGTTAGGACTTGTGGATGTCCGAGCTAGTCATCTCCCTAGATAGTCAAACACCACACAAGGTTTTTTTTTTAATCGGAGCTTGGGGGGGGGGGGGGGGGGGGGGGGGGGGGACCCTAGGCCCTCGGTTGTTGGTGGGGGGGGGGGGGGGGGGGGAACCCCTTGGCCCTCGGTGGGAGGCCTTTTGGTGATAGAAGTAAACCTCGGATAACGTATCACTGCCTCGGATGAGGAAAGGTGCTAGCTCGAGTTCAAACCCAAGACAGGCAAGTAAAAACCTGTGCCTCTTACCAAAGGTAAGGAGTCATTCTTCACACCACAGAAGTTAGACGCGGGTCCAAAACTCTTTGTCAAGAGTTCGATCACAATCCAAACTCTCTTAGGGTCAAGAATTAAGACTTTTAAGCACTTATCTCAGAGCATGTTTGGTAACAGGCGAGGAATTCATAGTTCTGATGATTATTCACGACTGCTGGAATAAGGATTCTTCTCTGGAGGTTTGCATAGTTGAGGATTTCACATTGATATTGGTGTGTATCGATGCATATAGCTAAAGAAAAAAGGGTTCAGTGTACAAATTCATATAAGAGAGGATTTTCAAATCTTATGGGGGTGGTCGGATCTAAAAACCCTAACAAATGAAGATTTTCCCTAAAGATTTGGTTGTCAAACGTGACCTTAGTAATTAAGGAGTTGCTTAATCCGACATGGCTATGTGGCAGACAATCCAAATTTGGTCTTGAACAGCTTTGACCTAAATGGGGACCATCTTTGGAAGATCCAGTCCGCTCATCTTCGGCCTGATTGGAGCCATATCATGTGCAAGATGATCAATTCTTCATATAATGTTCATGGCGCCCGATGAACAAACTCACGCCTAATGCCATAATCACACAGGTGACTTAGTTTGTAGGCAACGACTACTAAAGATGATGAGCATGATAGAATTGATGCATAATCACAAAATTTTGTGATGCAGAAGATCTGCATACGGATGTCCCAATCCAGAGGCTAAGGGGATGGAAGCCGTGGGACCCCACTGAATTTCATAATATCCCCAGTGACCTCTGCGTGCAGACATCGTGTAGGAGAAATCCCTCTAACCGATTTTCACAGTCAGCCGGTACCTTCACTAATGTTATCATGTTCAAAACCAAGAAACTGATAGTGAGGGCAAAAAAATGTGGAAATTAGCAAGAACAAAGAGCCAACTTGAAGGAACCACCAACCAACGTTTTTATTTTTATTTTTTTAAAGGTTATTACTGAAAAATACCCAGTAAATGTATATCGCACTTGGTAGTGCCTCGGAATATTTTCTATACGGTAGCATTCCTCCCGCCCTTTTTTTTTTAGTATTTGTTGAGAGTGACGATAGCATCGCTTGAAGAAGAAATTAAGTGACGCTATCGTCACTCGTCGTTATATAAACCCACCTTCGAAACCCCTTTTTTCTCATCTCTAATTGTCTGCATCTTCTTTATACTTGCAAGTCGTTGGCTTCCATTTAAGAATCCTGCAAATCTTCTGTCTATTGCTCATCACTTCTTTTCACCAAACGAACCTTAGAAACAAATCAAACCCAAACAGAGCACATCATCCTCACCACCTATCAGCTGCAACTCTGCCGCCACCATCATATAAGCACCTTTCTCCACTCGTTTTCAAATTTTCCCCAAACCTAAACAGCACTTACATATTAGTTTTGTTTATCTGCCCACACAACTCCATCACCGTCTTCTTCCCATCATCATCTCCACCAAACCAAACAGCCCCTTCTCTCTCCCATCTATCCATCATCGGTTTTGATTCACTGTTCACCATCATCAGATCCATCTCTCTTTGGGCAACCCATCTTCTAACCCACCTCATCATCTTTAATCCAACATCTTCCCATCTTACCCGAGCCTCAATAGCCCTCTTGTACTTCTCCCTTTTTTATTAATAAAAAGTTATCATTCAAGAAAATAAATAAATAAATATTATCTTATTAAGAGGTTTGTACTGGAAAACTCCAGGGTAGACGAAGGAAGAGGAGAGAAAGGAAGAGGAATGAAGAGGAGAGAAAGGAAGGGGGAAAGAAAGAATGGGAAAAAGGAAAGGGGTTGAGGATATTAAAAAAGCCGAAGAGTGACACTAGCGTCACTAATTTTCACACTGCGTCGCTCGTTTCATATTGGAAAAAAAACAAACAAACTGGGTCTAACGGACCCCGTTTGTGTAGTGTTATTTCCAATTCACTAATTCGTGCAACGGACAAATACTGAGAGTTTTTCAGTAAAAACCTCTTTTTTTATATAAGTAACGTTTTATCTGTTAACATCATTTTTAGTGTTTTTTTTATATTGATGATTTCAATATTACAGTTCCACTATGTGCACTGCTCCATAATACAATTCCTTCATACAAACTAACCCTAATTGAGTGGTATTGATCGTAATGTTAAGCTTTCCAACTTTACTAATTAACTGTTGAATTTAAACTCCGAGGGGTAGCTCAGTTGGCCTAATACCACGGTTTGCATTCGGAAGTTGTGGGTTTGAAACTGTACTATCGAACTGAGTCACAGGGGCGTTTTACTCGGCTTTCTCTCCTCGGTCCGTAGAGATTATTCTTGTCCAAAGGATTTAAATATCTTGCATTATAAAAAAAAAAAAAAAAAAACTGTTGACTTTGATTTTATTATCTTTATCAGTAACATGAAAATTTCAGCAATAATAGGCAAAAGTTGATGAGAAATTCTTTTTCTATGCCACAACGTAGGTTTTGGGATGTTCATCCATTGCTGAAAAGTACTCCGTGCAGTAATTTCTTATTACGTTTGTGTGCTGAGTTCTTTTTGTCATCTCTATCTGTTTCTTCTTCTCCCTTGGCCATTATCTCCTTTCGGAGACCAATGATTCGATGCTTCGTAGCCAATGAAACCTTACAAAGACAATACCAAAAAAAAAAAAAGGGTATAAAAGCATTATACCTCACAGAACAATTATAAAATCTGGCCCATCAAAGGAAAGACGCCACTCAATCTCCCCACCCCTTTGAACTGTTGGATTTTATCACAGTAAATTTTCACGATAGATGGCAATTACACTTATGACCTAAAAAAAATCAATAGCTAATATCACTTAGATTAGTCTAATCTTTCATGTTCCATTAGTTTAAGTTGAATCTTTCCCACTACTGTTGCTCATGGACAAAATTCAAACCGTTAAAGAAACATGTGTTACGCAACTTTTTTTTTTTTTATGGGTAAACAAAACTTACTACCAGTACCTGTGTTTCAATTAAAACTGAACTGACTTTTTTTTTTTTTTTTTTTGCAAGTTAAGATTTGTATATTAAAAAGAGGACAAAACTGAACTGACTTATATCCGCATTAGATTGAATTGGATGAGAATGCATTTATAATTAAGATCAGTTAAAATTGACTCATTAAGATACAAGCCATGTCCCTCTCATCCCTCGACCGAGCATGCATGCCAGAGTATTGGTGGGACCCACAAAAACAGGACCTTTAACTTGTGTGGATGCGGAGGACCTTAAATTAGCAGGTCTAGGGAAGGAAAAAACAGAAGGGACCACTGAAGACAAATCAAACTGGGTCCCACAAGCAATTGGTGACCCACTTTCCTCTCTAGTGTCTAGGACTTGGTACTTGCGTTTAGCATTTAATGCCGACATTACTGACATCCTCTCTCTTCATTTCTCTTCCCTCTCAATCTCTTTCTCATCCTCATCTCCTCTATTTATTACATTTACTCCTAATTTCAGATCAAATCAACATCCTCTGCTCTTCTCTCTCTTCCCTTCTCCTCCTCCTCTTTATAGCGATTATTATCTTTTGATGTTCAGGAACCATCCCTCTGCAAAATCCAATCTTTATCAATGGCAGCGGAAGTAGGCTCTTTGTTTCACTTCTTGAGCGGATACAAAGAAGATCAACAGAAGATCAAAGCAGAGGATCCCAACATTCCTATCACAAGAGATCTTCTTGGTGGATCCAAGGAATTAGATTTAGACCTCGATTTCCAGGTCCCTAACGGCTGGGAGAAGCGTCTCGATCTAAAGGTAAGAAAAATTTTAAAATTTTCAATGTCTTCTTGTCGATCTGTGGGTGCATCTGAAAATTAAGATTACAGAATTTCTATTTCTCACTCTTGCAGTCAGGAAAAGTCTATATGCAACAGCGCTGCAATTCTCTGAATTCGTCGTCGTCATCGGATCCGAAGCCGAAGCAGCAGCAGATATCGGTTTCTCAGCTCCAAGATCTGAACTTTCCTCCGAATCTTGTAGAAGAAGGCTTCGATCTGCAGAAGAAGGAGGTCTTGGTCTTCCCTTCCGTTGATTACCAGAGCGTGTGTACTCTCGACAAGGTAAAATCTGCACTGGAACGAGTGGAGAGAGGATTTGTAAAGAAACGATCTTTGAGCAGAGACTCATCTTCGTCGATGACCATCAGCTCGTCCCTATCGTCGCAATCTCCGCTCTCCACGCAGGGACGAGGAATCGGAGATGGAGATGGAGACGGAGACGGAGAGAAATCGTCCGAGTCGAGCCGTTTTTTCGCTGCTGCTTGTCCGAATTGTCTGTTTTATGTCCTGACATCGAAGAACAACCCGAAATGTCCGAAATGCGATGGGGTTGTGCCGTTTCGGTCGCTGAAGAAGCCCAAGATAGATTTGAATTCGTAGGGTTCCGAAAATATTCTCCTTTTCAAAGAAAATGAAAAAATTATATTTTTTTTTCTTTTTTTGGGGTTTTGGGGTGTAATTGTGTAGATAAAAGGAGGAATAAGGAAAGATGAAAAGTTGATATTCCTTTTTACGTGAGAAAGAGATTGGGAGTTATGCAATTACAAGGAAAGTTTGACCCAAAGTTTTGGATGAAAGATTTAACTGGGAAGGAAACGGTGTGATGCATCTTCAAATCGCCCGATATACATTCATGTAATGTTGTGTGAGTTACAGACTTAAAGTACCCGGACCTCTTTTTAGCCTTTTTGATATCTTTTCGAAAATAAGGATTGTCGTTTACGGAATGGAACCCTCCTTAGCGTGGAATTCAATCATTTTGAGAGCACAGTTTGACAATGGTTTAACCATCTTTAAAGCGCGGATGTATTGAATATAAAGCAAGTCGTTTAAAATTTTTTATTTTTATAAATTTTATTTTTCTATAAGCTTGATATTTATCTTTTGAATAAAGAAATTATTTTTGACTTATTGACTATTATCTATTTTATGTGATCAAATTGTAAAGTTAAAATTTTCTCCACAATATATGAAGAAAATATATTTATACATATTAGTTAATTATTTATAATTCTACAAAATCTATATTGTATGGGTGGTCCTGTGGCGCTCTAGATATATAATTATTTTAAACTTTAGCTCTTCGGTGTTAACACTCCGCGCTCTGAGCACTTTAAAATCACCATATAATCAAGTATTTTTAGATCACTAATCGGGCATTACAAACGGTTGAATAGGGTTCTCACATGTTCTAACCAAAGTAGAAGGAACACTATTTTTTACGGACAGAAGCAATCTCTCTCTCTCTCTTAGTTCCCAAAGATCTAATCAGTTGTTTATCATTTGACTAATTTTTCGCCATGGCCACTCGCAGCCCCGAGTTCCACCGGTCTTGGACAACTAATCAGGTAATTGAATTTGATAATACCATGATTACAATTGGATTTGCAATCGGTCTTGTAAGCATATGAATCAAATTGTGCCTCTCCTTTTCATCAGCTCAGATTAAGGTACAGGTTACAGGATCAATCATTAATTGAATCCAAGTCAGTTGACATCATGTAATCTTGTTATAATAGATAATCACAAAATGACTACTTAACACTTAAACAAAAGAGATAAGTAACGTTCGTCGCCGACAGTCTTCCCACAATGTAACGTCATCATTCATCGCCGACCTATTAGTATTAGTATTGGAAACGGATTCCCTTTGTTTGGACTGAAGAGAGAAATCCTATTTGGACCAATAAGAGAGTGTCATATGAGGGAGGGGATTTTTTTTTATTGATAGGATGTCAGTTGATTTGACATCCTCCTTACATGTGTCACCCCTTGATTGGTCGAAACAGGTGATTCCGAATGCATTAGAATTTAGTGAAATCGGATCCCTGCTGCATGCACCGCCTCCTGATTGGTCCAAACAGAAAATTCATTTCTGCATTTAGTCGGTTCTGCCACGTCAGCACTTTTGACTATGCTTACGTCCACGTTTCGTGTCTAACTAGACTTGTTACTACTACTATTAATTAATGCTCGTCGCCTCACAAGTTGCGTTAAAGACACGACACCTGTCATTAATGCGGGGCATTAACTGGGGACGAGTGACGAGCGACCGACGTTAAAATGCAGGCGGAATAGTTAAGGCAAAAAGTCTACATGGACTAACTCATGGAGTTAGTCCATGGACTAACCCCATGTTCCCATCCAAATATTGGATGATCCAATATTTGGATGGGAACCATGGGGTTAGTCCATGGTTCTGTCCACGAGTTAGTCCACGTAGCAGGACTCATAGTTAAGGAGGTGTTAAGTACCGAATCTGTCGAGGACGCCCGGTTGTTAAAGTAGGGATTAGGGAGGAGAAGGTGATGGGTGGGTGGGGGCCCTGGGGGGGTAGTCATGGCAGGGAAAAGGAAAACTGGTCGAGTCGATAAAGTCGTCTCCGTTTCCGTTTAGGGGGGAGTGGTTTGGTTGGTAGTGGTACATTGCATGGAATATCAAATAAAGTTGCTCATGCATGCATTTCACATGTGTTCCACTTGCACCTGACATTTTTAAAAATAATATCTCAGCCTCAACTCTGGCCTTTTAAGTTATATATAAGAAATATTCCAGTACATCTATCTTTCATTATAAAATTAGGATGTTTTCATTTTTAGAAAATTTTAAATATAAAAGTGACTTTTCAAATACATAGAAATACTCCTAATGTACTTGAAAATTTTCAAAAAGGAGAGTATCACTCACCCTATTGTAAGGGATATATGCATATGAATACTCCCTCATATAGTATTATGTGATAATCACATATATATATATATATATATATGAGCAAGGCTTCCCTAAGATCGAGCTTAGGGAGAGAATTCCGTAAGCTCGTGCTTGTGGAACCCACCTTTGGTCCATCCAAATGGACCAAACACATGACCCCCTTAAATTGCAAATGTCCACCAACTTTTGGTAAAATACGAATTTACTGAACCGTTGGATTGACTATATATCAATCCGAATACATTGTTGACTATTAAACTCTTGGGCCCATATGGAGATGATAGAAATTACGGTTGTCGCTGATTTTTTGCATGGAGAAAGATCCTAAAAAGTCCTTGAAATCCCCCCCACGCACATCCCCATGTGGATCCCCAAGTGGGCTCCACCACCTTGAGCTTAAGCCTTGCTCTCTATATATATATTTATTTATTTTTGAACTATTTCAAAATCATTTTTTGAGCAAAAAAATGTATCCATATGTGACATTGGCATTATGGAATCCACTTTTGTTTTTTATTTTTTTTTAACCCCAGCCAAGGGGTTTAGGACCCAAGAGAAGCCCGCAATACACACGGAAACGTAGCCCACTCGAGTGGGAAGGAGGCCCGCACAAGTAGGGCTGTATTGGGAAAGGAAAATTCTCACCAATTTCTAGTATGAGTTTCCACGGAATTCTCACCGGTTTGTTTTTGACAAAGGGGCTATATTTATAGTATAAAGGTGAAGAAATACAAATGAGCCAAGTAGCAATAATCTATAATGCTTAATGCTTCATTTTTTATGTATAAAATTATGTCTATGCCACATCCATCCATGATGTGTCCCTACTGAATCCATTCCATAATTATATACAAGCCATAACCTTAGTGAATTAAATCCTAAAGAAGTGAGAGCCCATCTTCGACATCCATCTCTTTGGAGGGTATTTCAATTAAAGTATCGAACCCACTTCTACTATGAAATCGTATAAATTCAATAAGGAGTATGCAAACGAAAACTAATTCTTTAATCTCCAAACCATTTTTCTTTATGAATAGGATATGAAAAGTCCAGTCAAAATGGAGATGATAATGATCATATGCTGTTTAGAGACCTATCTATATCTGGTGAGATTTTTTCCTTTGAAACGTCCCTTTATCCGGATAGCTTGACCTAAATGTTAAAGAGTCTGGGGCTCATGAACTCAATGGTATCTTACCCAATAGTACTATTTTATTAAGAAAATTATCAAAAAAAAGACCCTAGATAGCAACTAATCAAAAAACATATCACTAGTCAATATTATACGAAAGTGGCTCCATGTAACTACTGTCGTATTTTATTATTATTATTAAAGATTTAAACATGTGACGACGTCGTCGCTAATTCATCAAATTTGCATCTTCTCCAACCCTCATCTTCTGCGATTGCTGGTTTTATGTACCAAAATAACCAGAATAAAACTCTCCCCCAACATTGAATATTCCTTCTAGAGGTTGTTGATCTCTATTAACGAGGTAGGCACAGCACAGTTTGACCTTCTTTCGTACGTTATCTACCATATAGCCCGAGTTTCATGTCTACTTTTTGAGAAAAGTTCATTAGGATCTTGATATATAGTTTAGTCATTTCATTATCTGTGTTGTATGATTATTTTTGAGGGGCTAAATCATCAAGGTAATGACCTTTTGTGATTTGTATTGGATATTAAGTAACGACGTCGTCACACATTTAAATCTTTAATAATAATAAACAGAAGTTGTCACACGGAACCACTTGCGTGCATTATTGACTAGTGGCATGTTTTTTGGTTAGCTGCCATCTGGGGCCTTTTTTTTATATAGTTTTCTCTATTTTCTTTTTTGGTAAATTACCCAATAGTATCTTATCACAGGACATGGCCACTTGTGGGACACCAATTCAAAAGTCCCCAGTCCTAAGCACTCACCATGCACCTTCGTTGTCCTATTAATCAACTGCAGTTGTGTTTTAATGGCATTGAAATCACGAACGTGGAGTTGAACCATGAATTGAATGAAGGTTCTTTTATGGGTACATTGAAGGTTCTCAGGAAATTGAATTGAAGACTTTGAACAAGGGGTTTGGTCCTCACCCGAGCTCACATCACAGCAACCGATACAAAGCTTTGTAGGGTCTCTATCTTTGAATGTCTTGGTGACTGAAGAATTCCCTTTTCCATTAATAGGAGAGAAACACCTTCATGTCTTCTCTGTTTGATTATGATAGCAGTTGGATGAACCATGCAGTAAACATGGCAGGCAAGTAATGGCAGTTAGACACTTGGCATCTGAAAATCATAAAATTCAACCGCGAAATTATCCTCCTAAATAGTTAATCTTACTGTAACATCGCCATTTTTATGATATTGCCCTGTTCTTATCTGGTGATGATCTTCCCAAATTTTTGTCTAGTGTTTCCTAGGATGATGGTCTCCAATGGTATTTAAAACTTCTCTCACACACACTAAAAAAAAAGAAAAAAAAAAAGAAAAACTAACCATCCTAATTAGATGTTTTTAGCTAGCCTATGAAGGGAAATGTTCATATGCATTTTTTCTCCATCATAGAGCGAGGGACATTCCCTTTTTTGCACATGAAAAGTGCATTTTGTACTTGAAAAATTTTCAAAAAAGGAAGTGTCCCTTACCCTATGGTGAGGGAAAGATGCATATGAATGTTCTCCCCCTATGAATATAAGGTCTTAGTCTCATGATGGAGCCGCATAAGACATTTGTGTAGGATTTTTTTATCCCTATCTTTAAATTTGGGGAAGCATGGATTGAAAATGCTGCAATGCCCTTTTGCAGGCATGGTTTAAAATCGTGGTATCAGTCGCAGTATCTGCCGGGACAAAAACCGATATGATATTGGTATCGGTTGCGGTTATCGGTCTGTCACGGTCTTCGCGGTGTGAGTTTTTTCTTTTACTTCAAAAAATTCAGAATATTAAAAAATGCTGGGAAACAATATTTTTTTTCCATTAGTAACAATAATAAATTAAAATATCGGTCGCCTTAAGTTATGAGTCATGTCTGTGTCACAGTTCGCTGTCTTCTCCAGTATTTCATATAATGCAACTATTATTTTGACTCATGGTCAATTTATTAGTGTAAAATATAAAAAAATAAAGATAACATAACAATTATCTGTACACTATTAATAAGCTATTGGTATTTACTATTTAGTATCATAAATACTCTAACTTTTTTTTAAGTAGAAGATTTTAAAAAAAATTTATTTTTCTATACCCAAAATCATGTTTATAAGTAGATCTAGTATGAAAGTGTGTAGATCTAAGTGAAGAACACAAGACAAACCCAAAAATGACATGCCAATGATCTTTTCATTCATTTCCATACTTTATCTAAAAATAAAAAATAAAAAACACATAATAGTAAAAATAAGGAAGTTAAGTTGATTTTATCTTTTACTAAATAAAATGATTTCTTCAAGAAATAGTGTTAGAATTTGAAAATATGTAAGAGAATGAGCTATGGAGACATGGTTGCTCTAAGGAGATTAGGGGAGAGGAGAAGAAAATGGGAAAATAGGGAACATGTTACCAAAAATTAGGGTTTTTGACCGTTACTCCATCTCAGCCGATATTTTGCTCGGTTGAGATTGACCAATATTTTGGAGATATTTTGCCTGATTGGTATCGCAGCGAAATATCGTCACAATATGGGCTGATATCGGTTCATATCGGCCAATATGAACCAGTATCGGCCGAGTTTCTAAATCAAGTTTGCAGAACTCCCCACATGTAAAATCTCGCATGATTTAGATAGTCAACAAATAAAGTGCCAAGTTTCTACAAAAGGAAACCTGTAACACGGAAGAATGGTTTACAGTGGAAACCTGTATGTATTTACAACTTCTCCACTGATTTAAACAGTGAAAACATGTATTTACAGCTTTTCCACAAATATGAATAGTGGAAGACCTGTATTTACAGCTTTTCCGCCAATTTGAACGGTGGGAAACATATATTTGTAGCTTTTCCGTCAAAGTAAACCGTGGAAAACCTGTATTTGAGGATGATGAAAGTAATATGGTGGTGGATTGGGTGAAAAAAAAAAGTGGGGGATATAGTAAGGCGATGAGGAAGAAGAAGACATAAGGATTGATGCTAGTTTCACCCAAATTTTTCTATGCGACGTTATCATCTCTCACGAAAAAAGTACGCAAAAATATAAAAAAGTAGCAGGAAGACAGAATTGGTACCCTACAATTTGTAGGGACCATTCGCGAAAAATGACCAAATTTTTGGTACTTTTTCTATAAAATCCTATATTTAAAATAAATGATTAACTCCAATTGAACAAATTTCATCTCTATGTGGTTAAGTCAAAGATTAGGTGTAACCAGATTGGATGAACTTTGGATGAAGTCAAAGATTTGATCCACCCTCATCTGGTCCCTTCTCTACAGTGTTATACATAGGTGCTATTACAGGTTGGGCCCAATGCCACACAACGCCATTTGAATGCCATCAAAATTATTGGTTATACCTTTCATAAGAAAATATATATTGGTTATCTATATTGCCCAGAACAGTAGATCCTGTCCATCTAATAATTGGCCCTTTTTCTATGGCCAGTGAGTACTCCTGCTGCATTGAGTAGTTATATCAACAGTCAATTTCTGCAAGCCACAGATCAATGTAAGATCCATAGCGGGGCCCGATCAAATATGCCATAGCATTGACAGGGAAATTTTCACAGGTGAGTCTGACCCAACCAACTCTGCCAACTAAAATTGCAGATGAATGCTCAAATCAGGACATATCTGAAAAACATCCTACCTATATGTAGGTTCTGTAATGACTTGGGAGTTGGGATTCATTGTAAGGTTCTGTAATTAATTGTTGCAACTCCCCTCCATTTCCCAAAGTCCCAATGGATGGTGGGGCCTACAAGTTCAACGTCAGGAAGAGCTAATTCTGACCTCACATGTGTAGAAACGTGTGGGTGCTACTCTCAGCAATGACAATTCCTGGAAAAGTATAAAATTTCCTTCTCAACTAGCATTTATTGTCTAAAATCTATGGAATGGAGTTGATGTCTATCTTCTCAATAATGTCTCCTCTTACTACTGTGTGATCACTAAAACAAGCTCTGCATAAATGTGATGCAATGTTTTTCTCATGTTAGATTTGATGGTGTAAAAAGAATCAAAGAGCAATTAATGGGGGCAGCTACCTTTCACCATTCATGGACACGTGACAATCACAGACCAATGACTTTAGGTGGTAAAAAGACTTTAGATGCATTGATTCCTTGATAATGACCAAAAGCCTAAAGCCTGTAACTTCCTTTTCTTTCTTCTAGAGGATCTGAGGATGGGTTCGTCATTACTGGTATGAAGTCTAAACTGATAGGTCGTTTCCGTTGAATCGAAAGCGAGCTAACGGGGCAGCAGTTGATATCCAACTATGATAGGTGATAGATTCGAAATTGCATTATCTAATTATTTTTTTTTTCTAAATTTGTAGGGATTATTCGGATCAAAAGACTGAAAATCCTATATTGTTAAATTAAAAAAACGTGAACTAGATTTAAAAAGATGCACAATGTGTAGTTGGGCATGTACTATTTTTTTACCACACAAGTTAAGTACTATTTTTTTACCACACAAGTTAATTCGTACTTGCTACAGTGCCAAATAATAATGAGAATGGGGCCACGTAGCTCCGTGAGTTCGTGCACCTAAGTTTCTGTTCTGTATGTTTTTAGTGCGGCTGTTTCATTGCTAAAAAAAAAATGAACGGATGGCATTACAACATTCCAACCCGATCACATCACCTTCTATTTGCTGATGGAGCGCTTGTTTTTTTTTTTTTTATGCTATATAGTGCCAATCGGTCTTAGGATTTACGATGTTCTTTTAATGATATCGTCTTATGGCTGCCGAGGCTATTAAGGTCCTGTTTCTTTAATGAAATTTCTGTCAGGAATTCATCACGTCTAGGAATTTCTGGACATGATGTGACAGGCTGTCCTCTGGAATTTCTGAACTCCATGTTTCTTTTCTTGTATTTCTGGATTCCAACTACCTTTTGACATTTAGAAATCTAGGAATTCCACTCCATATGCATTTTTGTGGAATTCCTGGATGCTCAAGCCCAAAGGGGCATCTAGAAATTCCACTTTGTCTGAGAATTCAGGAATTCCTCAGACATGAATTCCTGAAATTCACCAAAGAAACAGGCCCTAAGAGAATGCTCTCCACTGAAGAGACCAAAAATAGGGGCTCTCCGCTTTGTACTATACAATATATGCTATGAAAGGATGCGGTCATTCTAAAATTCGCGTGCACATGGATGCCTTGGAGGTAGTCAAAGCAGTCAAGGGTGGTAAAGATTGGTCTACTTAGTCTCTTGTTGAGTTGTTGGTGATATTTTGGTTTCTGAAAATTATTTTGAGATTGTTTTAAGAGGAATTTATCTGGTAGAGCCCGGTACAGTCTTATACGAGCTATGAGGACCTCATTTCGTGTTGGATACGAGAGGAGTCATCAAGGTCTTTTTTTTTTTTTTCGTTTAGCGAATGGTCGATATCGACCATTTTGTGGGAACCCTCAGGAGGAAGAAGATGGGAGGCGAGGAGGAGGAAGAAGATGTGTCTGCAAATAAAACGTTGTTGCATGATGTGAAAGAGGAAGAGAATGAGCAATGCTCAAATATTGCAGTGAAAAACTAGTTGTGCAACACCACCCCCTCCTCCTCCTCCTCCTCCGTACTGAAAAACTCAATTTTTATTTGGATTCCCGCAGAATGGTCGATATCGACAATAAAAGTGGTCGACACTGACAATGACTGTAAATTTATGTTTCAGTTATGTGGTCGGTATCGATAATAAAAGTGGTCGACACTGACAATGACTGTAAATTATGTCTTTCAGTTATATGGTCGATATCGATAACTATTATAGTCGATATCGTCCACTTTCGTCAATGTATGACTTCAACAACGGGACATTGCAGACCTGATATGACATGGATTCCAAGTGGAGATTAGGACACCCTTGCAGCCCCATGGGAAATAACAAGACTACTAGTTTTAAGAAGATTATTGCAATGTTGCTCACTGGGTGGGGATTTAACCAAATCATTTTTATGTTTTGTTTTGTTTAAATGCTAACTGGAGTTTCTTTACTTTCTTATGATCAAGGTGGCCCAAATGGAATACCCATTTGAAGAAGAAGCTGATCCGGATGGGGATTGACCCGATGACCCACAGCCCGCGAACTGATGTCTTTGCTGCCTTGCCCCATTTGATTGCTCCGGCCAATCTGAAAGAGGTTATGGATAACCAACCACATCCCACACAATGTAATACAGATGTTCCATGTGAAAATCCCCATATGTTTGGAGACACATGTAACCATCCCTACCTACTGCTTGAGCACCCAATCTTCCAGTGATCTAAAAAACACCATACCACCGGATCCCCACAAAATCTCAATAACAAATAAAACCAAACCATCCCAGAAATTAAAAGAAGGGGAGCATAATTTCAACTAAAGCATACGATTCATTAATGGAATGAAAAAACAAAAACCCCCACATCTTATCAAACACTGATATAACGAAATGATCATTAAACACAAGTCTACATAAGAAGAAGAAGAAGAGAGACGGTATGCAGGCTTGCCAAGCCAGCGAGATCACTGGTCGAGGTCTTCGGAAGAAGAGGAAGCAGCAGCAGCAAGGCGCTCCAGGGCTTTCTCGTGGGCCCAAGTCTCGATGGTGAGGTCGGGCTTGGCGCTGAGTCCGACGCCGAGAATGACGACGGTGAGGAACCAGATGATCAAGTGATCGATCGGGCTCGTCCTCTTCTCCCTCCTCCTCCCCTCCCCTCTTCTTCCTCTAGAAAAACCCAAAATTTTTTTATTCCCGCAGAATGGTCGATATCAACCATTCGCTAAATGACAAAAAAAAAAAAAGACCTTGAGGACCCTATCCATACATACAGTATTTTCAACTCCTCCAAAGTGGTATGCAGTCCTACGGGGTCTTCTACGGTAAATTCCTCTTGTTTTAATTCCTAGAGCCTAGAGTACTTAACAAGGTGGCCATTTCCTTACTAAATGTGGTCAATTTGGTCTCAACATTTTTGTGGCATGATGATGTTTGGTTTTTTCTCTTCAGTTTTTTGGTGTTGTTAGTTGGTTTTTTTATATTGTTGTTGTTTTCTTATTCACAATGAATATACATCTTTTCATAAAATAAAACAATACTAGTTGGCGTTTATTTACATGATCCTTTTTTCTTTTTTTCTTTTTTGTAAAGAGACCTTTCTGTCCATCCTATTTCTAATGATAGGAATCCAACTAAGTGGGCACACGAGCTGGACCAGGCATGTAAGCACAATATGACGTCTACTCTTAGGCATAGTTGTGAAATTCATTTTGTTTTGGACAAAATGTCGTTTCGGTCTACATACCGAAACAAAATAACCTTACAAAACTTTTTAGTTAAGATTTTGGATGATTTCGAAAATTCTAGTGGAATTCGGTCAATTTATGAAATCTCGCCCAAAATGATTTTAAAGGACTTGTTGCGCGCAATTATTTTTCTTAAAAGCCCCAACCCCTACCCTAAGCCCTCTTTGAAATAGACAGAAAGAAAGAAATAATAATAATAATAATTTCACTTAAAATAAACTTTCAAATCAAATTTCACCTAAAATAAGTCCCTTATCAAATCTTTACATGTGTTGTGTGTGTATATAAATTTATATTTTTTTTTTCGAAAAATAAGTTTAAAAAATCTCACCAAATTTTTTTGATCAAACGAAATTTCTCATTTGGAGGACAAACCGAAACGTCTAAAACGATGTTCACAATTATGCTCTCAGATAAGCACAATAGGAGGGCAATGGGAGGGTGAAGATCTTCCCCGCTCTTCTTCTCCTTCTCCTAAGTGGGGCTTCTTGATGGTAGGGATAGGGACGTGCTAGACTGGGGTCCAATTCCTACCTGAACTTGAATTAGGATCGGTGACCTCTACCCAACATAGAGACCAGGTCACAACCCGTACCTGGTCCTAAATTTCAATTGAAGGCCAGAACCAAAATTGAGCCAAATAAAGGGCATGCAATTGAACCCGAATTGTGGCACATTCACTATACACACACTTGTAAAACTTATTTAGATAAATATAATAAACTTGAAATACATAAATAGTATGGCTCGAGAGAGAAAACATAATTCATGAAGCTGACCCAACGTAGTTGGGATTTGAAGACAACGATGATGATGACACATAAATAATACATAGTATATGTTAGTGGCATCTCGCCATTAGGCAGGCATCGTATCTTCTGAGTGGAATTATATATAGTAAATTTATTAAAATAGATGACTTGTGGTGGCAGAAAAAAAGGCCTTTAAATGCGGATTTTTTTTTCGATGCTAAAAGTAATTTTTTGTGGCAGAAATGATTTCCGATACAAAAGATGCCGTTTTTAGCCCCCCACATACCACTGAAGATATACCACCCTTATCAGTGGCGGAAAACCGCCACTAAAGGTGTTTTTCCGTCGCTAAAAGTCATTTTTTTTAACAGTAACGTTGAATTTATTTGGGCCTATGAAGCGGAATTAAACCAAAACCTAAGTTTTTTTTACCGTGGAGTGGATCAAAACCTAGACCCAAATGGTGCTGAGGTCTAAATTTGGATAAAACCTGGTTTATTCGATGTAGTCATTTCCTATGTTTGGGTATTAGAGGACCCATTGAAGGATTGCTATTAATTAACTTACATTTCCAGTAGGTTGCAGATCAATTTATTGCATTAAAGAGTTCCTTAGCCATCATTATCACAATTGTTCTTAACCAATTATCATATTCTGGGAACAAAACTTGGGATAATTTCAGATTTTGTGGGTTTGTTGGATATTATCAGGAAAATTTCATGAACATGGTAGTCTTTTTTATAAAAAATTCAAAATAATAAATAAATTTTAAAACATGGGGTTGAAAATCGTAGACATCTTCAATTAGAACCAGTCCAACTTGCATACCTGTTCCAGACGCGCGTTTGATGAGTTGTTTAAATTTAGACATTGGGTGAAATATGAAACAGTGAGGAATGTGACTGCTCCCAGATGAAAGATTTTATCTTTTCGTTCAAACTAATCAAATGTTAAAGGCTGATTTTAAATAGAAGCTGTAAGTTGATGAAATTGATGATGCCAAAATTGGTTTCGGACACCACCGGTCAAGTAATAAATGCTAAATGCAATAATTCAATAATTAAAGAGGAGGGAGAAGGGATTGTAGTGGTTCGGTCAAAATGACCTACGTCCACTTCAGAAAGGCAGAGGTTGCCTGTGGTATTTTACTTCTCCAATGAGTAGGGATTACAGGCTAGGAGAATACAAGAGTAGAAAAATAGAAAGATATCAATTGCCCCCCAAGTGCTGGTGGGGCTCCTCGATTTATAGTCCTCCCCTAACAGATGGGGACGACTCTTCAGCAACGTTTGCCCTGCTTGAATGGAGCCTTCGAACTGCCATCGCGCTGGACGAGGCAGGTGAGATATTCTCCGCAGGACCTAGTAAAAGCGGGACTGCTTCCGAAGCGATGTGGCTGCCTTGACTTGGTCACTTCGTGGATTTAGAGCTGGGTTTATCACGGACTGGGTCATTTGGGCCTGACCCATCATTTGCCCCTTAATGCCTCGTGCCCAAAGAAAGCTTTGAAAGGGTGGCATTTCGAATATCCAGGTATCTCCTTCCTTCCAAGAATTTTTAGCATTTGTGGCGAGAGAATCTGATCGCCTGGATGAGGCTGGACGCGCAGGGAGTCTTTGGCGCCCGTTGAAGAGGTCCCTCGGACGCCTGAGGAGGAGGTTCCCTGGGCGCCCAGGGAGGAATGCTTTGGGCGCCCAGGCCTGAGGGGGAGGCCCCCTTGGGCACCAGGAACATGCTTGGGCGCCCAGGGGGTCTTGCTTTAGGGTGCCCATGACTGAGGAGGAAGTCCCCTGGGCGCCCAGAAGAGGTTGGGAGCCCAGGGGGCCTTGGAACACCCAGGGAAGAGTGGTTTGGGCGCCCAGGACTGAGGAGGGAGTCCCCTGGGCGCCCAGGGCCTTGGAACGCCCGAGGAAGAGTGGTTTGGGCGCCTAGGACTGAGGAGGGGGAAGAGTGGTTTGGGCGCCCAGGACTGAGGAGGGAGTCCCCTGATACGGCAGGACAGTTTCTATTTCAGATCTGTTTTGATATTTTTGTTTTGGGGGCGCTGCCCCCTGTGCCCCTGTGAGCTGACCATGCAGCTCGACCCACGCCGGGGGACACCCCCAGACCCCCTCTGCGAAGCGCATGATATAAAGTTTTGGAAACTTTTGGCATCCTACAAATTGGTAGGCTAATTTGTCTCCCCCTTAGCATATGTAAATTCCAACTTCGAGTATCTGGATTTTGCCCCTCGGTAACTTCTGATGGGTCATCCCAGAAGAAGAATGTCACGCCCCGAGCCCGAGATTTCACACATCCCGAGGCGCGACACACGCCCGCGTGGAAATTCGAGTCAAGCTCATTGACTCTAGGTCCCCACGTACGGAATTTACCCACAGGATATCACGTGTGAGGTTTATATTTCTCAATATACCTGTATAAATCTGTCAAATAGATATCCAATTAACATACCACAATCATCAAGATATAGAGCATAAGGGTCCATGAGCATAGATTTAAAGATTCAAGTTCAAGAGATAGGAAGAGAAGAAGTAAGTTAGTTAAGTTTACAATCCAAAAGCTAACAAGTTTATAAGTTTCTACAAAATATGTGGCAATCCTAGCCACGGTCAGTGGGTCATTTAACGTCCAATCTCCTCGTACGGATGTCTAGAAAACATCATCGGGAGTCCACTCTGCTACGTTGTGTGGAGGTTCCTCTTCCTCAAGGATCTCCGGGGCAATGGCGTCAATGTATTCACCTGTAACGCCAAATGTAGCACCATTAGACTAAGCTAAGCAAGACAAACATATACAGTCCATATAACATGTATCAAATGAATAGTCAGACAGGTATAAATCATAAGAGATCAAGGAATAATCACTATGCATATCAGTGCATGAATTAGCATGAGACATACGAGTCATAGATAACAGGTAAACATATTAACAACTAGTTGGCACAACCACATAAGCTATGTTCTCTCAAGTTAATCATACAACATGAAATAAAATGAGAGCAGAATATCAGGACAGGACAGGGCGGTGCTACTAGGAGACAGAGGTACCCAGAATTCTCCATCGTAGACCTAGGGTGCCGGTAAACCCTCAGAATATATTCCCATCTGCAGAGGGCCAGAAGTTTACTAAACCCACACTTAGCCGGGTTCGACTTAGATATGGTCGAAGCTAAGTGGTGCCGACTCATAGAGTGCAATATACAAACAACAGAGCAGGTGCAGAACAGTGTGAATCAGATACATGACACATACAGGACAGGACATATAAATAACAAATCGGAACTTACTGAAATATACTGAACAAGCCATAAATAAAGGTAATATAACAGATGTGTAACAGAAAATACATAGTCAAACAGAAGCATTATCAAGTCATACTAGAATACTGATAACGGAATGCAATGCATGAACGTACAGATCATATACGGAGTCAAGACAGAAATCAAGACAAGCCTATGGTCTTGGGAACACACGTGGCCTTCACCGTCCAACTCAGGGTAGTATTAAGAGTCCGACATTATCGGGCTACAAGGACCCCTTGGCGTTACATAATTTGGATGTCGAATCCCTTAATAGAACACATTTGGCACGGTTACAATCCGAAGAACACAATGCCCCTTTTGTGGGTACGGGTGCTCAATCCGTATCCACAATTAAACAAACTCAGTGGTCATGATAAAAGTTCAGGGTGCACATCCTACAAGTCCATCTATCAGGCCAATCAATTAGAACAAGCTACGGTCCAATGTCCGGCTCATGGAAACGTCCATTTGTCACAATTATGTAAAATCTAACATATAATCTTTTCCAAGGCTCAAATCAAAATAAAATCACTTTTTGTTGGGTTCTACACATCATGAGCTTTCCAACGGTATGTAGATCTCCAAAAACGGACTTACGGTTGAAAAGTTATGGCCATTGGAAAATCTGCATACTGCAAGTATCAGGTTCGCTCGAGCATTCAGATGTTCGCTCGAGCGGACCCCAGACAGAGAGCTGTTCGCTCGACCGGACCAAAAGTTCGCTCGAGCGAACTCTCCCAGAAAGCCCTTCGCTCGAGCGTTCACTCACGCTCGCTCGAGCGAACTGTCAAATCCTGGGTTCCGAAAATCTGAAACTTCTTCATTTCTCTCAGACCATTCAAGGCATTTCATCAGGTTTTAAAACACTACCAATAGGTATCTTTGAGCTTCCAAAATGCTCATCAAAACCATCAATAAACCCATATACATTAACAAAAGAAATCACCCAAAAAAATCCATTTCTTGAGCAAGAAGAAGGGTATCTAAGCAAGATTGCATATATTCATGAATCAAACAAGAAATCATGCATACAAATGTATAAGTTTAACTTGCCTTGGTGCTTGAAAGCTAGCTCTCACACCTAATCCTTGTTAAACTCGAAAATCCCCAAATATGAAAGCTCAAATGCCCTAAAATGGTGAAAAACAAAATGGAAGAAAATGAATGAGGAAGGAGATGATGTATGCACGAATTTTAGGACATTCTTACACTAATATGAAGCAAGAGAAAAGAAATGGAAGTTGAAACTTACCAATGGAGGAAATGAAGCACTTTTAGAGAGAATGGAAGCTTGGAGAAGATGAATAGGAAGATGAAGATGTCTCCACCAAGACTCACATGCAATAGTTAGCCCAAGAGGATGTTGGAGATGGAAGGCTGGGAGGAGATGAGGTAGTAAAGAGATTGAGAAGAGAGGGTTCAGCTGGAGATGAAGAAAGAAGAAAGGAGTAGCTGAAATGGGATTTATCCCAAATTTTATCCTGCACTTGCATGCAAGTCCAGAATTGGGCTGAAATTGCAAGAAAGGGCCTGGGTTAAATGAATGGGCTGGGAATGGGCCTACATGGGTCCGAATTTGATGGGTCAAGACATGAAAGTTGAGGCCCATAAAATGCTCTATGCAATGCATTAAAAACCCAAAAATTTCTAAGTACACACAAAATCCAAAAACACTCCAAAAGTCATAATCTACCTAGTAAGTGGTCAAACCCCACTAATTCTACCTAACCAAGTCCAATCAAGATCAAAACATCCATTAAGCAATTAATCTAAATTAATTAACTCTAAAACGAGATTAAGGTGGGTCGGGGTGTTACAAAGAAGATGAGCCCGAACTTGCTAGAAAGAATGCTCCAGATCCTAGGCTGCAACAGTGGGCGCGGGCATAGTCGCTGCAGCGCGGAAAATGAGAGAGCTTCTTAGGCTGAGGAGAGGGCTGCCCTAGCTGGAAGGGCTTCCAAGGTTGATCTTTCTGTGGCCCGCGAGAGGGTGACCAAGCTTGAGACCGAACTCTTAGCAGCCTAAGAGAGGGCGGCCAAGGTGGAGGCTGAGCTTGTGAATGACCTTGAGAGGGCTTCACTCAGTAAAGCTGAGCTTGTGAAGACCCGCGAGAGGGCTTTGCTCAGTGAGGCTGAGCTTCTGAAGACCCGCGAGAGGGCTTCGCTCAATGAGGTGGGCTTCTGAAGACCCGCGAGAGGGCTTCGCTCAAATGAGGTGAGCTTCTGAAGACCCGCGAGAGGGCTTCTCTTAATGAGGCTAAGCTTGTACAGACCCGTGAGAGGGTGATGCTCAGAGAGACCGTTGTAGAGACAATGATTGGGGCGGTACATGAGAGAACTGCTTTCCCAGATATTGACCTCTTAGGCTTCATGCCGACTGAGGCGCTTGATGATTGTAGTGGCAGCTCTGATGATGTCGATGATAATGGTGATGCCGAGGACAACTTTGAGAGTGATTAGAGGGCATTAGACTTTTTTTTTTAACAAAAAAATCAAGCCCCCAAACCCTCACTACTTTGACTCTCTTACGGTATTACTGGTAATACCTTTTCAACAGTTCCGCGTTCCCTGGTAATGTGTTCAACCGCTGCATTGCGAGGAGTGAATGCTTGTATCTTTCCTTTCCTCTCTGTCTCGCCCCTTCCCGTTGTCGACTGCTCTGGAGGACTCCCCTTGCCTGGCCCTTGTGGTATCTTCAGCATTTATATACTTCTAAGCCTTTGCTAGTAGCTCCGGCATGCTTTTTGGCGGGCGTTTCATCACTGAGAAAAGGAAGCTCGATGAGCGGAGACCTCCGAGGAAGGCTTTCATGGACACCTTGTCGTCGGGTTCTTCGACTTGAAGTACCTTATCGTTAAAACGAGTGAGGTAGCTTCTGAGGCTCTCGTTTTTGTCCTGCTTTATGCTGAGCAGGTGTGTGGCAGGCTTCTGGTGGCGGCACCCTCCAATAAAGTGTGACACGAAAGACTTACTCAATTCCCCAAAGGTGGCGATGGAGGCTGGGGCGAGATTGGCCAACCACTGCCGGGCGGAACCCTCTAGTGTGGTTGGAAATGCCCTGCACATAATCTCGTCAGGGATATCGTGCAGTTGCATTTTTGTTTTGTAAGTCTCTAAGTGGTCCAATGGATCCTTCGTTCCATCAAAGGTCTCCGTGGATGGCATTTTGAACCTCCAAGGAAGCGGGTAGTTCACCACGTCGGGCTTGAATGGTGTGTCTGTTCGCCCGACTAGGTAATCCACTGTCTACGGTGCCTGCGCCTTCATGGCGTTGAAGACATCGCCTAGTTGATTATGCATTTCTCTGATCTTTTCCTTCCAACCATTATGGGGCTCCCTAGACGGGCCAAAAAAATAACTCCCATCTTCCATGCTATGATTCTCACTTCCTCCCTCTTGGAAATGAGGATCCTCCCCATTAGAAATAGAGGGATGAGGTGGAAGTCCTCCATGATTCGCTCCACCTGGAGTTGGGGGTCCTCCAAGCTGGGCTCCACCGGGAGGTAGAGGAACTCCGTGATGGGCGCGACCTTGAGGATCGACCAAGAGTATCCCGTGCGGGGCGACTTAGGGAGCTCCAGCATAGGGATCTTGGGCGCCAAGGGTATGGATGCCCAAATGTGCTCCCCGGCCCTGGCGCCATGGGGATGGGCGCCCAAGTGGTGTGCTCCTCTACCCTGGGCGTCATGGGGATGGGCGCCCAGGTGGTGTGCTCCTCTACGGGCGCCATGGGGATGGGCGCCCAGGTGATGTGCTCCCCATCGTGGAGCTGCTGGATGCCTCTGGAGTGGTACTTCCTGCGGTACTCCACCAAACTGTGCTCCTCCTTGCCGCGTGAGCATGAGTTGTAAGATCTGCTAGTTTTGACTCACCAGCTGCTGCATAGTCTCTATCATTTGTTGAGGAGTGGGAGCAGGAGCATTTGGAGCAGGATCATTCGGTGGAGGAACATCCTCTCCCCGCCTGGAGGAGTCTGGGCGCCTGGAAGGGCCTGGACGCCCGGAAGGGCCTGGGTCTGTTGAGCGCCCATCTTGAGTGGGATTATCCTCCCGTCTCGCCGATCTCGTGCTGATCACCATAATTTCAAAAGTATTTGATTTTTTTCTCTTCCCACAGACGGCGCCAAACTGATGATGCCAAAATTGGTTTCGGACACCACCGGTCAAGTAATAAATGCTAAATGCAATAATTCAATAATTAAAGAGGAGAGAGAAGGGATTGTAGTGGTTCGGTCAAAATGACCTACGTTTACTTCAGAAAGGCAGAGATTGCTTGTGGTATTTTACTTCTCCAATGAGTAGGGATTACAGGCTAGGAGAATAGAAGAGTAGAAAAATGAAAAGATATCAATTGCCCCTCAAGTGTTGGTGGGCTCCTCGATTTATAGTCCTCCCCTAACAGATGGGGACGACTCTTCAGCAACGTTTGTCCTGCTTGAATGGAGCCTTCGAACTGCCCTCACGCTGGACGAGGCAGGTGAGATATTTTCCGCGGGACCTGGTAAAAGCAGGACTGCTTCCAAAGCGACGTGGCCGCCTTGACTTGGTCACTTCGTGGATTTGGACCTGAGTTTATCACAGACTGGGTCATTTGGGCCTGACCCATCACTAATAACATTTAAAATGAGGTTTGCTTTCATATAATAAATGGTTTTGAGCTCAAAATGTTGTTTTGGGTAAAGAAAAAGCAACAGTAGAGTTTTGGCGAGGCAGGCTGGTTTCGAAGACGACCATTAATGAAGGTGGTATGTATTGAATTTTCTCCTATAACCAATCCTACTAAAACTAATGGAGGGTATTTATTAGAATGCATGCAACTTGGAGTGGATCGTTCTCCTTAGAATCTGAGTGTAGAATGATCGGATTCATGAAAAATGAAACCCTAGTATGGAGGAGCATTCAATTATTTTTCTTTCTATAAATGGAGATGAATAACAAAAGGTGGGGAAAAAGAATCGTATAATGATTTTTGTGATGCAAAAAAAAAGTCCAATTAATGAAGAATGGATGGTCCGATTGAATACATTTAGTGGTTAACATTAAAGCTTATTTGACATGAAAATTGAAGTACTGAAAATAGCTAAGCAAACAATGAACCATCCAAAAAATTAAAAAAAAGATGAAGTTTGGAGTTCCACTTCTTGTGGAAGAATTTTTCATCACCCTTTTACAACAAACATCACCGTATGAGTCAAATTTCAACTGAATCTACACAAGACCTGGGGAGACTGGCTAAAGATGAATGACGATCTAGAAAACTGGTTCAGGTTTATTTGTTCGAAGAGCGACGCAATGAATGCATGGGCCCCATTTTCTACTAATCTACGGTGATGGTTATGTGGCCCCTATCGAGTTTATTGATGCTTTAATATCTTCCTTGCGGTTGCGGGTAATCCTAGCTGTCTGATGGGCGGCTTCCAAATGGACAGTTCCAGGCAGTCATCATCATCATTGATGCTTATCCCATCTAAACCAAGTCATAGACAAGCTGTTCTTTCAAGACGGTACGTAAATTGAAACCTCCCCATTTCAAGAAATAGGCACCATGACCGTCAAAACCAAGAAAAGGAAATCACTGTCAAAATATGAACTTCGTACCAAAGCTAACACTAGTAAAGATAAATCATTTTCAACCATCATCTTGGCGCCCGTTACATTTCAATCCTTTGAAACTTCAAAGTAATCTCTTATTTATTTGGTAGAATTCAAGTGTCTTCTTAAACACCCAATTAGATTGTTTTACCAGAGATGTAGACCAGCGGCGATATCCAATATAATCCAAATACTGAATTTCACAGTAAGTCCCTTTTGCTTCCTTCCTTGTAATATATCAAAATTTCTCTCCCTTGTATAGACCTTTTTAAGATTGATCTAAACTAGCTACCGTTCGATTCTCCTCATCCTTTAGTGAATTAAGTTTCTTAATCATAATGCAACAAGGATATAACTACGTACAAAACAAATACTTTCACAGTTCATGTAAGACAGAGGCTATCGAAGTAGAGACATGTAAAACTAAAATTATAGAAACATTTTATTGGATGATATTGTTCTAAGCTGCACCTGGTTACTACACCTTACATATAAATTACATAAAGAAGGCAAGAAGAAAAAGGGGAAAGGAAAAAAACTAGCCTTGCTTTGCCTTTGAGATCATGTCGACCACCTGCGAGAAATATTCAACCTCGCATGGTATTCTAAGGATCCCTTGCTGCTCATAACCAAATTCAAGAGCAGCCATCTCAAGCAGTGCTACCATGCTTGGATGGCTTAAGAACTTGGTGTGCACCTGAAACCTCTCCATTTTCTCTAACCCAACAAGCATTGGAACATACCCTCTTGGGGCTCGGCTGCTCCCACATTCACCGTGGTCGACCAATCGCTGGTAAGGTGCCTGCTTACTCCCTTTCTTCCCCATGACCCCTTGTCTTCATAATCCATTCATGTAATCTCATTTTAAGGAGTCCTAGCACTTTTATAGTAGAGCCATCAACTAGAGGTTGACATGTTCTAAAAGTCATGAAATAAAAACAAGAAATGACGAAGGGGTTTTGAATGAAGAATATATTTGACTATGGTATTGCTACTGCTCCGTAGGTTTCTTATCTTAAATACTTGTATGTGTTTGGCAATTAATTAGTTAAGTTAAAGTAAAGTGAATTTAGATAAGAAATGACAAGCTGTCATATTAAAAGTATACAATTTCAAAATTCCCTCTAAATTTTACAAAAAAATGTAAAAAAAAAAAAGCAACGTCTTTTCTCTACTAAAAAATAAAAAAAACTCCACTTTTCTATAAAAAAAATTAAAAAGATTTTATATCAAACAATTAAAAATAAAACACAATCATAATACCTTACATTTTATTCTCTCTTGATTTGATGCTTCACGTCACTATACATCCAAACAGGCCCGAGATTTGAGATTTCAATGTGGTTGTGCCAGCCCTTAGCATATATTGGACAGACTTATTTAGGGTGTTGGATTTATATTTGAAAGATTTATTTATGGGTGATGGATTTGTATTTACTATGTTAATATTTTGTTATTCTTGGGGGATGAGCCATTAGGTATCTTGGAATCTTCTGTACTGTCTATATTTCGTTATTGACTTCGATGTTATGAAGTTTTCCATGTTGATTTTTTCCTTTAAGAAGTATATGCTTAGAAAGGCTATTAGACGTTGAACTCTAACCACAATAAGAATAAAAAAGAGTAAAGGAATGGGTTCCTTAAAAGGCAATTTTCTTGAATCTTCTACACAATTTCTAGAAAAAATCCATGATTTTGAAAAGGGTTTTCCCATAAATTCAAAACCCAAACATTGGATTTCCGTAAAGACCTTTGGAGATCTTCAACACTTCAATCTTTTATGAAGTTTTTTACCAAAAAAAAAAAAAAAAATTTCCTTCTTGAAATAGGAACACCATCCGGTAAACCCACTCCTATACACTGCCTGCATAATGATGGAGATGAGTAAGTTTTTTTGGCATGTAGGTTTTCTCCTCCTTTCCCCTGTATGAACGGTCAAGGATTTGGGGCCAAATTAAGGCTTCTATTTAGTAACAATTTTAATCATAGGGGTCATGGACCATTCAGTCAAATAAAGTGGTTTAATTATCATTTTCCTCTGTTTTTTTATACCCCGGCGGTCCATCTAGTACAAAGAGATTGGATCATGGGTTCCTCATTTTCTCTCTTTGATGATTTAATGAAAGACATCAAAATCGATCCTGTTTGGAAACAGGCCGGCATAATGTTTCTACTGGCCGATATTTTTCTCTTCAGTTTTTCCAAAATCTCCTACTCTTGGTGTGTCACATGGCAGCGCTCAGAATATGCTCATCAAATGCCTTTGAAGGTGGTCAGCGAGTGCCACAGTGTGAATGGCTCTGCCAAATTACAAAATTCTACCATTGATGCTGGTGAGATCCGGTCCGGAACCGTATGAATCCAACATGACTCATCTAGTTTTAAAAAATTAACTCAGAGAGAGTCAACACAGCTCTTAGGGAGAATCAAGTTTTTTTTTTTTTTTTTGAAAAAAATTGATTAAATACTTATCAAATCTAAATATACACTTTATTTACATGTATTAATAAGAATCAATTCAAATTGATAAATTTATATATGCAAGAAAAATAGTATAATAATGAAAAAAAAAAACTTGCATGTAAAAGATCAAAAATAAATCCCAAATTACATTTCAATTATCATTTTAAAATTGCTAATTCTAAATCTCAAGCATAAACTACTTTAAAATAAACAATAATGCTTTAGAATGTAATATATAGATGAAATGGTTAATAGTACATATAATTTATCAAGATGAGGTGACTCAGTTGAGTTTCCCTCATATTTGATTTGGTCCAAATTAGTCACTTCCTCAAATTGAGGTGACTCCGCTGACTCAAGAGTTAACTCACTAGCTAGTTAATTGATTAGATTTTTCTCTTTTTGAATAAATTTAGGAAATCAAAGAACTTGATCCTGATTTCCTCTTGATTTCATTGGACATGAAATTGCAGTGGATGGAATCTTTAGATGGAAGTCACTGTTTGCCATAAAAAAAACAAGGAAGTCAATTCTAATGGTCCTGCTTCTTGTCATCTTCCCTCTCCGGGGTTCCTACGATAATGGGAGTTTCCGTTCTCCTTACAATGGGTGCTTTGAATAGTCGATCACAATTAGGAGGAGATGGACTTCATTAGTCAAATACAGGGATTATATTGTTGTTTTATCTGTTTTCAAAGTACCCATATGTATGGGTGTAATAAATTATTAATAGTACATAGAATTTATAAGTGGATTGTAGCTTATGTCAAACAAATACATCACCGAGTTATAAGACCACATCCTTTGTATAAGCTTGTAAACTAGTTGAAAGGCTATCAAGCACGAGAAACGCCGAGATAACCTAGTGGCAAAGTACATCTCTCCTCCCATTTAATAGCAACAAAATAAAATGGCTATCAAACACTTTTTGAAGTTTTTTTCTACCTATAGAAGTGACTCAAACACAATTTCTAAGGGTTGGCCTAGGACCTCTATTTGGTTACAGAGGTTGAGGGTTTAAATTTAGGGGCATTAGGGCTGAGGTCCCTCAACTGTGATTTTTATTGCAAACGGTCCTCAACATTTAATCGTACTGACGGCAGTCCTTTTGTAATAGTAACTCATTAAAAAAGACAGAAACACCCTTGTACACGTCAGCAAAAGCAGAATCAGACAATTTATCTGAGTTTTGGCAAAGCTCAGCAATAATTCAAATGAACTTCTCTCATTCCATTGAGGTTTGGATGGCGTTAGAGTTTCAGAACGACAAAGTGGTCTTCATGAAGTTTTTAGAGGACGTCTTAAGCTTTTCAGAAAGGTCTGGTTCGCAAAAATTCAAGTTCGTTTGGGCCTCCAAGCGTTGCTTCAAAATAAGGCCGGAAAAATCGATCCAAAATTCATGTTTTTACCAGTAAACTTCAATGAGCCATAACTTGAGTTTCTGAAGTCCAAATCGGGTGATTCAAAACCCTAGAATCATCTACACATCTAGGGCTACAACTTTCATGAAGAGACCAAGTCAAGATTCCACCGTTATGTCATAGAAAAATACCTCACAAGTTGGACACAAACTCAGATAAATTTGTTTGAGTTTTATCAGAAATTCAGATAAATTTATCAAATGAACTTCTCTCATTCCATTGAGGTTTGGATGGCGTTAGAGTTTCAGAACGATAAAGTTGTCTTCATGAAGTTTTTAGAGGACGTCTTAAGCTTTTCAGAAAGGTCTGGTTCGCAAAAATTCAAGTTCGTTTGGGCCTCCAAGCGTTGCTTCAAAATAAGGCCGGAAAAACCGATCCAAAATTCCTGTTTTTACCAGTAAACTTCAATGAGCCATAACTTGAGCTTCCGAAGTCCAAATCGGGTGATTCAAAATCCTAGAATCATCTACACATCTAGGGCTACAACTTTCATGAAGAGACCAAGTCAAGATTCCACCGTTATATCATAGAAAAATACCTCATAACTTGGACACAAACTCAGATAAATTTATCTGAGTTTTATCAGAAATTCAGATAAATTTGTCTGAGTACGGAGAGAGATTTGGATAGAGAGAGATTTCAAAACCGATTCCATCTTTGAAGAAATGAAATAGAGAGAATCAGAAGTCTTGGCGTGGTGGCGACGAAAAGTGCTCTGCAATGATACTCCAAACCATGGAAAGGAATGGAAAATGGAAAATGAGAGAGAAGAAGAAGGCATGAGTTCGAATGAGGGTTGAAAGGGGCAAATTAGTCATGAAAATATATGACGTGGCATATTAGGGACCTTTCACCAAAGTATCTCCAGCAGTCTCGACTAGAGACATTAGAGAAAAAGTTGTTGTCCTTGATGCCTTAGAAGACCGTGCGCAGGGACTTTTGGCTAATTTACCCTTAAATTTATACTACCGCACTTCAATTTTATGGGATTTACTGCCTCTTCTTGGGCCCATGATGAAAAAAAAAAAAAAGTGATTCAAACTCAAACACCCCCTATACACTACGATTTCATGACGGGAATACTTTCTTAGTTATTTACATACAGCTCCTGACTTAGTAATGTAACTATATTTAGATATTTTAAATTTTAATATTCAAATCCTATAGCTTGCTCTCGCTTTTATAATTCGTGCAAGACCAACCCAAAATTTAAACCCTCTGCTTCTATGAAAGAAATCCTATTTTATGATTTATTTTACATTTAATTTAACAAAGAAATCTTTTTTTACACGTGCCTTCCCAGGCAAATTTCCTGGTTTTGTTATTGATTACAAGAGTTAATCGACTCTAAAAAGAGGAAGTCATCGTTGATAGTAAAAATTATGAGAAATTAGGAATGATCAAATTTTGCCTTCTTGATTGGCTCCTGTCAAATGTTACTGATCAGATAGAGCAAGAGGTTGTACAAGTGTGTGAAGACAATTATTTTGAATAATTTAAGAATTTTTCCATTTCTTCTAGTTGAAAGCAATTTAGAGTAGGTTTGTTTGTAGGTGGCAAATGGGACTTTTAAAAGGCACAACATGATAAAAAAAATAGGATAATCTTAGACAGGATGAAATGACAAATAAAGGTGCTTTTGCTCTTATTTTTTCACCTTCTTTTCTTCTTAATTTGACACTTAATCTTATTTTAATTTACTGTTCAAACAAATCAAACTTGACTACAGCAAATAACATCACGGACAGAGAAATGGGTTGCTACTGGCTAGACATTCAGTGTCATATGAATCTCGTGTCTAGAAAACTCTCAAGAAAAACATTTAGCAGATGCCGTGGTCCAGCCTAATTGGACTCGCGCCTCATTGTACACGCTAAGTGGATCATGGGTTTGATTCTCCTTGTTTTGCTACGTATCGATAGTATAAGTACAAATAAAAATAAAAATAATAATATATATTAGAAGATGACAGAGATGGCTGCAAATCGTATTGGGATATATATGTTTGTTACATATCTAAGGTCCCAACACCAAGCACATGGATATTGAAGAGGACTTTTAAATAAAATGTAATAACATTGAGAGATGACAGAAAGAGCAAGAAGGATTCTCAGACCCAAGGGACAATTGAGTTTTTGAGTGATCCAAGATCATCCAAGTTGATAATTTAAAACTCACGAACAGAAAATGAAAAGTTAGGCACATACGTTCCTAAGGTAGCCTTTGGTTCGCGGTAATGAAGGTCGGAATGGAATGGTCATTCAAACGGAATGGTCATTACAGCGTTTGGTTCGTAAAAAAGTGGAGTAATGACTATTACCTCCGGAATCCCATTCCCTTAGGTAGAGGAATGGTCATTCCATCCGGGATGGGAATAAATGGCCATTCCATCCCTTTCAACTTTTTGTTGAGACCAAAATACCATTTTTCACATCTATACATATTATTATAACAATAAGATTATAAAAGAGAAAGAACTTGTGTGGGGCCCACTTACATAATATAATATAGATACATTATTATAATTATTATTATTATAGGATTAAAAAGAGAAGAACTTGTGTGGGCCCCACATATATGATAATAATATAATCTATTATACATTATTATTATTATTATTATTATAAGATTATAAAAGAGAAACTTGTGTGGGCCCCACCTATATAATAATAATATATATACATTATTATTCTTATTATAAGACTATAAAATAGAGAACTTGTGTGGGCCCTACCTATATATATTAATATATACAGATTAATTTAAAAATAATAGATTATAAAAGAGAAGAACATGTGTGGGAACATGTGTGGGCCCCACTTATATAATAATATAATCTATACATTATTATTATATTATTATTATTATTATAAGATTATAAATAGAAGAACTTATGTAGGCCCCACCTATATAATAATAATATAATATATTATTATTATTATAAGATAATAAAAAAAACTTGTGTGGGCCCCACTTATATAACAATATAATATATACATTATTATTATTGTTATAGATTAGAAAATAGAAGAACTGTGTGGGCCCCACCTATATAATAATAATATAATATATACATTATTATTATATTATAAAATAGAAGAACTTGTGTGGCCCCACCTATATAATAATATAATATATATTATTATTATTATTATAAGATTATAAAATAGAAGAGCATGTGTGGGCCCCGCCTATATAATAATAATATAATCTATACATTATTATTATTATAAGATTATAAAATAGAAGAGCTTGTGTGGGCCCCACCTATATAATAATAATATAATCTATACATTATTATTATTATTAAAAGATTATAAAATAGAAGAGCTTGTGTGGGCCCCACTTATTTAATAATAATATAATCTATACATTGACTGAGCCAAAGATAAAAATCTAAAAAGGGTATTTTGGTCAGTCTTATGTAAATTTTATTCCATTCCAGGACTCATTCCAGCGTACCAAACGCCGGAACATGAATCAACTGGGTTGATTCCTCAGCGTACCAAACGCTGGAATGGAAATGCCTATTCCTGCTTCATTCCATTCCAGAGTCATTCCGGTCTCCATTCCATTCCCGCCTATAATCATTCCAGCGAACCAAACGCTACCTAAGGTCATTTCGCACGTACTTTCCAAGTTCATTTTGATACTATGATGCTAAAGTTTGGACAGCTGAGCATTTTCGAGAGCTTAGATGTAACCTGAATTTTGAGCTCATATGAATCATCAAAGGATTGAAAGGAGCAATTCACTTTAAAAAAAAAAAGACTTTTAGTGGGAGTAATTCACTAAAAAAAAGGACTTTTTCTCACCACAAAAAGTGTTGTAGTTGCTTAGAGAAGTCTAAGCAAAATGCTACTGTGTCTAAAAATGACTTTTAGCGGCGGAAAAAAGCTGCCGCTAAAGCTGTCGTTTACCACCATAAAAGTCACTTTTTTGGTTAAATAAATTCACTTTTATACAAAAAAAAAAAAGAAAAAAAAAAAGAGAAATCAATTTCATGAACATGGTTTGACAGGTATTTAATTTAGTTGTAGGCTTGTAGCCATTTCAAAGTTCTATAGCACCCCCGGTTAAAGAGAACGAAGGTTCTTCCCGGCCACGTCTATTTAGCTTGGGTCACTAAATAATTCTCATGGCATTGTGAAATTAACTGTTTTTTTTTTTTTTTTTTTCTCTTTCTATTTAGGAATGATATTGGGGAGGACTTACTCGGCTAGTAAACCCGTTATTAGATTTGACCCTATGTCATGATTAGGCCCAGAACTCACGCTAACTCTGTGGATAACTTCAAATGTTTAATATGTGCAAGAAATGGAGAATGAGGGACTGCCTAGTTGGTTGGCAACTCCACCTCTCCAGAGATCAATTCCAGTCTCCACCCACCCTTTACATGTGCGAGTTCTCACTCACCATATGCACTGGTTCTTTCTCCCTGCATGTACAGGTTCCCTCGTGGGTCCCACCCCCTTAGCAGGGATGCCCCAAAAATGGATAAAAAAATGCAACAGTCAGAACTCTTTCTAACCTTTCTCTTAATAGTCCCTTGTTTTAAAACTCAAACCCAAACTACTGGATAGGACCAATGGCAAGTCGACCCCATGAAGCTGCCTATATCTCGGTATACATTAAAGCAAGAAGAGTTGGATCTTCATGGCCCGGCCTTCCTTTTCAGCCTAGGCCTGGGCTTGAATCGCTTCTTTTGCTCAGTGGGATGTGATCATCTATACCTTTCTCTCCATGCGCCTACATCATGTAAGTTTAGATCTAGATTCAAGTAGGCTCAGGTTAGAGATGGGCACTGTAGATTTTTATAACCGCACTTTCAAAGGGATGTGGGAGACTGGAGTCCGCCTAATAAAGACCCGAGTCTGATTTGGATCGAACCTAAAATAAACTCAAATGCCATCGGGTGCAACACATATCCATCTCAACTACGGGTTCAACTCAGGCAGGTTGGTCGGTATTGGCTCTACCCAAGCTCATCCTGAACTGTATTCAGGCAAACAAATCCACCCCGTATGGTTAATTCTAGGGGTATTTATGGGCCGGGTTAAAGTCATATTATAAGCCCAGTCTTACATTATAAACACAGGGACTTGTTTAGCTCCAGCAGGGCATGGGCTGTAAATGTCTAGCCTGAGCCCAGCCCGCCTCAAACCTGTTAGGCAAGAGCCTGCCGAATTAGTCAATTGGACCAAGCCAGGCTTTTTATCACTTGCTTGGACGTTCTAACACAATTTTGGGAAAATCAATTACTGAGACTACAATCACTCCTTATTTGGGCAAGGCTTGGGGCTTTCTATCAGGTAATCCAACCGCAGACAAACTTTTAGATGGACCCAAATTTTATATCTAGGCCCATCCCTACTACTAACACCCAAGTTAAGAGCCCAGCCCATGAGCCCCCCTAGTTAATTCCTCATCCATGTTTAATTTGAGTTTTAAGAAGGGAATACTTCGGCCATGTCAGGTAGCCATATTCTTGGTTTCGGTCTTATAAAGTTTTAAAAATATGTAATACTATATATTATAAATATTATAACGTAGCATATATATATATATTTTTAAATGGTAACAGAAACTTTCATTAAAGGAGAAAGAAAATACAAAAGGAGAAAAAAATGAGGTACAAAAGGATTGTACCTCACCCAACAAAGCTTATATAATCACACCCTCTCAAGGAAACGCTCTCTCAGCCTCTTGTTTAGCTAAAGCATAGGCAAAAGAATTGGCCGATCGTAGTTCGCGACGGAAGACTACGGAAAAAGATGCCGACAACACCTTGATCTCACTAAAAGAGAAATTGAAGTTTCCATATGTTAATCTTTCTATTAGACGCCCAAGCAAACTATGTATTCTATATACTTCATATAATTAGTCACGTACATGTGTTGAATTTTGGTACCAAACTCAGACCACCGTTCCGTGTAGGTTTCAGGATCCAGAACAAAGCCCGACCCACACGTGAAGAATCCAACCAAAATTTAACTTTAGGTTGGGTACAGCTATGAGGGCTTGGGCTTGGGCTTAACCAAGGTCCACCTATAATCACAAAAATCTCTTAAATGCTCACAACTGTACCTTTCAGGGAGAGGGAAAATCTAAACAAAACAGAAAAACTGGTAGAGGGAGAATCAAGGTCTTATAATTCAACTGGATGTGATATGATCTACTGCAGTCCAACAGGTCTAATATTAATTAAGGGTTTAGATTCTAAACCGGTGCCTTCATAAGACCCATGAGGCCCGTCGGACAGTCCAAACTCATGAGGACACTCACCTGATCTTGGTCCATTGATAGCCCTAAGTTCAAGTGTCCTCCAAGGGCAAACAGATATATTCCTAACGGTCCACTTCTTCCCCACTTAAAATCTAGAGGAATTTACCGTATAGGACCCCGTAGAACCTCTTATCATTTTTGAGGTCCCAAAAACACCATATGTATAGATAAGGTCCTCAAGGTACGCTTTTATTTTTTTATTTTTTTTGTCGTTTAGCGAATGGTCGATACTCGATATCGACCATTATGCGAGAACCTAAATAAAAATTGAGTTTTTCAGGATGGAGAAGGGGGAGGGGAGAGGACGGGGAGGAGAAGGGAGGGGGGAGGAGAGGGTGAGGGTGGTGTTGCATAGGGGTGGTGTTTCATCAATTGCATCTTTCATCAACTAAGGATCTTGATTTATTGCTTTCCTTCTTCTTGCTTGCTAGGATTAGGTTAAATGTTAGGGTTTTTTCCGTCCTTCATAAAGTTGATTATATTGAAAGGAATGAGAGGTGCAGCAGGGATAATAGGATTAGTTTTTTAGATGGGTTGGGGATTTAAAATGATTGATTAAAAAAAAAAAAACAACAGAGAATTTGGGGTTGGAGATTTGAGAGGACGGTGGATAGGGATGGTTTTGAGATGGGTGTGAGTGGCCGTGGATTTGCATAGTAGGGTTCGATTTAGCTGAGATTGATAGATGGGGTTGGGGTTGAGGATGGGTTAGTTTTTGGCTGGGATGATTTGGTGATGGGGTTGGGGGCTTGATGGTGATGAAAGCTGAAGAAATAAATTTGAGTAAAGAAGATAGAAACTAGAAAGAAAGGATAGAAGAAGATGAACATCAAGTCACGAATTGGATGCCTCATTCTTCTAATTTTACTTAAACTTCTAACAAAAAATAAACTAAACCTTCACCAAACTAAATTTTGGGGATTTCTTTTCAAATGATGCAGTTGATAAAACACCACCCTATGCAACACCACCCTCCCTCTCTCCTCCCACCACCTCCTCGTCCTCCTCCTCTTCTCCTCTTCTCCATTCTAAAAAATCCAATTTTTATTTGGGTTCCCGCAGAATGGTCGATATCGCTGAACGGCAAAAAAATAAAAAAAATAAAAACGCACTTTGAGGACTTTGTCCATACATACGGTATTTTTGGAGCCTCAAAAGTGGTATAAAATCATACGAGGTCCTATGCGGTAAATTCCTCTAAAATCTATAATACTATGTTTTTCAACTAAAATACAAATTATTAACTAGCAGACCAAATAAATAGATAATCTTTAAAGAACTTGATTGACATTTTTTCTGGATTCTCTCACCTGCTACCCTGCAGTAGTGATGTTAGCTTCAACCGTCTCCCCAAGTTGCTATTTTTGTACGATCCGATTGATAGCATGAAGAACGCTGTTCCACGCTTCGATTCCAAAAGTAGATGTCACTCATGCACTTATTAATTCGCAACATGATGATGTTTGGTTGGGTGATAGGAGCTGATGGAATATAGCTCTTAACTAGAAATTTTTTTTTTCTTCTGTTAATTGGTATATTGTATTGAGAAAAGGAGAAGAAAGAAAAAGGAAAAAAAAAAACCAAAGCCAAAGAGGCTGCAACAAAGGAAACAAAACAATAAGGAAAAGCAGAACAACTTTACAAAGTAAATACATGGAGTTATGTCATACCCAAGGAGATCAAGATAGGATGAGGGTAGATGGCAATCTTTACTGTAGATTGAGTAATGATCATACTTTTGATGCAGTCCTCAAGTATTACATTCGCACGCCTTAAGGTAGCTTTACGGTTATGGTGCTTGGAGTCATTGTGAAGGAATCAAAAGGTAGAGATGGCATGGAAAAAGATTACAGCTGCAAATGATCTTGCGTGGGCATCTCCACCGGCTGAAATTGCTTACCAAATAGCAGCAACTGAGAAAGGAGCAAGGAGGTATAGGGCACCGAAACTGAGAAGCCAACACTAAAAAGTAATAGCAAGCTCACAGGAAAAGAATAGGTGAAGACCAGATTCCTCATCAAGGTGGCAAATATAACATCTAGAGGCCATTTAGCAACCTCCGTTTTTAGCCACAGTATCAGTAGGAGTTTTCCTTAATAACAAGCGCCACGAAAAACAAGCCAATCTAGGATTGAAAGGCTTGTTCCAGATTATGCCTAACCAGGGTAGAACTAATGCACGGGTTCTCAGGAGGTTCCAAGCATCCTTAAGGGATAAAATTCCAGATGAAGAATCCATCCAGGAGAGTGTCTGTAGAGGGGATGTCTGGAATCACAATATATCACTAGAGGAAAGGAGCAGGAAATCCATAAGGTCACTTGGGAGGTTGGAAGGAATATTCCAGGAGTTCTCTTCGATTATGTCAATAATCCTATCACAAGGAGAGAACTGAATAGAAGAAAATCTGGAGGAGATAGAGGCTTGGTCGATCCAATTATCATACCATAAGCTAATAGAAAGCCCATTGCCCACTTGCCACTTACTACATTGCTGAAGAAAAGAAGACAAGAAACGCAATCTTCTCCAAATACAAGACCCACCAATGGGATTACCAGATATAGTGTATTCTAACGATTGGCCACACTTCTTTGAGGGTTACTTTAATAATTCAATAAGTTGAATTCAACGTTAGAATCTAAACTGCTCAAAATCACCGCCGTGGCTTCTTTTTTCAAGAAAGGTAAGTTTGTTGATCACTACTACAATGCCATTTGTTGTAGTGGATGTTGTGTAAAACAAATGATTTGACTCTAGTTTTCTTTATCTATTCACATATTTTAAACGTAATCAGTCTGGTGGGGGTAAGCCCTTTTCAGCAACCATGAGCACCTTAGTGATGACATCATCAGATCATTTTGCAATTGCATGGTTGTCAGTTTAACTATATATTTGAAATTCAATCCAAAATTACTACAAAATTTTTTTTTATCGGTAACGGTAAAATATATTAAAGACTTAAGAAATGTACAATAAAGAAGATGGAAAGAAAAAACATGCGAATGTATTAGAACTGAATACTAACACAAAACAATAAATTACAAAGGAGCAAGCAAAGCTACATCTCTTTCTACCCTCAACTTAGCTAAAGCATCCGCCATGCCATTCCCCGACCAATGCACATGATGAAACTCAACATTCAAAGATGATGACCAAGTCTTGATTTCATTGAAAAGAAATTGGAATTTCCATGGACCCTTCTCCAAACAAGACATCCAAGAAATCGCATTTAAGGAATCGCTTTCCACCACTATGCTATGAAAATTATTTCAGACATATATCCTTAGAGCTTCCAATATAGCTAACACTTCCGCTTCATTAGAATCTTTGATGCCTATATATATACTTTGAGAACATAAACAATACCTCTCCCTTGTAGTTCCTCAAGATGCCACCTATACCTGCAGGTCCTGGTTTTTCCTCTTGCCGCACCATCAACATTAAATTTAAGAACATTAGGAGAATAGGGAGACCAAGTGACTAAATGTTTCTTCTTAACACATCCGCTTCCCAAACAAGCTTTCCAATTACTTAAGATATTATCTAAGGTCAAGTGCTCTTACTCTTTTTTGATACTTGCCCATTTAGCTATTTTGAAGATAATCATAAAAGTAATATCCTCCATGTCCTTTGTCTTGCCATTGAAGATTCAAATGAGTCAAATCAGACTCGATCGATGTGGGTGTGAAATGTTGAGAATTGCTTTTGACTAGCAGTAATGAGCCTATATGAAGAGAAACTGGAAAGAGGTTTCAAATATAGAAATGAAGTACTGTAGCAGCCGCTATAATGCTAACAATTGGTAGGTTTGAGCACTGAGCAGCATATATAAGCTCAACCTGAACTGTAATCATTTATTAACAAAGTTGAGAATGTCAAACCAAACTCCAACCCAAAGCTAGGATCAACCAATACCTTATCAAGTTGGATTTAGTTCAAATTTGCAGTGGGTCATGGTGCTATTAGTCGGGTTGAATTGGGTTGGCTAGTCAAATGATATGAAGGACCTCTTTTCGAATCTAACCCGTTTATTAACTGAGTAAAAGATGTCGAAGGTAAACCTAAACTATAAGAAGGGTGAACCCAGATTGTGAAGAACCGGGTCCGGCACAGTGACCACATACATAGGTCATAGAACCATAACAAAGATACAACCGCGTGCGGTGCAAAAAGAATGGTAACCGACAAATCCAGCAAAGGAACGCGGTTTAGGACGGTCATGGCTAATATTGTTGGGTTTCCTGGCATGTGCCATGCTCTCTCTCTTTCTATAATGTGGGACTTGGGAGATAGAGATACTTTCATCTTCTTTGTTTGGGATTTAACTAAGATGTGCCTCAATTACCTGTAGCAATTGTTGTAAATACGAAAATTCTTACCTTGGCGGGATACCTTTTCTTACTTGAGGCTATACTACCTCACCAGAGGTCAACTCCTCTCACCAGAAGCTTTCCACACCTCATCTAAGGGCTCCCTCGCCATAGCGCTAGGGGCCCCGCCCCCTACGCTGAGACACCAAAAAAAAAAAGACTATCTCATGACAAAATAAATGCTTTTCCATGTATTGTTTATGGGTAAACTTTGATCTTAGAAAGAGTTACAATCACAGTAAAAAAAAAAAGTACAATAATTAAATCACTAAATGACATATATTTTTTGCCACTAATTTGATGGTAGGCCCAACTATTTTGGAGTGAGCTTTTCCAATAGTTCATTTTTAAGAGGATTTTTTTTTCTTTTTCCAAAAGCTTAAGACATATTTGGCATCATTCTGAAAATATTTCATTTTGAGAATGAATGCTATCATGAAAATGTTTCTTTTCCAAAAGTTAAATTTCATGAAAGTTGCGTTTTACATTCTAAAGAGTGAATAAGTAAAAGATACTCAGTATGGATAGTAAAGAAGTATAAAACAAAAGACTATTGAGGAAGAAACAAAGTGAAATTCATTTGGGAATAAGCTTATGTTAGTGAGCAGCATTTTCAACAAGATGAATAGGATTGATCAGCCAGAATGATTTTTCCCCATTCAGTCACAGGACTTTCTCAAGGGGTAGAATTTTCTACAATTTTAAAACAAGAGACTGAAACACATTTAACAATAGGTAAGTTTTGCCAGACCAAACAGTAGAATATAAACTGCATAGAAAATGAGATCTTTAATTTTAACTTTCTGTCAAAAATCAAATTACTATGATAATAAAATGACACACAAACTCTTACATAAAAACATACCCTAGATGTGTGCCGAATATAGAGTTATTTGAGCACAGCCATTTTTTTAAAATTTTATATTTAAAAATCTATTTTATTTTCTGTGAAAATATTAAAAAGGGGATCCCTCAAGTGGGCTCGTAATCGTGCGCTCAATGGCTGCACCATGCGTGTGTCCCATCCAACAGCCGTGCAGCCGTATCGTGCGCTCACGGGCACTCCAGGGTTTCCATTTTTTTTTTTACAAAAAAAAGAAAACTACAATTTCTCAAATTCAATTTCTAATATAGGATTTGAAAAGAGTTTCTTTGGCCCAGCTAAATATATATTAAGGGTAATGAGAATTAGCTATCTGTACAAAAATTTAGACCTTTCACTTACTTTATCACATTAATCATTGATGCTTTATTAAAATGGCTAGATCCCCGACACCTTTTCTATCTAGTAGCATAAGTGGGCCTTATGGATTGTACCATAACATGACAGTCGAGAGTCCCAATTCTCTTCAATCCATACTTATGGATTGGGCCATGGAGCCTTTTGTCCCTGTTAAATGCAGGGGGACGGTAAAGGTGTCAACTAAATATTAGGGACAATGAGAATTAGCTATCTATAAAATGATTTAGACCTTTCACTTACTTTATCACGTTAATCACTGATGCTTGATAGAAATGGCTAAATCCCGGACAGCTTTTCTATATAGTAGCATAAGTGGGCCTTACAAACTTAGGCACCTATCATAAAATATAAAAAAAAATTAAAGGGCATCGTACAATGGAGCATATCCAAATTCCTATGCAAACTCAGATTCATAAAACATTTGGTTGATTGGCCATGAAACATAAGAACCGGGATTGGACTTGCTGGCTAGTCTAATCTCGTTGAATTGGAATAGCTTCATATTCTAGAACTATCTGCCCAACTATCTCGAGGGGTGCGGGCCTAAACATGTAGTTTGATTTTAGGAGTAAATTGAAGATTTTAAAGGTCTATCCATGACTTTTATTAGATATTTTAAAGTGTACCGCAGTTCAATGGATGCGAATGCTCCCGCGTGCTTGGGCCTAAGTCCGCCTCTGAATCAAACTAACTGATTTATTTTATTTTATTTATAAAAAAAAAAGGAGATGAATAAAGTTTCCAAATGATATCATAGGCTAAATATGAAACTTGAAAGTGTTGCTAGCTAGTTATGTTTTTAAAACTTTGAAAACACACATGATGTGTACTCAAGAATACTAGTTTGGCATAGGAATTATTATTTTAAACCTTTTTACAGTTTTGGGTTCTTATGATTAATATGTTTTAAAATAAATTTAATTTAATTTATTTATTTATTAACATAATTACAAACTCAACCTAAATAAACGACTAGTTGGACCAAGATCGATCAAAACGCTTGGCATCACCGTTACAATGGGGTCCCACTTTTGGAACTTTGCTACCAAAAACCGACATGTACATCTCTAATTTTAAAAATACAGCGAGAGCTTCCATGGCTACTACGATATGCTGAAGCCTGAACCGTCATCACTATGTAAACAAACCTCAGAAACATAATATCAAATGGCGCATCGGACACTTATAAGCAAGTTTCATTCGATACCATTCACAAATTAAATAGCCCTAGAGAACAGATACAAGGAATCTTTACGCCCAACAATTAAGACAAACAACCAACTCTAACAAAACAAAGAAACAGTTAAAGAATCTGAGCTATCAACAACTTAGAAGAACAACATAGAGAGGGAGAGAAAAGAAAGAATTAATGTCTCAATTTCTCCAAGACTTGTTCGAAAACAGAAACTCTGCAAGGGAATCTGAGGACGCCCTGTTGCTCATACCCATATTCGTTTGCAGATTGATTGAGCAGCTCCTTGAACATTGGGGGTGGTTCAGTAGTTTGGCTTTCACCACGAACCGCTCCATCTCCTGGCCTACGTAGACGGGGAGGTGGCCTTCTGGGACTTGTCTGGAGCAATCCACCTTCATTAGCTTCGAGTTGGATCTGCGTGTTTTCTTGGTTGATCCTCGTGGGAGAGCAGGAATCGGAGCCAAGAAGGAAGAAGCCAGAGCGGTCGGAGACACGACACAGCACCTGATTAGTTGCTTCATGTTTCCTTCTTCTGGTTTTTTTTTCTTGAGAGCGAGCGATAGAGAGTGAGAGAGAGAGAGTCGAAAACGAAGTAGGAAGAGAGAGAGGAAACTGAGAGAGATGCAAGGGTGGTAATAGGGGAAGGGGTATATATAGCACTAGAATATGTATTTGGATACCGAGTGGAGAAACTGTCAGGTACTGTGATAAAAGGACTAGTAGGAAACGGAAGCTGCTTGATATCTTTCTAATTTTTGGATATGCATGATTGCAGCTTAAAGAGAAGTACGAGTACACCTTAAATCGATCGAGAAGTATGATATCTTTCTAATTTTGATGTGATGGGGTTTTTCAGTGTGAGTCAAATTACATCTTATATTTTGAGTAATTTTATTTTATAAGTAGCGATTGACTATTCTTAGCACAATTATAACAAAAAAAAAAAAAATAACTAGTGTAGTATCTAAATTTTCTATAGGGCTTGGACAGATGCATTCTTTCATTTTCCAAAGAGATCTCATTAGGATTAGCTTTTTATTGTTTTAAAAGACTTAATGAGGAATTTTATATTGAAAACCTCAAAATCTTATTATCATATTTATCTTTTCGTTTTTTTTTTTTTTTGCAATAGAGAAGAATTCTCCCATATATCAGAAACAATAAGTTTTTTCATATTTTCTTTTCGTTTATTCCCATTTCTCCATATCAGAAAGCTTGAAAGATTTCCTTTTTATGGAAAAATCTTTCTTCGATATAGGAACTATGAACCTGACCCGATTAGTATTCTTACTATACCATGCCCGACTCGACCTATGACGGTTGTAGGTTGTCACACGCGACCCGAGATTAATTTAATATTTTTGAAAAATATGAAACATAAATGTGCTAGGAGAGATTTCAAACCATGACCTCCAGAAAAATCTCCCTCCTCTTTGCCATTGCACTATTGAACCCTCAAATTAAATGAAATGCACTCAATAATATACGAAATAAATATATACAGCCACGTCAAGTTGATGCATTCAAAAGCACACAACGGTTCTTAACCCAACTAAGGTTATGGATGAAAAATCATACCTGATCCAAACCCTACCAACAGGCTACCAAACCTACTCCTAATTGGTGCTAGTCGGGCGGGTCCCATTTAAATCTGACCTGTTACCATCCCTATAGGAAACTCACTTGTTTCTATTTCTATAGGTAATCCTTGAAGCTCTAATATTATATGAAAGGACTAGCGGCTGTGCAACCCATCTACAATGCATATATATACACTAGGGTCACAAAATACTAGTTTAGCCCATTTTAAAAATTTTGGTCTGTCATAACTAAAACCTATTCATCCGATTTTAGATATTTTTCCCCATAGAATTTGGAAGGATTTTCTATTTGTATTTTAGCATTCCTTTTTTTTTTTTTCAGACATTTTGTGCTACATTATCCGTACCAAATCGCCAATATGAAATATCTTGACAAATCTTCAAATTTGTGCATTTGATCAGGGCCGGCCCTGAAGGGGGACCCGAAGTGCGCTCGCCCCGGGCCCATTTTTCAAGGGGGCCCAAAAATGAGATTGATAAGATTCACTGAAAAATAAAATTAATATTAAAATTATTAGATGAGTATGTTTAATTTTAATTTTTCATAATTAGGCCCACTGAAAAAATTTGATGCTCAGTTTACTATTACACAATTTCTTGTCCAACACAATTTTATTTTTTCATAATTAGGCCCACTGAAAAATGTGTAATATTATATGTAAAATTAACTGATTTTGATTTATCATAATTGGGCCCACTTAAAGTTTCGATGGCCAGTTAGCATTTAGCTTTGTTAAAAAAATCCCTGGCCCACTCTGAATGCAACAATATTACTCTTGATTTGGAACTAAAATAAAAAGTTTATGAAACTTTATAGCCTTAGATTTATTTTTTTGAGCTTTTGTGGGCCCCATAATTAACATTTGAACCTTTAATCCATTTAATCATCTGAACCTTTTGCAAATTATAAGTATTTGTCTTGTAAAGAACTATTGAATTATTACAACTTACAAGTATTCGTCTTGATTATACATTATAGCCTTTTATTTTGAATGTTTATATATTGAAGTTGAATTTATATGCTTTGAAAGTTAAATTTTTAGTTAATTTTGACATGTTAGACATTGGTTAAAAAATGAATGATGCCATCACTAAGTTTATATATATATGCCTAATTTTTACTCTTGCCCTGGGCCCTCAAAAATTCAGAACCGGCCCTGCATTTGATAAGGGGACAAGGAACGGCTTACATCATGAATGAAGTGATAAGAAATGAAACATAGAAAGAAATTTAGAACGTGGGCATCTGGGCGGCGGGGCCTATTGGCCAATTTCATAATGAAATCACAGTAGTATTGGCCGCGTGGATGCAAATACAAGAAGGGAGGAATTAGTGAAGAGATGTGTACAAGACCTTCAAAATTTCTATGATTTAACTCACTAGGGTGATAATGCATGATCGTTTTCTATCAATGGAATGAGTCGAATGACATTCGATGTTTGTGGATCTTCAACTATATTGATCATTGTAACTTTACGGCTAATTTTTTTTGCACGGAAATTGACTACAGTAGCCAAATAGGCTTCGAAATTATTAAAGGGGGAGGGTTCAATGATATACTATAGAAATGTAGATAAATTTAAAATGTTAAGGATGACGAATGTAAATTCATTTTCCATCTCCCGCCAATTTACTTTAGGAAAAAGTGTCAGTTTTTTATAGTTGCCTTTGTTTCTTAGTTTTCAACAACTATAAAAAAGTAGATACTTGGAGTTACAAATTATTCAATTATAAAAAGCAGCTGCCCTGCAGTACCTTTGATAAATAGTCATTTCCAAGAATTCCTATTCTATATAATGTGGTGGAATTTTTAGATACACTTCTGTACATCCAGAAATTTCATTAAAAAATATTGAGGTTGGAATTTCAAAATCTCCAATATTTGATACCTTTTGGTTGACTTAGATTTTGAGAATTTTGTAAAAAAATATAGCATCAACAAATGCCAAGAACAAGCTCTCAAATTATATCCAAAAAAAAAAAAATGTCATTACCGCAAATTCTTGTTAGATATTGTAGTGAAAAAGTATGTCATTGGAGTTTACTATGATGGATTTGGATGCGGAGACTCCGACATGTAGCCGGAGATATATGTGCGTTCTGACGATTGAAAAGCTCCGTGGATCTCTTCGTCTCTAGGGCTCCCTTATCTTATATAGACAAGTCCCAAATAGTCATACTTACTAAAGACTTCTTTTGCCAAGAAACCCACATCCACTAATCTTATTAGGAGTCTTATTAGTAGGACAATATCAAGTCTTACATTGAGTGAGGCTGTATTCTTTGTTGGCATTAGCCCTACTTGATCTAATGTCGGACCCGTGGCATGTGAGTTACACGATTTCCTACAGTCTCCCACTTGGCACTAATACCATGTACATCAAACATATCTCAGTCTCATGCGTATCACCTGCCTTGCAAAAACCTCTGCAGGCAAAGCCTTGGTGAGAGCATCGGCCATCAATTCCTCTGAAGCATATAAAAAAAATTTATATCATTCTTTTCAGCCTTTTCTCTGATGAAGTAATACTTTATCTCAACATATTTTGATCAGCTGTTGAACTTTTGCTCATTCACCATGGATATTGCAAATGTGATGTCTACGTTCATTGTGACAGGCCCTTTTTCTCCAATTATTTTCAAATCAGTTAGGAAATATTTTAACCAAAGCGCCTCATGAACTGTCGTACTGCAGGCCATATACTCTACTTCGACTGTTGACATAGCAATATGCAGAAGTCTGTTTCTTGCTATCCTAAGAAACTGCACCTCCTCCGAGGGTAAATACATAGTCGGTTGTTAACTTTCTCTGGTCTAAATCACCGCCCAATCTGCATCTGAGTAGCCGCGCAGTTTCAGGACTTCACCTTGATAACACAAGCAAAAATTCAATGTTCCTTTAATGAACCAAAGATTCCTCTTAACTACATACTAATACTGTCATCCTAGGTTACTTAGGAATTTTCTTACATGACCTACGGCAAATGCAAGGTCTGGTATCATACATAGCATCGCATACATGATGCTCCCCACAACTTGAGCATAAGGTTTCATTTTCATCACTTATTTATCCTACTCATTTCTAGGTCTATGATCACTTGACAATTTTATGCTATTGTAGATGGGAGTGTCAATTGATTTACACATAGTCATATCAAACCGTTTCAACACAGTTTTCAAATAGGATCTCTGTGATAAAGTAAATAGCGTATTCTGACGATCACAGGTTATTTCAATGACAATGGCATACTCTGCCTCACCCATGTCTTGCATCTCAAATCTTGATCGACTTTAACCATTATTGATTTCATTTACTGCTTCCAATTTATCACCAACGATCAAAATGTCATCCACATATAATGACAAATATAACTAACTACTCCCCTGCGTTTAATATATAAACAAGTGTCACCATTATTGAGGACAAATTCTATTTCACCTATGGCTTGGTGAAATTTTCTATACCATTGTCTTGAGGTCTGTTTTAACCCAAATAATGCCCTATTAAGTTTGTATACTTTGTCTTCGTGACCTTGCACCACAAACCCCTCGGATTGTGTCATATAAATTTCTTCTTCTAATTCGCCGTTCAAGAATGCACTTTTCAAATCCATCTTGTGTAATTCAAGGTCATGACATGCTACCAATGCCGCTAAGGCTCGTATGGATTAGAATTTTACGACTGGAGAAAATGTCTCCTCGTAATCTATTCCTTCCACTTGTGTAAATCCCTTAGCAACTAGCCATGCTTTATATTTATCTATGGATCCATCTGACTTTAGTTTCTTTCTAAGAATCCATTTACATCCAATGGCATTTCGATCTTTTGTAAGATCAGTCAATTGCCATACTTGTTCTTTTCAATTGATTATATCTCCTCTCTCATAGCATCTAACCAATACTGCGCATCCTGCACTTTAATTGCTTGGGAGTCGGAATTTGAATCCAAATCTTGCATGATTTTCAATAAACTGTAATAATCATCTAGATATGCCGATTGTTTCCTCGCCTGAAATGGTCTACCAATCGGCTCATCGGGTTACTCAATTACCTAAAGTGGGCCCTAGCCAGGAATTCTATGTCCAGCGTCCCCTTCGACAAAACTCCCTTACTTGCTTGAACCCCTTTGGCCTTAGATATTTAATATAATTCCACACACTGTGGTTCTACTCTATGACTGATCGTCGGATCCTCAAAGAAAAATACATCTCAGCATTCCATGATCATTATGTTATCGTGATCATACATACGATATCCTTTAGAATATAATGGTAGTCAACGAAAGAACAATTTTTCTTCGTTTTTTCTTGCAATTTATATTTTTCCTGTGGTGGTAGCATGACATGTAAATGGTAGCCCCAAACTCTCATATGTTTAATTTCGGTTTGGCACCAGTCGATAATTCATACGGGTCTTGGACACACTTTTGGAGGGTACTCTATTCAAGATATATTGTACCGTATTTAATGCTGCTCCCCACAAATACAACGGAAGTCTCATGTGGCTAATCATTGACCTTACCATATCCATTAAGGATATATTCCTCCTCTCAGCCACGCCATTTTGTTCTGGGGTATATGTAATCGAATATTTATGAATAATTCTCTCACTTGCACAATATTCTTTAAAACAATTCCGAGGTATATTCACCCCTCCTATCGGATCTAATCCGTTTAATTTTCTTGCCATTTTGATTTTGGACCTCAGCAGCAGATATTTGAAACATTTTGAAGGCCTCATGTTTGTATTTAAACGGGTACACACAACCATATCTATTGCAGTCATCAATAAATGTGATAAAGTAGTCCTCCCATGTTCTATTTTCTACATTCAATGGTCTACAAATATCAGAATGAATTATAGTTAATATTTCTAAACTTCTAGCTCTTTTTGGAAATGGTTTCTTAACCATTTTTTCACTTAGACATGGATCACATATAGGGTACTCTGCTTTATCTAAATCTAGTAAGAGTTCATCCCTAACCATTCTACTTATTATATGTGCCCTAATCTCATATGCCATAATATTGTCAAACCATCTATGCACACATTCACACATACAGAATAATAGGAACTATATTTTATTATATCATTAGGAGTGTCCACCAAATACAGTTTATCAGAAAGAAAATCATTGACTAAACCTTGACCTCGCATGCCAATTGTAACCTCCTTATTTTTTAATTTGATTTCGAATTCATTCATAGATAACTAGCTCATAGAGATTATACTCCTCCTCATAGCTGGAGCAAAGAAAACATTGGAAAGATATAGTGGTTTTTCAGTTGGTAAGAGCATTTTGACTTTCCCTTCATCCAATACATCACAGAAAGTTTCATTCCCTATGTAAATACTCTAATCTCCTGGTTTCATCTCTTTGAATTCGACAAATCCAACCTTGGTTCTGGATATGTGCCTGGTGGCTCCAGAATCAATCCACCAATTCTTGTCATTGGTGTCCACCATCATGGACTATGCGACCATCTCAACATAATCACCGTGTTCTTTGGTCACTTTACCTTGCTGGCTACTCTCACCCCTTTTTTTATCATTGATAACTAAAGCAAATAGAATTCTAGGCCCTTTTCCATTTTTTATTGCCTTTCAACTTCCCTTTATTTTTCATATTGATGGTCAATGCACCGTTATTATTCTTAGTTTTAGCAATCATGATAAAGTTTGCTGGTGTTATAGTAGATAGCAGCCTGCCTTTGTCCTTCAGCAAGAAATTTAGCTTCAACTTTACTAAGGGTTCCACCTTTTTGTAGGCTAAGGGTCGGAGACACATTCTCCAACGAACGTGGAAAACTCATCAACAAGTACAAGATTTGAAAACCCTTGTCCATTTCCTTTCCCAAGGCTGTGAGATTACTATTTTGGACTGCCATTTTGTCAATGTGATCCTTTATAGATGATTCATCTGGCATCTTACAGTTGACATATGCGCTGAATGCCTCTATCAAGTGAGATTTAAAGGTTTCATCATATTTATCTATAGCGTATTCATATATTCATAGATTTCTTTAGCAGTGTTAAAGTGCTCAAACTGCTTTACAAATCATTAGATAGGAATTTGACCAAAAGTTGCCTCGTTAATTTGTTATCAAATACTTATTGTTCATACACATCACGATCTTCTTTAGGTGCATCATCAGCGGGTTTGGAGATCGGATCGGATTTAATCAAATATGTTAGTCCGTCAAAGTGCAGCAATGCGACCATCCGACGCTTTCACACGGCTAAGTTCTTGCCATTAAAAATATCATCCTTAGCAAGATCATGCAATGCTAATTTGGAAGACATAATTATTGAATTGAAAAAGAGATTAAGATTCAACTGGCCTTTAAAGGAGAAAAGTCACCCTTTTTTCTGAACCGTTGGATCGCCTTTCTCTTACTGCTACCGCGTAGAACTGCTCGCAAGGATTCCACAAAGCTAAACCGTTCATCGATCGGAGTCTGGATGCTCTAGATATCTCAGTACGATGTTTTTGATGGTTGGGAATCACCCTGCCTGTGTCAGCAGTCTGCTGACATCGTAACTGACTACTAGTGTGGGCCTACTTAATCTGGGTCGGGTTGAGTTTGTTTATGACCCAACCTGCAATTAAGTGAGGTGGTTTTCCACTCTTTTTTGGCACGCATCCCGATCAGGAGAGGAAAACAGAATGCATGTGCTTCTCCTTTTTTGCTGGAAGGAAAGAAAACGTAATGGAAAGAGTGCACGCCAAACCTTAGGCAAGACAATGACCTTCCTTCATTGACACACGCAACCCGAGGAGACATCCTTCACCTGTGACTTCGCGATCCAAACAGTCGAAACGCACGGTACCAAGCTCTGATACCAATTGATGGATTTGGATGCGGAGACTTCGACAAGTGGAAAAAAATATCTATACGCGATCAAGCGATTGGGAAGCTCCGCGGATCTCTTCGTCTCATATCTCTCATATAAGATGGAATAATATCAACCCTAGGGCTTCCTTATCATATATTGACAAGTCTCAAAGAGTAACACTTATTAAAGACTTATTCGTCAAAAATTCGCATCCACTAATCTTATTAAGAATTTTATTAATGGGAGAAGATCAAGTTTTATATTAAATGAGATTATATTTTACATGGACATTAGCCAATACTTGATATGACGTGAAACCTATGGCATGAGAGACACACAGTTCCGTACAAATTGCCCCCGCAAATTTAACTCGTAGCATCACCCAAAAATAGTGAGAGACACCCCTTTTTAAAAAGTGTCAAGTTCAAAAAGAGATGTCTCTCACAAAAAATATGAGAAATTGATCCACTTAAATACTTCACTTAAATACTTGCCCCTGAAATATCCATTGCAATGTAAACCTTATGTCCCACCTATCAAGTCAGGAATTATTGCAAGGTATGTACGTTTAGAAGCAAGAGCACGGTGGGAGCTGAAAGGTGCCTATCAGCAATGGCACACACACCTCTTTGTCCTTCAAAAAGGACAAGGTCATCATTACTTAATTTCAATTTTCAGGTAAAGTATCATTCTTAACTTTCAAATCGGCCTACTGGCGAAGGGAGACAGTGAAAATCGATTTAGGGATCGATTGTAGGTATAATCACTGTGACATCCCTATCCCTTTGATCAAATGGATATACGGTGGTAATGCATCCATTCTTGTGCGTGTAAAAGCAATCTTCATTTTCAATAAAGATTATTTCTTATTGTCTGGTATGGATAACTTTTAATTAAAAAAATAGATGCTTGTCAGATTTTTGTGAGTCTACCAAAAAAAAACCTTTTGTTACGGAGCATAAAAAAGTGTGACATTCTTTGTAAAATTGAAGGTTTTCTAACTCTGTAATTTAGAGAATCTAAATGATAAAATGAATATTTAACCCATTCTTTATCCTCCGCACCCCTGTGTATTACCTTCATTCTCAGGTGATCAAGTCGCTGACACCGTATTTCTTCTGAATTACTTTTTCTAGTTGAATCCATTAAACTGTCAAGATTCACCCATCGAATTCACGGGGTATTGATATCCCATGTGTAGCCATTTCATATGGCATTGGCAAATGGTGAATGAAGAATCAAGATTAATTGAAAAAACAATGTTTGCAAAAAACCACGGTTGGTACGGTCGTAGGGCAGGTCTACTTTTTTTTTTAACGGCAATCCCTTGTGATCAGAAAATTCAAGTTTGATTAGAGTGATGACGAGTGGATTTGGGGCAGTGAGAAAAAGTAATTTGATTTGCCATGCTGTTAATTGTGACCACCCTCCAGCCTCCAGGGAACTGTGATCGAACACCTACTGGTGGGCCTCCAATGTGAGAGAAGTGTTATCCGAGCTGTGCACATTCTTTTTTACTCTGCAACCTGCTCAAAGAGCAGGGCATGCACAAGACTAAGAAGAACGAAATAAGGCTGGGAAATCATAAAAAATTAATTATTTTGATTATATAAAAATTAAATCAATTTTTCACTATTCTTAAAATACTCCATATTTGAGAATATCTCGACTCAAAGTTGTTGTGGCCGTGTATGAGGAAATTCATAATTTATGCACGAAAATGAAATCTATAATAAACCTTAAGAGATAGCACAGTTTGCTAGGACAACGGTTTATAAACCGAAGGCTGCGGTTTCGAACTCGCAATACTCTCTTCCTGCGGCCACTTGCACAAACAAAGGCCTAACTTACCTTGTACGTGGGGTATCTAGGAAGTATTTTCATGAAAAAACAACCGTAGTAGTTTGTTGTCTAACCGAAGATGAATTATTTTGGGTCGATTCCTCTATTTATGTATAATTTTAATTTTTAAAATAAAAAAACTGTTGTCTAGAAATATATATTTTTAAGAGGTTTTTACCGAAAAATACTCAGTATTTGGACGTCATCTTGGTAGTGCCTCGGAATATTTTCCATACGGAATCATTCCTCCCACCTCTTCTATTTTTTTTTAGTATTTTTTGGGAGTGACGATAACGTCGTTGGAAGGAGAAATTAAGTGACACTATCGTCACTTATCGTTATATAAACCCACCATTTTTCCCCTTCTCTTCCCTCCCTCTTTCCCCTTCTTCCCTTTTCTTTGATGGTGATGGAAGGTGGCTGGGTTGTTGTTGTGGGTTATGATTGGAGTGCTGGGGAGGTCGGAAGGAAGAGATCGGATTCGAAGGAGAGATGACGATGCCGAAGGAGAGGAGTAGGGAGGAGGGAGGTGGCATAGGAGGCGACGGAGAGAGGAATGGAGGGCGGAGGGAGAGGGACAGGTGGCCGGAGGCTGTGGTAGATCTTTGTCTCCGAAGAGAAGCCGCTGCTGTTTGCATCTACGAAGGAGGAAGAAGATGAAGAAGGAATGTTGGAGTTAGAGCTTGATTTTTGTTCTGCCGTTTCAAGAGTCCAGGTACTAGTGACCGAAACAAGTGGAGCTCAACAAAAAATTTATTATTACAGCATGATTTGGCTCCAAATCTCATCTCGTGGACAAATGCAAATGCTGTTATTATAAGTTTATAACGACGCATGGCATGATGACAATGTTAGCAAGAACATGAATTAGATTCTAGGCTTCCCCTTTAGATTCACAGAATGTGATATGGGACACGATGGGAGTTTGCGTGTCTTGGTATGCAAGAGATCACCCCAAAATCCCCAAACTTGAAGCGAAGAAGAGAAAGAGGAACGGTATGGATAAGAAAAGAATGGGGAAAAGTATGAGGGTGAAAGATAAAGAAAGAGGTTGGAGAAAGAGAAAGAGGTTGATAAGAAAATAAAACCACTGATTCTGCAGGGTCTCCAGTGGCATTAAGGATCAGATCTAGAAAGGGGTTGGAGAAAGAGGTTGAGAATCTTGTTCCTGTCTGTTCGGAAAATACGAAGAGTGACGCTAGCGTCACTAATTTTCACATTGAGCGACGCTAGCGTCACTCGTTTCATATTGGAAAAAAAAAAAAAGAGGGGTCTAACGGACCCGTTTGTGTAGTCCTATTTTCGAGGCACTTATTCATGCAACGGCCAAATAGTGAAAATTTTCGAATAAAATCATCATTATAATTCTTCAGAGATTTTTACACAATCAAGGCGCTTCTGAACACAAGTATTTGTTCATTGCAACATCAAATGATTTCAAGAGGTTATGGGAAATAGGTTTTTTTTTTTTTTTTTTTTTAAGATAGGGGCTTGTGCAAATACCTCAATTATGAATTTCCACATTAACAACATCTCTCGTCCACCTTGTTTGACCAGATAGATTATATATCCAAACAGGTAGGATGGCCCCAGACGAGCGGCACACACATAAAGTCTGTCAATTAGGTGGTATACAGCATTTAAGAAAGGAAGAAAACATAAGAGAAGACTAACATGAATAGTATCTAATGTGAAAAAAAAAAAATCTTGACTGCCGATTTGCGGGTGTGAAAGTGAAAACAAAGAAAATTTCAAGAATATGCACAAATAAGATGGAACAACGCCCTTGGTTCCTGCATTGCAAATTTATAATTATATTTTCAAATCCCCATTTGATTTATTCTAATTAGTCTTTGCTTTTAGAGTTCGTGCAATGATTGTTATCAATTGTTCAGCTGGTTATTCAAAAAAAAAAAAAAAAGCACTCAAACCTAGAATAACAGTGTACATGATTCGTCAACCAAGTAAGGAGTAAATAAAAAGAAGAGTATATATTACAATCATAATATGGTCTTCACTTATGGTGAACTCAAACTTGAATGAATGTAGAATAAGAGTTAGTGTTAATCCATAGAAGGGGATAGTGAGTGTAAAGGGCTTAAATTGAATATGTTGGTTTCAGAATCTGTCATTTTTTTTTTTATGAGGAATGGTGAAAGAGTGGGAAAATGTATTATGCTATAAATCAAGTTAAAAAGAAACTACAGGCGCAACATTTGATCGAAAATGATTAAATCATGTGATTAGCATTTGATCAATTTTAATTATGTGTTTCAGTCCCAAGCCATGTGATTATGTGAAAGAAAATTGAATGGTAGACCCTTTCAAAAGCAGTAAAAAGGAGACGGATATATTGCCATGCAAGAAATCGTACGTTCCACATCACAAAACCGTACCTTCTTTTTATATGATTGCAAGGATTGGGCCCACACAATTACGTACCCTACTCAGACTATGTGCCAGCTGCAGAAGATTACAATAAATTGAGCACCTGCTGCACCTCATTTTAATGAAAGGCACAGTGAAATATACGGTACACTTAAAAAGTAGCGTGAAATGTGAAGTAACCAATTTAAAAATAGGATTCCCTCCGCCAAGCACTTGTGCACACAAGATTATAAAGAAAAAAAAAATATTAATACCATAGGTAGTCTTGATAGTCTAGTAGGGTGCAAAAAAAAAAATCGCTTGTTTTGCAGTAGATCGGTTCGATCACGATTTTGATTTCCTTAAAATCGTTCAATTGGTTTCAATTTTCGATTTGAATGTGCGTTTAAATTACTCAAATTGAACCAAACCGAACTAATTATATAAATATATATTTTATAAAATATATAAAGAATTACTTGAAGAATGCTCGAACTCTCATTTCGTTACTTGAAATCCAATGCCTCTCACCAATTGAACTGTCATTTTTTTGTGAGCAAAAACAAAAATAAAAAACCTGTAACCGAACCAAACCGGTTTCTTTCGATTCAGTTTGAGCACATGGGCGGTTTGGTTCGATTTTCAGTTTGGTTGATGATTTTTCCTCTAAATCGATCCAAACCACTCATGTCCACCTTAGTTAGTGGTGGTTTTTTCCCACTAAAAACGGTCTCTCTTTTTTCTTTTCTTCTTTTTTTTTGCAACGGAAGATTTTTTTCCGCTCTAAAAGACTGTCGTTAATATCTTTATTTGGATTGCGTAAGAATAATTGCTAGAAATAATAGTGGGAAAATTCTCAACAACTAAAAGACAAAAAATCCGTAACTAAACTACTATTTTTTCTTTTAGCTCACAATAAGTTGAGCACCGTATGCCAAAACCCCTAGCGAGGCCAAGCTTTTGATCTATCTAAGTGGACCGTAAAATAGGTGACCCCCCAAGAGTCGTCGATCCCAGAATTAACTTCCATCATAATGGACTAGACCGTTGGATTAGCTTGCACTTGTGTTTGATCGTGAAAACCTATCAACTGTTGTTAAAGTAGTTAAAATGATGAATCTAGCATATGTCACCATACACAAGTAGATGATTGCAACAAATTCTTAATTTTGATTTATTACTAGTCATGAGATTTCATATATATATGGGAACCGGTCATATAATGACAGTTCTTATGGTCCGCACAGTTTGGAACGGCCACTGGGGCCCACCTTATGACCCATCCAAATTTACCACACATTCACAACCCCTTAACAGGCATTGAATCCCATGAATTTACATGAATTCACTTGAACTAGCAGACAATGGAATTAAGGATCAACTTTTCTTATTTTATATAAAGGTTTTGAACCTGTGGAGCACGGATGAAGAGATTTGAGCTATTAAATTGACTTTAAATTTGATATGTAGGTTGGCTCCACTTGGATCTTTCGATCATCTTCCATCCCATGATCAGTGGGGTCTCACAGTGGGCCCCACTAGGCGGTCCGCACCAATGATTTAAGGACCGTCCTTATAGGACGGGTTTCATATATATATATATATATATCCAAATTTTAGAAGCATATGATCTAACAGTTGTCATGTTTGATTCAATGTCGGGTCCCATTACCTCTTGCATTTTCAAATAACAGATTTGACCACTATACCACACAAATTGAAAGGTAATTATTTGTCAAAATAATATGGAAAGTAGTTAAATGGAGTAGAGACCCTACCCACGTGAGTAATGCGCCCCGTGCTTATCACTGATTACAATGCTTGGTATACTATTATATATATATAGCACGTAACCAAAGCTTGGAGACAAGATGTCCATATATGCTTAGGTATTCTACATAAAGAAAGTATCAGTTTGCTTAAATCTTGAATTGGCATTCTACTTAAATCTTCAATTGGCATTCTACATAAAGAAAGTATCAGTTTGCTTAAATCTTGAATTGGCATTTTTCTATCGGGAATAGAAATTAGTATTGTGTGGGGAGATTTTCAAAGCTTCAGGATTACGCTAATCACAGTTATAAGATGGGACTAAGCATTCTCACGTGCCATCCACGTGGCACCCAGACTCGCCTCGGCTGCTGGGGCAGATCCCTCAGCCGAAACCAGACAGGCTTTGGCTGCTAGCGCCGAGCTCGGCTACCAGGGTGCCCACTTCGGCTAAAGAGCTTGACCTAGGCCAAAGGAGCTGGGGATCCCGGCCAAAGGAGCCGGGACGGAAGCCGAAGCAAAGAAGAATCCCCACTCGCGCCCCTCGACCCGCCACGTCATCAGACACGTGACAGAATAGAGGCGCGAGCCAGTGGGACAGATGCGACATCAGCTGTCCACAATCTTTGCCAGATCGCTGACAGGCGGCATCCAGCGGCTGTGGCCACATCAGGACAAGGCCCGAGGATGGATCCGATGGTACCTCTACCGCCAAAGGCCTCCAGCAGAACTTGGCCCAACATGACATGCATTAAATGCAATGTGGGCTGATCCGACTGGCATTTATTACTTTGTGGGCTGATATGGACTGCATTTATTACTTTGTGGGCTGATAGAGACTTCCCTATCAAATCCTATCAAATCATGGGCCCACTCCAAAATATCATCCAAAATATCCTCAAGCGTCCTCTATAAATAGGACTTCATTTCATATGCAAGGTATGCAATCTACACACTTGAGAGTCGTTACTCTGCCTCTCTTCTTCCTCTCCTTCCTTTATTACGTTCTCATACTAACTTAGGCATCGGAGAGCCTTGCGCCGCCCAAGCCAGGGTCCTCTGACTGTTTCTTCTTCCCTTTCAGGCTCTGAGGCAGCATATCATCTTCTTCTACTTGGAAAAGTCATATCAGGCACCCCTATTATTGTGAGTCATAGTTTTCTGCACTTATAATTGGCGCCGTCTGTGGGAAAGTAATATCCCAACATTCCCGACCTTCTCAATCCTACCAGATACCATGCCTCCGAGGCCCAAGAAAGGCAGAGAGTCTTCGAGAGCAATGCTCGAGCAACCAGGCCCATCGACGGACGCCCCTCCTAAAGGGCGGTCCAGAACGGTGCATGGCGCATCTACAGGCGAGGGGCGCATAGGCTCGCAGCTCTTCGTCGAAATTTCCTTCCAAGAGGGACTTGTTGAAGATTCGTCCCCGGGCGACGAAGTCACGCCTTCCCGATGGGACGAGCGGCGACACGAGCATCTTCCGAAGGACAAAGGTGTAGCAATCGATGAGCCACGCCGTCAGCGAGACCTTGATGACGGAGGAGACATCGCGGCTCAAGCAACAACTGAGAGCGGCAGGGGGCCCCTCAGCAGGCCAGCCCTCCGGGCCCCAAGGCGGGAAGAAAGCAGCCCCGAGCAAGGTGGTCCAACCCTCCCGCGAGGATTTGAGAGCTTTTCTGGAGCATAAGCGAAGTCGGGCCAACGACGAGTACTCGAGCAATGGTCGAAGCCATTACGGCCGAGACGACCAAGTCCGCAGCTACCACAGCTGAGGCCATTCGAAGCGAAAGTCAGAAGCAATGTCACCGCGGAAAGATGTCGAGCAGGAGCGCCTCGACAGGCGTATCAAGTTGGCCGTTCAGCATAATATGGAGATGGCTGCTCTCGCCCGAGACCAGCAAGAGATTTGCGGCCCCACCGATCTGGGGGCCTCTCCCTTCACGCGGGATATCAAGGAGACTCCACTGCCCAAGAAGTTCTCTGTCCCGCGGTTCGTCCCTTATGATGGAGTGTCTGACCCAGCCGCTCACCTCCGACACTTCTCTCAGAAGATGTCCATCTAGGGGAATGAAGGCCACCTCAACTGCAAGATCTTTACCTCCAGTCTAGGCGACCTCCCTCTGAAGTGGTACTGCGCCCTTCCGGAGAAGTCCATCTCTAGTTGGAAGCAGCTTCAGCTCTCCTTTCTGAAGAAGTTCCAGGCTTACAGCGTCGTCCCCAAGATTGATGCTGATATTCTTGCCCTGAAGATGAAGCAGGGCGAAAGCATCACCCAGTTCATCACCCAGTTTGCCCAGCGTTTTTGGGCGATTTACAGCCAGATTGAGGATACCAGAGACGAAGTAGCGATTTTTGCCTTCCAGAATGCCTTGCTGCTAGGGAAAAAGCTGAGGAAAGACCTGGCCGAAGACCCCGCGACCTCCATGCCGGCCTTAATGTCCCGGATAAAATGCTATGTCGCCCGGGAGGAGGATGAAATCCGGGCCCGGGAGAACTACGGCCCAGGACCCAAGGAGAGGGGCAATCACCCCCAGCTGAGAAAACGAGGCCCTTTCGAAAGGAAGAGCCGAAGTAAGCCTGGGTCTCCAGCTCGGCAAAGGCTGCAGCGTCCTGGTATGGGGGCACCAAGAAGACCAGACCTCCTCACGAGGCTTACCAGGCTGTGAACATCATCTTCAGGGAGCCGATCCACCAAATCATGAACAAGATCAAGAACAGGCCATTCTTTAGCTGGCCTCATCCCATGCAGAGTGAAGTCTCCCCCCGTGACCAGACCAGGTTCTGTGCCTATCACAAGCAGAATGGGCACAAAACCGAGGAGTGCAGGACCTTAAAGTTCTTCCTGGAAAAGCTCGCCAAAGAAGGTCATCTGGAGGAGTTCGTCAAGGCAGGAGATGCCGGCGCTGGCGGTAGAGGCCGAGCTCATTAGAGCGCTGATGGGGGTCCAGACAGCGAAGATTCTGAGAAGATCATCAATGTGATCCATCTGGCACCCTCGGCTCCCTCTCACTCAGCTAGAGGCGGCTCCCAAGCTCTTGCCGAAGCCAGGCTGGCATCGCATGGGAAAGAGGTGATGAGAGCCGAGCTCGGACCGGCGTCCAAGCGAGCGCGGCGTGAGCGCCCGGCCATCTCGTTTTCAGATAGAGACCTTAAGGGAGTGCAGCTTCCTCACAATGATCCCCTGCTCTTGACGATGAAGCTGCTAGACTTCACAGTGAAGCGGATCCTGATCAACCCCGACAGCTCATCTGAAGTCCTCTTTTACGGATGCTTCAAGAAGATGGGGCTCCAGGAGACTGATTTGAAGGAAGCTCGCACGCCTCTAATTGGGTTCAGCGCCAAGCCGGTCTACCCCAAGGGGAGAATCACTCTAGAGACCAGAGTAGGCGGAGCCTCGGTCATGACAGATTTCCTGGTGGTGGACACCCCCTTCCCCCTACAATGTCATTATGGGCAGGGCGTGGCTCCACAAGATGGAAGCAGTTCCCTCCTCTCTCCATCAGAAGCAGAAGTTCGTGCTTGCAGACAAGGACGGCAAGATGGAGGTGGCTACAGTCGAAGGGGATCAGTAGTTGGCCAGGCAATGCATGTTGGCCATGGTCCTTGGAGAGAAAGAGCCGGAGCGAGTAAACCTCGCAGAGTTCGAAAGGAGGCTGGATGAGATCGGCCGAGATCCTGACAAGAAGAGTATTAAAGGTCTCGCCGAAGTCAGGCTCGACCCGTCAGACCCTGATAGATTTTTCCTGAACGGCGCCCAGCTGCCTGAACCAGAGAGAGCCGAGCTCTCAAGATTTTTGATGCAGAACGTGGATGTCTGCGCTTGGACCCCGAGTGAAATGCCTGGGGTCGACCCCGAGGTCATGTGTCACAGGCTGAACGTGGATCTTAACCACAAGCCAGTGGTACAGAAGGCCCGCAGGACGGGGCTGCAACAGACGGAGGCGGTGGTCGAAGAAGTCGACAAGTTGCTTGAGGCAAGCGCAATCCGGGAGGTCCAATACCCGGTTTGGCAGGCCAACACAGTGGTGGTGAAAAAGAAGACTGGCAAGTAGAGGGTGTGCGCGGATTTCACAGATCTCAACAGAACATGCCCGAAGGACAGCTTCCCTCTTCCTAAGATCGATCAGATGATTGACGCCACTGCTGGCCATGACAGAATGAGATTCCTCGACACCTACAGAGGCTACCACCAGATTCCGATGTATGAGCCGGACGAGGAGAAAACAGCATTCATAACACCCCGTGGCACTTACTACTATAAGGTGATGCCCTTTGTGTTGAAGAACGCGGGGGCAACCTATCAGCGCCTCGTCACCAAGCTCAGCTCGGCAAGACAATTGAAGTCTACATTGACGACATGGTCGTCAAGTCCAAGCAGTCCAGCGACCATCTGGCGGATCTGCCCCAAGTCTTCAGCATCCTCCGTGAGTTCAAGCTCAAACTGAATGCTTCCAAGTGCGCTTTCAGCATAGCTTCTGGCAAGTTCCTCGGAAGCTTAGTGACGCGGAGGGGGATAGAGGCCAACCTGGACCAGATTACAGCAATCCTGGGCATCCAAAGCCCATCCACTACCAAGGAGGTCCAGAAGCTTACAAGCATGGCTGCAGCACTTAATTACTTCATCAGATCATCAGATAAGTGCCGGCCTTTCTTTCAGCTTCTGAAAAAGAATTTTAAGTTTCAATGGACCCCTGAGTGCGACCAAGCATTGGAAGCACTCAAAACCTATCTGTCTTCACCACCTTTGCTCTCTACCCCAACTCAGGGAGAGATTTTGTATTTATATCTTGCGGTTTCGGATCATGCAGTGAGCTCCGTCCTCACAGAGAGGACGATGGTGTCCAAAAAACCAATCTACTATACGAGCAAGATTCTGCTAGATGCCGAGACGAGATACCTTTTGCTGGAGAAACTTGCGTTGGCACTCGTTAGTGCCTCCCGCAAGCTCTCCCATTAATAGTACCCCACATGATTTTTGGTTTGGCCAACACATTTAGCACACTCAATTACGTAAGGATATCCCCACTTATCATAATAAAAACATTTAACTAAGTTTTTTAATTCTGATGAGCGGGCATATCCCTACCCACTCTTGAGCAGTTGAAAGGGGATACTTCCTCTCACCGAAAAAAGCGAAAGAAAGGACAAAAAGTGAAAGTGATTTTCCCTTCGTGTATAAGTCAGTGGGGATATCGCACGAAAACACATGAAAAAAGGATAAAAAAATGGTTGGAGGACTTGTATGATTTATATTAAAATCTAAAGGCGTTTTTGGTCTTCAACGAGTGTAAGGAAATTTTTTCGATAAAATCCGCTATTTCCTTGGATGCTAGATAAATTTGTCATCAATCCCTCAGATTATGTTGAGGATTTTGAAACATACAGAAAGGAGATGGTAAAAGAAATATTTGACCCATTCTCAATCCTCGGCACCCCTGTGCATTACTTTCATTCTCAGGTCAAGTGGGCGACACCGGATTTTAAGGGCATACGCATTCATTCTCGCTGGTGATTGGCATTCAATGTGTAGCCATTTCTTTCATATGGCGCGCATTGGCAACTGGTGAATGAACAATCATTTCAATGTTCGCACAAAACCACTTTTGGTAATGGTACGGTAGTAAGGCACGCCCTTGTGACCAGATAAATCAAATTTGATTTCGGTGACAGCGAGGATTTTGATTTTCCATACAGTAAAAAATTTCACCCTCCAGGCAACAGAGATGGAACACCAACTGCTGGGCCTCCAATGTGAGAGAAGTCCTATCGGAGCTGTGTACATTCTTCCTCTCTGCAACCTGGTCAAAGAGAGGGCATGCACATGACCAAGTCTTTAAAAACTATCCAAAATTGACCAGATATTTAAGATATCATCAGATATTATTATAAGACGAATACTTTTAATAATAAGAGAATTCTATCATGAGAATTAGGAATAAGAACGAAACAAGACTGGGAAATCATAAAATATAATTTTTTGATTACATGAAAATTAAATCAATTTTTCACTATTCTTAAAACACTCCAAATTTGAAAAGTATCTCCAGTGGCGGTTGCAAAGGACGTGTATGAGGACATTTGTAATCATATGTACAAACATGGCATCGTCAATAAACCTCGAGAGGTGGCATAGTTTGTTAGGACCAAGATTTCGAAATTAGAGGCTGTGATTTCGAACTCACGTTCTCTTGCAAGGGCCACTTGTCAATATAAAAGCCTGACTTACCGTACGTATGGGACATCTAAAAAAATCCTCTCGAGGAAACAACCTTGATTTGGCGCCCAACCGAAGATGATTTATTTTGGGTCGATCCCTCTGTTAATTTTATATAATTTTAATTATTAAAATAAAAATTATTGTCCTTTAATTAGAAATATATATTTGCTTAAAATTCTTCAAGAAATTTTTACACGATCAAGGTGCTTCTGAACACAAGTATTTGTTTATTACAGTATCAAATGATTTCAAGCGGCTATGGCAAGTAGGTATTTTTTTTTTTTTAAATAAAGCTTTGTGCAAAAACCACAAATTTGAATTTTCACATTTTCAATCTCTCTCGTCCACCTTGCCCGACCAGATGGATTATATATCCAAACAGGTAGGACGGCCCCACACGGGCGGCACAATGATAAAGTCTGTCAATTAGGTGGTATGCAGAATTTAAAGGAGAAGAAGATATGAGAGAAGACCAACATATAGCATCTAATGTGAATAGAGAATTGACTACCGCCTTTGCAGGGGTGAAAGTGAAACCCTACTAAATGTCAAAAGCAATACTGCAAGATGGACTACATTGAGTACCCGATGCAAGTCCTTTGAAGATATGAAACAGAAAATTTCAAGGATAGAGACAACGAGCAGATGATGAATAAGCACAAATTAGATGGCACAATGCCCTTGTTTCCTTCATTACAATTTTATAATTATGTGCTCGAATTCCCACTATGATCGATTTTTTCTAATTATTCTTTATTTTTCAGAGTTCATGCAATGATCGTCATCTATAGCTCAAGTTATGAAAAAAAAAACTCAAAATTGATTCCGCAACCAAGTAAAAACTAAAGAAGAAGAATAGGAATATATTGCAATCATAATATAGTCAGTTATTGAAACTGTTTTAAACCAATGGTTGCACTCATAGAGACTCATGCTTTCTGTGATTTTGTATGAAGTTTGGTCTCTATTAGCTAGCAGCTCGCAATAATTAGAAAAATCACACCTATTAGACGGTTGACACGGTTGTTCCCAAGATCTGTCATTCTTGGATCGGAACCGCGAAAGAGGAGGAAAATGTATGCAATAAAGACGTGAAGGTAAAAACAAAAAAAAAAAAAAAAAACTGCCGGCTCACCATTAGATTGCAAATGATTAAATCATGTGATTAGCATTTGATCAATTTTAATTATGCGTTTTAGTCCCCAGCTATGTGATAGATAATTGAATGGTGGCCCCCTGCTGCAACAGAAGTAAAAAGGTCACAGATATATTACTGTGCAAGCAAAATCGCACGTTCCACCTCACAAAACCGTACATTCTTTCTACATGATTGCAAAAAGTGGGCCCACACGATTTCGTATCCCACTCACCTTCCGAAGGAGGACGCCATTCTCACGTGCCAGCCACACTGCGGAATAGACGCATCCCCATTTCGGTGCGATTTTAACGCCGGAACTACGGATATGGCAATTGTGGGATTCACTGCAGGGATTATATAATTTTTGTTGGGAAATATTTGAGTGAGAAGTAATTTTTATTTATTATATCATAATTTTATTATGGGACGTAACTAATAATTCTTTCAAACCTAACAATCAATTGGGAATTTTCTGAACTAATATCAAAGATTGGCATACCTCTAAATGGACTAAACCGTTAAATTGAGCGTTGAATATCTTTTATAATATGAAGCCATTAAATTTTTGAGCCACGGATTCAGGGATTAGGGGTATGAGTTTGGGATCAAAGTTGATACTTGAAAATGATCTTACGTAGATCTTTTCATCCTTCCGGTCCCATCCCAAAATAAGGCCCACAATCAGCCTATAAAAAGTTTTCACATAATAATTTTCACTTGAATATTATCCATTTTTATTTACAAGGTTGGAGAATTTAATGAGTTGACTCTTATCTCTCTTGAGCACCACATTACAATGAAAGACAAAGTCAAATATAAGGTACACGTGGTCAAGTCATATATATATATATATATATATATAAGTCAAGGCTCCCCCCCTAAGCTCGAGCTTAAGAAGAGAATTTCATATGATCGTGCTTGTGGGGTCCACCTTTGGTCCATCCAAATGGACTAAACACATGACCCTCTTAAATTGCACATGTCCATCAACTTTCGATAAAATCAGAATTTACTGGACTGTTGGATTAACTATAAATATATAACTAGTTTGGTTTGGAGTTACCCATTTAAAAATAGAATTCCCTCCGCGAAGCATCAGTGCGCGGCTTAAAAAGAAAGGTCTATCGTGGCGGATGTTTTGACTTATTGTGCGTTTTTTTTTCCACTGCCAAAAGGTATTTTTTTTTTTTACCGCTGCAAAAACTGTTGTTGATTCCTTGATTTGGATTGCCCAAGAATAATTGGTAGAAATAGTGGTGGAATCAGCATAAAAAGAACTTCAATGCCAGAAAGAAAAGCCACAGCTAAAAGACAAAATCTCTGCCGCTAAAGGTCTCTAAGTTGATGGAAAAGCCACGGCTAAAAGACAAAATCTCTGCCCTAAAGGTCTCTAAGTTGAGCACCGTAGCACATGCCAAAACACCAAGAGACCAAGATTTTGATATGTCTAAATGTGCTTTAAAATAGGGGACCCACCTAATAGTCATCGAGTCTGGATTAAGCACCCATTCTAATGGACTTGACCATTGAATAAACTTGCACTCGTGTTGGATAGTGAGAACTTATCAACTGTTAATCAAGTGATTAGATTGATAATTCAAACACCATATACTAGTAGGTGGGAGGGATATCTTTCGATCCCCCGGGTCCCATCCTTAACCTGAGGCCCAACAAGAAAGTGTGCTTACTGTGCTTTAAAATTTATTGATTGAAAGCAATAGACTTCTATTTTTAATTTAATATTAATAAATGTAATTTCATATATATATATATATATATATTTACATTTATAAGTATTTGATCTAATCGTCGAATTGACACACTTCCGATCAATATTTTAGAGATAGACGGATTGAGTTCGAGTCACCAGTTTGCTAACCTTGGTTTTTAAAATTTTTATAGAAATTAATTTCTCATATCTATTATTGAATAGAAATGTTAAATTGTAATATTATAAATTATGTTGACCACGTTGAGCAGGCATATTTTGGCAGTTATATCACTATAAAAGAGCGAATTTTAGCGACAAAATCTTTCTACAGCCGCTAAAAGTCCATTAAGTGTAATTTTATTCTACCATTAAAATTGTCGGAAAAATTTAGACGGTCTATCTAGAGTCAAAGACAACACTTTTATGGGCAGGGCAGAAAATAACAGCCGCTAAAATGTCGCATTTTTATAGTGTTTATAACTATATATTTCTATAAAGCTCTGATCACATAGCCTCTTGGTTGTCAGGGGATTTGATCACATAACCTCTTGCATTTTCATATAACTAGCTTAACCATTATACCATGCAATACTCATATATAATTATTTATTGAAATAATGTCAAAAGTGATTAAATGGAGTGGAGACCAGCCACGTGGGTCATGCCCTTTAGCAGTGGTTATTGTGATAGTATACTATTTCATATAGTAAGTAACCAAAGCTGAATTCTTTCATAAAGTATCCCTGCGCGCTGCACCCATCTTGAACGGTTTTAGTTTATAAATAAAAACTTCTCTCCTAAAGCTTTACATAAATGCCCCGTTTCTTTACTAGATTCCTGAGAGAAATTCAAGCTGTCTGGAAATTCAGAATTCTTGTTAGGAATTCTGTGTTTCATTACTAAAATTCTTGGGCATTTGAAATTTCAGACATTTGAAATCCCAAAAAATCCAACATTTGAAAAACCACTTTAACAAGGAGGATTTGGAAATCTCATTTGGCATATAAATTCTTAGAGAGGGACGACGGCATTCTGGGAGCTCAGGCGGGAATTCGGGACATGAATGAAACATAAATTTAGAATTCTAAAATTTGGTAGCATTTGAAATTCTCAGTTAACCACCAGATATGAATTCTATAAATTCTAGTAAAGAAACGGACACAAAATATCAGTTTGCTGAAATCTTGAATTGGCATATCGGCAATGCAAATCGGTATAAAGGCTCAATTGACACTTATGGCCTGTTCATTTACTGGAATTCCAGGAATTCTTGTGTGGGAAATTCTTGAATTCCTAAATAAGGTGGAATTCTTAAATCCTCTTAAAAATATGAGCATTTTGGAATTCCACCAAAATACAAAGAATGTAGAATTTCATGAATTCCTAAAGACCAATTGAGACTTATCATATACTAGAATTCATAAATTCTTATAAAGAAACATGAGATTTGAAAATGCAATGGGATATGATGTCATGCCATCTCTCAAAAACCTCAACCACTAAAATTCTAGTCAAAAATTCTATTAAAGAAACGGGCCCTTAGCTTCACTATAGAGTAATAAACAAATGAAAATAGACTTGAATAATCCTTCAGAATTAGATACATATAGGAATCTTTAAGGACAACAATTAAGGCAAACAACCATTCGGCATCGATCTCCTTTTTCTATGGAGAACTGTAAACTATGCACAAGTGAAAAAAAACTAAGGGAAAAGAGAAAGGATGCTAATTAACTAATTAAGACGCATACAGAGAGGGAATTAATGTCTCAAGGTCTTCAAGACCTGCTGGAAAACCGAAACTCTGCAAGGAATTCGGAGGACGCCTTCTTGCTCGTACCCATATTCGTTTGCAGATCGATTGAGCAGCTCCAAGAACATGGGGTGATTTAGTAGCTTGAAGCTCACCACGAATCGCTCCTTTTCCTCGCCTACGTAGACTGGGAGGTGTCCTTCTGGGACTTGTCCGGAGCGACCCACCTTCATTAGCTTGGAGCTGGATCGGTGGATTTTGGTGGGTCCTCGTGGGGAGGTCGAATCGGAGCCGAGAAGGAAATAGTGAGAGCGGTTAGAGACTCTGGACAAGCCTTGAAGTAATTGCTTCATGTTCCCTTCTTTCTGCTTTTTCTGACCGTGAGAGAGAGAGATAGAGATCAGAGAGGAGGGGCAATTGAGAAAGATGCAAATGGTTGTAAGAGGGGTGGAGAGAGAGAGAGATCAGAGAGGAGGGGCAATTGAGAAAGATGCAAATGGTTGTAAGAGGGGTGGGGGTATATATAGCACTGGAATATGGATTTGGATTAAAATAATCCATGGATACCGAGTAGAGAAATTGTCATGTCCAGTACTCCAGTGACAAAGCATTAGTAGGAAAAGGAACCTGCCCTGTATCTTTCTCATATTAATGCCAATGGATATGCATGTGAACGAGAAGTACGAACACACCTTATTTTAATCGGTTTGTATTTTATTTTTAGGGATGTGATGACAGATGAGGTTCTTTAGTTTGAGTCAGATTAGATCTGTTATTTTGAGTCATTTTATTGTTATACATCGTGATTGACGTACTATTCTTAATTAGTAAAATTATAAAAGAGAAATTAACTAGTGTAGTCTCTAAATTTTCTGTAGGTTTGGGACAAATGTTTTCTTCTATTTTCTAAAAAGGTATCATTAGGATTAGTTTTTATTATATTAAAATACATTATGAAGATCGAGTTTTATATTGAAAACATCAAAATCAAATGATCATATTATCTTTCTTTTTTTTGGCAATTGGACAAGTTCTCCCATATAATATCTTTTATAAATTTTTTTTCTTTCAATCCCATTTCTCCATGTGAGAAAGCTTGAAAGATTTTGGAAAACTCTTCCTATTGCTATATAGGACCTCATTTTGAACCCAACCCGTTTATTAATTGAGTAAAAGATGTGGAAGTTAAACACTTAAACCCAACCTATAATAAGGGTGAACCCAGATTATGATGAACCGGGATAATAAGGGCTTATTGTAGGGCCGAGTCCGGAACCGTACCAAATAAATAGTAAATGTTGATACAGGCGCGTGAGGTGCAAAAGGAATGGTAACCGACCACCCCAGCAAGGGACCGCGGTTTAGGACAGTGACGCCCAACACTGCTGGGTTTCGCAGCATGTGCCATGCTCTCTCTCGGTCTAGTGCAGTGGATTATACCATAACATGCCACTCAAGAGTCCAAATTCAGTGGGAGCTTTTCTCCATACTAAATGCAGGGGGACCGTGAGAATTATAAAATTTGGGGCCCAACTAAACATTAGTGGGCGATGAGAATTAGCCTCCTCCAAAGTATTTAGATATTTCAGTTACTTCATCACACTCACCATGCTTCTATATGTCATATACTGCCATTGGTCAGTTAGAAAGGAGGCCACTTTCAAGAACATTAAAGCCTCTAGCTCCTCAAAAGATCAAGGTAGCGTTGGTTCGCTGTAATGAAGGTCAGAATGAAATAATCATTCCATTAGAATGATCATTATCGCGTTTGGTTCGTCAAAAAGTGACGAAATGACCATTACCTCCGGAATCCTCATTCGCTTATATAGACGAATGACCATTCTACTAGGGAGGCAGATGAATGGCCATTCCATTCCTTTGTAACTTTTATTGAGACTAAAATACCCTTGTTTCACATCCTCTACTATTATTAAAGAGAGCAAGATGCAAACTTTTTTTCACTACATCATTGTGGGGCCCACTCCCAAATATTATAATGCAAACTTTTTCACTACACCTTTGTAGGGCCCACCCCCAAATATTATAATATAATATAATATAATAATATATTATTACGAGAAATTACAAACTTTTTCATTACACATTTGTGGAGCCCACCCCAAAATTATTATAATGCAAACTTTTTCACTACACCATTGTGGGGCCCACCCCCCAAATGTTATAATATAATAATATATTATTATGAGAAATTGTAGACTTTTTTTATTAAACCTTTGTGGGGCCCACCCCCAAATATTATAATGCAAACTTTTTCGCTGCACCGTTGTGGGGCTCACCCCCAAATATTATAATATAATAATATATTATTATGCGAAATTATAAAATTTTTCATGACACCTTTGTGGGCCCACCCCCAAATATTAAGATGTGGGCCCCACTTAGTAATATATATATATTAGTGGTTCATAATGAATTGAAGTATGGTCTGGGAACCACAATTAAGAGTCTTGGGTGTAGCACTGCATCTTTGACTAACGCAAAGATAAAAATTTAACAATGGTGTTTTGGTCGGTCTTATGTAAGTTTTATTCCATTCTTGGCATCATTCTGGCGTACCAAACGCAGGAACAAGAATCAGAATTCTATTACTGGATTAATTCATCAGTGAAACCAAACGTTGAAATGGGAATGACCATTCATACTTCATTCCATTCCAGAATCATTCCGGCCTCCATTCCAAAATACTCATTCCGGCCTTTATTTCATTCTCGGCTACAACTATTCCGGCAAAGCAAACGCTACCCAAGTGCTTCTCTCCTTCTTTCTTGGGACGATCACTAAAAAAGAAACTAATCCTTCCAACAGTTAAGCATCATCTGTATCTTTTACAAACCTTGTGTGTACGAGTGGCTCCAGTACTCAATAGCAACTAACTTTCGGTTGTGTTTTTAAAATATAAAACTATGAAATTCACGTCTACATTAATTGTCAGGACTTTGTGTATCTTGTGTATCATATTATATATATTAACAAACATATAAATACATTGTAAATGAGATGGGTTGGTACAGGGTAGAGTGCATTTTTATGCTAGTAGTTAGAAATATTTTATCACTGTATGTTTTGACTAGACCTGCAAGGGATAATTAATTAGTTAATTTGTACTTATGTAAATGATGTGGTTACGTTGATCATATTTATTTGCCCTGATTAATGCACTAGCAAAACATGCTCTTGCTAATATAATTTATAATGCAAAAAAGAATATAACCTTTAAATAATGTTTATTCTAAATCATATTGAAATGGTAAAAACCGCAATCAAAATTGAAACCTATAATAATAATTATGAAATATAGCTAGTTAATTCTATAAATGAGAGCACTTTAATTTGTTTGAAATTAGTTGAGCATTTTACTTCAGACATTCTTTTCAAATCAGAAGAATAAACCCATAATAAAAAAAATAAAATTGATAAAAAATACCACAAAATACAACATGAAAATAAAAGTCAATAGGCAATCCTATAATAAGAACAGTTTAGAAAAAACAAATAAACAAGTGGAAACCCAATGACTAAAACAAATTAAAATAAAAGAAAAGAAAAATCATAAATTCATGAAAACCTATAAGTAGGGAAACTAAAAGAACCCATCATACTTTGAAAAAATAAATAAAACATGACTATTGTAAATGGCAAAAAAATAGAATTTATTAAATACGAAAAAACACATAAAAAGAAAATGTATAGAAAAAAGAAGTGGTTTGGATGAAACAATAAAAACCCATGAGAAACCAATAAAGGAAAATGTTGAAATGTTAATTTCAATTAATCCTTAGGTTTTTAAATTTTCGAAAAAGTAAAGAGTGTCGTACAATGGTGCAGATCCAGATTTATTTGCGAACTCAGATTCATGATCAGACATTTGGTTGATTATATTGGCCATGAGTAAGGCCATTACAGTTGACTATTACTTCATACTCGATTAGAAAGCTTTCGATTTTAAATGGTTGATTCCAAATTCCTCTAAGTATCTTGTATCTTAAAATGCATAGAGACCCTTGCAAACTTCTGTCCTAAAAAATTAATGGGTTTTGAGTCCAAAAGAATTCTTGAGATGATCAGCTGCTTTAATTGCCCCAAAGGACCATGATTGGCCTTTCTAGTCTAAGCTGGTTGAATTGGAATAACTACTTTGTTATAGAACTATCCGGCCGAACCATTCAATTTTTTTCTTTAAAAATAGGGAATGATTAAAGTTTAATAATAATATCATATAGAGGATAAATGAAAACTTCAAAGTGTTGCTAGTTATGTCTTTAAAACCTTGAAAACTTCACTCAAAGAATACTAGTTTTACATACGAATCATTATTTTAAGCCTTTTTACAGTTTTGGGTTCTTATGATTAATATGTTTTAGAATAAATTTTGTTTATTTATTAACATAGTTATAACCTCAACCAAAATAAACGACTAGTTCGACCAAGAATTTAGATCGATCCAAAAACCCACATGTATCTATTTTGAAAAAGATGAGAGAGAGAGAGAGAGAGAGAGAGAGAGAGAGAGAGAGAGAGAGAGAGAGAGAGAGAGAGAGAGAGAGAGAGCGAGCTTCCATGGCTACTGCCATCTGAAGGCTGAACTGTCACGACTCACGACTCAACAAACCTCAGAAATATGATTTCCAATGGCATATCGGACTCTTTATATGCAAGTTTCATTCAAAACCAATCGATCTGGTATCTAGTTAAAGAATAACAAACGGAAGAAAAGAGACTGAAAATATATATATTGGTGTGGCATTCACAAATTAAATAGCCCTAGAGAACAGATACATGGAATCTTTTCGCGCAACAATTAAGGCAAACAACCAACTCTAACAAAACACAAGAAAAAGGTTAAAAAAGAATCTGAGCTATCAACAACTTAGAAGAAGAACATAGAAAGGGAGAGATAAGAAAGAATTAATGTCGTCTCAATGTCTCCAAGACTTGTTCGAAAACAGAAACTCTGCAAGGGATTCGGAGGACACCCTGTTGCTGGTACCCATATTCTCTTTCGGATTGATTGAGAAGTTCCTTGAACATGGGGTGGTTCAGTAGCTTGGCTTTCACCACGAACCGCTCCATCTCCTCGCCTACGTAAACTGGGAGGTGGCCTTCTGGGACTTGTCCGGAGCGACCCATCTTCATTACCTTGGAGTTGGATCGGCGTGTTTTGTTGGTGGATACTCGTGGTGAGGAGGAATCGGAGCGAAGAAGGAAGTTGTGAGAGCGGTTAGAGACTCTAGACAAGCTTTGAAGTAATTGCTTCATGTTCCCTTCTTTCTTCTTCTACTGAGAGAGAGAGAGAGAGAGAGAGAGAGAGAGAGAGAGGCAGTTGAGAGAGCGATGCAAGGGTGGTGACAGGGGTTGGGGTATATATAGCAGTAGAATATGATTTGGATTGAAGTATAGTAGGGTGACGCTCAGGGAAGGGAAAGGGAAGATGCCTGATATCTTTCTTTCTAATAATGAATGAGTGGGACTTTGGAGAGAAACTACGTGATCACTTTAGATTAGGTTTGTATTATATTTGGTTAGAGTCATGTTATTATATATAGTTTTTTTGTAGTAAGAAGGTGATTATGTTTATTTAGTTCGAGTCATTTGAAAACGCACAAATGAAAGAAAACTTTTGCTCTTGCGTAGATATAACTGGTCAACATCCCATCATTTTCATATCCAATTAAACACTAGCAATATCCTGTGATCTAAATTGCAGGTGAGTTCTTATGATTTCAGGAAGGGATTCAATTTGCTAATGGGTTAAATTTTTGAATTTATGCCGAGTACAGATGGATTAGAACATGGGCCTGCCCTATTGATGACTTGAAATAGATCTAAGTTTTGCCCCATTTGTAAATTATATAGCAATAATTAACATGATAACCCTGCTCTTAAGAATCTTGCTTTTGGTGGACGGTGGATCAAAACTCTATTTGTCACTAGTATATTAGTTCACTTCGTGCCACGTGTAAAACAGATTCAGGTGAAATTTATATCAACATATGGTTGTCATGCTCATTTTTCCAAAGTTAAAAATGAGGATCCTCAGGTGGTTGATGGGCTTCCCATAGGAGGACCACTGTCCGATCTGAAGTCTCTGTTACCCTAATCCCTCAGGCAGAACTATTTTTATTTGGAAGACACAGTTTTCTGTCCCACTCATTAGGTGGACGACAATTATGTAATATATATAAAAAATATTTATGTGCATTTATTCTTTATTATATTACAGTGAGGGATAGTATTGTGGGATCGACTATATGTATGATTCATCGGAACCATCCACAAACATGGGACTCGTGAATTACATACACCGGATCGATTGAGTTTTCACTAACATGAATTGTTAGATTGAGGGTCAATTTCTCTTTATAATAAAAAACAGTTAAATTTGTGAGCATGGAGTTAGAAGCATATAACTGATTCTAAACTTGATATATGAGCTCATTCAAGATATCTTTTTCCATCCTACCTTTATAGAAATTATCATTGATCTGCTTAGTCCAAACATAGAAACTGGTAAGAGTGGAAGTTTAGAAAACGCATCGATCCACCATGAATCCAAAGTCATCCCTGTAATTTCATCAGTGGAGTCCACACAACTGGGAATTCAATACCGAGCAAACGATGGATTAAAATATAAAGCTAAAATTTTGAGAGCTTCTGATAACACCACCAAAATATCAAGAGATTCCCGGTTGTCAAAATATATCCTAAGAAAATATCTGATATATTCATTGGACTCATGGAAATTTAAGTCCCCATCTGGCTGTCAAAATCAGAAAGTAAAGCAACGTATGTACGTAAACAAACATTAGCTAAGTGGGCAGCTGGAAGGGAGGCCCTGCCCTGTCTTTTAAAAAGAAGTCGGCCATCATTATTTTGGTCATTACCAACAAGAGCACTTTTTAGGGGAAAAGAATTTTATTAAATCTTCAAAATATATCAATTCTTGAGACCTTGGATCCCTTGGGCACACTTTTTGTTTTGCATTTTCCACAAAAAAGAATAAAAATGTGTTTCAATTTTCCATATAATTTCTTTATTTTTCATCATTTGGTATGAATAGTTCATTATGAGGAAAGATAAATTGTTTGGCTTATTTTTCTTGCAAATCTATAAAAATTGCTTTTTTATGAGAGAGTATAGGGTGAAGAATTCTGCGGAAAATCGAAAGTCCAAGGAGTACACTACAAAAACATAACCTTAATATACCGTATTGCATTTAAGATTCCCTAATTTACTGAATTTAGATGATGAAATGCCACTACAAATGTCTGTTTTCCAAATCTCTACCGGTTTTTTTTTTTTTGGAAAACACTTCTAATCAAAGAAATCTTCCTACACATGAGGATGTTTTACATGTAGTATATTGATCGATAAGTTTGTTGTTTTACATATAATATGTTGATATGCATGGATGCAGTGGCGGACCCAGGATTTTCGTTTGAGGGGTGCGATATGATGGGAACGGGGAAATTAGGTTTCTTATATGGGTGAACTGAGAGGATTTTTCGATTTGATGTGGGTGCATTTCAACGATGGATTTTAAATGGGGTGCGAGATGCATTTTTAAGTGGGGCAGGGGTGCATGGCCCATATCCCTTTAAAGGGATTTTCAAAATTTACCGGGTGCAGGTGCACCCCCATGAATACACATGGGTCCGCCCCTACATGGATGGCCGTTTTTCATTGGAAATAAAATATATGCTTCAAGAACAGCTTGTTGCAATGAGAAATCCTGTGTAAAATAGTTTTCCATAAAAGTTGTCCGCAGACCCTGTTTTCCATGGTGCTAGCTAAGAGTGAATTTTTGGGATGAGAGAATTTCAAGATTAAGAGAAAAATTATTTTGATTTTTTATTCAGCTTCGATCTCTTCAATTGTTTGGTGCAACAAATTTTCCTTGTATAAAAATAAAATAAATTAAGAAACTAAGGGATATGAATGCAAGATTCTTCTCTCTCTCTCTCTCTCAAAATGAGTTCCATAGAAAGAAGAATCCTTTTTCCTGCACAAACACACAAAAGAGATGAGTAAACTTAAAATCACCTTTACTCCTAGCAAAATATAAAAAAATTTCTTTACCCATGAAGCAGCCGGAATGAGCTAACACTTTTCTCTTGGAATATACCGTTCCACATTAATGGTTGCTTGCCATTGACGGATGAGATAAAGAATGAGTTTTCTATATGCAAAATGTTCCATATGCGAAAGTTGAAACACGTATATTACCATGTTTATCAAAATCCCCTTTTTCACATGAGTAATCTTAAGATTTTAGATGTGTTTAATTTTTTGAGTTTTTCACAATAAAACTAAACATGTTGATGCTTAAAATAATTAATATGGTAATATTAAATAGTTTGGATCATGAATTAGAAGCCCGTAACATTCTACAAGATTAGATCTTTAGGTTGGATTTTTTCCAAACTTGTTAAAAAATTTCTCCAAATCTAGAAAAATTTACGAGACTATCCTGAGCATTCAAACCAGTTAAAAAGATGAACCGGTCAAATTACCAGTCTTGGAGCCCATAAAAGGGGAAGAAGGTATGGTTGATGGGGTCTGAACTCATAACTTGTTTAGGCAGACACCCCACTGTTTCACCTCATTGACATATGTAATTATTTATTTCCTACTTTTGGTAGGTAAGTTAGGGATTGAAAATGGCCTCATTTATCTATCATTTCACACCTCACTAGCTAGAACATTCCCTAATAAACATTTTCTTACCTAAGCATTAGGACTGTGCGTCATTTACATAGGTAATTAATGAGTGAAAATAATCCACCCTTTAGCAGCTGTTTGTGTAAGCCCTTTTTCCGTACTAGCAAAAAAAATCTGTTTGTTTTTCTCTTTTTAACAGTGTATGAAGAGAAAGGCACTCCCCATTTACATAAAGGGAATATTCAAGTGCATTTATCCACGAGGGACTCTCTTTTTTTCGAAAATTTCAAGTACAAAAGTAACTTTTTAAGTACATAGGAATACTCCCTCTATGTTTGAAATTTTCCAATAAAGAAAGTGTCCATCACCCTATAGTGTAGTGAGGGATAGATGCACAGAAATACTCCCCTTATTTAGAATATGAGTTTTTCTTGTAACGGCTGAAGATCTGCATATATCACATGACTCTGTGAGAAACTTAAATGCCTGGAAAAACAAAAATGGTGTCTTCTGCACTATCGCAATGTTACCTAAATAAATGCAATAGATACAAAAGACATGAAATTAAGGAGGAGAGACTCATTCAGGCGCCGTTCGGCATCCGGATAATTCAGATCGAACACCTACCGGTGGGCCTTCAATATGAAAGAGAAGTGCTTTCTAACCATAGCTGAGCAGTGAGCACATCCCATCCAACTCTGCCGCATTGTCATTAGTCAAGGATACAAAACCACCGCCCTTTGCCACACACATCCATGTCATTAATACTCTCCGAAATTGACCGGGTTTTGAAAATAACATGATCATATTATAAAATGATTTAGGAATAAAGATCTAGTTTTGTGTCATAATGAACATGGTCAAGGATTATTATATTTTCATATGTTATGCAGCAAAGTTCAAACGAGGTCACCCCAATCAGGGGTGGGTCCAGGAATTCTTCCTTGACGTAGAAATAAAATTTTGATAGATCCGCATACAAAAAAGTGTATATTTTTTTTCAAAATTTAGCGGGGGTTTTTCAAAATCTCAGGCTAGATTTACTTTTCTGCATATAATTCTACTGCTTTATCTATTATAATCAATGAAACCACATCTGTTAAAGCTCCGACCCAATAGAAGTGGTCAAGGTGCATAAGCACATTTCCAAAAAGAAAACAAATATTTGTTGGTTACAATATCAATTTTTAGGACGTTACAGACAATTGGTCAAGAAAAAGAAAAATTATGCTTTCCACATTAATAAAATCCCTCGTCCACCTTGACCTGATAAATCTTATATCCAAATAGGGCTGGCTGGTGTGCCAATTGCTTGGCTCAAAGGTAGCAGGACCCCACATGTGTCACACACTCACCTTAACTTTGTTAATTAGGTGGTATACAGCATTTAAGATTCGAGAGAAAACATGTGACGAGACTAACAACATGGGATGTAATCTACTGTGGAAAAGAATTTGGGTGCCCTGTCGCGGATGTGAAACCCAACTAAATGTCAAAGCACTACTAATAGATGGGACTCATTGACCCTATGCCTGCCAATTGAAAATATGAAACGAAAACTTTGAAGAAATGGGTAAGAAGCACATGAAGCATATGCATAAATAAGATGCCAACTTGACTTTTTTTTTTTTCTTTTTGCCATGTAGGGACGGTGGTTTAGTTGGGATACTTCTAACTTGAGGACTGGGGATCCATTTTTGGACATGTTTGTAGGACTATGATCTTTAACACCACTCAATTGTGAGTATGTTGGCATCAAAATTCCCTTTGTTTTTTATTTTATAACTTTTTAATCATACCTTCAAAATCCCACTTGAATTTCTCTAATTATTATTCGCGTTTAATATTTGTTGTACAATAGTCCTTGGTTGTAGCTTCAGCTTGTTAGGGACAAGAACGCTCTTCAAGTGAGAGTGCATTAGGTTCGAGTAACGCTCTTCAGATGAGAGTGCAATGGGTTCGAATCCATGATTCCACAGTCAAGTAGAGGATGAAGAAGAATAAGAATAATAATCCGTTGCAATCAAGAAATTGTCATCGGTTATGGCTGACTCAATGCAAATTGTGCTCAGTGTTAATTTATGAAGGGGATAATATTGAGGATGAAGGACTTACAGGGATTATAGTGGTGGGCCAAATGAGCACGACACCCAAGTTTATTTTGAGTGGGAGGCGCTTAGATTCAACACCACTATATCACCAGGTGGGGCAGAAGGACCCTGTTGCCCAGGGATGTTCCGAGTTCATAGGCCATCTTTGAAAATTTGCGGGTTTTACTCTAAAGAAATGATGAAAATTCTAAGAAGATAAAACTACCTCCAAAGCACCATACAAATCAAAGAAGTAAAGATTAGATAATATTGAAAAATATAATTTTGATATGGTTTTAAATCTGATACCTACTGGTCTAGCCCGAGCCTCAGACCAAATCATTTAGCCGATCAGAGTTGTTGAAAACTGCTCTAAACTAACTGCTAAACTTGAAGAAAGATCCATAATTTCTGTAATTTTATATAAATTTTAATCTCTTAATGTTGTCAGTTCTTTTTAATGAAATGGTTATTTAAAAAAAATGATGAAATGAATTAGAATGCTTACTTGCCCTTATTATGTCTCCTTAGCTAACTATTCAAATCAAGACCTTCAGGCGTTAGCATTAGCAGAGGCAACATATATAAATACTTTCCCCTCAAGTGAAACTCACTCCTAAAAGGTATAATACCTGCGCACTTTTGGGTGATATATATTTTTTTAAGCACTAAATTGTTCCCTTTGAGATTTTAATTCGCGACCGGTTGGCTATTATACTATATTAAGTTTCCTTAGCTAATTATTCCTATCAAGATTTTGAGTATCAATGGAGGCAGCATAAATACCTTCTAATACCCTCTTTTGAGCCCACTCCACAATAACTCTATTAAATCTTTTTTTTACCACAATTATATTATTTGAGTATCCTCCATGTAGTGAATGCTACAACAATTACACCATTTATAGTCATGTGCTCAAAATTTATTCCTCTTTGGTAGAGAGACGTGAAAAATGGTTTGCCAGAAGATATAATACTTAAAAAAACCTATAGGCTCATTTTTATCACGATTAAATCATGTGATCAATTTTTATTTTTGTGTGTTTAGTGACCCAAAGGTGTAAATCTGGGCGGGCGGCCCAAGCCTGGCACGGAAAAACCGTGCCTGGGCCGTTGACTTGGTCAACAGGCTGGGCCGACCGACGGTCCTCCCCTAGGCCGTGCTAGGCCAGGGCAGCCAGGCTTGAGGCACGAATAAAATTCATGCCGTGTTGGGCCAGTGCCCCAAGCCCGTGGGCGGCACAGGCCGACCTGCCTGTGCACAAGTCTACAAAAGAAAAAAGAAACAAAGAAAGAAAGAAGAGCCAAAGTCCAAGTCCAGGTGGAGCATTGGGTCAGGAAGTTTTCAATGTGCATCTCAACTCCACCGGGGCCATTTTCCTCATGGCAATGGGCAGGGCATGGCACGGCACCGTCCGTCAAAGTTTGATGGTGCTGGAATGGCCCAGGCACGAGTGGGCCTGATGGTGAGCACGGCCCGGCCCAGATTTACATGCCTTGAGTCCCATGTCATGTGACCCTTCTCCAGAAGTAAAATTTATTCCACCTGGGACTGAGTCCATCCCCAGGCATGTGTTTGAATGTGAAGATGATTGATGAGTCTTCCAAGTCAGTGCATTTCCTTTTTGTCTCTAGTTCTCTCCCTCAACAGCAAAGTGCAGAGAGGGAAAACACTCTACATCCAAAACAAAACGTGAAAAGATGCGATAGAAGTATCCACATGGTTTCCCTTGTCCTGTCAACCCTGCAAAATGGGGATTTCTTGGATACATACTTGCGGCAGTAGCAGTGTTTATGGCGGTGTTTACTGTTGAATAATTATATGCATGTCACTCTCTGTCTCTGCACCGTGCTGTCCAATCAATATCATTTTTATACGTTCTGCATGCCTTTCTGTCACGATGGGTCGAATCGGTCCCACGCGATTTCTGCAGAGTGCGGGCTGTAGACTCACCGTTATTATAATGGTAGGGAAAGTCCGGTTCTGCGCTCCCATGGAAAATGATTTCAATTGAATTGAGAAAGTAAAAGCCTCAAAATAACATAAATCCGTTCTTATATAGCTTATTTTCAAAAACAGTATAAAGAGATTTCACTATTTTAATACAATATAAAAGTTATCTATATTTCTTACAATAAAATCTCTCACCATAAAAAAATTTAGTGGAAATTTCCAGATAAGGCTTTTAGTTTTTACCTTATTTTAAACAAGGACAAAAGTTTCAAAGCTTTTCAAATTAGTCCTTTTTAATTAAAGACATCTGGCCATTTAAAGGTGTTTTTTAAGAGTTTTTTCCTCAATATTTGAAAATTACCCAAATTACACTTCATTTAAAGCCATGAAATGGTTTCGGTAGCCACTATATGCAACCAATCACTATGTGAACACTGGTTGCCATTTATCACCGTGAGGACATCAACAAAGGTAATGATGAAAATATAGAAGAAGTGAATGAGAGTTTTATTTCAATGAAGGATAATTTGAGTATTTGAACAAAAAAAATGAAAAAAAGTTGTTGAAAAATAGCTTTAAATGGGCAGATCTCCTTAATTGAGATTTTCTTGAAAAACTTAAAGACTAATTTGAGAAGTTTTGAAACTTGTGGCGTTTTGAAAATAAGGCAAAAACTTAAAGCCTTATTTGAGATTTTCCCAATATTTAAAAAATGACAAAACACCCTTATATCATTTCTTATTTCTTTTCTTTCAGTCATTTTAAGAAAAATGATTAAATCCAACCCAAATTACCGAATGGAACCCACTTTAGCTAACTCACATCGATAGATAGTTAAAAAGAAGAGCTTATATGGATTCCAAACTACCCAAAAACTAACTTAATTAAATGGTTATAATCATCTTCAAAACTATGTTGAACTTGGGCCATATGATAATCTAGAAAAAAGAATCGTATAACCAATTGTAGCATTCTCTTAGTTGGTTGAACCATCAAAAGAAGTTATCCTAGCATTAGTATTTAACCATTGAAGCCTATAAATTTTTTGGTTAGTTTGGGGCGGAAGGAGCTTGAGTAAGGGTGTTTTTGTCTTTTTAAAAAAAAAGTTTATATAGAGTACATAGATTGAAAGGAATATGAAAGAAATTCTATACTTTTTTGCAATATTAAAATACTCATGTATTTTTTTTTTAAATGACCAAAAAGCTGTATACTTTCTTGAAACTTTCCCATGAAGAACTACTATAAGTTTGAGGGCCCCACCAATCTGTATAGATAAATCGAAGGGATATTGATGGTACGATTGCCCCTATAACTAACAATTACCCAGTAAAACGATCGAGATTCAGGTAATTTCGACAAAGTTATTCGCACAGGAAATGACACTCTAAAAGTGACAATTTTACTCTTAAATTGTACGCTATCCTAGAGCTCGCTCCATGCGATCTCGTGGAACCATTGGATATCGCACAGCTTTCCATTTCCACCTAAACCCAAAACGTACATATTCACCCTGATTAATTCATAATTTTGTTTTCTTTTCATCGTTTATGCTTTTTGCAGGTTCCTATGTTGGTGCTCTTACAAGATACGCGTGGGCCTCGATGAAATGGTTTTGATTACTATGTCCTCTTCTGTTTCTTTGGTAGAAAGCAATAGGTGTCTCTTCTCTTTTCGGTAGAAATAAAGAGGGTGGGAAAAATAAAGAGGGTGGGAAAAATCTGAGTTTTGTGTGATATCCTATAGCCATGAGATATCACATGGTGCGATATAGTACAACTCTAGGTATAAGATCAGTCATAGGGTCAATGTCCCTAAACTAAATTTTTTTTTTATGCCACCAAAGAATCGAGTCCAAGAATATCTAGTGAATTTCCTAAAATGAGAATCAAATAATACTTTCTCTCTTTCTGATTCTATTTTCTTAAACAAATATAATATTTGATGATCATTTTTGAAAATTCACCATAAATCTTCATTTTTAACCACCCTGTGTATTTTATTATAAAAAAAACTAACCGCCCTAAGTGCCAAAGATAACTAATACAAATTGATAAGTTATCAGATGGCTTTTGGGACAAGGGTCAAGGTCATGCAATAATAATAATAATAATAAAATAATAATAATATTAATAATCGATCAGTTTGGCCAAGTTCTGAAAGCGGTTTTTCACTTAAATATTTCCAGATAGGATAATATTTATTTGCCGACTAACCAGTTATCACCTTTGCTTTCTGGGTCTTTCCAGCCATGTGCCTTAATCACTTGCAGCAATTGGCCACTAGGACAGAAAACGCGTACATTCAAACCAACATGTACAGCCATTCATTCAATAGGAAAACATAGGTGAAGGAAGACCTTTAATAAAATCCATCCATCTCATGACCTGTAAAAGCCGAACCGTGTTTTCCTATAGTTAGGTCTTAATTAAGTAGAATTATTCTCACAATCAAAATTTCTCATATGTAATGCAGTGAATAGATGCACAAAAGTAAACTAATGAAATTTCATATTTTAAGTCATTAATTTGATGGTATGCCCAACTCATATTAATTTAAGGAAAATCCATTAATATCCAGTACTCTGGGAAATATATATATATATATATATATATTTAAAGGCAGTAGCTCCACTTACATCACCCAACAAACTGAGCAGTTACTCGACGACGGCAGTAGATATTTGGCCCAACCCATATTAAAGTGAATTTTGGCGAGTAGTAAACCCATCTAGGGACATTCATCTTTGACAACACATTGGCTCCTAGTAGCAGTTTGTGAAATTCTATTGTCACTTTATTATAATGGTTTAGAATTAATTATTATTATTATAACCAATATAACAGCAGCAATATTTTGAATTCTCTATATAACCTAAAACTGTATTCTCAATTTTTTTTTATCGGTTACTGTATTCTCATTTTCACTTGTAGGTTCTATTTATTCGCATAAACTACATAAGAACTAATGGTGAAATGAGCTCCATGGATGGATTATTAAAATGGTGAGTGATGAAAGATACAAGGTAGGGTTGTAGATGAGCTCTTGACTCTCTGGGCATTTAATTACTTGTGTGAAGGCTCATTAGTCATTTCTCATCCTCCCCCGATGAGTCAATTAATTTCATTAAAGCAGACGTTATTTGATGACTATTTCCTAATATTCAGCCATTATTGTTTTTTTTTTTTGTCATTTTTGGGTATCCTAAAATCCCCCCGGTATTTCATAATGTGGATGGGCCCTTGCAAACCACTATTTAAAAAAATTTGGATCAAATCAGCAGTTTAACCCAATTGGGCTGCGCGGCCAAATTTGGTAATTGGAAGCGGTTTCGCAAATTAGTTGTGAAAACCATGCTGCTCAAACATTCAAAATAGCCGGTTTTTAAGAATAGGTGGAGCAGTAAAATTAAAAATTAAAATCGGAGGCTAAATGTAAAACTTCAAATTGTTCCTAGTTATATTTTTAGAACATTGAAAATATGACTGAGAAATATTAGTTAGAAAATGAAACATTATTTTGAACCTTTGGATTCTTATTCGTCAGTATATTTTTAGATTTAAAATTTATTTATTATAAAATTATAATCTCAAACTGATTTCTCGTTTCAGCCAAAATAAAATCCTTTGCCATTTTGAAGGCTCGTTTCACTTTTATAACATTGCTACACACTGGCACGTATTTAATTTTGAAAAGATGCAGAGAGCTTCAACAGAAACTACATCAGTATTCTCACATGGGGCTGTTTTTTTTGTTGGAATTCTATCCATTTATATTGTTGAATTTTTGAAAATTTCAATATAGTAGAATTTTTGAATCCTCCCTTATACTTTTATCAAGAAGTTCCATAGAAAAGAAAGGGCTTCCATTAGAATTTCAAGAGTTCCATCCTAAGGTCATGTAAGACTTTTTAGATGGCTGAAATTTTAAAATTTAGGTAAAAAAAGAAAAACAAAACATTTGACTGCCCTTAGTCAAGATCTGTCTCAAGGATCTTTTTATTTTCTTTCTTGACATTTCTATATCCCCATATGGATCTTAGCATCTAAATATATATAGATTGGGTTTTCTATCAAGGCCGGGAACCAAGAACTCTCAGAGTTAATGCAACAAGTGTGTGAGATTAAGGGATTTAATTGAGATTAACACTAACGTGCTGTTAAACCTTATGAGCAAACCGTGTGGGGCCTACCACATCCAACAGGAAGGAAGGGAACAGTGGGGCTAATCTTTTTGGAACTCACCTATTCATAATCATATATGTTTAATCCTACGTACGTTCCTATCAAATCCTAATCCTAATGTGGTGAAATGTTGAGCCATCTGATGCATGGCGCTGGAAGTATTCTTTCGCTTATTCTTCAGTCGGTGTCACAGTTTTACGTACGTTACAATCAAATCCGTTGTTGTAACTGCATTAGCATTATTACATAACTGCATTATTATAATCCTTATCTCCTAAACTCTAGATGAGGATGAGTATATCAAATTGCTGAGATCTTAAAATTACATCGCGGCCTCTTTATAAGAGAGTCTCTACAGAATGATAAACCAAAGAAAACAGACTGAAAAAAGGTAAACAACAAGCTGTTACAACTTACAAAACAAAGAAAAAGCTAAAAATCCATGCTTTCAACAATTTGGAATCTCCTTTTTCTCCGCAGATGCGGAGAGTATATACAATTAAACAACTTAGACACCCTGTTGGAAAGAAAGAGAGATTTTAATGTCTCAAGGTGTCCAAGACCTGTTGGAAAACAGAAACTCTGCAATGGATTCGGAGGACGCCCAGTTGCTCGTACCCATATTCATTTGCAGATTGATTGAGCAGCTCCATGAACATGGGGTGGTTCAGTAGCTTGGCTTTCACCACGAATCTCTCCATTTCCTCGCCAACGTAGACGGGGAGGTGGCCTTCTGGGACTTGTTCGGAGCGACCCACCTTCATTGGCCTGGAGTTGGATCGGCGGGGTTTGGTGGGTCCTCGTGGGGAGGGCGAATCTGAGCCCAGATGGAAGTAGTGAGAGATGTCGGAGGCTTGAGAAAAGCATCGGATTAGTTTCTTCATATTTCCTTGTTTGTTCTTCTTCTTTTGATTGTGAGAGAGAGATACGGAAAGGATTAGGAGGAGAGAAGAGGAAGTCAAAAGGAGAAAGCTGCATGCGGAATAGACGTGGTGGCCGGGGTATATATAGAACTTGAATATGGACTTGGAATAAAATAATGCAATGGTACCGACTAGAGAGTACGGATCCGGTACTTCGATCTAAAGGATGTGGAAAAAAGGCCCGACGCTGATACTTTTTTAGGGGTATATTTATACGTATCTTTCTTTCGTTATAAAGTAGGGATATTTTTTATATATAAAAAGTGCATTTTATATTTTATTTTATATATTTAAAAAATATATTTTATATTTAAAAATTTTAAAAAAGGAAAGTGTCCCTCACCATAGGATGAGGGAAAGTTATATATGAATGTTCCCCTCTTTCTAATATCGAAAATGTTAAAAATAACTCTACGAGTTCACCCTAGTTTGGGTTTGTATTTTATTTGGTAAGTCTCATGTAGGATATTTAGTTTTCTTATTAGGAATGTAATTAATTCGATTTTATAGTTTAAGAGTACATTTTTCTAATCTTGAGTCAAGGTATTCTTAAAAATAACTAGTTATTGGCTTTTCTTAATAACATTAGAATTTAGAAAAATGTGGTGCTTAAATTTTCTACATAACATGAAAGCCCTCTTACGATCACAGCAGCTTTCATCTATCAAACCTCAAACACCATGTATCTTTTCAGCCAAAACGTTCATGCCATCTTCTCTCTCATATCCAATCATTTCCTCGCAGAACATAAGATTTTATTGAACAACTACCAGACATATGGTATACATTTGCACACTCATGATTTTTATTTAGGTGGGGCTAAATTCTTACTCAACTTTATTATTATTTTTTTAAATATTTATATTATCAAATGATACAAAAAAATCCATTTAAATTGATACAACTTTTCTCCATGCTCAGATTTCATGTCCAATAAAAGGGTATTTTCACTGTCTCTCTCAAATTCAGGTGATTATCAATTCATCATTGTCAAAACAACCAAAGGTAATATTTTCTTTAATCCTAGGTGTTTGGATGCCCTGAAACGGTAATTTGGGTGAACAATGAGCACCCATTTACCCAATCTGGATTTAAAAAGAAATTATTTGGATATATGGAATTTGATTGCCTGCACTTACCTTAGTTATGAAAATAATTTCTTATAATTGGTCATGGGCTCGTAACAAAGAAGAAGAAAATGCCACTTGAATGTAACTCAAGTTATCCAAATATATGAACCCTAAGGCCTGATTTATGTATGAATTGAAGTTTAAAGTGTACCCAATAGTGATTTGGTCATCTTTGGACTTGTAAATATTATGTGATTTAGGGCTTAGTACTTGGATTAAGATTTGGGATTTAGGACTAGAAATTAGGATTTGGGAATTAATTAGGGTTCACATTAAGGTATAGAGTGTTTAGGATTATACTACAACTGAGGAGGAAGATTATTTTATTTAGGTTTATTTGGTGAGAGAGGGACTAACCACAAGAAGATCGGCAATGAAAAGCTCGATCTACACAAAGAGGATTTCAGACTCCCACAAGAAAAAAGATATCAAAAGAAATTGTTGAAGGTTGTAACCTAATGTGGGGTGATCACAATTAGGTTTAGAAGTTGGATGACCGTATTAGATATACGTGAGAAAGGTCCAATAGCCATTCAAATATCTTATAATTTCAAACTTAACCTGGGGCTACCGCGGCGGGTCATTTACATCTAGGTCCGCCCCGATGATATAATAGTGGGGCTTCCAATGCCTTCTAGAATCTACATATTGAAAGAACAGTCAAGACAATCCAACGGAAAGGGTTTTCTATGTAATCATTGGCATATTCATTAAGTTCCTGATCTTTTCTTCTTCTCGAGCCTCATGATATCCATATGCTTTTGGGATAGATCTAAACTAATAGGGAGCTGTCTCCAACAGACGTAAAATAGTGGAATATGACAATGAAGGACTCTATGGATAAGGTCGATCACTAGCAAAGCAGATAAATGTTTTGACAAGATATAAACCAGGATTAAAAGGTTATATTTATTATAATTAATGGCTCAACCCTTTCTTAAAAGGAGTATCCAATTGTAGGGGAGTAAAAAATGATTATTTTAATAAAACCATCACAGAGAATTTGGTAAATGGGGTTCCTAAATTTTCTACGAGAGACTTGTACACATTACTATGATGAAAATGCCCTTTCAATCCCAATATGGGAAATGGCTCTAATTTGGGTTAGTTTTTTTTTTTTTTTTTTAAAGACTTTATAAAGAATTTCCTTATCTCAAATCTGAGAATTTTTATTCGAACTTTCGTTTTTTCCAATATGAGAAAATTATTCCATATTGAAAGACCTCAATTTTTTTCAAAAACTTTTTTAACCATATTGGATATCTTATTTATATATATGGAAAGTTCTATCTTTTGATATTGGGAACTCACATGATTTTTCAAACTCTCAGACCAATGCGTTAGATCGGACCTATTATAATATATTAAGGTAGGAAATTTTTTATCCAATTTTGACCGTCGGTTATGATCTTGACCGACGGTTACGTAATTACTCATGCAACTACCAACTCATTTTTTCATCAAACCACTCATGTTTTAATTGTTCATATATAACTATACCTTGTTTGCTCTAATTTCTCTATTTCTGTTTTATCTAATTTATCTTATAAAAAAAGATAATTTTTTTTAATATGTGACTATTTATTTTATAATGCAGTGCAAGAAGATACCTTGCTGAGAGCCCATATTATTAGGCTAGTCATATTTTGGCCAGTGGCATTCAATAAAGCAAACTTAAGCCTCTTTATACGTACGTTTTTTCTTGGTTGAACTCTATAAGTAAGTTGAAAGGGCATTTTTCTCTGAGTAACTTTGTACAACAAATATATGAAAAGTAGATACACTCAGAAGAAATTTTTAGAATTTCAGAGTGTGTGGTATTTTCAAGGAAACGTCCCTATTGGGCTGGGCTCCATCCATCGTCGCTGCACTCTAATCTGCTTTATCCAATGAAGAACTGCCATGTCAGGTCTGGTAACGTGGAGTTTAAAACTCGTTCCCTGTGCATTATCATACCCTTTTACAAGCACTTTTCAACTATCAAATATAACCTTTCATTTATTTACAAAAATATCCTTTGACAAGAACTTCCCAGAATTATCCTCATAAACTTTTAGAACTTTTAGTAGCATGCTGCCTTTGAAAAATTTTCTCCTACAAAAATCTCTCTTTCTAAGAAAAAGGAAAAAAAAAACAATGGATATCTTTGTGAGCCTAGTCAATCCTTCATATGTAGCCAGTGGAAGAACCAAGATTTCATCTAGCGGGCCGGGGGAGGGGGGGGGTCGATCTTGAATAAATTTTTATTTCACCAATTATTATAACTATCATATTTTTAAGTTTTCTTTCGACATAGTTGTAAATTCAAGCATGAAAAATATATTACGATTCAAGACTAAATTTTACATGAAAACTAAAACCTTTATATATTCAGCCTTAATAAAATATAAGCAAAGAAAAGTCGTAAAATAATTGTTTCTTAGTACATTTCAACTCAATCATCTATCTAAATGGAACTCGACGTTCTTTCAAATCTCTAAAATCGTCTATGATTGATTCTATGCTAAGCTTCTTAGCAATTTCTTTTTCAATATACACAGTCAAAGAGTCAGAGAGAAAATCATCCTCCATTTTGTTGTGAAGCCTAGCTTTGACAATATTCATGGCTGAAAATGATCGTTCAGTAGTTGCAGTAAAAACTGGAAGAGTAAGTACAAGTTCAATCACTCTAAAAATAAGTTGGTAGACTGTTGATCTTCTAGTCTTTACCAACCATTGACACAGATTATAAACAGTTGACAAATTTTTAAAGTCTGAATGTCGAACTACATTATACTCATAATGGTGAAGTTGCATTCTCAATTGCATTTTCTCATTTTCTGTGAAGTCTTGAAGATAAAAACTGTCTACCAACTTGCAAATATCATCGCCTCTAAAAGATTCATGTGCATTTCGAGGATCCAAAGCTGAGCTAAAAACAAGGTTGTGGAAAAGGGTTAGGGCTGGAATGGCTAGAGTCTGGAGAGGTTTTAGAAAAGGCCAAAAGAGGTTGGGGAAATGGGAATAGGAATGGGGCTAGAAAGGTTTTGGAAAAGGGTTAGGACTTAAAAGGTTTTGAAAAAGGGGCTGGGGTTTCGGGAAATGGGAATAGGGAAAGGAACGTTGTAATGCTCCCCCCCCCCCTGGGGCCCTAATGTGGTTCCGCCATTGTATGTAGCTATCGGCTATGTCCCTGCATACAAGAATCAACACATAAAAGAAAAGAAAAAGAAAAAACACCCCGCAACAGTGGATAAAACCCAGTGCTAGTTTTAAAAGATTTTGAAAGTTTTTATTTTTCCAATGAGAACATCCATACAACACATCAAGGTTTTTTTTTAATCTCTTGATCAATAGATTTATGCATTAAATTCAAGGAAAACTTAGAAAATGGATTAAAATCCATAATTCAAACAACATAGCCCAATCCTTGTTTAGGAAATAAAGAAAGTATAAATTTATTTGAAAGAATGAGTCCTTTTTGGTGTAGCATATTCAATTGTCGACAATGAAGGGAAAATATTTCTATTTAAATAGATAAGAAAATATTGATAAACTAAATGTAGCAATTTAATTTAAGATTTTTCTGTTACTTTGGCATCCTAACAAAAAAAGATCTTGGTTCTTGCAATGTTAGTGCCAGTATTTGATGTGATGCACTTTCTTATTTTGTCTTTTTAGATCTTTTTCAATTTTAATCATATTTTATATATGATCAAATTTGAAGGTGGGTCTTACTGTAATTCAAGACACTAGAGCTAGAGAAGGAAACTTTAATTTGAATGGTTTGCATTAGATAAATGGGCTATTGATAGGGGTGTACACGGATCAGATTGGTGCGGATTGGGCAAAATCCGTCACCAATCCGTTACCTACGGATTGACGGATTTGGAATCCGTCATCAATCCGTAGTTATTAAAATCCAATCCGATCCGATCCGTGGAGGACCGGATCGGATCGGATTAATTCGTTCAATCTAATTTTAGAAGAAAAATATCAAACATGTTGTAAAAAAATTATATTTTGACCCCTTAAGTTTTCTTTCTTATTCTAAATTTAGACATCTTAATTTATATTTAGACCCCTTATATATATTTTTATATTTAATGTCAACGGATTAAATTTGATTGAATCCACGGATTGAGAGAGAAAACCGATCCGTTGTTAACGGATTACAAAATTTTCAATTCGTCACCAATCTATTTACCTTCGAATCGAATAAAAGTCTACAAATCGAATCGGATTTGATCGGATTTTCAGATCAATGGATTTTTTGTGCACCCCTAACTATTCATACATTTTTGTGGGGAAAGACTCCAGGAGAAAGTTTCGGGTGAGAGCGAGGCTGTTGAGAAGAATTAATTACTTGAAGGGCAAAGTTGAAAATAAAATGAATTGGAATGACAGGGCAGTCTCCTATTGGATAGATGGGGGTGCTGCTGCCCCTCTTGTAAACGAAGGGTTTGGATTGTTCGATCAAAGTAATATGCTCCACTCATTTTCGCGTCAGGTAGTCGGCCACCAATATGAAAGAAAAGTGCTTAATTTCTTTACATATTGATATAGCTGAGCGCATTCTTCAACTCTGCAGGATAGTCAAGGAGCAGGGCATGTACAAGACCACCGCCCTTGACCACACATCCATGTCATTAATATTCTCTAAAATTGACCACATTTGCAACATGTCATCAGATATTATTAAGACAATACTTTTAGTAACAAGAAAAACACTATCATGAGATTATAGGAATAAAACTAGAAGAGGCAGAAAAAAAATATAATGTTTATTTTGTTTGATTTATTGTTTTAATTCTTTTAATTATAAAAAGAAAAAGTCATTATTCACCATTTCTTGTGACGCTAATGATGACAGACTTATCAGTGTGTGTGTGAATATTTACCAGAGTAATTAATATATATTATTCGAAAATTATCTTTACTATTTTCGTGAGACTAGAAATTTCTGAGCTTGTAACAATAGTGGTCGCCACTTGGACGATCAGTGGTGATTGAGTCCGTGTACGAGGTGGAGGTGGAGGTGGAGGTGGAGGTGGCAGTGGCGCATTAGTTATGTTGTTGGATGATTCGGCCGCACCGAATATTTCTATAGTAGTTTTCATCATATACTTCTGTTTTTTAATTTATTATGATCTCCAATGATCCTTTGGGGCCGGAGAAATTCATAAGATTCTTAGTGGGGCTAGAAAGAAATAAATTTCTCCCCTCTTATCGTGACCCTGTCCAAATTCACATAGTTCCAACTTTAACTAGTGGGAGATTCACATAGTTCTAATATTTATCTATTTTAAATGCAAATTTGTGTGCCGCACTGAGGAGCTTCACAAATTTCTCACAAATCTGTTCCTTAAAGGGATCCTCGTTAATTGGTAAACAATCCCTTCATAAGTTATTAATTGGAAAGGAAGAAGAATGTTGTCTTCTGTTGAGTTTTTAGTGGCTCTCGAAACTTTTTATAATGGATTTTGAGCAAAATTTAGAAAGTAGCTTTCTTCTAAAACAAACTAAATTCAAACATATTAAAAATAGTGATTTTCTTTTGTGAAGAAGATCTTAAACAGTATTCGTTCGTTATACCATAAATTTTTAGGAGGTTATGGGAAATAATTAAAAATATATATAGGGGCTTATGCAATTACCTTATTTATGAATCTTCTACATTAAGAAAATCCCTTGTCTACCTTGCTAGGCTCATACGTAGCAGGGCCCCACATGTGTAGCACAAAAAAAAACATAAAGTTTGTCAATTTGGTGGTATTCTAATGCAGCATTAAGAAAGGAGAAACATGGGAGAAGACTAACATAGAATCTAATGTGAAATGAACATTGGCTTGCCGGTGTGAAACCCCACTAATAAATGTCAATACACAACTACAAAAGGGAGACTACATTGGCCTTATATATGCATGTCTTTCAACATACGAAGCAAAAAAATTGAAGACCGAGATAAGGAGCACATGAAGCACATGGGGAAAATAAGATGTCAAAATGCCCTTGAGTCCAAAATCCTACAGCCAGATAGGGACTCTCAAAGAAGTAGAAAAAGAAGAAAAACATTAATTATTAAAATGATGAAGATGGTAATAATAATGATAATAATAAAAGTCTATGGGAATCATAACATGGTCTTCCATTTATGGCACAGTCCACTCAAAATGAGATGTGGATGAAAATTTTTGTCAATGCTAATCCAGAGAGGGTCATGGTGCTTATGGGTGAGTTAAATGAGCACCGACACCTAGGTTGTTAGGATTGGACGGGCTTAAATTGATCATTGTGTGGGCCGGATGGACCCTAACAACCAAGATGTTTAAAGAGTTCAAGGGTCGTCATTGAGATTTTACGGGTTTTACTATAAAGAGAAGATTATGCCTAAGAAACTAATATTATTAGCAAGGCATCAAACAAATCAAAGTTGTAAATATTAGATAATCGTGATAAATACAATTTAGAACTACTTTTGTTCTTATATACCAATGCTTAATAAAGCCTTTGTTTGCAAAAATTATATAATGTTTTTAAGTATCCTCCATGTAATCTCACACCAATTAAATCAGTTACATGCAAAATGCCCGAAATCTGAGGCATGAAAGAGTGAAAAAAGAAAAAAATCTAAATGGCCTGAAATGAGATCCAAAGGTCTAGGCTTGATGTCAGGCCACTTCTCGGGCCTAGCATCAGGCCACGTAGCACGTCTGGTGAAAAAAAATATTTGTATTTGATACTTTTAGTTGTAGGCACACTCCATTTGATCGACTAGCATGAAGCCCCTATGCGATGCACAGGTTAAATCTTGTGGGCTCTGAATAATATATTGAAACTAATATTCATTTCATATAAATTTATTTATAATAAAATAATTAAAAAATCCAAATCAACCAAAAAATTATGAAAATCAAACATTTCTTTCCTTAAGCATACATGTTTCATCTTAAAAACAAATGATTCGTATGCATTTCTACTTATTTTAAATACTATATAAAAGCTTTAAAAATAACCTTAATTTATAAAATTGGAAGGCATCCCTATTACATCCATATAAATGGGCCCAAGAGACACATTTTATTGAAAAATCACATGTATTTTAAAAAAGACACATTCACAAATGGACCCCAATAAGAGAAACATTTTATTGAAAAGTCATGTATGTATTTTTGAAAAGACACATTCACAAATGAGCCCTAAAAGGCTAGCATAGCTTCTCCCAAGACCATAATTGAATTTTTTTTTTTCCAACCACTATATAGTTTTAAAGAGAATGAACACCAAGCAGACCATGTGATTTGGATTTGATCAATTTTAATTATGTATTTTAATCTCAAGCCATGCGATAGTATAATGGTGGTGGATCTGGAGAAGAAAAGTAAGAACATACCAAATTAGACGTCAGAAGGTGCAAGGGAAGTGTCCGCTTGGATTCAGTTGTCCTATCAAGGCTGGAAGTGGAAGATCCGGAATTTTTTACGGTACGTAGCTGTGGCCGTGTTGAGTAGAAAAAAAATAAAAAATGCACCTCTCTTCATTTTCTTCATTTTTTTTGGGGGGCTCTGTCACCGTCATCAGTCGTATGTTGCGCATGAACTGTACCTTTCACTCCTTTCTGTTACAAAAATGGGTGGAACTGGTCCCACACGATTTCTGCAGTCTCCGGACTCACTTGGGCGAGGCCGTGCCCGGGCCAGGCCCGCACGGGCCATGATTAATATGCAGGCCGTGCTGTGTCGGGTCTAACCTTTTGGGGTCAGCCCAGCACGGCATGGGCTGGGCCCTAGTGGAGCCTGGGCCGTGCAGCCTGTGGGCGGCGCACAGATCCTCCTCCCATTTTTTATTTATTTAGTTTTCTTTTGTGGCTTTTATGTAACTAGACAAGAATGATGTATATAATTAGATAAATAGAATCTATGTCACGAAAGGAAAAACTATTAATTTTGAAGCTTCCCACCAAGGTAGGGGTTAATCAACTGTATATATTGTTGAATGCTCTGTAAACTCATTGTTTCTTTTGATAGAATATTTTGCTACAATTGGGTGTTTTGACATTATAAGGCAGTGGAATCAAGAAATTTTCCTTGTGGGCCTCCATTTTAAAAATGAAAATTTTTGGGGGCCATATGTAAGATTTCAAATATTCTCTACATTGCTTTGAACACAAAGTACGCAATGGCAAGTTGATGAAAATACCTTTTTTTTTTTTAAATACTGCCAAAGAATGCAAAAATATGTGATATAACAAAGTGCCAAATGGCTAGGCCCCGTACAGAATTAAAAAATATATATATATATATATATATATTTTTATTGTTGAATTAATCAGATTGGCACTGTAGAGGAATGGCCCACCATTCATTAATTTCACATGTTATAACTTTTTGAGGGTGTTAATATGGATGGGCTAACAAAACGTTGCCAATGGATATCATTTTATTTTATTCAAACCCACTTGGGCGGTCAGGCATTATAAAAGTCTTGAGTGGGCTAAACTAGGAAGACACAAATCAATTAAAAACAGCAAAAATGCTTCATGCAAAATTCACATGAGGGAGAGAACATTTTGGTAATGCGTGGCGTTCTCATTGGTTGAAAAAATACATTTTTGACCCTTTTTTTTAGAGGGGGGAGGGGGGTTTTCAAACAATTTGACCGTGGGCCTCCTCGGGCCATGCTGGATGTGCCTCGTGTCGGGCCGGGCCGCCCGCGGGCTTGGGGCAGCAGGCCCAGCATGGCACGGATTTATCCGTGTGTGCCTCGGGCCTGGTAGCCTTGGCCCAGCACGACCCAGTGGAGATTGTCGGGCCAGGCCGGGCCGTTGACCAAGTCAACAGGCCTAGGCACGGCCCAAGCACAGTTTTTCCGTGCTGGGCCCATCTGGGCTTGAGTCGCCTGCCCATATTTACACCCCGACTTGGGCCATACGTTTTTTAGTATCAGACTGGAGAGTATTTGAGTATTCACTACTGTCGACGCTCTTTCCCTGTCGAAACTCGCCCTTTCTAAGTGGAAAAGCCCCGAGCATGCCACCTTCCATCATCCAATGTCTCACCTCGCCTCGCCTCACTCCACATCTCCTGTTTTTTAGTCTGAGGATTGTTGTCCCAGGACCCTCAGCAGGGTGTTAAAAACAAATAAAGAAGAAAGAAAGAAAGAGCAGGTTTTACCCTCCCATAGAATTCTATTTTATAAAGAGGATTTAACCAGAAAAATCCCCTTAGACTTGTCAAAGCCAAAAAACGCCATCAATGTCTTATAAAGACCATAGTGATCACAGGAGCTCTGTTTGGTATTTTTTTTTATTTTCCCTCTGAGCAGGGATATCCCTGCTCCTTTTACTTTAAAAAGTCCCAAAACCCTTTTTCCCCTTTTCGTTCTTCTTCATCTTCTTCTCTCTTCCACAATGATCAAGCTCAGCCACCCCTTACATTCAGACCCTAATCCTTCTTCTGCCATTACCAACACTAATGAAGAAGAAGAGACGGGAATTTCTCTAGCTTCATTTGGAAAAGGCGGCGAACTCTTCCTAAGCAAACCTAGGCACTAAAACAGAGTTATCAACTAAAAAGATGGTCCAGATCCACCATCCAAGTGCACCAGTCAGCAATTTGTACTCCATAGAGGGGGTCAATTTGTACATCTCCCCCACCATTTTCCTTCTTTCTTCTCTGCAATGTATATGTACAATAGAAATAGATGATGGTGATTATATTAGAGAGAGAAAAGTGGGTAATGGATGGGAGAAGTTGTAACTGCAGTGATCGCATTCTCCTTTTAATCTGGTCTTTTGGTGTTCTTTTTCTTTGAAGGATCCTAACTTCAATATAGTGGAAGGGAGAAGAAGTTGGGAGAAGAACGAAAAGGAAAAAAGGGGTTTTGCAACCCCGGTCTTCGTGTGGGCGGGGATATCCCCGTCTCAACTGATACCACTTTGAAAGACAACATCCAGGGGGCTGGGGATATCCCCGCCCAAATTAGTACTGTGAACGGGGATATCCCTGCTTATGTTAGTGCTGTAAGTGGGGATATCCTCGCCCACTAGAGTATCGTAGGTGATATATGTCTCTCAGAATTATTTCTCTCATTTGAAGAATTATGACCAAATGTTCATTCATTATTGAGCTAATGCCCATGTGTATGTAACTGATAGTATCTCAAAACTATTTTCAAAGTTTAACCATTTCTATGTTAGTCAATGACCATTCCCATCCCCATATCCAACCATTTCTATGTAAACAAAAGCTAATGTCCAATTCTATCATCTTCTATTACGGCCAAAACTAATGCCCCTTCGTATTACTCTTTTAATTAGGAAGGTTTGGCCGTAATAAAAGATGATAGAATTGGGTATCAGCTTTTGTTTACATAGAAATGGTTGGATATGGGGATAGGAATGATCATTGACTAACATAGAAATGGTTAAACTTTGAAAATAATTTTGAGATTCTATCAGTTACATACACATGTGCATTAGCTCAATAAGGAATAGACATTTGGTCATAATTAGATATACTATTATAAGAGAATACACCCACAGTCTTCGTGTGGGCGGGGATATCCCTGCTCGCAGCACTAATATAAGCAGGGATATCCCCGTTCACAGCACTAATTTAGGCGGGGATATCCCCGTCTCAACTGATACCACTATGAGAGACAATACTCAGGGAGACGGGGATATCCCTGCCCACACGAAGAATGGGGTTACAAAACCCTTTTTTCCATTTTTGTTCTTCTCCCATCTTCTTCTCCCTCTCATCGGTTTGTCCTTTTCAATCAGGGGATCTGCAAAGTCTTGCAACTTTCTTTCTTCTTCAATGAATCCTAGCTCAGAGAAGATGAGTCTCTGCTCAGATAAAATGGGCAAAAGAACGAAAATGGAGAAAAAGGGTTTTGAGTTTGAGACCTTTTAAGGTAAAAGGAGCAGGGATATCCCTGCTCAGAAAAAAAATAAAAAAAATATCAAACAGGGCCTTTGGGACTACTATGGTCTATATAACACATTGATGGTGTTTTTGGCCTTTAATAAGTCTAAGGGGATTTTTCCGGTTAAATCCTCTTTTATAAACTAAAAAACAGTTCAACTTTGACCCTTTTAAGTGAAAAGTGCCCGCCAGACTGTAGATACTGAATGAAAAAAAATCAGAGGTTTCCTTCACCAACAAAGAATTTTCAGCGTAGCAATGATTCCACATAAATTAAACCATTTTTGTATGTGTTGTTTATTTTGATTCAGTGCCGCATTTTTTGGGGGAAAACTGAAAGGAGAAAAAATAAACAAAATTTTCCTCAATTAAATGAAAATTGAAAAGTCCAAAACCATTCCATATGAGAGTCTTTTTATTTTCTTTTAGTGGAGATTTCATAAGAGGTAGAATTAAAAAATAAGACATAAAGTATGTTTGTTTGCATGAGGGGCGAAATGAAGTAAAGTTTAATGATCAAAGCAAAAGAGCATTAATGATCAAATCGAAAGAACATAGAGAGGAGGGGGTTGAGACTGAAAGCAATGAATGATTAAATCAAGTCTCAATGTCACGAGAAAGGAGTTGGAGGGGCAATTTGATCCCAAAAAATCAAAGTATGTTAAATAAGAATTTTTTGGATATTACATGTATTTAAGGATGCTTTTGGAGAAAAACTCATGTATTTTTTATTTATCTATTTCTTTTTATTTAAATATATATATTTTTGTAATTATCTCCTAATAATGTCTTGAGAAAACCAAAATTTTGAAAATATCTCAACATATTCTCAAGAAGACAATTTCTTGAGATTAATATTTGTGACAGTGATATATATAGATCTGATTTTGGGAAAAATGAAAGTTGTACCTTTTCGCCCCCTTTTTTCATTGAATGTGAGGGAATGGTAAACTATCATAGTGCACAAGTTTTGTTTTCAAGTTGCAGAGATAAGGAAAAAAGTTAAATTCATTAGTGAGGAGGAAGAAGGCCTGGGTCGTGCTTTGGTTAAAAGGCCGATCAGCCTCACTTTACTTGCTCTGTTCACGCCTGGAAAGGCCGTTCTCTCTATTTTGGTCTCTAGAATCTTCCAAAAAGGACACTGTGTAGGATGTAAGAGGCCTGAATCTGATCCGAGCCATCTAGTCGAGCCTGGACTTGCATTTGGTTCCTGCGGCAGGCTGGACAGAAATACATGTATATGGTCCAAACTCATCACAAGCAGATCTGGCCCAGCATCTGTATATTTATATGTAAATATCACGTATTATTATTAAGTTTATATGCAAACACATTAAAATAACATCAATATGAAATACGAATACACCACATAAAAAGAATTTTATTAGAATTTTTTTTCATAAACATTTTTTTTATCATAGAACCTTGGTCTAGGTCTAAAAGTGCTAATTTGATTTTTTTTTAGATAACCTAGATAAGGGAGTTGGGACTCAAGAGAGAGCTTGTACAAACGAAAAAAAGTGGCAAACAGAAAATTCGAATCGTGGACAACTAAATGAGAATTGTCATAATTAAAAGTGAGAAAAATGACTCTACTCAAGTACCAATGTGATTTTCCATCCATCTTTTGAATGCTTTGAGGTTTCTTATATCCCCAATCTATGAATATGATAACGCATAATGTTGCAAACAACACTTTTATATATATATATATATATATATAAAAACACTAAACACCGCTAATTATTAGAGGGAGAATTCTATTTGTACCCATGTTTATTTTAAGCACACCCACTTCAAAAAAAAAAAAAAAAAAAATATGAACACGTGGGTGAGCTCGGAACAAAATGTGGGTGCCAAAAGCTCAATCGAATACCCTTTTCCCGTAATTATTAGAGTTTCTGATTTCCTTCTTTCTCTTTTCTTGTAAATTCCAAGAACTTGTTCTCGAACTCGATTCGATCCTTGCATCTTCTCCTGCTTACAAAACCCTATACCCTTCATCTCTAATCAAATCGGAGAAGCGAGGAAGAAGAAGAAGAAGCAACAAAACAATGACTTCTCTCCATGCCCTTTTCGGGAGCTCGATTTCTCCCTCATGCGATCTCGGCCTTTCGTTTAAGCTGGGTCAGCAGAGATTTGCTTTACGCTTTGATAGTCCGAATCAGATTTCGGCATGTTTGGTTTCGGAGAAAACGGCACCAGGGTCCGTGGGGAAATCTGAAAAAACTAGGGCTTGGTCTTGGAGAGAGAAGTAAGGAGGTGATGGAGCTTGAAGCCAGGGTGCTGGTGCCTACTTACGCTAGGGCTCCTGTTGTTTTGGAGAGGGGCGTGGGATGTAAATTGTATGACGTTGAGGGGCGAGAGTATTTGGATATGACGGCGGGGATCGCAGTGAATTCGCTGGGGCATGGAGATCCAGACTGGCTGAAGGCGGTTGTGGAACAGGCGCATACCCTGACTCATGTCAGCAATGTTTATTATTCAATTCCGCAGGTGAGAATTTCCTCATTTGGATGTTTGGTTTGGAAGATGTTGTTTCTTGTATTCCTCCGAAATCCTCTGTTTTGAATTGATGATATGCCTGATGACTGATGTTAGTGAATGGATTTCAACTGCAATCTTGGTGAATGGATGATTGTTTTAAAAATCCAGTCTTGTAAACATTGTACTTGGATTTCAACTCAATTTACTGATGAGATGAATTTATTAGTCTAGTCCCAGACGTGTTTATTTGTTATTAGTCCTGAATTTCGCTGCTGGGAGAGTTGGGAATGTCCAAAAATATACTAAAAATGCAACAGTAAGTCTGTAGGGATTGAGTAAAAGCATGCTTTTTAGTTACCATTGTGGAGAGCTCAGAATGACCATCTGAAACAAGTGAAAGTAGTACTTGTCTGTTTAGAACTGATGCCCAGGTACAACTGGTTGGTGATTCAAATGGTAGAATTCTTGACCTGTATATATACACATACGAGTGATTGTCTTGTGATTGATGAATTTACTGATCTTGGTATGGGGCTGCGAATCTTGGACAGGCTTTGCTTATCATTGCAATGAATAATAGCTTTAAAATGTAACCTGGTGGGGTTCCTCTTGCATCTGAAGTCTGTCATCAATGCTATGTTTACTTAAAAGCAGAAGTATGCTTTCCACATAATTCTGCTTTTACGGTTCCCACCAAATAATGGATAAGCTGACCTAATGCTGCATAGACTCCCTTAATTATTGAACCCGATACTGCTAGGCTTTTAGGGCTCTGTTTATGCTGTATAATCTCTCTCTCTCTCTCTCGCTCTCGCTCTCTTTTTTTTTTGCTCTTTTTTCTTGTTTGGTGATTGATGCATATTCATTTTTCCTACTTGGCCATGGCTTTCCATTTCGTATGAGTAAGCTGCATTTATGGTCCTGTGACTCTGTGTAGCAGATCTTTATGAAGAAGATATACTATTTCAGCATCCTTTGACATTTATTTTTTATTTATTCTCGGGGGTTGAACTTGACACTTTAAAGGGAAATAGATTCTATAAACTGTATTTAAGTTTCATTGTTATTTTGATAATGTTTAACGAATACAATACTTATAGCACTAGTAATTTCCTGGCCTATAGATGTGCACACTTAAAAACAGAAGAAAAAGAACAAAGATTGAATAATTCGTGGTTGCTTGACTGCTGTAATATATATGTTGTTAAGTAAACACCACAATATCACTGGATGTTGTCCTCACTGTTCTATTACTGTATTACATTCCTTGGTTCACACCATCTAGTTGATGAATCCTTAATATCATTTCAATTGTGGGCAATAAACTCTATTCTCATATGATAGACCTGATGGTTATTGTGTAGAAAAATCCATGAACATACTTATACCAATTCTGTGAATGCATGTATTTGCTGGAGATTACACCCTGTGAAAAAAAAGGGCTTTGATAGATGTATTTTGGGAGTTAATAGTGGGGCAAAAGAACACAGTTACACTATTGATCTCATTTCTTGCTCATTTGAATAAAAATATTTGTTATGACTTTATAAATTATAATTAATAAGATTTGCCTAACCTATTTTAGACAACAACAATATTCATGTAAACTTTTTTGGCCACCTCAAATTATCATCATCAAAGCCTTGTCAAAGTATGTTGGGGTTAGTTACATGAATTCTATTTTGCCATCCCAGTTTATCCTAGGCCAAATCCTTGTATAGGTTGCACTTATTCAAATCTATCCTTACTATTTCCAATCACGTCCTCTTCGGCCTACCCATTTTCCTTGAGGAGCCATCAACCTGCATAGAAAAACTTACCCTCACCGTCACTATTATTGACATGTGTTGGATATGCCCAAACCATCTCAAATGAGTGTTTCTTAAATTTTCACCTATTGATGCGACCCTTCAATGCTCTGGAATTTGCTCATTTTTTATTCTATCTTTTCTAGTTTTACCACACATCTATTTCAACATTCTCATCTTTGCTACACCCTTTTTTTTTTTTTTTCTTTTTGAACTTTTGTTTTTTTGAACTTTGGCCACCCCAAATATATGCTCAAATTGCGTTATGTTCTTGCAACACATTAGAATCTTTTCCCCATCATATATGCATGCTACCTTCTTGTGGAGATATGATATGTTGGAAACCTTATGAAATTAGAATCTGAGTAAGTGACTTGGAACCTAAGGCTTTGATAGTCCCTGTAATGGAGCTTCCTTCACAGACCTACGAATTCAACACACAGTTTTTAGCAATCTTCTCAGAATCACAAATCCATTCCCGAAAGCTGAATCAAGCGATGTAATGTGAGTTAAGACTTCTGAGTCCCAACTCCTAACATGATTCAAATTTCAAACATAGCCATTATTAGTATTATTATTGTTGTTATCATTATTGTTATTCTTTTCTATCGTCCATGATCCTGATCATCATTTAAGCCTTATCCTATCCACCATCATCATCATCATATTTTTTGCTTGTTTGTTTGGTAAAAATAAGGGACATGGGATCAGATGTAGCAGCAACCAAAGACAGCGTAACTTCTGTTGTTGCATGTTTGATGAAGCCTATGCATGTTCCACGAGGGTCTGTGCACCATTCTAGTTACTAGTGTACACTTTTGCGTGTCAAATGATGTACAAATGACAAGAAACACGGTGTGTTTGATGGGTTATTCAATAATCTTTCCAACACACTCAAGTTTGTGCAATTACAGCAAATGCTGAAGAAACTATGGTCCATTTTCACCATTAAAGAAAAAGCGGTTATGATCTGTTTACTAATGTAGTTTAGCTAGGAGTTGTAAAAGTGTTAGTCATGGTTTGTATGGATTATGCTCCTACCTTATCTTTTGGGGAAAGTCTACTTTTTGGGTATATTTGACTTAAAACTGATTCAAATAGATGTTGACAAAGAAGAAACCTACAAGGCACCTACTATACTAGACCTACTAAGAGAGGAGACCTACTTCAGACATACCTGCTAGGTGTCAGTGAGCAATGAGCTTCACAGGAAGCCTTCACCACTACTATTTGATAGCTGTTGATAATTGACAATGAGTGCCTTAGACTTTTTTGGAAAATTTAGGTGAATCTCATCACTGTCCCATTTGTAAAAGGGTCTAATGAAACAACTCTATTTCAAATAGATGAGAGTTTCCAAATAGGCACTCAGGTCATTAGTCATAGTGTCGCCTTTGTTTTTAAGTTGTTAGTCATTCATTAGAGATGGGCCCATGTTGACCACATGGAGCCCACTTTTGTCGGGAAGCATGTTGTTAGGGGGCTTACAAATTTATTATTACAGGTTTCCACTTAGGGACAACCACATATTTCTAACTAAACTTCTTCTTAGGCATTTCTAGACTCTAGTTGTTTGTAGTTAGAAATCCTAGCTTAGCAATCAAGAGCCCTTAGCACAGCTGGAAGGTGCTTATTGTCATAACCATGAGGTTGCAGATTTTAGTCATGTTACCAATCAGAAAGGAAGTCCTAGCTTAACAAACATTCTAGTTTTCTTTCTTTTCTTTTAATGACTAAGATTAACACTTTATGCTAATTCAAGGGTTTAGTTAGTATGGGTTTCATTTATTTATTTATATTAAACCTTTGCAAGGACAGCCCATCTAATTCTGATTCATGTTTTGACTTGTGGTATTTCCTTTAATACAATTTCAGTAACCTTTCAAAAGGTGAAATTTTTTTTTTTTTGAGGTAAAGACATTGTTCATTTCTTTCATGGAACATATAGAAAATTTCAGCCTATTTTCTCTGTCCTTGGTGTGAAGCCGATTACATGCGTGTGAATTATAGAAATTCTGCATGAGATTATTTATGTTCAGCATTGCACATCTTACTGATGAACCAGGTAATATAGCATTTTGGTTCTCCTTCGTTTGTTGGCATCTGTTGCTGTTTAAGAATGGTCTATCATATTAGAAGCAGAACACAACGCTAGCCTCATTTGATTTTGGGTCAATCTATAGTTGGATTTCCATGTTTACATCAACTTTGCTGAAAGTGAACTTAAAGGGATTCTGGGTTGATGAATCCTAGCTGAAGTTGGCTATGGTGTTAAGAGTGTAGACATGGGGCTTTCCTCGGTGTAAGTGCGAAAGCATATAAAGCGTTTATGTAGTGCAGGATAAGCAAATGACATGCAATCTGTCCCTTTGTGGGACAGTTGTTCTGATGCAGGACGGGATGAGAACTAATCTAAATGATGCAAGATGAGATCAATAACAATAATAACAGTTATAATGAATCTATTGCAGTATGATTTGAAACATAATTCCATGCTGAAATCAATGAAGTTAATTATGAGGAAGTCCAATCCTTGTTAGAGTCCTGCAATTTGGGCTCTCAAAGAATTGAGGAAGGGACCAAGTGGAGAGTAAGAACCTCCACCTTGCCTAGGGATCTGCTTAGCCCAAGTAAATGATCAAGATCCTTGAGGATTTGAATGACAGCCTGGCTCAATTTGGGTAACAAGTGAATATTAGTGGACTGGACAATGTTTTAAATGAAATTCAGGTTTTATTCAATGCGCCCACAACTTTATAATGTTAAACTTGAAATTTAGAAGTGGAAACATGAATTAGATGGACTGTAATGGGTTTGAACGGGCTGGTTTGGGATGGTTTTGGGGTTCTAGAATGGGTTTGAGACCAGATCTACGGGTTTGGGGATGAGTGGTTGCTATTGGTTGATGGATAAGGGGCTGGTTGGGGAGTTTGAAAAGGGTTAATGGTGTTAATTGGGATTTGGGTTGTCAGAAAGGACTAGATCTAGGATGCCATTATGTGAGTAGATCTAGATCTGGTTGGGCAAGAAACTGTGAGATGAGTATTAAAGAAAAGGGAAAACAGTGGAGGTAAATACTTGGAGGATGAAAATTGTGTGATATCTTGGCTTTGCACCAAACTCCCCTTCGGCGAGAAGAAGATCCTGCAAGAGAAATCTCAAGAAGGCCTTTGGGAGAAAATATTAGTATCGTTCATTCATTGATTCATTGATCCCTCTCAGAGGAAATAAGAGAGTTTATACGAGACAAACCAGAACCCTAAGTATGAATGATCTGGATTAGATCTCATCCATCAACTCACGTAAGACATAACATAAGATAAAGAGGATTTTACTAAAAAAATCCCGAATATAGCCATATATCCCAAAAGGTCATCGCAATTTGTGTAGCACTAATGAGGTCCTTTCGCCAATTATATATATATATATTTACTTTTTATGAGCGACAATAGCATCCCCATGGGTGACGCATGGGCAACGCTAGCGTCGCTCATCACACCCAACTTTCCTTGCATCTCCCTGCACACCCCCGCACCAGCACCTCCTTCTTTCTTTCTTTCTTCTCTCATGCCTGATCTCCACATCTAAGGCTTCTCATTCAACTTCAATATTTGAACAACCATGTGACCCATTAACCTCACCCATTTCTGGACCCTAACTGCACAATCTTTTGCTTAGAAATAGATGGCTGAGAAGAAGAAAATGATTCATCTGTCTCAATTAGATGCCCCAACGTGGGAAAGGTTGGATCTTTCAATGGCTTTTCAGGCCTTCCACATCCATTGTGGGCCCTGCAGATCCAATGATCCCATGACTGATCCTGAGAGAGAGAGATGGCAGATAATTTTGGATGGGGACAGGTGGTTGGCTTGGTTGTAAATTGTAATAATGAGTTTCAGAAGATCATATCTAACTCTCACCCCACGTTTTTCATGATCTCCCATGCCTTTTTTAAACATGTCAACCGACCAGACCTTAGCAATCTGAATTGACCATGCTGTTAGGCGTTGACATCATGTCCTTGAATTTTTTTCTTTACTCTTTTTTTCTTTCTTTTTCTTGGTGGTTTCTGTGGAATCTTTTTGGCATCTAATTTGTTCAATTGGTTTCAGGCTTTTCACAGCTGATTCTCAGAGAAGTTTGGGTATCTGATAATAACACCTTAGGTTTTATTGAAGACTTGAAAGGAGTCTTTGGTTTATGGCCATTTGATTGCCAAACGAAATCGCTTATCTATCTGCTGTAATGGGTTCCTTGTCGGGAATCATTGGTCGACCTCAGGTTAATGGGCCACATGGTTGTTCGAATATTGAAGTTGTATGAGAAGCCTTAGATGTGGAAATTAGGCATGAGAGAAGAAAGAAAGAAAGAAAGAAGGAGGTGCTGGTGCGGGGGTGTGCAGGGAGATGCAGGGAAAGTTGGGTGTGACGAGCGACGCTAGCGTCGTCCATGGTGACGCTAGCGTCGCTTATAAAAAAAGTATAAAAAATTGGCAAAAGGACCTCATTTGTGCTACACAAATTGCAAGGACCTTTCGAGATAGATGGCTATATTTTGGAATTTTTTCAGTAAAATCCTCTAAGATAAAATAAAGAAAAGTCTCCGCATAAAATAAATAAAAGAAAGAAAATAATTAAGCTTGGAACGTCTTGCGCTAGGGGAAGAATGCCGCATGGGGTTTCAAGCCTTGGGTTGCGTGCACGAATCTCAATGCATATAGGATTAACTTGTTGGCTTTTGGGCCCTGTTGACTTGGACTCCTTCTGGTTCTTTAATCTGATTTCCTCTTGGGCCCCATATTCTTTCATCTTCCTTTAAAACTCAAATAAATCATCTCATGTGGACCTTCCCAATCTGGGGACTTCTACACATGTGCCATGGGAGGCCTTCAACACTCTTGGGTCAAGATCCAACGGTGGGTCCTCTTCAAGAAATGGCTCCAATGGTAGATCTACCTGATTATGATGGATCCAGCCCATGAAAGGCTGATCCCGCCATAAAGAAGCCTTAACAATCATTTTTTTTTTTTTTTTTGCGCCTTTGGTAGCTTTTGCCATATCTGGAGCCTATGATACCCGGATACGGCATGTTGCCTAAGGTACCAGTGCGGACATGGTACGATACGGATACGGGTACGGGATACGGCAAGATACGGTTGGGATACGGGCCAAAAAAATTAGGATACGGCATTCTGGTATTTTATGGAAAAAATAGAAACAGAGAGTTTCGATTGAAATCTCTAACTGTCTTCATCCGTTTCTTTATATATTTCATGTGTTTTTTAACTAAAAATAAAAACCCTAACCTTATTTCCCCTTTCATGTAGACAAGAGAAAGAAAAGAAAGATTTAGAAGAAAGTATCAAATCAAAATATATAATAGGAGGAGGAGGACTGAAGGAGGCAACTGACCTCTGTAGTTGAGTGCCGCTGCTCAACAAAGGGCGACACTCCATTCCCGGGTGTTGGAGGAGACAAGGTGGGCAACAGCGGACGCAGGTAGCGATGTGGTCGCGTCCTCAAGGACTCATGGCTGGTGTTTTTTATGATGGCGACCTCCATCTCAGGGTCTTTATCCTCCACTCTCTTTTCTTTATTCCTTTTTCCCTCCCGTCTCCGTCGCTGCTTTTTTTCTTTTTTTCTTTCTTTTCGTTATTTTGTCAACGATGAGATAAGATAAAAAAAAGGAAAGACTGAAAGCGCAAATGTCATCCAAGTGGATTTCTGTCTCAAGGCCCATGCTGATGTGACGAGACAAGACAACTGAGGCAAGCATGTGGGTATGTTCCCCACTCCAAATTCAAATGCGCATGTGTCCCCACTCCAAATTCAAGTGAGGCAAGGCCCATCTTGTGGGCTTTGGAACAAGTCCAGCTCGACCCAGCTATATTAAAAATAAACAGCAGCAAAATAAGAAACTCTTTACTCTTTTAAAGATTTTTTCTCTAGTTTGACAGCTCCAATAAAATTAAAAAAAAAAATATTTCATTTAAAATGAGCTCTCAAATAAATATTTATATTTATATGTTTTTAATAATGCCGTACCCGTATCCGTGTCCTAAAGTTTTGAAGTTGACGTATCGGACGCTCGTTCCCGTGTCCCGTATTCGTACCCGTGTCCGTATCCGGGCTTCATAGTCTGGAGCTGATGTCCCCATCATGTTCTGTCTACAATGTGTATATATGCATATTTATATGTACCTATAAACAAAAGAGAGGCAATAGGGCCCATCAGATCAGTGATTTGAATTTAGAAGCATGGGCCCCACATGTATCATAATGGACTGCTCAGCCGATACAATTGCTTAGGCTCAGGATCCTATAGTGCCTCTTCTCCAAGTCATACTTGCTGCATAGGATGACATTACTTATTTTGTCATGTGGTTGCTCAGGATCCTATAGTGCCTCTTCTCCAAGTCATACTTGCTGCATAGGATGACATTACTTATTTTGTCATGTGGTTAAAAAAACAAATGTTATACTGCTGTAGGTGAAACTTGGACAACGTCTTGTGGAGTGTTCCTTTGCAGATAGTGTCTTCTTCTCAAACTCTGGAACGGAGGCAAACGAAGCTGCTATTAAATTTGCTAGGAAATTTCAACGATTCTCTCATCCTGATGTGAAACTTCCTGCTACAGAGTTTATTGCTTTCACCAATTGTTTCCATGGAAGAACAATGGGTTCTCTTGCTTTGACGAGCAAAGAGAAGTACAGGACACCTTTTGAACCTGTCATGCCTGGAGTGACTTTCATGGAGTATGGAAACATAGAGATGGCGAAAAATGCCATCCAACCTGGCAAAACAGCAGCAGTTTTTGTAGAACCTGTACAAGGTGAAGGTGGAATATACAGTGCAACAAAGGAATTTTTGCAGGCATTGCGTAGTGCTTGTGATGATGCTGGAGCACTCCTGATCTTTGATGAGGTAGGCAGTTATGCCCTTTACTTTTTTCTCTAATTGTTTTTATGGATTACTGTTTCTTGCTATTAGATATTATTAAATACATGCCTTGGCGATTCATATGCTTTATAACTTGGATGTGGACGCATGTTAGATTGATCCTGGACATGACATGTCAGAGAAGAGGAACCTGGTGCAATATATGATATGGAAAACCCTTCAATTGCAAGCGACTTTCAAAGACAATATAATCTCAGATCTACTTTCCAAAACCTTTGTGTGCAAAGGTTTAGAGTACAAGTTATGGGTGTAGAATGCAGATTACAGTCCTCATAGTTGTGGAATCAGAACTCAGCTAAAGATTGAATTTAGGAATTAATGAACAAACCCAGAAATTTGATGGACCTTCAAACTGAAAAACTGTAAGACAAGGACTAAAGCACACTTCCCAAGTTGGCACAGGATTCAGAATTTTAGACTGCCTTGTAGATTGGAATCCAAACTGGAAGCAGATTTAAAATTCTGTTGCTAGTTGCTTAAATTATTTGGTGCAGACAGAGAACATTGACAGAAACAAGATACAAATCAGGAAATCAAATCACTGATTCCTACTCGGATCAACCTAGTACAACATGTGTATTTAAGGTTGAGTTGGAATTTGCAGTATCACTGAGAGAACCAGTTTAAGAACAAATCTTACTAGGTTAAGAACAAATCTTTAAACCCAGTTCTGAAATCCAACAATCACAGAATTCTCAGGACTAGGGTTGAGAGTCTGAGACTGAAGGTTCGAATCCAAATCAAGCCTCTCTCTAGTTCTTGATCGAATTCTATGATGGATGCCTTAAGGGGCTGAGATTTGTTGTGAGAAATTGAAGCTTGGGAAGGGAAATCAAAACCATATTCCCCATATCTGTTATCTGTACCTGCCCGAAGCTTTGACTCAATTTTCTTTTGGTCATTGTTGGGGCTATGGGTTTGAGGGCAGATCCAATCTTTAGTGAGAAGCAGTTCTGTACACTTGCAAATACTGCAATACCGCAGCAATGAGTTCAACGAGAAAGATGGCTTGGATTCCACCTAATGTGGCTGAATTACAACTTACAAGTGATGATAATGTGTTGTCCGGTCAACCAAGTAGAGGAAATGGAAAACACATGAACATTCCTTTTTATTGAAAATAATCAAATGATTTTACAATGGAGAACTAGCAATTTAGTTATAAAATAATAATAATAAATGGAGAGCTAGCAATTTTCATAAAGAAGTAAAGCAATCTTGCATAATTATAACCCTAACCCTCCATCTTTCCTACTTCAAATCATTGTAAAAAATATTTCCTACAAATTAATTTTTTTAGATCTTTACATTAAATCATTCCTGTCTTTGTAGAAGTCCTGGAGACTACAAGAACAAATAAATTCAAGTGGTGCTGGTCATCCCCATAATATGCTTAAGCAATGTGCCTGGTTGTCTGGACTGGACCCTTTGGCTTTTAGGATTGTGGGTCCAAGTCAAGTGGGCCCGATTCTCGAACTGTGCTAGCTGGGCTCAGCTGGTGTATAGTCTATTGTCCTGATGACTTTTCCTGATTTGGTTTGTGTAATTCTGTACTGAACTCCTACTTGTAATCACGTGTGCTGAGTGTACAACGTCTAAGCTGCTCATACGAGGGACCCATTAAGTGGATTTTGCTGGCCAAAAAATGGGTCATTCTACTTTTTATTAGGCGAGACCATTCTTTAGTGAGAAAATAAGGACGGTTAAAAGACTAACAACTGTCCCATGTTCAACTTATCCATGTGGCATGTAAGTGGCCTGATTCTTGAACCCATGAATCTACAGTGGTAGCACCGGATCAATGGCCTGGATCTTGCACCCATTTGACTCATTAGATCACGTGCCCTAGCCTCGCATGGTTTGAGAGTAGAGGTGTGAGCAGCAGAACTCAATCAGATGCTGTGTACCTTTTACATTTCATCAGTAATGTCTCCTTCTGTCTATTTTAACCATTGAACCAAACGTATCACACCGTTACAAATTTTTTTCTTGTTTTTTTTTTTTTTTAATTTTAATTTGGATTCATCATCTTTAGGTCCAATGTGGAATGGGTCGCTCAGGATATCTCTGGGCTCATGAGGCCTACGGTGTGTTTCCAGATATAATGACTCTTGCCAAGCCTCTCGCTGGAGGCCTACCTATTGGTGTTGTCCTGACCACAGAAAGGGTTGCTGTTGCTATAAGCTCTGGTGACCATGGCAGCACATTTGCTGGTGGTCCACTCATCTGTCATGCTGCCCTTGTGGTATTGAATAAAATCCAGAAACCAGAGTTCCTGGCTAGCGTGTCTAAGAAGGGCCAGTACTTGAAAGAATTGTTGGTTCATAAGCTGGGAGGAAACCCGCACGTGAAAGAAGTTCGTGGGCTTGGGCTTCTTGTTGGGATTGAATTGGATGTGTCTGCATCAGCACTAGTGGATGCATGCATGAATTCTGGCCTTCTGATACTAACTGCTGGGAAAGGGAATGTCGTAAGGCTTGCCCCACCTTTGGTGATATCAGAGCAGGAATTGGAACAAGCCGCAGATATTCTGTCGGAGTGCATGCCTTCACTAGATGGTAACACTTCTAACTAGTTATGAAAAAATCTTCGAAGCACGTTGAGCTATAGGTGGAAGTTCTTTTTTCAGTCTCTTTCTGGTAAAGATGAGCTCTCATATAAGTGTAAAATGGTAATTTAGATATTTTCTCGTGTATTTTTGCCCACCTCTATTGGTTTATTAATCTTGTTCCTGAACATTGGTTGGAATAGGCTAAAAATCTTTGGGGTCATTTGGATGGGGAGAAAATTATTAATAGCACAAGTTTGAACCCATACAATTCTCCCCTCCATTTTCTCAGTTGTCTCTTGTTGACTAGAATATAGTATGGGAACTTTTCTGGGTCAAAATCTGCTTAACAATTTCTATATGCTCGTGCAAGATCTGCCCCCCCCCCCCCCCCCCCCCTCACATGATTAGGCAACTCGTTAACTACCATGTGCATTTACCACCCTTGTCTAAAATAATATTACATGAGTAGACAGACACCTTTCAATAGGCATGACATTGATTGTGGCGTTACTGACATTGGTTTTGTTCTTGTTGGACATGTGAGCGTTTTCACTTGGCCCATGTTGTGGGCACTTTTCAGTTTTAAGTTTTGTAGATGTCTCTTTTTTCTCTCTTGATCATTTGGCCATTTGGTCTCGTGTATTCCTCTTTCCTGGGCTATGCACTCTTTTTTTCCTTATATATTTTTTTGATCTGTAAATTTGAAAATGCATTAGAAAGAAAAAGAGTACATAGTAGAAAAGAAACAAGATCACAACATAGTGTTCCGGAAGAGTTCCATACCGGACACTCACCACACCTACATTACAAAAGCACTTAAATTACATGAAGGGTCAACCCCTTGTTTAGCTAAGCAATCTGCAAAACCATTTGTGGACCTACTTATATGATGAAAAGACACCCAATATTTTGAAGAAAGGTGACGAATCTCATTGAAATAGAATTGCATCTTCCATGAGCCCTTAAAAGAATTCACCCAAGTATGACATTAGATGAATCGCTCTCCACTATAATTATGAAATGAGAAAGTAAAAATGCGAAGAGCTTCCAGAATAGCAAGGACTTAGGCTTTATTAGAGTCTTTGATTCCAACATGCTTGGAGAACATGTACAACACTTCGCCTTTGATTTTTCAATACACTCCCAATACCGGCTAACCTCGGTTTACCTTGAGCTGCCCCATCCACATTGAACTTTAGGACTCGTATTGGAAGAGAACACCAAGAAACTTTATTTTCTTCTTTGAAGTGCCCATAGTTAAACAAACCCTCCAATTATGTATAATATCATTTATCTTAAGGTCTGCAAATCCCTTTTTAACACAAGCCCATTTTGCAATCCTCAAAATCATAGTCTGAATAATAGTTCCCACAAAAGATTCTTTTCTACTAAAGGTACAGTCATTCCTCTCATTCCAAATAGACCACAAAACTGAATAGGGAATGAGTCTCCATATCAATAGTCCGCACCCAACGAGAGGACAACTCCTCCAGGCTTCGAACAACCCCGCTAGAGAACCTGGGAGGCACCATTCCACATCGCATTCTTTAAGGAAATGCCCCAAATAGTCGATGTCATCTCGCAATGAATAAATAAATGATCTATTGACTCCCTCTTCCTTCTGCAAAGGCAACATATATCTGAAATAGATTCACTTAGCAACCCCCTCCTCCTTAAGTTGTCTGTTGTTGAGAGTTTGCCAGCTATAGCTAACCAACAAAAAGCTTCCACCCTTGGAGGAGCAAGATCCATCCAAACCAAAGCACAAGAAGACCGCACCTCACCAATAGGGTCTAACTCCCGATAGAAAGACTTGGAAGAAAATAATCCCGAAGAGTCCGGCTTCCAAATGCGACAGTCTGCTACATCCCTATATAAAAAGATGTTAGAAAGAAGACTTGACAATGACTCAAACTCGACCAACTCCGACTGACAAAGAGTCCTCCTGACACCCACATCCCATGATACATTGTCCCCAACCCAACAATAATAATCTTTGACAGATGACCTTTATCAACCCTAAACACTGTAGGGAACAAACAACATAACGGACCAACCCGCACCCAATCATCTAACCCAAAACGAATATCAATCCCTTCTCCCATCTTAAAAGCCAGACTCTTATCAAATACCTCCCCCTTACTATCGGACACATCCCCAAAACTCAAAATGACTACCCAAATCCTAGACAACCTATACCTATGGACTCTATAGGAACCCACCTTCATTTATCCTCCCCATATATAGACACTATGATCCTCCTTCAAATAGCATCCTTTTCTTGCCCATACCTCCACCACCACTTTGCTAATATAGCCCAGTTTTTAAGAGCCAGATTCTCCAACCCCAAACCCCCCAAAACTTTCGGCTTGATCACCTCACTCCACTTTATCAAATACAATTTCCTCCCGGTCTAATTCCCTTCCCAAAGAAAATTCCTCTGAATGCAATCCCTCTTCTTAAGTATCGCCTCTAGTGAATAGGTCATATAATACACTGGTAAGCTTGATAAAGAAGATTTGCTTAGGGTGATCCGACCTCCAAGCAAAAGATATTGCCCTTCTAAGTGGATAGCTTCTCAAAATTTTCAATCACCGGATCCCACATCGATAACGATCTAGGATTTGCTCCAATGAGCAAGCCAAGATATTGGTAGGGAATTTTGCCTTTTTTACAATTTAGTCTATCTGCCAGTCTCTGAATAATCTCTTCTGCACAACACACCTCCACTAGAATGCTTTTCGATATGTTTATCTTCAAACCAGAAGCCATTTGAAACACCTTAGAATTCTCTTCAAAGTTATAACCTCTTTCCATCTTGTGGAAGAAAACAAAATCGTGTCATCCGCGTATTGAAGGTGCCTAACTATTTCCCCACCTCTACCAGCTTCAAACCCACTAATCAAACCCATAGAATTTGCCTTTGAAAAAAGAGCTTCCGCCACAATGGTGAATAGAAAAGGAGCTAATTGGTCACCTTGCCTAAGACTCCTTGAAGCCTTAAAAAGCCGAGAAGGAGAGCCATTAACTAGAACTGAGAAGGAAGCAGAAGAAATGCATTCTTTGATCCATCCCCGCCACCTGTTACCAAAACCAATCCCAACATGTAATCTACAAAGTTCCAATCCACATGATCATATGCCTTCTCCAATCAATTTTGAAAATTACTCCTTCCTTGCGGGCCTTCTTCTTTGAGTCAATAAGTTCATTTGCAATTAAGTTACCATCCAAGATTTGCCTGTTAAGAACAAAAGCCCTTGATTTGGGCTAATGGTTGAGGTAGAACCCTTCACAATCTATTGGCCAAAATCTTAGAAAGCAGTTTATAAATGCACCCCACCAAACTAATGGACCTGAAATCCTTCAAATCCATTGGATTCGGAACTTTGGGAATAAGGCACAAGAAAGTGGCGCTGATTTCTCTATTCAATTTACCTCTTTAATGAAATTCAGAAAGCATGTGGTTGAAGTCCTCTTTAATAACACTCCAAGTGCTCTTAATAAAGGTGAAATTGAAACTATCTGGACCGGATGCTTTATCACCTGCACAATCTGCCAGAGCTTTGCGAATTTCTTCTTCCTCAAAATCCCTTTCCAGCCACACCTTGAGATCCTCCTTGATCACAGGAAAATCAATCCCATTCAAAGTTGGCCTGATACTGTCTTCCCTAAAATATGGACTTTCAAAGTATTGAGCAATTTCCTCCTTGATCTCTGTTGGGTCTTCTAACAGTCTTTCCAAGTATCATTTCTTCTAGCAATTTCAAAGTATTGTTTCTTCTAATCTTTCCAATGTAATTAATCCGTCTTCTCGCATTAGCCATCCGATAGAAAAATCTTGTATTCCTTTCACCCTGCTTTAACCAAAGTGCTCTAGACTTTTGCCTCCATGAAAATTCCTCCATCCGGTTAATCTCCCACAATTTCCTCTTAGCATCATTCTGCTCCTTAATCTCATCTTGAATAAGTGACCTTTCCTCCTCCACTATATGTTCCATTCCTCCACCTTCTTTTCCAATTCATATCTCGAACCCTCTAAACTCCCAAATTCAAGTTTATTCCACTCCTTAATTTTTAAGACCCTGTAATTTCTTAATGAGAGTGAACCCTGCGAACCCTTTGAATTTCAACTGAGCCCACCATTCCCGAACCTTAGTTGAGAGTTTTTTTTTGTAGGAGCCAACAATTCTCAAAGCGAAAAGGTCTAGGCCCCCACCCAATCTCCTTAGTGGACATCTTGATGTGGCAATGGTCTGAGACATGCCTGGGAAGAGGCACCTGAATTGCACCTGCATAAACTTATCCCACTCTCTAGACACAAGGCAATGGTCTAGTCGGCTTATAGCAGCCCTCTCTTAGTTGTTACTCCCATGTATATTTTCTGCCCGCAAGAGGCAAATCAATTAATTCATTGCCATTAATAAAATCTGAAAACTTCTCCATGCTGCGTGTTATGCGCCTTCCCCCTTTCTTTTCATGAGGGAACCTTATGACATTGAAATCCCCTCCAATACACCACGGGACAGCCCACCACGATATCATATTTGAAAGAGATGTCCAAAAATCATCTCTAGGAGAATCATCATTGGGCCCATACACATTGGCACCTGCCCAAGAGAAATCATCCTTGATAGAGCTTAATTTTATGGACAACATCCTTTGAGATTTAAAAACATCATCCATCTTCAATAACCCCTCATCCCATACTGAAATAAGACCTCCTAAGGCCCCTTCAGAAGGCACCCATTCCCATTTACACTTACTTCATCCCAAACATTTTTTCTCTTCTTCCACTTCGCCGTCTCCTCTTCTTCTCCTCCTTCGTGGCGCCATCATCACGAGGAACAGAGTTGAAATGTGAAGGTTTCTGTTTGGTGGGACTCAGAGAACTGCTCCGTCCTGGCCAGCGTCAATGTCTTCTGAGTCGGACAAAGAATCATCTCTGCTCTCCACGCCAACCGAATGAAGGGCCCCGTCACAATCACTGCATTCGGGGACGTCTCTCAGCTCTCGCGGTCGAATCAGGAGGCTCTCTCTTCCACTGGAATCTGCATTGCCCACGTCCCTCACTGTCAGTAGCTTCTTTTCCTCTTCCACTTATTTTTCTACAAAGCATTGGTCTTTTTTCACGGTTTCTGCAGCTACATTTGATTGTATGTGATTTTGTTCTCTTCAATAGGTGAATAAATAGCTTTTGCAGTAGACCCACCCACCAAAACCAAAGTGATTTTGTGAAAATATTTGGTTTCGTGTTGGGGGTGCAAAGATTCATCACATGACTTATGTTTATTAGCTCCAATTGGTCTTTTCCTCTTCCTCCCTCTTCTCTTTCTTCAAAGAATAGGTCTTTTTCGCAGTTTCTGCAGCTACACTTCATTGTTTCTATGTAATTTTATTCTCTCTTCAATAGGTGAATAAATAGCTTTTGCAGTAGACCCACCAAAAAAACCAAACTGATTTTCTGAAATTTTTGATTTCTTGTTGGGGTACTAAGGTTCATCACATGACTCATGTTTATTAGCTCCATAGGCAATTTTGAATATGTTCTCCTCTTTTTAATTTTTTTTTGGTACAATAAAATATTATTTTTAATAGAAGGGGGTCATGGTAGTCTTTATCCATTTGTTGGTAATTCTTCCTGCAATCAAGATTCTGTTAAATTAAGTAATTTATCGTACGCTGCCCAATTGAGATCCATACATTTATGGTTAACCCATTTGTGATCCGAATGCTTTTTTTTTTCACCCTCTCGAACAAATCCAAAACATCTTCCCTCTCCTCTCTTGCTAGAGTTTGGAATATAAACATCAACCACTTTTCCAAACTGAGAGCAGGTCTCTTAGCCAATATGCAGCGGTAAATTCTGGCAGATTATCTACGAACAGTGTGGTGACATCTTCCCATCTGACAGTCCCACTAGTTTTCACCTTCTTGCTCTGGTAACTCTTCCAACCTCCAGTCTCCATCATTTCGACCATACGCCTACTGTAGTCCTACTCTTTAACGCTGTTAAATCAAGGGATATGATATTTCTTTTTTCCTTATATAGAGTTACACCTAACAAGAAAGAGAAGAAAATCGCATTGAATTGATCTTTGCAAACCATTTGGGATTCCCTTTTTTTTTTCTTCTTTTTTTGTGAATTGGACAATTGGTTGAGGGATCGATCCTAGGGCACTTGTGTGAGACTAAGGTGCCAATGCCACTGAATCATCAGTGCATTGGGCATTTGGGCTTCCCTTTCTTTGTTTGGTTACATGGATTTTCTGTAGCAATATTCTAGTAAGCCAGCCAATTGAAGGATACAACTAAGGGATGAAATTGTTGGAAGCATGATTTACTTATTATGAGGCTCACAATTTGAACAAGCTGATTTGCAGTGAGTGTAAGAAACATCACCCTATATGGAAAATGAGAGCCTCACACATGCAAATATCATCTAATCGGCCAAAGATTGTAGAGAAGAAAGAGCAACAGGATCCAAGCCCCACCAAGTAATAATTGTTCTGGACTGGGAAAGTTGCAGGTTGGCCTCATTACATTCTGAACTATTGTACAAGGACAAATTCAACAGAAGACGTACCTTTTATTATTATTATTTTTTATGCGCGCGCACACCATGACCTTGTAAACAGACAATTGAATTAGTTTGATCCAGCCCGCTATTATTCTGTAAGGGCTTCTATGATTCGATCTGAATTTTTCTTCAATTGGATGCTTGCACTAAAGTGATTGGGCATGAGCTGTTTGAACGGTGATTTGACATCTTTGGAACTTTTGTACGACCCTCATGGTCTCAGGTAAGCATATGTGCATGTAAGTGTATCTTGCCAAGCCTACAATGACCAGATGAAGCCGCAATGATATGAGATGCATTTCCTTCATGCCTCATCTAGCAGTGGTCATTAAGTTTCTAAGTACAGGTTAATATTTTGGCAATTGTGTTATGACTTGTTATTTTGTGGCGTAAGGTGTAACTTTGAAATACTTTATTTGAACTTAACGGCCAGGACCCAAGCCGATAGATCTTTGGGAACTACTAGATTTTTTTGTTGCGTAAGTTTATTTTGAAAATTATGAGTTCTCGTGTCACCGTTGATTCATTTTTTTTTTTGAATCTAAGATTTATAATTGTTATATTCATAAGAGTTTTGAGAGGCACCGGGGTGATATATGAAGTGTTTTATTTAAAGATGACAGGTTATGTGTACCTGAGCTATTTTCCGGGGTCCAAAATATAGAGGATCTGCCAAAAATTTTCTAGGTAAGTACCAAGTCAAAAACTATGGATTAGATGGACCGATCATTAACTGAATTATTAAATCATAATGATTGTAGAATTTAAAAGCTTTAAAATGAAGGATAATATGGGTTTATCTAAAATGAAGGATAATATGGGTTTAGATGTACCAATAATTAACTTCTCTAACTGACTTATTATGCTCTAAAATGTAGAGTTTAAATGCTCATATCTCATCACACGGGTTCAAATCACAAGATATTATGAGTCGTCTTACTGACAAATATCCAACTTGAAGGAACTATCTGATTCTGATATTGCGCAGTAACTATGGTTCTTATATTTGTTAATGTGAGGCTAATTGGGTAAAGGCTTATGCTAGATGGGCAGCTGCTCAGCATCTAACCTATTTTGAAAAATCCTTTACATTTTATCAACAGCCTTCAAGTTGGATATTTGTCACTAAGATCTCTCTATCTGGGTAATGTATCAGGCACTACTTATTATGGTGATGTACCATGTGAATGAATAAAAAAGCATAGGCCCTACATTTACATAAATAAGGCTAGTGTTTAATGTGGAAAAGTCAGGTCTACAAAAGTGTAATTCCTTAATTTCGAAATCATCAACATCACACAACATGAACCTTTTCCTGACATAATGTCATGCATTCACCACAATGCACTTGCCCATCCAATAACTGAAGAAAAGTTGACTTCGATTTGGACATAAGGGCAGTATCAACCTTTACAGGGGTTTAATCCTTTAGCTGCTTAAGTTAAAGAACAAGTACTAAAACCAACATTTGGTTTTCAGTTGTAGCTAGAAAACCATGGCATTCTATATCAACTGATAAAACCTGGGATTGTGTAATTTATAGTAAAACCAGTATTCTCATTTGCGCAAAAAAATCAGAGCCAATCCGCCATTGCATTGGTCGCATGGACAGACAATAAGAAAAAGGCACACTCAAATATGTAGAAGGGGCATTGATTTTCAATAGATGATATTTGCTTGCGTGGATATATGGTTTTGTCATTTGTGGATGTCCTTTTATAATACATGAAGAATTTGGCATTCGTTGTTATTTGAGGCGTATGTAGGGCTCACATAAAAGATTTATGTGAATAAGATGGATGTGGCAAAATATATAAAAATGTTAATATGTATCTTATGCTTGAATCTACATTAATGTTATGCGGTTCCTTTTTATATGCGAGATTCAAATCCTTTTACTTGAAATGATTGATAAAGGCCTGAGTAATCTATTGGTATAGGGTATGGACTAAACCTGCAACCATTTTTTTTTAAATTTGCATAGAAAGAACTCTCTTCAAGCAGAGCCAATTATCTATCAGAATTTACAAATTTATCATAGTAGTACATTGATAGCTAGCAGAACTCTTAATGTTGACCCTAGATGGTGGGTAATACCAAAGGATCATGATGACGATAGTCTACATCTAAAAATTAGAAAAAAAAACAGAGCAAGACTGAAAGTTTTAGACACTCTGTAGAAGTTTAATCAAAATGCAGCAAAGTAGAAATCAGTCTCTCCTGTTCCACTACACATTAGCAAATGAACAAGAATGCAGTTTGAGCGACTGTTATCCTATAAATCTGTTACTCCATTTGTTGATCTTGAACAGTGCAAATGCATATAGGTCCCACAGAGATCGTTCGATCCCCACCTTCCACATCAATTGATGTGGTTTCAATTTTGCCAGTGTCTTCAGTTCAAGTACTACTGCCAGGTGCTCTCCTTTTTTCCCCTCTTATTGTTTGTATATATTCCTACAATTTTTATTTTCTTTCCTCTGCTTTTGTTCCATATTGATTCTACTTTTTTTTCCATGTTTCTTTGATCTCTTTAAGAAGATTTTTACATATGCTGATTGTTTGCTTTATTCTTTGCATGTCCTATCATCTATCAAATTTGCATGTCTTTACGCTCCATCCCATTGCAAGGTGTCTCTTCTTAAGAAATTGTGAGTAAGATTTTCAAATACTATGTGATCATTTTATTGTAATTTATATTGATTTTAGTCTTGAGATCTCGATATTGCATTAACACAAATTATTATTTTTATTTTATTTTTACATGTTTTGTTTTGCATTTATTCAACTTTATATTTTTGCAAGTTTGGCTCTTTTCTTTCTCCTTTATTTATTTAAAGGATGTATATATCAAAACAACATGCATCTTGATATAATTGTGCAACATGCATCAAAACAACATGATTATAGTTACTGAATATAATTAATAAATAAAATTATGCAATATATAACCATGCATTGAACACGGGGTGTTTCGATGGTAGGAATTTATGATCAAATGAGTTATAGAAAGGATGATTGACTTTTCAAAGATTTGAGATTCAAGAGTGATGGAATGTATTCATTTCATAGGATGATTTCCTACCCTGCGCTGCGTTCCATTGGATTGGTGGCCGGCATCTTGATGTGGACCACTGTCATTGAGGAGGTCTTTCCTGCACTTTTATTGTTGGCCTTGATGTGTATTTTCTGCTGGAGAAAATTTTTATTTTTGAGAATTTTACCTGAAAAAGGACCCTAGTTGGTCACTCACCGGAAGAGGTACCCATAGATAATATGTAACGGAATGGGTCCTCCCGCCAGAAAATATATTTTTTTTGCTTATTTTCTACAAGCGACGACGTCGTCACTTATAATAGTGGGTTAGTATCGACGTCGTCGCTTATGTTCTATATATATATACATATCCCGTCACAGCTTCTTTTTCGTGGGATCCTTTTTAGCTGCCATTGAATAGAGACGATGCAGGCGTCTTCCCCAACGGGTGGGCTTCTTTATGGAGGTTGTTGAACTCCATTAAGAGGTAGGTATATCGCTATTTATGTGTTCTTTCATGCATTAGCTACCAAAGATTCTGTGTTTCATGTTTACCCTTTTCAGAATAGTTCATTAGGGCATTTGATATACATTTTTTTGAGAAAAGTTCATTAAGGCTTTTGAGAAATGTAACAACTCTGGCTGTTCTAAGGTTGTTTATTGTCACAACCCCTAGTTGAGAGCATATGAAGATTATGAATCTACGTATTTGCACGTTAGGGTTAAACCCTTATAAGTAATATGAAGATGGGTACTCAAATACGTGCAGAAATCTTGGTGAATATGTCTTGTATAAAGTGGGAGCAAACACCCATAAAATGATTTCATTTTCACTCCTCCTCTGTCAGTAACCCTAGGAAAAAACAGTGTTAGGGGAGTTAACTTCTCTTGTGATTTTTTTCCTTGTAAATAGAAATAGAAATGGACAGTTTGACCCATACAATCATCTCTCTATTAGCATTATGTGAAAGGTGACCCTTGGACTACATTTGCTAATACCACCAAATTAATATATGCTTTATTTGCGTCGGCAGAATGACCAAGTCTGAGATTTCCATCATATTTCACTTTGATGGAGAGTTTGTCTTTGACATTATACGCCCGGTCTACAATGGTGGAAGACAGAAGATGAGGTCTCTACCTAAGACCTTAACATATGACATGTTGATGAATGAAGCCATTGCATTGTCTAATTGGGATGTAAATATCAAGGATGTAAGCATGAAATACCTTCATCACAATGGACTCGTTTTTTCGTTGATCAGTTTGGAAGATGAAAATGATATGCTGGGAATGTTGATGGCGTCTGGAAGTGAGCAACATGGGCTACATGTGTATGTCAACAGGAAACTACACGTTAATAACAAGAAACGCGAAGGCTCTAGGTACGTATCTATGTTCTATTTTTTTTAATATTTATATAGTTGCACTTGTCGTGCCTAACTTAAATTCTTGTCCATGCCTTGCAGAGAACGAGTGAAGGTTGGCTGTCCAAGTGCCAAGAAGAAAATGTGCAAAGGGATTTGCGAGATAAAAATGCCCACGTCTGGCCTAGTATTTCCCACCGTGGATCTCCATGAAAACGTTGATATGCATTTCTCTACCTCATTGGATCCTCATGCAACAAATCGTTCTACAAGAGCTGTTTTTGATGTGGATGGTATAGATCGAGAGGCTGTTGATGCACACGATGCTGTATGTGCTACTTTTGATATATCAATGGTTCGTGGAACTCCCTCTTCGATGATGGCTGGTAATAAACAAGGCACCGAAACCAATCATGATGCGAATAATTCATTTGATTTGGAAGATGTAAATTTTGTTGGCAATGAACAAGGAGCTGAAGTCATTCATGCTATGAATCATTCATTTACTATTGAAGATGTCAATTCCGGGGGTAATGAACAAGGAGGTGAAACCATTCATGCTGTGGATCATTCACTTGCTATGGAAGATGTCAATTATATTGGTAATCAACAAGGATCTGAAACCATTCAGGCTGTGCTTCATTCAATGGCTATGGGAGATATCAATTTTGTAGACACAATGGCCCCTCAAGATGTTATAGCCGATACTGGTACGGACTCAGCACGAGAAATGTGGGTAGGGCGTCAATTTCCTGATCGTGAAAGCTTCAGAAGATCTCTTGCGAAATTTGCAATTTATAACAATTTTACTCTACGACATGTGTCGACCAAGACGAAAAAAGTCACGGCACGTTGCAGAGATGATTGTTGTCCCTGGCGTATACATGCTTCCATCGTTGATTCAGGCCCGGAATTTAAGGTGCGGACTTATAACCCAAGACATTGTTGCTCAAAACCAATGATGGGAATGACACATCCCCAAGCATCCTCGAAACTTATTGAAGAGTTCATTGAGGACAGAGTCCGATGCAATAACCACTTGAAGCCAAAAGAAATTATGAATGAATACCAAAAGGAGTTTGGCACCCGTATCACTTATAGAAAAGCACATATTGCAAAAGAGATGGCCTTGCGTGTAGTTCGGGGATCATATGAAGAATCTTTTAAGATTTTACCTCTATATTGTAAAGAATTACACATGACCAATCCAGGTACTGTGACTAATATCGACACGACTGTTGAAGACAGGTTTAGAAGATTCTTCTGGGCTTTCGGTCCTTGCATCCGATCATTCTGTTCGTCGATGAGGCCGATGATCGCTGTTGATGGGTCACATCTTCGGGGCAAGTATCCGGGTGTGCTTCTAGTGGCTGTCACCTATGATGGTAATCATAAGCTATTTCCTATAGCTTTCGCTTTGGCCGAGGCCGAACGTCGTGACAGTTGGGAGTGGTTTCTTGCCAACCTATCTCTTGCTTTGGGAAGTCCAACAAATTTGACTATTGTGTCTGATCGACAAAGGGGTCTTGTCCCGGCATTGGCCAACATCATTCCAAGCGCGATTCACTGCTACTGTTGTTATCACATTGCAGAGAACATTAAAACAGCCTTCTGTGATCGTGCCATTGTATTGAAATTCTGGCGGGCTGCCAAGTCTTTTAGACCATGTGAGTATGAGGCCTATATGAATGACATCATGTCTGTAGACCAAGGGGCGCATAATTATATCAATGCCATTGGAAAACAACGTTGGTCAAATGCGTTTGTTGAGGGTCGGCGCTATGACATGATAACCAGCAACGCTGCCGAATGTACGAACGCGCTTTTAAAGGACATTAGGGTGCTTCCTATTACAAAGCAAGTTGAAGAAATCCGTGCGAAGTTGATGGAGTTCTTCCAGAGAAGACATCTCGAGTCACTGGATATTACATCGCGATTAACGCCCTATGCAGAGAAACTAATGAGCCAAGAGGCTGAAGACTCATGCCGCGTGCATGTACGTGTTGCCGGGCTCGTTGAGTTTCAGGTTCAATCAGCACAATTCATAGATATTGTGGATCTTGAACTGAAGAAGTGTAGCTGTCGTAGATGGGAAATAATGGGGATTCCATGCTGTCATGCACTAGCAGCGATGAAAGTTAGGCACCTGAATCCGTATGACTATGTTGAGGATTGTTACCTAACAACTACTTATCGTGCTTCGTATAGTGAGGTCATTCATGCCACTCGTGATAGCAGACAATGGGAACATACATCAAATGAAATCGTCTTGCCTCCACGTACTACCAAACAACCAGGGCGTCCAAAGAAATCCCGGATTCGTGTTGAAGACAGAAATCGACAACACAGGGTTGTTACTTGCTCTAACTGCAAACATAGGGGACATAACCGAAAGAGTTGTCGCAATCCACCATCAGATCATGTTGCATAGATCCAACTAGCATATCTTGTAAATATCATACTTTTGTGGGGTAGAAATACTTTTTGTGGGTGGCTTTCTAGCATACCTTGTACATATCCATTGATGTGGATCATACTTTTGTGGGGTAGAAATACTTTATGTTGGGGTGATTTGATAGCATACCTTGTACATAGCCCCTGCTGTGGATCATACTTTTGTGGGGTAGCTTTCTAGCATATCTTGTGCATATCCCTTGATGTGGATCATACTTTTGTAATACAACTTTATATATAACAGTTTCAACAAATTTGTTATCAACTTTTATCAACTATGTCACCATTTTTGTTATCAACTTTTATCAACTATGTCACCATATCCCTCTGTGAAAATACGACATCGTCAGTATTAACAAACAAATATGTTACATTAGATTTTGTGAAGCAACGACGTCGTCAGTTATTATAACTGTTTTTTTTTTAAACGATTCTGTGAAGCGACGACGTCGTCATTTATTAACACACAACTATGTTCCACTAGATTCTGTGAAGCAACGACGTCGTCAGTTATTATAAGTTTTTTTTTTTAAAACGATTCTGTGAAGCGACGACGTCGTCAGTTAGTAACCTCCAACTGTGTTCCACTAGATTCTGTGAAGCAACGACGTCGTCAGTTTAACACTAGAAGTGATTCCAATAGTTTCTGTTAAGCAACGACGTCGTCAGTATCAGCAACCATTTATTTTAGGCCAGATACTGTGTATCGACGACGTCGTCAGTATTAACAAACATATAGTTTGCGCTATGTTCTGTGAGGCGACGACGTCGTCATTTATTACATCTGTGATTTTTATAAACGTTTCTGTGAAGCAACGACGTCGTCAGTTATTAACACACAACTATGATCCACTAGTTTCTGTGAAGCGACGACGTCGTCAGTATTAACAAACATATAGTTTGCGCTATGTTCTGTGAGGCGACGACGTCGTCATTTATTACATCTGTGATTTTTATAAACGATTCTGTGAAGCGACGACGTCGTCAGTTAGTAACACACAACTATGATCCACTAGTTTCTGTGAAGCGACGACGTCGTCAGTATTAACGAATATATAGTTTGCGCTATGTTCTGTGAGGCGACGACGTCGTCATTTATTACATCTGTGATTTTTATAAACGTTTCTGTGAAGCGACGACGTCGTTAATTATTAACACACAACTATGTTCCACTAGATTCTGTGAAGTGACGACGTCGTCAGTTCAAAATACTGGACCCTATATATTAGGTTCTGTGAAGCAACGACGTCGTCAGTTTTAAGCAATATCTTTAAACTTGTTACTTCTGTAATGGTTGGATGTGCGAATGCACTACAACTACCATACTACATTCACGTCCATATTACAAGCTGCATTAAAAAAATACATAGGAATGCAACATTCAATAAAGCCAAACAACTTTGTTTGATCATACAGAAGCAAACAAAACTTCCCTTTACATTCATTTGAACTTTTTACATACAAAAAGTTAGATTTACATTCAACAATGGATCACAACAAAAGATCAAATTTTCATCATTTCTGAGGATCAATTGAGTCGAGTGGAATCTCATCAATATTCAATCGGTATGCATTCAACTCCCAGCTGCGCTTGAAGATCTCAATGATGACTCGTTCCCGGTAATACATCATGTCAGCCTGTGTGAAGTTAATCGGACGACGAAATATACAGTGCTCAGCGAACGCAGCGGCGAAGACACCGCAGTCGTAGCCGTTATCCTGCAGTGGGATGTTCGTTTTAACGTTGATTGTCCATATGTATGGGTCTTCCCACCCATATTGGCTGAACTTCGTCGTCAGCCACTCAACCTGCAAGATCAGTAAAAGAAATCTGACTAAATCTTGTACGATAACACCTTAAGAAGCTCTTTTAAATTTTTGTACCATTATGGTATACTTACAAATCGTTTACAGGTAGTTAAAGCATGACGATCACTGCTTGAACTATTGTAGAATTCCCATTTCCTCTCGTCCGTATACCCAACAAGTAATGTGAAATGATTGACAGAGTGAATAACGTAAACCAATGTTTTACATTCTCTAGCCTCAAACACTCGAGAACCTCCGGGACCGAAGGCTGCTTCTTCAGCGGTTGGCAATCCAGACTGCCACCAGCTCTGCAAAAAAATTAAATGTGAGTTTTTAACCTCCAACTGGCAACGAAGTCATAACTGCAAATCAGAATCTATATACTTACAGAAATGCTTGGGTCTGCCAAAAAGGCCGTTTGACACTTCTCCCTCAACACATCAAACCAATAATACAGAATATTGGTGTCGAACCAAATTCCCTCCTCTAGAGCAGAATAGAGGACTTCACTGGATACCAATGTGCATACAATGTCGAGCTCATTCTTACTGCAAAATACAATACACATAAGGCCATATATGGAATGAAACCATTACGATGGTAATGTAATTACATTATACCTCTCATTGAAATATCGTTTGAACCCATTCAGTAGAAACCTGTCACTTTTGGAGAGTGAATACTCCGATCCACCCATTGAGTGTAAGTAATCATCATACTTTTCTGGAATCTTCCTCGTTCGGGGCAATCTTTTTAACCTCCAAACTAGTGAATCAATGGACGCCCTGATCGGTGAAACTATTATTGCTTGCGAGGTTGATGCCCCCCGAGGAGTGGAAAAGATATCAACCACTGGTGGCTCATTGGAAGTGGAAGGTGTAGAAGTTTGTCTTTCTACTGAATCTGGATCCATACTGCAATCCTCCTTGGCTACTTCAGGGGCATGTTCAGTAGGAGTGTGTGACATAGGTGAACCTGGAACATCAATATTGTGCTTCACGCTCTTCTGCTTCTTTCCATTCTTTTTCCCTGGGCTTCTTTTGGATGCAGGCTTTTTAACCCTCAATCCGTCGGTGGACGCCTTTTTATCCTGTCATTGTTTAATTTCAAATACATCAACTTGAGGATAAAATCTTTCACACATTGCATAGAATGACATCCCTGAGGTAACAATAAAAATAAATCGATGAAATTTTTGCTTACATCTTCTGATGCTGAGCTGTATAAGTGGTCATCCTTAAATTTGACGAATTTGGTATTCAAACCAGATCTAAATCTGAGTATATTCCTGATCCATGATTCCCGGAAATGCTCAATTGAGGTTTTCTTCCGAACAGCACGGTCAACTGACCTTTCCATGTGAAGCAAGAGTTGATGAACCTGTGGACATAACAAGAAAATCAGCCATAAGGCATGTGGAAATGAAAAATTATATCAACAGTAATAGCCACCGGTATCTTACGTGCTTCTGCTCACAACAACCCTCATGTTCATCACGTTTTTTTTTTTATCAATCTCCTCATGCTCCTGCCCTCGACCGATGTACATGATCGTGTTGGCCCGATACCAATGCATATACTCATCATTATGTGTCTTTGAAGATGCTTTTTTTCCCTTCAGATTGCACCGGGATCTACTGTCCCACAACACATAATTAGGTACCCTGCCAGGTGCACTGTAGTCATACACGATTTTTTCTACTCGCTCCACTCTTGGATAGGGCATGCTGAACGGTGGGGGAACTTCCTGAACAAATCCAAACTGTTTCATAACGCGACCCGTATTATGTCGCTCCACTACCCAATAAAAAGCCAAGACCGTTGAAGATGAAAATAGGTCACGGTCGGCTTTAGAAATAGTATGACGGAATGTCTTTCCGAACTTGCTATATGGTTGCCATTTGAACTACAGAAAAAGAAATAAAACAAGATTAGTTTCAATGTAATGATAAAAGCATCAAATCCCAATTGTATACCATCCGATTATATTGAACTTACACCGTCCTCTGGCAATTTGTTCAACTCTTCTCGAGTCTTAATCAGTGTGGTTACAGTTTTGAATGAATTCAACCTAACTGCCCATGTTTTCATCAATGGGAACTGAATATCACTTTTCCATGTATCCGTTGGTGGTGGACAACGTCCAATTTGCATTCTCGTGTACGCCCATAGCTGCAAAAAACAGTCATTAATAAGTAAATACAAATGTAACAGTTGTAGAAAAACTGTAAATATGTTCAAATAAAAATGTTATCACCTGGAGAAGTTGAAGAGGTCCAGTCAAAGTTCTAAACTTCCTAGAATCATCAGTTTTGTTCGGTGATTTGCTTTCATCTCCCTCCTGATGTCTATCTTCAGACTTGTCCTTAACATATTTAACTGCCTTTGCTAAAATCCAGTAAAGATTGGCAAGACAGGCAGGGGCCCATGCATATGGCTTAAATTCCTTGAACAACTCTAGAAGATATGCCGGACCCCTTCCACCCGATGTGTTAGACATAATTTGACTGGAAACTAAGAAGAAAAGGTACGCCCTAGTGTTGTAGATCTCATCATCCTTAGAAAGTTTCTTTTTCTTCTTCGTACTCTTCTTATTTGATGGCACCGCTGCGAAATTGTCCTCCAGCCAAGTGAATTTAATATTAATCCCATTTACTTCGGTACCCTGAATTGGGGCCTTGCCAAGTAAGTCAAGACATACATCACTAACCATTGAACTCGGGAAAGTTCTCCCGGTAACAATTGGGCCATCGATAGGTAGCCCGTATATGTAGGCCATGTCTTCAAGAGTAACAGTGGCCTCACCGGATGGGAAGTGGAAGGTGTTTGTTTCAGGACGCCATCTCTCAACCAAGGCTGTAATGAGAGCATGATCTATCCTAATATGTTCCATTTCTGCAAAATGATGTAAACCAGCTTGCCTTACATACTCCTTTTGGATATCATTTAACACCCAAACAGATTTGTCCGGGTTCATAGGTATGCATCGAAATGTACCAAATTCCTGCGAGACAGTTTCAAGTTATTACAGTTAAGAAAAAGGTAAACTATATATATATATATATATGAAAGGGTGGCTAAGAATATACATGTCCATGGTTTATGGATTCTGAAATATGATTGTCCTGGTCATATAGAAGCCTATTTCTTATTCCCTCACTTCCAGCCATCTGCAAAAAATAAATAGATCGAGAGAGGGAGATGTAAACATAACTAGAGCGAGAAGTAAAGCTAACTAATAAGGAAATTAAAAACTAATAAGGAAATTCCCTCAAGTTCTTCTTTCCCTTATAGCAGTATTTGAAATTTAAGTCATGTTTGATTGCAAACATCTGGGGGCAATTTGTCTTCATGATTTGGAGAATTCCAAATATGAGACTACTTATTTTGATGGGTACAGACTCATTACATTCACTTAAAAATAAATCATAGCAACGTTTATCTAGGCCTGTATGTATGAATTAGAATCATAGCAATACTTATTTAAATTTAATGGTTGGAAAAACAGAATGCAACCTTTCCCACCGCTTCCTCTATACAATTGTTTCTGGCTTTAATTCATTGCAAATGAATAGGTATTGAAGTTAGTTCAAATACTCTTATATGAATAAATTTATTTACAACACTTGTATTACTAAAATGATTAATGATGAAGCCATTACAATGGAAACATGATGAATAAGAAGAACAATAACAATTATAATGGTATAATGGGTCCATTTTTATGCAAGGGCCACATGTGTAGCTTAATTTCATCCTATTGTCATTAGGAAGTCTATGTTGTCAATGGGCCAAATCATACTTGTTATTGCGAATGGTCCAAAGCCTATGAGTTTTTTCCACCACTACAAGTCTCTATATTTTAGTGTGTGTATCAGAATTGTGATGATCCAACAAAACAAAAAAAAAGGAGTGATGAATTTTCAATGAGAATAGGGCTATAGCTGGATCCGGATTCCGCCACTACTGTATAATTTTGATTAACTTATCAATTTAGAAAAGTCTCTACTTATATGATTTTGGTAACTGTTAATTTATTCTCCTCTTTGCACACCCAAATTTTTGTTTAGTAAAACCCAATTGTTATCTTCTACAATATCATCACACTATAATCAAATTCAAAATGATCGGCATTATGCTTGATGTCTCCCTATTTCAGTAGCAATGAAGTAGTCAAAACATGAAGTCTCTGCATGTCCACTAGGATTGCCAACCCAGTCGAGAATGGGGAAAATGGAAGGACTAAGTTGTGGGTCGATTCAATGCAAAAATCATGTACAATGCATGAATATTAACCATTTTAGGATGTCAAGTAAATGGAAAGAAGATTAAGAAACCACAGTAAATCATCATTGTGTAATACAGAAAAAGAAAAAGAGACAAGAAGAATACCATAGCCCGAAAAAAGATACTGGAAGCTTGATGCTACAATCCAATAGGTGGGAAAACGACCTTTTGAGGAAGGAGAAAAGAAGGTGCAAAAGTGATGGGAGGATGAACGGAAAAATGGGGAAGTGGGGTCTCGGTGGGTTTTCCAAATAAAGATGCTCGAATCTTGATGCTACAACCCAAACATGGAAAATGACCTTTGGGACCACCTGCTTGCTCTTTTGAAGAAGGAGTAACTGAAATCACCAGGGGCAATGGAGGTAGGGATGGGAGGAAGAAGGGGAAAGTGGGGAAGTGGGGTTTCGCGCGCTTTTTATTGGGGTTCAATGTGGCGACGACGTCGTCACTTGTTCCACTATTGATAAAAAAAAAACGGAAGTGGTCCCAGGGGACCACTTCCGTGCCAGATTTACTATTGGCCCATTTTATGATCACTGGACCTCTAAGGTCCCTTTTCAGGTAAAATTCTCTTTATTTTTCAACCACAACCGCATTGGGCCTAGCTTCTGGAAGTTCCCATTTTGCAATTGAGACCAAGGCAAGAGTGGATTGGATGTGTCCAGTACTCGGGCGGAAAGAAACCAACTAATCCATAAATAAATTTATCATCATCGACTCGTGGGGCTCTCGAGAGCATGTCATCATCAACAAAAAAAAGAAAAGAAATGGACACGTCCGTTTTTATCCATTCTATTTCTGCCCCTTCTCACCCGATTACTCTTCTACATCTACATCTACATCTACAAGGTGAAGGTGACGTTTCAGTGCCGATTCCATTTATAACGTAAACGTACGTGCACTTGTGCCGGCAGCGGCACGGGGGTGCCCCACATGAACCGCCCGATCCGATCCATCTTCCTCCAAACAGTACCCTTCCCTTTCCTGCCATCCCTCTTGCTATTTCTAAATCCTAACCATTTCACGTTTTTCCTCTTTCCTTCCTCTGTTTCATTCACTGTACAAAAAAAACATTACAAGCTTTCAGTTCAATCTATCTATCCTCTCTCTTTTTATTTATTTATTTATTTCTTCTAGATCCATCCATTTATCAAAGCCTTCTCCTCCTCGTCGTTATCGAGATCTTAGATAGATATTCTAAATCTCTTCGATCATTTCATTTCGGTATTCCTAGTTGTTGGATTTCAATCGATTGGATTGGATTGGATTGGATTGGAGAAATCTGAATCGGTTGCAAAAAGAAAAAGAAAAAGAATAAACAAATGGCTGGAACATCGACATCTTCGTTTAACAAGATCGAGAAAGCTCACCAGCTCTACCGCGATGGGAGGCACGAGGAAGCCCTAGGGTTTTACACGGACGCACTTGCGATCGCTAAGAACAAGCCTCAGAGGATCGCTCTCCATAGCAACCGAGCCGCCTGCTATTTGAAACTGCACGATTTCAGCAAGGTGTAGATTCGACCCCACTCAACTTAGCAGCAGCAGATTAACATCGTGTATTTTTTAGCCTTTTCTTCTTCTTCTTCAAATTTCTAGTATTTCAATAATGTTACAAATTTAGGATCTAGGGCTCATTTGCTTGATTGGTATTGATAGTATTTCTAAACTTAGCAATGAGTTTGAGTTCGAGTTCGAGTTCGAGTTCGAGTTCGAGTTCGAGTTCGAGGCTTAAAACAGATCGAATCAATTGTTTAATAGGAAAACCAATAGTTTTGTTTTCATCATGACATCTCCATAACCAATCTCCTCAAACTTCACATAACATTGTTGATTTTTAAAACCCTAACATCATTTGTTTTTGTTTCTCAATGGGCAATACCTGAAGGACTAAGGAGTTCTTAGAATGATCAGGCTTAGATATACTAATTATTTGCTAGCCTGGATATAAGCACATTGAGGCTTCTCCATTCTTTTTTCAAAAACATGTGTGCTTTCCCATTTTGCATCGTGTTGCGATCTGAGCTGCTCTATGATGAAAGCATCGTTTCATAATATGTTTGAATCGGGCTGCACCTGGGAATACGTTAATATTTGATACCCTTTGGAAGATCAAGGAATCCAGTTTGATATGCTTCGACATGGTTGTGAGCAATTCATTCCAAGCCCGTACAGAAAACACAGCTGCAATACAGAAACTGCAGCTCGAATACAGAAATACAGCTTCCCCAATGGTTGTTAGCAATTCCTCCAAGCCCTTATGACTTGGTCTAGCGGACCCATTAGCCAACACCTCAACTTCATTTGGATCTTTCACTCCTTGTGATACGCTTAGAGAACAAGATTATCACCTCTCCCTTGTTATTATGCAATCGATACCTAAAAAACTCAGAATCCGGGGGGTGGGGGGTGACTCAGTCCTCCCTTGAGTTGAATCGCTCTTGGGCCCCATAAGCCTTGCAAAGAAGCCCTTTTTAATTGGGCTTGGCTGACTCTAACTCAGCTGATTCACTTTTGAATAGGGGACTGTGACCCTGCCTTGACTCGGTCCCGAGTCTAAGTCGATTGGCCGAGTATTATCAAGATTCAGATTTTCAAAACTCTTTTAAAAAATTACCCGTTGATGAATTCATAAACTCAGTGGCCAGAATGTCATTGGAAAACAATACCAAAGAGGAATGAACCTTCATAGAACCAAGCTGTGACCATAAAAAGGTATCATCCTCCACCTTGCTTGAAGAGCCTGGGAAACACCAAGAGAAGCCACATCTTTTTCATATGATTCCAAATGGAAGAAGATACCTTGTAATGAATTAATACATGGTTGATTGACAATGGCTCTTTCTCAGACAATGGCTCTTTCTCACATATTACATGTGTCGAAAATAAATTTCAAAGTAAAACATTTTCTTTAGTCGTCCACTGTGGAGATCTTACCTCGTCATCGTAAATCAACAAAAAACCTCCACTTATTGAAGTCTTCCCCCTTGTTCTTGGACTCATTCTTGAAGCAAGAAATGAGACTCCATTCCAAAACCCCAACCTTCTATACCTAGGGACTCTTCTAAGGATCCAACTCCAATCGTCCTCACTATACTTTGAAACAACATTTTCTTGATGGAGTTTTATTTCTTCTCCAAATCTCCACTACAATTTTACTAACAATTTTTATGCACTAGGCTGCCAATACCAAGTGCCTGAAGTCTTGGGTCTGACCACTTTGCTCTGCCATAATTAAATTCAGCTTCCTTTACTTGCCCTGCCCTTCCTTTATGAAATTTCGTTTGATGACTTCCAACCTCTCAACCACAGTCATTGATATTTTGAACAGAAATTTAGTACACCGGCAGATTTGATAGATTTGAAAATGCTGTTTTGACTAAAGTTATCCTGTCCCTAGAAATAAATATTACCTTTTCCTAACCCAATCACTATTGCTAATTCCAATGCAGAAGACCAGTCCTCTAACAATGTAGATTGACAGTTAAATGTTCTGTATCTATAGAGAATTGAAGGGCTGGCAGCTTCACGGAACAGCAACAAGAAGGCTGTATTAGAATTTGAATTGAATTCTCTACAGTTGTTTTTTTTTTTTGATATCTCAGGGTATCCCCACCTTTGGTGGGACTAATAAAGCAACAAGAAGGCTGTAATAGTCTCTACCAGCAGTTTCTGTACAGCTTTTTAGAAAATCTGACTTCTCGGGAAAATAAAAATAAAAAAAGGGAATCTTTGGAGTAAATCTCCTAAACTCCCAGCTAAAATCAAATTTCTACTCAACTTACTCTAAACTCTTAATACCACCTCTCTGATCCCTTAATCACAGAGAGACAAAAGATTTAAGCAAACTAATTTTAAAGTCTGAAATCTTGCTTCAGCTTTACCGGTAGTCAAAATGGACCGTGGGTCCCAGTGACTAGGTGTGCAATGTACTGTGTGTCTCAGCTAGACCTGGGAGGACCTGTTCTGGTTTGATTGGGCATATGAGGGGCTGGTTTGGTCCAGTGGGCCCATGATGGACTGGCCTGCCTTGGCTGGGCCTGCTATGCCTGGTTCCTTTCCTCATAAACCTGTAAAGGTTTGTCCACATCTTATAGAAAACTTGGAGAATGGATATGTGTTGTTTTCTTTTTCAGATAAAGAGAACTGTCGTCTTTGATCTATTTTCTGGTATATTTTGTAAGGTTGTGTCTACAATGAGGCCTATGATAAGCCAACATTTACTGCTCAGGATCTAGAACATCTGCTGAACGCTCAGCACTATAATTCCCATATAAATATTGCTTTGGATCAAGTAATTTCTATCAATAAAGAAAAAAACTCTGCATTATTAAATAGTTGTTAATTTAGAAAATTGACGAAATTATCGAAAAATTCACCTTGATGTCCGGTGCACCAAAAAGGCCCTCATAGTTTCTCTGTAATAGTAAAGGTCCTCCAACCATTTTTCACTTTTGTCTGAGCGATGTCATCGTCACTCATTTCAGTTGAAGAAGAAGAAGAGACAAGTGACGATATCATCGCTCAAATAAAAGTGACAATTGGCGGGATGGCCTTTAATGTTATAGAGGAATTATGAGGGCCTTTTGGTGCACCGGACATCTAAGGTGACTTTTCCGGTAATTTCCTCTAGAAAATTTCTGAAATGTTTGTTGATATTTAGGATTGATGCTGCATGATTACAGCTTTTAACACTTGATATTTTAAGAATCAGGCATGGATTTGGTGCAAATACTAAAGAGAGTATGGATAGCTCACAGCATAGCCAATGATTGTATGAATGGATGCTTTTGGCACTTTGGATCTGACAATTCTTAGATGCGTTAGGTCTCAAAATGATTTATTTTTTTATTTTTCTTTTGATCACCACTCCCTCTCCTACTTAAAGATGTGTTTGACATCAAAGAACACATCAAAGGAATGGAAAGCACTTGCATTTCCAGCTGGCTTCCATTTCTGGGTGCAGACATGATTGTGTTATTCAATGTTGAGCATCATTTTCTCTTAAGTCTAGAAAGAGGCCTTTATACCACTTAGCTTTTACCGTTTAGGTGCATGGAATGTACATTCATTAGTATATGATCTTGTGTAGTTTTCTGGCGAATTTATTGAATCAATTATTATCTTAGGCAGCTGAAGAATGCACGTCTGTGCTTGAGCTGGATCACAACCACACTGGAGCCTTGATGCTGCGTGCACAGACATTGGTCACCCTTAAGGAATACCAGTCAGCACTCTTTGATGTCAACAGGCTAATGGAGCTGAACCCATCATCTGACGTGTATCTTAACCTGCAGTCTCGATTAAAGACACAATTGGTTTGTATCTCCACAATGCTTTTATTGCATGGGTCCATTGAATGGGTTCATTCTGTAACATAGGTTGATGATCAAGGAAAATATATAACTTGGTGAACATTAGATATAAGTTTTCTGAAGGTGTATTGCATAATGTGTTTATACTGAGATGTGGCATGATGATCCATGATGTCAGCATTCACTGAGTGGGTATTTTTTATTTGGAGCAGAGGAGAAATAACTCACTGGCTGGACAATCCTAACCATTCAATGCTGACTTGCATATGGATGGTATAAAATAACATTGTCAAAGGTCAGCATTGTATTATAAAAGAAGTCCAACATGCTGCACTTTCCAGTTAATGTCTTTATACCTGGGACCATCAAGAAAGTGACCCACCTGATGAACATTGGGTATTATTTTGGTCCCAGTGAATCGACTAGAAACCTGTCCCAGTTGACTTGGCCTGGCCATGTACTAGGTGACTGGGTGGAGTTAAACTCGGTTTGGACAAGTTTTGGCTGAAACCCAGTTGACCCACCTGGTTGACTCAGGACTCGGCTTCTTGCATTCTGGTTTACCTAATCAGTTAGATTGTCTTAAGGCCATCTATCCTTGGTCATCTAAAAACAAATGAAAATCATTTATTAGCCTCTTTTAAGTAAAATGTAGATATTAAAACATGCTTCAATGAGAACGAAAGAATTGAAATAACAATTGATATGAAATTTATGGAGATTTTCTCATAGTTTTGATTATTTTAGTTATATAGTAAAAATAATTGACCAACATTAGTTGCCAACCTGGTAACTGCCCCAAGTGTGGTCAAACCACCGGGATTGAAAACTATGATTTAGGCCATATACCACCATGCTGCTAAGCCAATTTGAGTGCATTGCACTGGTTATAGTCGTATAGCATCACAAATAATGTTATATGTTAGGTTTCTCCTTCAATCATCATTCATAATTTTGTTTGGAATATTAAAATTGAGCAAACTGGTGATTGATGATGAACTAGTCCTCCTCCAGTCCTCGCCAATTGACTTGTGGATATTTTCTTGCTTATCCAGGCACTTACTCCCATACCCGAATCTGAAGAAGAAGCCTTGGCAGCTGAGCTTGAAGAAGAAGAAGAAGAAGAAATGGAAGCTGTGCTTGAAGGAACAGTGGAAGCTGAGCTTGAAGATGAAGTGAAGGGTGAGGCTGAAGAAGTAGCAATCGTTGCAGAGGTGGATAAAAATAAGAAAATCATGAGTCCAGGAAACAATGCTGAACTCCTTGTCAATCGCACCTCTGAAGACTCATCTGATATGCATCCTCAAGGATGGGAAGCAGTGCCAAAACCGAAAGGGCATTCTCGTCTGGATTACTCACGCTGGGACAAGGTAGAGGATGATTCGAGTGAAGAGGAAGATGATGCAGAAGACTCGCAACCCCAATATCGGTTCCGTTTGAAAACTGTTGGGGTGCGACCTGTGAAGTGAAGGTCTTTGTGAACATCTTTGACAAATTATGGTTGATATCATGATACTCATCACTGACAAAAGCTGGAAAAACTTGTCTTACCATGAGAATCAAAGTTCGATCACCACTGGGGATATTTCAATCACCACAGTGGCCTTCTAATAATCATCGTGCGTGAAGCATTTATACTGCAAAACTGGCCCAATGCAAGCCAACTCTTGTGAAGAACCTTGCGCTCGGCAATATCCCAATCACCATGATTCTTTTCTGCCACCATGTCAATTATACTGGGAAGTTCAGGTACGCACTATATTTCTAATTATAAAATTCAGAAGTCAGAGAGTTGCTTTGGCAGGTTCTACAACTTACTTTTGTAGGTTTGCTGGCCTAGTTGCTGTCCAGCTTGTGAAGTGTAAACACCATAACCTCTTGCAAGTATGAACGTTTTTTTTTTTCCTTTCTGTGCAGGACCCGCTGCACAAAATTATTTCCATGGATAGAGCTTGCTTGAAATTAAAACATACACAGGATAAAAAAATGTCATCTTGGGAGTGGCAGTTACTGGCTTGCTGCACCTGATAGCTTGTTAATAGGTTTGTCACACTGAAAAGACGAAATATCTGACAAAATATGACACCTCAGTGTAAAGTGAGATGTCTAGCTGATCTTATGAAGGTAAGTTTCTTCATGTAGTTTTGTTAGTAATTCTTAAATTTGGAAAATCTGATTCAAAATATACTTCTTCCTTGTATATAGCATTGTATTGTTATGTTTCAGATTGACGTGCTTGCTTTTGTGAAATGACTATATTTTTTTTAATGTTTCATATTGACAGCCTTTTGTGAAATGACTACAAATTAACTTCTTGTTGCTGCCTGTATGTGTGTGAGAGAGAGAGTCTCTGTGTTTCTCTTTAACTTGAGACACTGGTATACCCTAGGTTGTTTTACTTTGAATTCAATTCTTAAACAATGTCAGTACTTTATTTTTCAGTGAAACACTGTTTCATGTTTGTTGAGTCCTCGATGTCCTCAAGTTCTTGCTACCTTTTCTTTTTTTGTTGCAATTGGGGCTCAATCAATACGCAACAGTCGAAGCCAAGCAACTTCAATAGAAGTTGGGCAGTACAAGATTGATTGCATATAAAATATGTTGGTTTAATATTAAAAAAGAAAAATATGTATTATACACGATCAATTCGACGGTGGGACATCTCCTTATTAGGGTTAAATTTAGCAAGCATTTTAGATTTAAATAGGTGGGTGCAACTTCTTCAAATTATTCTTTGTCTGTCCCTCAGAGGAATCTGGATAATCTAAAGCAAATGCTTCCAATGAGTGGGCCAATTGCACAATGACAATAAATCTTGCATTCCACGTAGCTTTTTGAAGGGGACAGGGACTTCTAATATCCACAAAAAAGAGAGAGAGAGAGAGAGAGAGAGAGAGAGAATATAACAGGTGGCATTTTGTAAAAATCAAAGATCCATTTCCCATCTTTACGAAACCAAGAATCCACTCATGTATAGTTCCATAGTTTGACTCACATTCTTTAAAATCTGAATCACTGGAAAGAAATGCGTCTCTGATGGGACTTGCCTATGGGTAGGTAGAGTCATCTCGAATAAATACAAGCGGTTCAAATTTTAAAGGGGTTTGACATATTAGTCCTTATATATATATTTTTTTCAATTTATAATCAAAATTTAGATGATGTCAACATTTGTTTGCCCTAAATTCCATGATATCATAGGAATACTGTGACACGGACTCTGCTAGTGGGATTGTCCAATAATGTCATGGTTTTTATGCAGCATCTTAGAGAAGTTTTTTTTTCCAAATGATAGAACCAAAGAAATGGTGGTCAGATGTGTATTTATTTTTCATAAAATATCATTTTTTATATTTTCATAAAATATGAATTCGTTTGCTGGTTGTAGGAAATATATGATACAAAAATTGATAAATCTCATGATATCATAGAATATGATGCAAAAAGGTTAAAAAAAAAATAATATTAACTAGAGTTAGTTAAACGACTCGTCAAAATCCCAATTTTAAATTGACAGGTCCCTTGTGGATAAGACACATGAAGTTTTCATGGTATTTTATGAAGTGCATCATATTTGTATATATTTTTTTATTGGTACCCCCGCCAAAGGGGCTGGGAACCAAAAGAGTCCACACAAGTGGAAATGAGAGCCCACTAATTGGGAAGATTGGCATGCCCGATTGATCCCTAGGCGGGTGACAAACAGGTTGCCAACAAAGCAACCCCTAATTGTGAAAGTGCGTCATATTTGTTAGAACTTATGTTACTTAGGTCCAAATTATATTAGTGTAAAACTGTCTCATATCTCATATAAGAGGCCTATCGTTCCTCATTTGCTATTACTTACCATGTGGGTTGTGACCCACCTGAGCTCTTTGGGCCTTCCCATGTTTCGAGAGACGAATTATTTTGTTGTTCGTTGTTATGGAGCCGTTTGCAGCAGCGGCGGCGGCGAGACTGAGCAGGAGGGATGGGAGGCCACAAAATTCTGACTTCTCTCTCTGAGTTCTAACTCATTGTTTTGGAGAGAAGGATTTGAGTCCTCTTGCAAGATTCAAATTGACTATAGGAGTTGCTTGGTTGGCAAGCATGTAACCCGGCTGGCTATGGATATCGATCTTTTAGGTGTCACTTTTTTCAATTGTGTGGGCTCTCATCCTTCCGTTTAGTTTAGTGGGAATATGAAATGTCTAATTAATGTTGTTTTGGAGGGCAAACCTGCGTGGTTTTTGGCATTGGCAGGTGGTGCCTGTCATGTATATTTGAAAACCAAAACTCTGACCCATTGGGTCCTTAGAAATCAGGTGGAGGAAGGCAGAGTTATGCACCAAACCTGGTCAAGTTGGGAAAAGTCAAGGAATACATCAGAGCCCATTTTAGTATCTGTAAATCGAGTGCAGGTATTTCGCTAGTCACACATCAACGGTTGTGTTATTACCGAACCATCTTAAATTGATCAGAATCATATATGATAGAAGTTCAAGTAAAAGCTATTTGGGCTACACCCACACTTCCAAAAGGGCCATCAGATGAAGGGTGATTATTTTTAGGCTACACCCATACTTCCAACGAGCCATCAAATGAAGGGTGATAGCAAATACAAGAGCGCAAATGCTAGAAGAATAGAGTAGACAGTGATGGATGTGGGCATTCGACCTTTGTCCCTCCTAAAAAACAAGGCCTCGTACAAGGGCAGGCTAACCAAGCTTATGAAACCCGTAAGGATCAATTGCAGGGCCATATGATCAAGGACCGATGGCTCGCCTTGTACTATCATCAGCACCGTCGATCTGAGGAAGCAGTAGAGGTTGAGTAGAGAGAGTGTGGTAGGGGGCACAAACATTGGGGAGGCAACAGCAAATTCCATGACTTCTTGCTTGTACCTCTTGACGGCATCATCATCTATCACTTTGCTGGTTATTTCAAATCCTGACTCAGAAATGCCAAGGGATTTTAAGATTGTGACCACCACTGACATGAGGAAGGAAGAAACCCCTTTGATCATCCACATCCGAGTCTCATTCAACCACATCTTGACCGTTCCTTTTATCCACAGTAGCTCTCCCAGACTGTATGCATGGGATGCAATCCCCAGGAATGCAAACACCTTGAACCATGGATCGGAGGCCTAGAAAACAATCATCATAACAAAGGAAGAAACTATTAAATAGTTTACCTAATTTTGTTCGAGCATTATTCAGGCCATTCTAAGCTCTATAAGGCCTGGAAGTGAGATCCGAACTGGGTCATTCTCAATGGTAGGTTTTTATTTGTAAAGTAAGCATTGTTCAAAAACTAAAAAAATCCCACCAGAGGCTCAAGAAAATTGCCAAACTGAATCGACATTGAAACTTGGCCAGGCCTTGACTCAGTCAAAAAGTCAAAACTCGATATTATTAATGAAGAAAAGTTAAAAAAATCTCTAATTAATTTATTGAGGTGCAACCTAGCCACGGCCATGTCAATTAAGCCTCGACTGAGTCGACCCAAGTTGGGCAAAAACTCGAATGGAGTTTTTCGTGGCTAACGTGGTTTTCAGCTGGTCCAGGTTAATTAGGCCCAATGTGATTTAGTTTTGGTCCTACGAAAATAAGTAGAGCTTGCAACTGAATGGGCCAAAGTTCTTCCAATCCCCAATTCAAACTCATCGGGCTGGGTCCATTCAAATAGCCAGTTGTTTTAAGAATGGGCCCGGTCATTAGTAGCCCTAAAATCAGACTTGCTTGCAGCTGAAAGGCCATGTCAAGATTTTAGAACAAATAGATGCAGGCTTAACCTATTTAGAAGCCGAACCCAGGTCCAGACTCAGCCCATTGCTCCATCATTGTAGCCTAAAACCAACATACACAGTTCAATGTAGACTCTACCAGCCCAAACCAGTTGCAGTCCTGAATCCTACCTAGAAGATAACATTACCTTGGGGAAAAGTGAGATTCCATTGGCCATAGCCAAAGCGGGTAGGAGTGCATAGCATAGGATGGGCAGACTCCAAAGTGCCCAGAGAGTGTAGAAACTATAACACATGATCTGACCCCACTTCAACCTTCCAATCCCATGTGTAAATGGGCAAAGGTGTGAGAGGAAGACTTCCAACATACCAGCGGCCCATCTTTTATATTGGATAACGGTATCATTTGTGTTCCGAGGAGAGAGGCCCAAAAACGCTCTCTTTTGGGGGCTAAAACAAACCGACTGCCAACCTCTTGAATGCAATGCCAAGCCTGTGAACACATCCTCTACTGGACATCCATACATCAAACCCATCTGCTCAGAATAAAAATTAAAGAAGTTGGTTTAGAGAGGAGGTTTTTTTTTTTTTTTTTTTTTTTTTTGTCTCGTGTGGTGATCAGAAATAAAGTTAAAACAGAAACAAACCAAACAACACCAACAAAACAAACAGAGGTCTATTGTTTCTTCCTAAGTTTCGAGGGGTTAGAATAAGAGAATTACATTGTAATCTTTCTTTCTTTTTCATGCTATTGTCTAAACTTGATTCATCTGAGAAGATCATCGAGTTGACAACTTGGGTAAGTTGGAGCATAGTCAGGCTTGTTAGATGGGCCCAATCAATAGGCGTGGCCCTACTGAGTCAAGATGGCTTATCCAAGTCAGGGTAGTCAATATGAGTTTTTAAACAACGATATAGGGATGTAATGGGCTCAAGGATGGGTCGGGTCATGTGGATTAGGACCTAATTAGTATTCCATGTACCTGGACCAGACATGTCTGTAATATATAGGACTGAACCTCACTGTAATGTACCTGACAGGACCCAAACCCAATTTCAGACCCATCTCAAACGTACAGGCCCACAGCACATTGTTATATTTTTATATATTTTAACTCCATTATATAAAAGCACTTAAATAATAACATACAATATTTATGTTATACATTTGGGTATATGGGTGTTCATATACAGATCGACCCAACCCAACTGGAATCCGACCCAATTATTGAGCAGGCTAAACTGTCGATCTGGACCTGTACCTGATTATAAATTTTGGTCTGAAAAGAAGGTCCTTACCTCCTTCCCCCATGGTTTGCCATGCTCATATGTGCAGATTGTAAGAGCTCTGGCCTTTACTTCCAACTCACTCCACTTATCATTTTCTCCGCATGCTTTCAATTCATTCATTCAACATGAAGAAGAAGAATTATTTTAGGGTTAAAAAAAAAAAACAATGTCAATTGTCAAGTTGTTCTACAAACTGGAAATGCTCCTTGGTCATTTAAATAGTGATAATAAAAAATATACCTGGTTTCTCATCCCATTTTGGTCGAAAATCAGGTGTAAATATCCTGCCATTGAGAGACTCACGGCGATGAATCGCACCTGTGCCACAATAGACGGGCCCATTGTAGGTGTTCATGCCATGAAATTCAACCTGAAGATGATCAAGCCGAAAAGGCCAAGTTCAGTGCCGGTCATAACGATGATATATTATATAAGGGTACATTTGGATCTTCATAAATCTAGTAAAGTTTTCAGTGTCTATTTTAGTTAAAATCCATTTAAATAGATATTTGAGTGCTTTAGAATCTTTAACAAAATCTTCTTTTTACCCTCCATTAACTGGAAAGGCTTTCTTAAGGACATCGCTCATGAGAGACATTTTGCCTCCAACCCCCTACGCCCACTACTATTACTCACTATTGGATTTAAATCCTAGAAATGATTTCTTCTAAAAACCATACAACTTAAGGGTTATGATGGAGGAGTTAGGATGATTTATTACAAAAAAGTTGCTCTTGGGCAACACATGTGGGTGTGTATTTACAAACAATATTCTCCTACGAGTAGTCTGCATATTTCCATTATGGAGTCTAGCTCATGAGGCCCACTTTGGATAAATGCCTCTCAGTTACAGCAGTGTAGATGGAAAGGTGTCCTTACGGAGAACGGAAAGCATAAAAAATCAGCCACACCAAATTATCCTAGCCCTTGATTTAACAACCTTAAAATTTAATAACATCTTAACCGTAGATCTTTTAAGATTCAATCAAACGGTGAACACCATGAAGGCTCCACAAGTGTAAAATTGGCCCTAATGCCAGATCATGGGATGACAATAGTATTAAAAGAGCCCTAGCAATCAATGATGGCCCCCTAGTGAGCCCTTAGAGCTGGACTGCACATACAGTGTGCTTGTAGAAAAACAATCTCTGTGTATGTGTTATTACTTAATAGTGAAGTGAATATTTTAATACTGCACGAATAAAAATTGGAAATCTAGGGCTTACCTCGGTGCATCTGATGGCACTAGTGGCATACAAGTCATTTGGAGTCAAGCCCCCAAAACACTGAGGGAATTGAACAAAAGCAATGCGATGGCTCTCCTTGGGATCTAAGAAGAAGCACATCGTGTGATGGAGTGTCTGCGAATTATTTGAGTACATGTCGCAATCCACATTGAGGATAAATGGAGCATTACTCATTACAGCTGACACCCGATTCTGTTCTATGCACAACAACAGACAACAATAATAAAGATAATAAGAAATATAACAATTGATAATTTATTTTTCGAGTTTTGGGTTCTGCTTGCCATCTCTGATCTATTCAATGAATGGGTCGGACTTGGGTTGAACTCATTTTTTGCTATTTGATCAGTAAACCCAACTCATAGGCAGACTGTTAATGAAAGGGTCTGATCAGTTGAGTTTGAGTTGAGCCTATAATGTTATCTAATAAATAATCTGCAATTCTCAACTCAACTTGGCTTAGGTAGTTGTTACTGGAGATTTTCGAACCAGCCACCTGGGCCTTCCATTGAGCCCGCCCTTGTTTGGGAAGGTCTTTTCTTGGTCCCACCATAGATGCCAAATGAGAAAAAGATGGAGGAGTAGAGTTACCAAAGCATTGAGGGCCCCAGCCTTGAAATTATGTCGGTGGGCCGGCCGTTTCTCTCTCGACACGTATACAAGCGTTGGCATGGGTTTACCTTCTGCATCCCTGTCGCCTCCATTTCCTCGTAACAGAACCTAATAACAAATAGAGCAGGATTTCACAAAATCGTTTATCATGCAAACCTTACACAGACAGTCATTTTGAACACACAAAGTCAAGTCATTTTAAATTTTGAATTTTGAATTTTGAATGGCAATTGTAATATAGATCTACTTGGCAAAATGAAAGAGAAAAACAAGCTTTTCAAGTATTATGAAAGGGGGAGAAAGAATCAAATGTATCATGATTGTCACAACTTTCACTTCTTTTAAATTCTAGTGACCCACCTGATGGTTGGACCAAAAAGACTTTTTGGGGTGCAACAGTTTCATGGTGGGCCTTTTCAGATGGACTCAGACCTCTTAGATTCATCACAACTCAACATTAATTATAGATGTTTAATACTTGAAGCGCTCCTTTATCTACTAGATTCAGTGGATCCTACAAATTCCACCATTTGTCCTAATCTAAAAAGAAGATTAAAGCTTCCACCGGGACAAGTGTAGATATAACAGCCACTGTTTCTTTGACTGGCGAAAGTAGATAATCTTCTACTTGGAAAAATAAAACTTAAGGAGAAAAAAAAAAAAATGCTCCTCATTGTTTCGAACTATTATTATAGTCTATGCATGTGTCCCGAGAGAAAGACTTGTTCCTTTTATCACCAAATAAGTAGTTGGATTTTGAGATGGGTCCAAAATTTTCATGTGAAATTTAGAGGCGGATCCAAAACTTTCAGGTAGATTTTAGAAATAGACCGAAATCCTCATGTGAGTTTTGGAAGTAAACCCAGGTCCAATGGTTGCAACCAGCCCTGAAAGCTTGTATACAGGTCCAACCATGGCTATTATCACATATCCCTTCCGGAATTCATAACAAACACACCAAATCAAGCCTCTTAAATTTATTAATCCTTGTTTGTCATCTTATGTTATGTCCCATTCGTCCCTTGTAGGTTTTACCGCCTATTTTTTGTCGTGGAGCTGATAATGTGTGGGACAAGACATTTAACTTCTAGTTTAGGGCGGCAGATTACTATCTATGTATGGGGTATAGCCAAAAAAATTGGGACCACTGGTCAATGTGAATGTTCATCAAAATAAGGAAGCACAAGATTGCCAAGTGGTAATGGGGCTCTCATATGACCCAAGTGCCAAGGATCATGGGCGGAACTAGTGGGAGAGGGAATATAAAATACCGTAGAAATTCCCTAAAATACCAAGTAGTTTTCTGAAATTTCAGGGGGGAAAGGACCAAAGGGGCCATCCCCCGGCAGGATGTTCCTTGGCAGCAGCAGCTAGAACAGCTGAATACACTGGCTGGGCATGGCTGAAGTAGGTCATTGGGGAAGCAGAGAAAAGGAAGCCCGGAGCATTGAAGTGGAGCACCAGTCCTAGGACTAAAGTAAAACTACGTTAGTTTACGAATAGGATAGTAAATTAGTAAGAATTCCTCACATGTACCAGGAAAAAAAAAATCATCAAAATAAGCTTCCAAGGTGTAGATATGTGTGCCCATTAAAGCAAGGGAATGCACCTCAACTATGGGTTGGTGATCACGAGGGCTGAGTTTTGTTTTCCACTCATTAAATCCCTTGTGTTGTCTACGCGTTTCCTCTAGTACCTTTCGAGTTTCCACAGCGCTGCATATCCTATCCTGCATTTCTTCAAAAAATTTCTGCAATTGGAAAGATTACACATCAATTGGAGCCATTCATTCTAATATAATACTTATCTTCCAAAATTTATCACCCCCCTCCCTTTTTATTTTGTAAAAGAGTCTTCATTGATGGCCTTAAATTCCACCAAATGGCTAGTTTAATATTGCATCAGAAATTGGTTTTACCAGAGAACGAAGGTTTAATTGATTAGCAATTTATAAAAGTTTAGCTCTATTGAAGGTTTCTAATGGTCCAACGAAAGGAAATAGAAGCAGGAAGTTAATTATCGTATTTCATCACCATAACCATCAACTAAAACATTTTGCAACTAACAAGTAGTAGGCCGAGTGCTGCATTTAAACTGGAATAGATTAAAAGTTAAGTTTGCTAAGGTATCTGATAAGGAAGACCACAAGTCAGTGGGCCTATCCACCTCAACAACCATGTCTAAAGACAAGTGCAACACGTCATGACTCAGAAATTCATGGATAGTGATTTTCTGAGATGGACGTGACAGAATGGTGATTTACTATGTTTGGCTTGACAGCACATATGGAGATCGCTGTGATTGCAAATAGAGCTGGCCTGGGCTATGGAATCTATTATGAGTAATGCTATTTGATATATTTTTTGACAAAAATTTTGGACAAATTCATATATTATTTCTTGAATATCATTGATATCATTGATATTCAAGAGATAATATAGGTGTTTATCCAAGATTCATGACAAAAAGTATGTCCAGGTAGACTTTTTGATCTGTTATATGTGATTATGTATAGTCACTGTGTGGGAATATTTTCGGACCACCACAGACCGCCAGCTAGCAGGTATTGACCTCCCCTGGCAGTGTCATCTCTTCCAGCTTAGTAGGTCTCGGTCTCGGCCACATATCTCAGCTCAGCCAGATCCATCTCGGCCAAGTGCTCCCACCTCGGCATATGCCACCATCTTGGCAGACTCAACATCGGCACCCCTGCCAGGTCTCCAACCAAGTCATGGTCGCTCCCGACCTCGATCCCACGACCTCAGTAATACACCCTGATCTCGGTCACAACGCCAGAGCTCGCCAAGACAGGGGTTGATAGTTGTCCTCCTATGGACACTCAAGCACGTTGCAGCATATGCGACAAGACAAGGGCACTCCTCATACCCTCCTATGACAGAGCCATCCACGCCGCCCACGCTCCCTGACAGAATAGCGCCCACAGCGCCAGGCGGCCAGGGTATGGCCCGATGGGACAAGTGAGGCTGTGATGGGACTTTCTGTCAGTACCACAGAGTCCGTATCCTCTCCCTCTTCTTCTTATCCATATAAGGAGCAGCAGGCGTATAGAACAAGGGACTGGGGAAACCATACTCAGCACCATATGCCGGTATCACGTTCTTCTCCATTTCCATCCTATTGTCCAGTTCTCAAACTGACTTAGGCATCGGAGAGCCTTGTGCTACCCAAGTTAGGATCCTCTGACCTGCGGTTCTTCTTCCCCTTTCAGTTTTGAGGCTGCGGTTCTTCTCTTCCAAAAGAGCTCCAACTCCATCCTCCTATTCTTGTGAGTCTCAAAATCACTACCCCCAGGTCTGTGAATTTTTATGCACTTACAGTCACAAATCTTGTATTAAAAGGAAACGTATCATTATATAATGAAATTACGAGGAATGGGCTAGTCACGTTTTCTGAAGGTTGAACGCTCACTTATTTTCAAACCAATCCATTTATCTTATCTTTTTCTCATTATCGGCCCTCTTTTTTTTTTTTTCGTATCCCGACTAATGATATAGGAATTATCAGTAGTTCAAGGAAAAAAAGAAAAAAAAAAAAAAGGCATACACAAAATATTGGTAATGCTCACACAATCCATTCCAAAAAGGGACTTTTAGCTGAGTGTCTCTTTGTTTGCATAGAATTGCATTTTCAAAGATTCTAGAAAATTGTCATTAGGGCAAACTTGCAAAAAATAAAATGATGAAAATCCAAACAAAAAAAAAAGAAAAAAACAGCCCAAAATAATCTATCTTCGATAGAAAATGATTATCTAGCCATCATCTAAGAAAATCAAATTATACGAAAGTTAGATCTCATCTACACATTTTCACCTTATATTTTTCAGCCCATACTTTTTAATTTTTCTCTATAGAACCCATTTTACCATGAATTCTATGGAATTCAGTACCAGGTAACACAAACGGCCAATAAGGGATCAAGTATGGATTATCTAAGAGAGGGTATTCTTAAGAGTGTCATCAATCATATATGCACGAATTATATTATATCATGGACATTATGCTATGTGGGCAACCGACATTAATTTTCAACTCCCTAGGGGTATAGGTATGTGTTCTGATGGAATCTAGAATTTGAAAGTGTGAATTTTGAAATCTAGGAACAGCATTACCACGGAAAGGGACAATCATGACCCCCCAACTAAAGGGCCAGGGAAGAAAACTTTCCTTAAAGAAGCTATCATGTTAAAAAGGAAAAAAAAAAAAAACTGTGGAGGCTAGTTGCAAAACGTACACAAGGCATTCAAAACATTTGCAGAACCACGGTTACCCACCCCCCATCCGGCCACTGATCCAACTACACTACTTAAAACTATAGCCATTAGAGTTACAATCATTGAAGGCACCATTTTAATTTCTCCCTGTAATATTTATTTTGCATGTGGTAAAGTAAAACTTATGATAAAGTAAATTTTGTTGTCAGAGATTTTACTTTGCCCATGTTTACTTTGTTACAACAAATGAGAAAATAAAGCTTGAGCCAGCAAAACCTTTTCTTCTATTTTATCATACCCAAAATCTTGCCTCATAAAAGACAAGTGATTACGCTACTACTCTCTCTCTTAATTCTCACTCATTTTACTCTTACCTCATGCAAAATAAATAAAAATTTTACTTTATCAAAAACTATACTTTGCCTTTTCTTAACCATATCTTTTCATTGATTTGGAATTTAATTAATTTACTTTATTTAACTGTAAATAAAACATAATAGAATATGGACGTACGTGGGGCACACTTGACGCCTTGACGGTATGCCCATGTGTGGGTCAGACCTCTAGTAGTCCAAATTAAGCAACTACAGACTCTCTATATTTGGCATTTTAGAAACTTTCTTTGACTTGAAAAATCAAAGTTATATCTTACTTTAATTTACTAGGGGTTTTTGACATATTAGTCCTTAAATTGAGTTGTTCCAATTTCATGACCAACATTCAGGTATTGTCACCATAGTCAAACGACTTTGGTCAACTTTTTGCTCCGGAATGCAGTATCTTAAGGACATTTTTTTTTCCAAATAATAAAACATGAGGAATGGTGATTAGATGTGTATTTATTTTTCATAAAATGTCAGTTTTGTATTATATAAAAAATAAATTTGTTCACTAGCTGCAAAAAATATATGATACAGAAATTGATAAATCCCATGATATCATGGGATATGGCGAAAAAGAGTTAAAAAAATCGTGTTGACCAGAGTCAAACGACTCTGTTGACATTACGTAAATTTGAGTCGTGAAATTGAAATAACAAAATTTAAAATGAACCAATATGTCAAAACTCTATTTGATGAGTCAGGCCCAAGTGGCCTAGAATATGATGAGCCAGATCCAAATCCACCAGGGAAGCCTAGGTCCAGATCCACGGAGTGACCAAGTCAAGGCAGGCAGCCACGTTGCTTCGGAAGCAATCCCGCTCCTACCAGGTCCTGCGGAGAAATATCGCACCTGCCTCGTCCAGCGCGAGGGCAGTTCCTCATCTGCCTCCTCCAGCGCGATGGCAGTTCGAGGGTTCCAAGGACGAACGTTGCTGAAGAGTCGTCCCCATCTGTTAGGGGAGGACTATAAATCAAGGAGTCCCACCAGCACTTGAAAAAGGATGGATCTCTCTTTATTCACTTCGACGCTTGTATTCCTCTAGTTTGTAATAATCATTGAGGAAGTAAAACACCACAGGCAATCTCTGCCTTTATGAAGTGGACGTAGGTCATCTTGACCGAACCACTATAAATCTCTCATCTCTCTTCATTTACTGCATTTATTACTTGACCGGTGGTGTCCGAAACCTATTTTTGGCATCATCACTATTTATTAATTAGAGGACAATGCTCTATTTCATTAGGAGTTTTATGATTGGAAGGGAACTAATATATATAAATATATATATAAATATATGGGTCTAGGATAACTTTACTTCAAGAGATTACTTCCTGAATCTCTCATCACTGACCCAACTATATATGGGTCTAGGGTCACAAACATGCAGTTCCGCTGACCCAACTAAATTATTAAAAACAACAGCCAATGGAGGTATGATCATTAAAAGCGCCCTTCATGGCCACTTGTTGCTTAGCAAAGGAACAAAGTGAGAAGAGGAGAAATTTAATACCAATCCATAAGATCGTACAAAAATATGCTCGACCAGAGTATGGATTGGCAAGAGCTTACTGGCGTTTTCTCTCTTTCAGCACATTCACCAAAAGAAAGGCTTTTATTTGGTGGTTATCCATAGGCTACTGCCATTGAAACTAGAAAGAGTCAACCATGTGATTGATGGATGGTTTTAGAATTTAGAACTTGGCTGGTCTGCTTGTTGAATATAGAATTCCGGGCCCATTCGTTTGCAAGGATTTTGAGAATTTCCTGTTGGAGGGTTTTATCAATTTCCGAATTACACTGCCTACCTAACTTAACAATTGATCACGTACAATATAGCATTTTGAAATATGAAATTCTGAGAATATACACACTCATGAATAACATTCCTCACGATTAGTTTTATGACTTTTCAAGATTCAAAACATAGGGAATTCTAGCTAAAATATGTGAAACAATGCTTTCTGCCAAAGGAGACAAAATTGAAGAAATAAAATAAAGTTCTACCCAAGTGGGAGTTGGTGGGATGATTGCTCTTCATGTATTTTGTTTAAAACTACCTCGAATTTACTTTGATGTGAATTTATATAAGTTTAGTGGGTGACAACATGAGAATCGGTCCACGTTATAAAATGGTTGTCAAATGTCTCTTCCTTGGTAAGAAATGATCACCTACCTATCACAAACCCTAATGTATCACCAGGTTTTAGATAACTTAGGTCTATTCTTATTTCTATATCTCCACTTATCACTTTTCTTCTTTAATTTCAACTTATTTAAAAAAATAATAATAATAATAATTACTAGTGAACTCCAAGATGCCCACTACTGACCTGACCTTGGCCGTCAGAAAATGACTGCCAAGCTTGGTAACAGAACGCAACAAGCTACTGCCAGTGAAAGCTTGCTATAAGTACCATGCCAGTGGACTTTGGATGGTTCACTTGTGTACGATTGTTATACATTTGGACAAGACTGATTCATTGATATGCACACCCATGTGAGTGATTGCGTATTGGGTTTTTCTTTGACTGGTAAGGAGTCCATGGCCAATAATTGAACCCATGGCCATTAGTTGCTATTGTTAGCCGACTTACTTTTGGGACTAGGTGAACTACTGTGACTCGGTGTTTGACTCAGCCCACTAATGTGAGTGTTATCTTTTCTTTTTAAGATAGAACATGAGAATTGACGGTTCTCGCAACACAAGTCAATCGAAGAAGCATACCTGCAAGATGGCATGAAAGCACCGGTCTTTGGCGTATAGGAAGGTTCTCAGTGGAAGTGAGCATCAATCAACAAGCATGGGTAACGTTACCAATTGAAATAAACAAAATAATAATAATAATAAAGTGTTCATTAAATTGGCAGCTAATTTGGAAACTGACGATTACCTTTATGATATCAAAGACCATGCATATAGATCTCTAAACCAAAAGCAAAATTTAAAGACATTATCTTCATTGAAAGATCCAAATCTTGATGTAATCATACACATTCGTCTCGCTGTGTTTACTTTTTAAACACCTACCTGATCAACTAGTCACGTTCAGCCATCAAGTGGCTTGACAACCAAACAAAGCAGGAGATAAATAAACTCCAATAATTGAATGTGATCAGTATGAAGAAAATGCCCTCATCCTTATAAATCACAGATAACTCTCGTGCACTGTTAATTATCTTGTGCCTGTTGTGCGCCGTTCTATATTTCTAATGAGAACCGTACGTGCATCCAGGCCATACCACGCGACGTTAATTAAGAGAACGGTCTGGATCCGTAGAGGGCTTGGATGTGAACTGTACGTGCACAGGAGAATAATTTCTGAATTTAAGATTTATATGCCTCCAATAAAATAGATTTATATATATAGGGAAAAATTCGTATGCATTTTTTTCTCACCATAAGGTGAGGAATACTTTTTTTTTTTTTTTAAGTACAAAATATATTTTTCATATCAAAAAATGAGAGTGCTTCTGAAGAAAAGATGCATATAAACATTCTTTTCCTATATATATATATATAGTATTGCACCCACTTGATCTAATATTGAAATGAAAGGGCAAAATCATACCTTAATTTTAAACATCTATATATTTCACAGGTTTAGATGATCATATACATATTTCATTGGAGCAGATGACTAATTTAAAAGGCCTCAAATATTACGTACCAAATCATTATAATTATTATTGAAGAGAAAGAAATAAAATAAAATAAAATAAAAGAGAATGCGACTTTCCTATTTAATTTATGTAATCAAGAGATATTTAGAAAAGAAAATAAAATGATTTGGAGATAGCAGTCACCTTGACCAAGTTGTAGTCCTCCCGGAAAGTCCCACTACCAGCGTCTGCGACAGAGTTCTCAGAGCTCAAGAAGAAGGCTTGCGGTGCCCGCGGCTCCACGTTATACTTCCGGCAGAATGGCAGCCAGTGTCTGGCGAAGATGGACGCCTGATACGCAGCATGGAAGGTCACCTCCGATCCACCGTCGTCGGACAGATAGAAAGCGAGCTTGCTAACATCATAGTCATATGCCATGAGCGACAGGAGCGTGTTGGCGACGAGCGCCGGCGGCTCTCTGTCGGGATCGGCAGTGCACACCATGACGTCGACGGGAGGGACGCTCTGCGGGAGGCGTTGGGGATGAGTGACATGGTCAGTGGGGTTCCACCGGAAGCTCTGTTGGAAGAGCCACATGACGGCAAACCAGAGCTCGGCGAGGGAGAGGAGCAGCCATAGGAGGCGGTGGTCGGCCGGGATGTGGGTCAGACGGTAGTAGAGGACAGAGAATATTCCGGCGGCGAATAGGGAGGAGTAGAGCTTGAAGAGAGCCCGGCCGGGGGCTTGGTGTGGGGTGAAAAGACGGGAGTTGGGAGATGCCATCTTTTCAGTTGGCATTTGGCAGTGAAGCTGTGAAGGTATGTGGCGGTTCCCAATTGTCTGCCTTCTTGAGATTACAATATCATATCCTTTTTTTTTTGTTTTTTTCTCTTTGTCTTTAGCGAGGACAAATGCATGGAGTTTTTAAATCTGATATGTTTTGAATCATCAAGGGGTGTTCTGTGATTTTTGGGGGCCATGGCCCCGCATCCCCAGGGAGGTGGTGGTGGATCAAGATATATTAACTGACTTTGGGTTCACTTTTTTTTAATACTTAAACGTGATCATTACGGCATAACCACAGTCCTAAGTACACGTTGGAAGAGGAGGTAACTAGGCCCCACTAGCAAAATAATTCACTCATGTAGTCATGCATGACATGGAATCCTACTCCTGATCTTCCGAGAACCATGCGATTTTCAGTAGAGTTGGTGGTATATTGTATCTGAATTCGGATCTTCTTGAGGCATGTTTGGAGGTGTGGTGAAGTAAGGTGAGGTGAGGTGAGGGAAAGTCTTCATTATTCAGGTAAGAAAAGATAAGGGGTCATATCGTACACAATTTCAAAATTTCCTCCATCTTTTAAAAAAAAATTAAAAAAAGTAACCTCCTTTTCTCCACTAAAAAAAAAACTTCACTTTTTTATACAAGAAACAAAAAAAGATCACATATCAAACAACTAAAATAAAATACCATCATAACTCCTTATATTTTTATTCTCTCTTGATTTGATGCTTCACCTTACTTTACTTCAATTCACTATACATCCAAACACACCTGATGGATTTTACCAGCGATAATAGTGGGTGGACCAATTGCTTTGAGAGGGGGGCAGGCTGCCCGTGTGCATAGAAGCCTACGGTGACATGGCAGACCGTAATTAATCCACCTATGGTTACTATAGGATAAAGCCTCATCAGATCTGGACTCATCGTAGTTTCAGGTAGAAAGCCGATCTAGAGAGCTGATCTCCAATGACCCCTGGGTTTCAATGGTAGAAGTACCAATACAGTGGGCACTTGAACATTTTGCTTGAATAACAATCTGAATGCACGGGGAGCATGGTGTGCTGGTGAATATTTCCTCATTACATTAGCACATTCATTTATCAATTTTTGTTCCTTTCCTGGTTTTTCATCAAACCTTGGAATTGACTTCCTCCTTGTTGTCTTCTTCATTTAATACTTAAAAGGGAGTCCCATCCCCTCAGTTATGTCCCACATGTTTCTCTTGAGGAGAAGGGACCTAGTCTTGTTAAATAACAAAGCAAAGATGAGTCGAATTCGATACCACAACAAAATCATGCTTCATCAGAATTCATGTCTGTTTATTCATAAGACATATCTAGATGTAAAATGAGTTTTATGTTTTTATATCAAACTTGACATCAACTAAAATATGGATTATGGAGAGTCGGTTATAATTTGAATCAGAAATATAAGAAGTGAGGTTAATATGAGTTTTTTTTTTTTTGGATCTCTGTGTTCTAAAATAAAATTTCTAAGCATTCAAATGACACTCTTTAAAGATTGGTTATTTTTTTTATCAGTAATGGAACTTCAATGAAAAGAACAAATTAAAGAGCTCATTAAAGATGTTCTTAAGGCTTTCAAACAGCAATTAATACAAGCTTCACTATTAAAAAGCGTGCGCACTCGCGCACACACTTTTCCTTTCATTAGCATTCCCACTAAATTTAGATGGTTAGAAGTTAAAACGTGACATCTCATACAAAGTAGAGGCATATATCCATAATGGCTGGGTTCATTGTTGATAAAACACAGGAATTTTATATAGTATTTTAATTGTATTAAACTTGATTAGTCTTTACTATAATTAAACACATGAGTTTTTCATAATATTCTAATCGAGTGTATTTTATTTGAAAATTCTACGGTTGGCAGAAAATATGTTAGATTACATCCCATGCAAAGTGGAGGCATCTTTTATAAAACTAATGAATTTCTTGCAGTACTTTATTTGTACTAAATTTAACATCGATCGATTTTAGCAGAAGAAAGACATTTTTCTTGAGCAGCTCAAATTTTAACTAGAGGGACCCATTGTCGGTAATACACAAGAAATTTTAAGATATTTTATGAAGTGTATCGATCATACGGTTGTTAAGAAAATTTAAGTCATTGACATCTGTCACTTGCCCTCTAAAAGAAAATCCTCCGCTACTACCATTATTAATTGTATGCTCAATTTTAGAGTGGGGGCAGACTCTATTTCAATGAAACTAGTGCAACATTCTTGCGTCCGAAGCAGGCCATGATAAAAAATAATTAAAATATTAATTAGAAACATTTATAAATGTTTAGATAAATTATGATATTAATACAAACACAATTAAAATTGAACTTCAAATTAAAGGAAGAAATAAGTAAAACTATCTAATTAAATTATCTAATACGTAATATTGAAAGAATGATTCAATTACATAGAACAATTGCTCAAGAAATGAAAATTTTGATGAGACCTTGGCGATCAGTGTTGAGAGAAAAGATCCTGGTGATATCTATAGCTCATTCGAGCATGAGAAGATATTAAAAATATGACATACATATATTATATCAGTTGGAAGATAATGACCAAATGATCAAATTATGACTTTTAGAAGTTTCTGAAATAGTTAGTTTAAGAGAAACTCAAAGAGAGCTGCCCATGTGGGATTTAATGTGAAAACTATAGTAAATTTGATTAGATGGACCGTATAATCTTCAATTACTTTGTGGAAATCCACTCATTTTTGCTGATATTCTCGTGAGAGGATAACGACTAAAAAGAGGAGATAGAGCTGTGAGGTGTTTTCTATCTTAAGAAATTAAGTAGAAGACAAAAATGCAACCAGAACTTTGGTAAATTTTCTCCTGTCAGGAAAGAAGGATAAAAAATGAGAAAGTAAAGATGTCCAAAACTCCTCTTCTCATATATGTGAAAGAAGGGGAGTTGAGGAGGGGCAATTCTAGAAACCACCCCAGCCCCCTCCCCTATCATTGCTGATAGAAGTATTTGAATTCTAATTAACAAGTAATGTAAGATTCAAGTCCGTTTAAAGGAAAATGAAATATCAGGTTAGTTTTGTTTTGGAAAGGAAAAATATCCTCAGAATTCTTGCATGATGCCCTTATAAATCAAATGGTTACTGAATGCAGAGCTATGAATGCACCAAACCTGGTAAGTTGGGAAAAGTCAAGCAACACGGCATAGTTCGTTTGGATATCTGTAAATCAAATGCCCGTACTCGAAGTTCATATATGATAAATAGAAGTTTATATCGAAGCTAGTTGTTTAGGGGACACACATTCCAAAGGGCCATCATATGAAGGGGGATAGGAAATACAGGAGAGCAAATACTAGAAGAGTAGAGTAGGCAGTGATAGAAGTGGGCATCCGACCTTTGTCCCTCCTCAAGAACGAGGCCTCGTACAATGGGAGGCTAATCAAGCTTATAACACCCGAAAGGATCAATTGCAGGGCCATATGATCAAGGACCGATGGCTCGCCTTGTACTATCATCAGCACCGTCGATCTAAGGAAACAGTAGAGGCTGAGTAGAGAGAGTGTGGTAGGGGGCACAAACATTGGGGAGGCAACAGCAAACTCCATGACTTCCTGCTTGTACCTCTTGAGGGCATCATCACCTTCACCTTCACCTATCACTTTGCTGGTTATTTCAAATCCTGACTCAGAAATGCCCAGGGATTTTAAGATTGTGACCACCACTGCGAAGAGGAAGGAAGATACCCCTCTGATAATCCACATCCGAGTCTCGTTCCACCACATCTTGACCGTTCCTTTTCCCGACAGAAACTCTCCCAGGCTGTAGGCATGGGATGCAATCCCCAGGAAGGCAAACACCTTGAACCATGGATCAGAGGCCTAGAAAACAATCATCGTAACATAGAAAGACATTTTAGATTACTTGTATGGGGCTATCATTCCTCTTTTACCACAATAAAATAAAAAAAAATGGGTCTATCAATATCATTCAGGCCTTTTCAACCCGCAAGGCCTGTAAGTCGATACCCAAACTGGGTTATATATTCATAATAAATTTCTTTACTTTTGATTTGTCAAACAAGGATTGTTCAAACCCAATTACGCTTGAAAATAGTGCCGATCCAAGATGACTCAAAAGTCAGAACCCTGGCCAAAGCCTTCACTCTAATAGCTAGTCAATAAGATTTTCTTTTGAATAATTTCTATTAATATTAATTGATCTGTAACCTAGTCATGACTAAATCAAATAAGCATTGACTGAGTAAATTGCCAATACTCTGACCAAAGCATACCATGCAAAACGTGATTTTTGGAATCAGGCCCCAAATCCATGTTTTGGATGAATGAGAGTTCGTTTGGCTGTGTCAATTCAAAGACCCGGCTCTTATAAAAATGGGACCAATTCATTCATGACTGACACCCCTTAAATAAGACAGGGTTACGGCTGGGAGGGAATGCTAGGATCTTTGAACACATTGGTGCCGACCCAACCCATTTTCTATAGCTTAACAAAAATCCAAACCCAGGTGCGGACTCCAGCCTATCAGTACATGGAGCCATCGAGTCATTGTAGCCTAAATCCTTCCTACAACATTACCTTGGGGAAAAGTGAGATTCCTTTGGCCATAGCCAAAGGAGCTAGGATTGCATAGCAAAAGATGGGTAGACTCCAAGTCGCCCAGAGGGTGAATAAACAGTAAGACATGATCTGACCCCACTTCATCCTTTCAATCCCATGTGTAAAAGGGAAAAGGTGTGAGACGAAGACTTCCAACATGCCAGCGGACCATCTCTTGTATTGAATAAGGGCATCGTTTGTGTTCTGAGGGGCGAGGCCCAAAAACGCTTTCTTTTCGGGTTTAAAATAAATTGACTGCCAACCTCTCTTATGCAATGTCAAGCCCGTGAGCAAATCCTCTACTGGACATCCATACATCAAACCCATCTGCTCAGAAAAAAAAAAAAAAGTTGGTTGAGAGAGTTAGAAAAAGATCAGAATTACATTGTAATCCTTGTTTCTTTTCATGCAATGGTCTAAACTTTATCTCATCTTAGAGGTATAATATATAATAATTAAGCTTGAACTATGATTGAATAGTTTTATGAAGGAAAATAATGAAATGACAAATTGACAATAAAGTTGTTTGGACATTTTTATTTATTAAAAGACGCAAATTGACAATATCATCAAGTTGGTGGATGATATCGTCAACTTCCTACAATTTCTTCTTCTTGTTCAATATTGACCAATGCTTTGATTGCTTTCCTTTGATGGATTATGGCCATCGGATCAATTTTTTTGTCTTTTTTGCCCCATCATTTTATGTGGATTTCATTTAGTTTATTTGGCATTCCATTTTTCCTTTTTTGAAATGTATGTATTGTTATTGTATGTTATAGGATGATAGAATCTTATTTGGATATACATGGAGTTTGAATGTTATTTTTTTATTGATAAATATTGATGATTTTTTTTAATTGGTCTGTTGTATTTTAATTTTTATTCTTTCTTGGTGGATGATGAGGTTGATCTTGGGTTATTAGGAGAATCAGATAGAGCATGAAGAAGAGTAGGAAGAAGAAGAATAGATAAGATTTTCTCCAAGAGGGAAGAATAAACCTAGATCAAAACCTAAAACCATCAATGAAGAAAAAGAAAAGTAAGTTGCAAGAGAATGATATAAGTTGACGATATCGTCAACTGAGGTATTTTCGTTAAAAAAAATGTATGAACAACTCCTCTCATTTGATTGTATTTCTTCATAAAATCGTTTGATGAGTTTAAGCTTAATTATTTCATAAAAATTCCTATATGTAAGTTTTTAAACAATGATTTAGTGATGTAATCAGCTTAGGAATTGGTCGACTCATGATGCTTTAGGACATGATTAGTGTTCTGTGTGCCTGGTCGACACATGTCAGTAATACATGTGACCAAGCCTGACTCTAAATATGTACTTGATCGGGACTCGACCCGAATGTTAACCAGGCTCTCACACTGTGGACCTGGACCCTTACCTGATTATCAATTATGGTCTAAAAAGAAGGTCCTTACCTCCTTCCCCCACGGTTTGCCATGCTCATATGTGCAGGTTGTAAGAGCTTTGGCATTTGCTTCCAACTCGCTCCACTTCTCATTTTCTCCACGTACTTTCAATTCATTCATTCATTCAACAAGCAGAAGAAAAGAGCTTTTTAGGGTTAAAAAATCAATGTCAATTGTCGTCAATTTTGGTTGACAAAATGCTCCTTGGTCATTTAATGATAAGTAAAATATACCTGCTTTCGCTTCCCATTTTGGTTGAAAATCTGGCGTAAATTTCCTGCCATTGAGAGACTCACGTCGGTGAATTGTGCCAGTGCCACAATAGATGGGCCCATTGTAGTTGTTCATGCCAGGGAATTCAAACTGAAGATGAAAGAAAAAGGCCAAGTTCAATGCAGGTGGTAACAATGATGCAGGGCACATATGGAAGTTCACAAATCCAAGTGCAGATTACTAGATATATGCATATATGAGCGTTTTCTTTTATTGCATGTGATTATAATTACCGATGAATATTATTATTATATAAATAGATGTTTGAATGCTTTAAAATGCTTAGCAAAGTTTTCTTGAACGTCTAATTCAATTAACTTTAACACCTTTTTGCCACTTCTTCAAATGGCACTCATGTATCCAAAGAGGCAAAGGAATATATGTTGCAAATTTATTTATATTCACACACGTATAAAAATGCACTTCAAAATAAAGATGGAAAACTTGGTGAGTTCACTCTTGACTTTGCCTAATCACCTCATTTTGATGAAAGAAGGAATCAAATATAGGGTAAACTCAACTATATCGAATATAAGTGATTGATGCTTGAGGTTTGGAGTTAGCAATTTAAAATTGATTGATTGAGATTTTATAAATTTACTAATTTGAATTTATTATAAACAGTACATGTGAATACATGAATATTTAAGTTTTATAAGCATTTGATCTATCTTTAAATATGTTTAAAATATTTTTAAAAGAAATATGACACTCTCAAGTCATTGAGTTGACATTATCCAAGTAAATATTTAAGATTTGGATACATTTCTTTAAAATGTGTCACGATATAAAGTCATGGTCGCATAGTAATTTTGCGACCGAGAGCTAGCCATGGTCCTGGCTTTTATACTTCTGCGATAATTTCATCATGATTTTCATTCTTGAGTAAAACCCATGCATCCTCCCCTTGTATGGACATTTAGACGAGGACGCTTCTAGAAGAATAATGATAGATCTAATCTAATAGACCAACACACCAGCAAAAAAAAAAAAACGGTCGTGTAAGATATATTAATACATAAGAAGGTTGTAAGTTTCTATTCATTACTGTAAGTGCACAAAAATTCACGAACCCGGTGAGGGTGGTGTTCTTGAGACTCACTGAGGAGGACGAAGGCTGAAGCTCCCCGTCTCCTCGTTGAAGGTGGAAGAACCGATGCCTGAGAACCTGGAAGAAGGAGAAGAAACAGGTCAGAGGACCCTGGCTGTGGGCAGCGCAGGGCTCTCCGATGCCTAAGTCAGTATGAGTACTGGACAGTAGGAGGAGATTTTAGGTGAAGAAGGTGATACCAGTGGGGGAGGATCGATCGTCCATCCCCTTTTCTCTCTGCGCCTGCTCCTTATATCGATTGGGAGAGGGAGATAGTTGACTTTGGAGAGAGAGGAGGCAGGAGACAATGAGGTGGTTAGCCGTCCCATCACAGCCCACTCTGGCGTCTGTGGACGCCGATCTGTCAGGAAGCATGGGCGGTATGGGAGGCTCTGTCAGAGAGTATGGGCGTGCCCTTGTCTTGTCGCGCGTGCTCTAGCGTGCTTAAGTGTCCAAGGGTGGACAGCTGTCAGGCCCTGCCTTGGCTAGCCCTGGCATCCTGACCGAGGTCAGGGTGTGTTGCTGAGGTCGGGGAGTGCTGAGGTCGGGGGGCGACCTTGACGTGGCAGGGGACCTTGCAGGAACGCCGAAGTGGAGTTGTGCAATGGGCCGAGATGAGTCTCTGGCCGAAGTGGGAGCACTTGGCCGAGCTGGTGATCATTGAGACGAGTCTTGCCGAGATGGCCTAGCTGACGCCGGAGCATGAGATAGAGCATCCGGCCAGTCATCCGGTGAGTTCGGAAATATCCCCACACAGATATAAAAAAAAAAAAAAAAAGTATGCCCATGAAAAAGATGTTTTGATGGAATATCCATTACAATATATGAAAAATCACCTACCTCAAAGAAAGTTCTCACTCATACAATCACTTTTAAATGCATGTCACAGATTTCAAGTCAATACTGCCTCCATAGGTTTAAAAATAAACATCTGCCAGTTCCACATAAAAACGACCCTTCTAATGAAAGAAATTGCCAAGTTTCACCAAAGAAATACACAAGACCAACTGAAAATAAAATTCCATTGTAAGTCATTCATAAAATCACATTTATATACATATTTCTGACAGTACTACTCAAAACCATCTTCATATGCTTAAAAACACAACTATAAAATATATATGTGTGTGTGCGCGCGCGCTAAATCCCACAAAAGATGGCCCTTCCAATTTTCAAATGAAAGAGTTCACTAAGTTTCTGGGAGAAAGAAAAAAATTAACCAACCAAATCAAAACAATAAAAGAACTCATCAACATCTCAGACAAAAGAAACAATCCAAGAGAAAAAAAATTGCAAGCAATATCACCAAATTCAAATGAATTCATAAGAAATATTCACATAAATCCCCTCTTCCCTCAAAAGATCTCAGATTTCCACAACCTATCTAAGGTAAGCCCAAGTGGTACCAGGGCAAGTCCAAAATATCTCTTTATCAAGAGGTTGAGGGATCGACTCCTGGGGAGGCCCCTGGGGTGCGGTTTTCACACCCGCCCCGGGACAAATGCATGATTAGGGAGCCCGTCTCCTGAAGTGTACACAATAGGCCCGGGGCCCACGGCTCCAGCCTATTCCCCTGTGGGGAGGTGTCAGGTACTTAGAATGAAATCCTACCCACCTATAAAAAGGCATGCGTTTGTCCCGGGGCGGGTGTGAAAACCGCACCCCAGGGGCCTCCCCAGGAGAGGGCAAGTCCAAAATATCTCTTTATCAAGAGGTTCAGGGATCGACTCCTGGGGAGGCCCCTGGGGTGCGGTTTTCACACCCGCCCCAGGACAAACGCATGATTAGGGAGCCCGTCTCCTGAAGTGTACAAAATAGGCCCGGGGCCCACGGCTCCAGCCTATTCCCCTGTGGGGAGGTGTCAGGTACTTAGAATGAAATCCTACCCACCTACAATACCAATCGCGGAATCCTTCTATGAAAGTAGTGTGTGATTACGAGAGGGTATAGGAGATATTAGGATCATTGTACTTTAGAGATAATAAAGGTTCCTTGTTTTAGATAAAGAGTTGCATAAGTTTGAGTTATTATTAGGTTGTATAAGTTGAGAACATTTGCTTGGATGAATGTCACGGTACGTTTATTACAAAGTAATCATTTCCTTTATAAAATTTGTGCAGGATAATTTGTTGGGGTTGATATTTTGCATCTTCATTGATTGAGATCTTTCCATCCACCACCACCCATTTGTATGACATTTAGGACATGTTTGTGCAACACTTTCCGCAAAGATGTTGACGGTTTTCCGTGGAAAATCTATTTTTCATGCATTTAGTGTGGAACAATTTCACGGAAACGCTTTTCTACTTCGTCAGCATTTTCCTTGCTAATGCTGGAAATGTGTTTCCTATAGGGGGTATGGGAAATAGATTTCATCGGAAAACTTCTCCCTCTTTTCCTCAGTCTTTTCCATTTCAACCCAAAACCCTAAACTCTTTCATTTTTAGTTTCTTTAAATAAATTATTATTTGATTTGAATAAATAATATACATGTTATGTTATTTTTCTTCAAAAAGTTATTTTACCAAACAAGAAAATTTGATTTTCTATTAAGAATTCACAGTCGTACAAAACAACATTATCAACAATTTAGCGAGGTTAAAAAAAAATTCACACAAAACATGAATTTCTAAATTCTACGGAAATCATTTTTCAAGATTTTCATTTCTGTGAAATTTATTGACGTGACAATTTTCCCTTTTCGCGGAAAATGTGTATACACAAGCGTGCCATTAGAATTGTGTTTTAGGAGAGCTCTAACCAAAGCTGTGTATGAATTTGTAAAGAAGTAAATATTTTTACTATTACAGAAAGAAAAAAGTAGAGAATTAGGGGCTTACATCCCAGATTCTGAAGTGGCCATGGGCATACAAGTCGTTTGGAGTCAAACCCTCTAAACACTGGGGAAACTGAACAAAAGCGATACGATGGCTCTCCACGGGATCTAAAAAGAAGCACATCGTGTGATGGAGCGTTTGCGAGTTATTTGAGTACATGTCACAGTCCACATTGAGGATAAATGGAGCATTACTCATCACGGCTGACACCCGATTCTGTTAAATGCACCACAACAACAATAACAATAATAATACTTAACAAAAAAATAATAATAATAATAACAAACATGAAAATAACAATAGGTGGTATCTATTTACAAAAAAAAACGTATTTTTTATTGGTATATAAAAAAACTCAACCTGGCCCCACCTGCCTTTCCATATTCAAGTTTATTTTCAGGATAGGTTCTACTTGACATTTCTGACCTATTTGATAAATGAGTCAGATTTGGGTTAAACTCATTATTGCTATTTAACCTATCAGTCCAACTCAAACCAAATTCACCAAAATTAAAAAACCCAACTCAAACAAAATTTTTAATTAAGGGAACGAGTTGACCCTTTTTAACATTTGGGTCAGGTTCAAAATAACATTTTCAACTTTATTTATATATATATATATATATATTATCTACAGTTCTCGATCAACTTGACTTTGGCCTAAGTTAGCTGTCACCCAAGATTTTCGACCCAGATACATGGGCCTTCCATGTAGGCCTTCGTGGTTTGGGAAGGTCTTTTTTTGGTCCCACCATGGGTGCCAAATGAGAGGGATGGAGTAGTAGAATTACCAAAGCATTGAGGGCCCCAGCCTTGAAATTATGTGGGTGGACCGGCCGTTTCTCCCTCGACACGTATACAAGCGTTGGCATGGGTTTACCTTCTGCATCCCTGTCGTCACCATTTCCACGTAACAGAACCTAACAAAGACCACACCATGATTAGATTAAATTAAATCATGCATCATGCAAACCTTACACAAAGAAGGTCATTTTGAATGGCAATTGTAATGAAAATCTACTTGGCAAAACTAAAGAGAAAAACAAGCTTTTCAAGTATCATAAAAGGGGAAAAAAGAAGTATTGTAATGATTCCAACTTTCACTTCTCTTCTTTTATCCAAAAAAAAAAAAACACTCTTACTTCTTTTATAGCTAGTGGCCCACCTGATGGTTCGACCAAAAAGACTTTTTGGGCTGCTTCGTGGGCCTTTTCAGATGGACGCAGATCGACCTTTTAGCACATGGTTTGATCACCTGGCTCCTGTACCCTTCTTGTGATGAATGGCCGGGCCAAGTTGCATGATTAATGAGACTTTTTCGTTATAATGTAATGAATAAACATGAGTCCGAGTTGTCTAGTGCTCTCAGAGCATTTCTTTGTTATACAGGACATTATGGAAGAATTGATGGATTTTATGAACTTAGATCGATCAGGATGCAACATCAAGTCAACTTTTGTGGATGTATATAATCATCAAAGTGCTCGTTTTCTTGATAGATCCAATAGTTCTTACAAACTATATCACCACGTATGATATTTTAAAAAGGGAGTTGAAAAGCTTTCTCTAACACAAGTGTATAGAGAATCAAAATCCTAAAGTTATATTAAAAAAAAAACTTCAAATTTTACATATGTTGCGTTTATCTCGTAAGAAAAACGAGTAACTGAATCGAAAGGATGTCGTGGGGCTAGGGATCACCAAGAAACTCAGCTTTTCATAATGCCACTATCTTTCTTTATGTGACTGCTTGTCTTTTAGTGTATTACCCATGAATCAAAGGGGTTCCTAATTTTATCACAAATCTCTCAACAATTGAATGCAAGTTTCTTAGGAAAATGGTCCTTTAATTGGATTCGTTACAACGTTTATGATCATCAAAGACGGAAGAGTTTCAGCCAACTAAATCAACGAGCATTTAAGGCTCTTGTGTGGCCATCAAGTGGGGGTCATAGGCCCACATGTCAACATAGTTGACCAACAAATGTAGATAATTCTGTACTTGGCAAAATAAAATTTTATAAAAATATTTTTTTTGTCAAAATTATTCTTATACTGTTGCTCTATCCTTAATTTAATTTTCATTTATCGAAATAAAAAAAAATATTTTTTTTAATTGTTTCATACTATTATGTCATTCTATATGGATGTGCCAAGAGAAAGACCTGGTCCCCATTGCCCATCAGGATTTAATAACAAACGAACCAAATCAAACCTCTTAAATCTATTGAACCTTGTTTGTTCTCTCATGTTATGTCCCATGCATTCGTCCCTTGTAGGTTACAGTCGCTTGTTTTGATGGTGGAGCTGTGTGTGTGATATGATGACATTTAACTTTTGGTTTAGGGCAGCAGAGTACTATCTATAACATAATTGACTCTCAAATCCCAGTTGATATGGGATAATGTTTGGTATTGTTAAAAGGTATTTCTACTACCTTTTTGGGTATTGTCAAATCCCAGCAGAGTACTACCTTTTAACATTACTTTACTTGACTAGTTTGGTATTTCTACTTATAAAGTCAAGTAGAGTAATGTTAAAAGGTCACTTATATTTTATTCATATTTTCTCTAATTTTTCCAACAAAAAGTAAAAAAGCAACAACAATTACTCACTAAAAGACAAAAAAAACTCCAGTTTTCATACCAAAAGTCAACAATATTCTATCCCCAACAACTAAAAATAAAATACCATCATAACTCACTACATTATTTATTCATACTTTTTATTTCACTTCACTCCACTTGATTTTAAAAGTAAAGTGCCAAACTGGCCTACTAAAAAGTTTATTTCGTTTGTTAGAAATTTGTTGAGCTCATGGCATGACAAACAAATTTCTAAGGAACGAAAAGTGATTGGTGAGATGTGTTAGCAATGGATGTGATTATCTCTAATAACCCAAAATTTTTGTATAGGCCCAGATGCTGGTTCCTTGATTGGGTCCCACTTGTGCAACCTTTAATTTAATTTCTAAGTTAAAACTTAAAATTAGATATTAATGGACCCCACCTTTTGATAAAAAGAAAATGAGGATCACATCTTGTCTCAATCCAATGGATTACTTTTGGTTTAAATCCCTACTTAATTCGCAACTTTAAGAGGGGAAGAGTTGTCCATTGATATTATTTTGAGGAAGGTCAAAAGAGGAAGGAAAAGGAAGAGAAACAGAAGGAAAAAATAGGAGTTTTTTTTTTTATATATACCCCCTCTAAGGTTTCTAAGATTCGCAAATAGGCCTCTACAATTTTATTATTTGTAAATAAGCCCATATTCTTTCATTATAATACCTTCTATATCCCTAAAATTAGTAGCCTTTCCAACTATTATAAGTTTTCTACAGTGAAATGACACATTTTCCCTTCTCTCTATTATCCCTATATGTATATTTTAAAAAGCTTAGACTCATTTTTCTCTAAAGCTCGTAAGATTCATAGTTACTATAGTATATTTTGTGGGAGAGAATAAGCTCACATAAATTATATTTTATTTAATATAAGGCTCATTTCATTAAATTGAAATTAGTCATAAAGACAATCAACACTTGTACTTACAATTAGTTATAATTGATTTAATCCATCCACAACCCACCGTTGGGTTGATGAAATTTTGAAAATAATGTTTAGGCTTCATGCGCATAAGAGAGTTATATATTAAGTGAGAGGCCATTGAGAATTGACATAAAATAAAGTTATTCTTGTAAAATGATTTACTTATAATTGGTTATAGTTTATCTAATCCATCAACGACCCACCATTGGATTAATGAAAATTTTGAAATAATAATTAGGCTTCTTGTTTTAGCGAGAGAGAGAGAGAGAGAGAGAGAGAGAGAGAGAGAGAGAGAGAGAGAGAGAGATCGTTGAGAATCGAGATAAGTAAAAAAATATAGTCATTTTTGTTTAATAGATGTAAGGGCAAAGCTGTCATTTTAATAAAAAGTGAACACAAACTTCATAGTAGTTGTTCATTCTTGTTAGGACAATTGATTCGGGGTACATGGAAGGTATTAAAATTAAATGTCAGTGGCCTATTTACAAATACTAAAACCACATAAATCTATTTACAAATCCTAAAAAACCTTATGGGGTATATGCAAAATGCTCAAAAAGTAAATAAAAGAGTTAATTAGAAGGAAACGTGTTGATCATGTTTTGGGTGGTATCTTTGTTGATATTCCTTTTGTGGATATCAATTCAATGGAGTTTGCCTTGATATTTCCTTTAATCGATATGAATGCAAGGGGATCCCAAATAACTCTTTCCGATTCATTGAATAGGGATAAATTAGTGTTTTCAGAAGGTCCAATGTGACCTTCTATTTTGGTCTTTCTGGATACAATCCAAACCGTCCAAACTTTCCTCGGATTTTAAAAGGGCCTAATTAAAATCTGGTGATAAAAAGGATGTTTGGTCTATAGCTAGAGAGTCTCAATCTTGGGATACTTTACCCCATGGTGACCATGAGTGTACCTATCACGGTACACAATGTCACCGCGGGTAGCCTGCTCCGGTCCAAGGCAAGGGCTGCCTGCAGTGACGGGCAGACTGTGACTGGTCTAGTCACCATCACCATGGTTAAACCACTCAGAGCATCCCGATTCCCGGCTAGATCATTCAAATTTGATTGTTTAAGTATAACTCTAATTATTCTCATCTATTGTTGAAGAATTAGCAAGATCTGAACTGTTGAAAACTACAAAATCTACTCGCTTTCTTTTGTTGGATGATGGGATTAGATCTCCAATGATAGGAGATGTATGTGTGATGGCCCATCAATCGTGGAATGCCCATCACATTAATAATCCGCGTAACCGGGAATTCAGGACCACCAGGGATTCCAACTGTATGGCAATTAAAGCAGAGGGGCCCACCTCGACTATGGATTGGTGATCACGAGGGCTGAGTTTTGTGTTCCACTCCTTAAATCCCTTGTGCAGTCTACGTGTCTCCTCTGGCACCTTTCCAGTTTCTATAGTGCTGCATATCCTATTCTGCATTTCCTCAAAATTTTCCTGCATTTGGAAAGTTTAGACATTAATTAGAAATTTTATTGTAACAGCCATTCATCTATAGTAAACAATTTGTTATTCTTACTGGATTCCTTACCTTTTAGAAGGAAATGATGCATTTAAATTTGTGAACTTTGATGATGGTCACACAAGTCAGCACGAATTATATTACATCATAGACACATGTGTTTGATGGATGATTTTAGAACTTGGCTCATCTGATAGTTGAATATTGAGAATTCTGGGCTGGCTGTTTGCAAGGATTGGGAGAGGGTTTTATGACATCCTTGATGTCCCCAGGACCCCAGCTGGTTGACAAATGATCAAATACTTGACAGCATTTTAAAAACTCTATAGGGCCAAAAGTCGCACAACACTATATTATTGGTTTTATGAATTCTTACCATTTAAAATAAATAGGGGATTCAAATTCTCAAGGGGTTAGGGGTAGCAGCTGTTAGGAATTATATCAGAAAAAAAAAAGCCTCAAAACAAATTAGAATCTCAAACAATGCATTTTTATCAAAGGAGGCGGAATTGAAGACATAACCCTTGGTAAGAAGTGATCACCAAGCTGACACTCTAATACACCAAGTCCGAGATGTGTCAGGTCAATTTATGTCTCCAACCACCATTTTTTTTTCCCAATTACATCCCCACCTACCATTTTTATCAATTTATGTCTCCACCAAACATCTTCTTCTTTTATTTTATCTTATTTTACGGGGCTGATTGGGTACCACTGAAAAGACCACTTCAATCGGAAAAGGAAGGTTAAGCTTAAATCAAAGAAGCAGAGTTGAAATTGCAACCTGGTGACCCACTAATATGATTAGTCTTTATCTTTCCATGAGAGCAAGTACACAGTCTCACCGGGGACTCTCAAAGACCGCATACCAAGATGGGATGAAAAACACTGGTCTTTGTTGTATAGAAAGGTTTATTCAGGTGGAGTTTTTGATAAAGGATCTCGATTTAAGTTTATTTTTTATGTTTTATATATATATATATACATACGACTGATGACTTATTACTAGAAAAATATATGCTCTGTTTCAATTCTATGCTCAATTTAACAATCTCAAAAGTGAAAAGATAAAATAAATAAAGGACCTTAGTAGTTGATGGGGGAAATACGTATCTTTTTTCATCATAAGGTGGGGACACTTTCATTTTTAAAAAATTTCAAGTACAAAATGTACCTTTTAAGTACATAGAGTGAGGTACAAAATGCACTTTTCATGTACAAAAATAGAAGTGTCCCTCACTTTATAGTGAAGAAAGATGCATATGAACATTCCCCATAGTTAACATATACATAAATGGTGAGGGACACTCTCCTTTTGGGATGTGTCAAGTACAAAAGGGAATCGTATGTACTTGACACTCCCCTTTTTACTTAACACTTTCCAAAAGGGGAGTGTCCATCACTAAAATGGTGAGGGATAGATACACTTGAATACTCCCATATATATATATATATATAAAACTATGTATAGATGAAATAGATAAGGTGGGATCCACCTCTGACATGTGTGACACACAGTCTTGATGAGCTGTGCAGGTGTGCAATGTGTTGGTGGATATTTTTCCAAATTATCAATTACTAATAAATTGAAGTAAATAATAATCATAACAATAATAATAAATTATTCATAAAATGTACAGCTTTCATCAACATACTTTTAGACCCAAGTTTGTAACTAACACTTGAAAATTAGCTTTATTTCAAAGAGTTTATAAAACTTTCGAACCAAAAACAAATTTAAAGCCAATCTATTCATAGAAAGATCCAAATTTTGTTCTAATTGTACTTTCTTTCCACTCTTCTTTGTCTTACCTATTTTTCTCCACCCATACTTTTGAGACACTTGATCTTAGCCAGGCCGAGGAAGGTTAAATTCTTTTGAGACACCCTACAAGGCGCCTGCACAATTTTTTATTTATTTATAAAAACCCACCTCACCTGCGTCTATAAATTAAGTTGCTTGACAACCAATGATTCGAATGTGAGAAAAGGTGCAAGATTTTTAAAAGCTCACTTCCTCATCAAATAAAAATGACTTTAAGATGTGGATTTAAAATACATCTCCCGAGTGTTATACTTGTCAGCCCATTTGATCTAAAAGAAATGAGAGGTTCTCATATGAAATTCAATGCAGATTTTCTATAATAATAACTTCAGACCTTCAGTCTGGAATATAAAAATGGCCTGCTGGTAAGGCCTCTCACTCCCATTCCTCCCACCAAGGATCGATCCCTGGTGGGAGGTTTGCACTCCTTCCTCCTGGCTAGTGAGCCATAAGCAAAATAAAAAATAAAAAAATAAGAAAAAATAAACAACTTCAGACCATCTGTTACCAACAATCATGTGACCAGAGTTATTATAGATATGGCTAAGAGTAAAAACATGGATTATTACCAAATCATTATAATGAAAAGAGAAATCCACTTTCTATGTAATTAAGAGATTAGGTAAGAATTCTTAAAGGGGTTGGCTGAGTGGTCAGAACCACGGTTCCTCTCTTCTGGAGTTAGAAGTTTTGGTATCAACCCCCGGTTTCCCCCTATTTAGGAACTGAAAGTTGAGTCCACTTGTGTTATCACCTAGATGACATAGGGGTTTTACTTCTCCTTAGGTTTGGAGGGATTAGTTTAGCCCAAAGAGTTGGGAGCCCTCCTTAATAGAAAAAAAACAAAAACAAAGAGGAGATTAGGAAAGAAAGTAAAATGAGATTTGGAGATAGTAGGTAGCTAGTCACCTTAACTAAGTTGTAGTCCTGCCAGAAAGTCTCACTACCGGCGTCCACGGCAGAGCTATCAGAGCTGAAGAAGGCTTGGGGGGCCCGCGGCCCAATGTTATACTTCCGGCAGAACGGCAGCCAGTGTCTGGCGAAGATGGACGCCTGATACGCAGCATGAAAGGTCAGCTCCGACCCACCGTCGTCCGACAGATAGCAAGCGAGCTGGCTCACATCATAGTCATATGCCATGAGCGACAGGAGTGTATTGGCGACCAGTGCCGGCGGCTCTTTGTCGGGATCGGCAGTGCACACCATGACGTCAACGGGAGGGAGATTCGGCGGGAGGCGTTCAGGGTGAGTGACATAGTGAGTGGGGTTCCATCGGCAGCTCTGTTGGAAGAGCCACATGACGGCAAACCAGAGCTCGGCGAGGGAGACGAGCACCCATAGGAGGCGGTGGTCGGCTGGGATGTGGGTTACGCGGTAGTAGAGGAGAGAGAGTACTCCGGCAGAGAATATGAAGAAGTAGAGCTTGAAGAGAGCCCGGCTGGGGATTTGTGGGTGGTGAAGAGACGTGTGGTGGGAGAATATGCCATCTTTTTGGTTGGCACTTGGCAGTGAAGGGAGAGTGAGAGGTGGTGTTGTTTATAAAAAGGGCTGAGAGTGGTCTGGATTCTGGAAGACTGGAAGATGGGTGGTGCATCAGCATGGGTATGGCCGTATAATATGCTTGAGATATTGAGGAGGTTAGACGTCAGTTCCCTCTCATGTGCTCTCCGTGGTCCAATGATTGTGATTCGTCTTTTCTTTTTCAATACAGACTTCTTATTCACCCCTCTTTATTTATTTAACTCTTCAGGTGAGATTGATGGATTAGTTTATACTTTATAGGAACCATTTGGTGGTCTTTAATTAGCCGAATGTTTTATTGAGACATCGGAATGTGGACCTCTACTGAAGCCTTTTCATGGGAGTCTATCATCTCGGAAAAACTTCCTTGCAATGAAACTGGCCCCTGAGGCAACCTTTTGTATCTAATTTTATCCTTTTAATATAATACCTCTTTTGAGGGAAAAAATAAAAAAATCCCAATGATGCCAAGGGAGATGAAAGTGTAAAAGGGCTTGCACCCATCAAATGTGGGCTCAAGTAGGCTCCACGGAGCAGGAGATCAATTCTCAACAATAATTGTGTCCGACTATAGTGTCGTGATTGTTAGTCGTCTGGCCTCATGTGATTGTTAGGCAATAACAATTCTCTTTCATCCCCATCCAATTCTCTTTCATCCGCGCCCTTATTACGTGTCACCCCTATTTGGACCAAACAAGATTTCCCTATTTTGTCCAAACAGCAAATCCATTTCCGTAATCACTGCCACATGTCATGGCCCTTTCTCCAACTTCATTTCACTGAGAAACTACACACTTCGCTCTCTCAAACTTGTCACACATGTTCTAGAAGATCCTCCACCGGGCAATTTTCATGTCTATAAATACTAAATAGTGATGCTTTGGGGCTTCTCCACCGCCAAATTTTCATGCCAATAAATAGAGACGTGTGTCATTTGTGAGGTGCAGGAGGCATGTGCCTCTTGTAAAGTAGAGTGGAGTAAAGCGTACCTCCTGAAGTGAGTTGTGTCAAAGTGAAAAAGTGTGAATTGACTAGTGAAGCAGAACAAGTGACCAAGTGGAGAGTCCTCCTATGTGCAAGTAGTGCACTGTTTGGTAAGGTGAAGTGTGCAAGTAGTGCACAGGTGACACTGGAGTGAAGGGTATCTGGGAAGTGAGGTGAAGTCAAGTGAGACGCAGAAGTGAAGCCAAGTGGTGAGTGAAGTGTTGTGAGCGTGTGAAGTGAAATGAGGTATTAAGAGATTTAGTGAGGGATTTTTTATATGTACATCATTTTATTAGGGTGAAATCTAGAAAGTATTTTAGAGTTAAATTGGCGGGCGCTATTGCCTCGAATTTATATCGAAGTTATTACATGATAGAGGTTTCTATCAAAGCTATTTAGGCCCGCCACACACACACTTCAAAGGGCCATCCTATGGAGGATGATACCAAGTACAAGAGAGCAACTACTAGAAGAGTATACAGTGATAGACGTGGGCATCCGACCTTTGTCCCTCCTTAAAAACAAGGCCTCGTACAAAGGCAGGCTAACCAAGCTTATAATTAAAACCCGAAAGGATCATCTGTAGAGCCATATGATCAAGGACCGATGGCCCACCTTTTAATATAATCAGCACCGTCGATCTGAGGAAACAGTAGAGGTTGAGTAGAGAGAGTGCGGTAGGAGGCACAAACATTGGGGAGGCAACAGCTAACTCCATGACTTCATCCTTGTACCTCTCGAGGGCTTCCTCATCTATCACTTTGCTGGTGATCTCAAATCCTGTCTCAGAAAAGGCCATGGACTTTAAGATGGTGACTACTATTGAGACGAGGAAGGAAGATACCCCTCTGATCATCCACATCCGAGTATCGTTCAACCACATCTTGACCGTTCGTTCCTTTTGCCAACAGCAGCTCTCCCAGACTATAGGCATGGGATGCAATGCCTAGGAAGGCAAACACCTTGAACCATGGATCCGAGGCCTAGAAAACAATCATTACAACAAAGAAGGAAACAATAGATTACTTCTATATTTTACCCAATATGCAGTACACTAGTGGGTGGTGGGGTTTGGGCGGGTTCCTAGTCATCGGGACAAAAAAAAAACCCTATTGTGGTCCTGATTAATAATTGTGTGTGAGTCCACGTCAAACTTAATTAGTTCAACCTAGAATACCCTAATACCCAAATCCGTTTAATGAATCATTTAGTACATGATCATATGTATGGTTTGAAGTTTCAGAGCAACAGGAACCATAGATATTGATATAGAAATTGCGACGAGCCGGACTGTGGTATCTGCAACTCTGAAACGAATATCCCACTTGATCTTTGTCTTTGTCAGTGTCATAACTCAAATGTGTAGCACTGGTGAATCCTCTTTTCCGTGGTTACTAGTTCATCTCATCAGATCCAGCGATGTGGCTTCTATTAAGGATCTGATATTCATTCCACTCTCATATTTTCTTCCTTCACTCTTTTGCTTCTTTTTTTTCCTTTTTGGGTAGAACACACTTTTGCCACTTGTGGACTCTAGTTGTGCCCTCTGCCGGTTTCTGTGCTATTAGAGAATGTTGCCAAATCTGACTGTAAACATGTCTGTAGAGGATGCAAAATTTCAACTTAATAGAGCATTGCACTGGGGCAAGCATTACCCATAATCTTGGCTAATTCCCGGGCCTTTTTAAACCCATAACCGGGTCATTCTTAATAAATTGCAAGACTTAGATTCGCCAAAGAAGGATGGTTCAAGACTCTGGTATCAATAAAAAAAAATTGAATTATTTATATACTTTTTTGGTACCCATTGAATTATTTTTAATGATATTAATTAAGGTGTAGTCTAGTCATTACCAACTCAATTAAGCCTAAACAGAGTCAGCCCAAGTGCGCCCAAAACTCTAACAAAGCATTCCATGTTTTTTGGTTAGGCCCAACGTACCTAACTGAGTTTTGGATCTATGAAAACAAGTAGGGCTAACAGCGTGCTGGGCCTGAGACATTTCCAACCCGGACCTTATTGGGGCGGACCCATTAAAAGAGAATGCACCCGACTCATTGATATCCCTAAATTAACTAGGTAACGACTAGGAGGGTAAGCCAGGATCTTAGAGTGCAGAGGTGTTGGGCTGTATGCCCAGCCCATTTATCTTTAGCCTAAGAAGAAGCGAAACCCAGGTCCAGGCTCTAGGCCATCGGTCTTTGGACTCACTGAGTCATTTGTAGCATTAATCCGACATACAACGGTACCTTGGGGAAAAGTGAGATGCCATTGGCCATAGCCAAAGGGGGTAGGAGTGCATAGCATAGGATGGGCAGGCTCCAAGGTGCCCATAGAATGAAGTAACTGTAACACATGATCTGACCCCACTTCAACCTTCCAATCCCATGTGTAAAAGGGCAAAGGTGTGAGAAGAAGACTTGCAACAAACCACTGGACCATCTCTTGTATTGGATAAGAGTATAATTTGTATTCTGAGAAGAGAGGCCCAAAAACGCTTTCCTTTCGTGGGTTAAATAATTTCACTGGAACCATAGTTATTAATTTCGTTTCGTTTCGGCTAAAATGGTCGAAAATTTTCACTTTGGTCAAGTGGCCAAAACGAAATTTGGCCAAAACTTTTTGGTTTGAATTTCGGTCAATCTCGGCCGAAATTCAAGATTTCAGCCAATTTCGGCTGAAATTCGGGATTTCGGCCGAAATGTGATTTTTGGCCGAAATGGAATTTTACATAATTAATTTTTTTTACACATATATTTTGTATTTCTTATATTTTCACAAATATATAATTAAAAAAATAACTATAATGGATTAAATTTATATTTATTACTTTTTCTATTTTTTTACTTATATATGTATATTTATTATGTTATATTTTCTCCGAAATATAATTTCGAAATGTTTCGCCGAAATTCCGAATCGGCCGAATTTTCATTTTGCATACCAGAGCTAAATGAGGTCCGAAACGATATTAACAACTACGTTGCCAACCTCTTAAATGCAATTCCAGCCCAGTGAACAAATCCTCTACTGGACATCCATACATCAAACCCATTTGCTCAAAATAAAATATAAAAGTTAGTAGAATAAGAGAATTTGGCTACATGAGTGTTAAAAAACAGGCCCAATTCCACAGGAACTAATGGCGGACCCAAAAATTTTATTTGGGTGGTGTGGTATATGATCAAGAGTGAAGACGTTAAATAATAAAATTAAAATTTTTGATATTATCTAAGGGGCTTCTTGAATTGCACCCGCATGCCAACACTTGACCCTACCCTATTATTAAAGTCTCAACTGTGGACCTAGACCTGTATCTGTTTGTCAATTTTGTCCAAAACCAAGGTCCTTACCTCCTTTCTCCATGGTTTGCCATGCTCCGAGGTGCAGGTTGTAAGAGCTTTGGCCTTTGCTTCCAACTCGCTCCACTTCTCATGTTCTCCACGTACTTTCAATTCATTCAATCATCCAATACATAATGAATGAATAAATAAATAAATAAAGAAGAAAAAGAACTTTTTTGGGGAGATAAATATCAATGTCAATTTGTTCTACAAATGGGAAATGCTCCTTGCTCATTTAAGGATAATTAAAACATACCTGGTTTCTCATCCCATTTTGGTCGAAAATCGGGTGTAAATTTCCTGCCATTGAGAGACTCGCGGCGATGAATAGCACCAGTGCCACACAGGGCCGGCCCTTAACAGGGGTTGTAAGTGCGCTCGCCCCGGGCCCATTTTTCAGGGGGGCCCAAAAACGTTTCCACTCCTCCGGGTTTTCAACTTAAAACTGAAAATAAAAAAATTGTAAGGGGATAAAACATAATTTTTTATTAACTTGGAAGGTAAAAGTAAAAACTAAAAATCCTAACACATATCCCATCCCATTTTCGTTGACAGGAAGGAAGAAGAAGAAGAACATTTTCGTTGACAAGGAAGGAAGAACGACAGGAAGAAAGAAGAAGAGGAGGAGGAGTACCTAATCTGAAGTAAACATAACACTTGAAATTGTAGAGTTTGTAAAAGATATGGATTGTTTTCCAAATGTTTTGATTGCCTATAGAATACTATTGATTGTACATGTGACTGTAGTATACAGAAAGAAGCTTTTCTAAATTAAAATTATTAAAATCTTACTTAAGGTCTACCATATCACAAGAAAGGCTAAATGGGTTAGCAATCTTATCCATTGAAAAGGAGATGTTAGAAAATCTTGAATTTGAAAGCATAATTGAGGATTATGCTTCTCAAAATGCAAGAAGAAAATCATTTCAATAGTACTTTTTTAGTTGTGATTTTGTTTTTCACCTTATCTTGTAGATGGTGATGCTGCTGTTTTGCTTTGACCATTCATGATGCAAAGAGATTTCAAGTAGGTTTTTAATCTTTGCTTTGGCTATTGAGGATGCAAAGACATTTTTGTTTTGCTGGTTGCTGAAGATGCAAAGGGATTTCAAGTAGGATGCTGTTGTTTGCTTTGGCTATTGAGGATGCAAAGAATTTTTTATTTTGTTGGTTGCTTATTGTTATATGAAAAATAACTATTGAATTGTTACAACTTACGAGTATTTATCTTGTTTATACATTATAGCCTTTTATTTTGAATGTTTATATATTGAAGTTTGAATTTATATGATTTGAATGTTAAAATTTTAGTTAATTTTGACAGGTTAGATATTGGTTAAAAAATGAATAAGGCCATCACTAAGTTTATATATATAGAAGCCTAATTTTTACTCTTGCCTTGGGCCCTGAAAAATTTAGAACTGGCCTGGTGCCACAGTACAATGATCCATTATAGATGTTCATGCCATGTAGCTCAATCTGAAGATGAAGCCGGACAAGTTAAGTAGGATGCAGCTCATTTGGATATGTGTAAATCAAGTGCAGATTATTAGATATATACAGTTTTCTTTAATTTTGTGTGATAATCAATTACAGATTGAACAGAGTTACAGGTGATTTGGTTTGTAATATAAATGGAGTGTTAAGTCATTCAGGCCCGGAGGCACCGAATGGGCCTTAGGAATGTATGTTGTAATTCCTGGGAGTGTTTAGGCATGTGTAAAAATCGATTCCAAATATCACAGAATTAATATATAACGGAACCTTTGGACATATATATATATATATATATATATATATATATATAGGGTGACCATTTAAGTAAATTTGGGGCTTACATCGAAGATTCTGATGAGACCATTGGCATAAATTTGGGGTCAAGCCTACAAAACACTGCGAGAATTGAACAAAAGCGAGGCGATGTCTCTCCTTGGGATCTAAGAAGAAACACATTGTGTGATGGAGAGTCTGTGAGTAATTTGAGTACACGTCGCGGTCCACATTGAGGATAAATGGAGCATTACTCGTCACCGCGGCGCGGACACTCGATTCTGTCACATGCACAGTAACACCAACACCACCACCAACAACAACTACAAAGATCATATATAAGAAAAACAAAGGCAGAAATTAAAACCAACCCATTCTTGGGTTAGATTTGGGTTGCGCCAATTTTTTTATATTTGACCTGACAACCCAACCCAAACTCAGCTGGTTAATTAAGGATCTGAGTCGACCCTTTTAACATTTGGATCAAGTTCAAATTGACCTTTTCAATTTGATCAATAAATAAGTTGAGTTTGAGCCGAATGTGTACTTGTTATGTTTGGGGTGCTCCGAGTTAGTTGTCCTTAATTAAAGAGTTTCGAACCAGCTACATAGGTCTTCCATGTGAGCCTGAATCCCATGTTTCATTAAAACATAAAGATATTGTTTCATCCAATCAAGATTTGCCAATTCTGTAAAATCTCATGCTAGCTAATGTACCCTCTCAATTGCTTAATTGAAAAGAGAAAAAAAAGAAAAAAAGATACAATTTTATAAGGTTGACAACTCTTAATTGGATGCAACAGTATCTCTCTCTTTCAACCAAAGAGGAGATCCAGTCTCCTTCCATGTAGCCCTTCTTAGTATAGGAAGGTCTTGTTTTGGTCCGATCATAAATGCAAAATGAGAAAAAGATGGAGGAGAGTAATTACCAAAGCATTGAGTGCCCCCAGCCTTGAAATTATGTGGGTGGCCCGGCCGTTTCTCTCTCGAAACATATACAAGGGTTGGCATGGGTTTTCCCTCTGCATCCCCGATCAACTCCCATCTCCTCGTAACAGAACCTAGAAGACCAGACCAAGATTTCATTAAATCATTCATCATCATGTACGTGAACTTCTGGTGTTTGGATCCACTGCCTCCTGTACTACTCTTGTGATGAATGGCCGGTCCAAGTTGCATGAGTGGGACTTATTTCGATATGATGTAATAGATCAATGTGAATCAGCTGAGTTTTCAAGAGCTGTCACAGCAGGAGGTTCTTCTTTGGATAAGGCATAACAGTATGATTAGTTTATTTCATGACTTTAGGTCGATCAGGAGGCAGCATCAGGTATATATACATGTGAATTCATGCTGTAAGTGTTAAAAATGAAGATTAAAAATGTATATAAAAATCTAACCATCAAATAACCACTCTTTAATGGAAAGTAAATCTCAAGTCTTGGTGGGATATCAAAAAAGATGTGATCTTAATTTTCCCGGATGCCTCTGCTTTTAGGGGATCGGATGGTAAAGCTACCTATGAATATGTCTTGTGATTTAATGGATGTTTGGTTTGCTTAGGAGCAGGGTTTTCATGACTTCAATAGAGGTAGAAACAAGGGCAAACTGCTCTTAACAAATCTAAAGAAAGAGGCTTGAGAAGAGTCCAAGTTTTATATGTGATACTAAGGAAGGGATTCTGGCAATTAAAAGTGAAGAAGATTGGGCCGTAACTCCAATTGTTGCAAATATATCTTCAATTTCTAGAGTCTTTGTGAAGATTTCTTTTCCTCACATTTCTAGAAGTCTAGATGAGGCGGGCGGATCACCATATTTTGCCAAATTTCTTATTCCACTAATTATGGCTTACACAGTGGACACTGTGATCTATTTTTTGTTTTGTTGTTGTCGCTGCTTTTGCTTCTTTCTCATGATTTCCTCTGGTTGCCTTCTAATATAATTCCTTTTACCCAAAAGGAATTGTGTATTCTATGCAAACAAACTGGCCCCACATATTACCATCCATCACCCTCAAATTCCAATTGAAATGCAGGATATAGACTTGCACGGTACTATTTCTAACAAAGTTTGTGTTGAGCTCATCACACGTGTATTAGATATGGACTATTTCACTTTTGGAATATAGAAAATAGGTAACTTACCACATCAACATGTTCCATCGTGCTGCCATCACTCTGCTAAATCAGATCATAGTATCATAGTAAAGTAAAGTGGATCCCATCTTGCTTATTGCATAGCAATGACAGTGGCAGGTTCGGATAAAAAGGAGGACTTACATTAGTTTTATTACACTTGGTGCCTAGCAGCTGTGTAGGACAAAATTTTAATTTTTTCTCTTCAGAGGACTAACAAGGAATGAGGGCCTAGGCACTGCAGGCTCTCTGAGGCTGTGGCCAGCCCAAGAAACCTACCCGCGTATGTATATGTTGAGGGTAGGGCCTGGCCGGCCCTACATCTTTTTTACTACCAAAATGGTTATGCACTCTTCGAATAGGAATTTATTCTCTGAAAGATCCTGGCTTTCGTGTTTTGGCGGGTCGTCGGAGATCCTTTCGATGACCTATGTTGTGTTGAAGGGATATCTATATGATCCGATCGATTGTATAAGGCCCGCCGTAGCAATGGAACCGGAAAAGTATACAGAAAAGACAGTTTTTTTCTATTATATTAGTATTAGTTAGTGATCCCGGCTTGGTGAATCCTTTCTTCCGTGATGAACTGTTGGCACCAGTCCTACATTTTGTCTCCGCGGACCAAGAAGAAAGGGAGGCTGAGCGGGAAGAGGGGGAAGAGGATTGTACCACGAGGGAAATTTGATGAGATTTGCAGTGGCCCATCAATCAGGGCATTCCCGTCACATCAATAATCAGGCTAGCCGAATAATTGGATCCACCAGTCAACGTATGTTCATGAAAATAAACGTATGCTACTTAAAAGGAAAGGAACCCACCTCAACAATGAATGGTTGATCACGAGGGTTGACTTTTGTTTTCCACTCATTAAATCCCTCGTGTCGTCTGCGCGTCTCCTCGGTCACCTTTCGAGTTTCTAGTGTGAGTTGCATATCCTTTCCTGCATTTCTTCAAAGAAAATTTTCCTGCATATGGAAACATAATACATTATTTAAGTCAAATCATTCTAATTATCAATTTTGTTATTCTTACTGCATTTAGTACATGCATTTAAATTTTTCATAATGGTCATTTTCTCATTATCATTGGTGACCTAAAGTTCACCAGCAATTTATTGAATGTGCAAATCCGTAGAACCGTAGTGATTATTAATGGCAATCAAGTTTTATCTCCTTTGAAATATTGATAAAATCTTGTAGATTATCAAATGGCGAACAAGTATTCTCTCCTTTGATAGAAAGGGATTACCTTGCAATCATTTTATCAATCAAATCAAGTTATAGGGAAGTCAGGTCTCAAATATCTCTACATCTGTAACTTATACTTATCAATCAAGTCAAATTATAGGGAAGTAGGTGGAAACCCTCTTATACATCTATCAGCTTCTTCTATTTGGATCGCAATTTGTAGGGGCACGAATACAATTGAATTTCAATGGGCAGCCTTGGTTTTTTTCCACGTCATTGTGGTCATACGGAGTTACAGGAATACTCATGAGGCTACCTTTGACAACAAAACAACTTCAATAGAAAGAGCTAGAGACGCCTGTCCATCTCAAGATATACTCCCTTATGTTTTGGGAGCTTTGCCTCCTCTAACAAATTTACCATTTTTGTTTTCCTTTTGGCTTCTTTGAGCCTTTTTTTTTTTTTTTTTTTGTGTGTGCTAGTCTCCTTTATTGTATCATATAAGTTTGTATAGTAGCTGATTTTCAGCTTTGGGGCCTTTGGCATGGGTTTCTTTCTTTTCTATATATATTTTACCTTTTAATAAATAAATAAATAAAACTTATCACCTCAATGTTACTGTGTTTAAGCTCATCATTCAAATAACCCAACGGATCTAGTATAGATTATCTAAATATACTATATGCATTTCTTGGAGCATGTTTGTGCAACCGCTTTTGAAGGAACAAGTGTGTAAAGTGAAAATGTTCTTTCATGCTGTAAGATGTTCTATACTTGTGCAAACCCTTTTTCTGCATGGGAAAGCAAAAAAAAAAAAAAAAAACTAAAGGACATGTTTGTTTTGCATTGTGGAAAACTATGTCTCTCCCAAACTATTTTCTGCAGAATTGTGTAAAAGTTGTTCATTTTTCTACTCTTAACCTTCAGAAAAATGGCCGCACAAATGTTGAAATTTCAGCTCTGCAGAAAAGAAATTCTCACTTTCACTCTTTTTCCGTTGAAAAGTGGTTGTACTTTTGTTCCCTTGATTCTCCACTATTTCACAAAAAAAAAAAAAAAAGCCTCTAAATAGTGGGGGAGGGTGTGGGTTTCAAAATGAGTTTTCTAAGGCATATTTGTGTAGCATCGAGGAAAGTCAGTTCCACATAATTCTCCCCACTCCGTGGAAAAAATAAATTTCCAAACCCACCCCCCACAAGGAAAGAGTTTTCCAAATAATCACAGAAATTCTAGGGCCCATTTGCAGGGCCACTAGTCCGTGAAAAAGAATGCATGGGAAGTGAAAGTGCTTTTCAATGATATTTGAAATTTTATGTTTGCTGCGGCCACTTTTCCTTGAGAAAAATTTAAAAAATGAGCTAACTTATCATTATTTCGCATAAAACCATTTTCGATGCTGTAGGTCAGAAAACATTTTCTACATAAAATGGAAACAGATTTCTGTGGAACTTATTTTTCACGGTGACGCACAAATGTGCCATTAGCTCATTTTTGCGCTTTTCTTTTTGAAAAAGAGGCCGCACCAAACGTAAAATTTGAATATAACGTGGAAAAGCTCTTTTGTTTTTCACATTTTTATGTGGGAAAATATTTATACACAAATATGCCATTAGATTAGACATCAAACATATATGTACTAAAGTAAATTATGGACATTATGCTACGTGAACAATCAACTTCAAATTTCAACCTCCGCTAGAGGGGTATTTATTCTAATTCATAGAGTTGAGAACCGAAAGTGTGAATTCTAAAACCCAGTACCAACGTACCGCAAGAAGAGATTCCAGAGGAAGAAAGTTTTCCTCTTGGGGGGGCATCAAGTAAAATGAAAGAAAAATAATCTTTCAATGTGGGGCATCAAGTTTTCCACTCAAGAGGAGGCATCAAGGGAGTTATAAAGTGGTACAAAATGATATCCACAAAATCTGTGAAGGGACATGCATGGGACCCCCTGCCCCCAATTTCTCCTCCATCGAAATAAATTTTATAAATTCTGGGCCGAGTTGATGCTTTTTATGGCATAAAAGATGGAAAAATATCAACAAGCTCTTGCCATAAAAGATGGGGTCAGTGCTGAGTTTTCCCTCTTTCAGCACATACACAGATACACTGCTTTTATTTGGTGGTTATCCGCAGTCAATACGTACGTACAAGGTTTTTAGGTACTCAGCGAAGCCATGGAATGATTGTGCCTGCTCATGTGGGGGAGAGAGATCACCTGCTTACTTTGAGCAGTTGGTTGAGGGACCGGCTATCAATACTCAACTGTAATCCATACAACTTAAGAGAGAATTCAATGATCAAACCTTGAGCAGTTGGTTGAGGGACCGGCTATCAATACTCAACTGTAGTCCTCACAACTTAATAAAAACTGTAGTACATACAATTTAAACAAGGGGTTTTAATATATTAGTTCTTCTTAAATTTTATTTTTCTAGTTTCATTACTAAAACTTAGCTCATGTCATTAGAGTTGCTTGACTCTTCTCAATAGTTTTTTAAAACCTTTTTGCCTGAAATCTCATGATATCGTGAAAATATTGCATGTTATAGAAACTAATAAATCCCATGATATCATTAGACTATCTCATGATGTAATGACTTTTATGCATCTTCTTAGGAAAAAGAATTTATGCATGATACAACCTGAGAAATGGAGGTTAGATGTGCATTTACATTTCATAAAATGTCTTTCTCTTGTTTATAATAATAATAATAATAATAATAATAAAACCACTATTGTTGGTTGTAGAAAGTGTATGATATAGAAACTGATAAATCTAGTGATATCATGAAACTATCCCATGATATCATTAGATATTATAAAATAAAAATTGGTCAGAGTCAAGCGACTCTTGTGACATTATCTAGACTTTGGTCATGAAAATGAAAACATCGAGTTTACATCAAGAGAACCAATTTATCAAAACCCCTTGAAACAAAGAAAGGAGTAACCACGAGATTGATGAATGATTTTCGAACTTATAGGGCTAGTGACTTTTCTTTTCTTTGGGTGTGGGGTGGGGGTATATAGTGAGTTCCTAGAGAATCCATTTTTTCTATAACATGAGCATGCATGGTGGTCTTTGACACAACAGGTCGAGGTTCACCCTGGCGGTCACTAAACTCATAGAAACGCATACCCAAATTCCTAGAGAATTCAACCAATGGTTTTCTATCAAAATAATGGTAAAGAAACAATAAGATTATTCTCCAAGTGGCACCAACTAAACACACGCAAATTCCTAGAGAATCCAAACGATGGTTAAAACTAATGTAAGGAATAGTAACCTTAACTAGGTTGTAGTCCTACTAGAAAGTCCCTCTGCAGCCACGGTCCACGACAGAGTTCTTAGAGCTGAATAAGAAGGCTTGCGGAGCCCTCTGCTCGACGTTATACTTCCGGCAAAAGGGCGGCCAGAACAATAGTTTTATGGTGAGGGCGAGAGCTCGACCATAATTATGACTGCTAAGAGCGAGTGACTCCTGCTGTGAACTCGCAAAATGCGTGTCTCGTGACTCGAGCACCCGACCTACTAGGCTCTGATACCACTTGTAGGATCTTATACCCCATTGATCTACCACTTATCTCAAAATCAATTGGTTATAAGAAACAGCACAACAATAGTTTTATGATGAGGACGAGGGTTCGACCATAATTATGATCGCTCATAAGTGAGGATGGATATTGACCTCAACAGACGCTAGTTACGCTGCATAGAACGTCAGTTCCGACCCACCGTCATCGTCATCCGACAGATAGAAAGCAAGCTTGCTAACATCATAGCCATATGCCGTGCTAAAATTTTCGGTTGGCAGTGAAGGAAGGGGAGCTGCTGCCTGCACCTATTTATAAAAGAATATAACAAGGGTTGCCAAACGGGTGCATGAGGGGTCCAGATTATCTCCATGTATAGAAAATCTTGGATTGATCAATAAATAGAGCTCCACCCATGTGGCTTACTATTGAAAATCCAAGTTGCTACAGACATGGTGCCCGTCGCATGACGTCCATCACCGTAGAACATGGTTGAGAAAAATCTAGGAGACTGTTGTTTGTTGGGAATCTGATTTTGTATTAAATACCAACTTGCCATTCATCTTATATTTATTCTTCGGTTCCAAGCTCTCCACGCATCTTATTCTGCAATCATTTAAATTAAAAAGAATTTATGTGTGGAGTTGTGTCATGCGTTCTTCCACGTCCTCCGCCATCTTGTGATTGCTGAGTCTTATGAGATATATCCTCAGTCAATAAATAAATTATAAAGAGTAAAGCCCTACTAATATTGGGTCAAGTTTTACCCAATGAGTTGGGTTGCATGAAAGTTGGATAGGTTACGGGTATAGTATGTAATTTTCCCTGTAACCCATTATCAATCAAATGGGGAGGGAGGCCTACTCCAAGGGAGAGTCACAATTTTGAGTAATTTTATGACAAAAAATGGGCACACGATTAATTGAGCTATTTGTCTGGACGAAAAAATTTCGCTAGCTAGCTAGCTGCAGCCTGACGAGGATATAATTAACAATGAATAGAAATCACATTGCAAGTTGAAAATGGGCTGAAATACAGCTCAAATACTGGTTGGGAATGGGTTGAAAATGCATGGTTCCAAACATTGTCAGAAAATGGGCTTATTGAAGAATTAATGTCTCAGCCCATTTCAATAAATTAACTAACATCTCCATTTCATAAAATCAGCCAATGGATAAAGCAGTACTAGCTGTATGAACCGGCCCATCTCAGAAAAGTTCACCCATTTCAAGGAATGAATCCAATTCAAACACATTTCAGGCTAAATTCATCATGCATGGACCAATTCAAATGCCAGCGCCTCTCAAGAAGTGAAGACGAGGAGCACAAATGTCTACTTGTCAATTACCAATTATTTTGATAATCAGAGGCTTTCTTCATTTTGAAGATGTAATTAACAGTTACTGAATTTCCAAAGTCATACCCACAAATCAATTGTAAAATCTCTCAATAACCTTTGCGGGAGTCATTTTGTCCTTTATTCCCATGTATTATACTAGCGGTAACCCTTGCCGTTGGCACGATAAAAAAAATTATTGTAAATTAACTTATTTGAATTTAGGGATTATGATTTATTTTTCGGGTTTTTGATAAGGGGTTTACTTATAGGATTTAGTGTTATTAAAATTTCTGGTTTAGGGTTTTTTTTTTTTTTGTGTTTAGTATATATGATTTAACTTTTATAATTTAAGAGTTTATACTCCGAATTTCAAAAAATTTAATTTTTTAATGTTCTTAACTTTTAATTTTTTTTAACACTTTGGCCAACCAAACCGGACCCGGCTCCCCTGCTTTTCTTTTTTGTTATTTTTTTCTATTATTCTCTCCAATCATCCATTGAGAAAAACAGTGAGATGAATAGTGAAATGGAGTTCACAAAAAAGTGTGATGGACGCCCCCCCCCCCCCCCCCCCCCCCCCCCCAAAACCAAACCCATCAGGCCCTTAGATCAATGGCATAACATTGTGCTTTTGATGGGGATGACAAAGCCTTGTAATTATTTCCAACTTTTAGCCACTTGTGTTTTTGATGGGAATGGCAAAATCTTGTAATTATTTTCAACTTTTAGCCCCTTTATGTATAGTGCCACGTAGGACAAATGTCACTTCAAACACTGTCCTGAAATGTAATAATAATAGGAACTGAAGACGCCCAAGTTTGTTACTCTTAAATCTTCATAGTACATTGCAATATATTCGACTTTTATCATCCAGTAGTTCCAAATAATTATTTTTTCATTAAAACAGCTATGTTGAGACTTGAGACTTGAGACGGTTGAGACAAAATAAATTAATGCCAAATTGTGCCATCACTTACCGCATGGGCTCTTTGGAGGCTGTGGCGGCAGCAGCAGTGATGATATATATGAAACCAAGCATGAGATATAGAAGGCCTCAAATCATTCTAACGCATGTAAAATATCATGTATAACCTGTAGTTACTTTGAAATCTGTTGTTACTTTGAAATCTGTAGTTACTTTGGTTCTGGTTCCGCCCCTGTCAAGTGGTGTATTCCATACTCCCATGCCCAAAACTGTGGTCCTTATAAATCAAGTAGTGATATTCGGTTGGCCAATGCACATCTATGCACAGGACCTGGAACGTTGGCAACAGTCAAGGAATACAAAAGAGCCCACTTCTATGTATGTAAATCGAATGCTGGCATTCGAAGTTCATAAATGATACAAGTTTATATCCAAGCTATTTAGTCCGCACTCCGCACAAACCCTTTCTTTCAATGGGCCATCATATGAAGGGTGATAGCAAATACAAGAGAGCAAATACCAGAAGAGTAGAGTAGACAGTTATAGACGTGGGCATTCGACCTTTGTCCTTCCTCAAGAACGAGGCCTCGTACAGGGGCAGGCTAACCAAGACTATAAAACCCGAAAGGATCATCTGTAAGGCCATGTGATCGAGGACTGATGGCCCACCTTTTGCTATAACCAGCACCGTGGATCTGAGGAAACAGTAGAGGTTGAGTAGAGAGAGTGTGGTAGGGGGCACAAACAATGGGGAGGCAACAGTAAACTCCATGACTTCCTGCTTGTACCTCTTGAGGGCTTCCTCATCTATCACTTGCTTGTGATCTCAAATCCTGACTCGGACATCCCCAGGGATTTTAAGACTGTGACCACCAATGCGAGGAGGAAGGAAGATACCCCTCTGATCATCCACATCCGAGTCTCGTTCAACCACATCTTGACCGTTCCTTTTACCCACAGAAGCTCTCCCAGACTGTAGGCATGGGATGCAATCCCCAGGAAAGCAAACACCTTGAACCATGGATCAGAGGCCTAGAATACAATCATCATAATTAAGATGGAGAGAAGTATTAGTTGAGTTAAAATTATCCAACTTATTCCTTTCATATCTGTAGAGGATGCAATCTTGCAAACTTGCAACTTAATATAGCTTTGGACTGGGGTAAGTAAGAAACCCAGACACGCTTGAAAAAACTGCCAAACTGAGATGACTCAGTTGCCTGGCCAAAGCCTTGACTGAGTCAAATAGTCGAAACTCGGTGTCAATTTAAAAAGCTAAACAATATTAGTTGAGATGTAACCTAGTCACGATTAAATCAATTAAGCCTCCACTGTGTGAGCACTCAATGCATCAAATATTGGTTTTCAAATTTGGCCCAATAACCGACTTTGAGATCAATGAAAAATATGTAGGGATGACAACACGTTGGGGCTGAGAATGACTGGGCTAGGCCAATTGAAATAGCCAGCTCTTACAAGGATCTGACTCATTGATAGCCTTAAAGTAAGACGGTTCTGGCTGGGAGGGCTTAGCTGCAGGCCCAACCCAATTGTCTATAGACTAACAATAACCCAAACCCAGGTCGGGACTCCAGCCCATTAATCTATGTGGCCTAAATCCTACTTACAAGATGACTTTACCTTGGGGAAAAGTGGGATTCCATTGACCATAGCCAGAGGAGGTAGGAGTGCATAGCATAGGATAGGCAGACTCCAAGGTGCCCAGAGAGTGTAGAAAGAGTAACACATGATCTGACCCCACTTCAACCTTCCAATCCCATGTGTAAAAGGGCAAAGGTGTGAGAAGAAAACTTGCAACAAACCACTGGACCATCTCTTGTATTGGATAAGGGTATCATTTGTGTTCTGAGGAGAGAGGCCCAAAAACGCTTTCCTTTCGGGGGTTAAATAAACTGACTGCCATCCTCTTGAATGTAATGCCAAGCCTGTGTATACATCCTCTACTGGACATCCATACATTAAGCCCATCTGAACAAAATTTAAAAAAATAATAATTAAAAAAAGAGTTTAGAGACTTAGAATAAGGTAATTATATTATATAATCCTTGTTTCCACTGCGGCGCATTTTAGTTATCGTGCCTAATATTAGGTCCCGATACAGCTCACAGGCTTTAAGATTTAGCCCCAGGTCCAGTACTACATTTGGAAAACTAACATTTATTCTAATATATGTTGGGTCAGAACTGGTCTTTTTAATTATTGGGTTGGTAAAACCTCCCTCAGTTTACTCCACGGGCCTTAAAAAAGTTCTTAATCCTGCATTTTTTCGGCCCTGCCATTAACCAGGCTTGAGTTCACTCCATGTGTCCGGTTGTCCAGGTCCAGACCCAACCCGACTGGTAACCAGGACCAATGGTCTAGAAAGCAGGTCCATATTGCCCGGATCTTTTTGGCCGGGTAGTTAGTCTAAACGGGTGGTAATCAGGGGTGTACATGCTGTAAAGACATATCCACATTGAATCCTATATATGAGAGAAAAACCAAGGCCTTACATCCTTCCCCCATGGTTTGCCTAGCTCAGAAGTGCAGCTTGTAACAGTTCTTGCTTTTGCTTCCAACTCGCTCCAGTCCTCATGTTCTCCACATACTTCCAATTCATTCAATCAACACCCATATAAGGGAAAAAGTAGAAAAAACCAATCAATGTCGAACTTCAGTTGCTTCTACAAGCAGGGAATGCTCCTTGTCCTTGGTCATATAATGGTAAATGAAATAATATTATACCTGGTTTCTCATCCCATTTTGGTTGAAAATCAGGGGTGAATTTCCTGCCGTTGAGAGACTCACGGCGATGAATTGTGCCGGTGCCACAATATGGGGGGCCATTATAGCTATTAATTCCATGGAGATCAATCTGAAAATGAGCCCGAAAAGCTAATTACAATGCTGGTGGTAACTACGATACATCACTTATATATAGGGTGCATTTAATTACAACCTTTTTCACTATCTCTACGATTTTGTTAAGGTCTTGGTAGGAATGGTTAGCTGAAAATCTAATATGGCATCAGAGTGAACCGGTCGCGAGTACTAATTCCACAACGAACAATTTGGAGTTAGAGAAAATGTGCATGCCACCACAAATGCACCGGTCAAGTTCCATCCGAGATGGAGTATTAGAAAGTGTTTTTGCTACTACTACCAATGCCTCGAGGTGTTGTGGGAGGAATGGTTAGCTAAGAAGATTTAATAAGAGTTATGAGTAATAACATAAAGTGAGTGCAAATCACTAGGTTTGGAGGATCCAAGTAGACCTAAGGAAAATATGTTGGTCATCTTGGGTACGTTCAAAGTGCCCGGAGCATTAAGCGGGGGCAGGGGCGGGAGTGGGGAAGGCAAAACACTAAATTTTAAAATAATTATATGTTCGTAGCAGCTATACAAAATAGTGCTGATGGGTTTATAAATAATTAACTAATAAGAACAAATATATCTTATCTATATATTCAAGTATAAGAAAGGGAGAAAAAACTTAACTTTGCAATCTGATCACATAAAATGGCCAATAATTAATAAGTCAAAATAATTGTTTTCTTTCAAAAGATAAATGACAAGCTTTACAGAAAAAGAAAATGCACAAAAAATTTGCACAATTCGCTCCATATTCAATTGAACCGCGCTCCGAGAATGGTCGAACCGCTCTCTGAGAACGGTCGAACTGTGCTCCATGAACCATTCTGCTCCGAAAACGCCGATCCACATTTTCAAAGCGGGATCGAAAAGGCTGGGAGAAAGTTCCGGGCACTAAGGATATATCTATTTAAACATGTATTAAAATGGACTCCAAAAATAAAATAAAAATAATATATTAGTGGTATTTTATGCCAAGAGATACCTTTGTACAGAGAAATTTTCTTTTATATATATATATATATATAATATTTCAATATTGTAGGAAGAAGAATTTTGAGATTTGGGGCTTACATCGAAGATTCTGGTGAGACTACCGCAATACAAATCATTTGGGGTCAAGCCTGCAAAACACTGAGGGAATTGAACAAAAGCAATGCGATGGCTCTCCTTGTAATCTAAGAAGAAGCACATTGTGTGATGGAGAGTCTGCGAATTATTTGAGTACATGTCGCAGTCCACATTGAGGATAAATGGAGCATTACTCATCACAGCCGACACCCGATTCTGTTGCATACACATTAACTAATAATAATAAATATCGTAAACAATAACAATAGGTGGCAGTTCCTATGCCGACCTGCCAATCTGATTGAAACCCAATCTGATAGTTCAGAATCTGTGCTGACCCTTTTTATTTTCGAGTTGGTTCTTCTTGCCAATTTTTTTCCTACTCAATGAATGAGTCGGATTGGGGTTCTGGTCATTCTTACTATTTTACATGTCAACCCAATCAGACTCAGACAGAGACTCAGCTTAATAATTTTTTAATCTTTGGGTCCTGTTCAAAACTGATTAATAATTGGGTCCAGTTGGAAAAGTTTCCAACAGGCCACATAGTCCTTCCATGTAGCCCTTCCTTGTTTGGAGAAATATGGAGATGTACAATTACCAAAGCATTGAGGGCCCCAGCCTTGAAATTATGTGGGTGGGCCGGTCGTTTCTCCCTCGCCACATATACAAGCGTTGGCATGGGTTTACCTTCTGCATCCCTGTCGCCTCCGTTTCCACGTAAGAGAACCTAACAAAGACCACACCATGATTAGATTAAATCAAATCATTCATCATGCAAACCTTTCACAACGACAGTCGACTCATTTTGAGCTGCAGCTGTAATATAAACCTACTTGGCAAAACGAATGAGAAAAACAAGCTTTCCAACTTTCACTTCTCTTTTATAGTGGCCCACCAGATGGTTGGACCAAAAATACTTTTAGGCTGCAACAGTTTAAAGGTGGCCCTTTTTTAGATGGACTCAGACCTTTTAATTAGCACATGATTGGATCCACTTGGCTCCTCTACCCCTCTAATGAAATGGCCGGACCATGTTGCATGATTGAGATTTTTTCGTTATAATGTCAAGAAAAAACATGATTCTGAGTTCTGATCTAGAGCTCGATCCCACCACAGCATTATTGTCTTCGTTGTATAAGGCATTAAACTATAATTTATTTATTTCATGAATTTAGATCAAGCAGAGGCTACATTAAATTAACTTTTTGTAGATGTCTAATAGTCAAAGTGCTCCTATTTTAAAAAGTGCGTGGCGTGGAGGACCTGATTGCTAAAATTATATTCAAGATTTCCAAAATTAACCGTCACTGGGTGCGTTGACCTTTTTTTTTATAAACAGCAACAAAACTTCTTTAGAAAGAACCAACCAATACAAACCTGAAAGAGTAAAAAGAGAGAAAAGGTAGCTAGGGAGAAGGTATATATAAGAGTGTTATACCATACCTAGTCGGATTACATAATCACACCTGCCCATGAAGATAATCTTTTAACCCCTTATTTGACTAATATATCCACGATTGAGTTGGCTGATCTAATCTCATGATAAGAAGAGACATTTATAGTGGTCGATAGCTCCCTAACTAATTTCACTGAAATGAAATTGAAATTTTCGAGAAAATCCTTTTCGGTTAAATACCCAAGTGATCTCATTAGAGAAATCACTTTTCTCACTACAAGAGCGCCAATATTTCTCCTTGCAAACAACATAAGACCTTCCAAAATGGCTAATACATCCGCTTCATTTGTGTCACAAATGCCTACTGTGACGATTAGCCAACCTCTCAACCCCTTTACGCTAAGTGACCATCAATAATAGATGATTATGTACTTAGCACAATAAAGCAAAAATATAGAAATGAAAGCTTTGTTTGTTGTTTCTAATTATTATATTCGATGCATCTTCAAGACAAAGACCTGGTCCCCATTATTAAATTAACATTATATTCATATTCCATTATTATAGTCTTGTTGGTTCAAAGATTTAATGACAAACACACCAAATCAAATCTCTTAAATTTATTAATCCTTGTCTATTCGATCTCTTATGTCTCAATTGTCCCTTCGTGGTTCTTATCTTCTCTTGAAGTTCATCAATATTGCCTTGGAGCTAGTAGCGTGTGGGACCATGACGTTTAGGCGGCAGATTATTATCTATGATACTCAAATAAACAGTTGAAATGAATGATAAAGACTAGCATGATCATTCTAACAAAATTTATTATTTTAACTGATCCAAGTCAGTGCACATATATACAAGATATCGATTATTTCCCATTTTGAACATAGAAGATATGTAACTTACCTGATATGGTCTTCAGTTTCTGGGGATCGCAGACACTGATTTTTAAGTACTAGTTGATGAAATCCAGCTTATGCTATTTTAAAAACATGGAAATGCTATATCCAGCCTAGTTCCTATTGAATTAAAACGTTTGATTCTTCATCATCAATATCATTATCTTCTTCTTCTTCTTCTTTATTAGTCAAAAATTTGTGAATCCCCTGAAAATAAGTCTCATATTGTAAATCAAGGTTATAGAGATTGATGAAGCAATGGATGCTATTATCAGTAAAACCTAAATAGATATTTGCGATTGCCAAAAATAATAAGCAGTTATCTGAAAAGTCCCATGAAACTAATTATATCACTGGCCATGTGTGGATCATTAAATTGGCGGTTTTTTTTATGGTTAAAATGAAATCATTCTATTAATATGTTGATGAATTAGGAATTGTATATACTGCGTAACTCACGTGTCCCGTGACTCGAACACCCGACCTACCAGGCTTTAATAGCCTTTGTTGGATTTTACACTCCATTGAACAACCACTTATCCCAAAATCAATTGGTCTGGCTAGCCAAAAAATTGAAACCACAAATTAATGTGAATGTTCATCAAAATAAATGGCCGGGGTTTCAAAATGTGTACCACTTAAGACAAGGTGGCCTACCTCAACTATGGGTTGGTGGTCACCAGGGCTGAGTTTTGAGTTCCATACATTAAATCCCTTGTGTTGTCTACGCGTCTCTGCTGGCACCTTTCCAGTTTCTACAGCTTTGTTTATCCTGTCCTGCATTTCTTCAAATTTTTCCTGCAAATGGAAGGAAAAATCATTAATTAGAGTCATTCATTATTATTCATTATTATAAAAAAAATCTATAATGAACATAATCGTGTAGTATTAACCTGTAAGGAATAATCTTCCGGGTGTAAAGTAAGGTCTCATTTACATCTTTCAGCATATATTTTCACTCCTTGCCTCTTCAATATTTTTTTGTTAAAATTCATCTAACCATGAAGTATATTAAGAATATAATATCATGCCAACAAAAAGCGTGTAAAGTTAATTTCAAGTGAATTGTCACTCTAAAGAGACAGTGAAGAGGAGTCTGAAATGACTATGCTCCTAAATAATCATCAATCGTTTATGCATAAATGAAATAAATTATGGAAATCATGCTATATGGCCAACCAACAGACTTCAGATTTTAACCACCACTGAGGGGTATAAGTTCTAATTGATAGTAGTGGTTTTTTTTTTTTTTGTTTTTTTTTTGTGTGTGGGGGGGTTGGGGTGGGTGGGTGGGTGGGGAGTTCTAATTAATAGAGTTGAGAATCTAAAGTGGGAATTTTGAAATCTAATACCAGCTTTCCACAACACTGGACAATCCATGACCATCCAACTCAAGTATCCAAGCAATTTTCCCTTCAGAGGGGCCATCATGTAAGATAAAATAAAATAAATAAAAAATCTAAGGAGGCTACAGAGCAGATGGTAGATAATATATTCAAAAATCTGCCTTACCATCAATTTTGCCCCCATCCAACTAAATTATTTAGAACAAGAGCCAGTCGAAGTACGATCACATTAAACTTTTTAGGACAGAACCTGGGCTTCTTGTATGGCAATAGCTTTGTTGGCGTATTTCCATCTTTCAGCACACCCGACGCTTTTATCTGGTGATCTTCCGTTGTCCCCATCATTGAAACAGTGAAACGACTAACCCTATGATTGAAGGATGATTTTATAACTTTATTGGGCTAGTTTTTTCTCTGGATACTGCTAAATTCCTGCAGAATCTATCAATTGTGGGATAAAATTAAAGATTTTTTTGATTTTGTTAAAGATAAGATAAAGTAGGAAAGATTTAGAAATAACCATCAAATATCTGTCTTTCCCATATAAATATGTTAAACGATTACAATGAGAACTCATTTTTGAGTAAAATTTGGAGTCATCTCATAAAAAAGACATTAATTTATTATAGGTGGGTTCCACTGTGGATTTAAATCCTTTTAATCACGGGAAGCACAAGGGAGATTTTTGAACAGTGGATTTTATTTGAACCCATGGTTGTGATGACTTTTTTTTCTTCTTTCTTCTTTCTTCTCCTCCTTTGCTTTCAATTTTTTGTTGTAAAAGTAGTCATGACTTGCTATTGTTAGTTGTTAACGTTTGAACCGACTTACTTTTGTGACTAAACTAATCTAACTTGGTGTTTGACTCAGCCCATTAATGCAAGTTTTTATCTTTCTTTAACAGTAAACATGAAAAAAACCGACTCCCACAGTTCACAGGCCGAAGACGACATACCAATGATGTCATAGAAAACACCAGTCTTGGTTGTATTAGCCTGGCTATCTAGAGTTTCGATTAAGTATACTTGGACACGTTCCAAATACTCCTGAATTCTGATGTTACATGCTCTGTACTTTATATGACAGGATTGACAAATTATTTCTAAAAAATATATTTTTATTTGAATTTTGATGCTTCATTTGACTATCTCAAAAGCAATATCAGTATCTTTAGTTCGAAAAATATTTAAGTACATCTATCCCTCACCACACTTCATTTTAGGAAAGTTTCAAGTACAAAAGTCTAGAGTTTTGACTACGGATACTTGGACACGTTCCATATACAGATATACTCCTGAATCCTGATGTTACATGCATGCTCTGTACTTTATATGACAGGATTGACGAATTATTTCTAAAAAATATATTTTTACTTGAATTTTGATGCTTCATTTGACTATCTCAAAAGCAATATAAGTACCTTTAGTTCGAAAAATATTCAAGTGCATCTATTCCTCACTACACTTCCTTTTAGGAAAGTTTCAAGTATAAAAGTGATTTTTTAAATACATGTGAACGCTCCTCATGTACTTGAAAGTTTCCAAAAAGGAAAGTGTCCATCACCCTATATAGGGATAAGGGATAGATGCACTTGAATACTTTCCCCTTTAGTTCATATATTATATATATAACAAAATCTCCAGTTCTACTTGCAAGATTATTTCAGTACAGGTGAGCATCAAAGAAGAGCCTATAATATGGTGAATATGTATTAGAGCTAATTTGTAAAAAAAAATTAAATATTCGAAATTATAAACTTCATAACAAAGATCATGCAACACTAAAAACCAAGTCGACTTCATATCAAAGATCATGTATCGCTCAAAACCAAAAACAAAATCTAATGACATCACGTTCAGTCGTTCACTGAAAGATCCAAATTCGAATATAATTTTCCATATTCCTTCCATCCTTCTTGGTCTAATCTATTCTTATCGAGACACACTACTGCAGGAGGCCTGGGGCATTTTTTTCTTCTAAAAACCCACCTGGGCATAATTTTCCATATTTCTAAACACGCTAGTGCAACCACCTGGTTGCATGACGAGCAAAGAAAACACCTTCCCAAACATACACAGTGACTTCAAATCTAGTAATCTTATAATAAATTAGGTTTCTGATTTAAGATTTGAAATGAAAGGTTCGAAAAAAAAAAAAGGGAGTTTTTCTTAATATTATTAGAAAGAAAACACCACTTTAGTTTAGTATGTAATTAAGAGATCAGCTGAAAAAATAAAAAAAAACAAAAATGGAGAGCATAGTCACCTTAACCAAGCTGTAGTCCTGCCGGAAAGTCCCTCCACCACTATCCGCGACAGGGTTATCAGTACTGCTGAAGAAGGCCTGTGGTGCCCGCGGCTCGACGTTATACTTCCGGCAGAACGGCAGCCAGTGTCTGGCAAATATGGACGCCAGATACACAGAATGAAATGTTAGCTCCGACCCACCGTCATCCGACAGATAGTAAGCGAGCTTGCTCACATCATAGTCATAGGACATGAGGGAAAGGAGCGTGTTGGCGACGAGCGCTGGCGGCTCTCTGTCGGGATCGGCTGTGCACACCATGACGTCAACGGGAGGGAGATTCTCCGGGAGGCGTTCGGGGTGAGTGACATGGTAAGTGGGATTCCACTGGAAGCTCTGTTGGAAGAGCCACATGACGGCAAACCAGAATTCAGCAAGGGAGACGAGCAGCCATAGGAGGCGGTGGTCGGCCGGGATGTGGGTCAGACGGTAGTAGAAGAGAGAGAATAGTCCGGCGACGAATAGGAAGTAGTAGAGCCTGAAGAGAGCCCGGCCAGGGGCTTGGTGGGTGGTGAAGAGACGGGAGGTGGGAGATGCCATCTCTTCACTTAGTAGTGAAGGTAGAGGAGAGGAGCAGGTGGGGTTTATATTATGGTTGGGAGGCGGTTACAACTTGCACGCAAGTCCGGATTGTCCCTGCCTTGTAAAAATCCCCTTTTGATAAGCAGCAGCGAACTCTACAGCCGAGCCTATTATTGAAAATCCACACAATTCAAAATAAATTCATTACATATGTTTATCTAACAACCAATTCTGATGAGTCAGGCTCAAATGACCCAACAAGTGATGGTGAGTCAGGTCTAGGTGATCCGGTCCAAGCCTAAGTGACCCATTCCAGGATGATGGGCCAGGCCAAAGTAACTTGATCCGTGATCTGTTTAGTCCGTTGAGATCCGAGGCTTGCTTCACGAAGCCTCGCCACGTTAAGGATACTACGTCGCTTCGGAAGAAGTTCTCTCCCACTACACCAAAATAGGATATTAGTAACGCTCAAGATTTTTGGTAAGTAACGGTTTTTAAGTGTAACTAATTTCCTAACGTTTTATGGGCGTTAACATTGGTTTTAAAGTGTTACATTAATTTTACTTGATTTAATTTATAATTATTTTGTTACGGTATCTTCGTATTTTCCTAACGTTTTATGGGCGTTAACAAACCGTTACTTACCAACAAAAATAGATTTTGACTACCAATCACTACAACAATTTGCACTTTTACCGGCATTTTTTGCCGGCGCAATCAGTAAATGCCGGGAAAGTAGGACCTTTGCCGGTGAAAAATCTTTTTTCATCGGGAAAAGTAAGGGTTCGCCACCTTTGGGGAGTTGAGCAAGTCCTTCGTGTCACATTTCATCGGAGGACGCCGCCACCAGAAGCCTGCCACACACCTGCTCAACATAAAGCAGGATACAAATGAAAGCCTCAAGAGTTACCTCACTCGTTTTAACGAGGAGGTACTTCAAATTGAAGAGCCCGACGACAAGGTGTCCATGACAGCCTTCCTCAGAGGTCTCTGCTCATCGAGCTTCCTTTTCTCAGTGATGAAATGCCCTCTAAAAAGCATGCCGGAGCTACTAGCAAAGGCTCAGAAGTATATAAATGTTGAAGATACCACAAGGGCCAGGCGAGGGGAGTCCTCCAGAGCAGTCGACAACGGGAAGGGGCGAGACAGAGAGGAAAGGAAGGATACAAGCAACAAGCGAAGCAGGACAGAGAGGCTACCTGTCAGAGACCAACTCGGTCCTGCTCCGTAGAAAGACAGACAAGCATTCACTCCTCGCAATGCAGCGGTTGAACACATTACCAGGGAACGCGTAACTGTTGAAGAGGTATTACCAGTAATAACGTAAGAGAGTCAAAGTAGTGAGGGTTTAGGGGCTTGATTTTTTCAACTTTGTTTCGATTAATGTTATTTAGCACTAAACAATGAATTAATAAATTTTATCAGTGATACAAATTGTTAAAAAAAAAAAGTCCCCTGCCCTCTAATCACTCTCAAAGTTGTCCTCGGCATCACCATCATCATCGACATCATCAGAGTTACCACTACAATCATCAAGCACTTCAGTCGGCACGAAGCCTAAGAGGTTAATATCTAGGAAAGCAGTTCTCTCATGTACCGCCCCAGTCACTGTCTCCACAACGGTCTCTCTGAGCATCACCCTCTCACGGGTCTGTACAAGCTCAGCCTCATTAAGCGAAGCCCTCTCGCGGGTCTTCAGAGCTCACCTCATTTGAGCGAAGCCCTCTCGCGGGTCTTCAGAGCTCACCTCATTTGAGCGAAGCCCTCTCGCGGGTCTTTAGAAGCTCACCTCATTGAGCGAAGCCCTCTCGCGGGTCTTCAGAAGCTCACCTCATTGAGCGAAGCCCTCTCGCGAGTCTTCACAAGCTCAGCTTCACTGATCGAAGCCCTCTCAAGGTCCTTCACAAGCTCAGCCTCAGCCTCGGCTACCCTCTCTTAGGCTGCTAAGAGTTCGGTCTCAAGCCTGATCGCCCTCTCGCGGGCCGCCGAAATATCAACCTCGGAAGCCCTTCCAGCTAGGGCAACCCTCTCCTCAGCCTGAGAAGCTTTCTCATTTTCCGCTGCTGCAGGCTAGGATCTGGAGCATTCTTTCTAGCAAGTTGCGGGCTCATCTTCTTCTTCTGGGATGACTCATCAGAAGTTACCGAGGGGCAGAGTCCAGATACTCGGAGTTGGAATTTACATATGTTAAGGGGGAGACAAATGAGCCTACCAATTTGTAGGATGCCAAAAGTTTCCAAAACTTTATATCATGCGCTTCACAGAGGGGGTCTGGGGGTGTCCCCCGGCAGGGGTCGAGCTGCCCGGTCAGCTCGCGAGGGCCCAGGGGGCAGCGCCCCCGAAACAAAAATATCAAAACAGATCTGAAATAAAAAATGTCCTGCCGTACTAGGGGACTCCCTCCTCAGTCATGGGTGCCCAAACCACTCTTCCCCGGGCGTTCCAAGGCCCTGGGCGCCCAGGGGACTCCCTCCTCAGTCCTGGGTGCCCAAACCACTCTCCCCCGGGCGCCCAGGCCCTCACTCCCCTGATCGCCCATCTCTCCCTGGGCGCCCAGACTTCTCCGGGTTCCGAAGCTCCCCCGGGCGCCCAAGCTCGCCCAGACCATAATAAAACCAGAAGAGAGGAAAAAGATTTTCGAGGGAGAAGAGACCTGAATCTACCAAATGCCTCCCTTTCAATAATTATTTGTGCACGGGGCATTGAGGGGCAAATGATGAGTCAGGCCCAAATGACCCAACAAGTGATGGTGAGTCAGGTCCAGTCAAGCCCAAGTGACCCATTCCAGGATGATGGGTCAGGCCAAAGTAACTCGATCCGTGATCTGTTTAGTCCGTTGAGATCCGAGGCCTGCTTCACGAAGCCTCGCCACGTCAAGGATACTACGTCGCTTCAGAAGAAGTCCTCTCCTTACTCGCTTTTACCAATTCGTGCGGAGAAGATCTCACCTGCCTCGTTCCTCGAGGGCAGCTCTAAGGCTCCAAAGAGACGTTGCATTAAAGTCTCCATATGTTAGGGGAAGACTACAAATAGGAGAGCTCTCTCATCACTTGAGGGGCAATTGATATCTTTCCATTTTTCTACTCTTGTATTCTCCTAGCCTGTAATCCCTACTCATTGGAGAAGTAAAATACCACAGGCAACCTCTGCCTTTGTGAAGTGGACGTAGGTCATTTTGACCGAACCACTATAATCCGTTCTCTCTCCTCTTTAATTATTGAATTATTACATTTAGCATTTATTACTCGACCGGTGGTGTCCGAAATTAATTTTGGCATCATCAAATTCTACAGTGGGACCATGGAGTAGAATTTTTGAGGTACCCTATAAGATGGTCTGGTAAAAGTTGGAACACTCATCTTAAGTGATTCAGAATTTCAACATACACGATGCCATATAGAGAACGGCTCCTTAAGTGAGTGGTAAAAAATGACTGGTTGTCAAGTGTTTCAACCCAAGCACACAACAAAACTCAAAGTTTGTCTAAATCAAAAGATCTTGATACATGGGACACATGACCCTAGAATATGGCTGAGAGATCGAGGATGCTGTATGTTGTTTATGAAAATGTAAGATAAATCCGATAATACTGTTGTTTATTAAAGATATAACTAGATAAATCCATTCTAAGAGGCTTTCCAAAGGATCTCCGCCCGTTTCAAAATGGGATCAAGTTTTGAGAGTCCACGAGGCCGTCCAATTGAGTGTTAATCTGATTTGTTTTTAATCTTTGCCTTTCTTATGACTACCTCAAATTCCACCTGTAGTTACCGGGCGCGTGGCTTCACAGACTCTCCAACATATATCATATTTTACTTGATTTGGTCATTTCGATCCGTTACAAATAAATGTGGTTGGGGAGTGAAGTCCAATTCTCATTTTGTCCGGCCGCCTCTTACAAGGTCCCAGGAAATAAAAGAAATAAGAGATCAAGTGTGGCAGTGCAACTGCCTGCTGCTTCAGTCCAAACTGCCGTCAAAAAACCCTTTTTAGTATTGGGTCAAATATCACTCGAACCCGCAGAGATAAATGGGTGCACTATTCAATAGGTTATACCGGTATAACATGCATTATCATTCAGATGGTGAGGCCTACTCCAGGATGGATGAAATTTGTATTGACCATAAAATAAAGGGATATCTTGTCTTGGGAAAAAAAAATTGAATTCTCCAAATGCTGTTTCGGGAGTCATTTTTAAAAATGATGAAAGTACAATCAGGCATCCAGTCAGTTGGATTAATTATGAGATAAAGGCACAATATAACTTTTCAAGAGATTGATTTTCGAAATTCTACAGTTCAAACAAATTAAAATCTCCAATGCTAGCTTAAGAGACATTATCTAAAACTAACATAAGAAGTTTCAACACTTTGATTTTTAATCAGAAATAAGGCCTAGAGAGTTGCATGCTTTGTAAAATTTACCCTAAACAAAGTTAGACCCATAATTATAATTAGGTTGATCAAAGTCACAAATGATCATGTTCCTTCTCTTTATTTTGTACATTCTAATCAACTGTTTTTTCACGTGATCCGGCAGAACCTCAGCACAGACTAGGAGAAAATCCGAAAAGTATAAGTAGATAGTCCCCACTAGAAGATTAAAAATCCCAGGCTCCATATGATGCACTCATGCTGTCATGCATGACATCACTAGTGTATCCCGATTCTTGATTAATGGTCTGACAACCATGTGGTTTTCTTTTAAGCTAAAACGATCGTTGCATGTGATGATCAATTCAAATTAACTATTCTATTTTCAGGGATAGGAAGGGCCAATGGAGAGAGCTGCGTCTTCAAAACCTCTAGCACTTCCATTTCAGTTATCGATTCTGTGTGTCTTTTTTCTTGTGTATCATCAATCCTTCCATTGGCATTGGGTCGTCGACATTGACCTGCATGTTGTCGTTTGCGTTATTTAATATTTAGAAGGGCAAGGGGGATGAAATTGGGGCGGCAGAGACCTGCTCCTCTCCGAGGGATGAATGTGGACCATCGTCTCTATCATTCTACTATACGAGGGAAGATGTCCTACTGTAGGGACCTTCTTACTTTCCCTTGATGTGATAAGAAAATCCATCGATCAAAGGTCGTCATACATTAAAAATAAATAAAAATTGGTCGGCCTTAAAATATTGATAGGGCAAGACTTTGTCAATGATGAAATAATGATACGTATCACGGGCAATGAGTTGTTGATTATGAATTGGTTCGTCGTGAATAGAAACTAAATTAGATGGGAGTACGATAAAATTGAATAATCATAGATATCTTCAACTCTAAATCAGCTGATTAGAATTTAGAATATGATATAGTGTGCATATGAGCTCCAGCTCAAGTCTCTTTTAAACACAACGAAGGGAGGAAAAAGACAGACTTGATCATTTGTACGAGGAAAGGGTCTTGCTCAAAACATAAACGAGTTTGAAACCACCACAGCCCATGGTTTAACCGAATTCATATCTATTTTCTTATTAAATGGATCTAAATTTAACATGAACTATACGTGTTTGGTATCAACTAAATTATGGAGATTCAGTTATATAATTTTAATCCAATTCTAAACTATGAAGTAGAGTTAACATGAGAACAGTTTGAACCTACATGCTGTGAAATAAAAGCTCATTTAGGCATTCAAATGGAGCTCTTAAACTCTCAAAACAATATAATGCATCTTTGTCTGTCTCAGTGTCACTCAACTAATTAATTAGAGACATGTGTAGTGTGCCGCTTGAGTTCAAGCCTCTAGTAAAGCGCAAAAAGAAAAAAAAAACCAATATAAAGTTCAATTTTAAAACACATCCTTTTATTATTATTATTATTTTAACATTCCTGTTATTATTAGCTCTGATTCACATAGTTAAGTCAAAGATATGATATCCAAAATCTTAAAAACTAAGTTCTTTGGCCCATCACACTCTCAAATGCTTCTAGGTGCATTATAAGATCCGTGCAAAATTGTCTAGCAGGCCCCAGGTCCGACCATTAATAATGGTTGGGAGTGATATCACTCCTACTTAGGCCTATCAATGGGCTGGGTCAGACCCGGGCATGGGTTGTTCAATCCCGTCCCAAATATTGGATTGGCCTGCCAGGAGTTGTCCAATCACAGCTCTAAATTGAGCATCCCTATGTCAAGTCTCATCCCATGCGGGCTCGGGCCGAGCATGGACTTTTGCACAATCTTGAACATAATATCAACATTCCCTAATTAATTTTTCATATACAGTCACCGGACTTTAAACCTCCTCTTTTTTTTCCAGGCTTGGGACCGACAATGCAACGCAACAAGTAACATGGCTAGTTAACTAAAATAGGAGCCGCCTCTTAATCTATCTAATACTTCTTTTTTGTCATTATTTCTTTATATAGACATGTAGCTTTGTGGAGGATAGTAATTTTTATTTTGGAAGATGTATTTTGGAGCTCTAGCATCAACTTTCTTGTTAATATTTTTATTGCTAGCTGACACTGATGACAACCGTGAGTTGCATGCTCACAGTAAGTAATGCAAAAAATATATGAGTTGAGAATTGAGATCGAGTTGAGAATTGAGACCTTCATGTCTTCAATTGTTTGAACTGGTATAAAAAAAGGCCCCATAATAGCAACTGAAATATTTTGAAATTCCAAAATAGAAAACTCATTAACTGCCATCCCTTTTTTTTTCTCTCTCCAAAATATAAGCCCCATAATAACTCTCGGTTGAGAAGAGCATTTAAAGTGATATTTATGCCCATTATATTTTCAAATCTGCCCCTTATATTTCTATGGCTTGGAGTTCAATTGATTTTAGCACACCATTATATTTATAGCAGTCCATGTGTATCAAATCTCAACCATACATTCAGTCATGTACTTATTTCACAAGCGTTTCTCATTATTTTTGTGCATCCTATTTCAATAGGGGCCATTCAGATTTGATCCATGATGTGGTTGTAATAGAATAATAAGTTTTAATATTTAAGATAAACAATGGGCCCCCGCTGGAATTTATTCACTTGCCTACAGTGCATATGAATACTATGTATCTGGAACATCCAATACGTGGGGCACACCTTTGAAGTCTATTTTGGATGGTCCTGACTCATGGTGCGGGAGGTTGGAGCCCAATAGCAATAGGTAGTTGGATTTTTTGACCCAAAAACTCTCATGTAGGTTTTGGAGGTGGACTTAAGATAGGTTAGCAACACTTGAATATAAAAACTTAATTAGTAATTTCGCATCATTAAGAAGAAAGAAAAATAAAATATTTATAATAATATTAAAATATAAAAAATGTCTTAATTTATATGGTCGCTTTAGGCCTCAAATTATTTCGAGCTAGCCCTATTGCGAGGTTAGGGCTTGGGAAGCCCCGGGCTTGGCCTGACGGACCGGACCACCCTGCTATACACTACACTGGCTAATTAGCTGGAATATATTCGGTCTAAAATCCAAATGCCATCGTGAAATCTCATCATCATCAATTTTGAATTGGCCCAAGCCGCGTTCAAGAGTGAGAGAGGAAGATAAAAGCATCAGCAAATCTTCGTAATTCCTTGTTTTATTTCTCCTTTGTTGTTTGTAGCCCAAAAAAAAAAAAAAAAAACGTACAAATGACCGGAGATTCTGCTGCTATTCTATCTTCTTCGTTTCTGCAAAGAAGCCCATCATAACTCTTTCCTGCTATCTATCTATCTATCTATTTCTGCTTCTGTTTTTTTTTTTTTTTTTTTTTTTTAGGGTTTTCAATTTTCATTCCCCTCCCCTCCCAGAACAAAACAAAACCCTAGAAAATCTAGGGCAAGTTCATCAAAAGCCATGGATCCGGAGCAGACCTTCCTTCGCGTCCATGCCAAGCTATCTGGAATGCTTCTCAGACTCCTCAAACCGAGAATCAGAACCGTTCTCGAATACATCCATCTCGTCGTCGCCATCGCTCTCTTCTTTCTGCTTGTCGTAATGCACACCAACTTCGTCCAGCAGGTTCTAAATTCTAAATCCCACTCTCTCTCTCTATACTGATTGATCCAAATCTCTTTCTTTCGGATTTACAAGGTGTGAATTGTCCTGAATTTCGATTTCCTTTGGCGAATTTCAATCTATCTGTCCTGTTTAGGTCTCCTCTTTTGATTCATATTTCGTTTGAATTATGTATTTGTGCATTTGGACGTGCTTCAATTTGAGAAACTTTGTAATGTTTGGCCACTGAAAATTCCTTTCTGTTATACAATTCCAACTGCAGACTATTGTTATTTGTTTGTCCCGGTTGTTTTTAATTATTCATCTAAGTCATTATCGTTAACACCACATCATCAAATCCTTAATTCAATCATATTCGGTTCTTATTGGACGTTTAAGTGCTTTGATGGATGCAAATCCTTTATTTAGCATTTTATAAACTAGTAAACCCTGATTTTATGTTCTTACCATTCTGATTGTGCAATATCCTTTCATTTGTTTGACGATTTTGAAGGATTAGAAGTTGCTTGCGATGTAAGGAATTGCATTGCAGGCTTGCAGTATCATGCAATCTCAAATATGAACTAATTTTCATTATCAGTATAGGAAAAATACTTCAGTGCTCTGATGATTCATAGCAAACACTTATTTGTGCCGTGATCAATGAAATCCTCGATACTTGAATTTATTAGTGATTTTCAATTTTGTATGGATACATTAGGTGTCATTGCTTCTCTTTTCGACATTATTATCATCATCAATTCAGCTAAACTTTTAGTTTTATAGGAGGATTGCCTCCTGTTCTAATTGAAGTGGAAAGATATGCATTCATTTAATATGGAATTATGTGACATGAAGTTTTGAATAGCAGCTGGAGCCCCATGTCTTCACATGTGCCCATGGTTGGTGATCTAGACGGTTGTGGTCCTTTGATCTAGTGAGCCACATGGTGCTTAGGCCATAACTCTAAAGTGTAATAATTATGAAATCCTTCAAGCAACATTCTCTAAATTGCGAAGAAAAGGAAATGCTTCATTGCTCTGCGTTCAACATAAAAATTGGGATGGATATTGGATGGCTGAGTTCTTACTACTTGTGCTGTTCTTTATACATTATGTCTCTACACATTTCACTTTATTACTTGTTCTATATTATTTAGTTCCTTCGACGCATTACTGACAACTACTGTCTGCCTACTGTTTTGCCCTGCATTTCAATAGACCTGTTGGATTATTTAATAGAAGAATGGAGTAAATGTTCTGCTGCATATTATGCTTCTCTCATGGACATTTATGTAAATGCCTTGTATTCTGTTGATAAGTATTAACGCATCAGTTTTATGCTCATTTTCTGCTGTAATTTTTTTGCATATGAAGCCTGGCTGTTCAAGTGAGTTTTCTGGGCATGAGATTGCAGATGCAGACCTTGTTCATATTAAGGTATCCTTTGTTTCTTTTTGTTAACTTAATTGTGGCCTTTATTTCCTGTTTAGTGTATTATATATTTAGTTGATTTTCAATTTCTTGGCATAATCTCTTATGGAAGAATCATTTGAAACAGGCCTGACAATGGATTTGCTTCAATAACCATACTGCATTTCTTTTCTGGATTTTTTTTATTAATGTTCTATTATAAATTGATTGTTTTATGGATACATTGGAACGGAGAAACAGAATTCATGTAGCCCACCCCAACATAGGTGGGACGAGGCTTTGATGATGATGATGTTCTATTATTTACCTCTGATAAATTATCTGCATAAACGAAAAAAATATTGTCTAATAAAATATTATCTTCTTCCTGAATAAGCCATTTTTGTAATCAAATGCTTTCTGAGTGATATTTATTCTTATGATTAAAAAATGATATTTTTGTTCTATTTTTCATTTTTTAAAAAGTTTATTGGGCTTTAAGGTGAGATTCCCCTCCCTCCCTTCCCAATAGCAAAAGTCCCTTCAAAATCTTGGTTTGGAATGCCTGACCTGAATAAAATACAGATTCACTCTGACTGAGCATTCCATAATTTTGAAAATGATCAGCGAGGCATTACATAATTTTTCCTTTTTTCCCCTCATTTTGAGGGTATTGGAAGGCTGCCAACATTTCCGCATCTAGTTATATAGAAATGGTCTGACTTATTATTAGTGTTGCATAATATGTGCACGTTGCTAAACAGCTTGGAGCCTCATTTCATCATGTTCATAGGGAGGCAAATGTCATGGCAGATGCTCTTGCTAAAGAGGGAGTGTTACGCTCTTCTATTCTCTTTGATGTCCAGTGTTTTTTTTTTCTTCGTTTTCTCTTTAAATTTGCGTTTTGGCTAAGTTTCGTTGGCTTCTTTGCTTGTATTCTTTGTTGTTTTCTGCGGAAATAAAATTTACTGTTATAAAATATATATATGTGCACTTTCGTTTCTGACAGGTAGTTTTCCACCATTTAATCCATCTTATAAATTACAATTTACAATGTCCCCAGTTGTAGCTCAACTGGTTAGGGACAACAAAGCTCGCATTAGGGGGTGAATACCTGAGTTTGAGTTCTCCATGTAGTGAAAAAATAAAAAATACAAGATAAATAGCAATGTCCTTTATGTAGTTTGTGTTGTTGGGTATAATTTTTCTTACACCTTAGCGTGCTTTTTTCTTTTCCCCAAGTCTGTTGTATCTATGGGTCTTTTCTAGTTAATAAAATCAACTGTTCCTACTAAAAAGAATTACAATGTCCTTATGTTTATATTATTCCTTAGTTGGCTCACCATCACTGGCATCTGCTGTTAATGCTAAGATCCATTAATCTTTCCTTACTTTTTTTTTTTTTTTTCTGTTGTTACTATGAATTTGTTAGATTGTTTACTCCAGTGTCTTAGGTATGCTATGACTTGTTTCTGTCGCAGATAACTAGTGCTGGGCTGTGGTCACAATATACAGATGATAGTTATATGACGGATATTCCTCAGCAGCTAAGTTCCGCTGAGAGTATGAAGATTCCAGAGAGTGGGGATGGCTTCACGTTTTTTTTCCACCAAACTTTGGTCAAATTGGATAGGTCCAGGTGCTAAGAGGGGTAAATTGATATTCAGATCTTGGAAGAATGATAAAGAGTTTCTTGACCCTCAAACAGATAATGCAGCTGACCATAGCAGCAGCTCTAAGCTAGCTGCAGATGGTGCAGAAATTGCTGTTGATGCGGAGGTTCCACGTGTAGGTTTTCCTTTGTACGCTAAAGAATCATTGAAAGCAGCAGTTATTCACTTCCGCAACAAGTGTCACTTGCTTTTTCCTTCATTATGGAGAAATGCAAAGCTGTTATTGGGGAGTTTCAGCCAGTCATCGGGGAGGAAATTGAACAAGAAAACACTTTTCCAGTTATTGTGGTATTGTTAGCTATTATTTGGTTGAATGATCTTTCTGTCATCCATCTATTTTTATTTTTTTAAGAGTTGTGGGGCACTTAAAATTTCCATGGCACTGCTATTTGGAAAAATCTGGTCTTTTTTCTGCTTGCATTTTCGGATCCAAAGATCAACTTAAATTTGCCACTCGCCTTTTACAAATTACTCGCAGTCTGTTGAATAGTTGCCCTGCTTTTCCAGCCTCTGTCATTTTCCCTTCTAAAATCTTGAAATTGCGTGTGGTACTCGCTCTCTGCTCTCTCTCTCTCTCTCTCTCTCTCTCTCTATCTCTTCTCTCGCTCTCTACTCTCTCTCTCTCTCTCTCTCGCTCTCTCTCTCTCTCTCTCTCTCTCTCTCTCTCTCTCTCTCTCTCTCTCTCTCTCTCTCTCTCTCTCCTCTCTCTCTCTCTCTCTCTCTCTCTCTCTCTCTCTCTCTCCCTCCTCTCTCTCTCTCTCTCTCTCTCTCTCTCTCACACACACACACACACACACAACACAGTCCTTGTTCTCCCTTGCAAGTTTTTTCTTACAAATTTTTTATTTTATTATATAAAATGAGTTTACCATTTGTGTGCTTCTTATGTAACTTGAATTTTCATTAGAGCAAGGAGAAAGCTATTTTTCCTAGAACTGAAATTTGAAATGCAGAAAACCGCAGGATGGAATGTGCTTTTGGATTTTCCGAAGTGGATGCAACCATTTCAGTTTGATAGGATCGACTCACTTATAGGTACTGATTGTCATTCTTATTTTTGTTTAATCATTGTCAATTGGTTACCCTCTGTGACAGTCCTTTATGGTGGTGGGGTTTGTTTCATACTTTCATTGTCTTTCTGGTATGCTTTTATAAGGGCCTTGTTGCCTGCCCTTGGCTATTGTTTTACTCTTTTATTTATTTATTTCTGAGTTTTTTGACGGGCTGGTTGTCTTGTTGTCTTGGGTTTTTCCTGTTTTGATTCTTCTTCTACAGAAATAAAATTTGTCACTATTTCAAAAATTTGTCTTCTTATACAATTTTAGGTTGATTTAAATTCCAAGTTTTTATCTCTCTCTCTTTCTCTCTCTATAATGGTGACGAAATGATTTTATTTGTAGTTCGATCTGTTTTTTTTAATAGCAGCAAAATTATTTTAAATTCCTTGTTTTCAAGTTCCTCGTCGCCAAGAAAGATATAAAGCTGGAGCACACACATAGAAAAAGATTAATTAGCAGATTTCCTCACAAAGGCTATCAACAAGAAGCAGTCGTATGAAGTTTATTCCAAGCTTGGCATGGTGGCTTTCTATGCACCAGATTTTGTTTTCCCAGGGGAGGGAAGTGTTGAGAGATGGGATTTTTTTGGCAAGTTTGGAAATTGTACGGATTGTTATGTAAATTTAGTAAACTGGAGTTTTTTTTATTATATAATTTTGAAAATGGTTTAATAACATAAAGATATACCATCCAAATTCTTATTTCTCTTTTCTTCTCTTTTTTAAATTACTTCAAAATTCTGGGGTTTTATGCATTAAATCTGAAATAAAATAAATTTCAGAAATTCAACTGTGTACATTTGCTTGCACACTTTCAGCCACAATAGGGCTATTCTGTCTGTTTTGGCTTGAAACACACATAGATATTTTGAATAATTTTCCACACACACACACTGTTTTGTTTCAGAACAGCTACTGAAATGAAATGGGATTTAAAACTTGTTTTTTTTTATTGCTCTCTCTCTCTCTCTCTCTCTCTCTCTCTCTCTCTCTCTCTCTCTCTCTCTCTCTCTCTCTCTCTCCAGGTCAACTATGACCTAGAATAGTGTTCCTGCAATCAGGGGAAAAGAAAAACAGTACTCATACAGTACTCATTTCAACATCATCAAGGCCTTGTACCAACTATGTTGGGGTTGGCTACATGAATTCTGTTTCTCCATTCCGATCTAATCCGAGCCAAATTCTCATATAAGGGCCCTATTCTAGGGCCCTAATTTTACATTGATTGATACCAGTGCCTTTCTTTCTTCATGAACCATCTACTTTCAAACCAAGTGTGCTGAAAGCCAGACAATGGGGTTCACAATTACATCAAATAGTGATGTTATTTATTAGATTTTTTTTTTCTGTTTTGAGATGGACATGTTTTTCATGTGTCAAATAATGACTGAGTGGAAAATATTGGGTGCATTTGATTGGTAATTGATTACCTATTCTATGGCAGTTCTGACAAGTATAAAGAAAAATCATGGCATATTCTTGCTAGTTAAAGGCCTACTGTTTTTCAAAATCGTTCTCAGTGGTTGTTGGGTACGAGACCTTATGTTTAACCTTAGGATTGGCTTGTGATTATTCTTTGTCCTTCGCATGCATATATATATATATATGTTGATTTAGGATATCTATTCCTTTAGATGTATACCTTATGGTGTTATGGACTGTAAAGTGGCTTGGCAAATTCTGTATGACGATTTAATTATAATATGAATGTAGAATGGCCAGCACTTTACTTTGACTTAGGACTCTTGTGTCGGAGCCTTATTATTCGTCACTATGCAAAGATTTGTATCAAATTTATTTAAAAATAATTCATATTGGATTTTGCAAATCACAATTTAAAAAAGTCAAACGGTACAGAAACAAATTCTACATTTATGATACAACTCATATGATTCACATGGATCATAGGATTCACTATGTGAAGACACTTAATTTCATGTGGTCCTCAATTTACCATAATCTCTAGTTTATCACTGTTATTTGATAATCTTTCATGGAGTGGTTGGGAGCCTATAAATAGGGGTGCGACCTTCCATTTGGAGGACTTGATGATGGGGCTTTTTGTTGGAGAGTCCTTGAGAAGTTGAGAAGCTCAAGTGCTTTAGAGCCTTCTTTTCTCTTTCTCTAGCTAAAAGCATAAAACTCTTTTATTTCTGGCTTTTTCCTTGAGATTGTTCAAAGGCTTTAGGGATCCCTTGTTCTTTGCATTAAACCACTGTAAAAGCTATTGTACCAAAAAAATAATTGATTCTTAATTAAGCTTCAACATTTTTTCTTAGATCTATACATTTTTTTTTGTTGTTGTGTTTACTTGATTGCATATTATTTGAGTCATTTGAAGTTGTGAATCCTAAGTTGTTTGCTCTCGTCTATTCTAGTGCAATGGCTTGAGAGAAGAAGCAAGGCATTTGAGCCGACCTATTTATACACTGTTGAGAAGGTACTTTTTATGCATTTTCTCCCTTTGCTTTCATATTAATTTGATTAGTTGTAGATGAATATGTGAGAAATTATTATATACTGTCCGCAGGATACCAATGGCCAAAGCTGCCAGCTCCATTTATATATAGCTTGTGGGCCCCAGTTTAAAGATCCAATCTGTCCAAGACACACACCCCTCCCATGTACCCGCATTGGCTGTCTTTTCATGCCCCTATGGAGTGGGTTCCACTGCTGGATTGGTTATGTAACATTTGATTAACTCATGTTTTTCACATGATCAACTAGTGGCGGGCCTTACTCTGCTGAATGTGGAAATTTGGCACGTGTCATTACATAGGATTGTGAGGGTATGGATTTTGAGTGGATTGGATCTTTGAATAGTGGGTCCCACAGTCTAGAAACGGAGATGAAAGCTTGTAGTTACCATACTTTGTTGTTAGGGGGTGTGGGCGTGGGGGAAGCAGAGATAACTTCCAAATAAATCTGTACAATGGGGCACACCTTTCTTGATCAAAACCATTCAACCCTTGAAGGCACCTAAATGTTACTCTGATAGGATTTATCTGCTTGGATTAAAGCAGTGCATTGTGCCCTGCTCAGTCCAATGATGAACGATTTTGCAATCAGAGTGATTTTACTGCATGAAGAATTCAGAGTGAGTTGGTCTGATCTGTTGGAATGGATTAATGAATGGTGGAGCCCATAGCATGAAAATGTCTTGGCAATTGACATGCATAGAATTAGAGTAAAAACCTGATATTGTAGCAGATGTCTCTTCCAGTTACACAGTATAACCATTCACCCTAGCGAAACGGATGCCTTATTCAGGTATCATGGATGTGGAGGAAGACTCATATATAGCTGAATTGCGGAAATCATTTATACATAGAAATGGGTCAAAATTGCCTGAACTTAATTTGTAACAGTATTCCCTTTGGTCCACTATGCATCAGGCTATAAGTAAGCATATGTTTAAAACTGGTGAGAACTCGGCCGTTGCTCCATACATTGTTATGTACAAGCGCTGCAACTCAAAACACTTTCAAGGATTTGATTTAATCTCTCTGATTTTTTTTTTCTTATATTAGTACTTATTTCAAGAGGTTTTCTTGAAATTTTGTTTTGCAGGGATATTTCTTTCTCCCTGAAGGAGCTAAATCTCGGCATAATATAAAGACTGTCAACATTAGCATTTCTGCTCAAAACTCCTGTTTTGGTAACAGGTTAAAATCACCATGCCACTTCTAATTCCAATTCTTAAGTTTTTTTTTAATGGGTAACCAGGTTTTAATTTCATTTAGAAAGCAGATATTTGGCAGATAAAAGAATTATATGCAGTATAATTTTTTGTTGGATGGATAATCCAATAGGCTATCTGGCAGTGCCAGTTCCTGGTGTTTCATTGCTGTTCAATGACTGATATTAGCCTTAAATATATTTTTTTGATGACAGATATTAGCCTTAAATGTTATCTATGGGAATTGGACAATTGGGCATATGGTTCTTCAGTTCTTCTTGCATTTAACATTGCATAGCACATCAGAACCAAAAGACCAACATTGATCATACCTAGTATATGACATTGAATATTCTTGTAGCGATGGTCTTGCTTTGTGGAGTATCATTTCTTCTTTTTCCCTTTTTGGGGTTGAATGCATCCATAACACCCTGACATGATACACTTACTTTCCAGGTGGCAGCAACTTCTCATAAACATTTTTGTGGGTTATGATACAATCCTAATGAATAGTTTGTTGAGTTCTCCTGGTCAAGGTAAGAAGATTATACAATATAGTGTTTGGTCATGTGAGCTTTCATTTTTCATTATTATACTGATATGATGATGGGCCTATGTGCAAACTCTTATCTGTGTGTTTCTAAGATCCATTGGACTTCATGCAGGTTATCTTTACAACTTCCAAACAAAGGAGTTTATGATCTAAGTTTTGCACATGAACCAGCAGAAGGTTCTGCGAGATTTGAAGGTTTGTTAAATCTAAAGAAATGTTTCATTCACCTGATATAATATTCCATATAGAATTAAAGCATATACTCTTACTTTCTTGTTTCTTTGTTAATGTTGCTTGGTTAATCAAAATGGATTTTGAAAATGTGCATAATTGTAGGATTCCCTACATTGATGCTGCAGGTGATTTGTAATGTGAGATGACTTCTAATTATTGTATGATTTCTGAAGTTGTTCTTACAGAAAGTACTTATGTTCAAATTGAGTAGTTAACATTATCAGATCTTCTTTGGGAAGTTATCTGTGAAATAATAGTAGTTTTTGGGGATCTGCTTGTGTTTGATCACTACTAGAAAGGTGTCCTGTGACTATTAGACCTCATTAGCTTATAAGCTTGGAGAAATATCAGGTATATTTTGTTGTAATCAAGAAGCCATTGCAATGGCTTATAATTACAAGAAGGTTTTAAAAATAGAAATGGGCATCTTATAAATCTGGAATTTTAAGGCACATGCTTGTTTATTCTAAATGATATTAAGTAGTAATAAGTGGTTGTGCCATTGTGTTCGATTTTTCACTAGGATGAACAGTATGTCCAATCTTTGAGTGCATAGATCTTCCACTGAATATGGTTTTGATCATTCAAAATTAGTCTAAAAGGACCCCAAAAGCATGCAACATCTTCTTGCAACAATTAAATGAGAAAAAAAGAAGTTTTGGCTCTTTTTACCTTGCCATGGGTTTCTCTCTCTTTTTTGAATGGTTATTTATTTTTGAACCTTTAGATGCTCAGTTGTTTGGGACTCATCCGATTTTTAAAACCATGCATTCCAAAGAATAAGAATAAGAAATCCCAGATGTAAAATCATATTCTCCAATGTTGTCTTTTTCGGACCATTTCTGGATATAACACACACACACACACTCATATATATAATATACATATATATTTTTTAAATCTTCTATTTGTGGGTCAAAGATTGCACAACTACTGATCTTCCAGACTGGAAGCATTTGGGGCATCAATCACCCACAGTGGGGTCATATGCTCAACTATTGGCATCACCAAACCGTGGTACCCCAGTTGTACAGAAATGGAGCATCAGCACATAATCATGACCCGGTATATTCAGATCCCCATAATCACTCCCAAGAAATATTCTCTGCTTGTGGGAGCATTTATTTAGTCGTGCAAATCATATTATATTCTGATTGCTAGATCTGTAGGTTTATGGGGTTGAATTCTTTGTTGTTGACTTGAAAGTAACAGTCGCTGAAGAAATGGCTAATCAGCTTTCCTTCTCTTTATTACAAATGAAAGAAATTGTTTCTTAATATATGTACAGTGATAAAATATCTGCTGAAGAATCTATCCTAATGTTACCTTTTTATCTGGTCTACACAGACTACCTTGTGACCAAGTGTGGTGTGCTTATTATGTCACTGTTCGTTTTCTTCACAACAACAATGTCAGTATCATTTACGCTAAGAGAGACACAATCTCGTATGCTTAAGTTCACAGGTCAGCTTATTTTATTTTCTTTTGGTTTATGGTGACATTCTCTTGAGTGACACCCATCAGTGAGCATTCTTGATGTCTTTACGGCAGTTTCTTCTCTTGAATGATTGCAGTGCAGCTCCAACACCATGCTCGATATCAGCTCCCCACGTTCCAGTTGATCTTCATACATGTGATTGAATCTCTTGTTTTTGTACCGGTCAGTTCATTTCCATTCCACTCGTGATACTAAAAATACAAGTGGCTCATTTTGCCAGAGAATTACCATAGCATTTCTGACTTTCAGAATAACAATTATTTAATTTATGGGCACTTCTGCATTGTTTTAATGCACGTGCATGGCTGGTGCAGATTATGATTGGCATCTTATTTTTCCTGTTCGAGTTTTATGATGATCAGCTGCTTGCTTTCATGGTCTTGATTCTTGTCTGGTTATGTGAGCTTTTTACAATGATAAGGTAATCTCTCTTATTATATCGCTCTTATTTCATTATAAATCTGCTGGTACATGCTTTATAATATCAATATGGTTATAATTGGTTTGCAGCGTCCGCACACCGATATCAAAGCAGTTCTTTCCTCGCTTCTTCTTGCTCTATTTCTTGGTGTTTCATATCTACTTCTTTTCATATGCTTCTGGTATGATCTCTCTCTCTCTCTCTCTCTCTCTCTCTCTCTCTCTCTCTCTCTCTCTCTCTCTCTCTCTCTCTCCATCAAATAGTTGTGCACTCAGATTTATGATGCTGGTGCTTCTTTTCTTTTCTTTCTTGTTCTTTTTTTGTGCTGAGAAATGACGCAAAACATTGCCAATACACCATGGTGCAGTTGGCCCTATCATACATAGAATGTTTTTACTATTGATATGGACTGATCACATCTTATGTGTGCCCTGACATTGAACTTTATGTGACCATAATTATTTTGATTAATTAAGAGAGACTCATTTCAATGGTTTGGAGTTTGGACACGTCCAATGTAGGCCAGCCACGGAACCATTGTTTGGCACTTATGATCAATCCAATCCACTCACAAACAACCTATCCCCTTTTCAGATGGGAATTATAAAATGAAGCAACCTATTTCCTTTGAAGTTGCAATATCCCTAGTTTGACACTAACCTACAAATAAGTAACCATTGGATTTTATCACAACAAAATTGCACAATATGCAACCATTATACTTCAAGGAGCTAAAATCTAAGGCTGGGATTTTATTATTATTATTTGAATATTAACTTGTAAGGCTAGGATTATTTGATTGGACTGATATTGAAGTTGCCCCTAATGCTTGTGCTAACCTCTCCATCCCTTGCTTTCCATTGGTAGTTATGCATCTAGGTAGGTCACAAGCAATGATGAATGCATGCACCACATTGTTTGGAGTTGTATACGTAAGATCGACTTCATTGATTCTCCACATTAAGGCCTACTGATTTTTATTCATTTCTAATATTCTAATTACAACCTCAAAAGAATAAAAGATAAACAATGGTGTATGATTATGCTATACACTCATTGAGAACTTACAAGCTACAGAGCAACGCACTAACTATAATTAAACAATTTTTACAACTTTGATTGTGCTTAAAAAGTCAATTAAAAAATTTACTCTCTAGTGACAATGTTTTTATAAAACAGCATCTTATAGTAGTTCAAGGACCGATCAACAAAATGGGGCATTTAATCTCGAAAAGAATACAAATTCTAGGATTTTCCTTGCCTTCAAAATTTCTAACATTTTTCTTTTAACCCTTGTTTGAAAAGCACGCCAATATGGCCAATATGCGTTGATTTTTGGAAAAGTTGATACAGCTGATACCGGTCGGATAATGATATGCGGCTAACTTAGTTGCAGTTTAGATGTAACTCAAATCACCAGTCACCACCAGGTCAAACATCCATTGTGATTTGGAATACATCTATTTGGCATAGTGCATGCTGAATTTCAAATTTCATCTGAATAAGCATGTTTCTATTCCTGAGCACTTTCTGCATTAGTCCTGAGAGAATTGAGAAATATACCGATTTTCAAAAAAAAAAAGAAAAAAAGAATTGAGAATATACATTGTTCCTAAGATCCCATCTCACATTTCAATTATTTTTCAGGTTTTCCATATTTGGCGTTCGCAGCAGTTGCTGCATTCATGTATCACCTTATCCTGTATTTTTGGAATCGTTTGAGGCAAGTATCTGGCAGCTGACTTAATGACCATTTTATCTTACTCACCAGTTTAAATCCTTTCGTTCAAATGTTTGGGGTGTGCTCAGGTGTGGATGTCTCGCACGGGAGACTGTGTGGGACAATATGTGGGCCCCACTAATCATAGATAAAGCGGTGATCGAAAGATCCAAATGGGGTCGTCCCATATATAAAATCTCAAGGCAATTGCCCTTCAACTCTCGCTCTCAAGGGGCATTTATGTGATCTCTCTCTCTCTCTCTCTGTGTGTGTGTGTGTGTAATGTGTATTTACTTCTAAACAACATCAGTGGGCCTTAAATCACCAGTGAGGAAAAAAAAAAGAAAAAGAAAATGCACAATTTTTTTGAAATTTCATTCGAATACAATTTCGGGCCTATTTTAAGATTCACTTTTCTTTTGTGATTGTTAGTGGAAAGGAAATGCGGAAAAACTGATGTTACTGATCGACAGCCGCTTTTCCCGTACAAGAAAATCCTTTTGCCAATGCAAAATATCATCTTTTCTATAAAAATTTTTACTCTGAGTTGCAATGAGCCCACTGTCAGGCATATGTATAATATTTAAATTATTTTATTTGAGTATTTTAAAAGTTACTGATCCCATTTAAGTGAAATCTGATGAGGACTATACACTCGGGCAGACCCAGGAACTCTTCCTTGGGGGGACCACTATGTTGAAACAGAATCTTGGGAGGGCCACATTATGTGGTTATTTGTATTCTCTCTCACTTCGTATCCATGGTGTAGAGGGCTTTGAAATCAATAGTGGGCCACATAAGAAAAGACTGCTTTAAGAAATTTTACTCCTGCCCCCCAACTGAATGTTTTGGACCCTCTATTCCCTGTATGGAGGTTAATTTGTTAGTTTTTTCTCTTTTGAGTTTACTGTATTGGATGCGCTTATTCCTTCTTAACAATTTCCATTCAGTTGATGGAACCTGTATGCTTTATGGTTGGTTTTTTGTGGACACAAATTATGGATGTCAAGGGTATTTGGAAACCTGTTATCCTTTCCAACTGAATAATTGTGCAGCCCAAATAATAAAATGCAAGAATAACCCAAAACATTTGTTTCCAAGTCCACACATTTCAGTTTCGGTGGCCTACCTTTTGGAATTACAATTTAACCAAAACTCATGCAGTCAACCAATGATTGGTTAATACATTCGAAAATACACTTGGTTAAAGAGATAAGGTTCTAAGTAACTCTTTGGGTTCTTGAATTTGTTCTTTCCCATTTATCTGTGTATTTCTACTGAGGTTCCAGCGCTAGAGAGATGTTCTTATTAACTTTTTGGGTTCTTGAATTTGTTCTTTCCCATTTATCTGTGTATTTCTACCCAGGTTCCAGCGTTAGAGAGATACATGCGGAGCAGACAACTGGGTGTTCATATCACCTCCTCCACTATCCTCACCTCAACCCTCCATATAGCAAGAGTAAACATGAGGAACCCGAACCTGGTAAACAGTGCACAAGGGTCAGGGCCCATTCCCAGAATGGGACCTGATCAACCTCCAGTCAACTCAGTTGAAGATGCAGACGTCACCACACTCCAAGAACCGCCAGCGGCGGACAACTCAGATGCAATGGGCAGCCAACTCCAGTTCCGGGCAGCAGATTCGCGACAACAGAAGCTGCACCAAATGCGCCGCTTAGCTCTTTCAATTCTTTGCTGCTGTGGATCTTAGGAGGCGCCTCTTCTGATAACCGTGTCTCCTTTTTCTCCATGTTCAGAGACATGCGGGACCCAGGCCAGGTTTACACAGAGACTCCGCAACAAGAGAACCGCCCAATTCCACAGAATTCTTGGTGGAGGAGAACCTGAGAGTGATGATGATGTCGCTATTCTTCCAAAGTATAAATAAACACTAAAATGAGGACAGGACCTTGCGGCATCTGCTCGGAGGATTAAAAAAGAAGGCTGCGGGGTAATGTCAAGACTATCTGTGCAGAATACTTGTGTGCTGTGTCGAATTGCAGAGCTCATATAGCTTGTTTCAAGCGTGTCAAAATGTGATATATCTTGTATCATTAATTTAATGACTGTTTCCATATGAAAAGCTCATGAATAATTGACGAGATCCTTTTTTTAATTTTTATTTTCTCAGCTGTCAAAAGATACCCTACAGTGTTTTACGATGGTACGGTATTAATGGTTAGTTGGTTACATTGGTCCATTGGGCCTAAAGATGATGCTTAAACCATCCCACTTAATAATTGGGTCTCTCGGGGCGGGCTTCAGTAAGAACCTAACCCAGTTTTGGCTTCACCATCCTATGATGCAACCATTGCCTACCTACAAGACACAAATGATGAAATTCTCATATTTATTGTATTGGTATCTTGCATGAGCCCCTCTACTCTTGGTCAAATTTGTAATATTGGAGTGATTATCATAGAATCTTTTATCTTTTTATTAAATGTTCAAAAACCATTTGGACCTGCTGCTGGTCAGGCTTTTAGAGTGATTTGTCCAGAACCCAGTGGCCTCTTAGAGTAATAAAATAAATAAATGAAGTACTCTTTCTTTAAAAGGATCTCTCAACACCATTGAGCAATAAATACAATGCCATTTTTCATCCTCGTCAGGGTAAATCAATGATGTTGTAGAAAGTGGAAATTTTGAAGGCTGGGCTTTTAGAATTCAAAACCCAACGCAATGGATGGAATTGCCATCCCAAATTCTTCCAATTGTCTCAAGATCCTACCAAATTATTGCATACATACATGATATGATCAAATTAAGCTGCCAATCACTTTCATCCCCAAGAAGAAGAAGCTGCTATTTCCGGCTGTGATTGACCATTTACATATTTCTAAAGTAAAATCTCACTTTGAGAAATTGAAGAAAAACAGTAACTACTCCTTAAATATATATATCAATAATGATGTATTGTACAACAGTCGAATGTTTACTAATTAATTAGCATAAAATGGAAATGAATGATGTACAACATTTACCAATCAGCATGAAATGGAAAGACGCATTCAATTTCAGCAGCTGCTATGCTGCACCTGCATAAAAAGGAGACTTTCTAACAATTGCATTTTCAAATCCAGACCTTTAAAAAAAACCTTTGTCATCATCATTAGAATTAACACCACGTTTTCCTGGAGTTGGAGGGAAACCTTTTAAAAACCTTTCGAACGCCAAAATGCCCCACCAAAAACAGAAGAATTTCCCCACCAGCGCAGCGCAGCTTCTCTTCCAAGCTGAGACCTAAAAAAGAAGCCCCTTTTCGCCCCCCTCACCTCTCTCTCTCTGAAATTTATATTCCTCGCTTTCTCCCCTCGATTTTCACGAAAACCCATTTTTCTCTTTTCACCTCAACTTGTGCAATTCCAGGTCCTCCTCAATTAGTCCCTACGACTACGAGTACGACCTTTTCCTTTTCTTTTCAAATCAAATCTGTACGAATTTTCTTTTCTCCCACTCTTCTCCCCCCATCCGTTTCAAATTAGGGTTTTAATTTCCAAAGTTTGGTTTCTTTTTTTTTTTTTTTCAATAGAAATAGAGAGAAGATGAATCAGAGCAGCAATGGCGCGGATTTCCATCTCTCAGACGAGATCCTGTCTGTGATCCCGACGGATCCTTACGATCAGCTGGATCTGGCCAGGAAGATCACGTCCATGGCGATCGCCTCACGCGTGTCGAGGCTGGAATCTGAGACTGGAAGGCTGCGGCAGAAGATCTCAGAGAAGGACCGCACCATCTACGACCTCCAGGAGAAGCTCTCGCAGCTCGAGCGGGCCTTCCGTGAAGCCGATGCTCGTCTCGGTGCCGCTCTAGATGAAAATGTAACTGTTCCCTTCCCTCCAACACATGTTACGCAGATTACTTAATCCTCTGTTCTAGTTTATTTGTTTGATTTATTTCTTCTTTTGTTTTTGTAGATGAAGTTGACGAGTGAGCGAGATGCACTGGCTCTAGCATCTAAGAAACTGACCCGGGATTTGACCAAGGTATGATTTTGCTTTTAATTAACACCTTCTGTTGCTTGGATCTTTGAGAATTTGAATTTCCTTTTTCTTATTGGGTTTGCTTTATCTTTTAGCCTATTCAATTGTCTTTGGGTGAAGCAAAAGAAACTGCATGTAGAGGCAGGTCTGACTTTGCTATTAGTGAACTTACCCCGTCCATCTCTTGGGCTATCGTTGGGAGTGATTCATTAACTGCTTTTGGACATATAAGCCTACAATGGGTTGGTGTAGATTGATCTATGAATCCATCTTTATCTGAGTTTATAGGCATCCATTTCTTAGGCACAAGTTTCAGTTCAGCTTCAGAGGTAATGGAGCACCTAATTAGTGCATCTTCACAATTCAATGTCTTAACTAGGGCTCTCAAAACTTTTACACTAGACTAGCAATCCGACAATCCAATTCACATCTCATACACTAACCCTGACAAAGCAGATTTCCTACAGATAAAGAAACAAAATTCAAAATCCCATTTTTTATAACCATAGCAAAAATATATGGGAACAATTTAACAAAACCCAAAGAAATGTCCCTCCTCTAATATAACAAAATTAGAAGATATTGAAAGTCCTAAAACCCTACTTTGTTGTAGCCGAAGCTCGAGTGAGAGAGGAGAGGAGAGGAGGGGAGTGTGTTCTAGTGGTTGATGAAATGGGAATGCTGGTAGAAAATGTGGGTTTTGTCAGGTTCTGGAATTGGAGGGAGAGAGATAGAGGAGGAGGAGCGGGGGGGATGATCTAGAGAAAGCAGAGAGAGATCAAAGGCAAATAGATAGCTTACTATATGCTTCATCTCTCATCAAATGGGTAATATTACACTGGTTAATTTTGACAAGCTTCCAACCTGTTTATCCTCTTCTCTACCAAGATTGAAAGAGAGAAGATTGAAGCTAGTTGGCTGTGCACATATTCTGCACGGTGGGTGGGTTTGCAGTAATGTCAGCTTATTTTTATTTTTATATAACAAATGTGCTTATTTTAAGGTACCAATTGTTCCTTATTTGATTATGGATGCTCTCTCTGTTCAATTCTGCATTCTTGTTTTTGCTGTTCATTCAAAATGTCAACAGTGCTTTCTATTTCTATCGAATAAACTAAACTCTTGTTCTTTCGACAGTTAGAGACATTCAAGAGGCATCTGATGCAGTCCTTGAATGATGACGGTTCACCTGTAATGCTCTCTCTCTCTCTCTATATATATATATATATATAATTTTAAGTTCTGAAAGCAATGTTTGTCTCTGTTTGGTTGTGCTGGCAGCAGCTAGCAGAAACTATTGATATAGGGACCTGTGACCAATCTATTTCCAAAGCCTCTTCTCTAAAGGGTACCTTTCATTTTGTTTGTTGAGCCTTTACTATTTGTAAGTTGTAATCCTATGATATTACCCAACTGGGGTTGTCTAAGCTCTGCTATGGCTTGTTGCGAACTTGTGATCCATCATGTGGACCATTGAGTTTGGCTGCTCTGTCCTGTCCAACTAAATAAGTACTAGTTACTAGTATTTAGTAAGATTGAGTACTTCAGCAGGTGTAGGTTCAGGACTGTCCTGATTAATTTGCAGGCCTACTCATTCTGTTGCAGCCAACTTAATGAACATTGATAAATCAAGTCCAACTCTGGCTGGGCGTATGATGGGTCTAGCTGTATCTCTATGGACAATTAAAGCTCTCCATGTTGGCTATCCCATTTACTTTCTGATTTCTGTTTGATGCTTATTTACTTTTTGTCATACCTAGATGAGGCATCTAATGGCTACAATGCACCAAACCTAATCAGTGGTTCTACAGAAATGGGTAATCCATTTAACGCTAGGAACTTCTCTTTTCTATATTATTTGTGACTAAACTCACCCATTAGAGTCCACATTTATTGATGATGCTATTCATACATTCACTTGGTTACAGCCTCAAGGAATGCTGGGCAGAGATTCTCTGTGACTCCATACATCACACCAAGGCTTACTCCTTATGCAACCCCAAAAGTAATATCAACGGGCGGTTCCCCTAGGTACTCTGTTGCAGGATCTCCTAAATGACTTCTGGTGCTACATCACCCACGAAATCTCAGTTTGAAGGAAGGGGTACATTATCATCGTGGTACCCATCAAGTCAGCAGTCTTCAGCTGCAAGCTCTCCTCCACATGGACGTGCTGTTCCAGGTTCACAACACCATCATATTTTATAACATATTTCTATCAGTAACATAGATATGAAGAAGTACAATCTATGTGAGGATTTGAAGCTGGATAGATCATAATGGAGAAATAGGATTCATGTAGCCAACCCAACATAGTTGAGACATGGCTTTGATGATGATGATTTCTATCAGTAACGTGAGACTTTACTAAAAAAAACTTTTAAATGTATGGAAGGGAAGAGAGAAGTACACAAAACTATATATTATAAGAGTGTTATACTGTGAAAACAAAAATCAGAAAGAATCATCTCCTCAGGTGTAGAATACAAGTTGAAGAAAATGATAGATCATATAGCGTTCATATCAGTTCCATTTATGCCTGTTTTTTCCGACTGATTATCTACTAGGGATGTAAATGAGTCAAGCTCAGCCAAGCTTGAGCTTGGGTTGACAATGCCTGACAAACTCATGCTGAGTTCAAAAGCTCTTATATTGTATAAAATATGATTGTTATATATATATATATATATATATATATATAGAGAAATGCTCCTATTCATTTACCTCTCACGGTCTTACAGTGAGAGGTAGCATACCGGGGCCCATCTATCACCAATCCAAACCGTCCACACATGTTTGATGAATACTCATTTCTCAGGTTAATGTACTGCATTGAATGTCTTTTTTTTTTTATAAATCTCTAAATAAACCTTAATTTTCTTATTATCTATTAAACTTATTTCATTATATGACCCATTACTTTTTTGACATATACAGTGTGTTATTATCTATTAAACTTATTTCATTAGATGACGCATTATTTTTTTTTTTTTTTTTGACAACTTTTCACATGAGTAATGATTTCATATGTAAAAGGTTGCCAAAAAAATAAAAAGATCCCTAAACAACTTGGATCCTTTAGTTCATAAGTTGAGAATTACTAAGCCCATGTGGCCCTCTATACCCGGTATGCATGTGAACTAAATATATTTTTGTGGCACATCATAATCAGCATTTTAGCCAAAACTGAGGTGGGCTGAACTTGTCCTTTGAATTTGAATAGCTGAAAAGTTTTTTCATCCATCCATCTATTTCATACATGTCGGTAACCACAGGCAGGCACCTGGTTTTTGAGCCAGGTCATCCAAGTGGTGGGTACATTTTTTGTACATCTTGGATGCAAGTATGCAGCACTCATGTGCCATTTTGTCATGTATTCCCATGAGTGAATGGCATGCTTTTGCCAATTTAACAAATCTCCTGTATTTAAAGAAATGTACATTGTGGAAAACCATGAGTCACGCAGGAAAGTGTTGATGTTTCCACGAGTATTTAGTGTTTATTTTTTATGAACTTTGGATTTCCTAATGACTAGTGTTTTTTTTTTTTTCTTTTTATGGTACAAATTTCTAGGTCGCACTCCTCGGATTGATGGAAAGGAGTTCTTCCGTCAAGCAAGGTCAGTGCATAGATCTTGACTTGTGGTTTTGCTAATTAGTAGAGTCCATTCTGAGACCTTTACTTCTTTCTGTGATTCAGAAGCCGACTCTCGTATGAACAGTTTGGTGCATTTCTGGCCAACATCAAGGAACTTAATGCTCAAAGGCAATCACGAGAGGTAATCTTATATTTCGTCCTTCAGTATGCTGCAGAATTTTTTGCATTTGATGCTGATTGACTTGGTGAATTATCAATTGTGTCATGTTACTAATCAGATCTACTGTGAACTCTATTGACTGTTTTGAATTATGAATGAAAGAAAAATGGTTTTATATGATGCAGGAAACTTTAAGGAAGGCAGAAGAGATATTTGGTACAGATAACAAAGATCTTTACTTATCTTTTCAAGGGCTTCTTAACCGCAGCTTGTCTTAGGGAAAAAAAAAAGGTAATTTGTTTTTAAGGACTGTGTGCGGTGCTTTTTTTTTATTAATAGTAGTAGCAAAGGGGGAAGAGAGGAATTCCTCTCAGTTTAAGATATTCCATCTTGCTCTTGGAAGGTTGGTTGTATGAGCAAATAGTGGGTGGGATTAATTTACAGCTTCCTAGTTGAGATAACTGTAAGAAAATTCATAGAAATGCTCATCATGGGGCACTGATGTTTTCTCATGCATGGAAACTTAAAGAAAGCCCATCATTGCAGCTCATATCTTCCAATGTTTTAGAAGTACATTTCCATATATTATAGATTTTTATTATCTAAAAATATCACCAAAAAGAAATTCTGAAGACCTAAAAATTACTATTCTAAACTAAGTATCATATAGCATATTCTTTTAATGTCACTGCTAAGAAGATCAGTTTTAAACAGAGCCTTGTGGTGTGTTTGACAAGGTCCTAGAAGTGTCATGTCCTAGATCTGGTGGAAAAACCCATAGAAGTAACCCCGCACGATGTGGGTTCTGATTTCCGCGCTATTGCATAGCGGAATGCAGGATCATATGTACTGCCCAAGATCCAAAGGCTCTTGTTGGGTTCCTGCAAGTTAATTTACATGCCACTTTTCCATCTTGATGTGACTCTTGGTGGTGAGGGTTAGGAGTTGGGACTTCTTCTGCCACATTTTGTGGGCTGATTCAGCTGTTTTGGACTTCCCATATACCTTGTTAGGCAGAAAAGATGAGCAATGGAGAATCGTTGAAGTTGTTTTATGAATTGGTTTGGCCTTTTTGAGAGCCCAAACTTTGGCCTTTAGTCATGTTTCGGACCCCATCATTGAGGTTTTGATATGCTCTCTTTATTTTTGGAAGTTCTTTTGGTAATTGTCTATCTTTTAGTAAATTTGTCAGTTAAGAGCAAATGAGCAATTCTTGAGGGGAGGTTTCTAACTGTCACTACTGATGCAGTACGGAAGGGTGCCATGGATTGGACATGATTTCTTGTGTACAGCATCGAGTCAAAACCAAACAAGTGAAGTTTTACATGGTGTTGATGATAGTGGGTTCTAGGCATTGCTGTAGAATGAAAATGTTTGTTTTATATTCCATGTACACTTTTTGAATATAATCTGCATTCATTTCTTTTTGAGGTCTCCATTTTGATGCCTGGTTCAGGTCTTTTAAGAAATGATGCAAGTATTGTTATGGGGATATATCAGCCAGAGATGAAGTTGAGATAGTTTCAAATTGTGTTTGTATTGGGATATTATCAGAAAATGTTGTAAAAAAAAATGTTATATTAAATGCTAGGTTTTGAGGGCAAGGTGCTGCGCGATTCTTTGTTGCTGGGTGTTGCTGGGTGAGGCAGACTCAACAGTGATGTTGGATGATTGGAATATCCATCTGCCTAGCAGTCAGTGTTGTCATGGGTTGCCTGCAGTAAAAAATAAAGAATGCATGGATGGGATGATTCTGGCCATTTGATCGAATAGATTTCTTGATATTTAAAATGGGTATTAAATTATCTTGTTTTATAATGCCAATTTGAATTATTGCAGTACATGGTTAGGGCCATCCAGTTTAGATTTTAAAACACATGGTTTTCTGTACGTGTACCATCCATGGTAATTGTCAATCACAGGGCCGTCTCAAGACAATATCTGCCCCAGGCGAGTATAAATGAGGCCCCTAGCTTTTATGTGTGACATGAGAAAGCCCTCATCCCAAAAGAGCACGCGAAGTCCAAATATCCAATCCAAACAGAAAATGCAGCTTTCAATTTAAATCCTTCTGTTCAATGAAATAATCAAAAAGAGCATAAAATCATTAATAGTGGTGACAAAAACTACTGAATTATCAAAGTAATGATTAACAATGAGAGGTCAAGAGTTATCCATATACAATTCTTTTAGGGGTTATTTGGTTGAGAGCATTTATGTATGTAAATAACTTATATGTGAATCATTTACACACCTTCATGTTTGGTTGAGGTCATTTACGCATCACGTGTGAAATTTTGATGTGTAAAAATGTATTATTTTCGTACTCAGATTTAATTTTTCACATGTGAGGGGGTGGTAGAATGAATCGCATGTGATTTACACATGAAACAAAACCACATGAAAGGGCGGACGGTGCGGAACAAGTGACGTTCCGTCACAATAGTGCATGGGTTCGAAACCCATCTTCCTTTTTTTTTCATTTTTTTTTATTACGCATATCGGCATATGTGGTTTTCGTTGGTAAACATGCCATGTTTTTATTTTCTTTTCTATTTTTGGAAAGAGCTCTGTTATCATGTTAATGTTACCAATCCAACAGGCCTTTAGACATCAGATTATGATTTTTGGAAATGTGTTTTTATTTAATTAATTATGTTTAGTTGCAAAATAAGCATGATTAGTTGTTAATTAGTATTTATTAATATTTTAGATTAATTATATGATAAGATAATATGGAATTATTGGTATCGATGAATTTCTGGAATTGCGTTGGACATTTTTTATTTTGGAGGCATATTGATTTGAAATGTCATTTTATGAAAAAAAAAAAAAAGAGAGTATTTTCTATAAAAAAAAAAAGGAGACTTGTTTGTAATTCTAATTTTATGAGAATTTTCCAATGATGAAAATTTTTGATGATTTCAGTTTCATTAGAAAACGGGTCAAATTGTGATCGATTTTCTCTTCTAACTCAGGTTCATTTGAATTCATTTCAGATGATTCCTAATGAGATTTGATACCTTTAAAAACGGATTTATTTTAAAATAGTAATTTTTACGTGCTTCTGTTGGTTTATATTCTCTCTGGTTTTGGAGTTTGGGAATTGGGATTCGACTTTAGAAGTTGAAAGAAAATCCAACCCAGCCACCCAGGCGTACAAAATTATGAGGCCCCCTCATGGTGAGACCCCCACCACTTACTTCACCTGCTTATATGGTGAGCCGGCCCTCTCAATCAGAATGACAGTTCTGGTCATCTACATGATGTCGAATGTCAAAAAATTCATGCTTTGATAGGTGTTAACTGTTACTGTTTTGAAAGTGCCTTATGTGGTAAAACACTGTTGGGATCCTTGGAAGCATGAACTCATTTAACTTGTCTGGTTGGCTGTAACTCATGTCTACTTATGGTAGGTGACTAGCAGGCTGCAGCTAACTCAGGTTTTACTTATGCATTAGTAAACTGAGTTCTCTTGTCTTGGTTTACAAAGATCCAATGAGGCGATAAGGATCATGGCATGGTTGTACTTGTATCCGTCTTGCAGCAATCTCTGAGGATATTATCAACTGGAGGGAATCATCATAGATGGCTGTGACTTGTGCAAAGAAAGTGATCCATCGAGGAATTGCATGCTGATGGATGACCATAACATGCCAATGCAGACTGTCCCTACCTACTACCATTCACTGGCTGTGCTGTATCAGAGATCTAAAGACAATGAGACCGGTTGGAAGTTTCAAGTGAAATTCAGATGATATGATTAGATGGTGAAGTTGATTAATTACACCGTCTATACTACTCCAACTATGTTTCGATCCAACGGTAGAGCTTGCCTTTGCGAAATGTGGGCCATTACAGTGAAGATTCCTTTATATAGTCATAATTCATACCTGATCTGAATTGGAGTTTCCTCCGTGTAGCAAATAAGATAGTACGATACAAAAATCATCCACCACAAACCAATGAACCATGTGACATGAGAATCTAAGAAAATCAAATATCCACTTCAAAATCCAAAACTCTCAGCCAATAAACAACCACCAATTCCAACCCACCTTATCTCTCTCTCTTCATACCTTATCTTCTTCCTTCATTTCCCTCCCTCCTTTCCACTTCTCTCCGTTTCTCTTTACAAACACCAAACACCACACTCCTTTTCTTTCCAAATCCCCACCCACCCCTATTGTTCCCTCAAACACAAAAACAACCATGTCTCTCACAGCAATTCCCACCACCAACTCCAAACCCATCTCCAAACCCAAATCCAAATTCCATTTCTCCCCTAAATTCCACCCCATCATCTCCTGCTCTGCTGCTCCTCCATCATCCTCATCATCCTCTCAATCTCCTCTCTCCGCCTTCTCAGCGGCCCTTGCTCTTTCCTCCATCCTCCTCTCCTCCCCACTCCCCGCAGCCGCAGACATCGCCGGCCTTACACCCTGCAAAGAATCCAAGCAATTCGCCAAGCGCGAAAAGCAGTCTCTGAAGAAGCTCGAATCTTCGCTCAAGCTCTATGCGCCCGACTCGGCCCCTGCTCTGGCCATCAAGGCCACCATGGAGAAGACGAAGCGGCGGTTCGAGAATTATGGCAAGCAGGGGCTGCTGTGCGGCTCAGATGGGCTGCCTCACCTGATTGTGAGCGGCGATCAGAGGCACTGGGGCGAGTTCATTACCCCGGGCATCTTGTTCCTGTACATTGCCGGATGGATCGGGTGGGTGGGTCGGAGCTACCTGATTGCCATTAGAGGGGAGAAGAAGCCCACCGAGAAGGAGATCATCATCGACGTGCCTCTAGCCTCCGGATTGCTCTTCAGGGGATTTATTTGGCCTGTTGCTGCTTACAGAGAGTTGGTGACTGGAAATCTTGTTGTGGATGATGCTGATGTTACTGTTGTCTAGATGAAACCCAACCCAGGTAAGATCCAAACCACCATTCATTCATTGAATAGGGGTTTAACATGGGTTGATCATATTGTTGTAAAAGCTCTTTGAAATCTAAACTGGGTCTATCATCATCATCTGGAATTGGGTTTTGAAAATTGGATTTTCGTTGAACTGGGGTCCTGTGTGGCCCAAGTTTTTACAATGGGTTCTGTATACAGTGATCGTTCAAGATCATTGTCAAAGATTGAATGGCTGGGGTCTTCTTAGGCATTATTCATTGATGAGGAGACCCAAAGATGATGGCTTTTTAATTTGGTTCTACTTGTTTATAATGGGTATTTTATTCACACACCCCAGATGTCATATGGCTTCCCTGGATCTGATATGCCACCCTTTCCACTTGTATACTATGGGCTACCTAGGGTCCTAGCCAGACCTTGATCATTCATTCCTCTGGGTTTCTATGTAGATAAGAATCATTTTTTTTCTTTTGTTGTTTACTATATATATTATTTCTTCTTTCTTTTGTTGTTTCAATGTGATGAACTGAGCATTGGTGGTGGGTTTTTTTTTTTTTTTATTCTTCAAATTTTATGGTAACGAATGCACAATTTGATTTGACTTGGATTGTTCCAATCTTTGCTGCAGATGTGATTGTAAGAAGGGAAAGAGGCAAGAGTGCTCTTTGCTGGGAGCTTCTTGTTAAAAGGGATGGAGAAGGGCAAGTGAAACACTCTTTGTATCTATTATTGATGTATTTGTAATTTCTCGATTTTGTGTAGACGAACCAGTTGATTCCATGTGTTTTGATTTTGGATGGAATGGTTACATCTTAGTTAAAGCACCAAATTTATTTGTTCTATATATATATATATATATATATATATATACACGTTCAATGCAGTGAAGACTAGAAGGATTAATTGTTGAGATAGAGGATCATTGAGTAATAGAGGGGGATGGAAACATTAAGGAGGGTGCCATCAAGATCAAGGATTATTATCAAACCTAAGCAGTTAGTGCATATTAATTGTTTTAAAGGGTGTGTTGTTGAAATAAAGGATTTGTTGTTGTTGTTGTTATCCTGGCAAGATTTAACAACGTGAAAGCAGACTTATTAGAAATTGAGTTCTGTCAGTCTTTTCTGATCAAGTGTCTGGTCATCCTAAATGGTGTTGCAGAGAAAACGGATAACTGTACACTTATCTGTAACACAGGTTTCTCATGTTACAAGTAGCTCCAACTAACAGTGAATCTAATTATTGGCGAGGAGAATAATTCTTTACGTCCAAACATGTGGGCGTCCTAAAATTTAGGGGTACCAGGCTTGGCACATAATCTGTCGCCATTCCCTCCTCCCTCTCCTGACCAGGCTACTTGCCAGTTTAGCAAGGTTACAAGAAATGGCACTACTTTCTCAGAAGGTGTACAAGAGACACTCATCATTGTTTGGTCCATCAAGAGTGTAGCTAAACCCCTGGATGATGCGGGATTGATTAACCCCAACCACTGGGTTTGATCATTTACCTTCTCCCAAATGACGGGAGAGCACAGGTGCCAAAACTCTAATCCAGAGAGAGATATCACAATCACATGCACCATTCAGGGGGCCACATCTATATAAGCATTAAAATTTTTACCTAACGAAATGAAAAATACACAAACCAGCACCTTGAAAAGAGCATGGAAAATAAAAAGAAAACAAAAAACTGAGCTAGGAAGTGTTGTTGTATGCCTGGAAAAATAAAAGGAAAAGCAAAGAAAACTGATGTTCGTGTATACACTCCTAAAGTTTGTCTTCAAACTCAGAAAGGGGTGTCACTTGCTCCTTCAAACCTTTCCTCTTGCGGATTTCACACACTGTTTTCCAGGCTGATGTCGAAGGATCCATGGGGTCAGCCAACATCATGTCCCAATGATCAAACACACACTGTGGGAACGCCTGACCTGATGTTTCAGCCCTGAGCTGGTTAGAGAACTTGAAAGATTCACTGACTGGAAGGTAGGCCTTGATGGTGTAAAGCGGAGTACCCGGCCTCTGCATCTCCTCAAAAACATGGCCTCTCTTTCTGTTGAGAATACCATAAATAGCGCCGAGTACCTGTTCAGGAGCCTGGATCTCCACCAGATAAACTGGCTCCACAAGCCTGGGTTTCGCTGTAAGTTGGGATGCATATATGACCCTTCTGGCTGTTGGGATGATCTGTCCGCCACCCCTGTGAATTGTATCCGCGTGAAGAACCACATCACAGACCTCAAAGCATATTCCACGCATGTTCTCCTCAGCCAATGCGCCTTCCTTGGATGCCCATTGAAATCCAGCCGCAACGGAATCCTTGATTTCGCTCAGATACTGAACTCCCTTGCACATATCGACCACCATGTTTGGTCCAGTAGTTTCAGGTCCAAAGCACCAGATCTTCTTGGCAAGGTCCTTGTCCCAGCCAAACTCTTCTGTAAGGATCTTGGAACGGACCTTTAGATCATCATTTGGGCCAATGCGCCCTTCATCGATGGCCTCAGCAAGTCCATCTTCCATGGGTCGGGCTTCCATGTAGAGGCGATTATGCTTGTTCGGTGACTTGCTCATCACAGTCCGACATGACTTTTCAAGCACGGTTTCACGGTAAGACACAATAGGATCAGACTTTATGATTTCCGCACCACCCATGAAATCGTCCTGCAAGTCCTTCAAGCATATCTCTAGATGGAGCTCTCCAGCACCTGCAATAATATGCTCTCCAGACTCCTCCATTGTACAAACAACCATAGGGTCTGACTTGGCCAAACGTTTGAGACCTTCAACAAGTTTGGGGAGGTCAGAAGCAACTTTACATTGCACAGCAACGCGGACAACGGGCGAGACAGAAAACTTCATAGCGCGGATGGGGTGTGCATCAACTTCCTTCTCATTCGTAAGAGTAGCATTCTTCGTGATGAACTGATCCAATCCTACCATTGCAACTGTATTCCCGCAGGGCACGTCCTCCACAGCTTCCTGCCTCTTTCCCATCCAAATAACAGTTCTCTGGATGCTCTTCACATACAAGTCCTTCTTCTGGCCTGGAACATAGTTCGGTCCCATGATCCTTACCTTCATCCCAGTAGATACTGTTCCAGAGAAAACACGGCCAAATGCAAAGAACCTCCCCTTATCAGATGCAGGAATCATTTTGGAAACATAGAGCATTAGAGGCCCTTCAGGGTCACACTTTCGAATGGAATCCGCATAAATATCATCAAGCGGTCCCTCGTACAAATTCTCAACACGGTATCTTTGTGCCATGGCAGGAGATGGGAGGTGGAAGATCATCATTTCAAGAAGCGCATCACTTGCCGGAAGCCAGGTTTGCATCACACGTTTCATCAATGCCTTCCCAACCAGTTCTCTCTCTTCTGACTTCAAGTTGACATTCAGCTTCTGCAACATAGGCCATAGCTTTTCCTTCTCATCATTCATGCAGATATTGATGATCTGCTTGATGGGTTCATAGCAGAACATAACAAATCCTCGTCTGCAACTAGGAGAACCCGTGTTCTTGGATGTCCATTTCCTTGTAGCGGGGTCAAAGTAGTTCTCACCCCATAGCCTTTCCATCATCTTCGCCTCATCCACTCCAAATTTAGAGGCATACATCTTCGCAAAGTTAGTGAGGGTAAAAGCCCAACCATGCAAACCAGCAGAAAACGCGACGGTTCCTTTCTCAGGGTAGACTTGGACATCACCAAGAAGAGGATCTTCATATGTAGCCATGATGACATTGGCACTTTCAATGACTCGTTGGAAAGTCTGATAGGCTTCCTCTCCTCCGACCTGAAGCTCAAGGAAACAGCGATCCATCTTGTTGACAGTTAGCACAGGCCTAATCCTTTCTCCTAGGGCCTGCCTCAGAACTGTCTCAGTTTGAACACAGACACCCTCCACACAATCTACTACGACCAGCGCACCATCAGTGATACGAAGAGCAGCAGTGACCTCTGAAGAGAAGTCGACGTGACCAGGAGAATCAATGAGGTTGATCAAATACTCGTTGCCACTACGCTCACCCTTGAAGCTCTTCAAGGATTCATCTGTCATCTCATAATAAAGTGAGATCCCAGTGGATTTTATCGTGATGCCACGCTCTGCTTCATCTTGACGGGTATCTGTCATCCGAACATCTCCAGCAACTTCCTGTGCGATGATCCCAGCAGCAGCTACCAGTGAGTCCGTAAGGGTGGATTTACCTGCATTACCCATAATCATTAGATTAGCTAAAAATATCATCACATCTATAATCTATAAGGCCTCATAGAGAAGACACTTGGATGTTGAAATATCTTTAACATTTATGTGCACAAAAAATGAAGGCCATATTAGTGTTGCATATAAATTGAGTACCAAAATAATAACAACAATAATGATAAAATATCTCTTGCAAATTAATGAGTGGAAGCATTCATACCGTGATCCACGTGTGCAATGACTGACATGTTCCTGATGTTATGTTTCAGGTCCATAATCCTACGGAGTCCTTCTGCAGTAAACTTCACCTTTTACACAACCAATTAACAGTTGAATTAGTAGGAAGAGAATGTAAAAACAACCAAATAATACCAATAACTGTTATTATTATAAATAAATTGTACCATCTTGTCTCAGAGATCACCAGAGAATAGCGCTTAAGTTCCTGCAACATATGCAAAGAAAACATAGAACATTGAAATCCACTAATATAACCAAGTATTATGCATATACTAATGAGAAATAATTGTAAGCTAAGATTGCACACTATATATATATATATATATATATATATAGAGAGAGAGAGAGAGAGAGAGAGAGACTGACAACTGAGATGCAATGAGAGGCAGATGGGTTTTTGAAATTGAAGGGGTATAGGGGAGTTAAGATAATAAGTTACATTATAAATGGGAGCACGCTGGTGGAATGCCATTTCATGAAGAATCTACCAATGAGCCTGCCCTCTTACTAATTTCAAACTAATAAAAATTCAGTGATGGGCAATGTCTGATTTATAATTGAAGTTGGCTAAATACTAATTCACAACAGGAATGTGATTTAAAATAAGGAATAGTTTCTGTCAAGCCATTTACCATCAGGATAAAAGGGGCAATTAGTGACACACAGTGGGGGGCGGGCGCACAGGTTAACAAAGAAATAACAAATATTTTACTTCAAGCTCCCTGAAGATACAGTGTAATTAATGTAATTTATCATAAGCTTCATGAACTTATTTTTCATGTAATCGAGCCTTTGTAGATATTGGATGGGACCAAAAAAAACACTTCCGTCAACCTAGGGATACCTTGACATAACAAATGGTGAATTATGGAATAAATGGAAGATCGGAAGTTGATGTCCACATCAAAATTTCCATGTCGAGGCATTATCAATTAATACCACACATCATCCCCCATAAAAAAGCACGGGCCTGAATTTCTCCAAAACAGAGAGACATATACCAATAGGTTCATGATCAGTGCAATCCATTTCACCAACATGGATTAATCATTTTTCTTTCACTAAAAATAAGAGAAATTTGGATGAGTGCTTATTGAAAGGAATATTGCACTGATGAAATATGAAAGGATCTGAACAAACATGAGCCCTGGATGAGTCACTCAACACAAGTCGCCAGTGGTTCAACATTAAAATTCCCATGGTCGTCAACAATAATAATAATAACACATTGCAAACGTTGCAAAACACCAAAACCTTCCAAAATCATGTCTTCGATCACTAGATGAGTCATAGCCCCAAAATATATAGGAATGTTAGAAATACTAGACCTCCATTTCACAAGATGAATTTCTTACAAACAAAACCTAATCTTCTACCGTAGAACATGTTGTTACGGTAGGAAAAAAAAAATAGAAACAGTAAAACCTCTAGTTGACTTCGCAGTAAATTTGGTGAGAGAGATCATGAGGACGGTAAATATAGATACTCGAACCACGAGAAACTCACAAGTTTCCTAATCCACACCGAGAAACTCGCAATTAGTGGACCCACAATTGAAAATTACAGACAGTTTCCTTATATGCATATTAGATTTTCTCAAAATTCTATTTTAATAGAAGTTGGTCTAATTTTATGATTAATAATTAGAATTTAATGGAGAGAAAACTAAGTCATTGAATATGCCTCTTTTGCATCGGTATATGTCCCCTTCACAAACGAATGAAATCCTATATCTTTTTTATAATTATTTGTTCATCTGTTTTATAAATAGTTGGATTGTGGGCCCAATTTTATAACAGTAAGAAAATGGTCGGTTTAGATTTTTAATAATTAAGCCCTAAGGACTAAGGAGTCTCATGAAATTTCTCTTGTGGGATGTGTTTCATCCATGATCAATTAAACTTTTGATGTACCATTCGGAGAGGGACAATTATTTTAAATGGCTTTTTTTGGTGGAACTCACCAGACCCAACCAGATTTTTGTAAGTGGGCTGCACCAATAAATCTCATCTCGAATTCTTCTTAATATGAAAGTAACAAATTATTTTCGGTAGACCGCGGGAGCACAAACCCCAACATCAGTTGGGACCCGGGAGAGGGGATGCATCTGACACGCATACGTTTGCTGGGCTGGAGTCTGTGTGTGACCCAAGTATACAAGGCCCAATCTCAAAAGTTTCTATATCTAGTATACTATCAACAAAAGATTTTAATTAATTGAACCTAATAGAAAGGAACATGAATCAGTAATCAGATATAACCATATCTTATATCTCTATAAAAAGATAAGAAATCATATATCTCAATATAGATACACCTTCAAAAGATATTTTTTAATCCATCTATTTAGTTGTTGTCAAATTTTACTTCAACTAGAGTAATCGACGGTGTATAAAATATAATATATTTTATAATATTTTGTTAATGTGTTACACGCACAATCTTACAAGAGTAAAAATTGATGCCATATCCTATAAGAGAATTCAGATTCTCCACAGTTTTGAATATTCTCTCTCTCAAATTGGTACTACTAAAAGATATAGAGTCAAAAACATAAAACATCCCAATAAAAAATAAAAAATGCTTTATAAACTTGATCCAAAGCACTTTTTCGAATGGAAGAGTATCAAGACCGATAAAAAAAGAAGAAGATGAAGGAGATTTGATGTTACCTGTAACGGAAAAGAGGAAGGAAGAAACTCTCAAAACAATCTCGATTATGACTGATGGGAGTAAGAGGAAGAGAATATATATATATATATATATATATATATATATAGGTGAGGATTCCCACCCTAACTATTATTTTTAGTAACTATATATATACAGCCGTTCTGATTAGGGAGAGATTCACTATGAGAGCATCTCCCCTGATTAGGTTCGAAAAAATCTACGAGAATCTGACATCTTTAGTCCACATACTTTAAAACACTTTCCACACAATCCCTATTAATTAGGGACATAGGGATAAATCCATCCAAACTCAACAAGTCCCTATTGTCTAGGAATTAGGAGGGGTTACACGATTTTACACAATCTTCTTCTTTTTATTTTGACAAGTTGAAATCTTATGGTAATTAGAGTCTCAAAACTTATTGTAATTACAGCCTTCCAAAAAGGACATGATCCGAGTTTCACTCCTAATAAATTATTAGAAAGAGGCTATATGAACTCTCCTAAACTTTTGGCTTTTACCTAACCAAATACCAACTATTTATCTCCAATTCTCCTCTCTTGGTCAAGTTTCCTATTAGGTTACAATTCTCATTATTGCAATAAATCTTGCAATCTTTTGATTGTGAGGCCTGTGTTAACTGTGGGGTCCATCTGTATGTGGGGTACATCTCAGTGGATTTGCTTTCTTAATTAGTATTATATTAATTTTAATAGTAAAATATTAGTATATATAGCCAATTAATCATCGTCCCATTGCTCATTGATTTGCTTTGTTTTCTACAACCACCAACATTTAATTTTTTTTAAACCAATCATGTATGTTGGTCAGACCTATTGCAAGATTCTATCAAGGGCTAAAAATTGTGAACAACACACAATCTTATGTGTTGTTAATCAAACACCTTAATTGTTGAATGGTCCAGATTATCATCGTGTGGGTCTCACATTGGAGTTCATCTGGTAGTGGGAAGGCATGTATGAGATGCGATGAGGGGATCTGGACTGCAAAACAAGAGGCCCAAAAAGCTTGGTTTAAACAAGTCTCAGCTATATCTAACCAACCCAAAGCGAAGATATCTAAGAAGGCAGATCATGTGGCAGAACTGATATGCCAGCTGGGTAACTTTGTAGAGAAAACTCCATTTGAACAATGGGCATAGGTGCGTAAATGAACATTTAGAACACTCTTCCCCATCAGATCGATGCCATACAAGTGCACACTGATTAAAAAGAAGAAAAAACAAAGTCAGGATTCATATTCAAGGAGCAAAACGAACAGAGCTTTAAATAGCTCTAATGCTTCTTGCCTCTAGTAATCGGGATTTGGTTCGAATGTCTTGAAAAGGCCATAGTTTTTACCAACTATACTTTGTCTATAATAAGCTTTGACTCATAATTGATGTCATTTCAAATTGGAGTAATGCTACTGGACATACTTTTTTGCATGAATTTTGGATAAATTTCTAAGTTGCCCCTTAAATATTAGTGATATTCAAGGGATAACATAGGAGTTTGTCTAACATTCATGCCAAAAAGTATGTCTACGTAGACTTTTTGTTCAAATTGATCCAAGTTTCATATCTTATGTCATACATTTATCACATCTTTAGAAAAGCCCTCATCAGAAGCTCTCCTCACAAAGGTGTTGGACACTGTTAGATTCCCCAACCAGCAGCCCATCTGCCCTATCTTTGTATTGTGTCATGAAGATCTCTGAAAGTTCCAGCTGCGTAATCAAAGTGATTGGTGATGATGCCAAAAATAGGTTTCGGACACCACCGGTCAAGTAATAAATGGTAGGTGAAAATGTAGTAAATAAATGTGAGAGAGAGAGGGAATTTATAGTGGTTCGGTCTGTATGACCTACGTCCACTTTGAATATGGTGATCTTTGATTAATAAGGTGGATTACAAGCGAGAGAGAGAGAGTAAGATGTTTTTTTTCCCTCAGTGATAAGAGGGCTCCTCTATTTATAGTCCTCCCCTAACAGATGGGGACGACTTCTCTTTGGAGCCTCAGAGCTGTCCTCGAGGGACGGGCCAGGTGGAGGCAGGTGAGATATTCTCCGCAGGAATTGGTAGAAGCGGGACTGCTTCCAAAGCGACGTAGATGCCTGCCTTGACTTGGTCACTCCGTGGATCTGGACCTGGGCTTCCCTGGTGGATTTGGATCTGGCTCATCATATTCTAGGCCACTTGGGCCTGACTCATCAATTGGTGTCCAAGATAATCCCAAAATCAAATTATCAAAACCCAAATCAAATCACATAACAAAGACCCACCAAGAGAGAGTTTTTGGTAGAATGCCTGGAGTACAAATAATATGTGGGGATGGGGGACTCAAGGAATCTCGTAAGTGGCAGCAGTTCTCACCTTGCCTGCACCTTCCCTCACTATTCACCTTAGGGGCTTTGATACCTCTCCTGTAATCTACTTCTTGTCCTAGACAATATTGCTGGGGTACCTAAAAAGAAAAACAAAGACCGATTAAAACGGCATGGTTGCTTGCAAAGGGGATCCTTTTCTCCAATCCCACGGGAAAATCCATATTTGATTATGTGTGGAAAATGGCAGTGAGGAGTCACTGCTTCTTCGTTTCCAAGTACTTTCAATGTCGAACCACCCCCATCAGATTTGGTAAATCCACAAGTTGGTGGGATCACGAATGAACAGTAACATAGTGTGGATGAACAATCACAATGGCATGAATGTCTAAGGTGCCGGTTTTATATTTGAAAATTAAATTTTTAGGTCTCATAATTAAGATTCGAACCATTAATCATGTTTAAAGGACTAAAACGGCTATGTAATCAAATATCAACTGTCAATCTTTCTTATACTTTGAGATACTAGTAAAAAAATCCAGAGCATTGGATCTCAATCTTTAGACTCCTATGGACCCTGTTTTAAAAATCCAAATTGTTAAATCTCTTCAAAAGGCCTAAAATGTCTATGGGTCCAAATTTAGAAGCATGATTCATCATGGATCATGGAAAAAAAAATAGCGAGAATAGATTAGCCGTTGCACATGTTTTCAATTTGACAAGTCACAGAACCGATAACATTGAGTAGGCCCGGCCCTGAAGCAGGGCAGTAAGTGCGCCCGCCCCAGGCCCCCTGAGCCCCCATTTTTCAGGGGGTCCAAAAACATTTCCTCTCCTCAAGAAGAAAACGTTTCCACTCCTCCAAATCCACCAACCTCCTTCTCAAACCCCTTAACCCTTCATCAATCGAACTCCTTTGAACCCCATCTCAACCAAACAGCAAGCCAAAAAAAAAAAAAACAAGAAGAAGAATAAGAAGAAGCAGCAGCAGAGAACTGGACCGCCACAACCTGTTAGGCCCAAATCAACTGCACCGCCATCGCCAGAACCGGTTGGCCCATCATCTTCGTGCTAGCACCTAGCAGTCAAGCACCATCAGTCCATCACCACTTCGGACGAAGCACCCAGGCTACCCAGTAGTCAAACCCCTCAACCCTTCATCAATCGAACTCCTTTGAACCCCATCTCAACCAAACAACAAGCCCAAAAGAAAAAAAGAAAAAAAAAAAGAAGAAGAAGCACCCAGCAGGCCAGCACCACTGGTTGATTGCTGCAGTAGCAGTCAAGCACCATCAGTCCATCACCACTTCGGATGAAGCACCCAGGCTACCCAGCAGTCAAACTATCAAACCCATCAACCCTTCATCAATCAAACTCCTTTGAGCCCCAATACCCCATCTCAACCAAACAGCAAGCCAAAAAAAAAAAAAAAGCACCCAGCAGGCCAGCACCACTGGTTGATTGCTACTGCTGCTCCACGTCTCCACCGTCCACCCACTCGCCGCGCCACATCTCTTTGTTCTGTACACTTCAGTGCTTCCTTTTGTTTTTCCTCCAACACGAAGACCGAGGCAGCCAGTCTTCTTAGTTCAGGTAGAGTTTGGGTCGGGTTGGACCTGATCCAATGATCCATTCCGTTGACAAGCCATTTCCTTTGGCAACAAGTCAGTACAGGTCAGGTGGACCCATCTGCAACTCGCCTGAGTTTGAGTTAGGCCCAAATCCAAAACAACAGTCAACAGCAGCTTACAAAAAAAGCCACTTGCATCATATTTGTAGACATCAGCACATGGGCCCATAGCTTATATATCTTCTTCAATCTTCGTAACAGCCATATCATCGTTGTCTTGGTAGATTGGGGAGATTCCAAAATCCAAAGTGTGGCTTTTGTCAGTGCAAAATTGGTCGTTGTAGAAATCAATTGAAGGTAATTTTTTCATGATTAGAAAATCTTGAATTTGAAAGCATAATTGAGGATTTTGCTTCTCAAAATGCAAGAAGAAAATCATTTCAATAATACTTTTTTAATTGTGATTTTGTTTTTCACCTTATCTTGTAGATGGTGATGCTGGTATGAGAAATTATTTGGCCGAGATCTGGTACTCTTACCGAGATGCTGGTATGAGAAATTCATTTATTTATGTATTAAATGTATTTTATTTGTGTATTAAATGTGTTTATCATATGATATTATTTGATTTTTAATTAAATTATTATTTTTGGGCTAAATTTATGAAAACATGTTATATATATATATGAATATATTAAAATATTATAAAAATAAATTAAGGGCCATTTTAGTGATTCGCACTGGACCTTTGAAAATTGAAAAGTCAGGGCCGGGGGTCACCATTTTCGCCTACTTTTAATGTCCCATAATCAAGATATGAACCTGTAATCATGGTCAGAAGTCAAAAACGGATATTAGGTCAAATTTCAAACCGTTGATCCTTCATGAGCTTTGAGATATTTATGAATAAGTTTTAGTTGTTAAAATATTAATTTTTTATTTCTGTGGACCCCATTTATGAGATCAGAACCGTTCAAATTCTCTAATTATTCATTGACTCACTCGGCAAGTTGGAAGATTGAATGAATGAGTTGGTAACGAAGACGAAGACGAAGACGGATGGCTGCTGCTGCTTCTTCTTCTCATGAGACCACCTTGTTGTCTCGAGCTGGTATTAGCAGAAGAGCGGTAGCTCGTGCGTGGAAGAAGCCTGTATCTGTACGAGGATCTCTTAATCCTGACATCGACCCTCCCCCAAAACCATGGCGCGTGGCTCAGTACCTGGCCTTGGCTTTCATCCTCTTCTTAGCCATGCTCCAGTTCCGTCCTCCCACTCATTTTCGGGATCCTTCTGATCCTTTTGGCACCTGGATCCCTCACAATTCCAATCCCGATCTCTCATCTCCTACGGTTACGGTTAGATCTTCTCCTCTTCTCTTCTCTTCCCAACTTGTCCCACTACCCCATTATTGAATTTTGATTTTGAACTTGGATAGATAGAAAAAAAAAAAAAAAAAGGGGTATTGTGAACTTTGAAGTGGGTCGATGAATTGAACTTGCCACCAAAAAAATTTAATGATTTGAAAGTGATCTTGTACCCTTTAGTTTGATTTTCTTTTCTCTTTCTTCTCTTGTGTTCTTGCCTCTTTGTTGTTTGTCCTTTTGTATTCTCTTCTTCTCTTTATGATAGTTTCAGTTACCGATCAAAAAAAAAAAAAAAAAAGTGATCTTTCTAGTTTTAGAGTGTTGAGACTTGAGAGGAGGGCAATTCATTCAAGTCAAGGATTCAATTCATTTTGTTTGGTTGCGTGTATTATCACATATGGTTACTCTACCTTGAGCATAAGAAGCAATTTAGACTTAATTGGCTTCTTCACACACACCCTATTTAATTAACTGAACTGCAACCACAAGTAGTAGTAGTAAACCTTTTAGAGTGGATGTGGTGTTACTATATTAAATTTACTCAGTCTGTCAGATTAGGTGACTCTAATAATGTAGAACCAGTTGATGATATTCATTCAGGAAGGCTTCTTTTTATTCAATAAGCATTTTACTAGGAGTTTGATTGTTGAGGTTTCTTCCAAGAATGCATTATCCTTGGCTACCTGTCTTTTTCTTTTCCGTTTTATTTTTTTTGGGTGTGGTGGGTGGGTGAGGGAGTAGTATGATCCTTTGTAGTTTAAATTCATTCCAATTGAGATTAAGGCCATGGCATTGACAATAGGAGCAAGCACCATTTACTCTTATTGATTGCGAGGCCAATGCAGCTGGTGGATTTCCTAGCAAAGGAGTCCACCAGGAAGGATTTTTGCTTGCTAATGTGATGTCCTGATTGAATAAGTGATTTTTTTTATGCTACTTTCATCTCTTCGATGAAAGGTGTCTGTATACGCTTTGTAAATGCCCTTTTTCCTAATAAATTGTTCTCTTTTTTTATTGGTAGCATGACTCTTTATTAATTTTTTCTATAATGAGATGGTTACCTTCTACATAATGCTAGTGATACTTATTATTATCTATTTTGTTTTGCATATATTTTGTGGTGTATACCTGAATGCCTTTGCTTTCAGGAAGGGAACTTGAGCTCATCTAATGAAGGAGAATCAAATATAATCTCCACAGGCAATGCGGAGCCTGGAATGGTACACATTGTTTCTTGGATGGACTGTCTGGATCTTCGGATGCTTGCAGTTCTTGTCAACTCAACACTTTCAAACTCCAGGTATGTTTTTATTTCATTAACAATTGAGTTCGAAACTACTAAATTTCTCAAATGTTTACTGCTTTGAACTACCTTTAAAAGTTTTATGAGTTTTCTTTTGTGGAACTTGATTCAGTGTGATTTAGAAACACCAATATAATCTCTGTTTTTAGGAATGGGATTCTTGCAGCAAAGACTTGCTCACCTCTCGATAAATTAAAATCAACATACTTGGAGTTAGAACTTGATTGCTGCAAACTCCAGTCCCGTCTCAAAAGCTTCAATGTCTGTTGTTTCTCATCCTTTTCCCGTCCAATTTTGAAAAATCAAGTTGATTCACACTCTTTCTGCTGAATCTACTTGACACAAAGGGCGTGCTTGTTGAGTTTATGTGGAAGCAGAACTCCCATTTCCTTTCCATACCATATTTGTGCGATACAACCTCCGCAGAAAAGGGGAGATTTTAAGTACTTCTTGCAACACCCACCCCACCCCACTCCTCCAAAAAAAAAATCCATTTCCGCCTACGGCTTTACACAAAGAAGCCCAAAAGGCACTTGGTCAACCGAGTCTGGTTAAGTTTTCCAAAAGACTCTAGCAAGCTCACCCAAGTTACTCAACCTGATGGCTGAAGCCCTTCCAACTCCCAAGTCACTTGAGCGAGTTGAGTTTTAGAATTGTATTCCCGCCTTGATGCATTCATGCCATGGTTTTGCTTTAAGGTGTATTTTCCTCAATCTAGAGATCACCGCTTCCTCATTAGCAGATTTGCTTATTATTATCATTCACATTCATGGATTGATCTCAGCCCAAGGTTTTTTTTTTTTTTTTTTTCTGTATTGATAGCAATTTGTGTAATAAGATGAAAACTTCAAAAAATTTTAATGGTAACATGACTTGAACCTGCAACCTTATGGTTGCAGCATTGAGCTCTTTTTAGATGTGCTACGGGCTTGTCACGAAGACTCCAACTACTGGAATGCATGAACTTTTCTTTGACCATTTTGTGATAATGATCAAATCTGTACACGTCTGAAAGGAGGCAGTTTATATTCTTTTCTTCTTTCAAAGTGGCAGTGGAAGTGGAAGACCTCCTCATATTGGGATTGCTTTTGTATTTTTTGGTAGTTATCTTTCTGCTTGTTAAAAAAATTGATATCCACATCCTCGGCTGTAGCTCAGCTGATTAAGGACGCGCGCGCGCGAGAGAGAGAGAGAGAGAGTTCAAATCTCCAAATGTAGCCCAAAAAGGAAGAAAAAAATCCATAACAAAGAAGAAACTCCGTCTCTTAAAGAATTCAAGAAATCTTGCATCAGACATGAATCAGCTACCTAACCAGTTATTTGTTGTAGTCTTGTAGAAGTTACTTTAAGAATGTCTCCACAAATTGGGGCTGAGGCTGTACTCTGTTTAAAGCATGACCTGACCTCACAGTGTTGTTAGTCTTGAAAGCGTTACTATTGTTCCATTTGCTGGAGTTGTTTTAGCAGTCAATTCCATGTTATTCAGCTCTTCCTCATTTTTTGGTTCAGATTTCCAGAGCGTATACATTTCCACATCTTTACACCTGAAGGGGACAAAGACAAGGTGTCCTACTATAAGCTAAAAGTCCTATTTCCACATTCAAATATTGATTTCATTGGGTAAGGATGTCATGTTTATTATTGCCTTTTTTAATTCCTTTCATATCACTTACTAGTTACTATTATGGTTTATATAAGTAGGCAGGAGAAAGTAAAAGAAAAATTGGAGACTGCTACATCTGTAGGCGGATATGCGTTGCCTTCACTTCATGAAGTGGCACCTTTTGTCATTCCAAGCACCCACCCATTTTTGAAGAGGTTTATATATGTTTCACCAGATATAATCATGAAGGTCTGTTTTGTCTCTTGGTTATCCTTATTGAAAAAGTATTTGTTTGGGATCTTGATAACTGGCTTATAATTCTCACATAAACTCTTACTAGCTTTGCATGACAAAGTCCAAGGATCTAAAGCAAATGTATTTGATGTTTTCAACACAAACTAACAATGCTGATGGTCACCTTTTGTATTAGTTCTTTTCAGTACTGAAATTCATTAATAGGTCACCTGATTGCCTCATTGACGTGTTGAAATATGGAATGAATTAAAATTTCAAGTTAAATATTTAAATTTATTCTTCACTCTAGCCAAATCTATGTTAGTCTTGAGTCTTGATGCTTCAAAAGGGAGGCAGGATTGTCCCATTAGTCGACAGGCTCCTTGAATGAGTTCATGATGATGGTTGTACTGGTTTCTTGTCTTGCGTCCAAGTGATTATGTTGTCATGATCATGATCAGCATCAAGGCCTCGTCCCATCTATTTGGGATTGGCTTTCTATTTTCTACTTTTTCACTCAACCCTATTTAAAACCATGTTCTTTGTAACTCCACAATCTATCATGGCATCACAACTTCATTAAGATTTTTATTGGTATTCCCCTTTTAGTTCCTTGACCTTGTAACCCTTAAATTCATATAATCATTTTTTATATGGGGAAAACCATCTCAAACTTTGATCCTCTATACTTGATCCTGAAACTTTCATCTTACGTACTCATCCCCAAATCTTAATCATTGCCGGTTCAGTTTTAATTGAAAATGAAAAACGTACCTACTCATACAATATTTGGAAACAATCTCGTCGGTGCTGGTCCTTCCAAAATAAAACACTGTTATTAGTGGTTGTATATCTTGTTAGATTAAGATATAAAAACTGATGGGCTTGACTATGGTCTGAGTTTTTGGAACAGGTTCATTATGAACCCATGGGGCTGGCTAAGGTCTGAGTTTCCTAAAAACGGGCAACCAAATCAGCGTACATTCAACATGCATTAATTTCAATCTGGAGTCCAGGGTATCCCAATTCTGAGCCCCTTTGTGGATGGAACATGGATATAAATTCAAGCTGAGAGGGAAATTGTAAGTGTTCAAATCTTGTTCAGCAGATGGCTGGCTGAGAGGTGTAGTTACAGATTGCTAAGAAGTAAATTAGTCAATGGTCCAAATTCATTTGGTAGATTCAAGTGGTTGAGTTCATCTCACTAAAGAGGACAAGGAATTCAAGTGGTAGATTCAAGTGGTTGAGTTCATGAGCCTAGGTTCCAACCAGCCAAAGACCTATGGCCAAAAATTGAAGAAAACAAAGCTTGTATGCAGTCTTACAGAAAACCATTAATAATGGTTATAAATATGCACCTTTCCCATAAACATAAATGTAGTAATTGTAGAAAATAACTACGTGCATTTCATCAAGAGCATCAAAGCCTTGTCCAACTATGTTGGGATTGTTAAAGTATAAAGGCCCAACCCACTTGTATGATAATAGGCCCAGCTCACTAGGCCCATCCCTTGTATTTATGGGATCTAGTCAGAGAGATAAGATTGTATATTCTAGGATAAGATTCCCCCCTCAAATTGATGCGGAGAATCAACGAGCAACAATTTGCGAACTAGGAATTCATGACGCGGCCGTGGAAGACCCTTGGTGAAGATATCAGCAAGCTGGAACTCAATGGAAATATGAGGAAGAGTAATGACTTTACGATCATACTCATCCCGAATGAAGTGACAGTCCACTTCAATATGCTTGGTCCGCTCATGAAACACAGGATTTTCAGTGATCCGAATGGCACTTGTGTTGTCAGCATGAAGAGGAGTAGGTTGATGCTGGGAGAATCCGAGCTCGGAGAGCAACCCACGTAGCCATAGGATCTCAGAACAAGTGGAAGACATGGCCCGATATTCTAATTCGGTGGAAGATTTGGAGACTTTATCTTGCTTTTTACATTTCCAAGAGATCAATGCTTCCCCCAAGTAAACACACCATCCTGTGGTAGAGCGGCGCGTGTCCGGACATCCGGCCCAATCTGCGTCAGAATAAGCAGTGAGCGTAAGTGGTGTGCCAACTGGAAAAAATAATCCACGGGTAGAGGTACCAAGGATATATCGAATAATCCGTTTGACTGCCACTAAATGATGATGCCGCGGGGCTGTCATAAACTGACTGACCAAATTAACAGCATAAGAGAGATCTGGTCGAGTAATTGTTAAGTAGACAAGACTACCAACCAAACGTCGAAAGAATGTAGGATCAGAAAGAAGATCGCTGTCTTGCTGTCGAAGCTTGGCATTTACTTCCAACGGGGTGTCTACTGGACTAGAATCACCGAGATCGGCGAGATCCACTAGGTCAGTAGCATATTTGTGCTGATGAAGAAACAAGCCTTTCTTAGATTGATGAATTTCCAATCCTAAGAAATAATTCAAAGGTCCCAAATCCTTCATATGAAATTTATCTTGCAGAGAGGCCTGTATCTGTTGAATCATATCACTGTGAGGTCCAGTAATAATTATATCATCAACATATACAAGGAGAATTGTGGATCCTTTGGATGAATGAAGTGTGAACATAGAAGGATCATACGGGCTCTGTATAAAAGAAAGTTGAAGTAGTGTGGTCCGGAACTTGTCGAACCAGGCCCGAGGCGCCTGTTTAAGGCCATATAAGGAGCGTCTTAACCGAGCAACATCGGTTTTGGAAGAAGAAGGAATTCCATGAGGGAGACGCATATAGACTTCTTCTTTAAGATCCCCATGAAGAAATGCATTCTTCACATCCATCTGATAGAGAGGCCATGACCTAGAGGCAGCTATTGCAAGAACTGTACGTACAGTTGTCATTTTGGCCACTGGAGCAAAAGTCTCCTCATAGTCGATACCATACTCCTGCCTGTTTCCAAGTGCAACTAGACGGGCTTTGTAGCGATCCAAGGATCCATCAGGCTTCAATTTCACCGAGTATACCCATTTGCAGCCAATGGGTTTGACAGAGGAAGGACAGGGAACAATGTCCCATGTATGGTTAGTTTGAAGAGCCAAGTTCTTCCTGCATGGCCTGTATCCAACAATCATGCTGCACTGCGTGAGAGTATGAGTTAGGGATAGAAATGGAAGACAAAGTGGTTAATAATGAAGCATGAGTAAAGCCATAACGATCAGGTGGCTTGATGTGGCGTGTGGATCGACGAAGAGCAAGAGACGATGGAGGTTGATTAGGTGCAGGATCAGGTGTAGGCAGGTTTGGCGTAGCAAGAGACCCAGAGGCAGGTTCAGCTGGAACATCCCGTCGTTTATACACAAAATTCGGCTTAAAACGAGTAACAGGTGGAGGTATTGCATCTGAAAATGATGGTAAAAAGGAAAACGAGACAGATTCATTTGAATCGCCATGCCGTGGAAAGAAATATTGATTTTCAAAAAACACGACATTGTGAGACACCCGAATTCTTTTGGCTGTAGAATCATAGCACAGATAGCCATTTTTTATTAAGAGCATAACCAAGAAAGGCACAGACTGAGGATTGAGCTGTTAACTTAGTACGTTCAGTGGGAGGAAGAAGAACAAAACAAACACAACCAAAAGGACGAAGATGATCATAAAGAGGATTTTTTTGAAAAAGTCTAAAAAACGGTGTCTGGTTGTCTAACCGAGAAGAAGGTAGACGGTTTATAACATGCACAGCGGTTGAGAGGGCTTCGGGCCAAAACCTAGTGGGAACCGAAGATGCTAACAAAAGTGAACGAGCAATATCCAAGAGATGTCGGTTTTTCTGTTCAGAGACACCATTTTGTTGGGGAGTGTAAGGACAAGATCACTGAGAGATAATGCCTTTGGATTGCAAAAATATTTGGAATTCATTAGAAATGTACTCCCCCCCCTGAATCAGACCTAAGAATCTTAGTAGAAGTAGAAAATTAATTTTCAACATAAGATAAGAAAACCTTAAAAATTGAGAAAACATCAGACTTATCATGCAAAAAATAAATCCAAGTAAACCGACTATAATCATCAATGAATGTCACAAAATATTTATAATGAGAATGAGAAATAGCAGGTGCAATACCCCAGACATCACTCTGAATAATATCAAAACATTTCATTGCTAAAGAATCATGAAGAGGAAAAGGAAGGGTTTTCCCTTTCCCCATCTTACAGCTAGCACAATTAAAAGAAACATCCTTAAAAGAAACTTTATTTTCATTAATCAAACCAGAATTTAATAAAAACATCAAAGTTTTGGAATTAGGATGTCCTAAACGATTATGCCACAATTGGCATTTATTATGACTAAAATGGGAAAACACAGCAGACTCTGAAGGAAGCTTTTCTTGTAACGAAATTTGGATAGGAAACAGTCGTCCCTGCTTAGGGCCCTTCGCTAGTACCTTCCCCGATACTTGATCCTGCACAACACAACCAGAGGTAGAAAAAAGGACAGAGCAATTACTATCAACAAGTTGACCAACTGATAACAAATTTGTTGTTAAGCGAGGGGAAAGAAAAACATTATGTAAGGGTAAGCGGTGAGGAACCTGGCCAACAGCAGAAATGGGAACGCTGCCACCATCAGCAGTATTGATGCAGAGGTCTCCATCATACTCTTGAATATGAGTCATATTGGCAGGAGAGTGTGTCATGTGATTGGAGGCCCCTGAATCAATATACCAGGTGGATACTGAAGATTTTGATGTTACCTGATAAGCCAAGTGCAGAGAAAGCATTTATGATCATTTGCTGGACCATTTCAGGAGTGAGGGTAGAAGAAGAAGTGGCAGCAGGTGGTGTAGGCATGACTGATGAAGAAGCTTCAGAAAGATGTGCAAAGTAGGCTCGCTGTTGCTGTGCCCTATTCTGAGGTCTAGTTCGGCATTCCGAAAGGACATGACCTTTGGTTTTGCAGTAGGAACAAAACTTCTGGTCGCACTGAGTGGAAACATGACCGAGTTTGTGGCAGCAAAAACATTTTACCTTGCTCATGTCCCGGGCTTGAGGCTTACCTCGAGCTATATAAGCAACATCAATAGGAGCAGCCTGATGAGCAATATTTGTAAGCGCTGTCTGAGTCACCAAGCGCTGTTCCTCTCTAAGGAGTTCGCCCAAACATGATTCGAGTGAAGGGGATGGAACCCTGCTCAGTAGGTTCGAGCGAACATTTTCAAATTGGGGCCGTAACTTCATCAGAAACTGATCCCGCTGACTGGTTTGGTGTATCTCTTGGATAGAGGATATGGAGGAAGCTGGAATGTCAGCATAAATAATCTCTGCATAATCAGTCCACAGACTTGTAAATTGAGAGTAGTAATCCTGGATCGACAAGGTTCCTTGAACAAACTGAGAGATTTCATGTTCTAAATGAAACCTTCGAGCAGAATTTTCTTGCAAATAAATCTTCTTTAAATAGAGCCACATTTCTTTAGCAGTCTTGTATGGTCGAAGATTCAGGATAAATTGGGCCTCAACAGATCCTAAAATCCAGGTCATGATCTGCCGATCTTTAACTTCCCATTGAGCTAGAAGCTTATCATCAGTAGGTTTGGGATCTGAATCATCAATATGTCCCCAGACTTCTTTACCCCTAAGGTAAATTTGAAATTGAAAAGCCCAAGTGGTATAGTTTTTACCATTAAACTTGATCAATTTTATATCGCCTTTCTCCATAATTATTAGTGCAAAGAGTGATCCAACTACTAGAAGAAAAACAACCAGAGAGTGCAAAATAGGAATAAAAAAATAGCAAAGCACTGTAGCACCAAGCAATCTCAGAAGCAAATGTTACGTAGATGAACTACTAACTCAGTAGGAAAAAAAACACAGAAAAAACAGCCCCAGACGGCCTTGAGATCCTGTGCAGGAAGGGTTCGTGGGCCCCACAACGTGATCCAATCACAGATCAGAGGACAATATCCTGGAGTAGATCAAAAATTGCTTCCTCTGGTCCAAGTTTGATTGGATTTGGAGAAATATCCACAAAATTGGACGGCTGAGATGAAAACTGTGGGAGGAAATATCGTCAAAAGTGCTAGAGGAAGAAAGGAGTGAACAACACCTGATCCGATGAAAAAAATCCAAAAAAATCTTCAAAAATCCTTTGAAGATCAGTCGATCAAGGCAGTAGCCTTCTTTGATACTGCTGTGTTGATCGGAAGTAGGCTCAAGATGAGCTGCTCCAAGATACTGACGAAATTGCTTCAAGACTCTGAACTAGAAGACTCTGATGAATCAAGGATTCTGAGATCTAATCTCAGAATGCACAATCAAAGAAAGAAACCAAGAGAGAATTGATCATACAGAAGAGATCAAAAGCTCTGATACCATGATAGTCTTTCACAAATGTAGTAGAGAATGCATTTTGGAGAACATTTTCTCAATATTCATTTTCTACTACATTTGTGAAAGACTATCATGGTATCAGAGCTTTTGATCTCTTCTGTATGATCAATTCTCGCCTTATTTGATGCTGCTGTGTTGATCGGAAGTAGGCTCAAGATGAGCTGCTCCAAGATACTGACGAAATTGCTTCAAGACTCTGAACTAGAAGACTCTGATGAATCAAGGATTCTGAGATCTAATCTCAGAATGCACAATCAAAGAAAGAAACCAAGAGAGAATTGATCATACAGAAGAGATCAAAAGCTCTGATACCATGATAGTCTTTCACAAATGTAGTAGAGAATGAATATTGAGAAAATGTTCTCCAAAATGCATTGCCGTATCCTTTGATTTACTCTTCTTTATATAGATATTACAATCCTAAGATTAGGCTACAAGTTGCTATAAATCATGAAATTAAAGATCTAATTAGATCTCTAAAAAAAGGAAACTATATCCTAGAATATACAATCTTATCCTAGAATATACAATCTTATCTCTCTGACTAGATCCCATAAATACAAGGGATATACAATCTTATCCTAGAATATACAATCTTATCTCTCTGACTAGATCCCATAAATACAAGGGATGGGCCTAGTGAGCTGGGCCTATTATCATACAAGTGGGTTGGGCCTTTATACTTTAACAGGGATCAACTACATGAGCTCTGTTTTGCCATTCTAGTCTATCCTGGGCGAAATCTTTGGGGAGGTTGCCCTTCTTCAAATCTATCATTATTGCTTCCATCCACATCCTTTTTGGCCTATGTCTTGTCTTCACTGCTCGCATTTTGTAACTTCTCAAATTAAAAAAATAATAATAAAAAAATACTAACTTCTTAATTCCTTCCCTCTCACCCTCCACCCCATAGAAAAAAATGAAAAAGAAACCTACATCCTTTACACATTACCACTAGCCTAACTACTGCAGGTCTGTAACTACTAACACAATAAATTCAGAAAAAGAAAAGAAGTATACTTTAATTTCAACAACAATCATTCTGATTTCTTGGGCTATATGCTTTGTGATCAATTGACATTCATGTGCTGCGTGAATAGTGGATAAGTTGCCCCTGTGTGATAAACAGTGGCCACCTCTCACCATAATATGGCACCACAAGAACACGCATGGTTCAAATAAAATGCATCATGTTCATCACTTTTTTGCCACAAATTTTCTGAGATAAAGGAACCTGATTTTTAATTGTTTTATGTGACTAAAGTTTTGAATGAGGAAATTGATTTTGAAATGGTTTTTGTCTGGGATGTATAATGCTGCAAAAGTGAACCCATTGTTCAAACAGACTAATAAAGTTAGACTTTGTTATTAATGTTTTGTTCATTTTTTGTTTTGGTTCTGAAGTTTTTGGTCTTTGATAAATTGAGTTTGCAATGAAACAACTGAATTTTTTTTTTGTCATTTTATGATCAACTTTAGTCAACCTGTTGCATATACAGGAAAGAGTGGAAGAACTCTTTGGAGTTGATTTGAGTACTTATGCTGTTGCAGCTGCTGAGGACTGCAGTATACTCTTACATGAATATGTCAATTTTGATATTTTGGATGCGATACAAAGGTCGGCCACAAAGCCTTGGGTTTCTAGGAAGCCCTATGAGAAGAATGTTTGTTTGCCTGATCTTAGTATGCTTTTAATCAATTCGAAGAAATTGGAATATGATCCCGTGGAAGCCATTCTATGGTGGAGTAGAGTTTTAGCTATGGGAAATGAAAGGTCTCTCTCTCTCCCTCTCTCTCTCTCTCAATGGTTCTCAACCTCTTGAACAGCTATTTTTTCTCTCTGATTATTAGGAAAAAGAAGAAAAAGAAAGAAAGAAAGAAAAAGAGTCAAGCCCTTCTGAGATCTGTTCGGCATATCTTTCACAAGGTTACACAGGGAATACATTATACATGGCAAATGAAACTCCCAAAAAACTAAAAATGGATTAAGATGTTAGATCCCTTGGAAAAATTTTAGTAGCCACAACCCGGGCACAATGACTTCCCAAGACTTGGTGTCCATTCAATCATATTTCTTTGTCCAAGTCTCCTAAGAAATGGCAAAACAAAGTGATTCCCACTGTATTTCTTTCCTTGAAACCACTTGGCCAATGTTCAAAAACATCACCTGAAGATCTGTTACATAAACCATGAATATGTCAAAATGACCCATAATATGGCCCCAGGCAATATTCACACTTTAACAATGAAGCAATAAATGATTAAAAATTCCATCTTCCTCTGCATATTAACCAGACTTGAGGAAATATACTGTTACCGACATTGTACGGGTTCTTTGAAATGATCAATGTGCCAGTATCGGGTACAATGCCTGTGTCATCTGTACACATGCATTGCTTTGCAGTTGATAATTATGCCTTCATCTACTTTGAATCCATCTGAATATAGCAATGTATATTATCTGATTGCCTATTTTAAGATTTGTACGTTACTTTTTTTGTGTTTTATTTTTGCGTTAGTTTTTATTTAAAATAAACATGTATCTAAATAATTTGCTTGAATCCATAAATTATATGTTCTAGGATTTGCCGAATTAAATACGTCTCATCAGTTGTTGATTCAGACTTGTACCCATAGATATTACTCCAGTTCATTTCTGGATATATTTCCTAATTCATTTCAGGCATCTTTGATCTCCACAAAGCTTCTTCACAGATGGTTTGGTTCCCTTCTCATCTTAAATTACTGTCAAAATTGAATGATGCCACTTCATTCATCTTAAATTACTGTCAAAATTGAATGATGCCACTTCATTCATCTTAAATTACTGTCAAAATTGAATGATGCCACTTCGTTCATCTTAAATTACTGTCAAAATTGAATGATGCCACTTCATTCATCTTAAATTACTGTCAAAATTGAATGATGCCACTTCATTTTTCCTCAAAAAAATCTTTCTCACTGAGTTCCACAGAAATGTAGCGTGAATCTTCTTTGGGAAGTAAATGTGTAAACGTGCATGTGAAATTATTGTTTACTATTTTTCACTCATCCAATATCTTTTCCATCTACTTTATCTAGTTTGACTGTTGTGATGTTGATAATTTGTTTCTAACTTTGTAGTATGGTTGTGTTTTGCAGGTTCAATCAGACTAATCCTGCATTTGTGCTTGCACTCTATGACAAATATCTGAAGCTTTCCACCACGTGGAAGGTCAGAGATAGGATACCATCTAAAACAAACCATGAATCAAATCTTCTTCGGTTTGATGGGGCCAGGAAAGCTTGTTCATCAGAACTTAACACTCGTGAATTGGGTTTTGGTGATCTTTGGAAGCAGTATCTCCCAACACCATCTGATCGTATTCTGATCAGCTGAAACTATGCATTCAGTTGTAGTCACTTCTAATGCCTTTCTGCATCACTTGGAAGATATCATGGGGTGCTATCCATTATATTGGTTTGTGAACAAATATAAGATTATAACAACCACCTGACGGGCAATTTGGATTGATGATCTGCTCAAATTAGTCTCCTGTTCTTTTCCCAGGAAATGTAAATTTGACAGTTTGTTCTATATCCATCAAGTAGATCTCTGATTTTCTTTACTACATTTGTAATGAACAATCCAGTAACATTTTTTTGTTCTCGTGTATCTTTTGTTTTTTGTTTTTTTTTGTTTTGGTAAAAGTGTACGAAATGCTCATTTAATCATCTGGGGTTTCTCCGATTTCACCCGCCAAATGTGGACTAGTGCCCTCTATTTTAACAACAGTTAGTATGGGTGAGACCAATTGGATAGCCGATTAGTGATTTTGATGCAGGTACCCGTCCTTCATAGGGTCTCTAGATGGATAATCTTATAATGACATAACCATGCATGGATGGTCTATGATGTTTGGCTGTTTTCTGAGTGCACTTATATATGATCTAAAGCAGATAAAAGCATGCTCAACCTTAGCACAACATACAGAGCACAAACATCTAAGTTATCTAGGGCACATTTGTGCAGCAACCATTTCCACTGAAATGGTTTCACTCCTCGTAGCTTTTCTACAGTTTGGTGTAGCACACTCAACGAAATTTTGTGAAAAAAGCAATTAATTTGTTGCAAAGACACAGAAAATCCTTTTTCCTACGTGAGGACTAGGGTTGGAAAGGAATTTCTGCAAAGTAGGATAAGTGGATTTAAAGCAGAAATCCATGAAACACTGACCTTCCGGTGTTACAAAGACATGCTTTTAAGAAAAATATGTGCAAAGCTTGTCCCAGCCTGTAGCACACAACTTTGAGGCCCCTGCCTTGTGGGTAATTGTAATCAGGCTTGATGATGATATGGACATAGACTGAAAATTTGAGATGAGTGGATATCCATGGGAGGACAAATGATATGAATGACTTAAGATCGATTGACCAAAGTACAGGTGATCCTACTTAAACCAGCAAAAAGTCTTCCTATGATAATTCTTATTGTACATCAGCAGAGGATCATATCTCATAATAAGACTCGTCATAAAAAGAACATATGTTTGTGCCAACTCATAATGTCAACTAACCTCAGCGTGGTTTATGTGCATTCAGTTTGCATGCTAATCAAATTATCCATATTCTCTATCTCAGTAATTAATTTAACATTAAACAATACAACCACCATTACCTATAGATAAATTCTCCAAATCCATGAGCCATTATGTATACAAATTTACTTTACGTACAGAGTTCCTAAGAATGGACCCATAACCTTTATTTTTCAGTCTCTTGTTTGTTTGCGTAGAATATGTAGGTTCATGCCCCAAGCGGTTAAAAATTATGAGAGAATGGGTTGTAAAATCCACAAGTTTTCATGAGGTATGTATTGTATATTTATAAAGATACAGACGATTACAACACGTTGATTCTCAATCCCTTTTAGTGATTAGGATGAGCTGGAGCATTCCTTATATGCATGTACCAAAAAACATGATCCCTTGAAGTATGTATCTGAGTGAAGTGTCAAGATATTAGGAGCTGTCACTAAGATGATTACTACTTGTGATGTCGTGGAATCCTTATCCTAAATAAAAATAAATATCTAAAAACGACCATCAAATAGCCTCCCCTTTAATGAAAATTCACACCAGTAACGCATCTCATGTATCATTCACTTTTCACCTCTTTAATAATCATTTATTTCCATATAAATGAACATGCCGTATTTGTATTAGATAATGCTCGTAGAAAATCTATTTCTTTTCTAAGTTAAAAAAGAAAACAATCTTTAAGCAGCTAAGGGGATATTTGGGACCTATGAAAAAATCCCACTATGGGGAGAAGGAAGGGGAGAGAAACCTGCTCACATTAAAAAAAGAAGTCAAGAATTGAACCCTAAACAAGTAGGTGAAAAACTGAATATCCAACCAATCAGCCGGCTATCTCTATTTTCTTAAATGTTGAAATCAATTCTCTGCATAATTTTTCTCTTTTCTGAATAAATTTAACTAGAAAAGCGAGTAGGGTTGGATCATCCTTACTGGCTTTCTTTTTCAACAATTTTGCTGTAGGAATTAGAATATTAGATTTAGATGGATCTCTCTCTCTCTCTTTTCTTTATTGTCTTTTCATCTCACGCGTGCTTGTAGCCTATATATATTGTTCATACGACCTCATCTCTCACTCCCTCCCTTTCTCCTTTTGCATGCGTATATGACATCACAAAGTAAAACGAAGGATGTGGTTGTATAGAGTAAGTCTGTGGTGACTCTGTCCTCGATATTCTCTTTGTCGTGCTCTTGAAACTTCTTTCATCTTGGATAACCCAAAAGATAAAGCTCTTCGCGTTAGTCTTCTTTAGACCATTTTGTCTCTTTTTATGCTCAGATTGTACTCATTTCACACGTTCTCGAAAGTCGTATGCTACTCAGATGGTATTCAAAGTTTACAACCTCAAGTTACACAAATGTCATGCCTGATTAGACTTTGCTAAGGACCAGGATCGAGTCTTATCTCTTACTTAATTCAGTCCAATAACTAAAAAGCCTCATCTAAATCCTTGGACTTCTGTGGTCTTATTGGCGTTATTATAATAGTTAATAATATTTGATAATTTAGATGTAAAAACAATCAAACATTGTCCTTAGCTGGTTAAAGACGTGAACATCTGGGTAGGGTGCACGAGGTCGTATCTCCGATGATGCTGCGGAAAAAAAAAATCTGAATATTACCCAACATTTTGGCTCCATTTGCTTGCATGTTATTAAATACGAATGAATTTATAGTCAAGTGGGTTCCATTAATGAAAAGTAAAAGCTAGAGAATATTAGGTAGAGACGTAGATGGGATTTTAGTAGTATTTGGATTAGAAGAGTGTGTTCATTTTCCTATCACCATTTATTAATTTTTTTTTATTGAAGGGGGGATCATTGGGTATGTGATCATTTTTGAAAGTTCACCATTGTTTTTTTATTTTTATTTTTAACCACTTTCAAAAATAAAAGAATTATAATTTCTACGAATACAATTGCATCAAGCCCAACTAAAGTGTTAACATGAATGTGGGCTAGCTGCTTGTCTATTTTCTTTTAAAGTAGTTTTTTCTTTCTCACCTACACTTAGATGACGGGTCCATGTGGACATATCTCCTGATTGTTTCTACACGTAGACATTGGACCTACATGATCAAATATGAAATGCTTTTCCCATCCGGGGTAGAACACTGTGCAGCCAAGCAGGAGACATTTAGGCCACTTTTTCCAACAGTCGCTTGTAGGATTCTCAAGGCAGAAAAGGTTGAGTAAGAAATAGATGCCAACAACAGCACGAGTCTGATAGTGTTGACTGGATCTAATTCATCCAAAGCAAAGCAAGTTGAACAAGTCCAAAAGAGTGCTATATTTAATATTTGAAGGAAACAAAAATGAAGGCATGGATAGAACCATGTACTCGATATGGCTTGGTCATTGTGCACCCATTTGGTCTTCCAACAATACGTGCCGCTTTAGAAAGAGATTCTTTGAGCGAACTGCAAGTAATGAAAAAGAAAGCCTTACGCAGTAACAGAGATCCCAAGGAGTAGCCTCTTTTGTTTACATCACAATGGGAAAAGGCTCTCCCATGTAATAGAAATCTCTTCAAGTCAAAGCAATGGTGCCCCATGAAAAACAACCTTACTCCTTTGTAACCACCAAGGGGAAAAGTGGGTTAAAAAAGGTATTAAGGAGTTCTCTTTCTGTAAAGAAAAAATCAGGAGTGCCCCATTTTCCACCACGAGAAATAGGTCTCATCTGTTAAAAAAATATTACAAATACAAGTATTGTGTGGTTATTTCTTGTATTTCGGGTTAATCACACCAATCTTTTAGATTAATTAGGTGAAATAGTCCCTTAAATTAGTGATTATGATACTTAGATATGGTCATTATTTTACCAGCATATGATGATGGGGCGGACCTTGGAGGGCGGTGCCTCATCAGAAATTTTGAAAACGCTCCATACGTTATACCCTTTTTTTATTTTTTTAAGTATGGACTCCAAGAAATTTTTTTTTTTACAAGGAGGCCCCTCCAAAGAAAACCTCCTTGTTCTGCCCTGCCAATGATCTACATTAAAACATTCCCATGCGACTCTACCCTTACATCCATCAAGGTGGGTCTCATGATATCACTCATAAAACCTTTTCTTGCAGCAGATTCCCATCTGAATTCTGAATCATCTTCTTACACTTAAAAAACAAAACCCAGATTTTTCTAAGAACACCTCTCCACTTTCTTCTCCCCCAGCAGTAGGACACAAACACAGATTTAGAACACACCCAAATGAACGAGTAATGTCCAATCCAGATATGTGGTGCACGTGTGGTAGATCAGCTTTTACGTCAATTAATGGGGGCCACAGACAAGCTTGCCCCCTGGTGAAATAAGACAATTGGATCAACTTCTACGTGTGGACCTATGAGAATTTTGTTTTCTTTCTCAATTAACATATCAGCTTTTGACAGTGAAATTAGATTTGATGATCTATTCGTGTGTGAGAGAGAATCCCATTGCTATTGCTGTGTATGGTTGTCCATATCCGGCGACTGGAAGATCTACAACAAACATAAGATCCATAAAACCAACCAAAATAACTTTTTAATTGCCCCATGATGGAGAGTCCACCTAAATAATTCTCGCTTACAAATCAAGAAAACCTCTCTTAATGATGTTACCTGTCTTTGTACCATTAATACTTTTTTTTTTTTTCATGAGATCACTGGACAGCCATGTCCACAAATCAAAACCTTAGTTCATGCATCCTTTTTTCTTCCTTTTACATTAGACATGTCTTGTACTAAATAGTTATGATATGGGTCCGAATTCTCAATGTCAATGTCAATGTCAAAAGCATGAATGCTGTTCTTTCTTTTCATGTTTCTTTAATCCTTTCTTTTCTTAGCGGTAATTACACATTTTCTTTGGAAGCAGGGGTGTGAGATTAAGTCTTTAATAAGTGTTTCTCATTCTCTTATTGGTAAAGAAGTCTTCGTTACCATTAGGACAGCGTAAAAAAGAAAAATATGACTATCGGTTGCCACTTTTGACAGTCACAGTCTACATTATTGACAATAGCAATCCATTAAAAGAATCAGCATTAATGGATAATGCCTCAGGCCTGTTTGCTTGTATTAGAATACATAGAAAATATAATAAGTAGAACTCATATCATAAGTGGTTAAAAAGGATGATCAAAGGTTAATAATATCTAAGGAGCCTGATTTTTAATTTATACATAGTCCATAAACTAAATGCTCTTTTATACGCCGAGATCAATAGGTTAAACCTCCCTACCTTATTTCATGCATTAAACTTTTGTCATGGTAAAGACAGAAGCTATGACTTTGGTTTTTATTTTATATTCAATGGAAGATCTTCTGAGTTAAAAATGTCAATTGCAACGGTCATTCAGTGCAGACTTTAAAGAAACTTTTGTGTGTCTCCGGTCATAGTCACTCACATTAGAAAAAACCCCAATATATGGAACATGCGCTCAAAGACATGAGCATTGGACAAACAAAGCAATGGTGATGTCTAATGACACAACGAACTTACACCAACTTATGATTATGGGTCAAGCCATCACCAAATGGTTGGGTCTTCCTAATCATGAACAATCCCTTTTATTGAGTGGCTTTTGGCGCCTGTGAATTGGATTGTCCTCCCTCAAAGAACACACCTATAATTTGTAATAAGATTCTGATTCTTTGGTTAACAAAATTATAATCTCTCATACCTACAATTAGGTATTGTAGGGGCCATGCAAATTGCAAGGGGTCATTGACCCGAGAATGAAATTTTACATGGTTTTATTGTTGGAGACAAGAAACCCATGTCCGACCTCTACTTCCACGTAAAAAGAAATACTGTTTCCTCTTCCACAAACATTACACAAACAAACGTGACCCATGTGGCCGCCGGATCACACTCCTGCATGTCTTGGATTTCATCGTCACCCGGACATAAGATAACATAAGAGTACAGTTGTCATAGTAACAATTGGGCATAGAGAAAAAAGATCATCATTGGTTGCGTAAATTGATTGTGCACCACCGTTTTTAAACACCGATTGACCAAAATGAAGATCCCAAAATGGTCTAATACCAAAATTTCGGTACCAAACTACATGAAACAGATACTGTCAAAATACTAAAAAAATCATGATGCTGTGTGTCATATACTAATTCGGTGTATGATAAGCGCCACCTCTGCACAACAACAACAAAAAAAAAAAAAAAAAAAAGTGCTCACTACTACTGCTCAACAGTGACCACCTCTGTACAACTACTACTATCATATAGCGAGTAGGCCTACTCATTGGTGCTGTCCTGACCATAGAAAGTGTTGCTGCCGCCATAAGCTCTAGTCACCATGTAGAAACATTTGCTAGTGGTCCGCTCTTCTATCGTGTTGCCCTTGTGGTATTGGATAAAATCCAGAATCCTGAGTGCCTGGGTAGCGTGTCTAAGAAGGGCCAGTACTTGAAAGAATTGCTACTTGGCAAGCTCGTAGGAAACCCACATCTACTGTGCAAGCCATCAACAGTAATAACTCCCCAGTTAGCGGCGAAATGAGTAAAGTTCACCAAGTGAGGTCGATGGATTCTTCTAGGGGCTCCAAAGATGTTTTTTTTTTTTTTTTTTTTTCAGCTGAGGAAGAGGCTTCTCAAGTGGTCGATACAAGTAAACTTTTGGGTGTAACCTATGGCGGGAATGAATCTAAGATCAGGGAGAGGCTTATCCAATTGGAGGTGTCAGAGTCCAAGGGTAAGTTTGTTGCTTCTCGACTTTTCTGTTGTGGGGGGTTTTATAATCTTTTCTTATGATTGTCGTTAGTTAAAATGTGGAGAGGGCTTGGTAGGCCTAAAAAGAGGTTGGCGGTTAGAAAAATGGTTAGGAATCACAAAGTGGATGTTCTGTTGTTACAGGAGACAAAAGTCGCTTCTGATATTCCTAGTGTTATTCGGGATGTTTGGGGCAGTCATAAGTGTGCTTGGGAGTGGGTTCCATCGGTAGGGCCTTCAGGAGGCTTGATCTCAAAGGGTGTTGGCTATAAAAGTTAGAGGGGTTAGTAATGGTTTTGATTGGGTTGTTGCCAATGTGCATGGGCCTAATATTGATGCTGAGAGACCTGAGTTCTTGGAGCTTTTGGCTGACTTCAAACCTCAATGGGATGTTCCATGGGTCCTAGGGGGGGATTTTAATATGGTAAGGTATCCTTATGAGAAAAAAGGGGGAAGCTCTATCACTATGACTATGGATATGTTTTCAGATTTCATCAATGTCAATGAATTGGTTGATTTACCCCTTCAAGGGAGAAGAATGACCTGGAGTAATAACAGGGAGCATACAGCTATGAGTAGGATTGATAGATTTTTGTTGTCACAGGAGTGGGAAGAACACTTTGGAGAAGTTATTCAGTTGGCTCTCCCTAGGGTGATCTCTGATCATTGTCCCATCAAGCTATGCTCTAAGTTATTGGATTGGGATCACAGGCCTTTTCGTTTTAACAAAGGTTGGCTTCATCAGAAAGGCTTCCTAGATTTGGCTAGATCTTGGGGGAGCCAGGAGGATGTGAGTGGGTTTGCCGGCTATAGAATTTGTAAGAAGTTTTGTGCTCTCAAGGAGAATCTCAAGAGAAGGAATAGACAAGTTATAGGTCAGATGGATGTGTCTAGAGAATCTTTAGTTAAAATTGTGGAGGATCTTGATAAAGCTAGTGAAACTCGGGAGTTGAGGCCATATGAAATTACTGTCAAACAAGATGCCTAGCGGAGTATTTGGGAGTTCAACCGATTGGAAGAAATCTCGTGGAGGCAGAAGTCAAGAGTTAACTGGCCCAAAGAAGGTGACAAAAACACAAGATTCTTTCATCGGATGGCTAGCATGAGGAGTAGAGTCAACTATATTGGGAAGATTTGTCGCGGTGGGAGGGTTTTTTAGAGTCCACACAAGATCAAGGAAGAGGTTGCGCGGTCTTATGAAAAACTTTATAAGAGTGATGCTAGTGTAAGGCCAAAGCTTGACAGCCTCTCATTTCCTTCTATTTCTTCAGATACCCGGAGTTGGCTGGAAAGGAAGTTTGAGGAGGACGAGGTGCGTAGAGCATTGGAGGAGAGTGATGGGGATAAGGCTCCAGGTCCAGATGGATTCAACTTCTCATTCATTAAAGTTGGATGGGATTTTCTTAAAGATGATTTTGGTTTTCTATTGTCTGAGTTTCATTATGAGGTTAGATCGGCTAACTCCATGGCAAGGGGTTGATAGGTTGTTTCCTTGGGTGGGTGTGATTATGTAAGTGGTTGATATGTTGTTTCTTTGGGAGGATGTGATTTTGTTAGCAGGGTTGGAGGCGGTGCGTTTCTCCTGCACATCCCTTCCTCTCTCTTTTTTTTTTTTTTTTTGGTTTTTTGTACTTTGTTCCTTCTGTTCTTTAAATGAAATCTTTCGTTACCGTTCAAAAAAAAAAAATTCAAGTGAAGCCATGCTTTCTGAAATAATAGCGGCTGCTAGTTCCAATTCCTGCTCAGAGATCACCAAAGTAGGAGCAAGTCGCATGACATTTTCTTTCCCAGCAGCAGCTGCTAACTATCCAGAAGGCCGGAATTTCTACATGCATCTACTAGTGGTGATGCAGAGACATCCAACTCGCCCCCAATCAAGAGTCCTAGCCCACGAACCTCTTTTAGATGTGGGTTTCCTACGAGCTTGTCATGGAGCAATTCTTTTCAAGTACTAGCCCTTCTTAGACTCGCTAGCCAGGAATTTAGGATTCTGGATTTTATCCCATACCACAAGGGCAGCACGACAGAAGAGCGGACCACTAGCAAACGTTTCTTCATTGTGACCAGAGCTTATGACAGCAGCAACACTTTATGTGGTCCAAGAGTCATTATATCTGGAAACAAACTGTAGGCCTCATGAGCCCAGAGGTATCCACTTTGGACCTAAAGATGATGAATCCAAATATATAAAAAAAAAAAAAAAAAAAAAAAAAAAAAAAAAAAAAAACATTGTCAGGATGCGATATGTTTGGTTCAATGGTTAAAATAGACAGAAGTCATTAGCAATGAAATGTAAATGGTATACATGCATCTGACCAGTCATTACTAATGAAATGTAAAAGGTATACATGCATCTGACTGAGTTCTGCTGCTCACACCTCGACTCTCATACCTACAGGAGGCTAAGGCATATGATCTAATGAGTCACATGGGTGCAAGATCCGGGCCATTGATCAGGTGATACCACCATAAATTCATAGGAACAGGAATCGGGCCACTGACATGTCACACAGGTAAGTTGGAACATGGGACAGTTATTCCTTTAACCATCCTTGTTTTCTCACTAAAGAATGGCCTCGTGGCCCTCGCCTAATAAAAAAGTAGAATGACCCATTTTTTGCCCAGTGAAATCCACCTGCTGGGTCCCCCATATGAACAGCTTAGATGATGTACACCAAGCACATGTTGGCACATGTGATTGCATTTAGCAGTTGAATACAGAATTACACAAGCCAGACCAGGAAAAACTGATCAGGAAAATAGACCATACAACAGCTGAGCCAAACCGGCCCAGTTCTAGAATCAGGCCCACCTGACTTCCCACAATCCTAAAAGCTGAAAGGTCCAGCCAACCAGGCGCATTGCTCGAGCATTTACAGGGATGACCAGCACCACTTTGATTTATTTGTTCTTGTAGTCTCTAGGACTTGTACAAATACAAGAATGATTTGATGTAAAGATTAAAAAAAAATGATTTGAAGTATGAAAGATGCGGGTTAGGGTTATAACTATGAAAGATTGCTTTAATATTGCTTTAGTACTTTATGAAAATTGCTAGTTCTCCATTGTGAAAAAGAAAGTTCATATGTTTTCCATTTCCTTCTACTTGGGTGACCAGACGAGGCATTATTCTCACTTGTAATTCAGCCACATTAGGGGGAATCCAAGTCATCTTTCTGGCTGAACTGATTGCCGCAGTAGTGAGATATTTGCACGTGCACAGAACTGTTTCTCACTATAGATTGGATCTGCCTTCAAACACATAGCCTGGTCCAACAACAATGATCAAAAGAAAAATGAGTCAAGGCTTCAGGCAGGTACAAAGAACTGATATGCTTTTGATTTCCCTCCTCAAGCTTCCATTTCTCGCAACAAATCCTAGCCCCCAAAGGCATCCATCATAGAATTCTATCAAGAACTTGCAAGAGGATCTTTGGTCTCAACCCTAGTCTGAAAATTCTGCGATTGTTGGATCTCAGAACTGGGTTTAAAGGTTTGTTTTTAACCTAGTTCTCACACTGATACGGCAAATTCCAACTCAGCCTTAAATACACATGTTGTACTAGGCAGATCTGAGTTGGAATTAGTGATTTGATTTCCTGATTTGCATCCGAATTTCTGTCAATGTTCTTTGTCTGCACCAGATAATGTAAGCAACTAGCAACAGAATTTTAAATCTGCTTCCAGATTGAGTTCAATCCACAAGGCAGTCTAAAATTCTGAATACTGTGCCAACTTGTGAAGTGCGCTTAGTTCTTGTCTTACAATTTTTCAGTTTGAAGTTCCATCAAATTTCTGCAACTCTATTTTAACTAGGACTATGCTGGTTTTGTTCATTAATTCCTAAATTCAATCCTTAGCTAAGTTATGATTTTACAACTAGGAAGATGATAATCTGCGCCCATAAATTGTACTCCAAAGCCTTTGCACACAAAGGTTGTGGAAAGTAGAAGGCATGTATTCAATAATGTCTAATACCAAGAAACAATTAGAGAAGTAAGTAAAGGACAAATAACTGCCTACCTCATCAAAGATCAGGAGTGCTCCAGCATCATCACAAGCACTACGCAGTGCCTGCAAAAATTCCTTTGTTGCACTGTCATATATTCCACCTTCACCTTGTACAAGTTCCTCAAAAACTGCAGCTGCTTTCCCAGGTTGGATGGCATTTTTCACCATCTCTATGTTTCCATACTCCATGAACGTCACTCCAGGCATGACAGGTTCAAAAGGTGACCTATAATTCTCTTTGCTCGTCAAAGCAAGAGAACCCAGTGCTCTTCCATGGAAAGAACTGGTGAAAGCAATAAACTCCATAGCAGGGAGTTTAACATCAGGCCGAGAGAATGTTTGAAATTTCCAAGCAAATTCACTAGCAACTTCGTTTGCCTCCATTCCAGAGTTCGAGAAGAAGACACGATCTGCAAAGGGACACTCCACAAGACGTTTTGCAAGTTTCACCTACAGCAGTATAACATTTGTTTGTTAACCACATGACAAAATAAGTAATGTCATCCCAGGGGCGGATCCAGGACTTCTAATCTGGGGGGGCTGCACTTAAGTTACACTAAAAAAAATAGCAACAATGTCTCACCAAAAACTATAAAAAATAGCAATAATGTCCCACCAAAAACTATCTATGTACTATCTTCATAATTCATTTTCGACAAGCATCATACCAAAAGAGTGATCATTTTTATTATACTACTCAAAATCAACAAAAAAATGTCTTCACAATAGATCCTGACAAGTATGACAAAAGACAAACAAAAGTTAAAACATGACACTAATGAAATCTTGACTTGCGTGGCTTCTTATCAAATTCATCTATTACCAACTCTATGTCAACTTCATTAGCAAACTCTCTTTCGATGTAAATAACCATGCAATCCGCGAGAAACTCGTCATCCAACTTGTTACGGAGTCGTGTTTTGATAAGTTTCATGGCTGAGAAGGCTCGTTCGGCAGTCGCCGTGGAAACAGGAAGAGTCAAGACAAGACGAATCAATCTATCAATCAAATGATAAATAGTTGACTTTTCTGTTTCAATTAAAGCTCGACATAACTCAGAAACGGTAGACAATTTCTGAAAACGGGGATGACGATGCACATCAAGCTTATAATGTTGCAATTGACTTCTCAAAATGTGTATCTCTTGCTCCGTGAAGTCTTCACAATAAAACTTCTCAGCGAGCTTCAGGGGCAGATGAAGGGGGGGGGCCGGGGTGGGCTGCAGCCCACCCAAGATTTCAGGAAAAAAAAAAAAAAACTGATTTTAAGCACGTGTCTTGCACGGACGCTTTTAAGTGGGTTATAAAAGAAAAAAAAAAAACGGGGATAGAGGAAGAAACCGTGGGAGAAAAAGAAAGGAAAAAAAAGAAGAGAGGGAAGGAAAGAAGAAGAAGAGAGGGAAGGAAAACTGGGAACGCCCCTGGGCCCTGGCTGCTTGGCTTGGCTGTCATCGCCGTTTCCTTTTCCATCGGCCGTCACCGTGCCGGCGTGCCGCACTGCCGGCTGCCGCTGCACTGCAGCCACTTACAGTCTTACATTACATCAAACCCCTGTGGGCTGTGGGTGTGGCTGTGCCGTTTCATCTTCAGTCTCCACTTTCAGGTTCTTCTCTTCTTTCTTTCCTTTTGTTTCTTTTTTTCTTTTCATCTATTGGTTGTTTTTTGTTGGAAGGAAGGCTATTCTGTTGGGTTTTTTTTTTTTCTTCCCCCTTAAATCATTTGGATTTTAGGTTTTTTTTTTTTTTTTTTTGTGAGGTTTTTAACATTGGTAGTTCCTCTAGATCTGAATGAATTCGACATTATTCAGTGCAATCTTTGTTCTGGAAAACGGATCTTCCACACATGAATCTTTGGATCAACAGTCTCCCCCTTCCCAATTTTTTATAGTCCACATGGAAAAGGGCATTTATCAAAGGGTTTAAGGGTGACCACCAAGGGGGATATGTACAAGTGACGTAAGACCCTTTGATGTTTAGAGAAGTCTCCTACCCACCTCCCTAGTAAAACTAATCCAACTTCATGTAGGAAGATGATCTTTACCCCTCACCCTTCACCATTTATCCAAAACTCCTTACCAGGCCCTCCCTCCACTTTCCTATATAAATGACAAAAGAGCCCCAAATTAATCATTGGGCAAGGATCTGCCATGCTTATGCTCCTATGAACCAACATTTTTATTTAATAGCATGCTGAAGGAATAGACACATGCAAGAAACAATTTGCATTACTTTATGCTACTGTCCTTACACTTTCATACATTAAGCTTTCAGCATAGGATTTTTATGCAGCCATCAGTTGGAGAAGGATCAATTAAGTTGTTAGGTTCAGGTTCAAGCATGGTGGTCAGTATTGAGAAATTCATTTTGGACGCCTATTCGGTTTGCCCTCCAAACTGAGATATGTTGTTCAAGGTAATGGGGCATTCCAGAACATGAAGTTAGAGGTATAGATTTTATGATGTAGGATCCTGCTTCCATATATTTTTGTCTTCAAATGAAAGTGAAACTGTTGTGACTTGGGAGTTGGGAGATACACTCATACACACCGCAGTAAGAGGATAAGACCAACTGACCAAGTAGCACTGTAGCAGAGAAACGAACTTTAATTTTCATTCCTGCTTCGAACTTGTTCATGATTTTCACATCTTTCCTAGGATTTCAATTATTGGTCAATCACTGTTTATTTATATGAATTTCGTCAATCCTCAAACTTCCTCAAATTATTTATATGAATTTCGTTTATTTGTCTAGGGATTTAGTTAAGACACCAATAAAACTATTTGTTTGAATTGAATTTTTATTCATTAGAAATTTGGGATTTTGTGGATAATGTGATAGCATCTAATGAATTTAAATATGCAATAATAATTATTTTCTCTATGTATTGTATATTGATGATTATTTACTATCTTAGGTTATAATGTCGCATCATCAAGCGCCCAAAAAACCAAGAACTCTTCTATCGTTCTATAAGAGAAAAGATGATAAATCTGAAAGTGGCGAAATTTCCACATCTATTCCTGATATTTCAAAACTTGATGAGGATGAGCGACGTCCTACCAAAGTTCAAGTTGTTGAAATTGAAGGAGTTGAACCTTCTTCTCGAGTCCAAAGAGTCGTAGTTGAACATTCTTCCAAAGCTCAAGAAGTTGCACCTATGGAAGTTGATGTCACTTCTTCATTGAATGTGATCCGGGTAAACGCATTGCTATATATGAATACCCGCTTAACAAACATGATGAAGTTCGGGTAGCTTATCTTAGAATGGGACCTTGTCGACCTACTCATGAGAAAGAAAAAGATTATCCGGTGACCATATTTGGAAAGCAAGGCCGACGGTTCAACGCTAATTGGTACAAATTATTCCCTTGGCTAGAATATTCACTCCACAAGGATAGAGCATATTGTTTTTATTGCTTTCTCTTTGAAACAAATCCTCCGAAGCATCCGGTATTTACCATTGATGGGTTTTCAGAATTGGAAGAAGGTTAACAATGGGAAGAAGTGTCCTTTTTTTGAAACATGAAGGTGGTCTTTGTTCTCCACTAGGTCGGCGACAATGTATTGTGAGAATCTAATGAATCCTTCTCGACATATAGATAGTGTTTTCAATACACTTTCTAAAGAAGCAATTGCAAATAATCGGTTGCTTCTCCGGCATGTTATTCAATGTATTCGGATTCTTGCACTACAAGGGTTTCCTTTTAGAGGACATGATGAATCGAAGAAATCAAAGAATTGTGGAAACTTCATTGCAATGTTCGAGTTTTCGAAAATGTTGAACAAGAAAGTTGCCGAAGTAGTTGGTGATTGTTCAGGAAATGCCAAGTATACCTCACATGGTATTCAGAAAACACTTTTGCATATATTTGCCGAAAATGTGAGAAAGAAAATACGCAATGATGTTGGTGATGCAAAGTTTTGTATCCTTGTGGATGAAGCACAAGATAATTCACATAGAGAACAAATGGCCATTATTCTACGATTTGTTGATCGTGGTGGTTTTGTTAGAGAAAGGTTTTTTGCTATTGTTGGTGTTGAAGACACTTCTGCATTAACCTTGAAAGAAGAGATTTCCAATGTTCTTGCTCACAAGAATTTGCTTATTGGAAATATGAGGGGCCAGGGTTATGATGGTGCTAGTAATATGCGTGGTCAATGGAATGGATTACAAGCACTATTTCTTAAGGAGTGTCCTTATGCATATTATGTGCATTGTTTTGCGCATCGGCTACAACTTGCATTAGTTGCGGCTTCTAAAGATGTGCCAGACGTTTGGTTATTCTTTTCGAAGTTGGCATCCATTGTTAATCTCCATGTTATGCCTAAGCGGAAGAAAGAGTTGGAGAAAGCTCGAAAAATAGAAATCGATAATTTGTTGGCAAGTGGTGTGCTTGATAGTGGACGGGGTGCTAATCAAGTTCGCACATTGCAACGAGCTGGAGATACTCGATGGAGCTCTCACTATGAATCTGTTTGTAGCTTGATAGAGATGTATGATGCGACTTGCACGGTTCTTGAAAGCATCATGAAGAATGGGTCTAGTAACACTATGCGTGGAGAAGCTAAGGGTTCTTATGTTGCTATGAGAAATTTTGAATTTGTCTTTATGTTTCATTTATTGCATAAGACTATGGGAATCACAAATATACTATGTAAAGCTTTGCAAGTAAAGTCACAAGACATTCTAAATGCCATGAGTTTAGTCTCAAGCACGAATGAACTTCTTCAAGAGTTGAGAGAAACAGGTTGGGTAGCTTCCTTGAGGATGTGATTTCTTTTTGCATAAAACATGACATTGATATTCCTGATATGAGTTCTCGTCATATGATTGGTACACGCCGTTCTTGCCAACAAAATGATTGTATTACAGTTGAGCATCATTATCACGTTGATATTTTCAATGCTGTAATAGATTTCCAGTTGCTGGAGTTGAAGAGTAGATTCTCTAAGGAGGCAATTGAGCTTCTTTCTCTTAGTTCGGCTTTGGACCCGAAAGATGCTTTTAAGTACTTTCATATTGATGATATTTGCAAGCTCGCCAGGGGCGGATCCAGGACTTCTAATCTGGGGGGGCTGCACTTAAGTTACACTAAAAAAATAGCAACAATGTCTCACCAAAAACTATAAAAAATAGCAATAATGTCCCACCAAAAACTATCTATGTACTATCTTCATAATTCATTTTCGACAAGCATCATACCAAAAGAGTGATCATTTTTATTATACTACTCAAAATCAACAAAAAAATGTCTTCACAATAGATCCTGACAAGTATGACAAAAGACAAACAAAAGTTAAAACATGACACTAATGAAATCTTGACTTGCGTGGCTTCTTATCAAATTCATCTATTACCAACTCTATGTCAACTTCATTAGCAAACTCTCTTTCGATGTAAATAACCATGCAATCCGCGAGAAACTCGTCATCCATCTTGTTACGGAGTCGTGTTTTGATAAGTTTCATGGCTGAGAAGGCTCGTTCGGCAGTCGCCGTGGAAACAGGAAGAGTCAAGACAAGACGAATCAATCTATCAATCAAATGATAAATAGTTGACTTTTCTGTTTCAATTAAAGCTCGACATAACTCAGAAACGGTAGACAATTTCTGAAAACGGGGATGACGATGCACATCAAGCTTATAATGTTGCAATTGACTTCTCAAAATGTGTATCTCTTGCTCCGTGAAGTCTTCACAATAAAACTTCTCAGCGAGCTTGCAAATATCATCAATATGAAAGTACTTAAAAGCATCTTTCGGGTCCAAAGCCGAACTAAGAGAAAGAAGCTCAATTGCCTCCTTAGAGAATCTACTCTTCAACTCCAGCAACTGGAAATCTATTACAGCATTGAAAATATCAACGTGATAATGATGCTCAACTGTAATACAATCATTTTGTTGGCAAGAACGGCGTGTACCAATCATATGACGAGAACTCATATCAGGAATATCAATGTCATGTTTTATGCAAAAAGAAATCACATCCTCAAGGAAGCTACCCCAACCTGTTTCTCTCAACTCTTGAAGAAGTTCATTCGTGCTTGAGACTAAACTCATGGCATTTAGAATGTCTTGTGACTTTACTTGCAAAGCTTTACATAGTATATTTGTGATTCCCATAGTCTTATGCAATAAATGAAACATAAAGACAAATTCAAAATTTCTCATAGCAACATAAGAACCCTTAGCTTCTCCACGCATAGTGTTACTAGACCCATTCTTCATGATGCTTTCAAGAACCGTGCAAGTCGCATCATACATCTCTATCAAGCTACAAACAGATTCATAGTGAGAGCTCCATCGAGTATCTCCAGCTCGTTGCAATGTGCGAACTTGATTAGCACCCCGTCCACTATCAAGCACACCACTTGCCAACAAATTATCGATTTCTATTTTTCGAGCTTTCTCCAACTCTTTCTTCCGCTTAGGCATAACATGGAGATTAACAATGGATGCCAACTTCGAAAAGAATAACCAAACGTCTGGCACATCTTTAGAAGCCGCAACTAATGCAAGTTGTAGCCGATGCGCAAAACAATGCACATAATATGCATAAGGACACTCCTTAAGAAATAGTGCTTGTAATCCATTCCATTGACCACGCATATTACTAGCACCATCATAACCCTGGCCCCTCATATTTCCAATAAACAAATTCTTGTGAGCAAGAACATTGGAAATCTCTTCTTTCAAGGTTAATGCAGAAGTGTCTTCAACACCAACAATAGCAAAAAACCTTTCTCCTAACAAAACCACCACGATCAACAAATCGTAGAATAATGGCCATTTGTTCTCTATGTGAATTATCTTGTGCTTCATCCACAAGGATACAAAACTTTGCATCACCAACATCATTGCGTATTTTCTTTCTCACATTTTCGGCAAATATATGCAAAAGTGTTTTCTGAATACCATGTGAGGTATACTTGGCATTTCCTGAACAATCACCAACTACTTCGGCAACTTTCTTGTTCAACATTTTCGAAAACTCGAACATTGCAATGAAGTTTTCACAATTCTTTGATTTCTTCGATTCATCATGTCCTCTAAAAGGAAACCCTTGTAGTGCAAGAATCCGAATACATTGAATAACATGCCGGAGAAGCAACCGATTATTTGCAATTGCTTCTTTAGAAAAAGTATTGAAAACACTATCTATATGTCGAGAAGGATTCATTAGATTCTCACAATACATTGTCGCCGACCTATGTGGAGAACAAAGACCACCTTCATGTTTCAAAAAAGGACACTTCTTCCCATTGTTAACCTTCTTCCAATTCTGAAACCCATCAATGGTAAATACCGGATGCTTCGGAGGATTTGTTTCAAAGAGAAAGCAATAAAAACAATATGCTCTATCCTTGTGGAGTGAATATTCTAGCCAAGGGAATAATTTGTACCAATTAGCGTTGAACCGTCGGCCTTGCTTTCCAAATATGGTCACCGGATAATCTTTTTCTTTTTCATGAGTAGGTCGACAAGGTCCCATTCTAAGATAAGCTACCCGAACTTCATCATGTTTGTTAAGCGGGTATTCATATATAGCAATGCGTTTACCCGGATCACATTCAAATGAAGAAGTGACATCAACTTCCATAGGTGCAACTTCTTGAGCTTTGGAAGAATGTTCAACTACGACTCTTTGGACTCGAGAAGAAGGTTCAACTCCTTCAATTTCAACAACTTGAACTTTGGTAGGACGTCGCTCATCCTCATCAAGTTTTGAAATATCAGGAATAGATGTGGAAATTTCGCCACTTTCAGATTTATCATCTTTTCTCTTATAGAACGATAGAAGAGTTCTTGGTTTTTTGGGCGCTTGATGATGCGACATTATAACCTAAGATAGTAAATAATCATCAATATACAATACATAGAGAAAATAATTATTATTGCATATTTAAATTCATTAGATGCTATCACATTATCCACAAAATCCCAAATTTCTAATGAATAAAAAATTCAATTCAAACAAATAGTTTTATTGGTGTCTTAACTAAATCCCTAGACAAATAAACGAAATTCATATAAATAATTTGAGGAAGTTTGAGGATTGACGAAATTCATATAAATAAACAGTGATTGACCAATAATTGAAATCCTAGGAAAGATGTGAAAATCATGAACAAGTTCGAAGCAGGAATGAAAATTAAAGTTCGTTTCTCTGCTACAGTGCTACTTGGTCAGTTGGTCTTATCCTCTTACTGCGGTGTGTATGAGTGTATCTCCCAACTCCCAAGTCACAACAGTTTCACTTTCATTTGAAAGACAAAAATATATGGAAGCAGGATCCTACATCATAAAATCTATACCTCTAACTTCATGTTCTGGAATGCCCCCATTACCTTGAACAACATATCTCAGTTTGGAGGGCAAACCGAATAGGCGTCCAAAATGAATTTCTCAATACTGACCACCATGCTTGAACCTGAACCTAACAACTTAATTGATCCTTCTCCAACTGATGGCTGCATAAAAATCCTATGCTGAAAGCTTAATGTATGAAAGTGTAAGGACAGTAGCATAAAGTAATGCAAATTGTTTCTTGCATGTGTCTATTCCTTCAGCATGCTATTAAATAAAAATGTTGGTTCATAGGAGCATAAGCATGGCAGATCCTTGCCCAATGATTAATTTGGGGCTCTTTTGTCATTTATATAGGAAAGTGGAGGGAGGGCCTGGTAAGGAGTTTTGGATAAATGGTGAAGGGTGAGGGGTAAAGATCATCTTCCTACATGAAGTTGGATTAGTTTTACTAGGGAGGTGGGTAGGAGACTTCTCTAAACATCAAAGGGTCTTACGTCACTTGTACATATCCCCCTTGGTGGTCACCCTTAAACCCTTTGATAAATGCCCTTTTCCATGTGGACTATAAAAAATTGGGAAGGGGGAGACTGTTGATCCAAAGATTCATGTGTGGAAGATCCGTTTTCCAGAACAAAGATTGCACTGAATAATGTCGAATTCATTCAGATCTAGAGGAACTACCAATGTTAAAAACCTCACAAAAAAAAAAAAAAAAAAAAAAAAAAACCTAAAATCCAAATGATTTAAGGGGGAAGAAAAAAAAAAAACCCTACAGAATAGCCTTCCTTCCAACAAAAAACAACCAATAGATGAAAAGAAAAAAGAAACAAAAGGAAAGAAAGAAGAGAAGAACCTGAAAGTGGAGACTGAAGATGAAACGGCACAGCCACACCCACAGCCCACAGGGGTTTGATGTAATGTAAGACTGTAAGTGGCTGCAGTGCAGCGGCAGCCGGCAGTGCGGCACGCCGGCACGGTGACGGCCGATGGAAAAGGAAACGGCGATGACAGCCAGGCCAAGCAGCCAGGGCCCAGGGGCGTTCCCAGTTTTCCTTCCCTCTCTTCTTCTTCTTTCCTTCCCTCTCTTCTTTTTTTTCCTTTCTTTTTCTCCCACGGTTTCTTCCTCTATCCCCGTTTTTTTTTTTTCTTTTATAACCCACTTAAAAGCGTCCGTGCAAGACACGTGCTTAAAATCAGTTTTTTTTTTTTTTTCCTGAAATCTTGGGTGGGCTGCAGCCCACCCCGGCCCCCCCCTTTATCCGCCCCTGTCTAGAGGAACTACCAATGTTAAAAACCTCACAAAAAAAAAAAAAAAAACCCTAAAATCCAAATGATTTAAGGGGGAAGAAAAAAAAAAAAAACCTACAGAATAGCCTTCCTTCCAACAAAAAACAACCAATAGATGAAAACAAAAAAAAAAACAAAAGGAAAGAAAGAAGAGAAGAACCTGAAAGTGGAGACTGAAGATGAAACGGCACAGCCACACCCACAGCCCACAGGGGTTTGATGTAATGTAAGACTGTAAGTGGCTGCAGTGCAGCGGCAGCCGGCAGTGCGGCACGCCGGCACGGTGACGGCCGATGGAAAAGGAAACGGCGATGACAGCCAAGCCAAGCAGCCAGGGCCCAGGGGCGTTCCCAGTTTTCCTTCCCTCTCTTCTTCTTCTTTCCTTCCCTCTCTTCTTTTTTTCCTTTCTTTTTCTCCCACGGTTTCTTCCTCTATCCCCGTTTTTTTTTTCTTTTATAACCCACTTAAAAGCGTCCGTGCAAGACACGTGCTTAAAATCAGTTTTTTTTTTTTTTTTCCTGAAATCTTGGGTGGGCTGCAGCCCACCCCGGCCCCCCCCTTCATCCGCCCCTGTGTCATCCTATGCAGCAAATAAGATATGGAAAGCAAGTGTAACAGCGGAGGAACCCATTATGATACATGTGGGGCCCGTGCTTAGAATTCAAATCATTGATCTAATGGGCCCTATTGCCTCTCTTTTGTTTATAGGTACATATAAATATGCATATATACACATTGTAGACAGAACAATTGTCCCACAAAGGCATAAAAGCTTTATATGCTTTAGCACTTACACTGAGGAAAGCTTACGCTGAGGAAAGCCCCATGTCTACACTCTAACAACATAGCCAACTTTAGCTAGGATTCATCAACCCAGATCGCTTTTTATAAGTTAACTTTCATTAAAGTTGATGTAAACATGGAGATCCAACTATAGATTGACCCAAAATCAAATGATTGGGGCTAGCGTTGTGTTCTGCTTCTAATATCATAGACCATTCTTTAACAGCAGCAGATACCAACGAACTAAGAACAGAAATGCTTTACTACCAGGTCCATCAGTAAGTCGTGCAATGCTAACCATAAAATATTAAATACTCTCACACAGAATTTCTATAATTCACACACATGTAATCAAGGCTTCACAGTTCACACCAAGGACAAAGAGAAAACAGACTGAAAATCTCTAACTATATGTTTCATGCAAAAGATGAACAATTTGCAGCTCAAGGGCGGATACCGACCGAAGAACTGATAAGCTCTAGAAACAGTCGGAACCTTTAGTGCCAACTTCCTTTCTTCGGAACTGCTCACTTTTTTTTTTTTTTTTTTTTTTTTTGTGTGTGTGTGTGTGTTGGTGGGAGTGGGGGGGGGGGGTGGGGGTGGGAACCCTTAGTGGCCCCATTACCCTTGGAAGTAGCTTCAGGTCTATAGGGTTGTAGAGTAGCCTAGTTAGGTCTATAGAATGACGGTAGCTTAGAACTTCTTTTTTCTGTCGGAAGTCAAAAGAAATGAGGAGCAGTTCATTGCTACTTGGCTTCGCAGCGGCAAGTTGTTTAGGGAAGCTTCTAGGCTATCGGCATTCTATAGAGTTTGGGATAGCAATGGTTGAGATGCTAGCCTATTCTTTCTTTTAATAAGGTAGCCCAATCTAAGGTTAGGTAGCGGAAATCGCTCTAAAGACGGTTCATAGAAAGAAGAAGTAGGATTTTAGCTACAAATATGTGCTTGTTAGTTGTTCCTAAGTGGAAACATGTAATGATAATTTGTAAGCCCCCTAAAACATGCTTGCCGTAAAAGTGGGCTCCATGTGGTCAACATGGGCCCGTCTCTAATGAATGACTGACAACTCAAAAACAAGACCAACACTATGACTAATGATGACCTGAGGGTCTGTTCGGAAGCTCTCATCCATTTGAAATAGAGATAGAGCCAATTCAATTAGGTCCGTTTGAAATAGAGTTGTTTCATTAGATGCTTTTACAAAAGGGACACTGATGAGATTCATATAAACTTTCCCAAATAGTCTAAAGCACTCATTGTCGATTATCAACAACAATCAACTATCAACTAGCAGCGGTGAAGGCTTTCTATGAAGATCATTGCTCACTGACACATAGGAGGTATGTCTGAAGTAGGTCTCCGCTTTTAAGAGATCTAGTATAGCAGTCGTCTTGCAGGTCTCTTCTCTGTCAACATTTGTTTGAATCTAAATTAAGTCGAATAGACCCAAAAGTAGACTTAACCCAGAAGAGAAAGTGGGAGCATAATCCACACAAACCACGGCTAAAACTTTTATAACTCATAGCTAAACTATATTAGTAAACAGACCATAACCTTTTTTATTTTTTAATGGTGAAAATGGACCACGGCTTCTTCAGCATTTGCTGGAATTGCACAAACTTGGGTGTGTTGGAAAGATTATTGAATAACCCATCAAACGCACCATGTTTCCTGTCATTCGTACATCATTTGACACATGAAACAAGAAACACACACATCTATAATGAGAAGAATACACTCAAAACTGTACACTAGCAACTAGAATGGTGCAAAAAAACTCTCATGGACCATCCATAGGCTTCATCAAACATGCAACAACAGAAGTTATGCTGTTTTTAGTTGCTGTTGCATCTGACCCCATATCCCTTATTTTTACCAAACAAACAAACATAAGCATATAATGATGGAGGGGATAAGGCTCACATGATTATCACGTTGATGATAATGAACAATAACAAAGAAAATGATAATGATAACAACAATAGTAATACTAATAATGGCTATGTTTGAAATTTGAATCATGTTAGGAGTTGGTACTCAGAAGTCTAAACTCATCATTACATTGCTTGATAGAGCTTTTGGGAATGGATTCGTAATTCTGGAAAGTTTGCTAGAACTGTGTGTTTAATTCTTAAGTCTGTCAAGGAAGCGCCATTATGGGGACTAACAAAGCCATCAATCACGACAAAGCCTAAAACACAAGAACATCCAAAATCGACAAGATGCAGTAACAGTCTTCAAGCAAAAGTTCTTAGACATATAAATACAATCTCACATATAAATAAAGCATAAACATATAGTGAAAGAAAAAAAAAAGTGAATTATCCCTTCCTCTCGCCCAAAATGAATCACCCAAAAAAAAAAAAACAATAGAATTACCTTATAAAGAACAGCATTCATCAACCCCAAGCAGTAAAACCCAGCTCAGAAGCCCCAATCCCAACATTTTACCAAAAAAAAAAAAGAACCAATCCAAGAACAACCACCATTAAAAAAAAAATCCCCACAATGAAAAAACCCTTAAATTAAACTGCAAAACAAGCATAACCCATAAAAAAAAATAACACAAAACAATCAAAACCCAGAAAAAAAGAAAAGAAAAAACCTAGACAACAACATTCAACAAGACATTCCCTACCGTACAAACCCTTAAACTAAACTCCAAAACAAGCATTGCCCTGAAAGAAATTTAAAACCAAAACCATGCATCAAGATAACAATAACAATGATTTCTTGCCCTGAAAGAACAAAAAAGTGTCAAGGTAAAGATCTACTACACAGAACCCTAAAATCCCCTAAAACAATAGGTGATTTGCGTTTATTTGTTCAATAGAGTTTATAATCTCATTATCCCCATTCATCTTGAATAACATCAAAACAATGCATGCATTTCAATACAAGAAACAACATCATCCAAAGTTTCTTACCAAAAAAAAAAAAAAAATTCATCCAAACTAATTATCCCCATTCATCTTGAATAACATATATATATATATATAAAAGCATTTCAATACAATATCGGAAACAACATCATCCAAACTAATTATCCCCATTCATCTTGAATAACATCAAAACAAAGCATATCATTTCATACAACATCAGAAAAACATCATCCAAACTAAAGAAATTCTCACTCACCTCCAGAATCGAACAAAACCCACTGCTGTCCGACAGGAGCCCTAGCGTAAGTCTGCACCAGCATTTCCATCACTTCTTCTGTTGTCTCTCCAAACCCTGATGCCGCTTTCTCCGAACCCAACCAAGCCAAGCCGAAATCCGGTTCCGACCGCCAAATCCGACCTCTGCGGAGGTAGCTTCAACGAAGCTAGAACGAAATCGAGCTCCCGAGAAGGAGAAGGGCATGGAGAGAACTTCTTCTTCTCAAGAAGCTTTTAGTAGGGGTTAGGGGTTCGGAGCTAGAAGGGAAGGTGATTGTGCAGACTTAACAGCTGGAAAGTGCAAACGATTATTATAATTTATTTACAAAAAAAAGGCTCCTATTCTTAAAAAAGCCCTTGTATAAGGAGTTTTTATAAAAAGCTCCCTTGACTGACTCCAATGGAATGGAAATAGATGTAACCATGAAATTGCCCTGAGCCCACTTCATGACACATCATATCCATCAAAACAGCAACATGAAGGGATGGAAAATGGAAATGTTCTTGCATGAGAGATAAATCCTGAACATGCAATAGAATTTGAGGAAAAATCACATCCAAGGATTTTAAAGAAGGGCCATAAATTTAAATGGTCCCATGACTATAAATATGCCTTTGATTCAATCAAATGGTGACTTTATCTTGGACTAATTTCAAATTCTTATGATTGTTAAATTGTTGTGAGACCAAAATATAAAGGGTTTGGATTGATCACACGTGGGCCACATGTAAAGTGGTATAAAATGAATTATATCAACTCGGTTGGTCCTATAGTTTTTCTGTCAGTACATTTTTTAACGATTAAGGGAAGGTTTGACCTTGTGCCGTGTTCAATGTTATGTTAGTTGACCCACGCACTACACGTCATCCTAACAGGCGGGCCACACTTTATATGAATTTGGTCTTCAGCTGTGCAAGACAAACATGTGGCCCACCTTATAAACATTTACCAGTTACCACCAAACTAATATAGTAATATGATATGGGAGTTGCATCCTAACCGTTTAAAGAATCTTTCAGGTGATATGTGTGGAAGGATCAATTTTAATAATGGCTTTTCCGTGACCGATGCGCAATAAAATCCTAATTGGTTAGAAATTTCCATCCCTTGTACTCTCTAATCTCAATTCTTTTAGGTGGGCCCCACATAGAGGGAACCCGAAAAGGTTTATATAATCACATTTGGATGCTAAGATCATATGTGGCAATAAGTGGGTGCCACGTATCTTTCACCGTACTAGGCAAAATCTTGATGAGGTCTCTCTCCCAATACAGATTATAGATTACAGAGTAGTTTATTTTGCTATAGCATGTATTTTGTTCAATAACTCCGCCTATGTTAGGGTATCTTGACATAGTCGGTTCCAAGTCCGGATAAAGTAAGAGGGTTGTGCGTTAGGTAGCCGACACCCAGCACAATACTCAGTCGGATTTTTTTATGGATTTGAGACCTAATGAAATTTCGTTGGGGTGTCCCTTACTTAACGACGCGCTGTATGGTCCGGGTACAGTGATAAATAAGCAATGACCGCTGCATCGGCGCCCGGTGCAGTGCTAAATAGGCAATGGTCCTTACACTTTATTGGACGAGTGTGGAGGGTAAGGAAGCTAATCCAAAATAGAAGGCTGAGATTGGGTACTTGGAACATTGGGAGCCTAACTGGGAAACTTATAGAAGTGGTGGATACAATGGAAAGGAAACGAATAACAATTGCTTGCTTGCAAGAGACAAGATGGGTGAGACACAAAGCTAAAGAATTCAGAGGACCGGGTATAAGTTATGGTATACGGGACTTAATAGATCGAGGAATGGGGTCAGTATAGTGGTAAACAAGGACTTAAAGAAAGATGTAGTTAATGTAAAGCGCTATCGAGATAGGATTATTGTAATTAAGTTAGTGTTAGGAGAAGAGATAGTGAACATAATTACGCCCCCCAGGTGGGCTTAGGAGATGGACATAAGGAGAAGTTTTGGGAAGACTTGGAAGGAGTGCTACTAGAGATACCCCAAGGAGAGATGGTCTTCATAGGAGGTGGTTTGAACGGTCATGTAGGACATGACGTAGATGGATACATACGAGTACACGAGGGATATGTGTACGATAATATAAATGAAGAAGGGAAGGATATCTTGGAGTTTTCAGTGGCTTATGATCTCATGGTAACTAACACCTTTTTTAGGAAGAGAGGAGCATTTGGCGACTTATAAGAGTGGCTCATCGAGGACGCAAATTGACTTCTTTTTAACTAGGAAAAGAGACCGTTTAGCGTGTAAAGATTGCAAGGTTATATCGGGGGAGAGCTTGACTTCCCAACATACGTTGTTGATCATAGATGTGCAGCTACAAAGGTGAACTAGAAAAAAGAAGTTGTATAGATGCTCAATGACTAAATGGTGGAACTTGAAAGGTGATAAGCAACTAGTTTTAAGGGAAATAGTACTAGAGGAAAACGTATGGGCGATAGATGAGAGTGCAAATAATATGTGGGATACGGTAGCGTAGTGTATTAGGAGGGTAGGGAAAGAAGTCTTTGGAGAATCTAAAGGGAGTGCTCCGGTACAGAAAGAGGCGTGGTGGTGGAGCGAAGCCGTCCAAGACAAGATAAGAGTTAAAAGAGAGTGCTTTAAAACTTGGCAAAATGATTGAAATGAAGCAAACTTGGAGAGGTATAAAGAAGCAAAAAGAGAAACCAAAAAGGCAGTTAGTGAGGCCAAGGCAAAGGCATTTGATGAGCTATATAGGCGACTTGACACTAAGGAAGGCGAAAGAGAGATATTCAAGCTTGCTAAAATCAGAGATCGGTGGACCAAGGACTTACACCAAGTAAATGCATTAAGGATGATGATGAAAATGTATTAGTAAAGGAAGAGGAGATAAAGGAGCGTTGGAAGAGCTACTTTTATAAGTTATTTAACGAAAGCAGTAGTAGTGACATACAATTGGGACAGCTTATCATTTCTAGAAAAAAAGCGAATCATATATTCTATAAGAGAATCAGTATGGAAGAAGTCAAAAAAGTATTGAAAAGAATGAAGATTGGGAAAGCAGCTGGTCCAGATGGTATCCCTATTGAGGTCTGGAGGTGCTTGGGGAGGATGGCATTAGTTGGTTGACAAAGCTTTTTAATGTAGTGCTAAAGAGCAAGAAGATGCCAAATGCATGGAGGAAAAGTATTCTTATACCCATATACAAGAACAAAGGAGATATTCAGAATTGTGCAAACTACCGCGGGATTAAATTGATGAGCCATATAATGAAATTATGGGAGAGAGTTATTGAGAGAAGACTAAGAAGAACAACAAACGTTTAAGAGAATCAATTTGGTTTCATGCCTAGGAGATCAACCATGGAGGCTATCTTTCTCCTAAGGAGGTTAATGGAACAGTATAGAGAAGGTCAGAGAGATTTACATATGGTGTTCATTGACTTGGAGAATGCCTATGACCCGATTCCTAGGGAGATTCTTTGGAGAGTTCTGGAAAAGAAAAGAGTGTGTGTCGCTTATATTGAGGCGATAAAGGATATGTATGTTAGAGTAGTGACATCTATAAGGACGATTGGCGGCTAAACTAAGCAGTTTCCTATCACGATTGGTCTACACCAAAGCTCAGCGTTAAGCCCATACTTGTTTGCCCTAGTTATGGATGAGATTACAAGACAAATCCAGGATGAGGAGCCGTTGTGTATGCTATTTGCAGACGACATTGTTTTAGTGGATGAGACGAGAGAAGGAACGAATGCTAAACTAGAATTGTGGCGGAAAACATTAGAGACAAAAGGGTTTAGGCTAAGTCGATGCAAAACGGAATATATGGAATGCAAATTTTGTCAAAGTAGGACACCTGGTAACATAGAAGTAAGTTTGGGCACACAAAATATTGTAAAGAAAGAAAACTTTAGGTACCTTGGATCTATGGTGCAATAGGATGAAGGGATTGACACTGATGTAAGTTACAGGATTCAGGCCGAGTGGACCAAATGGAGGAGTGCTTCGGGGGTCTTGTGTGATCGAAAAGTCCCCCTCAAGGTTAAAGGAAAGTATTATAAGGTGGCGGTACGACCAGCGTTGTTATATGAATCAGAGTGTTGGGCAGTAAAGCATAAACATGTCAAGAAGATGGAAGTTACGGGGATGAGAATGCTAAGATGGATGTGCGGGATCACAAGGAGAGATAAGATTAGGAATGAGGAGATTAGGGGCAAAGTAGGAATAGCACCGATTGGAGATAAAATGAGAGAAAATCGACTGAGATGGTTCGGCTATGTAGAAGGCGTCCAACGGAGGCACCTGTTAAAATGTGTGAAAGCATGAAGATTGACATGAGTAGGAGAGGGAGGGGGAGATCGAAGAGAAGTTGGAAAGAAACTATTAAACATGACCTTGCCTATATGGATCTAACGGAGGACATGGCCCTAAACAGATTTGATTGGCGTCATCAAATCCATATAGCCGACCCCACCTAGTGGGAAAATACTTGGTTTGGTTTATGTATTTTGTTCAATATCTCATGGGAGTTGGGATGTCTACTAACTTTTTCTCAAGGGCAAGTAGGTCAAAAATAAAAAAGGAAAAAATGTTATAACAGAAGTAGGAGCTTTGGTACAATCAAACTGTCAGTGAAGGGAGGTGTTAGTAAAAACCAATAATATAGGGCCTTTTTTGAGGTTTGATAAAATATAGGGTCCTTTTTATAAAAAAAACTCTTCATTTATTTATTTTTAATTTTTTTTAAATCATAAAAAAAATCAAAAAAATAAGCTTTCACCCCTGAGGACTTTTATTAGAGAACTTGAACGGTTGGGATTGTGGAAAGGGGGCCATCGGAATAAAAACAAACTAATATTTTTGGATCTGAATTTTTTTAGGCAAAATTTTCAAAATTCACGCGGCCCACCTAAATCAATTACTTCCAGTGTCTTCTAATTCATCTCAAACAAATAGGCTAATTTGCACCAATTACTTCCAATATTTCTTAATCCAATGTGAATGGATAGATAGGCCCGCCCATTTCATTAATGAGTGTTTATGTACTTCAATTACAGGCCTACTCACAAGTTTATAATTAAACAAGTCCCTTTATGATCGGACACTCCAAGATGGGTGAGTTGCTGAAGGACAGACTTACAAGTCTCAACTTACACAGGGATGTAAATGGGTCATGTACCCGAATCGGACTCGAAATCCGAAATCAAAATGTTAATGTATAGATGGAACCTTAACTATATATGGGATGGTCTCGGTCTGGGTCTGGGTTTGGATTTAGGTAGAGAATGATACTGGAAGCACTTAATTTTTAGAAGAGATTTTCAAAATTTTAGGTAATATATTGGGTCCCGGAACATGGGTCCGAATCCGAACCAAGGATGTAGTTGTTAGGCATTCAACTTGTATTTTATTTCCAAGTAGTATCAATAAAATGGATCCAATTTATCTTCTTCGAAAAAACTACTATAGGTTTAGAGAATTCTATCCATAAACTTCCTCTTTTTTGAGCAGTGACTTGACTGAGGAGTTTACTTAGTACTTGACTTCGAGCCAGATTCATAATCATTATTACTTTTCTCTGTCTTCTTTTAGACTTGACGATGATTGCAAGTATTTATTGGATTGGTAACATCCTTCGATCAAAGAGTTTTTGAAAAGTTGATGGATAGTCCACATGAGTTAATTGGTGCTTTTTTTTTTTTTTTTTGTGGCAATTGATATGGAGTCCAATCCATATGTATTATAACATGAATCAGATGGTTGGGTTCATCCAATTAAAGTGGATTTGAGTTGCATGTGCAGTATCATGTGAGGCTCATGGGTTGGATTAGTAAAGCATGTGAATGGGTGTTCGAATCCCATCTTCATTTTCCTGTTTGCGGTGATTTTTGAATGGTTTTTCCAATGAATTCCAAACCATGTTATGATGGGATATTTACATAATTACATATTCATTTTATTAATTTTTAAAATATGTTCTTATAGGTTTTAGTAAACTCTTAATCTTAGTTCATTCATTTATTTAATTTTTTTGAAATCTCAGAAGCATCATATGTGTTCCTTTGATGTTTTGTCATTATTTGATTCAATATTAATTTAATTTTGTGTAAATGGATTGCTGCTTGTTTTCATTGCCACTTTGATGGTGCCTGTCTTTATCAGAGCTTTCCCCAGTTTATGTTCACTGGTTATCTGTTTAATTTGTTTGCTTACTTACTCTAAGGGGTTCTTTGTTAATCACCTTCTTTTTTTCTTTATTTAACTCTTTTGAGAACCAACTGATCTTTTTTAATGAAAAAAATATAGTTAAAACTAACAAGAAAAGACTGGTCCACAGAGCTTATGTATCCATCTACAAAGATGGGGCTCATTTGCAATTCTCAAAATATTTATTAACTCTTATCACTCCTGCTATTGCTATTGCTGTTGCTATTGATAAGGGCATTAGGTTTCTCTCAATCTCTTTTTGCATGTGTCTATCCACAACTCTCCTTGATGCTAAATCATTCACCATAATTTATGCCTCCATGGCATGGTCAGTATCTGAATGTTTCTTTGTATTCTATTTACAATGACACACTTTGTTTTTTAAAAGCTCTAGAAAGTCATATGGTGGTTAGAACTAATTCTTACTAACCCTTCATTCAAACAATTTTTGGACAGCATGCAGATTTTGTCAACTATCCTGGAAAATCTTTTAAATTCTTCTGATTTTTCTTGAGGCATGTGTGTCTGGGCCTTTGGGGTGTCATATTATATTTGGGAATATTCTTCTATGTATTTTTTATTTTAAATTATTTGCTTCCTCTTTTGGTTAATGAAGAATATGGTTGTCATGTTTGGTTTCACTGGCAGAAAGCATATAAGATGACTGTTTCCCTGGTCTATCATAGTTTTGGAGTTGTGTATGGTGACCTTAGCACCACCCCCATCTATGTTTTCACAAATACCTTCTCCGGGAGGTTGAAACTTCATGAAAGTGATGATGATATCGTCCTTGGAGTCCTTGCTCTGGTTTTTTGGACTTTTGACTATTATCCCTCTCTGCAAATTTTTCAAAAAGGCTGGAAAAGGTGGATGGCGATCACTTGGAGGAATTGTTCTATGTATCACTGTTTGCTCGTGTTTTCGATATCAAACTCTTGTATTTATATTTAATGAACACTCTGTTTTTGCTTGGATTGATAAATTTGATCTGCTTGATCAGGTGCAGAGGCCATTTTTGCAGACCTAGGGCACTTCTCTCAACTTTCTATCAGAGTAAACTCTACTTTTCCATGTTTGCAGACCTTGAGGATGCTTTAAATTCCGCTGAAGTTGCCGAAATTTGAATCATGGTGCTCAAGTTTGGTTTTGAAAGTTTACAACGCCAATTCAGGCTTCAGTCTTAGTGATCTGAATGGTTTTCAAAATTGGCTGTGACCGAGCCTACTTGCACTTGGACTCCCACACCACCCTCACCCCAAGTTCCCTACCTAGCTAGCTGGGTCTTATGCTTTTTGAGTGCTAAATGCACTTATTTCCTATTTTCCTACTAGAAAAGTGTGGGAGGCTCTTATGGACATTTTGAACTGATTCTAGAAGATCATACTCACTTTTTCCTTAAAGGCCCAAGGATTTGAAGATCAGCGGTACTTTTCATTAGACCGAATGAAATAGAAATTTGGGGCACCTATATCATCTTAAATATGCATTGTTAATAAATGAAACACAACAAATCTTAAAATCATAAATTTATAGAGCTATATTATCTTTTTTTATGATTATTTTTTTGCTATGGTTTCATATTTGTTAAATGTCATTGAGCCTAAGGTGCAACTCGGTCCAACCTGCATGCCTCGACTCTGGGGGAACAAGTCGCCCACGGCCCAACCCAAACTAATTTTTAAATTACTATGAGTTCAGGCTGGACCGACTCTGATTTACAATACTTTATTGGCCTCTTAGAGACTTAGTACCCTGTATTTGCCTCAGTGTTTCATTGAGGGGCTGTTTTTGGTGCTCTAAGCACATGCTTATTGCACGAGAACTACATTTCATTATGTTGTATTGAAGCCACTTGTAGATTATCTCTTGTGCTATTTCTTCTAATTCTATCAATTATGTTTCTCAAGACATCAATATTAATGTTGAATCTTGGTCATGTCACTTCGTCAAACTTGTTGCTTTGATGCCTAATGCTCAGCTCCATACTAGTGTGTGGCTTATTGCTTTCTTGAAAAATGACCTTCTAAGGCCTCTGCCGATTAGATAGTACTCTGCTAGCTTGCCTCCACTTTGTGCAGTTATCCTATTCATATTATACTTGTCAGTCCCGCCATTTTTTTTTCTGTAGTTGCTTTCAAGCATTGGAAACCTAGCACGATGTGGTACTATGGTTCCCAATTTTGATCCAATCCTCACTGCTTTTAGGACTGCCAAACCTGTTCTCTCCTGTCCTTGTCATTCTAATTTCCAAAGCTTTTGTCTCAGAAGTCTTTCTCTAAAATCCTTGTTTACTTGTTTTCTTATTTGACTAATTCGCATATCACTGGCAAACGGCACAAAACATCTTCAGCCTAGATATCTGCCATCAAGCTGTCCATAAGGGCAAATAAATAAGCACTCAAAGTGGATTCTTGGTACAATTCAATTTCACTGGAACTTTCCTATCTCACCTCACATTTTTCTTATGCTCCAAGCACATTCCTTCATACATGTCTTGTTGCTCACTTTAGTATGCACTTCTCCCCCAATATCTGCCAATGATATTTCCTGATGATACTATATCTCTATGGTATCATACATGTATTATAATCTCTCATTTTGAAACTTGTTTGATTTCAGATAGCATTTACAGGAGTTGTCTATCCCTCCCTGGTTATTGCCTACATGGGTGAAGCTGCATATCTTTCGAAGAACAAAGTGGACTTTCATAGAAGCTACCATAAAGCCATCCCAGGTAAAACTTTATTCTTTATACTGAGACGAGTGTAAAGGACAGTTGAGCTGGGAATCACAGATAGCAACTCCCGCTCCCATAGCCCCTTATCCCTGGCGGGGTGGTTTCCTATTTCCTCTCCTGGCCACTGGACCAACTCAGCAACAAAAAAAAAAAAAGGACAGTTGAGCTTTATACAGGAGTATCGCCTTGGACCCCTTCCCTGGAAGGGGGTAATGCCTTCCATCCTTGTTGTATGCTTGTGTTGCCATAATCCTTTACTAGTAACAAAGGCCCGGGCCTATAATAAAAAACATGTTTATCTAATGAAAGAAGAATATTTGAAATAGATTAAACATAGTAGACATAAGAAATAAAGATAGGAACCATGCCACTGATCATGACTGACTCTGTCAAAGTGTTTATCTTACAACCAAAACATTGATCAAAATCAAGTAGTTATATTTCTCAAAAGCGGAGTTAATTGGTGTAATTAACAAGAAACAAACTTGACGTGGCACTCTAAATACAAAATAAATTTAACCTTAAAATATTCATAACTACTTGGATTAAGGAGAACTTTTAGGAGAGAAAGACCAATAGAGAGTAGGATTAGTTTCTTGTTTTAGATGGGCTCACCTAAATTTAACTTGGCACCCTTAGTAATTCATTGAAGGCTTGCAGTAATTATAAAAACCTCTAATTCAAACAAATTAAACCCCATATTCTGTAAAAAAAATTGAAAAAATAAAGCACCAACATTTCATTTCTGGATATATTACCTATTTCACTTCAGGCATCTTTGATCTCCACAAAGCTTCTTCACAGATTGTTTGGTTCCCTCTGCATGTTAAATTAATGTCAAAATTGAATGATGCCACTTCATTTTTCCTCAAAGAAGTCGTCCTCACTGAGTTTCACTGAAATTTAGGTCAAAATTTTCATCTTCCTCTCTGCACATGAATGATGAAACAGACTTGAGGAAATATACTGTTATCTATATTGTATGGGTTCTTTGAAATGAACAATGTGCCAGTATCAGGTACAATGCCTGTGTCATCTATACAGAGACATTGCTTTGCTGTTGATAATTATGCCTTCCTTTACTTTGAATCCATCTAAATATAGCAATGCATATTACTTGATTGCCTATTGTAAGATTTGTACGTTACTTTTTTGTGGTTTGATTTTGTGTTAGTTTTTATTTAAAATAGGCATGTATCTACATAATTTGCTTGAATCCATAAATCATATGTTCTAGGATTTGCCAAATTAAATACATCTGTCAGCTGTAGATTCAGACATGTACCCATAGATATTACTCCAGTTCATGTCTACATATAGTACCCATTTCACTTCAGGCATCTTTCATCTCCACAAAGCTTCTTCACAGATTGTTTGGTTCCCTCTGCATGTTAAATTAATGTCAAAATTGAATTATGCCACTTCATTTTTCCTCAAAAAAGTCCATCTCACTGAGTTTCACTGAAATGTAGCCTGAATCTCCTTTGGGAAGTAATTGTGTAAATGTGCGTGTGAATATATTATTTTACCCTTATTACTGAGGAGAGATTTACTATTTTACTCATTCAATACGTTTTCCATCTACATTATCTATAGTTTGATTGTTGTGATGGTGATAGTTCTTTTCTAACTTTGTAGATTGTTTGCTTTTGGAGGTTCAATCAGACTAATCCTGCATTTGTGCTTGTACTCCATGACAAATATCTGAAGCTTTCCACCACGTGGAAGGTCAGAGATAGGATACCATCTAAAACAAACCCATGAGTCAAATCTTCTTTGGTTTGACGGGGCCAGGAAAGCTTGTTCATCAGAACTTGACACTCGTGAATTGGGTTTTGGTGATCTTTGGAAGCGGCATATCCCAACAACATCTGATCATATTTTGATCAGCTGAAGCTATGCATTCAGTTGTAGTCACTTCTAATGCCTTTCTGCATCCTTTGGAAGATATCATGTGGTGCTATCCATTATATTGGTTTGTGAACAAATATAAGATTATAACAACCACCTGACGGAGCAATTTGGATTGATGATCTGCTCAAATTAGTATTCTGCTGTTCTTTTCCCAGGAGATGTAAATCTGACAGTTTATTCTATATCCATCAAGTAGATCTCCGATTTTCTTTACTACGTTTGTAATGAACAATCCAGTACCATTTTCTTGTTCTAATGTATGATATGCTCTTTATTTTTTGGTGAAAGTGTATGATATGCTCATTTAATCTTCTGTTTTTTTCTCCGATTTCACCCACCAAAAGTGGACTAGTGCCCTCTATTTAACAACAGTTTGTATGGGTGTTGTGACCGATTGGACAGCTGACTAAGTGATTTTGATCCTTTATAGGGTCTCTAGATGGATAATCTTATAATTACATAACCATGCATTGATAGTCTATGATTTTTGGCTGTTTTCTGAGTGCACTTATATATGATCTAAAGCAGGTAACGGCATTTTCTCAACCTTAGCACAACATACAGAGCACAAAACATCTAAGTTATTAAGGGGCACATTTGTGTAACACCATTTCCACTGAAATGGTTTCCCTAGTTGTAGCTTTTCTATAGTTCGGTTTAGCACACTCATGGGAATTTTGCAGAAAAAAGCAATTAATTTGTTGTGAAGACACAAAAAATCCTTCCGTACATGACTAGGGTTGGAAAGGCATTTCTACAAAGGAGGATGGGTGGATTTAAAGCAGAAAATCCATGAAACAGCTTCCTTGCGGTGTTACAAAGACATCATGCTTTTAAGAAAATGCAAAGCTGGTCCCGGCCTGTAGCTCACAGCCTTAAGGCCCCTGCCTAGTGGGTAATTGTAATCAGGCCTGATATTGATATGGAAATAGACTACAAATTTGAGCTGACTGGAGGACAAATGATATGAATGACTTAGATCGATTGATCAAGTGCAGGTGATCAAAGTCTTCCTATGAGAACTCTTATTTTACATCAGCAGAGGGTCATATCCAATAATAAAACTTGTCATAGAAAGAGCAAATGTTTGTGCTAACTCTTAATGTCAACTAACCTCAGCGCAGTTTATGTGCGCTCAGTTTGCCAGTAAATCTAATTATCCATAATCTCTATATCAGTAATTAATTTGACATTAAACCAAACAACCATTACCTATATAGATAAATTCTCCAAATCTATGAGCCATTACGTGTACAAATTTACCTACACACAGTTCCTAAGAAACCTTAACTTTTCAGTCTCTTGTTTGTTTGCATAGAATATGTAGGTAAGTGTAACGCCTGCATGTTCTTGTGCAGTAGCCTGCCAGCCCCTGTAGCACCAGACTATAGCGGGGGCTGCACGTCCCCGTGCAGTAGCTTGCCAGCCCCTGTAGCACCAGACCACGGCAGGGGACTCATACTCGAACTAGTCGAGAGTCGGCTCTGATATCATTTGTAACGCCCCACCCTACACGCATGTATGATATTGTCTGCTTTGGCCCACTGGCCTTACGATTTTATTTCTGATGGGCATCAACCCATCAAAAGGCTTCATACAAGGTAAGGGTGTAAAAGTCTACATATAATCCCCATCAAAAGGCCTCATACAAGGTAAGGGTGTAAAGTCTACATATAATCCCAATCACTTTCCTCTCTATAGTCGATGTCCTCTCTATAGTCGATGTATGACTCTGGGGCGTCACAGTAAGTAGGTTTATGCCCAAGTGGTTAAAAATTGTGAGAAAATGGGCTGTCAAATCCTCAAGTTTTCATGAGGTGTATATTGTATATTTATAAAGATTAGGAAGATTACAACACGTTGATTCTCAATCCCTTTTAGTGATTAGGATGAGCTAGAGCATTCCTTATATGCATGTACAAAAAACATGATCCCTTGAAGTATGGATCCGAGTGAAGTGTCAAGATATTAGGAGCTGTCACTAAGATGATTACTATCTTGCGATGCCGTGGAATCCTTATCTTAAATAAAAATAAATATCTAAAAACGACCGTCAAATAGCCTATCCTTTAATGAAAATTGGATCAAGGAAAGAAAAATAAATACTTAGTCATCACACCAGTAACTCATCACTTGTATCGTTTACTTCTCACCTCTTTAATAATCATTTATTTCCACGCAAATGAACATGTCGTATTTGTATTAGATAATGTTTTGTAGAAAATCTATTTCTTTTATAGATTAAAAAAAGAAAAAAATCTTTAAAGTTTCTTTGTTTTAGGTAACAGCTAAGGGGGATATTTGGGACCTATGAAAAAATCCCACTATGGGGAGAAGGAAGGGGAGAGAAACCTGCTCACATTAAAAAAGAAGTCAAGAATTGAACCCTAAATAGGTAGGTGAAAAACTGAATATCCAACCAATCAGCCGGCTATCTCTATTTTCTTAAAAATAAATTAAAAAAAAAATTCTCTACATAATTTTTCTCTTTTCTGAATAGTCTTACTTAGAAAAGCCAGCAGGGTTGCATCATCCTTCCTGGCTTTCTTTTTCAACAATTTTGCTGTAGGAATTAGAATATTAGATTTAGATGGATATCTCTCTCTTTTCTTCATTGTCTTTTCATCTCACGCGTGCTTGTAGCTATATATTGTTCATACGACCTCATCTCTCTCTCCCTCCCTTTCTCCTTGCATGCGTATATGACATCACAAAGTAAAACGAAGGATGTGGTTGTGTAGAGTAAGTTAAGTGGTGACTCTGTCCTCGATATTCTCTTTGTCGTGCTCTTGAAACTTCTTTCATCTTGGATAACCCAAAAGATAAAGCTCTTCGCATTAGTCTTCTTTAGACCATTTTGTCTCTTTTTATGCTCAGATTGTACTCATTTCACACGTTCTCGAAAGTCGTATGCTACTCAGATGGTATTCAAAGTTTACAACCTCAAGTTACACAAATGTCATGACTGATTAGACTTTGCTCAGGACCAGGATCGAGTCTTATCTCTTACTTAATTCAGTCCAATAACTAAAAAGCCTCATCTAAATCCTTGGACTTCTGTGGTCTTATTGGCGTTATTATAATAGTTAATAATATTTGATGATTTAGATGTAAAAACATTCAAACATTGTCCTTAGCTGGCGGTTAAAGACATGAACATCTGGGAAGGGTGCACGAGGTCGTATCTCCGATGATGCTGCGGAAAAGAAAAATCCTGAATATTGCCCAACATTTTGGCTCCATTTGCTTGTATGTTATTAAATAGGAATGAATTTATGGTCAAATGGGTTCCATTAATAGAAGGTAAAGGGTGAAGAATATTAGATAGAGATGTAGATGAGACTTTGCTGGTATTTGAATTATGAGAGTGTGTTCATTTTTCTATCACCATTTATTGAATTTCTTTTTTAAATTGAAGGGGAGATCATTGGGTACGTGATCATTTTTGGTAGTTCACCATTGTTTTTTGTATTTTTTACCACTTTCAAAAATAAAAGTATTATAATTTCTACGAATACATGAATCGCTTTAAACAAGCCGGGTGAACATTTTAGCTTTTCCATAATACAAATTATGTTTTAAAATCAAGATCAACCGAGTATCTTAGAACCTGATCAGATGAAACACAACTTAAGTCTTTTTAAGATTTTAGCATGAATGTGGGCTAGCTGTTTGTCTATTTTATTTTTACAGTAGTTTTTCTTTCTCACCTATATTTAGATGACTTGGGTCCATGTGGACATATCTCCTGATTGGATCCGGATCCCCTGTTTTGGTCTAATGAGGGGGTGACACAGGGGAAGAGTTTTTTTTTTTTATTATTAGAGGAGATGGGATACCAGCTGATTTGACCCTCCTCCCATCTATCAACCCCTCATTGGCCCTGTTTGGTCCAAACAGAGGATTCGGTTCCTGATTGATTGCTTCTACACGTAGACATTGGGCCTACATGATGAAATATGAAATGCTTTTCCCATCCGGGGTAGAGCACTGTGCAGCCAACCAGGAGACATTTAGGCCACTTTTTCCAACAGTCGCTTGTAGGATTCTCATGGCAGAAAAGGTTAAGTAAGAAATAGATGCCAACAGCACGAGTCTGATAGTGTTGACTGGATTTTTCATCCAAAGCAGAGCAAGTTGAACAAGTTGTATGTTGGGATGTATGTTCATACGGTCTTGATCAGTGTTGTCAGGGTTTTTTTTTTTTTTTTTTGATAAGACAGAATTATTCAATTTCTCTGAATTTTATTTTTCACTCTCCAGTCCCCACTTAAATCCTCCCACAACAAGCCATATTATTTCAGTTGTATAAACTAACCCTTAAGATTAACTTTGTATATTTGGTGAAATGGGTCCGTTTGGCTTTGGTTTGGGTTTGGTTCAACATTGAAGGCATGAGGTTTGCACCCAACTCAAACCTGGCTCATTTCTTGATCAACTAGGAAATGTAAATCAGAACCCCAAAAATCTTGGGTTTGGTTCAACTCAAGTTGGAGGGTGGATTAGGGATTGCCACCCCTAATATAGACCCAGATCCAGACCCAACTAGCATGTTTGAACTTAACCGAAAGCAACCCAATCATTATTTGGGTTAAAAATGTCGAGCCACAGGCAAATTACTGGGCTGGATCTCAACCAAATTGCCAGGGCACCGGTCAGAAAATACAACTCCTAATCCAGATTTTTTATCTAATTAATGATATGATAGGATCTTCTGTGGGCGGAGAGTAGGAAGATGCTAGACCATTAAAATGCACACAAGCATCAAAGAATTGAGATTCTTAGACTGGATATGTACTGATTGGAATATTTAAGATTTGGGTCATCCCTCTTCTGTGGCTTACACAAGAAGGAAAGGAGGAATGCTAACACCGATTGTATCCCATTCACACAAACCCAACCAATTATGGATGTTCTTACCCAAATTCGGATCCAGACAATTCAAGATCTGGTTTAGGACTGTAACCTGTAGCCATTCCAGGATCCGTGAAGACCCAATCTGGTTACTATTGGTCCAAAAGAGTAATATCCATAGGGCCTGTTTGTTTCATCTAATCGAATTCCTAGGATTTCAATGATTCTGTTTTGCTGTAAGGGGTTCAAAATGACAATTAAATGTGAACATCAACAAGTGACCATTGAGATAGGCCACTTACCTCATTTGTAAGTGGCCGCAGTTCTCATCTTACTGTATAAGATTCGAACCCTAAATACATCACCTTGATTCAAATTCTAGAAAAGCAAATACATCACCTTGATTCAAATTCTAGAAAAGCCAAGATTCTATTTACATCAATGCTTTATATGTCACTCTTTACCTTGTGAATTTCTACATGCCCTAAAACTAATTTTCTTTGTTCAATTCATGAGGTAAATTGCATAAGTACGGATATTTAAGAACGACAAGCCAAATCGAAATATTGATGCGTGCACCGCAAATATTGACCACAAAATTGTAAACTCGATTGGACTCACATAGGCCACATCGACTTTGGCCATAAAAAAGAATACTCCAAGGAAAACTGAAGCCTTCATGAGTTTTTGTTCACCTAGGCATGACATTATAACTCAGTTGACTCAGACATACTCGACCAAGACTCGGTCAAGGCTAGATAAGAATTCAGATAAATAATAGTAATAACAATAATAATAATACATATTCCTACATCTATTTGATATGCATTTCTACCATATTTTGACCTTTTAGTTCGATTAATACTGGGTCATGCCTTTGAGTCAACTTGGTTCGATAGCTTTCTAAGCTAAGTAGAATTTCCGCATCTATTTAAATATGGGAAAAATAGGGAGGAGATTCATGAATTTTCCTTTGTTTAGGTACTTGGATGCTGAAAAATAATTCTCTTCTTCATCTAACTTCTGTAAAAAGTATGAGTAAGGATTTTACGCAAAGTGAATGAAGAAAACGCCTTATTCTCCGATAAAAAAAAAACTTATTAATAAAAGTTGACATTTAGCTATTTAATAAATGTTTTATCTACAAAATATTTTTTAAAGGATTTTCTCTATTCAAATTCATCATTAAATCAAATAATTTTCATTTATTCTTCAATTGCTTTTAAACAATACTTACAGACAATTTGCCCATTTTAAAGTTGTCTTTACATGGTGGCCGGACCTCTCATATTGAGAAACACAACATAATGGGACTGATCCCAAACAAAAAATGACAAACATTTGATGGCCTCTGATCTCTCTTTTCACTACCTTAAACCGACAGAGAAATGCCTGAGGTGGGGTCCATGGCAGACGCATTGTCCATAGAAGATTTGTCCCTGGCAGATGAGTCAGCCGCAGATGGAGGCCCCATAAGAGTGAGTATTATAGAGTATAAGATTCGATTACCATTATATATAGAGTACGGTTTCATGAATAAACAATGCAACATCATATGGAGCTCTTGGCCCTGGAGAAAGACAATTGAAAACCTTAAAAACTTGAAGCATATAAACTTTTGAAGATGTGGATTTAGATTTTTTTTTCTATTATATGGAAAATGATGGCGTAATGACATCTTGACTTCTTCATCTTATGACGGTTTGAATATAAGATTATTTTATTTTATTATTATTTAGATTAAAAAAAAAAGAGATTTTGATCATATGATCCTTACATCTGATTTGATGGGTGAGAGTTATAATATTTCCTATAAAGTTGTTTTTATGAAAAAAGTGTGATATCTGTGAATGTAGGTTATCGCAGAGTGTGATATATGTAATATTGCATGACCTTAGAATATGACATGAATAGATCTGTGGAAATTTGTCAAAAAATTTTTTTCTCGTTGCAGGCATACGGTGGGCAGCTAAGCCAGGAACTTTATCCATGTGTACTGAATTTCAAAAATGGTCAGAGACATGATAAAAAGTAGATATATTGGTAGGATGGCCCCTTCACCCTCACCCATGTCACACAAATGAGGTTTTCTTGTTGGCCATGCCTGCATGTTTCTAGCAGAGTAAAGCATTCATGCCAACAAGAGTACTGGAGTTGCATTACACCATTCTCCCAATGGGTATGTGGCAATAAATCCATGCATCGCATCCTCTTGTTACAAGCGACAAACATTTATTAAGATCTAAAGAGAATATACATGGTCCATGGTCTGACCCTTTGAATTGGCCTAATCCAAAGCTAGACTAATCAGATGACCATGCCCATCCATTAATTTCCATTAATTACCCAAGATTATTTCATTTTTTCACCCTTTTCAATATGGCGGGTCCTTATGGCCTCCAATTGCATTGTCAGGATCACTTTACAGTTTACATCATTGCAGATTTTAGGCCATTCCTATCAGCAGTGGGGCCCAGTGATTTCTGGGCTCTATCTGTAAAAAGAAATATTTTTTAAAACGGTATAAAACTTTTAGCTCATTTCCAAAATTTCATACATTTTTTAACCCACTTTAAAAAATCTTTTTTAAATATTTAAATCTTCATATAATTTTTTAAATATGAGACAAAGCTTTGTTTCTATTTGAAAATTTTCCCTACATGTATGCACTATGCAGCATGCCTTCTGGACATGCCTTCTGAACTAAGTCCAAAAGAGTGCTATATCCAAAATAAAAGTGAAGGCATGGATAGAACCATGTACTCGATATGTCTTGGTCATTGTGCACCCATTTGGTCTTCCAACAATACGTACCGCTTTAGAAAGTGATTCTTTGAGCGAACTGCAAGTAATGAAAAAGAAAGCCTTGTGCAGTAACAGAGATCCCAAGGAGTAGCTTCTCTTGTTTGCATCGCAATGGGAAAAGGCTCTCCCATGTAATTGAAATCTCTTCAAGTCAAAGCAATGGTGCCCCATGAAAAACAGCCCTACTCCATTGTAACCACCAAAAGGAGTTCTCTTTCTGTAAAGAAAAAATCAGGAGTGCCCCATTTTCCACTACGAGAAATAGGTCTCATCTGTTAAAAAAATTTAACAAATACAAGTATTGTGTGGTTATATCTTGTATTTCAGGTTAATCACACCAATCTTTTAGGTTAATTAGGTGAAATAGTCCCTTAAATTAGTGATTATGATAATTGCATATGGTCATTATTTTACCAGCCTATGATGAAGGAGCGGACCTTGGAGGGCGATGCCTCTTCAGAAATTTTGAAAACGCCCCATATATTCTACCCTTTCTATTAATTTTTACATATGGACCCCAATAAACTTTTTTTTTACAAGGAGGCCCCTCCAAGGAAAACCTCCTTGTTCTGCCCTGCCAATGATCTACATTAAAACATTCCCATGCGACTCTACCCTTACATCCATCAAGGTGGGTCTCATGATACGACTCATAAAACCTTTTCTTGCAGCAGATTCCCATCTGAATCATCTTCTTACACTTAAAAAACAAAACCTAGATTTTTTTAAGAACACCTCTCCACTTTCTTCTCCCCACCAAGCATTATTTTTATTCAATAGGACACAAACAAAGATTTAGAACACTCCCAAGTGAACGAGTAATGTCCAATCCAGATATGTGGTGCACGTGTGGTAGATCAGCTTTTACGTGTATTAATGGGGGGCCACAGACAAGCTTGCCCCCTGGTGAAATAAGACAATTGGATCAACTTCTACGTGTGGACCTATGAGAACTTTGTATTCTTTCTCAAACATATCAGCTTTTTTGACAGTGAAATTAGATTTGACGATCTATTCGTGTGTGAGAGAATCCCATTGCTATTGCTGTGTATGGTTGTCCATATCCGGCGACTGGAAGATCTACAACAAACATAAGATCCATAAAACCAACCAAAATAACTTTTTTAATTGCCCCATAATGGAGAGTCCACCTAAATAATTCTCGCTTACGAATCAAGAAAACCTCTCTTAATGATGTTACCTGTCTTTGTACCATTAATACTTTTTTTTTTTCATGAGATCACTAGACAGCCATGTCCACAAATCAAAACCTTAGTTCATGCATCCATTGTGTATGGATTCTTTTTTCTTCCTTTTACATTAGACACGTCTTGTACTAAATAGTTATGATATGGGTCCGAATTCTCAATGTCAATGTCGAAGCGTGAATGCTGTTCTTCTTTCTTTCTTTTCATGTTTCTTTAATCCTCTCTTTTCTTAGCGGTAATTACAAATTTTCTTTGGAAGAAGTGGTGTGAGATTAAGACTTTAGAGCATCTCCAATAGATATGTCAAATTGGAAATGCCAAATCTCAATTTAGCATTTTGAAATTTGACATCTTCAAAAAGTGACAATTCCACTGTATATATCAAATTTAATATTTTATTATTTTTTCACATTTGAACTCTTGCTCTCCAAAAGTGACAACTCAACCTATCTCCAATGGTTCATTTTAAAATAAAATAACCCAAAAAAAAATATTTAGCATTTTTCTTTCCCGTGTATGCCAAATTTGACATTGAGCTCCAACATGTCAAATGCCATGTCATTTTTGGCATGACTGTTGGAGCCTTACTCCATGCCAAAAATCCAAGGTGGCATGTCCACCTTGGATTTGAAGGAGCTTTTGGAAAGAGCATCTCCAATTGAGATGTCAAATTTCTTTTGGTGGCTAATGTGGCAAATTGATCCTTTGAAATTTGACATCTTTATTGGAGGAAACTCCACCCCATATGTCAAATATATTATTTTATCATAAATGCTACCCACCCTTAAGAAAAGAAATTTACATTAAACTCAATCCATCTTAAATGGAGAATTTTGGAATTAAATCTAAATATTATTTGGCATTTTCCTTTTTTACATGCCAATTTGGCATTTCACTTCCATTTACCAAATGCCATATCATTTTAGACATGTGTATTGGAGTGAAGATCCATGCCAAAAATCTCATGTGGCATGTCCACCTTGGATTCGGCATCTCTATTGGAGGAGTCTGGATCTCCTGTTTCATACAAATAAGGAGATACCGTTTCATGTAATATGCATTTGCTGGCTGTGCAAAATCTTATGCCAGCTAATGCACTTTCTCAAGAATGAAAAAAAAAAAATCAAGGAAGGAATTTTGTATAGTTGGCAAATGCATATTAGATGAAACAGGGGATCAGGACTCCTATTGGAGATTCTCATAACAACGCAAAAAAAAAAGAAAAAAAAGAAAAAAAATATAACTATTGGTTGCCACTCTTGAGGGTCATGGTCTACATTATTGACAATAGCTATCCATTAAAAGAATCAGCATTATTGGATAATGCTTGGGGACTGTTTGTTTGGGTTAGAATACATAGAAATATAATAAATGCGATAATATTATAAGTGATTAAAAATAAAGATCAAAGGTGATTTTGAAAATTCCTTTTGAGAAAATGTACAGAAATATCCAACAATCACCCTAGTAATTCAATACATAATAAACTAAATGTCCTTTTTAACCCCGAGATCAATAGGTTACACCTCCCGACCTTATTTCATGCATTAAGCTTTTGTCATGGTAAAAGACAGAAGCTATGACTTTGGTTTTTATTTTATATTCAATGGAAGATCTTCTGAGTTTGAAAATGTCAATTGCAACGGTCATTCAGTGCAGACTTAGAAACTTTTCTTTGTCTCCGGTCATAGTCACTCACATTAGAAAAAATTCCAATATATGGAACATGTGCTCAAAGACATGAGCATTGGACAAACAAAGCAATGGTGATGTCTAATGACACAACCAACTTACACCAACTTATGATGATGGGTCAAGCCACCGCCAAATGGTTGGGTCTTCCTAATCATGAACAACCCCTTTTATTGAGTGCCTTTTGGCGCCTGTGAATTGGGCTGTCCTCCCTCAAAGAACACATATATAATTGATAATAAGATTCTGATTCTTCTTTGGTTAACAAAATTATCTCTCGTACTTACAATATTGTAGGTATTGTAGGAGCCGAAGGAAATAGGGATGAAGAAATGAGGTGATTCTGATTCATCTCGGCCATCCATCCAGAAGAGCTTTCATGATTGAGTCGAAGTTTCATTATATGATCAATTTCTTAGAATAGAAAAAAATTCTTATCAAATGAATCATGGCTCCTAGAGGGGCAGCTAAATTAGGTGAAATGGAGCAATCCCAAAATCTGAAATAGTGATATATGCTCCCCCTGTTTAAGAGCCCTTAACCACCACTTTTTATTGGTTAATTTAAAGCATTTGGTATAATTGGGTTCTCCAACATTTGGGCACATTTTCTACTGACATGGGCCCCATGGAAGATTATTTCTCTTTCCTTTCTAGATTTGAAAAAACGCTCACTGCTTGTGCTCTACCAAACTCGACTTTCCCTCCACTTTATCATCAACCGCCTGGAGCCTTTCTCTTGCAACTGTCGGGAAAAGCGCGTTTTTCAGTTGACTATCCGACGGCTATTTGATTGTCCGTACGGTTTGGCATTGGGATCGGAGCCGTTGATCTTGATTTATTTCCTCGCGCTTTGACCGGGCGCCTCCGCGCAGCTCATTCTTCCAACTCGCGAGTTGACAAGCGAAGGTTTTCTTTGTTGCGGTGGTCTGAGGAACGTAGAAAAGGGTGAACTTGAGTCCCAAACTCTGTGCGGGGGAGTTGAGTTGGCGTTTAAGTGGACCAGCCCAGCAGGTGGGACCCACACTTACATCACGAGGGTCGTGCATCACGAGGGTGTCTGATGAGATCATACCTCCAACACCGGCACAGCGCCCGATTGACTTGGATAAAAATGTGGGCCACCCACCATATTTCCCCAACCTCAACTTTTTGAGGTTAGACTAAGGTGCACTGTGCACATGAGCTCCAGAATAAAGCAATTTCATCATATCTTTGTCTTGTCCAATGTTGTAGTAGTAGGTGTTCTACCTACAGATTTTGATTTGATTGTCTGCCATTTTAGATGGAGAACTGGCTTAGTTGTTGTATGGATTTTTTTAGATTTTTTTTTTGAAATTTCTAATTTTTCCCAAAGGATAAAAAGAGAGCAATTCATATCGTTTGGTAATGGTCTCTACTTTACCCATATATTGATGGAAAACCTGTGTGCACCTGGGGCTTGCTTACCTTCGTCAATACAAGCTCAACCTGATGCTTTTATTAATGGGGTTAATTTTCAATCAAAACCCAATCTGGAATTTAAAAAAAGAATTTAACCCAAACTTGTTAATACAAGGTTAGTTCAGATGAGGTCATCGTGTAAATGAGTTTGGATTAAAAGTCGGGTTTGGGGGGGGGGGGTTGGGGGGGGGGGGGGGGGGGGGGGGGGTTGTGATATGGGCTCAGTTGTACCCACCAAATGGAGACAGGAAGTACTGAGTTTTGACCTTTTTTTCACTATTTTTCAGAAAAAGAAGGTTCGCATGATGAGAAGCAGCTATTTTTTATTTTTAATTGTTTTAAGTCTAGGGTCAGATCCTCTAAGGCTTTCACTTTACAAGAAATCATGAGTAAAAAGAGTGAAAATCTATCATGGAGCCCACTTACTGAAAATAATAATATTCATAATTAACAAACACCCTTTCATGATCCTCAAATTTAACTCCAATGGGTGTTTGTTCCCCTATAAGATTGACCGTTTGATCAATACTTTAAACACAATTTTATGCATTATTATTAAACATGTTCTAGAATAAATAGCAATCTAATGGTGGATCAACTTCTATTGTTGTAAAATTCAAGTCATGCCTTAAGAGATCCAAAAGTTGTCCCCTATGATAGAATTCCATAATCCTCCTCTTGGAGCATCCAAAAATGCATAAAGTCTGTTTAGTTACAAGCATTTGGAGTATTCATATCTTTAGCATTTAAAAAATTCTAAATGTTAGCACCCTAAGAAGTAGAATTTGAGAATGCTAATGGTCAAGGAGCATTTTGATTCTAGAATTTAGAAAATTCAGTTGGCTAAAAGTGATTTTTAATATAGCAAGCTCAACTAATTCTCACCTTGAAATCCTAATCAAATAGAGAAGTCAAGAATCCTTAGGACAACCATTGTATTTTGTCCAAAGAATTTTAAACAAATAGGTTAGTAAGGAGGCTGGAATTTGAAAATTTTAAAATATCATTTAATTTCTTTTATGGAATTTGAAATTCTATCAAAAAGATATTACATTCTAAGGAAACGAGTCATTACATCATGTCAATAAATTTTCAACATCTCAAGTACAGTAACATGCCTTACAATCACAAGCCCTGATAATAACTTTCTCATCTTTTAACCTCATGATTTTTCCAAGTCAAAGCCTAGGATCCGGACACTTACTTCAACTAACCTAACCTAATGGCCTCAGGTGGTTGACCGTTTTTAACGTTACTCATCTGCTACATTGCCGACACATCCTCGTGGCTACTCTTTTCTTTAGTATTCCTGCCTTTCTTTCTATTCTAAGAAAATAAAAAAAAATTAGGTTATTGTCGGATGGCCTCTTGCTTTCATTTTTATATATATATGATATCAATCCATACATCTAGGCCCGGCATTTGTCTGTCGGCTGACTACATCAACCCTGGCTAATTTTTAAGTTACGTGTTCAAGAGTGTTCTCAAAATTTAATGGCATGTTTATCTATGAATTTTGCAATTCATTCGATGCGTAGAATTGGGTTGAGAGTCAATTTATTGGAATTGAATGACGAGGAGGGGAAGCAAGAAAAGTTTCATTTTTTAAATTTATTCGAATAAAGGTATGAAATATTTGGAGTTTTCATGGTATAAAACAGAATTTGCAAAAAATAAATCATTTAATAAACCGTGATTTTTCTTATAATTCTTGTCTAGTGAGTATCATCGCGATAATCATTTCTCGCGATGCGGAAATATCACAATTATTGTCCTAAAAATAATCTGGTTGACAAATACCAAAATGTTGTCCTCAAAATTATCTTGTTGAGTGTGTATCACAAACAAAGAAAGTGAAAAACATAACGTTCTTTTTATCACTTCAGCCAAAACATTTGTCCACAAATAGGTCTCTGTCAAAAGGGAAAGGAAAAAGTGGAACGATACTGTGTGAAAGGAGGGACCACGCTCAAACCCAAGCTCACCAGCGGTAAATCGGATATGTTTGGCCTCCTTGGCTCAATTTATCAGGAAAGGACGTAGCGGATGGGCCCAACCTCTTATGGACATATTCAACCTCTTATGGTCATATTCAAGGGGAAGAACCAATGGTCTAGGACTGTCAAAGGGCCTAGATCAGGATTGTCTAAGCCGTACCTCCAATATATACAAGTCCGGTCAGTGCCCTTAGAGGACCTGTTGGATTGATCATAAGATGTACATGTGAAAATCAAATAGAATCTAGCATGTGTATGAGCATGCAGTTTCTCTCGTGGTAAGCTTGGTGTTCAGTCTTAATCTATCCATCATCTTGTTATGGGCATGTGAAGTGTGCGTGAACATATAAGTTCAAATCTCTTGTAAAGGGAATAAGAAAGCTTACTGTAAACCACTTCAAAGTCTAACTAAAGGCATCACATTTACAAATTTAGGTGCAGTCTTGCAGAGCTGAACTTTATTACGTTTAGTTATGAAGAAGAAAAAGTTCTATATATGGCCATGAATAAAAGGATGGTTAATAAATAGATTCTCTCTTTCTTACCCACTTTCAACTTATTGGTTTAAATCTGAATTCTCCAAACATTTAGTGGACCTTGAAATTGATAGGTAGTCAATTCGATTACAAATTCCCTTTTGCTTTTAGCAGGGCCAATTGGCCCAATAGGTTTATCTTCAATGAGGGCTGACGTCTCTTACATATATGGTTTCAAAGAAAATACGTGTCATCTTTTCCACTTGAATCCCTATTTAGGGCAGGATTTAGGTGATCCTCTAAGCCTATCACTATTAGAAATACAAATCACTCAAAATCACTGTGCTACCCACACTTTATTTCTATCCCAAAATTTACTTCTATCAAACTTCTCAACAAAGATCATGCGTGACAAAAACATGATTTTTACTCTAGTTTGTCTTAATTTAAATATATTCTTTATATATATATATATATGATTAATGTAGTGCTGGGCATAACTCAATTTGATGTGAAATTTGACTTAAGACACGAAATATCCACAGAGATTTTCCATTTCAGTAATAAAGGCCTCAGATATGTAGATATCTAAGAGCACAAGAAGAAAGTGAAAAGGCCAACCCCTGGTTTGGTCCATGGGACTACTCAAAATTGTGGTCTGTGATGTGGGGCTACCCCTCTCACGGGCAGCCCCACTGCCCAAAAATCCTTCAATTTCACTTTCCGTAGGACCTGACCCAGAGCCAAGATGGTTAAAATAAAAAAAAACCCAACAGTCAAAAGCACACAATCGATGACAGGAAGATGATCAGTTTCTTCATTTTTAGACCTTTATTTTTCTCATTCCGGCCAACTATTGGCCAGATGAACGGCCAAGGTCTTCTGATGGTGGGTCCCACTGACTTTATACAGCATGAAAATGACAGTTTGAAGACCCCACCAAATACCGCTAAACCCTTGAAAAAAAAACATGAAAAGAAAATTGAAACGAGAAAGTGGGGAAAATAAACAAAAGGACAATTAATGTGACTGCATGTGGTGTGGGCAAAAGATTATGTGAAAAATAAAATAGCAAAAAAAAAACATAAAATAAATAAAGCCGCTAAAGATCTTGTCCCGTGGTGATGTATTTTGTCGGCCTAAAATCTCTGATCTCTTGCTTTGGTGGGCCACCCTCACATATCCCTTCACTGATATATACATCTCCCAACGCCCCCTTCTTCTTCCCTTCCTATATCACTATCTTCCTGTTCTCACTGATATAAAAATCTCTAACCCTCGGCCCTTTCTTCCTCCCTTCCTATTTCGCTTTCTTCCTCTTGTTTGCACTCTCTCTCTCTCTCTAAAAAAAAAAAAAAAAAGGAATTTTGTTGTATTTGTGAGCTAGCTTTTGTAGTAAGGAGGAGCTAGCTCATCTTATAGTGAAGGTAGCTGCCCCTTCTGAGGTAGAGAGGAGGAATTAGGAGGGCATCTACCTTTGAAGATAATGAGGGACATGAGCAGGAAACAGGGGGCGTCTTCGCCATGCGCAGCTTGCAAGCTTCTGAGGAGAAGGTGTGCACAGGACTGTGTTTTTGCGCCCTATTTTCCTGCTGATGAGCCACAGAAGTTTGCTAATGTGCACAAGGTGTTTGGGGCCAGCAATGTCAACAAAATGCTACAGGTTCAACCCTCCATCCTTCCTGCATACACTCCCAATTGTGGGTGCATTCTTAATTTAAAGCTATATTTAAGTTTTCGTGTATATAATGTATCTTATTTTTAAATAATAAAAAAAATCAACAATATTTCATTCATGTCAGAGTTTTTTCCCTACATTTGTAAATTATGTCTTTGTGTATTAATCAATTTAATTTTTTTTTTTTTACAAAAAACCAAGTTCTTACTAGGGATATTGCTACTTTGTGAGGTCGTTTTTTATAATTCACTTGTGTCCTTTTCTTTCTGTTATTATTACTTTTTTAAAATTTTCTATTATGCGGCTATTTCTTATTTTAAGAAAAAAAAAAAACTTAAGCTGAAGTTACTGAAATACTTTGTTATTTCTGGGTTAAGCTACCTCTGCCAAAAGTATTTCACTAGTTAACTACTTCAAATATTTAACTTTAACCAAAATACCCCTGAGTTCTACAGACAGAGAAATTATGGAAAATACCCTCTAATTTACTTTTTCAGGACAATGCCCAAATAATACTAGTGGAAATGACAAAAATCTCCCTTTTGCAACTAATTATGAGACTTTTATTCACTCTTCACATATTTTTCCTTAAAATGGCATTTTGGTCTTTTTTCTTACAAGGGTAAGCTTCCTCTTTTAGAAGGAAACAGGACGGTCCCAAAGTCTGGCCCTGGCCGGTACCTTTTTTATTTTCTTCATTACATGACGCCCACCTTTGATCTATTCTAGCCATTTACATCACAGGCATGAAGCAGCCCACTATCTGGGTACAGGCCTCAATTTTACTTTTAACCAGTAGAGTGATTAAGACTTGTAAAATCAGATTTTCCATTTTATGCCATCCCGGCTGCTAAAGAGAAGATTAATAGAGATATTTCTATCATATCATTCATACATTATGTGAATATGAATGGCTTGGGTCAATTTAATGTGGTCCCATGTGAGTCTTAAATGTCAGATTAGTTTTCTAATAAAATACTTAATGAAAGAAAAAGAAGCAAAGCCCTCTCTTTACTGATGTGATTCACATTACTTTCAGAAGACTAATATATTATCTCTATGCAGTAGACTAGTAGAGAGATTCCAATTCCCATAGCAAACATTGACATGAAGGAGTTACTCCATGGCTTATGAGGCCTCAAAATATATAACTGTGTCCATCTCTTCCAACTCGCCGCCTGCACTTGGACGGTCCACATCTTTCTAGCAGGTGGGCCATCTATGAAAAGACACATGTCACACCAAATGAATGCTTCCAAATTCCATAGGTGGGCCCAATGTAATGCAAAATTGGGGCACTCTCGCGGGAAATAGATCTTGCATTGAAGGAATTTGAACTTGCTGGCGCCATGGTTTAAGACTTAAGTCCAAAAGGGACAAACCATGGATTTGATTGGCCCAAAACCAAAAGAGATCAATTCTTTCAATCAAACTGTGCCTGACGGCATGATGACGTCACGCTGTTTTTTTTTTTTTTTCCTACTCATTGCTAGCACTTGGCTCGTGTTGTCCTGCAGTGAGCTTTCGGTGCGTGCGAACATGTCCTTGTGATCCGGATGGGACAATAGTCAAAACATGGGGCCCACACCCACAGGCCCATTTTGATTGTGGGACCTCCTCTTGATTAGTTTCAAGTATTAGTCCCCACAGGCACATTTCTCTAAGACTGGAAGGTGGGCTACTGAGAATATAAGTACTATTTTAAGAACTGGATATAATACCTACTACTACAACTGCAGTAGAAACTCATAATCATAGATTACCAAAGTTGACCAAAGTAAAAAAAAAATCTTATTTTTCTATTTATATGTTTACAGGGTAAGTGAAAACAACTTTTGTCCATGGTAAATGATTTTACCATCATCATCATCATTGTTATTGTTGTTCTCATCATTTTTTTAGCTTGTATGATGATGATGGATGGAAACATAAATAAAAAAAAAACGAACTTTGACTACACATCCTTTCACAATTACTTTGGTGTCCGGAAAGTAACTATATCGTTTTTATGCTTGCTGCTTCCTTCGAGGCCTCTAATTGTATCTTTATCGTTGTCATTTTCATTATAAAAGTGGTAAATATATCGAGTTATGTTGTAAGTTTTACTTTTTTCACTTATTCTGAGCAAGAAGCGCATTTTCTCCTATTCCATAATCTGACATCTCACATTTAACAACCTGATTCCTAGTTTGTATATGGAGTTGTCTCTAGTCTCTGATCTTTTATATTTATGTCTACAATAACATTTTTCGCTTTTCAATTTCATCTGAACATAAGCACTGGCCGTTGGCTGACATTTTGAAGTAGTTTTTGTTACTTCTTTGACAATTGAGAAGTAGGATCAAGGCCAAATTTTGGTAGTGCTTGTTTAAATATCTTCATTGCTTTAATACTAGAAACATTTAAAACATCTTTCATGCATGATTCTGTTATAATGTTAATTTAGGCTGTAAAGCTCATGACTAAGATTTGGCTTTGGCTTTGGCTTGTGACTCATTCAGGAGTTGCCAATGCATCAGCGCAGCGACGCGGTTAGTAGCATGGTGTATGAAGCGAATGCGAGAGTGAGGGATCCAGTGTATGGATGTGTGGGCGCGATCTCATCTCTACAGCAGCAGGTAGATGTCCTCCAGACGCAGTTGGCACTGGCACAAGCAGAGGTGGTCCACATGAGGATGCGCCAGGCCACATCCTTCTCGGGCCTCGCCGGAAACTCCGTAGAGAGTGGCTCGCCTTCCTCAAAGCTAACCACTCCTCACAGTCACTCCAGATCCTTATTTGCAATGGATATGGTGGTTGACCAGACTAACATGGGGGAGTCCCTTTGGTCATGCTAGTCACACAAGCATATTTTACTTAATACTATTTGTAAGGGCTTCTCTCTTTTCTTTTTCTTTTTTTGGGTTTTCCTCTTATGAAGAACTCTTTCATCTTCATAGCTCCTTAGTCCTTACTCCTATGTGACTTGGATGGAGATCTTATCATTAACAATATTGTATATAAGGATAACATATGAACTTTTTGAGTTATTATATAGAAGGTAATGAAGAGCTTGCTGGTCTGTGGGGTTTGCAAGATGAATATTGCTTGTGTTAATGATGCCTGTTTGTTCACTTTATGGAAATTTTCTTCTTGAGGTTGTATGGACTATATATATACAATACACAAGGCCATAGCTAGCCTCTTAGCCAATATTGGCAGGTCCTTTTTCTTCACATGGTTAGGGTGTCTTCTGGACTGTTTGAAATTTGCAAGTTCTATAATTTGTGGAAGCCAGTTGGTGACTTGAATACATGTCCGACCTAAATCAATTTCTTTTTGTCAGTTTGAGACAAATCCGAATGCAACAATCAGCTCACCATGTTTTTATACTTGAACTGAAGTACAAAGGCAGTATTGCTATTATTCCAGATCAAGATTTGACTGATACTGGCCAGGGACGTCCCACACAAACCATACCCCCCTAATGCATATTGGTTTTTTTTTAAAAAAAAAATGATAATCACCAATAGGGATGATATGGTATTGGGTTTTCATGCAGCCAATATGTGCCTGTTAATAATAGCTGAACCTATGACTTATTCTCACAGGGCTTCTGGGACTGGCCCAATACCACCGGACTGTAGTTACATCTTCAGTCAAGCAGGCAGTTTGGGCCAAAATAATAAAGTGGAAGAGCATGGAGTTAGGTGGGAAGGGGTAGAGCAAAGAGGGCATAGATCAAAGCAGTAAGGTTGGATCCGAAGAAGTGCAACCTATTCAAGGATTTGGCAAAGAATAAATCAAAATGGAGAGCCAGAGTTTATACAGCAGATCCCAACATACTCGGGACAAGACCTCTATTACTGCCCAGCCTACCATGCATATGGGGCTATCTAGGTTGAAATATGGACAGAAATGCCCACACTTTCAGGCCCACCGGATCAGGCCACAATAGTAAGCTTTAATATAAATGGATTGGTCTCGGCTCATCCTAGCCTTGCCCAGATCTAACCAGAAGACCGCACTAAATGAATTGGTCACCGTTTCTGCGCACTAAATGAATTGGTCACCGTTATGAGGCTCTTGATTTCCAAACTATGGGTTCCATCCCTTCTGAAGTAGAAACAGAGCCTATAAGAATTGGACAGTGGCCCAATATAAAAAAAAAGAAAATAAAAGAAAAAAAACATCTCTTAGATTAGAAAAATAGTTTAGAACATGTCAAGGCAATCTAATCCAATGTAGACCAACCTCTGCGGTTTCGTTAATAGCGGGAAATGTTCTCCTACAAGCAAACTGCATCTAGCTTACATGCAATCTAGATTGTGTGAGGCCTACTTAGATGCAAGCTTACCAATAGAAGGATGTCTGATTAATAGGTCTCCTTATGAACAAGGGGGATCCAAAAGATCTACCCCACCAGCTTATCCTACCCCTTGATTTAACAGCCTTAAATAGATTTATTGAGATTCAAACAGTGAGTGTAAAATCGGACCCAACGTAAGATCATGGGATGATAGGACTATCAAAGGGGTTGCAGTAATGAACGGTGGGTCCAAGTGGGTCCCATAGTGCTTGGCTGCAGTTAGTCATTGGAGAAGATTTTCCGTTAATAGCAACAAATTTTACTCATGGATGTTAATTCTGTTTTCTTTTTTACTTAATGTGACCTCACGGTTCAATCACGTCAAATCAAATTAGTTGTTTGATTAAAGGCAATGAAAGTGAATGGTAAATAAAAAGAGGAGAGCACAATAAAAACTTGTAAATCCCGGTCATTTCAGAAAGCTCCATTGGAATATTTTTTTCATTATATTTTCTATCATGCCATACATTTCCATCTCAATGCTCCATACTCGAATAAAATCTGCATCTTCCATCAAGTTGGCCATATTGTACATAAATGCATTTATTTGTGTTCCATCCTGTTGGAAACTTTGGCTTCTTCCTAAATCATCCAAGGCACCAATTCCACGGGCAATTTGGAGAAATTATTTTCACTATGCCAGCAAGAGCATTACAAAAGTGGATTACAAATACAAGGTTACCTTACAAGAATATGCTATCCAAGATGCAAGACCATGCATGCTCTCTTCGAAATCCACTCCGCGAAATACTGGAGAAAAACTTTCAACTGAAAGACTCAAATTGAACTTGAAACAGCAAGAAAATGACAGGGAAACGAGAGGCCACCACTTCTCTCCACCTCTTTCAACTCAGTCAAGCTTCAAGAATCTCCTTGTCTAAATTCTAGGATGCCCAAGTGAACCTATTTTTATTAATAGTGCTAAACAGAATGAAAACATCCTCTTTTCTTTACTAGTCAAACCCCTTCAATCAAGCTCAAGCTTGAGAAGAACGGCTCCTTACCCAAGTGATAAGGAGACATCACATGTTCTCATTTGTGCGGGCTCCTTTTTCACTTGTGTGGGCTTTCTTCCCGCTTGTGCCGGCTACTTTCCCGTGTGTTTGCAGGCTCTTTCTTGGATCCCAGCCCCCTCGGCTAGGATACCAAAAAAAGAAAAAAAAAAAAAGAAAAGCTCAAACCAGAGAATTCATCCAGGAAAAGAATCAAGAGAAGTTCTAAGTCCTTCAGCACTCCTCCACCTCAAGAAAGCCATCTAGTTAATCCTACGAGAACAGCCCTATTGTTTCCCTTGGAAGGAAAAAGCCAAAACTCCTTTTTTATTTTCTTTCCCAAAATGACTCTTTCTTGCTTCAATCCAGCATTTTTCTTATGTAAATGGCATTGAAGAAAGGTCCCATGTGACTGATTTTAGAGAACTCTCTATAGTTCAAATTTGTAATATGCGGCCAATAGACTCATGGTCGCACCCTAGTTTCACACACATGCCCAGGGGATCAATCTTGGGTCCTCAAGTTAAAGTATTGCTCTGGGACCAATAGGCAATAGCCCAGTGTAGAGAGAGAGCAATCTTGGGTCCTCAAGTTAAAGTATTGCTCTGGGACCAATAAGCAATAGCCCAGTGTAGAGATATATATATATATATATATATATATATAGAGAGAGAGAGAGAGACTACCGTGCCAAGTTCTCCACTCTGTATTCTCTACCTTTTCCACTCATCTATGTGAAGTGTGAACTGAGTGCAGCTATATCAGTTTGAGAATACGTTATGAGCTGGAACACTCGGACTTTTAGTACAAGTAAACGATTAAAATCTGATTGGGAACAGTTTGATCGGGTTAGTAGTATAGATATCAAATAGATTTAGTTTTTAGATTTGATCTGATTATAGAGTCCAATTATCTAGCATATACTCACCGACACTGTAAAATGTGTATATTCACAATGAAATATATTGGTTTTCTGCTTGAAACTATCTTGGATATCCCCACTTGCGTAAACTGAGTTACCTGGTAACTCTATAGTCATGAATTGTCAGAGGACCCAAAAAATAACACTGCTTATCCTGTAATTCTTGTCACATGTAAAAGAGTTGCAGCTAATCAAATTGATTGGGCAATCAAAACAGGGATGCAAACAAGCCCGAAAATAGAGCAAAAGATTCTCCTATTAATAGGGATGTAAACAGGCCAAAAAAAATAGAACAAAAGCTTCTACCTATCAATATTTCCCTGCCCACCTTTTTTTTCTTAATTATCTTTTTGGTTCCAATGAAAAACCATGAACAAAAAATAAATACTTCTGAACTTGACAATTTCCATTTCATTTTCAAATAAAATATACTCTGGCTAATGCTGCTACAGTAATGGGATTTTTAGCACGCTAAATTACTAAAACCAGCTAAAATGTTAAAACTGAATTCATGTTCTTAACTCCAATGATTTGGAAGGGCGTACGAGCGCTCTAGCATAGGCCATGGGCAGTGATGCCAGTTTCTTCACCTTCCCTACATATGCACGCTTGGTGAAGTTGTTATAATCATTTGCTTCAATCGCATCTAAAATCTGCCGATACAGCAATAGGGATGCCCAAACCTGTAAACATGATCAAGGCAAAGATATGTCAGAACTTGAAATAGCAACTTCTCAATATATTGAGCATTAACACAGGTTTTAAGCAACTACTAAACTTTTTAAAGGATATTGGTGGAGGCCAATAATGCAACTAAGGCAATGTTTAAACAACAGAAAAGGGTCCTTTGAAATGTAACAAATGCTCATTCACCAATAAGCATTGATAACATAAGTGAAGAACTTGTGTTATTATGCAATAGATAAAAGAAGAAAGTCAACAACTTCTCTTTCTCATACAAATCAATACTACTGGAGAATGGAAATTATGGAAATGTAACATGATGCAAATATAACATACTGGCCATCTGCTAGCTGCATTGAGTTCTGCTACACCCTTTTCTGCTTCATCGAAGAACATCCTTGCTCGCTTGATCTGGCCCTTCATAAAATTCTTCCATTTCTCTGTCACTTTGCCCTTAAAAATGTCATCTTCTGATAGGCCAGAACAGGCCAGCTCATCTTGAGGAAGATATATTCTTCCCCTCCTTGCACTGAAGGAAAAGAAAAAAAAGGAAAATACTTGGTAAATCCAAAGCACAAACAGTACTTTAAAGAATCAAGGGGAAAGTAAATGCTATCAACAGAAGATAGAAAGACTAGTATAGACATCTTTCTATGCAATGTGAGAACTTCCATTTTGGAGGCAATAGAAAGAAGTCTGGGTTGTGGAGGGCCATTCTTATCCAACAGAATTTTTCATGAAAGGTGGTCCCACAATCATGTGCCCAGGCCTTTGCTCTAATAAGGAGAAAATACTTTGTACTGCAATGATGCATCGTTCCTCCTCTTTTCCTTCTTCATTGGTATTAATTTTTTTAACAGCCTGCCTGGAATCTGACCTATTTATCCTTTTTATTGGAAAATTTTGGGATGAATGATATATATATATATATATATATATAGATATAACACAGGAATTTATGAAACTTACTCTTCTCCTACATCCCTGAGTATGTTGGTGAGCTGATTAGCTATCCCAAGGGATAAAGCAGCATTGTAACACACTCTGTTGAGGCCTTTGAGTCTGGGGCAATACCCATCACTGGTACACTCATTAGCCCCACTGTCCCTGCTACATAGTAGCAGTAGAGATAGAGCTCATCAAAATTCTTGTATCTTGATTTCCTCAGGTCCATTCTCATGCCTTCAATCATGTCCTTGAATGGCTGTTCAAATAGGAGAAAAAACATTAATTCAAGTTGGTCTCCTGTAATGGCAGAACAATATACATGCTCATATTCAAGTATGTGACGTATGTGGGTAAGGAGTTTTCTGATTCGATATACCTGAATGTCTACAGGGAACTTTGAGACAGTATCTGCTAGTGCTGCATCATACATGTCATATGGGCGGCCTTCAACAGATCGATCAACCTTTTCTCCCATCGGTCAAGAGCCATGGGTGTTATATGAGAAGCATTAGGCCCATCCACAAGCTCATCCGTCCGTCTGCACCACACTGTGCACGGTCATCATATCATTAACCATTTCAATCAAGAATTCTCCACCACCAATTCACATATGCAGTTGAAGCAGCAATTTATAATAAAGTGAAAAAAATATGAAGAATAGTAGATAGTAAATGGATAAATAATTTGGGCATTTTATTGTAACAATACACAAATGTGCTGGCGGCATTTGCACTGCAGATAATTTTGGTCATGCTATGTGTTCATGACTAAAAAGCGTGTTGATATGCAACGACATTCGATTATAGAAAAAGATAACCAAGATATTTATGTTGATTTTTATTCCATCAACTGAAAGTTGCATGGCATTCGCATCTTATTCTTTCTTTCTTTCTTCCAACAAATGGATTAGTAAATTAGTTGCCTTGCAACCAAACAAAGGAAGTTTCTCTAACACTAGAATGTGTTTGATTGAGTAAATAGCCATTCACTACAGATCTAATGACACAAATAGTCATTTATTAACATCATAGAAATGTTCAAGAACCAAACATGAACTTAAATAATAAATACACTAGAATGTGTTTGATTGAGTAAATAGCCATTCACTACAGATCTAATGACACAAACAGTCATTTATTAACATCATAGAAATGTTCAAGAACCAAACATAAACTTAAATGTTTTCAATTACCATCATTAGCTGTTTTAACAAAATTAGTAGTAGAACCCAATAAAAAGATGAACAGAACAGTCCAATTCCATTGATTGTTGAGTAACAAAGTTGCAAAGAGAAAATCTGCAGTGAGGATTTGGCGACCAGACCATTTCTCTGGTAGGTTGAGCATGGTCAATGTCTCTGATGGGGATATCCTAGTTATATATTTTTGGACTTCATTTTGGACATTGATGTACTCTATCCATAAACTTCTGTTTGCAGCACATGGATTGAATAGTTAAGATCGTCCGAACTGTGGAAACTTTTAGGACATCATGCACTTAGGGAACCATCACCAGTCTAGGTGCTGATCCATTTTAAGGACAGGAGGCACATGACCTCATAATTCTTGTAGTAATATCTGCTCAAAGAAACACCAAACATTGTGAACTCAGCTGGACACCATTACAAATCTGAACAAAGAAGTGACAGGTGTATCTTTTAAGCAAGACTAGAAGGGACTAACTTCTATTCTCTAGGGAAAAAAAAATCTTTTTTATTAATTTCAAATGAAACATACAATGAAAATCCAGGCAATATTACAAGTCCATCAGGATAATGAGTGCAAAGACCTTATATAAACATCACTCATTCTACTCTTTTTGGTAGAGAATCAACAAGGCCACTCACATCTTTCAGTAGTCAGAACACAGGACAAGGATGCCAAGAGTAAAGATGCAAGGCATCTAGTGTCCTTTACCCTAACTCACCCATGTAGACATGAATTATTTATGCAAATGACCTGAAATTGATAGGAAAAATCTTGGGACCTTCTGTCTTCGGTATCATATGCTCCCACCCCAATATTTCTCTAAAACACAGAGTTGCATTGCAACTGCAACACTTGGAATTTGAAATAAATGTTAGCAGTTGTTTATATGTATTTAATTCCCTATCTGATCCCTGCCAAACAATATACCCAGGCACAGTAAGAGAGGAATGAGGCGTGCCTCCAGCTAGGGGTCCATTGGGTTCCTGGCGCATGCGTTTGGGAATGCTAAAAGAATTTTAGGATTTCTTGTTTTATCAAGACTACAGCTTAATTTTTCATAAACCTCATTTAGAGTTGCAGGTGATTGTACTCAAATTCAAACAGTAAAAACTCCTTCTATGATTTCTTTCATGTCATCACAGTCTATTGATCCACGGAAATTACAAAGAATACAAATAAATTCAACAAAATCAAGGTTCAATCATATCCGCTGGTTTACACCACGTCAGAATCTTAAATGTAATTTGATATGATAGACATGTCCTCTTTAAATTTTAATAACTCATGAAATTAAGCATAGTTGACGTTCATGACATTTTTCTGCTTCAGCCAGATATCCAACAGGAATATTCATTTCACATCAAGGTTAAGTTATATCCATTTTTTTTTCATGACTTGAACCCGCAAACTTGTACTTGTGACAATGAGCACCTTCCAAATGTTAAAGATAGTAGGAGAGATATCAGGAGCTAGATGATAGGTGATATATTGGGAAATTTGAATTTTAAATATTTGAAGTTTCTTCTCCATTCTTCCTTCTATAAATTAGGATAATTTCCCATCATAAAGCTACATTGAATTTATTGAAATGTAGTGCCTCTTGAATTTCTTCATGGTATCAAAGCCATGGCCCAGTAACGATCTTGTGATCAACTGGCCATGATCCTGTTTCTTATGCTTTTGCAGTAATCCCGACATCATTTTGTTCAAATGTGCCATGGCTCTTGTGAAGGTTAATTTATATCTAATCAATGCATTCAGTGCCCCTCAGTCTTCATTCTAGTCGGACGGATATCAACTTACAAGAGAATCATGCATTGAAGGAGCAAGGAACAAAAGAGTAATGAGAAAAATAGAGAAAGTCTGAATCTTAACAATTCAAAAAATGAAAGGGAGACCATCAGATGATCGGTGTCTTTCCCTTGATACATGCTTCAAAAGGTGCACAGAGAGATGAAACATAAGCCAATTCCACAAATAAGGCTATGGCTAACCAGGAGTACAAAAATCCTCAATTTGGGCCCTGGTGCTTCAGAATTTATAGTCCACATTAATAAAAGAAACATAATTCATAGTAAAAGATAGTGTGGGTGTGTCCATCTCCAAGTCATATAATTCTAGTTGAGTTTTCCAACCTACAAAGGGATATCTACATGCATCAAGCTCCAATATACATTCTCAGTCATGGTTCTAAAACTTGTTTATTTAAACTCCTTCAAATTTTGTGTTGAGTAACATTAATCTGTTTCATTCAGAGTCACATTTTTATACTAAATAAAGAACTGTATTTATACAAATATGTAGAAACATATATACAAACATGCACATACATAATTGAACCCTGTTGGTCAGTTGGTTAGGGAAATACGTAGCGTGTGAGTGCGACCTGTGGGTGCATGAGTTCAAGTACCTTTGTTGAGGTCAACGTCCACCCTCGCTCCTAAGCGGTTATAATTGTGGTCGAGCCCTCGCCCTCACCATAAAACAATTGTTTTGCCGTTTCCTATCACCAATTGGTTTTGGGATAAGTGGTAGCTCAATGGGGTGTAAGATCCTACAAGTGGTATCAGAGCCTGGTAGGTCGGGTGTTCGAGTCATGGGACACGCATTTTGCGAGTTCGCAGCAGGAGTCGCGGCCGGTGTGCCGTTGAGGTTAACGTCCACCCTCGCTCCTGAGCGCCCCCACCCTCACCATAAAACTATCGTTGTGCCATTTCCTATCACCAATTGATTTTGGGATAAGTGGTAGCTCAATGGGGTGTAAGATCCTACAACCCATAGTTACCTGATTCGGTCTAACTACAGCCAAATCTCGTACTGTTCGAATAGAACAATACGGGATTAGATTCGTTGAATTCGGGGTTTTCAAAACTCTCCCGTTCGATGTAATTCACTCCTATATGAAAAGGTGGTACAAGAAGAATAAATGTCCTGAAGTACAAGATGAAGGAAAGAAAGATGCACAATGGTCTTCATGAAGGTAGGAAGGGGAGCCTCTCTCTTGTCATGTGTCTTTTCATGATCATCTCCTGTCAAATGTCTTTCCATCTGTCAAATGTCTTCCCATCACAAAGTTACTGAAGAGTAGAGTACACTACGTCAGCTCCCCTTCCCTCTACATTTCTCTTGTCTCGCCATGTACTAAGAAAAAAAAAAGGTCATGTCCATGTGGTCTACATTCAAATTCACGAGAAATTGCTATATTCTGATTCATCAAAAATCTGCAAGACTCATTGTGTGGCCCACCCGATTAGAAATCAAAACTAATGAACATGAGACTTATTTTATATATACAAATAGGATTTAGCTGAATCTCATCTAAAAAAGAGTTGGGCCCACAGTAAGATTAATCAATCATAAACATGTGAGTAGAATACTACATTAAAATTTATGTGATATATACCAGTCAATCTAATTATTAAACCATATTTCAAGAATACTTATTAAGTGGTAAATATATTGACCTAGTTAGATTTCAAAAGATGGCCCCCAATTTAGAGCCTTGTGAGTTTTGATGGAGTCTTATCTCTCTCAGTTTTTCTATATTTCATTTTTTTTTTTCAATTTCCTTCACTCCCTCCTCTTCTTGCTTTTGTGTGAATCTTTGAAATTCTTGTGGAAGCCAAATATCAATATCTCTTACTATATTCAATATTAAAATAGATACAGTAATTTCTATCCATCCATCATTGGGGCCCATTTATAAAATCCAAACATGTATAAAAATTATTGTTCCCAAGTTACTTGATGGTGGGCCATTTCACACAAATCTGAGTTTGTATTAGATTTGATTAAATGATAAGATTACGACTTTACCCATTTATTCTTGTATATTCGAATTCTTATATCGAATTCGTCGAATTCGATATAAGAATTAAGCGAATCGAAAAGCGAATTAAATGAACCTACCCGTCGAATTTTCGAAACGAAGCAAGTATCGAACTGCGAACTATGAACTCGAATGCGAATCCAGCGAATTAGGTAACTATGCTACAACCTTCCTTGTAAAGCAAAAGTGAAAAAGACATACATACACATGTATGTATGTATGTGAGAGATCCAGCGTCATTTAGTGAAAATGAGATCCATGCCTTCGTGACCAAATGTACTGTTTATAAGGCAAGCATATAGTAAAGAACATTGAACAAATGGACCTCTGAAAAGAGAGATCATCTGATTCAACTAAGCATCTCAGTCAATTTCCTGAAGAAATCAGGACTACTTTTAAATGCTTCCACAATCTACTAAGACACGCGTCTATTTGAAGAGGCAATAATGAATACACACACAATATATATATATATATAGAGAGAGAGAGAGAGGTTATGACAACAGTGCATAAATAGAGGAATAAGGAATCAAACGAAATTCTTAGCCACATACCATAAATTGCCCAGACAGCTCTTTGCCTCTGAGGAGTCATAAGCAATGTCCCTGAAAATCGTAAACAATGTTTTTAAACATTCAATAATTCATCACAGCTATAATATCTCATCGATAAGTGTAGCTACATCCATGTGAACTTTTCCATCTAATCCTGAAAAGGGGCCACAAAGGTGATGCAAAATTGCAAATGCAATCCATAAGTTTAGAGAATGTCATGTTTTCAATTCAATTCATATTGATGAGATTAAAATGACAATGGCAAATATACAAGATCCTTCAGAGGAAGGTTGCAAATGAAATTTCACAATGCAAGTTCGATTGTTGAAGTGTCGCAATGATTTTACGGTTTTGTGAGAATGGAGCATGTTGGAGATGCATCTTTTTTTAATTAACAGTAACCACTCTCTATCTTCACCGAGGAATATTGAAATCGTATCTTGTATATCCAAAACAACACATCAAAGGATGGTAATAGAAATGCTCAAAGACCCATTTGCAGTTGAGAACCAGTCCACAGCATCTGTTGCTCAATCTCTACTTCCAAGAAAGATAAGGCTCTATATTTATTTGTTAACTGAAGAAAGCAAGGCTACTTGGAACAAATTATATGTTTTGGGACTTTGGCCACAAGTATTGAGGGCCATAGGCCTACTTTGTATTGAGTTCATAGGAATACAGAGTCAAGGGGGTCATGTATTGGGAGCATTATTTATCAAAAAGGTGAGGAGTGAAGAGTCTAAAGTGTAGATGTCGATGAAACCATCACTTTCCTAGGGTATTGGGTGGGTAATCATTTTTATGAAAGGGAAGATTACTTAATGACCCCTTGTGGATATTCATCATTTTTCACTTTTAGCCCCTCTGATGATAGGAAGGCACTGGTCCGAAATCCCAAGAGTTCAATTCTGATTAAACAATCGAGGTCCTAAATGGAATCCAAAGAAGTTCTCTACTCAAGAAACAAATCCAGAAATCCCATCATTTAAATCACACTCAAAGATCAAACCAACCAAACCAACTAAATCCCATACCAACCCCAACCATGTCCTTTAAAGAATCCAAAAATCACAGAGATTTAAGAAGGGAAAAAGAAAACAAATGGCGTCCAAGTAAAACCTATAGTTACTATTACAACAACTGAAAATGAAATGAGAAACAGATGTTTTCCAATAAGGGAAGAAGAAAGAAGCAGCAATCAACCAACTAAAAGCCAAATTTCAATCACATTAACCACACCCAAACGTCAAAAATTAAACAAAGCCCACTAATCTTCCAACTGAATAATAGTAAAACAAACACAGTAAGAAGAGAGATTAAATAGGAAGATAGCAAGTACCCAAGTAAAATGTCTTGGCATATTCTGCACAGACTTCTCCGCATCGATCATAAGCTTCATTCAACAGAGTCGGATTCGTCATGGCCTCGGAACTAGTCCCAGAATCCAACAATCTTCTCTGTTCTTTAACCAAAGCCGCCTGCTTTAGAACGACATCATAGACCATCTCCTCCGAAGATCTATACGGGTTGGCACTGCGCTCGATAATACCGAGAACCCACTCGAGTAATTCAAGCAGCGAACCCAGTTCCTCCTCCTACCACCACCATCTCTTCCAATGAAATTCATCACAGAAGAAGACGATGACGACCAAGGACAGCTACTTCTTCCAGTCTCCTTGGGAGAAACCACCCAAAGAAAAACAGCAGACATTTTCTCTCTTTTCTCTCTCTCTCTCTCCTCTCTCTCTCTCTCTCTCTCTCTCTCTCTCCCTCTCCCTCTCCCTCCTGTAGTAGTGACTGGGATCTTTTGAACTTGTTTATTACTATTTCTGAGATGAATTTGTGGATTCAATTAAGGACCCATCAGCTGAATTGGTTAAAAAAAAGCTTGGAAAAGTTGTGTTTTTAGGAATCTTTTTCTTCTTGGAGAGGTCTGGACTCTGGAATCTGGATTAGTGATTCTTTAAAATGGGAGTCTGGGTGTGGTTGACAGCAGCAGCAGAGTCCATGGCCCCTTCTTTTTTCAAAAAAGTGCTGTGGGCCGTTGGTTTGGCGTGGACGTGGAAACACCAAAACCTTTCAAGAACGTCTCTCTCATCAACTCATCTCTAATCTCTTCACCTCCTCTTCCTTCCTCTCCAGTCCACCCATTTCCTCTAAATTAGTCCCATCTGTATCCACCAGCTAGGGCTCAGACTCCAGACACAAGTGTCAAGTGTCAAGAATAAAAAAGCAAGCAGTCAATATTAATGTTTATGTACCCCCCACCCTACACACACACACAAGGAAAAAAAAAAACACTCAGTAGTAAATATAAGTATATAACAAATAACCATCAACCACCTCTGCTAATTTAATAATCTTAATCAACTACTTCAACTCACAATCAAATGATAGTTTTAGATTGGTTGATTAAAACAGATGCTATACGCATTATGAGGATAATTTTTTTTTCTTATTTAGATCATATCTGGTTTTATTTACCTAAGAAATTACTCTGGATTAAATTGACTTGGATCTGTTGGGGTTTTTCATGCTATCACTTCTTGTTTTATTCGAGTACAAGAGATTATAAACACTCTTGTAACAGTCTGCCACGTCATCCGAAAATTTAGGTGATTTTATTTCATCTTATTTAAACTTTAGATGACATGGTGGACCGTTACTGGTCTACTCACAGTGAAGGTATAACAACTTCAATAGGTGATCCGAACTCAGCCAAAAGAGGTCTTTTGGCGCTTTGAAGTATTTTTTACTAAAAATTTATTTGAAAGGATAAAAATGCACTTTAATTGGCTAGGGTCCACCTCCACATTTTAACCTTGATGATAAACTATGATGCTTTGAACTAGTGAAAAGATTATGGTAATTCTGGTTAGTTTGGAGACAAGATTAGAATTTGTTTAGTTTGAGTTATTGTAACCAAAGTCAAATAGCACCATGTTAAGTTGGGAATAGTTTAATGTCATTGCTATCCCTGTATGAAAGCATTAGATGATTCATATAATAAAAAAAGAGGATTTTACTGGAAAAATCACATAATATAGGCATTCATTCAGATGGGTCCCGGCCAAATTGTTAGCTCTAATCCGGTCCGTCAATATAGGAGATTTTGTAAAAAACTGAAAATATTATTATAAATGTTCAAAAAGACAGATAATTATATGTAAACTTTTCTTTTAAAAATCTTTTGAAATTTGACACCAAAGATTCTGAGTATATGCCCAAACGAGATTACAAAAAGTTCGTTGTAGGAGATAGTGAATGTTCAAAAGACATGATAGAATATTATTTGATTGATACAATTTATATGTAAATTTTCTTGTAAATGTTATTGTAAAGAAAAAATATAAATATTTAGAGGAAACTACAGGAAAAAACCTCATAGAACCCCGTACCATTGATGAGGTCCCAGTAGCACAGTATAGACGGGAGGAGTCCTTTGGGTGGCTTTTTGCCTTCTTCTTTGCGATATAGTCGATATTGACCATTCTGTGGTGGTTTCTCTTCGCTTGCATGACCCAAATAGAAAGTAGATTTTTCTCTATTGATTGCTGGTGATACTCTAGAGCTGTGGATGGGGTCAGGGGAGGCAGAGAGAGGGATGATACAAATGAATGGAGGGCGGCGAGCATGGGGTCGTTTTCATCGGAGGAGGAGGGAGGATCGCCATGGAGGGAGAGGAGGGAGAAGAGGGGAGGGGAGATGGAGGCGGGGTTGTAGGCGGAGACGAAAAAGAGGAAATGGGCCTGAAGGTGGTGGGGGATGGGAGCCAGGGACCTACAGACCCAATGAGAGTGAGAGGAGGTAAGAGCGGAGGATCAGCAGGTAGACCTGCAGAATCAACGTTAATATCTTCTTCTTTTTTTTGCGATATGGTCGATATCGACCATTCTGTTGTGTTCGGCAAATAAGACAATTACAAGATGAAGATAATTTGAATGGCATATCCTCTCACTCCCCTTGGGTTTGCAGATCCCTGGCCCCCATCCTCTCCCTCTCCCACCACCTCCAGGATTATATATGCCTTCTTCCTCTTGGCCTACTACCTCGCCTTCGTCTCCCCTTCCATCCTCCTTAATCTTTCATATCCTCCATCTCCCTACCTCCCCTGGCCCCATCTACTGCATCCAATGCTCTAGAGCAGCACCAGAACCAAGAAAGAAAAACCCACTTTCTATTTGAATTTTGCAAACCGAGAGCAACCACCACAGAATGGTTGATATCGACCATACTCTAAACGACAAAAACACACCTAGAGGACTCCTACCGTCTATACTGTGCTAATGGGACCTCATCAATGCTATGGGGTCCTATGAGTTTCTTTCCCCTAGTTTCCTCAAATATTTAAAAAGGCAAGTAATTATATGTAAATTCTTCTTCTAAAAATCTTTTGAAATTTGACCCCAAAGATTCTGAGTATATGCCCGGACGAGATTACAAAAAGTCTGTTGTAGGGGACAGTGAATATTCTAAAGACATGATAGAATATTATTTGACTGATACAATTTATAGGGAAGTGAGGTTGTAAAAAGGTAGAAAAAAGTAGGGGTAAATCAAGTTTGCCCACACAAGTGAAAATGGGAGCCACGAATATGGAAAGAGTGGTAGGTGATATGACACCAAGGGTTTCCAACTAAATGAGCAGCCCCCTTTTGTTGTTCAACTTCACCTTAGTAAACCAAATTTAAGTAAGGGCTTCTTCTACTTCTCCACATCTTGCATCCTCATGTTTATAGGTGGCAAAATATGACCTGACCCGCCAACCCAACGCGACCCGTGCATTACCCGCTTAACCTGACCCGTTTAATAGACGGGTCAGTCAAGGGTCAAGTATTCATGACCCGCCATCAAGCGGGTCGGGTTAGGGTTGACCCGCTTTACCCGATAACCCTCTTATTTAAGCTAAAATTGGATTAAAATAAATGTTAACAAAAAATAAATTGACCTTAACTAATTCAATCCCACGCTTTTTATTAATGAAAAGCAAGATAATGCGCATTAAATGATTGTTGAAATGAGATTGGACTAAATTTGAGTTTCAAAGTTAGTTTTGGTCAAGCAGGGAACCATAGTTGAGTCGATTTATTTACTAGATGGATGTAGGTAATGCGGGTTAACCTGACTCGTATAACCCGCAATGGTTATGCGGGTCGGGTCGGGTTGACCCATGGTGGGTGCGGGTTAGGGGTTTCCGACCCGTTTAGCACAATCCGACCTGATTGCCACCTCTAAACTCATGCTCTTCACTTACCATATTCCTTCTGCTACATCTAACTTCATTGGAGATTTTTAGAAGTTCAATAAAATTTAGGTAGACATGCTCTTATTAGGCTTTAATGCTCCAACCTGGCGACTGACTAATCATTTCCTATATAAAAAAAGAGATTATTTATGGACTCCCGATAATCTTAGTCTCCAACTTTAGAGAATTTTTGTGTTGAAGGAGTGAAAACTCACAATAGGGCTTACTTATTGAAAATTTGAGACTCTCAGAGTTAACACCCTCACTAGCCTCAAATTGTACTTTAGTAGGAGTTGGCCCACCGTAAAATTGACTATAAGATGAATGCGTGATCAATAAATATGATTATTAAGGCATAAGATTGAAGTATGTTATCATCAAATGGCCAATCTTATAGTGGCAGAACATCCCAATGTATGATAAGAGCATTCATTTTGAGTGGCCAGAATTTTAAATTGATGGACTCTAATGTGGAGTCCCACAATGGAAACATACTTAAGGGGATCAGTACTCTATTTGGTGGTCCCTTGTAGTTCTTCTATCTCACATGCTCTGATTGTTAGCCTCTTGTGTTTCTTCTAGAGGTTCTACCACTTTTGCATGCCCCAGATGATGCCAGTTTGACAATCCAGACCATGCATGCAATTGGCGGCAACCAAATGTACTAATGTACAGTTAACAAAGAAAAAGGAAAGCAAAAGTGATTGATGGTCATCTTTAGAAAGCCAAATGACACTTAAAATACGTAACGAGACTCCCAGACAAATCATCTGGACTTAATTTACATGTCTATCGTGGGGTGCCCCTGCCTATGCTAGACGAGGCTCTACCTTAAAATACCATGTAGTTGTTATAATCAGGGGTGGCCATGGGGACAGCCAACACAGGCGGTGGGCTGGGGCCCTAAATTTTGGCCCAAAATGGAGGCCCCCAGGACTAACAGTTAGGAAAGAAATCTCAGTAGTTAAGAAAAAAAACCTCAGATCTGATATTTCGTTGCCCCACATCAGCATTCCTAATTTCCAATGCCATGACAGCAGTAATGGATTTTTATCTCCTTGATTCCAGCAATGAGTTATGAGGCTCTTTGCGTTTCAAAGCTAAATCGCCTCCTCAATAGTCATGACCCAAATCCCATCTTTAAACGCTTCTTCCTCTTCCTCTTCCTCTAACACATGCTATTCTCAGATTCTCTCTCTCGGCCCTTCAAGTTTGAACTTATGTTGTATCCATTGCCTTTGCCTATCCAGGTATGTCTTCTACTTCCTAAGGTCTCTGTTTTTCTTAGAATCCAAATTTATTTGAGATGTAATGCACAGATAAGTTATGTTTTTGACCTTTTGTTTCATGGACGGTTGAGATTTTTTTGATAAATGGTCGTGTTTGTGAATTTATATGTAGACTAGGTTGCACATATAATTACTTTTAATGGCCGACACCCATGGTATGCTTGAACAGTTGAACATTATATAAATATATAATGTGGCTTCCGCTTTGTAGCCAGCCTTACAATCCTACCCTCTATATTTACATGTAGTTGATTTTTAACATAGAGATCTAGAAAAAATCAAATGTTTTATGAAGTCCAAATATTTTAGTCTTAAAACAACATCTGTAATGAGACAACTATCAACACCAACTATAAATCATTTGAAGTCACGGGATAATTATTTTTCAAATGCATGGGTTGTATACAGAATTTTGTTGACTATACCAGTTACCGTTGCATCTGCAGAAAGAAGCTTTTCAAAGCTAAAGTTGATCAAATCTTACATTCGATCAACCATGTCCCAAGAAAGATTAAATGGATTAGCTATGTTATCTATTGAAAAGTCTTTGGTAGAAAAACTTGATTATGAAGACTTAATTAGTGATTTTGCAGCTAGAAATGCAAGAAGACTAGTAGTTTTTCAGTAGTGCTTAGTTTTTGTAATTGAATTTTGGTATTAATTGGTTAATATGAAATACAATTCTGATTCGGTAAGAGTAGGTAAGGAATTTAGACTTAATTTTCGATCAAATAAAAAAATTTGTCTTTTATTTTTTTATCATTTATTGATGGGTATACGGGTAGGGCCACACTTTAGGAACTCGCCTAGGGCCCCCGAAAACTCAGGGCCGCCCCTGGTTATAATGCAGGATTTACCCTAAAACCATGTGATTCTTATGATAGAATATAATGCAGGGAATCTCTGCCTTCAACTTTATTATTTATTTAATTTTTTTTTGGTTCATCTTTGTCTTCAGCTTAAGTCAATGAAAGTGGAAACATGGGCTATGGTTTAGTTACAGATTATTTTAATAAATTTCCTAGACAGTGTATGTTTTTATGTAGCAAGTGTAACTGATTAGAATATAATTTATAGATTTGGAGAGAGGTGATGAAGATTTGGTGGAGAATTTGAGGCCACTAAAATATTAAGTCCAACGTAGATAGGTCGGGAATAATGTGCAGCAAAGCATTCATAACCTTGGTCTTTAATTTCTCAAAAACATTAACGGCGCCCCATTTGGATGGTGGGTCAATAATGTTAAGAGTTGTTTGTTAAGTTATTAGAGGTGATAGGTCTGTTACTTAGAGAAAACAATTAGTTATTTTACCTTTTAGTGTTGGTGTTTCTTAAAATCTTATATGGTATCAATGCTATGACATGGTAGTGATCTTGTGCGGTCAAATCTGCTATCGACCTTTCTCTTACGTATTGCATTTTGCAATAATATCTATGAGGTGAAGACGTAGACAAGTCTCTCACTTTTGTGGGATTTAATCCATTAGGATGATTTCTAAAAAAATACGATGGTTGAACGTTTTCTACCAGAGGCCATTGCTTTTGAATTCCTGCCAGTTCAATACTAATCAAACAGATGGAGCCCTAGGCAAAAAAGATACAGGTAATCAAATTTATGTGAGACAGAAGGGAAGGCAAAGCTTTTCACTTTCAAAGTTCAAAATAGCAAGATTCGTGAATCATGGAGAAAGTTCCTCGTGCTATTCTTTTGTCTTGGACCCATATCTCCAACTTCCATTTGAACATTGCAGCTTCATTTATTGGCCTTGTATTAGCCCTATGGCAAATTGGCAATGTCAAGTCCCCATCAAACTATTGACAGGGGTTTATGTGGGGTCCAAATGTAGGAGGAACCTAGAGGTCTCTGTGAACTTTTTCCAGTGTTTGATGTGGGGGGCCCATTTTAGTGTGACTTTTGGAGGTTCCTTAAAAAGTACCTTTTATCATGGCCTTTGCTGGGGCTTTTACTGTACATTGTTGTGTTTAGTGCTGGAGTAAAAACACTTCTACAAGATGTTATTTACATATGTAATAATACTCATACAGGGATGCAGATGAGCCTTGGTTTACTTGAGCTTCAATTAGACTGTGTTTTCGGACCTGTGAATTGGACCTGGGCATAATTTTCCAGCATGATAGTCAAGGAGTCTGGACCTGTGGGTGCATGGTTAAGGCCCAACCAGACATACTTAGCATAAATGAGTGTATATAATTTGCAAATGGGATGTACCTGGGCTCATCCCTGGGCCTGAACTTCAGGCCCATGGCCTCGATCTATAGCTGATTGGGCTGGCTTTGGACAAACTTTGCCCCAACCTGGCCCATCCTATGAACCCCCTTTAGTGTATCTCTGTGTATCATTGCTTATAGGATTATATAATATGAAAATAAAGAAAGTAATTATAGAGCAGTTTGTTCCTGTGTATACAGAAATACATACTAATATGGAGCCTTTTCTCACACCAATCCGTGCCCTGGCTTCATGGTCTAAAACTTTGGTCGAAATAATCAGGTTAATTATGGGTCTCAAGACAGGACACCAACATAGAATTAACCTTTTTCCATGTTCTGATCCTTCTGCACGAAAACATACTTGGGACACCACAAAACCCAAAAGGAGAGACCACCTTCTTAAACCCAAACTACTAAGAAATTGATAGAGGTCCATCTCACATTATCACTTTCTGTGTTTTAGGCTTTTAGCACATTTGTCTCATATGTGAGCCAGTGGGATGGTAGACCCAACTCCAGTTAAAATGAAATTTGGCCCAACATGGATGCAAACGAAGCAAGCAATTTAGAACGGTTTGGATTTATTATCATGGGCTCCACTCATTCAACGGCTGATCTTCCCATGATAAATTTTAAGAACCATAGACGACTGACCTTAAGTTTTTTCTGCGGACCATGGCGGCCCTCATAAATTCAATTTGGGTTTGGCAGTGTGAGCTGGAATGGGCGAACCGTGTCCCATCCCATGGAATTGAAACCACCTTGGCATGGCTCTGGTTTGTTCCTTTGAGGAGGAGGTGAAAGGGGGTGGTGTAATTCCGTGGGATAGAGATGGCAATGGCATGGTATTGGTGAGCACTGAGCAAGTTGCATTGCATGAAACCATGAACATCAGCCAGCAGAGGACCACATCACGTGGTTGTTTCCTTTTCTTTTCTGGTTTTGTTTGTTTGCTTCCTTGCATCTCATGGTCATGGCTCTTGGGTTTTGGGCATAATAGACTATAGAGCCATGTGATCACTGAGCTGACACCATACCCAACAGGACTTGGTGGCTTGAGGAATGCCACAACATGCAAGGCCCCACTGTGCGTGCTTGTCCTCCTTTTTGCTCACACGCCTATGAACTGCATCAAACCTCAACTCAAGGATAGGCCTCTTCTATCGCTGCTGAGTGTCGTGGCCCTGGTGGGCTCAGCTCAAGCTTGGTGAGAGTCTGAGAGATGAGCTAAAATGGCTTGAATGTTTGACAACCACACGTGAACAAGTTCGTCGATGACCTCATTGGGCCACATCCAAACTCACCTCTGTCAAGTCCGACAGTTAGTTGAGCTCTTGAGCTTAGCTTGTGAGGCAATTGAGCCCACTCAAACTCAGTTAAGCCAAGTTGAGTTGGCTTGTGAGCTTTACCCGAGTGGTAATGAGAGTTAGTTATTACCTGGCTGCCCGGAGTTTGAATCCTGGATATGTCACCTCTTTCAGTTTGTGTGGGATTTCTTCCTGTGTGGGCTTCCTTTCCACTTGAGTGGGCTTTTTTTCCCGTGTGTATGCGGGCTCTTTTTTTTTTCTCAGCCCCCTTGAATGGGGTAGTCAAAACAAAAAAACAAAAAAAAAAAAAAAAAAAAAAAAAAACCTTACGCAATTCATAAAAAAAAAAAAAAACTTACCTTTTCCTAAGGGGAGATATGTGAGTCTTTTTTACCCCATGTGATTTGAGATCTAAGTTTTAGGTTTGTATTGATTTTCTTGGTATTTGTATTAGGTTTTAATTCTTACAAAGCTTATATTTTATAAGATCTATATCATTAATGTCTTTTCAACAATAATATGAATGTAAAACACTTACGTAATAACACAAATTAAAAAAATGTTGCCTTTCATGATTCAGCCATGCTACCTGGTTGTCCAAGAAGACTTTTTGTTCATGATTATGTTGATTATGCTTCTTGGTGGGGACAATTTTGAAAGAGAGTGGTTTGCAAACAATTTCAGAATATCTTATTCTTAGAATAGATTGATCATTCTCAACACAGTCCATTTTCAGAATAGAAATAGTTTTAGTACAACAATTATGCCAAACTAATAAACCCTATTTAAGTTTTTTTTTTTTTTAGGGTTAAGCCGTTGTTCTCTTCTTTTTTCTTAATTAACCCAATTTAGTTGTAAATGAGAGGTTTTTTTAGCCTAGCTAAGGGGCTGTGACCTGAGAGACTCCCACATGAGGAGATAGGAAACTCTCATAAGTCACAAGCGAGGAGGGTGTAATGCGCACGAGTGAGGAAAAGGAACTTGCATGTGCAAGGGAAGGGAGTGATACCTATGTTGTTCCTTGCTAAAACTAATGGCAGGTGTAAGTAACAGATTAGATTACTGTACTACCATGTGCCTCTACATCGGTTATGATCTCTTATAATTATAAGTTGTATATTATTTGAGATTCATGACTTTTAGCTCATATATGGTTGAAAATTTGATCCTTTTATATTGTGACCTAAATCTTCATGATAATTTATCAATATTAAAATTGGGAATCAATAAGGATTTGGACACGTCCTTCATATCTTGGCGTGAAACCTTGTATTTGAACATTAATAAAAAGAATTTGTCATAATTGTGCGAATGTTATAAAAGAGAGAGACCAAGAGAAAAGAAGATTAGAGGGAGAAGAGAGAGCCTTTCTGATATCTCATTAACTGTGTCTAAATACATAGGGAGAGAGCCTATTTATAGGCAAAGTAAACTAAAAAGGAGGAACCCTAATTCTAACCCTATCTTATCACAAGTGGGCATCCACCCAAGATCCATATCTTATAACACTCCCCCTTGGATGACCACCATTTAATGACAGTTGCCTCATTAAAAACCTTGCTAAGGAAAACCCAGTGGGAAAAACCAAAGCGAAGGGAAAAAGAGTACAACATTCTTCAAGATCATTGAAATGGTGTTGGACGTGCATAATGCTGCCTCGTTAAAACCTTAACTAGGAAAACCCAGTGGGATAAAACCTAGGAAAGGAAAAAGAGTACAGCGCACAAATGTCCTGGGAAGCATACTTCAGGATGCTCCCTGATAAACTGCTCCCCCTGATGATTGCAACCATTTACATAGTTTGATGATGAACTCTTCGCATGCCAATCTCATATACAAACTTCTGGAATACTGATTTTGGCAAAGATTTGGTAAATAGATCAGCCAGGTTGTTACTCGAACAAACTTGTTTGACTTCAATTTCATTGTTCTTCTGAAGTTCATGAGTGAAGAAGAACTTTGGTGCTATATGCTTAGTCTTGTCTCCTTTAATAAAACCTTCTCGAATTTGTTTTATGCATGCTTCATTATCTTCATAGATAACATTTGGGATACCTGCAATAGAAGGTAATTGACAAGAACTACGAACATGCTGAATCAAGGATCTTAGCCATACACATTCCCTACTGGCTTCATAAAGAGCCAAAATCTCAGCATGGTTAGAGGAGGTAGCTACCAGAGTTTGTTTAGTAGAACGCCAAGAAATGGCGGCATTACCATTTAGAAACACATAACCTGTCTGTGATCGACCCTTATGAGGATCAGAGAGATAACCTGAATCTGCATATCCTGTAAAACTGGAATCTATAGGATTATAAGAATAAAATATTCCTAAATCAGTTGTTCCACGCAAATATCGTAGGATATGTTTAATACCAACCCAGTGCCTTTGAGTTGGTGCGGAGCTATATCTGGCAAGTAGATTCACAGAAAATGCAATATCCGGTCTAGTGCATTGTGCTAAGTACATCAGGGCTCCAATAGCACTTAAGTATGGTACTTCTTGACCCAAAACTTTTTCATTTTTTTCAATAGGACGGTATGGATCTTTCTGTGTATCAAGAGACCGGACGACCATGGGTGTGCTTAATGGGTGTGCTTTGTCCATACCAAATCGTTTTAAAACCTTCTCGGTATAATTAGATTGATGGACCAACATCCCATTAGAATTTCTCTCGATTTGCAACCCGAGACAGAATCTTGTTTTTCCAAGGTCTTTCATTTCAAATTCTTTCTTTAAACAATCAGCAGTTTCTTCGAGCTCTTCTGGAGTCCCTACCAAATTGATATCATCCACATAAACTGCTAATATTGCAAATCCCTTCATGAATTTCTTTATAAATAGACACGGGCAAATAGGATCGTTTGCATACCCCTTTTTAGACAAGTATTCACTAAGACGATTGTACCACATTCTTCCGGATTGCTTCAGGCCGTACAATGATCGCCTCAATTGGATTGAGTATGTACTCCTTGGCTTTGCTTCAGGCAAAGGAAATCCTTCCGGGATTTTCATGTGAATTCTAGTGTCTAAGTCCCCATATAAGTAAGCAGTTACAACATCCATGAGTCGCATTTCTAGATTTTGAGAAACTGCTAAACTTATCAGATATCTGAAAGTTGTTGTATCTATGACAGGGGAGTATGTTTCCTCATAATCAATCCCAGGTTTCTGCAGGAAACCTTGTGCCACTAATCGTGCCTTATATCTGGTAATTTCATTCATTTCATTCCGTTTTCTTACAAACACCCACTTGTAACCTACATGGTTAACATCTTTTGGGGTTTGTACTATAGGTCCGAACACACCACGTTTATTGAGAGACTCTAACTCTGCTTTGATGGCACTTTTCCATTTTGGCCAATCATTTCTTTGTCGACATTCATTTATAGAACGTGGTTCTGTGTCCCAATCATCATCATCATTTACCTTTGATATTTGTGTAGCTATCGCATATGCAAATGCGTCATCGATGACAATATCATTTCTATTCCATCTCTCTTTGAATAATTGTAAAATATAGAGATCTCTTCATTATCCGGTACCGGTGCCTCTTCAGGGGCTTCCAAAGTCTCACCAGGGACTTCCATTATTCTAGAGAGAACGGATTTTGTCATAACCTCTTCAGGAGCGTTACGTGCCTCTTCGGGAGGAACCTCTTCAAGAGTGTTACGTGCCTCTTCGGGAGGACATGATGATGATTGCTCATTTCTCCTTTTCCGCGGAGCTGAGTCCTTTGAACCTATAGGTCTGCCACGCTTCTGGCGTATTGCAGATTCTTTTGCGGTTGTATTTTGACTTTGTCCTACAGGGACATTAATCCTGGCAGGTGTATTCATAGCGGGCACATGTGATTTTGTCACCTTTGCTGCATCGTTAAATGCATCAGGTAATCTGTTTGCAATTTCTTGTAAGTGCACAATTCTCCGGACTTCATTTTCACATTGTGAAGTTCGTGGATCCAAATGAGACAGAGTGGAAGTATTCCATGTTAATTCTCGCCGTTCTTCAGGAACAGGTCGTTCTACAGGAACTATGTTATCTCCCCCTAACGGCGGGAATATTGTCTCATCGAATTGACAATCTGGAAAACGAGCAGTGAAGACATCTCCTGTCATTGGTTCTAGATATCGAATAATTGAGGGAGAGTCATAACCTACATAGATTCCCAATCTACGCTGTGGTCCCATCTTAGTACGCTTAGGAGGTGGGATTGGGACTTGAACTGCACAACCAAACTTGCGCAAGTGAGAGATATTGGGTTGATGTCCGGATGTAAGTTGTGCAGGAGAAAATTGATGATAGGCTGTGGGTCGAAGTCGAATTAACATTGAAGCATGCAACACAGCATGTCCCCATGCACTAACTGACAATTTGGATTGCATCAGCAGAGTCCTAGAAATGAGTTGGATGCGCTTAATCATGGATTCAGCTAAGCCATTCTGGGTGTGGACATGGGGGACAGGATGTTCAACAACAATTCCTATAGATGAACAAAAATCATCAAAAACCTGTGATGTAAATTCTCCTGCATTGTCAAGTCTTATAGACTTAATGGGAGAATCAGGGAAATGAGCCCTAAGTTTGATTATTTGAGTTAATAGACGGGCAAATGCTATGTTCCTAGTTGAAAGTAGGCAAACATCAGACCAACGGGTGGAGGCATCAATCAAAACCATAAAATATCTAAAAGGTCCACTAGGGGGATTTATGGGTCCACAAATGTCACCTTGTATCCTTTGCAGAAAGGATGGGGATTCGTATGCAACTTTAGCAAAAGAAGGTCGGGTGATCAATTTTCCTTGTGAACACGGTGTACATAAGTACCCACTAGGTAGGGTCAATTGATGGTTCTCTAAAGAATGCTCAAAGGAGTTATCTACAATTTTTCTCAACATAGTAGCCCCAGGGTGACCTAACCTATCATGCCAGAGCTGTAAAGTCTTCGGATCACTAAGCTTCGGGCTTAACTTTGTTGTTTTGCTCATAACCGAATGTGATTCAACATTTAAGATTGTCATGTAATATAACCCTGAGGAGAGTGCACTTAATTTTTCTAGTATTTGCTTTTGGCTTCCAATACTAGTAACAATGCATAAGAATTCCTTGTTACCTTCACTTACAGTCTCAATGTGGTACCCATTCATTCTGATGTCTTTGAAACTAATCAAGTTTCTTCGGGAACTATTTGAGAATAAAGCATCTTTAATGAATAAGTGGGTACCATTAGGTAACATTATGTGGGCTCTTCCGGAGCCTTCAATTATTTGCACAGGCCCAGCTATGGTTGATACCTTTCGTGGAATAAACATCAATTCTGAGAAAAATTTCTGATTTTTCAGAATGGTGTGTGTTGTGGCACTATCTACCAAACAAAGATTGTCCTCAGTTCCATGATCCATACCTTAAACAAAATAATAAAACAATATAACTATGCAATCATATGATAAAATTGAAATAATTAAACCATTCATTAGGACATGAAATAAATAAATAAAAAGAAGTTTAAGCAACATGCATCTCAAAAGAATAAAAAAAAATTTAAGTTTGTAAAGTTTATTGGCCTTCTAGACCATGCCAGGGGGTGATCCCAAGTGAGTGTTAAAAGCCTCATTATTCAAAGGTTGGCTATCCTCATCCTCAAAAAAATCTCGAGTCTCCAAGTTTGTAATGTCAATTGGAGGTATCTCTGGTGTCATTGCATTCCAATTCCATCCTTCCAGATCATTTGTCTCTGCTAAATGAACAGAGGCCTTGTATGCTTTGTATTGTTCGGCCACTTCCTTTGGTGCACGGCAAGTGCGTGACCAATGCCCACTTCTTCCACATCTGTGGCACGTGTCATCAGGACGGTGGGTAGGATTAGCTGGTGGATTCTGGTTGCTCTTAGGCTGAGGGGCAGACCACTTCTGGTGATTTTTGAATTTTGGAGGGGGACCTTTAAAACCACCTCGTTTGGAGGAGTTATGTCTTCCTCTCCCCCTTCCTCTCCCCCTTCCTCTGCCTCTGTTTGAGCTAAAACTGGCATTTGCTTCAGGAACTGCCAAAGATCCAGTTGGTCTGGAGTTATGATTTTTCATCAGTACTATGCAATTTTGTTCAGCAACTAGGAGACAGGAAATAAGTTCTGAATATTGGAGAAACGTCTTTCTCGATACTGCTGCTGCAGGAGCACGTTCGAGGCATGAAAAGTTGATAACGTTTTCTCCAACATCTGCTCTTCTGAAACCTTTTCACCACAAAGTCTTAATCGGGAAACAATATTGAAAAGAGCAGAGTTGTATTCAAATACGGTTTTATAATCCTCCAACCTCAGATTTAATTAGTCATTCTTGGCAGCTGGTAGTATGACCATCTTCTGGTGATCATATCTATCCTTCAGGGATTTCCATAGGCCTGCTGGGTCTTCTTCAGTAAGGTATTCATGTTTGAGATCTTCATGTATGTGATGACGCAGGAAGATGAGGGCTAATGCCTTTTCCTCTGGGGACATCTTGTTACCTTCCTTTATAGTCTCTCCTAGTTTCTTGGATTGCAAGTGGATTTTAGCATCCAATTGCCAAGATAAATAATTGTCCCCATTTATGTTAAGTGCTTTAAAGTCAATTTTAGCCAAATTTGACATCTTGCAAGAACTGTAATATGAAATATATATGAAGTTATCAGTGTGCATATAATGATAAAAAAAAAATATTAACATCAAAAGTAATTAAGAAAGGAATTTAAACATGGAAAAATAAAAATTTAACATGTTCTCATATTTGAGAATCAGAACTGCTGGTTCTGTCAAGACTTCAGGCTTGATTTAGAACTTCAGGTTCATAATACATGAAATTAGAACTTCAGGTTCTGTCAAATCGTCAGGTTTGGGGTAGAACGTCTGGTTCTAACAAGTGATCAGAACTTCTAGTTCTATCAAAAACTTCAGGTTTAATTTCATGGCTTTATAATTTATATGGATTGTTGAATCAAAAACTTCAGGTTTTGATTTATTGATACGAATCTTCAGGTTCATATCATTATTCCAACTTCTACTGGTCCATGAATATGTGAACTTCAGGTTCACTTTTAGAACTTCTGGTTCTCTTTCTTTTTTCTTTTTCTTTTTTTTTATAATCAATTTATAGCATTAATAAATTTAAATAAAAAAATCGTGCAAGATAATGAATAGTAACCAAACACTATAATGACAGTAAAATAAATATCATAAATTAATTTTATGTATTCTAATATGTTGGATTTGAACTATGGTTTGGATACTACTTACTGTATTTAAAGAAAAATATTACTCTTTTCTGAAATCCACGCTGGGAAGGATTTTGCGATGGAAATCCGCGCTGGGAAGGAATCCGCCCAGGGAATCTGCGATGGAAATCCGCACTGGGAATGAATCTGGGATGGGAATCCGTGCTAGGAAGGAATCTGCACAGGGAATCCGCGATGAAAATCCGCGCAGGGAAGGAGTTTGCGATGAAAATCCACGCAGGGAATGATTTCTTCTCTTTGGGCAAGAAGACCTGGTTTTCTTCCTTCTCTTAGAGCTTCGTGCTGATAACGTGTTATAAAAGAGAGAGACCAAGAGAAAGAAGATTAGAGGGAGAAGAGAAAGCCTTTCTGATATCTCATTAACTGTGTCTAAATACATAGGGAGAGAGCCTATTTATAGGCAAAGTAAACTAAAAAGGAGGAACCCTAATTCTAACCCTATCTTATCACAAGTGGGCATCCACCCAAGATCCATATCTTATAACAGCGAACTATATATCCATAAATATAAATTAACTCCATCCTACACCCAACAATCTGGAACCTAACAGGAAGCAAATAACGACCCATGATCCACCAAAATGCAAACTAGAATCCAGTGATCTAAGTAACCCAAGCAGCCACAGCTACAAATAATTGAATTTGTAGGTAAACTTAGACCATGGACACTCAGGACTCAGCTCAGTGGGTTAAAACGGTAACCTATTCTATAATTGAACTCTAAGTTTTGGACATGCATCAAAACACACCTTTTAAATTTCAACCTGCTCAAAATATGTTGCTCCCTTTGTTCTTAGGGATAAATTTCACTTCCAATTGAAATAGTACTGGAAGTCTGGAACCCTCCTACATTTCATGTAGGGGTGATCGGCCGGATTTCCGGTCCGGTTTTCGGACCGGAATCCGGACGGACCGGATTTCCGGTCCGGCCCAAAATGAAGGACCGGACCGGACCACTTATAAGCGGTCCGGTCCGGTCCAAACCGGTCCGGTTGGACCACTTAAAGTGGTCCGGACCGGTTTCCATTTTTTTTTCATTTTTTTTTTTCATTTTCACCTCACATCTAAAAAGTAGGCAAATGTCAAATGAATGAATGATGGGTTTTACAAATGGGTGCTTTGAAAAAAATTAAAATATTTGATAAATGCGGTCCGGTCCGGTCCGGACCACTTGTATGACCGGACCGGACCGGACCACTAATTTTCAAATGTTTGGATCTTTGAAAAAAAAAGTGATTTTTATCTTCTATAATAAGTGCAAAATGTCCCTAATCCAAAAAAAAAAAAAAAAAAGGAATTAAGCAACTTAATTACAACTGAAAAAACATGGGACTCTGCAAACTATATATGCAACTCAGTTCACCACCTACTGAGTCTGAGTTGACTCAAACTCGGTCAACTTTTGGAACCAATTAATAATATGTAAGTATGAGATTTTTCAAAGACTACTCCCCGTCCACAGTGGACCTATGATCATATCAGTAGAATAGATTCTAAAACAGTAGGTACCACATGAATATATTGATGAAGTGGACACCAGATGGACAGTCGAATAGATTCAATCACAGGGGACTAGGATGAAATTAAACCACAACCGTTCAACTTGATACATGTCCTTCATTTACCACATGGAATATAAATACATATCAAACCGATACATGGCATGCTAGTATAAGTAACACACAAGCACGACTGTCTAATAAGTGGCCACCTGCCGAATAGTTGATCAAATCCAAACAGAGGTGGCTCAGATGAAATTAGATCACAAACGTTCAAACTATCTACATGGTCCATTTGAGAATCCAAAGAAAAAAGGCTCATGAGGTTCACATGTATCCATTTTTTCTGCCCCTGCTTGACCATCGGCAATTCAGAATACTGCAAGAGAAAGTTGAAAATGCAGAGAAAACATATACGTACATGGCGTGATAAACATATACGTACATGGCGTGAAAAAAAAAAATTAAAAAAAAAATATTTTAATAAATGCGGTCCGGTCCGGTCCGGACCGGACCACAAAAGGCCCAGACCGGACAGGACCGGATTTGGACCACCAAGACCGCAAATCCGGTCCGGTCCGGTCCGGTTTTGTGGTCCGGTCCGGTCTGCGGTCCGGTTCTGTGCAGCCCTAATTTCATGTCTCCGACTGCAGGAACATCTCCAGCAGGAAATTTTCCTCTTAGGCAGTAACCAATATCATTGGTGTTCATAGTCCGGGTCGGGCCGAGGCCTATGCTCGACTTTAGATACATAGGACTGGCCCAATCCCAACATGAGCCCTATAAGTCAGGCCCAAGCCGGCCCATTTAGCCAATTAGGCTGGGCAGAGCCAAATAAGATTTTATGCCAACTATTTGGATAAAATACACTAAATTACATGCACTCATTGGCCAGGCCTGTCTTTAGGCTTTCTGTCACTTGATCCAAACTCTGTCCCTAAATTATTTACCCAAGCCCGGCGGCCTAAAGAAAGTTGGGTCTGCATCAAACTCGGACTGGCCTGGCCCATGAGCAACCCCTATGTCCAATTTGTGCCAAACGTTCCTTTCATATGTGTTGGAACAAGGAAATGCGTCGAAGAGAGTAAATAGAAACGATCCCTTTCCTTATTAAGGCCATGGGAAATAAATATTATACAAGACATATGGGACACTGGGCCGGCATTTTCACCACCCGTCATGGTCCGGCCACAGGCATCTCTACTCTTGCAAAATGCCAAAAGTTGGCCATTAGACGGCTTGGTCCAAATGATTTCAACTGGTAATTTAACCACACCTAATATCTGACAGATCAAATAATCATAGCTCTTCAGTCCTCAAAATTCAATGGCTCTACTTTGTGCATTAAAATTGAAGGAAAATCTTCATATGCATACGTTTAAAGTGAGGGACTGCTTGATGGCGCCCACCTATGACTCTACTGATTATGGGAGTGGGAGACAGAAAGAATCATTTTGGATGTATCCAGATATTAAGTTTTAAGGTTAATTCCACGCCTCTAATCTTTTCATTCATAGCCCACAAGTGTAGCGACTTTATATTAAAAAAGAAAGCTAACTCTTGAGATCCTATGGTTCAGTACATTTGAATCGGTAAAAACTCGATAGATTCCATGTAATTCAAAAAATTCCGTGTGTAGATATTTCGGATGGATAATATAGTCAGCCCGCTATATTGCCCTAAGCTGCTTGTAATAGGAGGATGAGAGATGCATGCATATAAAAATCTATCCAAATTAAATGTGTAGATTATGTTTCAAAGAATAAAAGGAAAGCCCACAAGAAGGGTCCGGAGAATCTGCCCTACATAAAAGCAGGCCAACGTGAAATGTGCCTATCAATTTCCATATGTCTTCTCATCATTCAAGTATACATATCTTTTTGAATAATTAGGAAGCATGAGTCCCAAAGTCTTATTCCTACTACCTACCTACCTAAACTGTCTTCCCTCCATATACCCCATTCAAAATTCAAAAACCTCCAAGACCCTAATAATATTAAAAAAAAAAAAAAAAAAAAAACACTTACACACACAAACACACTCTACTTTGCCCCTTTCTCCTTGTCTCCTCCTACTCACTGTCTCTCTTTCTCATTCCTATTCTCCATTCTTACCTACTTAATAAAAAAGAGATTTTTTTTTTCACTTGTTCTTTCTCTTGGGATCTTCGCCTTTCTCTTTGATTTTGATTTCCCCCAACTTGCTTTATAATTCCATGGAAAAGTAGGGCTTTTGTCTGGTTGAATAGAAACTAGGGTTTTTTTTATTATTAAGAATCGAATGTGCATGAGAGTTGACTAAATCCGATAAATGCTTTGCAATCGAGAGGGAATTCGGATTCTCTTCTTGAAGATTGTCTCCAGGATGGGGTGTTTCTTCGGATGCTTTCGAATCAAAGACGGAGATCGATCGCAGGCTCATCTCTTCTCCAATAATGCTTCTTCCAAAAGCAGGGTATGCTTTGATTGAATTTGATCTGCATTTCTTTTGTACCTCTTCTCTTCATTCAGATTTTCTATTGGTTCTGAATAATTCTCATGACTGGAGTTGAGTTTAATAGAAATGTAATCCCCCCTTTCATCAGGATCCTTTGGTATCGAGAAATCAGCTCTCATCTTTATTCTCATTGGAAGGTAATGCTTTTCTGATAATCTGGAATTGAATAATTTATGATGGGTTTCTATTGATTTTGTGAGGAAGTTTAAGATATTTTAGCTGATTCTTATAGGGTTTTATTGTTGAAGAGCCAGGTTCTCCATGCAAGGATGAGGAAAAGAATGGTTTGCAATCCAAGTACAATGCTGTGGATGGAGATACTGATGATAGGGATCTCAAGGCAGAGGTGTGGTTTTCGTTCTCTGTGCTTAGGATTTGTTTCCAGGGTGTGATGGTGAAATAAATGGAATTTATTTTTGAGTATGTTATGATTATTATCTCTTTTGTTGCTTGAACTTGTAAATATGCCTCAATAACAAGCCACTGGAAAAATCGGCCACGGTAGCTGTTAACTGATACTTGTTGTGTGGGGATATGTATCTTGTATGATTGTATCAAGTCCTGTATTTTTATTTAAACCTAGAGTTACCTCTAGGGTGCCAAAAAAAAAAATAAAATAAAATAAAATTGGAACTCTAGACTACTGAAAAACACTCGATCATGGAATTTTGCTTTTTTGCCCATGCCCAACCAGGTAAATGTGAACGTGTATTGAACACCGAAAGTTCATGTAGACCTTGTCAATAGTTCTTATTGAGCAACTTTTAAATGTGTTGAGTTTTAGTCATTCTATTCACTTTAGTGGCTTAAAGTTGTAGTGATAGAGTACACATAGTAAAAAAGTTGAAATCATAAAGTTATATAACATAATAATAATAATAATAATAATAATAATATGGGTTCTCAATTCATTTGCTAAGTTGTAGAGCTCATACAGAGTCATACCATATGAATTAGGGTTGTAAATGGGTGATATTCAGGTCTCGAACCGGACCCAGATTTCAATATATTTAATCTACGGATCTTAATGGGTCAGGTTGGGAATAAGTTTTTGCTGGACCCTGACTCAGACCTGATTAACTGTATATACCTGGGCCCAGACCTAGCCAGGGCCTGAGCCAAAATCAGTTGACTAAGGTCCTGGCAAAGTCACATGATTGTTATGGTTGGTTCTTCGCTTATTCACTCTTATTTGTCGGGGAAAAGTCACTATTAGTTACAGAGGCATTCCAAATATTCTGTTTGATGCAATAATGCAGAATTCGGTGGTACCACAGAGAGAGAGAGAGAGAGAGAGAGAGAGAGATATCACTGATTTATTCCTCAGATTTTAGCAGGCCAAATTCCTCAAGTCCTGTGGTACACTACTTCAAACTCCTGCAGAAATCCGGAAGGCATCAGAGAAACTGAAAGTTTTACCTCATGATGGAAGTGATGAATCTTGCAAATTCCATTCATGGCTTCCTGGTACATCTTGTAAGGAACTCAGTTGGGAGGAGCAACGTGATGAGGTTTCTATTTCCAACATTAAATTTCTTGAAGAACGGGGAAGGATATGCTGGCAAGAAAATTCAGTTCCTCTACAATGCAGGTAGAATACATTGATTATCTTTTTTGTTCACGCAGACACATATTGCTCATTTGTTATCACTGTTTTACTTGAATTCTGGCTGAGAAACTCAAATCCTAAGCTACAGCTCGTGCTCAGATAAGAAGACGTGGGCACACCTGGTCTATTTTGGTTCTGAATATATGTGCACACGGTCTTGTTATCATTACTGTTCCGAGGATGCCCAAAGATTGGAGTATCTTAATCCTTTGTTTGATGGCTTATATATAATCAGTTGAGAAAATTAATACACCAAGACCTACAATCAATTGAAAAGGGATGAATTTGAAGGGTTAGATCTTCAAATCCAGAAGATTCTTTGGGCTTCTTATGTATCTGTGGGGCTTATTGGTCTGGATTATCCAATCATGGGGCAGCATATGTACAGATTCAATGTCAGGAAATTGTACATTTGCTGCAGTGCAGGACTATAATTTTTTTCCAGGAAGAGGTTTATGCAGTCTTTGATGGGTTTTCTGTCTTCTGAAGCTCCATCTCTACAGGGCAGAAGCAGTCAATTGCAAACACTAACGGGTCTCCTAATGACAGTGGGTTTAAGCATCTTGAAATGGAAACGGGGATGCCCATTCACTGTAAGGGTAACAATGACTTGCATGAAACTACTGCTGAGATTCCAAATGCAACTTCGCAGTGCAAGAAGTGTGTACGATTTGAATGTGACACGACTCATAACTCAGGGATGGATTTTTTGTCCTTGAGAAGCTCTCCATCTGAAAGGGAATCTCATAACTGCAACCTTCCTGATTCTTTGTGCACAGATGTTAGGAAAGCCAAACTGATTGTACCAAAACATTCCCCCTACCCGACTCCATTAAAATTAACAGATGAGATGGAGACTCCAGGTACTGTTTATCCAGCAAAACTAGAGAACTTTGCAGGTGGGAAGAATGCTAGGATCCGATCCCAGTACGTCTACCCAGTCTTCAATCCCATTGAGAATGCATCACAATGGAATGCACTGAAGAACGATTTTGAAAGCTGTTGGGTTGGTCATCCTGGAGAGTCCTTTGAGCAGTGTAGAAAGGGTATTTGTGAATCAGTCAAGACACCAGAGAGGGGTTTCAAGGACAATGCTGAGGGTATGATGCAGAATCACAAGAGTCCAACTCCTGTTGATGCAAGCCTGTCCCATTGGCTGAAGCCGGTATCGTCAAATGACAGAAACCAAAACCATAAGGCTATCCCAAATGGGAATTCTTATACTGGCAAGTGTTCTGATGATGATAGGCCAATTCTTGGAACTGTTGCCGCACACTGGAATGATGATGAACCTTCTGACATTCCACCTAAGTCCTGGGATGGAAATGGAATACCAAATTCAACCAACAAATACAAGGAGGTAGTCATGCTCATCTCTCTCTCTCTTTCTCTCTCCCATGTAAGATGTTATAATGAAGTTGTATGTTAAAATGAATATATGGCTTGTTTACAGGACCAGAAAGTCAGTTGGCATGCAACCCCATTTGAAGAGAGATTAGAGAAGGCACTGTCTGATGAGAGGCTTTTTCCTCAGAGGTTGGTGATGCTTCTTAGTTCTTAAATTGTGTTGTTGGCAGTCCTGAATCCTGATTACTGAATTTCATCTATAGTTGATATAAATAACATGCATACATCACTGATAAAAAAAAAGTGTGCACATTCATTTGCAAATAATACCATATCCCTTGGAGGCATCTTGATGTGGGATGTCAAGGGGTTTGATCGGGGCCAAGCATTCCCTTTGCAGTCATAAATGGGTTCAGAAACAGGCTTAGGCTTTTGGCCAAAACAGAAAATGTTGTAAGCATGATATTGACTGTGGTCTGTTTATTAGCTCATTTTGAAAATAGGGATGAATCCTGACCTCTTGTGCTGGACAAAGCTTGGTCCTTTCCTTTTATAGTTCAACCTTTCAAGGATGTTTTTTTTTTTTCCCTTTTATTTCAGAAAATGATCTATTGTAATTGCAACACTTTTTTCTCATTGAAGTATTGGATTTTCATTTGTAGAAAATGATATTTTCGGATGTTTTATGCAACAGTTTGCCCTGGTTTTACCAGTGAACTATGACACTAAAATGATTATTGTTATTTAGAAATCAAAATAACTGATTTTAGATGAAACAACCTGCCCATGGTAATGACTCGTGTTTATTTTTAAGACAGAATTTGTATGGTTTTTCTTGATCTGCTGTAATTTTATAACCGTTTCAGTTTTACAAGGGTAACCATGTGATCCTTAGAGTGCACTTCTGTTAAATCAGCAAACGATGCCCTTGTTTCTTAATTTTCTTTCTCCTGACCCTGCACCCACCCACATACCCCACGCTGCTTTTGCTACAAGGAGGGCTTGAACTCATGCAATCACGCAGTTGTGCCCCCTACCGGCTGAGGTACGGCCAGGGATGCATGCATGCAGGGCACTTATACTTTCTTCATTTGGTCCTACATACTTTAATTTCATGGCCTCCTTCCTTTCACTGAACTGCTTTCTTGTCTCCTTTATTACAATTTCTTTTGATATGACTATTACTAGTATATATGATCAACTTGTTAATTTTTCATTATTAGGAATCTTATTGGTGGGAAACCAATTGATTTTGATGATAGCGAGGAAAGTGATACTGCAGCTTCAAACTTTTATACTGCGGACCATCTCCAATCACCTGTTCAGCTTTGATCACTGCCAAAGCTAGTTCTTGCTTGCATGGCATGCATCAGTGTTTTCTTGTGCATGATGTCCGTCCACCTATTATTCATTTGGAGGAGGTATTGGTTGAATTGTGTTTGTCTCATCTGAAATGTGGCTGCTTAAAAAGCACCTGAACTCTTGGTAACAGGGTAAAAGGCGCCATGTGTCTCAACAATAGTCAGATAAAGAGAGTATGGGATCTTCAGTTTTCACCTATGTGCTTTGCAAGAGCTGTTCACATGTACATACGACCAACCAGCAGGCCTGTGAAGAGTTTGGATCTCTTGATGTAGGCTGCTTTTTATTGGTTGAGATATCATTTGCAATAGATCCAGAGCCGTTATTGTATGACCGACTATAAATGGATTGTGGCTGAGGGCATCTGGAAAAAAACAATTTTGCTGCTTTCCAGTGTCTAAATAACCAAACTATTCTATGATTTTGGGCTGCTAGTTATTCTTTTTAACCTATTTTACTAGTAAACATGTGTGGTCATCATCTACTTTTTAACCTATTTTACTAGTGAACATGTGTGGTCATGATCTACCTGATGACATGAGTCATCAATCAGTCTTTGCTTGACAGTAAATTTTGAACATCTCAAACGAGAATAACAGGTGTTCTGCTCAAATCTAGGCCATTCAGATCCAGGCTGCTCAAATGGAGCATGAATACTTATCAGAACTGGGTCTCAAATCTGTACTGCTCAATTGGGCATTTGTCAAAAGTAGGAAGAGCATATTTAGGGATTGATCACTGTGAACCCAGGTGAGGGTTCGCAACCGGGCAAACCCCTTTTCCTCAAATTCTCAATTTGTTAATTGAATTAATAAACCCCAAAACCTTTGAGTTCATTATTGAATAATTTGTGATTTAAAAAAAAAAAAGTACCCATCTATACTTATTTTCTGCACTTTTATGATTTCGTTCTTAACCATTTAATATTCTCATATTAATTATAAGCATATAGACATTTAGTTTTACATGTGACAAGCATTTAAAAAATCCAAATACATCTAAAATCATTAGTTGTACTCAACAGACAACATGTATGCTAAGATGTTTAAATTGGGTAACAGTTGCATGTAACATTTATATAATTAAAACCCATTTGCCTATCTCATGCTTAAAAATGGAATCAGGTGGGGTAACATTTTTGTGATTTATGTCATTGGTTCTTATGATCAAGCGTGTGGAGCGTAGCTTAATGAATGCCTGACTTGCCTGTAGATAAAGTGGGTGAAAAACTCTCATCGTGTCGTGGATGATGGTGGACATTTGAAAAAAAGAAAAAAAAAACCATCATAAGTGTAATTGATAAATTTAATGGCTTTATTTTTTTTTTGTGTTTTTATTATCAAATATGATTGGACAATTGCAATCGTGGGACAGTGATGACCCCGGATGAGATGATCATGGGTAGGGTCATAGTCAGAAACTCATTTCATTTCCTTAGATAATGCAGCTTGGGTGGGCAGAATTGGCTGGGCGTCCAGATGCGCACCACACAATTGCAATGATTGGACATTGGACACAATTGCAAGTGCAGTTGGGTTTTCATGTGCTGAGTTGGGCCGGGCTGTGACATTTCAGGCCTGCCCTGACTTTACTCACACAGTGTCTGGCCCAAGATTGACACGGGCCCAAAAAGTCAGGCCCAAGCTTGCTGAATTAGTCACTCGGGCTGGTTTGGGCTGAATTGGGGGCTTTTTACAAGTTGTACACTACAGGCTTTCTAGTGACATCTTTTATACTAATTACAATCACTTCATATTTGGGTTCAACTGGACACTTAATCCTAGCCCAGCCTATATATATTAAACTGTCATAGTTTATTATATGTCCAAACCTGGCCCAAAGTGGACCGGCTCTCATCAGGCTCGGACTAGCTTCACCAATGAGCAACCCTATGTTTAGTCCAGCACTCCAGCTCTTCTATGGACGTTACTTTGGTTGGTACAAGCCCTTTGCTAATCTTATTTGTCCATTTACTGTATAGATCTAATTTTATATTTATCCGATCTTCACTTGCCGTTGGATGGAATTAAAGTTAAGATCGATGTTTAAACACGTTATCAAACTTTTAAGGCCCTTAACTCAAGGGTTAAAATAATATATGATGGGAGTGAATTTTATTTTTGCTCGAATGCCCATCTTAGTGGGAAAATATATGGCTCCTCAATATAGATTATAGAAGATTCCCCCAACAAAAGAAAAATAATGTAAAACAGTTGCAAACGCACACAATGGCTTCCCAAAAGTCTTGTATACATATAGAGTGCTTTCCCCCTGCCCTAACCCTAACATCAACAAGATGTTTCTACCAAAAAAAAAAAAAAAAATCACCGAGGGGGAGCGAAAGTAGGCAGTGGAGGAGGAGGAGGAGGAGGGGTTCTAGAAGCGGCTGTGAGCATGTGGATAGAAACTTAGTGCTGAGTGTGGGGATCTATGATGCCCTTTTGATCATTCATCATCAAAAAATAGTTTTCAATCTGAAATCATGAGTTGCTCGACCCTTTCTCTTCTTTGTCCCACCCTCAATCGCTCTCTCTCCGGCCTTATGATGGATTCAATTCTCGACGGTAAGATGTTCTTTCTTATCGCTCTGAAGGCCGATTTCTTTAACTTTTATTTTATGATTCTTTCTTCTTTTTTATTTATTTGTTTGTTTTCAGTTTCCTGACCGTCAGATGTACGGCAGATCGAAATGTTTAAAGAATCTGTTTTTTTTTTTTTTTTTTTTTTTTCAACAATTTCGTTAATATTCTCTATTCAATAGTTACTGTTGATTTTTCTCTGGGAAACATCAACTTGTTGTGAAAAATTTGACATGGGTTAGATGGGTGCATCAGGTAACAATGGATATGATGATTTACATATCAGCATTTGTGATTTGTGATTTGTGATTTTCTCACTATTCTTTTTTCCTTTTCAAACAAGGGTGTTGCTTGAATGGTCAAATGCCAAGAAACTCACTTTCTCTTAGGACATAGTTTTCTTACCCCTCTGGCAGAGGAGCCTCCATGAAAGAAGAGGATCACTTTTCCTCCCTTTAAGAGATGTAAAGAGATTTGTCTGATAAATGGGTCCAATGTCCTAATCCTAATCCATCTAACTGATGAATGTGATTCCGGGAGATATGGTTGATAGATTATCCTATCAGGATCATGTGTGTGTAAATATTGTTGTTGACGCATCAAAATTTCATTTGAAATTCATTTTCACATCTCTCTTGCAAAATGAGTCAATTTACTTCTCGCATGGGGATTGTGTTATTGTAGGGCCGATAAAACCTTTTTTTTTTTTCATTTTATGGGTTCCATATTTGTAGTCCAAATTTTTTTAAGATGTTTATTCAACTATTTAACGACAAGATGGGATTATCAAATCTTCAAAAGATTGAGTAATGTTTGAAAAAGTCCCCGCATATGTATTTATATGTGAGTGCTAAATAATGGCTGAACATTTTTTTTACGAGAAAAACGCCCTTTCCTAGTTAGTCCCATTTAGATGAGTAATGATCACGAAAGTCCATTAGATGAAAAGATTTATGAGACGTAATTATATGTAAAATTGTGACTTTCCTTTTGATCCATGATCCTAAAAATTAATATATTAAAGGTATTATTTTATTATGATTTTAATCTAATGGTGAGAAAAAACTAGATGAGTGTCTCTCAAATTTGGAATTGTGACTGTTCATTGGGTAGTGTATTTTGGGGTAGTGTATTTTGGAGAATTTCACATATATGTGGTATGGACCATTCAATATTTTTTTTTGTAATAATGGTAAATATTAGGGTTAATTTTATAGTTTAATTCTTTGTGGATCTTAAGAAAAGTGTGAAGGAATTTAAAAAATAAAAATAAATCCTCCAAAAGTATTCGATGTACTATTTACTCATGTCAAAAAGGTTAGTTTTGACAAAATGGTAATCAAACAATTTTCCAAGTTATCTTTATGAACATGGAGAAATGTTGCCGACGAAAGTGGGCTTGGCTTGTTTTTTCCATGAGGGTAGATTGACGATATCATGAATAGTTGAGAGTGGATATTTTTATTACAAAAATATTTACGAACTACTGTAGTTTTTTCATATTTCTTCATAAAACTGAAAAATGAGAGTTTAACCTTAATTATTTTGTAAAATTTCCTTTTTTTTTTTATGGTAAAAGATTTTGATGTTATGGTTCAGTAGGTTTGAACTAGATTGAATGGATTGACCGCAACATCCTCTCCAATTGAGCCTTAGGCAGAAAGATCTGCATGAGATTTGCCTCCTTTGCAAAAACAGGAAGTGGGGCCAGCTCTATGTTTCATTATGAAAAAGTGTAAAAAGTCTCTCCACTTGTAGGAGATGTTTTTACTAGAGATATCTTTCATCTTAAATAAGATATTGGGTGAGACCCTCGTATTTATATTAAATGCCAACAACTTATGTGATGGGCCCACCACCATCAAAAGGGTGAAAGGCATTAGAGAAAACCATTCAAATAAGTACCCACCCATGGTAAAAGGCATTAGAGAAAACCATTCAAATAAGTACCCACCCATGTTAACCTATGAGTCCATGATTCACTTCATCTCACCGTTTGTGTTGGATACGTTATAGAAGATACGGTTTCATCACTTAAATTTTTGTATCTTCATTTAATCCTACAAATTCTGATGCAACCACCCATAAGATGCCGTACGATTTTTTCCCACTTAGGCTTCAATGTGTTTCTAATAAATCTACTATCCGAAAAGAAAAGGAAGATTCCACTAAAGGGGGAGGCACCAAAGACAAAAGTCGCCTCTGAGTCTCGCTCTCCCACGCGATACATGTCTCTCCTCTCCCACGTGAGCCTTCGAGAGGTGGCAAATGTGGCTGGCCACCTTTGATTGACACTGATCTGGCCCAAGATAATAGATAATTACGTACTAGATGCTCCCATTAATCTATCTTCTATTTATAGAAGGAGCTCTACCCTTTAAGATACACTGCATCAGCATCACTTCCAAAGGAAGATCCAGCAGAGAGGAAGAAGAGGAGGGAAAAGATGGTGGTTAAGGTGTATGGCCCTGCTTATGCATCTGCAACTAGGAGAGTTTTGGCTTGCCTCTTTGACAAAGAGATCGAGTTTGAGATTGTCCCTGTTGATTTGCTCAAGGGAGAGCATAAGAACCCTGATTTCCTCAAGCTACAAGTATTTCCATCTATATCTTTTTTTCTTCTTCTCAGTGTTCTTTTGTTTTTCTTCTTAAGCATGATTATATGATTTAGACCAAATGGATGGATGATCATCATGACCATCCACTCAATCATTTATTTGTTCACTGCTGCTCATGCAATCAGGTAATCTTTTGATTGGGGCCTGCTTTGACTTGTGGTTGATCTTCTTCTACAAGTAAGATGAATACATAGGGGCATTGTTTACAGCACCCATGTACAAAAACTGAAAAAAAAAGGATGGTTATTGGCTAGGGGTTTTGACATATTTGTTCAATAAACGACTCTGGTCTCCCCCTCCCTTTTTTTTTTTTCTTTTTTTCTCGGATCCCATTATATCATGGGTTTTTAAAAACCTATAATATCATAAGATTTACATGTTAAAAGTTGAAAAGCTACTCGGATCCCGTAATATCATGGGTTTTTAAAATTCTATGATATCATGGGATCCAAAGTTAAAGTACTCCGGTGACATTTAGTATGAACATTTAGTATCTTTTAGTTATGAATTTGGAAATTGAGTGTATAAAGGGCTTTGAATTGTCAAATCCTTATTGGTATGATCATCCAACCTTTGCCACCTTTGTAGCAGACTTCATCCATGGTGGGGCTCCAAGTGAACCCTCTGAATTATGAGCTTAATTATATTCAAACAATGATATATCCGAATCCTTTTTTTTTTTTTCCTGCTTTTGTTTTTATTAATTTTTGTTGTATTTATTTTTTTGTTTTGTTACAGCCATTTGGAGTGGTTCCTGTTATTCAAGATGGTGATCTTACTCTTTATGGTAAGCACAAAACTTGAAATGGCATTTCTCTCTGTTTTTTCCCCATCTAATTTGAAGTTGCTAATGGACCTGAATTGTTGGTAACCATATTGATCATCATCCAATCTTCAGAGTCCCGCGCAATTATAAGGTATTATGCAGAGAAATACAAGTCACAAGGGGTTGATTTACTGGGGACGACTGTAGAGGACAGGGCTGTTGTAGAACAATGGCTAGAAGTTGAGGGGCAGAACTTTCACCAACCAATTTATACTTTGGTCCTCCAGATCATGTACCACCCAAAATTGGGTCTTCCCATTGATGAGAAGGCAGTGAAAGAAGGTGAGGAGAATCTGGGAAAGGTGTTGGATATCTATGAGGAGAGGCTGTCAAAGAGCAAGTACTTGGCAGGGGACTTCTACAGTCTTGCTGATCTAAGCCACCTGCCCTTCACACACTATCTTGTGAATGATATTGGCAAAGGGTATATGATTAAGGACAGGAAGCATGTTAATGGATGGTGGGAGGACATCTCCAACAGACCATCTTGGAAGAAGGTCCTTGATCTGTAAGGACTGGTGATAGAGCTCCTGGCTTGTGGGTCTTGAGAGTTTCAAAAGTCTTCTTTGATATGTTGCTCTTGTTAGTGAGCAGTGAGATGTGAGAGGTTGAATTTCAGATGAGGGATTTGCATAAATAAACATGTTAGGAAGTTGATGGAATAATTAAATAATGAAACACCGTCTGCTGCATTTTTCTTTTTCTTTCTTTCTTTCTTTTTTTTTTTAAAATTTCTTTTGGGGGGCTATACCGGATGGCATGATTGTCTTCTATTAGCTTGAACAGGGCTCCAATCCCTGTTGGTCACCATGGGATTTGATATCACTATCATGAAGCTATGCTTGAGCTATTTCATGTTTGTTTAAATATGACAAGGTTGCAAAAATTTTAATATGAAGAAATAATGGTTAGGTAGTTTCATTAATCTAGGGACCTTTGGAAATGGGAATGCTTAAAAGGGTGGGTGTTGATTTTGAAACATGCCAAAGAACATAAGCCTTTGTGAAAATTCAGAATGGGCATTTTATTTCATGTAATTGAATGCCTAGGATTGTATTTCTGTAAGTGGTTAAAAATGAAAAATCAAACGTAAATATAAAAAATCGACCATCAAATGATCTCTTATTTAATGAAAATTGAATCAAGGGTGGATGAGAAATGAATATGCCGCCATCTTCCTAGTAATTCAATTCTTAAGAAAGTCAAGAGCCCATCTACATCCTCAGCTTCTATCATTTGATCCTTATCTCATGTCCTTCACCCCTAACCTCTTTAATTATCCTTTGGTGGAGTTCATTTTATCATAAATTCCCATGAATTCAACTCCTGTATATTTTTGCAAACAAACAAGCCCTACTTTTAATCACAATCTTTCATGAACATTTTTTTTTTTTTTTTTTTTAAAGAAGGTATACATCTTCATGCGAATGTTCAAGACATCCCTGCACATCTATATAAGAGAATCTCATTTAGCTTCTACCTATGAATGTATTGATCCGATCGACTTTGATTTCTACAAAAGGTTTCGTGTTGTTTTGGCATTGGGCATTCGATTCGATTTTTCTCTGATGAAGATTATTGTTAAGAGGCATTTTACTCCTAATGATAGCTTTTCGAAGAGGCTCCTGCAACCGAGAGAAAATCACCATCTTTAAGAAAGCACCTCAAGTGGAGTCTCTTTCTTTCTATTTTCAAGTGCACATTTCTTTTTCCACGACAAAAAGTCATGAAAAATTAGATTAAAATACAGAGGGGCATAAAGAGATTAAACTCATTAAGAGTGTAACTGTTGAATAAGTGTCAACTTATTTTGGGCTTTTGGCAATTGAAAGGGGCAGGAGGCCATTTGACCATAGGTGAACCAGATTGCCCAAAAATAGAGAGTAGACTGCATATAAGATCAATCTGCAAGGTTCTTAACTGAAATATTTGTGTGTTGTGTGGGCGCGCACGTTACTAGAGTCCAATGAACCGGGATCTGAAGGCTTAAGTTAGCCTAATAAGCGATCCAGATTAACCCAGTCTTTCGGTTTTGAACTTGGGCTGTACCGTACTGATAAGTGGAGACAGCTAACATGCATCAATAGACATGTTAGCAGGTTTATGCAAGTCCACATCAATTAACTGAAGCTAGACCACAAGGGCCCTGAATTCAAGTCAAAAGTATTTCAACCTCCACATCTTTTCCTTGTAATTTTTCTATTCAATCAATCTGTTGTTCAGACTTTAGACGACCTATGTTTGTTTAACTAGGGCCCAAGCAAGAATCAGGTATCCTGATTGAGGCATGCTTTGATTTGTGGTTGGCCTTCTTGCACAAGATGATAAGGGGTTATTTACAACACCCACATTATAAAACTCAAGAAAATTAATGATGAAATGACTAGCTAGGATCATCCAACCATTGCCACTTTTGTAGCAAAGGCCAAATGTCATCCATGGTGGGTGGGGCCACCAAGCGAACGCTCTGCATTCAATTCAATGAGAAATACCCAAATTACACTATGCGGTTAGTCACAATGAAACAACAATGGTATATCTGGATCCTCCTTTTGTCTTTTTTATAAGAACATTTTATTTTATTAATTTAAGAAAAAAATATAAATAAGGTCTTAAGTTTTTAACTTATTTATAAAAAAAAAAGACACAATTTTTAAAAGTTTTTAAATTAGAACCTAAGTTTTTCAATAACTTTCAATTAAAGACATCCGACAATTTAAAGGTATTTCTCATTGATTTTTCTCTCAATTTATTTATTTGCTACAGCCATTTAGATTCAGAGTGGTTCCTCTCATAGAAGATGATCTTACTCTTTTTGGTCAGCACAAAACCAAAAATTGCACTTGTCCAAGCTTCAAACCCCCCACCCCCCCCTAAATAATTTGTAATTGCTAATTAACACGATTGTTGGTTTGTCACCATCCAATCTTCAGAGTCCCATGCAATTATATGGTAATATGCAGAGAAAAGCAAGTCGCAAGGGGTTGAATGGTTGATTTACTGGGGGAAGACTGTAGGAGGGGAATAATTAATAGAGAGATGAATGCAACCTTCTTAACCCTTATCCCTAAAGTGCCTAATCCTGTGGGACTACGTGATTATAGACCTATTAGCCTTGTGGGGTGTTGGTATAAACTGTTAGCTAAGATTTTGGCAAACCATCTCAAAAAGTGTTATGCCTCTTATTATCAGTCCTTTCCAAGGAGCCTTTGTGGCAAAAAGGCAGATTCTTGATGGCGTGTTGATTGCGAATGAGCTAATTGATTCAAGAAAAGGTCTAAAATGGGGTCCTTTTAACGATTGATTTGGAGAAGGCTTATGATCATGTTGATTGGAATTTTATTGATTACATACTTCTCAGATTTGGATTTAGGGAAACTTGGCGACGATGGATGCATGAGTGTATTTTGACTACATCTTTCTCTATGTTGGTCAATGACTCTCCCTTGAAAAGTTGTTTAAAAGTTCCAGAGGCATCCAGCAAGGGGATCCCCTCTCCCCTTTTTTATTTACGATTGTGGTGAAAGCTAGAGAGATGAGAGTGATAAGTGAGTTTGAGGCTAGTAGAAATGAAGAGGTTATCACTCACTTGCAATTTGCAGATGATACAATTCTTTTCAGTTCAACTAAAAGGGAGGAAATCATGGCTCTTAAGAGAATTTTATGGTGTTTTCAGCTGGTTTCAGGTTTGAAGGTTAATATTTCCAAAAGTCATTTGGTGGGAGTTGGGTGCTCTAAAGATACCACTCAGTCTTTGGCAGCCATGTTGCATTGCAAATGGGGGAGACTACCCCCATTATCACTACACCAAAATAGGATATTAGTAACGCTCAAGGTTTTTGGTAAGTAACGGTTTTTAAGTGTAACTAGTTTCCTAACGTTTTATGGGCGTTAGCATTGGTTTTAAAGTGTTACTTTAATTTTTTTTTAATTTAATAATTATTTTGTTAGGGTTTTAAAGCGTTACTGTTTTTTTTTTTTTTGGCGCACGAAAATCATCCCACCATTTTTTTTCTCCTCTCCCGCGCTACGCCCTCCCTCATTTCCCTCCCTCATTTCCATCCCTCAGTCATTTCTTTCTTTCCCGCCTCTCCTCTCCTCTCCTCTCCTCTCATCTCCATCGCCATCGCCAACGCCAACCTCTCATCTCCAGAACCCATCTCCTCTCATCCCTTTCTATCTCTCCCTCCCTCTCCAGACCTCTCCCAGGCGCACGACCAGAACCCATCTCCTCTCATCGCCAGCACTGTCAAGCTCACGAAGGAGCCCCAGCAGAGCCTTCATCTTCCTTCTCCGCCGCCGGGCGCCTCCCCTGCTCCAGGTAAAATCCTCCCTTTCTTCTATGTTCTCTCTCTCTCCCTCGTTCCCCAACTCTCTGTTTCATCACCACAAATCTCTCTGTTTCTTGGGACCATGAGAGAGAGAGAGATGGAGAGAAGTGACTTGAGGAAAATACAAGTGTCATCGAGGCACCTGATACAATCGCAAGTTGGGGAGATGGTGTGGGTGTCCCAGTGGTCTGTAAGAGGTGGTGAAGACCACATAAATGCCAATGCCACACCCAAAATTGATTTCCTTGTGGACAAGGCATTTTGATTGTTCTCCAGATTTAATGCTCCTCTGCTCTCTCTCACCCAACTATCGAATTTCACGTGCATTTCTTACCAGCTGTTTCCCTTCTTGAACTTCGAAAACACCCAAGCTCTACTTCTGATTCTTATTCCCACTGTTATTGTACTCAGGCTGATCTTCATTCTTCTTTGGGGGCAGAAGTTGTTCAGTTATACAGCAGTTACACCCATTTCGAGGTGCATTTCTATCTGTTCTTGTTGATTTTGTTTGATTTCTTATTTGGGGTTTCAGTATTATGACAGATGTTTCTACCATTGGGTTTTGGGGGTCTTGGTTCTTGTTATTTGACAATGATTTGGAGATGTATAGACTGATAGATAATACTGAAGATTTGCTTCTATTGCTCTGATTTTCAACTGGATTTTTGTTTTAGATCTTTTTCTTGGATGAGTTGTATATTGGGTTTTTGATTTTTTTTTCTTTGTGGGTGTAAATGTAAAAGATGGAGATGAATTTTGACATCTTGGTGCACTTTGGTGTTAAGAGTATTTTTTCATGAAAGGGCAATGTGGTGAAATTGTACATTCATTTTGATTGTTAATGACTATAAAAATTAAGTCAACTATTGACTTTAAGAAAAGAAATTTTAATTCTAGCTAAGCGTTTGTTTGGTTGCAAGAATTTGAAGAATTCATGGTTACCGCGACTTGGAGAATTATAAATGCTGGAGTTTAGGATATTGCTAATTTTCTCTGAATTATAATTCTCTATTTAATTCATCTTGGAATTTCTTGTATGAGAATTTAATCTATCCTAAATAAAATTTCAGTAATTCTTTGTTTGGTAGCTTCCTAGGATTCTCAACAAGAAACACTTACATAACAATTATCTGTATGCACAATGCAATTCAAATATACATCAAGGTGCACAGTACATATATATTTGGCCACATGTTAGTCTCCCTTGCTCACAAAATGTAAATCTCCCATATGGGCACCAGTTAACAAAAGACATTATATCTGCTACACTTGGGTCTTCATATAACAAAATGATAGGAGTACATGATCACAATTGATCATGAATTTCACATCTGTAAATCAAAATTCTATTTAATCTCAAGAGATTTATATGTTGGTCCACTCATCCATAAATGTACCAGCCCCATTTAGGCTCCATCCATAAATGGACAACTTGCTTCTCCTTCTTCTTCTTCTCGTATAATATTTTGCTTCTCCTTCTTCTTCTTCTCGTATAATATTTCGTCCTACACATAAAATTTTGTTCGTAATGTCAGGTAAGCTTGATTTGACTAGCTCCTCCCTTGTAGCTTAGATCAATTGTAATTTCACCCTCTCATTTGGAAGGTGAAAGGGGAGGATGATTTCTTTCTTTCTACAAGTAACAAATAGTAAACATATATCCTTTTTCCTATTGTATTATGAGACATCTATGAGTTTTCTAGCTTCCATAAATAATGTTTTGTTCTTGAAAAACGTCGGTAATTGCAGTGTTTAGGAGGTACATTGATTGTAACCTGAACGAGCACTTATGCCACATTGAGAATGAACAAAAATCAACTCTGCTCTTGTACTAATTGAAGTGGATCACTGGTCCATGCAATGATCTGTTGGAAAGAAAGATGTTCCTTTGTTTTGATTCAGTAAATACACACTGATTCAAGTCATTTGATTGATGGGCCACATAATATGCCCTGTAAATGGTACTTAGCAGATGCTTCCAAGGCTCCCACTTAATAGTCTATCTTGGTTGGACAAACTGAGAAAGGCAGTGGGTTAACTGTCCAAGTTCTATCCCATTCTTCTCTTGTCTTCCAAACTCTATGCATCACCAAAATTGCCCAATTCTCATCAAACCCAGTCCATGTACACCCCCTACTCATCACCTCTTCAATGCTTCTTCAATAGAACCCACCTTACTATGAACTCATAGGAATTCATTACACGGTAGGAAAATGAGCACTAAATCTTCTATGATACACTCATACTTATCATCTTTGTCATAGTTGACGTTGTTGATTTCATGCTTGAATTGACCCGTTCATCACAAATGTTTCCAGTAATTTACCTCATGACCAGCCTGCTAAACACAACATCACCACCTGCCTCGCTCAGATAGATTGTAATTTCCAAGATTTAGATTACATACAAGTCCTAGGTTTGGTTTGCATCAAAATCCACCCAATTTGGCATTATAGATTTGATTATCAACATAATGGTTTCAAAATGGGAGCTGATGGGATACAATGGAAGAATCAACAGCTTCTCTGCTACTGTGCACCATTGAGAAACAGAGTTGAATAGAAGAAAACCCATTCTGAAAACAAATGGCCCCAGAAAAAAAAAAAGTGAAATGCCTACACCTCAATATAGAGGCATAAGAAAGATACAGTAAGTTAAAACTAAGCAGCTAGATCCATTGTTTCAGAAACATAGAACTAGAGAAATAGCCCTTCAGCATCACCATAACCTTCCCTTCAAAAAGTAATAATAATAAAACCGTGTTAAGGAGTAGACCTCTTATTTAAAGACCTCAAGCAAGCTAATGCTCAATGCCGGTCATTCCTTAGAAAAAGATGAAAAACGCTATACATAGAATAGACTTAAGAGGTTGAATCCTAAACCCTAAAAAATAAGCCCTGTCCATCAGAATAACTCCCAGACAACATCAAGTCAGAGAAATGTAATGATTTATGAAAGCTTTTGTTGCCCTAGGTTTGTGCAAGGGATGTGACCATGAGTCTATACTTTGGATCTTGACATGAGTCTACTATTATTTGGATGTAGAAATGTAATGATTTATGAAAGCTTTTGTTGGTCTATGTTTGTGCTTGACATTTATATTATTATTAGATTAGCCATGGTTATTTACTTCGTGGCTTTCCAAAGTAATGATTAGTAATGATTTATGAAAGCTTTTTGTGGCTTTTTGTGACATTTATATTTATGATCTATGTTACTTACTACAAGGTAAGACTTTATGAAACATATTTTGAAGGAAACTTTAAGTTTACATTGTCTAATAGTCCGCAGTTAATTATTGGTTTGCATGTTTTGTTACATAATGAAGTTTGGTTAATTTGCTTTGATTTTGTTGTGTATGTTGTAGCTTCCCATCTCATTATAAATATAGAACCACGGGGCCCAATTGACTTTTGTTCTGTATCAATTGTACACTTTAATTTTCTTTACTTTTATTTGAATGAGGAATGAGAATGGAATGGAAGTTGTGGTAAGAGATGAAGCCCTAGCCATCTACCAGATCTGTTACAGTTATGAGAAACGGAATTGGAAAATGCGGTTTCTTGGAAAGTTGCTGGTTATGCACTCTGTTCGCTCTACTCCATAAAACATTAGTAAGCTATGATTCCTTGTTATAAGTGGTTACTGTTCGGGTGTCTTTATGTGGTTTTGATGTTTTAAGACTTTTTTTATAGGTTGTGTGATGTGATGTAGTTTGGACTATTACTACTAGTATAATAAACTTAAAATTGCCATACAAATTGGTTACTTATAGGGACTGAATTAATCCAAGAGTTGGTCTCACAATGAGTCCTCCTAGTTTGTGGATTAGGACCTTTTTTTGTGGCCTTAAAACAGGATGTTCCAGAAGTTATGCAAATTCCTACATGGAATATTTTACTTTTGTGCTTCCTCTCATCGGGAATTCTACTTTTTCTGTCAATATGTTTTATCTTGATTCATTTTAAAGGAAACTTTTTAAAGACATTGACTGTTACAATTACTTATTTGTGTTTACTTGATGTGTTACCTACAGAATGTCTCAGCCGATTCTAAAAGAATGGATGAATGAAACAGATAGACTTGGGAGTGTGTACAGGCAGGGGGTTTCGGATTTTATTCTATTTGCTAGTGGCAGAGACCAAACATCGACCACGTGTCCTTGCCCTTGTAAAAAAATGCCGAAATGGTAAAAGGTTTGCATATGATATAGTTAGAAAACATTTGATTCTATACGGTATAGAATCAACATATCGTGTATGGGCTTTACATGGCGAGAACCCATATAAGGATCGAATGGTAAACCAGTTGAAAAGGAAAATAGTGAGGCAGAAGGACTAGGGATGGAGAATTTTGTTGATGTTGCTTATGGCGTGCATGAAGAGTTAGCAGATGATTTGAATGAAGGTGATGGAAGTCAGGCTGAAGATATTGAACACCCTATTGTTCTAGAGCCTGATTTGGGTAAAAGGTACCATGAATATAAGAAAAAAGCAGAAGAAAAATTATATCCTTCATGTGAGGCTCTTGTAACAACTCTTTCTGCAATTGTAGCCCTTCATAACTTGAAGAAGCAGTATAAATGGTCGGGAAATAGTGTGACTCCACTTTTGTCTCTGTTAAAAACATGGTTGCCAGACGGAAACACTTTGCCTTCTAAGTATCCTGTAATGAAAGCAATGTTAAAAGATCTGGGAATGAAAGCTGAGTATATAGATGCCTGCGAAAATAATTGTATATTGTATTGGAAGACCAAAGCTGATTTAATGGTGTGTAGTCAATGTCAAACACCTAGATACAAAGTGAAGGAGGGGAAAATGGGGAAGAAAGAAACCAAAGAGGCGAGAAAAGTATTGAGACATTTTCCATTGATCCCAAGACTCAAAAGGCTGTACACAATACCATGGATAGCGCGTGAAATGACATGGCATGATAGAGCTACACCTTCTTGGAATTATATGCGGCATCCAATTGATTCGCTTCAGTGGAAGACATGTAAAGATGATTGGCCAGTTTTTGCTAAGGAAGGGCGTAATGTCTGGCTTGGAATTGCAACTGATGGATTCAATCCACGTGGAGTTCAATCCACTGGTTACAGTTGTTGGCCTGTTTACTTGGTGCCTTTTAATCTCCCACCGTCTTTGTGCATGAAATCTGAGTTCCATATGATGTCATTGTTAATACCTGGGCCGAAAGCGCCGAGTCAAAACATCGATGTATTCCTTCAACCGCTAGTTGAGGAGTTACAACAGTTATGGGAAGAAGGGGTTGCAGCTTATGACATGCACAAAAGAGAGCATTTTACCTTAAGGGCAATGTTGGTGTGGGGCATTCATGATTTTCCGGCATATGGCAACTTATCAGGCTGCGTAACACATGGTTACAAAGCTTGTCCTATTTGTGGTGATGAAACTCCGTCTATGCACCTTGGGAATGCGAGGAAGATCGTCTACACAAATTACCGCATGTTTCTTAAATCTGATCACCTGTTTAGGCAAGGCAAATACTTAGGGCTGAAGACAAAGGAGTTAAAACCCCCTCCAACAAGGTTAAAGGGAGAAGTGATTGAGAAAAAGCTAGGCCGTGTCCACTATGTACCTGGTAAAGTCTTAAAAGGTACCAAACGGAGTACTGATAATGTGGATGTGGTTGATAATGGAGATGATGAAGATGATGAAGATGATGAAGTTACTGAGGCATGGTATAAAAGGTCTATTCTTTTTGATTTGAAATACTGGCCGAAACATACAATTCGACATGTTATTGATGTGATGCACACTGAAAAGAATGTCGCAGAACACCTATTAAATGCAATTTTGGACAAGAAAGGAACAAAGGATACAGTACAGGCGCGAGAGGATTTAAGGAAAATGGGGATTCATAGTGGCCAGTGGATGCAAACAGACCCAATTACTGGGAGATCTGTAAAACCAAAGGCCCCATTTGTCTTGAATAAAGATGAGAAGTTAGAGTTCTGCAAAATTTTGAAAGACTTGAAGCTTCCTTCAGGGTTTTCCTCGAACCTAAAAAACATTGTCACTTTGAGTCCTCCTGGTTTGCTTACAATGAAATCACATGACTATCATGTGATTATGTGTTATTTGCTCCCGGTTTTGCTTCAACACGCTTATCCAAAACACCGTGACTTGCGAAGAGCTATTCACCAGATTAGCTTATTCTTTAACCTCCTTTGTTCGAAAGTCGTCATCAGACATGAAATTCAGGCTGCAAAATACATGGTTGCAGAGGCATTGTGTGTTGGAAAAATATTTTCCAACATCTTTTTTTGATATCAGCATCCACCTCATGGTTCATTTGGCTGATGAAGGGTTAATTTGTGGACCTGTTTATCCCAGATGGATGTTTCCGTTTGAACGGTATGTATAATTTACTTTATTTTTCATTTGATTTTTAGCTGCAACTATGACGAAACAACGAAGTCCATTTTTTTATTTTTTTATTTAATAGGGTAATGAAGGAGTGCAAAAATATTCATAGCAATAAACGATATGTCGAAGGCTCCATTGCAGAGTCCTATATTGTTTCTGAATCCGTTAGGTATGCTATGGAGTACATGCCAAATTCACGAGATGGAAACCACAAAGCTACCCGTGAGGCATTTCTAGATGAAGATGGCGAGTATAGTGATGAGGGGCCAATACTTGAGGGTAAAATTGTGACCCTAGGCAAGGAACAATGGATACAAATACGTAGATGGGTCCTTTTTCGACTAGACGTTGAAAAGCTTGATGAACACTACAGGTTTTATTTCTTGACACATTTGGCTTAAAAACTTACTACTCTAGAAAGTTGTAAATACTTGTGTCAAACTGTATGAACAATTTGCAGTGAGTATCGTGCCATGCAAGAAACTACTCGTGGTAAAAGAAAGGGAATACCAAAGACAGAAGTGGAGATACAGACTGAGTTCATTGCCTGGTTATATGACAAGGTATTGTTATATATATTATGCTTAATATGAATTTAAATCTAGTTGGTGATATCTTTCTAAATGGTGGTTTTTGTCATTTCACAGTTGTTGGCTGCAAAAGACACGGACTATGATTTATGGCGATTTGTTGTGGGACCATTATTCAAAGCCAAAACATATAAAAAGTACCGTGTTAATGGTTTTGTGTTCTCTACTAGGTCGCATGACGAAACAGTTGCCACACAAGACAGTGGTGTTTGTATGAATGCAATCACTGCATTTACATCAAGTAGGAAGGACAAGAATCCCATTAATGCATCAACCAATTGGTATGGGGTTATTGAAGAGATAATAGAGTTGGACTATACAACCTTTCGTCATGTTGTCTTTTACTGCAATTGGGTGAGGGTGGAGGACAAGACCAATGGTTGTAAACTTTGTCCAGATTCTAATTTGGTGATGGTTAATCTCAATAGGCTGAAGAGTATCAATAATTCTTTTGATGAGCCGGTGATTCTTGCATCTGAGGCTAGTCAAGTATTTTACTCGAAGGATTTGAGAAATCCTAATTGGTGGGGTAGTCATACATTCGCCTAGGCGATTGACAAGTGAAGTGGATGATCTAGAAGCACCAACTGTCTTCCAATCTATTCTCGACGACCAATGCTTAGACGAAGGTTCTGAAATCAAAACTGTCCCTACTCAGAAGCTGTATCATGAAATCATGCTGATAGCTGGAACTGACTTTTTCTTCCAAACCTATTTTTCAGATGCATTGAACAGATTAACAAGACTAACAGGGGTGAGATTAGTCCAGATGAACTGAAGGAAAAGCAGGTTGGTGCTCTATTTTTGTCTTTTGTTATCTCTTCTTTCAAGCGTTCTATGAGATGAGGTTTTAAAACTTCTTTGCAGGCAAAGGCAATGCAGGACCCAGAAGAATAGTAAGGAGCACTCGAAATGTAAGGAGCACTCGAAATGTGCCAATCTTCTCCTGCAATGAAACTCATTATTTTTTTTCATTTAATAAGAATTTCACATTTTTGTGAGGACATTGGAAGCCTGCTTGACTTGCATAGTAGCATTTTCACCTGACTGATTTTTTTGTTTGTTAGGACATTGGAAGCCTGCTTGTGCAGCAGGTGGGTGTGCAGGGGGGGCTGTGCAGGTGGTGCAGCAGGTGGGTGTGCAGGTGGGTGTGCTGGGGGGGGGGGGGGGTGTGTGTTGTGTGGTGCAGCAGGTGGGTGTGCTGGGGGAAGTGCTGGGTGGGCTGTGTTGTGTGGTGCAATTGGTGGGTGTGCTGGGGGGTAGTGCAGGTGGTGCAGCATGTGGGTGTGCAGGTGGGTGGTGCTGGGGGGCTGTGCAGGGGGTGCTGTGCAGGTGGGTGTGCTGGGGGCAGTGCAGGGTGGGCTGTGTTGTGTGGTGCAGCAGGTGGGTGTGCTGGGGGGCAGTGCAGGTGGTGCAGCATTTGGGTGTGCAGGTGGGTGGTGCTGGGGGCCTGTGCAGGGTGTGCTGTGCAGGTGGGTGTGCTGGGGGCAGTGCAGGTGGTGCAGCATGTGGGTGTGCAGTTGGGTGTGTAGGTGGGTCTCTGCTGGGTGGGCTGTGCAGGAGGGCTGTGCAGGTGGGTGTGTAGGTGTGCAAAAACAATGGACAGCAGGTGTGCTGTCCAGGTGGGTGTGCAGGTGGCTGTGCAGGGTGGGATGTGTTGGGTGGGTGCAGCAGGTGGGCAGCAGGTGGGTGTGCAGGGGGGGCTGTGCAGGTGGTGTAGCAGGTGGGTGTGCTGGGGGGGCTGTGTTGTGTGGTGCAGCAGGTGGGTGTGCTGGGGGGCAGTGCAGGTGGTGCAGCATGTGGGTGTGCAGGTGGGTGTGCTGGGGGGCTGTGCTGGGTGGGATGTGCAGGAGAGCTGTGTAGGTGGGTGTGCAGGTGTGCATAAACAATGGACAGCAGGTGTGATGTGCAGGTGGGTGTGCCGGGGGCTGTGCAGGGTGGGATGTGTTGGGTGGTGCAGCAGGTGGGTGTGCAGGTGGGTGTGCTGGGGGGCTGTGCTGGGTGGGATGTGCAGGTGGGTGTGCTGGGGGCTGTGCTGGGGGCTGTGCTGGGTGGGCTGTGTTGTGTGGTGCAGCAGGTGGGTGTGCTGGGGGGCAGTGCAGGTGGTGCAAGCATGTGGGTGTGCAGGTGGGTGTGTTGGGGGTCTGTAAGAATGGTTGGAATGACCCTGCGTTGCCTCATTTATACGGCTTGTAGGCTGAGGCAATGCATGTTAGGATCCAATATTGCATATAAATCACATTTTTTTTACTGGGTGATTCAACTTTAAATTCCAATTCATGATAGCAGAAGATTTTTTATTTTCTTTTAGGAGTGTTGCTAGAATGACTAGCATATAAACCAGACAAATATGGCAATCTGTCATAGTAACCAAGCGAATCTACAAGAAATATAAGCAGGTAACTAGTTTTTTATTTTTTATTTTATTTTATTTTTTGTATCTGTTTCTGTTTCTTTGTACTTAGTTTTTTATTTATTTTATAATCTGACCACTAGTCTTGAGGAGTTTGGCCATGAACTTTCAGGTTTCCTATCGGATCTCATGTAGTAGGGGCATTTATAATGCTGTGTGGAAACTGCTTCTACTGTGTAAAGGTACATATGACTACTACTTTTGTACGAAGAAGTATGTTGGATCCTAATTGGGTGAAAAGGTCTCATATAGGGTGTTGGTTGTTCAAAAAGCCATCTTATTTTAGAACCTTAAGTACTAGCTAGAATCTGTTGTGTTTGCTTGGAATTTTAGAGCTGTATGCATGTTTAGTTGTGTTACTTGTGTAGATGAGTTACCTGTATCTTATGCATAGGGCTTCAGGTTCTCTAAAAGTGTTGTTGGGCTTTAGGTTCTCTAAAAGTGTTGTTGGGTTGTGATAGAGCCCGGGTTGGTGGAAAGACTGGGATTATAATTACTTAGCTTAGCATTAACTAAGAGAATAATAACTTCTTTCTTATCATTATTTGAAATTATAGGCTTTTAAATTATTTGATTGGATGTAAGTGTGAGATTTCTTGTTAATGTTTGAACCATGTAAAATGGCATTTTTATATATGCAGCAGGTTCAGTATTCAGGGGTGGTTTTTGGATAATTTTTTTTTACTTATGAAACAGTTTTGTAACGTTTATAAACCGTTACTAATTTGTGCAAATAGGAACACTTAAAAAACGTTACAAAAGATTTCCCAACCGTTAGGAATGTTTATGAATCAGTAACACAATTTCGGCACGAAAAACCGTTACAAATTTTACAAAACCGTTACAAAAATTTAAGTGTAAAATACCGTTACAAAACTTGAAAAACTGTTACTTTTTTATTTAAAATTCTTAACGCAAATGAGTATTAAAACCGTTACGAACTAATTTCAGTAACGGAAATAAAGCGTTACAATTAATGTGTTTGTAACGGTTTATAACCGTTAGGAATGTTTGTAACAGATTAGAAACGCCCAAACTGTGACCCAGAAAAACCGTTACAAATTTTTTTAGTAACGGTTTTAAAACCGTTAGGTATGTCCTGAAATGGTGTAGTGTATACTTGGGCCTTCCAATAGGAGTGAATTCAAGATTTAAGTCTTTATGGGATCCAGTCATTCACAAATTTGAGAGGAAGTTGTCTTCTTGGAAACGACAATATTTATCTTTAGGCGGAAGGATCACATGATAAAAGCTTGCTTATCAAATATCCCGGTGTACTATATGTCGCTTTTCAAGATGCTGAAGGCGTTGGTGGAAAGACTAGACCGTATTCGTAGGAACTTTCTTTGGGAGGGTAAAAGTATAAGAAGAATATGCATTTAATGAAGGGAAGTGAGGTGATTAAACCAAAGTGGGTGTGGGGGTCTAGGCCTTGGTAATTTGGAGTATAAAAATGTTGCTTTATTAGTGAAGTGGAGGTGGAGGTTTGGAGATGAGAGGGATGCTCTTTGGAAGAAGGTCATTGCTGACAAGTATGGGGTGGACAATTCAGGGTGGTGGCCTAATTTGGGTCAGAGGTCTCATAGATCGAGTTTGTGGGGTGCAATTGCTTTAGTTGGGGATTCGTCTTCTGTAAGTGGGGAAGTGTTATCCAAAGGGGTGGGTTTTGAGGTCGGGGATGGGAGGGTTCTTAGGTTTTGGTTGGATGATTAGGTTGGGGTGGGTCCGTTGTGTGATTTGTTTCCAAGGGTCTTTAGATTAATTAGTGTCCAATAAGAAGTCCATTGTCAGTGATTATTATGAGGTGAGGGATGGTTGTACTTTGTGGGGTGTGACCTTTAGAAGAAGTCTTTATTTGTCAGAGGATGTCCAGTATGGGGAGTTGTTGAGTCTTCTCTCTAACGTCTTTTTGTGCAGGGATTCTAAGGATTTAAAGATTTGAAAGCCATCCATATCCGGAGAATTCTTAGTGAAAGCCTTCTACTCAGCTTTGGAGGGGAACCATCTCCCTAGAGCTCCTTCTTCCCTTGTTTGGACAGGTTTGGTTCCTCCCCGAGTGGAGGCTTTTTGTTGGTTAGCAGTGACAGCTAAGATCTCAACAACGGATAACTTGAGGAGAAGAGGATTGACATCATCCACCAACAATGACACTTGTGTGATGTGTCATAAGGAGTTGGAGTCGGTGAACCATCTTCTTCTTCATTGTGAGTTTACATCCAGTGTCTGGGGCCATTTTATTGGTAGGTGTGGTGTAGATTGGTGCTGTCCTGGGACGATTGCTGATGCGGCAGAGTCTTGGTTGGGAGGTTGTTTTGTTGGACGCGAACATATTCTTTGGAAGATAACTCCGGTTGCTATTTTGTGGTCCATTTGGAAGGAAAGAAATGATAGAATTTTTAGGGGGTCCTCCTCAACTTCTGCGGAATTGATTTCTAAGTTCACTTTAACGATCTCGAAGTGGGCTTTTGGTAGAAAGGAATTCTCTAATTTTTGTCTTAATGACATTCTTATTAATTGGGAATCATGTATGGGGTGTGGCTCAGTCAAAGTAAGAAAATCTATTCTTTTGTCTCCTCCTCCTATTGGTTTGTTTAAGTTCAATGTTGATGGGGCCGCAAGAGGGAAGCCTGGACCAGCTGGTATTAGAGGGGTGCTTCGAAATTGCAATGGGAACATTTTACTTATGTTCTCCAAATATGTGGGGGTTTGTGACTCTAATGAAGTTGAGGTTTTAGCTATTCTGGAGTCTCTTCAATGTTTTTCGAGGTACTACGAAGGCAATCTTATTGTGGAAAGTGATTCTTCTAATGCAGTGAGTTGGGTTTCGAAACAGAAAGCTTATCCATGGAAATTTCAGTTTCTCTTCAATGAAATTCGGGTATTATCCACATCCATTAATGTTAATTTTCAGCATAAGAGTAGGTCATCAAACATTATGGCGGACGCTTTAGCCGAGTAAGGTGTTGATAGAGTTTTCCCTTGGGAGGGTTTTATTATGTAGTTGTGGTGCGAAGGGGTACATTACTCTTGTACCTATGTGTTTCTTTCCCCCCTTTTTTCTTTTCTTTTTGTACTCTTTGTTTGTATTCTATTATCTTTTAATATAAGTTATTGTTACCAATAAAAAAAATAAATAAATAAATGGGGGAAGACTGCAGAGGACAGGGCTGTTGTAGAACACAGGGCTGTTGTAGAACAATGGCTAGAAGTCGAGGGGCAGAACTTCCTCCCACCAATTTATACTTTGGTCCTCCAGATCTTGTAGTACTACCCAAAACTGGGTCTTCCCATTGATGAGAAGGCAGTGAAAGAAAGCCAGGATAAGCTGGGTAAGGTGTCGGATATCAATGAGGAGAGGCTGTCAAAGTGCAAAGTACTGGGCAGGGGAGTTCTATAGTCTGACTGATCTGACCCATCTGTTGTTTGCAAAGGGTATATGATAAAGGACAGGAATGGTGGGAGGATATCTCCAACAGATCATCTTGGAAGGTGATCCTTGTAGTGGAGAGTGACTTACATGAATTGGTTCACGTAAGAATGGACGTAGAATACAAAAAGGAGTTATACAAAAAGGAGTTATTCATGTTCAAGCGAGTTTCAACAATATCATTGTGACCGTTACAGATGTAATAGGTCGGGTGGTTTCTTGGTCCTTTGCTGGTACTTATGGATTCAGCACAAGAAGAGGGACACCATTTGCTGCTCAAACCGCAGCAGGAAATGCTATTCGTACGGCAGTGGATCAGGGTCTGCAAAGTGAACAGTGACATGTGGGAACTTGGGTTTAAGAAGAGGAATTTGCATAAGAAATTGAATAAATGAATGATTTTAAGCAGCCCAAGTCCGGACAAAGGAGGAGGGTTGTGCGTTAGGTAGCCGACAGCCAGCACAGTACTCAGTCGGATTTTTTTATGGATTTGAGACCTAATGAATGATTTTAAGCAGCTCTGCTTTTATCCCCCCTTATTTTTCTTTGTTTCTTTTAGTGGCAACACTGGCTGAAACAATTGTCTTCCCATAAGTTGATCAGTGATTTGAGACACTGGTGCTCCTTTGTGAATGTCCGAGAATTCATTTTCCTTCTGAAACTATTTTCCATTTTCGGTGGAAAACGCTCCGGGACATACCCTTAGAGAAGATGCTATTTCTCTGATTCAAATCCTAATCAAGTTATTACAAAATTGCGCGAAGGTTGCTATGTTCCATTACCAATGAATCATGCATCAAAAGCATTTGCATAGGGATATTAGGCTGTTAACATGGGATCTGTTTTCAGCTTAATCTGACATTGTCTGAGCTATCCAATTTTAGGCTATAGATCACAATTCTACATCTGTTTAAGCAACTCTTTAGGGACATGCTATCTGTAGTTTGTCCAATATATACATGGACTAAGTAAGGTCAGTAAAGCGTCCTAGAAACAATGTATTTGTGGTTGGAATCAATAAGAGCAAACTCTGCTACACCCAGAAGGTTTGGATAAATAGAATGCACTTAGAGGAAACCATGTAAAACCTAGGACATTAAGAAACTGAACTCATTAGGAGATATCAAGTCTAATACAAAAAAAACATAAGAATCCATCACAATTTGAAGGCTATCAATTAATGCAAAGGTCCATCTTTGGCCTTCTGGCTCATTTTCCAGTTTATGTGACTTAAGTTTGATAATATTAGTTTCATCATATCATTTTTTATGCCCATCTGCCCAATAGACCAGCCTAAACCAGTGATCAAGGTGGGCTCTGCTAGCTCAATACTTAAACCTAGCACAGGTGGACCATCTCGACATAATATATCCTAAGAAGGGTTCAACATATAATTTTCTTGATCGGTAACAACCACTTATATTAAGAAGGAAAGCAAAAATAACAGCAATCACATAAAGCAAAAGAGCCTTAGTATAACCCCAAGGGGTAGCTCAGTTGGCCTAGGCCCACGGTTTACACCCGGAGATTATAGGTTCGAAATTGCACTACCACACTGTGGCTACATGGGAGTTTATCCGACTTCCCTCTGGGCCTGGAGAAAATAGTACAGTCCAAAGGGTTGAGAACCCTCGGATACTGAATAAAAAAAAAAAAAAAAAAAGAGAAAAACAAGAGGCTTAGTATAAGAGCCTTATAAGAAGATACGACACATCACCATTACAAGATAGAAGTTTATAAAGGAACGGTCTTCTCCAGGGTTCAACATATATATAGTAGTTTTTAATCATATACACTTTGCATATATTACAACCCAAAATCTCCATGCGTCTCTGATGTTTTTTCATCAAAATCACCCTACTGATACTGATCTATTTGAAGCATCAAGCCCTTTGTAGATTTTGTTCTTGAATAAAGTAAATTGATCACTAGATAAGCTCGCAAACCAAATTCAACTATCAGTTCTCGCGCAAGTCCAAGAAGAAATCATGCTTCACAAAATATTCTCTCCTGCTTAATTAGAAGATAAATGAATGAAAAAGATCACACCTAGAGTTAGACTGGATGTAGGGCACGGCCTGCATTAGCTAGACTGGACACTTACATTTCTAAGCTTTGGCGTATGTTTTTATCAATTGGGCATAATTTCTAATCTCGGGTCACCCCACAGGCCTGAGAGTGAGGTCTGAGCCCAGCCCATTAGCAGTATTAATGCTTATTTGTGTCCAAATTTTTTTCAATTGGCTTGGGTTTTATTACCGGGTAATTAAGCGCACTTAGGCCTAGATAAAGCTTATTTATCTATCGCATGGTGACTGCATGCCTAAGACACAGCTCAAATTGAGTCGAATCTAGGCCCAGCTTAAGTTGAGCCTGGGTTATGTATGTGCAGCACCATTATATTTGCGAGGTCATAGTCAAATAGGATACTAGAGAGTTCATCTTCAAGGCAAGGCATCCATATAGAGGTGGCAAAATATAACCCGACCCGCCAACCCGACCCGACCCGTGTATTACACGCTTAACACGACCCATTTAATAGGCGGGTCGGTCACGGGTCAAGTATTCTTGACCCGCCTTTAAGCGGGTCGGGTTAGGGTTGACCCGCTTGACCCTCATAACCCGCTTATTTAAGCTAAAATTGGATTTAATTGTTTTAATGCATAGGCTAAAAAAGAATAAATGGACCTTAACCAATTCAACCCCACAATTTTTATTAATGGAAAGCAAGGTAATGCTCATCAAATGATTGTTGAAATTAGATTAGACCAAATTTGAGCTTAAAAGTCAGTTTTTGTCAAGTAGGAAACTATAATTGAGTCGATTTATTTACTAGATGTATGTGGGTTATGCGGGTTGACCTGACCCGCATAACCCGCAATAGTTACGCGGGTTAAGCGGGTCGGGTCGGGTTGACCCGTGGTAGTGCGGGTTAGGGGTTTTCGACCCGTTTGCGGGTTAGACTTGTATAACCCGTTTAATAAACAGGTCCAACCCGTTTAGCACAACCCGATCCGAATGCCACCTCTGCATCCATAGACCCAAAACTTGGTGGGCAGAAATAAAAAAGGTAATTAATACTAGTGTTGTAGTCAGTGAGAAACTTGGTTCATCGGTCATGAGTTTTGGTCATGTCAGACTTGACTTAACTTGGTTTAGTCTCAGTTGACTTAGTAAAAGCTCCATGAGTCTAGATGCTCCAAGGCTTTGGCTTTGAGAATTCCTGAAATGAAGGTGGGGCTTATCTGATTGAAAATTTGAGTTGTTCAAAATAAATTCTCTCTCATATTTTACCCCAATAGAAGTTGGTCCATTATAAGATTGACCATTTGATTAAAAACACAATGAATACAATCTAATGCATTATCTATTACCACCCTTTATTTTAATAAAATAGTCAATTTTATGATGAGACTAATTCCTACTCGGATAAAATTTAGGGACATCCCATATACTAAAATAATAGGGTTTTTACTTGGAGTGACTTTGATTTTAAAGAGGTGGGCTCCACTATTGAATTAATTCCACTTCAGGGTTTCACTCATGGGATGGGAAGATTTGGGCATGAGAGGAGAAGAGACAAGCCTCAAGGGTTTGTACTCAATCAAGGTCATATCAATAGAATTCATTGACTTGGCCAAGATTCAATCAAAAGAAAATAAAAAAGATTATTACAACTTATATCTATTTCTATTTGCTAAATATATAGGGGACTGAATTTTGACGTTTTGACTCTCGATCGTGAATAACTTCTCCGTAGCGGAGCAGCCGTGTTTCTTTGAAGTCAAATTGTGCTCCAATAACATGGTCATTGATATCATTTGGGTCATGAGAGAATTTGACTTTTCCTTTGCTCAGATGTTCCAATACTTTCATCTCAAACATAAATAAGTAATAATCTTCACAGGTTGAGTTAATTGTACATAATTCTCTATCGTAGGTTTCTCAACACTATTGACTGGACTAATCTTTTCAAGCCTAAAGGGAAGCCCGATAAACTCCCCTGTAGCTAGCCCTAGTGTGGTGGTGCAGTTTTGAACTTACAACCTCCAGGTGCAAAGCGTGCATAGATAAATAAATAAATACACATGCTTGAGCATTTATTTTTGGAAGATTTACATATAACCACCTGCCTTTTCAATATTTTCCAAACAACATCCAACTACTTACATTCCAGTACTCGCCTTGACAAGTGCATGTGATTGTTTCTAGTGAATTTTCATTAAAAATACTGGAAATTAAGGATGAAAATGCTCTTTCGCTACATTCAACATCAACAATTCACCCTTGGTTCATGTTAACATTAAAATAAATTATGGTAGAAATTGCTATGGTAATTCCAAGATAAAGTAGCTTGTTTAGGGACAAGCTCCCTACATACAACCAGCTAATTGACTTTGTATAAGTAGTTAAAACTGAAGAAACAAATGTGAAATTCCAAAACGACCATCAAATTATCTCACATCTAATGGAAGATGAATGGTGGAGAGGTGGGAAATGAAAACACGGCCGCCACCCCCTGGAAATCAAATTCTAGGAAAGTGAGGGTTGTATCTCTATTGCTAGTTTATGTCTTTCATCCCTTAACTTAAATCCTTCATCCCTCTTCTTTTTTAATAATTAATCCTTTGATTGAGCTCATTTGATGATGAGTTTCTATGTATTATATGCCAACAAAAGGCCCTAAGTCTACAAACCTAAATAAGCAAGGGCATTCATCCTTTCTTTGGAACTAAAAATATTAGTAATTATCGATATATATTGTTGAAGAGTACAGGTGGCTGTACCAAAAAACCAAATATGGAGGTGGTGATCATATGTTCGTGCCTTTTCTTTTCACAGCAGCAAGCTTGGCCTTCGTCGTACCTTTGCCTCCAATGAAATATACAGTTTAAAATCCAATCAAACCATTATCGGCCATTAGAAGAACAACATTAAAATGTGAGAAATAAATGGTGAAAATGACTTACTAGCCAAAGGGCGCCAAAAGCCTATCCATGATTAGAACTTAGATGATGTACCCAATTAATAGACAACCATCATGCAGTTTATATTTATCGACTTCTAATCCAAGCTAAAACAAGTTTTGAGAGGAAACAAAACAATTGCACATAGGATATATAACACAACCCCAATGTTGCCTAAACAACATAAACAAGGGGAAAGAAAAAACAAAACATAGTAAAGCAAAGAGTAGGTTAATTTTGAGGCTAAGAAAAATACCATTCTTATCTAAAATGTACTTGCATAGCTCTGTCTAATTTCAGCATCTAGACCTACATTAGTATTTGGAGTTAATTTGGACAATGAAGAAATACAAAAATACTATAGTAAATGTGACTATATTGCAAATGATGTTGGAAAATCAGTCAAAAGATCTGATTTTTGGAATATGATTTTTTTTTTTTGAAATATGAAAAGCCTAACAGAAATGTAAACAAATGTTGAAGGGAGATCAGGAGTCGGATGAAATCCCTCTTTTGGATATTTTGTAACTACTTGCTTTGAGTCATCAATTAACTAGCTAGACATGTTTATCCACAAAGGGCTGTTTTTTTAATGGAGTCGAATTCTTAGTTTTTTGTATTTTTAAAATGGTTAAAACTGAAAAAAAATAAAAGTAAAAATCCATAAATGACTACCGAATAATCCTCCATTAATGGAAAATGAATTAGGGGGAGATGGTCAAGAAATACCAACTATATATCACCCTAGTAATGGAAATCTTAGAAAAGTCAAAGGACCATCTACATTACCACCTTATCCTTCACCACTCACTCCTTTAATAATTCTTTGCCCAAAGCTATTTTTCTATGAATTTTTCTGTATTAATTTCCATACAAACAAAGAGGCCCTATTAGTGAAAGTGCCAAACTTGTGGGTTTATTTTTCTTTTTTCCCATTACAATAGGGTGAGCATTAGTATATATCCTAAACATCAGTTGCCATGTTTTGAGGGACAATTTTTTAAATGAAACTCAGTATTTTGTTGTTGTTGTTCTACTACTAGTATTACCATTACCAACCAAAGAAATATTTATTGCCCCACTGGATGTTCATAGGAGTTGACTCTCCACGAAAATCTATTGGAAATCAAAGCACGAGGTTTATTGCCAACTAACCTTTAACTGTATGATATTGAAACGATGACTAAGGTCTCAAATGATAATATGCATACCCAACTACCGTATGCTATAAGTGAGTAAACCTACAATTTGGGCCCACTAGATATCAACAATATCGACCATTTGATCAAAAACCCAGTTTAACATTGAATTGCTAGATTGAAGTCCTATACGTCGCAAGGTGAATTCATATATACTTCTATCTTGAGATGACAGTAATCAATACTTCATATTAATTCAATAAAATTGGACTATTTTCGGGTCACAAAAAAGAAATGCACCAATGAGCCTACAGATTGCTCTTGCTTACCTCATCAAGCTTACATTTCCTGCATATAATCACTAGCTAGTGCCAGTGCCGACAATATTAGTTTCAAGTTTTGCACGATAATTAAAACTGTATACAGTCTAAATCACCTTGTCTTTTGTTATTTTGTGCATTTGGTAATACATTTACAAGCAGATAAAATCACACTCCATGTCTATTAAAAAAAAAATCTAATATCTATAACCGTATACAAGCGGATCGAGTGCAACCTCCACGATCGCCCCAAGCTCATCCCAGTTCCCTTCTCTGAAGAATTCATTGGAGTTTGCTGTTAAAGGAGCTTGGGCTATGGGGTTATATTGGTCAAAAAGTAACTGCTTGTCTTCATTAACAGTAATAAAAGGCTTCTTCTCAGTTTGTTGGATGGAGGGAGTTCCAAAATACTGATATTTTTCTCCATCATCAGACTCAAAGCTGCATGATTTAGAATTTGCATCCGTTGGGTGACGTTTGATTGAGGACGAATCACTCCAACCCGGTGTGTATTTCCTATAAGAAACAGTTCTCTTGAAGATTCGGCAAATCGTCCAAACTTCCTGCAAGCCCATAAAAACTTAGTCCTTCAGGACCATTACTTTCAAGAAGAAACAAAAACCCCACATAAGATAAATTTGAGAAGCTCTAAATTTCTGAAATCTTAATATTGTATGTGGTGTAGTGGGATGAAAAGGATGAGTTCAACTTTCATTAAATTGGAATAGATTTGGGTTATTATATTAAGCTAGTTTATTATGTGATTAGGGTTCCTATTTTAGGCTAGACACATTAGGTTTCCTAGCTACTAGGGATGTGGTTGGGTTTTCTAGTTAGTCGGATATATTTTCTATTTTAAGTCATGGAATTCTTACAAATGGCCTTTGGTTATTCTTAATGATATCACAACAGATTTTAGCAAGATGGAATCCATAATTTTCTACAATATACACTACAGTCCTTTGGATGTCACTAGGATTTTTGGAAACCTAATTAAGATTAGCCAATCCATATAGATTTGGGTCTCCTGGTTGCTTAGGTCTACTGTGGTTTTAAACAAGTTTTGGAGACATCTTGGGGGAAATCTTACAAACTCCTTAGTGCCTCAAACCTTCGTAAGAGTCCTTTTATGTTCTTGATATCATGGCCGTCCTAGGGTCTTTGGATGAGAACTACATCATTTTTGGGTCAGCCAGATGGATCCAACTTGAGTCCTGTCCCGTGTGAACTTTCTCAATACTAGTCAGAACAGCACAGACTTGAAAATTATGAAATTTTGAAGTGTTTTCAAATGTTATTGCAATGTTATTTTCATTGTAGCATAAATCATGGTCTTTATTTGGATTGAATGGATTGATTAAGGGTACCGAAAACTTAAATCCTTCTTGTTGTGGTCCAAATTAATTGTGTCAATTGGTTTTCTACTGCCTTAAATTAACAAAAACAAAAGAAAATAAAGAAGAATGGAACTGCATCACACGTTGAACTTTTTAATGCTGTATTTTATTTTTAAGACATGGGCCTAAAGTGGAATCAATGAAAACAAAGATAATGTGGAAAAAATGAACCAGAAGAAAAAAAAATCTTACAGCTTCTTGATTGTTCTCAGCATTGGTGAGATTGGAGGAGCTATTAGTACTAGGAGGGAGGCGAAACTCATGCATCATCCAGTCAGTTTTGGTGCCTTTTCCTGCGCTTCCTCTATAGTAAACAAGCGATTTCTTGAGGCCAATGCAGTCATTAGCTCTCTCTCCACCATCATATATTGGCCTATCAATGCCTGTGGCCTTCCAAAACCCAGACCCAGTGACTCTATTGGGTCTAATGCTATTCTTGTACTTTCTTCCTCTAAGGCAAAAGAAGTACCACTCCTTGTCTCCCACAGTACTCACCTCTTCTTTTGCAACAAGAAAACAAAACAAGGACAAAACCCATTAGTTTTTCCTCATTTATAGGAGCATAGAATATTATTAACATGTGAAGGTGCATGCAAATTTCAATCTATACTTAAGAGTCATGATTAAGAAGTGCAGGTTTTAAACTATAAAAGTAAAACATAAATGTTGGAATGACAAATGTGATTCTTATTGGATGATCAATGATCCCAATAGTTTAAGAATCGAAACGTGGATTGTTAGACTGAGTTAAACGGATTGATCGATGCTTTATACAACTTTAGAATGAATATATAGATGGCTGTGATTGTGTGATTTTGAAATAGTTCAAATCATGATCATCTGCCTGTCCATTACTTGACTGGACCCTGAAATCGATGAAAACGAGCATTACCGTTATTTAACCGCTGCTCGATCACGCAGAACAGAATGCCATCATGGTAGAAGTGTAGTTTTTAAAATTAAAGAGGGTCATTAGTGTAAAATCGTGTGTGGCAATATCGTCAATAAAAGAATTCCAAGGGCCCTTTTGCTCGCCGTTGCCTGTGGATGGCTGCTTTAAGTCAGTTGACCTCAGCCGAAAACGACCTCTAAACGGGAGAATAGTCGATCGACTTTTATTTAGAACCTCTTTGGACCAAAATGCCCCACTCTCAGTTAGACACTTCATTAACCAGAAAAGAGAGGAAAAAGGAAAAGTGTTCCATGAGTTTAAAACGATGCATGTTTTACCTGCTTTTATGCTTCCTAAATGTGTGATTTTAGAAGGCAGGCAAAAGAAAAATAAGGGCTGTTTTCTTTTAGATTTCACGTATGAATACACATAAAATCTTGCTTAAAGCTAGATGATAGAGAGGAGTGCAATAGTATCAAAAGCTTTAACAAAAAGAACAAGAAATCATAATTTAACGAGAGAGAGAGAGACAGAGAGAGAGAGAGAGGGAGAGAGATTATTATGAGCTTATTATTAGTATTATAACTCACTTACCTTGAACATATACCTACAACATCGATTATCAGTGCAAGTTCTAAAACTAGTCAAGGCACTCACCTTCAACAATAGACACCCATGACTTGGACTGCATAGTAACTTGTTATGAGAGAACAATTAGATAGCTAGATGAAGGATGCAAAACTTACTTGGAAGATCCCATGGATCATACTTATATATATCAATCTGTTTGATGATTTCTATGCTAAGGGGTATCTTGTCGACCTTCCGTTGAAGATAAAATCCAACGAGCTCTTCATCTGTTGGGTGGAATCGGAAACCTGGAAGTAGAACATCTTCCTCACTTTTATCTTGAGCGCTCGTCTTCTCTATGTCCATTGGGTCTTCTGCCTCTCTTCCCATCACCCCCTTGCCAAGTTTCTATAGCTTGAACGACTAAATGATCCCCATATAAATGTGAAGGTGAAGGAAGGGTTGCTCAGGTCAAGTCAGAACGTTTGACTTTCTTGGCCCCCTGGACAAAATACTTTATTAATTTTTGCTAGAATTCTTAGATGGCTCCGGAAGACGGGGGTATACTCCAATCAGCCTGTGTGCGCTTTCCAAAATTTACTTCCGTTTTGGCTGGCGCACTAGGTTCTGAGAAAATTAAGGGCCTGGGATAAGTAAATAACCCCATGATAAGAAGATCTTGAAGATATTCACCAACAAGCAGAATGCAAATAGTGCACATGCACTCCCGATCATGGGGCTCCCTCGATTGCTTTCTTATCATTAGCAGCTACATCAGATTATCCTAGCTCTTGATAAACCAGATTAAAAGTTTAATGGTCTTTTTGAAGGTTTTTTAGGACCCACTAGAATGGATGCTAATCTAATTAATCAAATCAATACAGTGGATGTAACAAACACCACAAGAAGGCAGACACAAATATAACGTGAAAATCCTTTCCATAGAGAAAAACCACGAACTATAAATCAAGATTTCACGAACCACTACAATATATACTCATATGCTCCTTTACCTCAGTATATACCTCGACTTAAGGACCGTAGTTGTTCTTGCACATAATTCACTAACACGACTTCCACAGTGCACCGTTCTCCTTACTTGATATCCTCGTACCTTGTCCACTGAGATGATCAATCTTCTATAAAAGAGTAGAAGCAACAAAACCTTTTAAAGCAGCCATTCAGAATAATTTCTAAATGGCTCTAGAGAAACAAGAAAATCTCTCTTACGGTATTCTAATCTTAGATTAAGAGAGAATTAATTTCCTATGTTGTGTCTTTGGGTTGAGAGAATCACCCAATTTATAGCCACAAATCTGTGCATAAGACTCTTAGTCATAATCTACTCAGAATAGCACTCATCATCAAACTCTTTAAAATTAAGAGTTTGGATCGGACTGGGCGATCCCGTCCATGCTCGCTATAGCGAGCCATTCTTCTGCCGTTTGGCCATCTATGGCTCTAACAACCCCTGCAGCTTATGTCATAGCTAGGATTTTCATGACCCTTAGAGTCTTTTAACCAAAATTTTCTTTTTAAACTCAATCCAATGATGAGTAACGATATGTTTGTGTGGCGCCGTAGAAAACCAAATCCACATTAAACCTTTTCCGCTCTATGAAGAAAACTAAGTTCAATAACCACCATCGCCTCCTGGAACAGTTCTTTTTGGAATCATAGAAAAACCAATTCACTTTTTTTCTTTTCCCCCATAAATAAAAAAAAGTGATGCACTAAACTTGGATTTTATTGTAGCATGAAAAATCTTTTCTGCTTTTTACAGTTTTTTCGTGAAAAACCACTCAGACAAACGCGGCTGTAATGAAAATACTATTGTTAACAAAGATTTCTGGTATTCCAGTAAATATTATCGAAATACAAAACTTGAATGATAAAAGATCACAAGAAGAATACATAGACCTAAAGGTTTTGGACGACCCTCTTAGAGATTGGAAAGACTTCTTTGTAAGAATAGACCCTTTCATATTAGAATTTGGAGCTGTGGTCACCTTATTCTTTTGGAAACTTCTCAGGGTCGGTATTGGAGCCTGTGCCAACCTTGAGTAACCGACTTGATCCTTCTTTTTCAAAGGTTTGATGACAATAAAAACAGATTTAATTGTACATCACAGGGGATACGAGTGTGAATGAAATTGCTCTAACCAAAGGTGGGCATTCTCTTCTGTAACCTAAGTCTCATGTTTAAAGCCTCAAAATATAATGATAGTAGTAATATTGGTTTTATTTTTATTTTTAATTTTTTTTTTATTTTGCCAACTTAGTCATGTTTTTATAGTAAGCATCTTCCTTTCCACATAGGCTACGGGGATGAATCCTCCCTCATTGTTCTCTTGGTGTGGGACGTGTGTGTTGGTGTATGAGTAATTACGCTGAAAAAGTTTCATATACATTTAATTTTTTGTGACTGAGTTCAACGGTGGATTAATGTCTGATAAGTGTCAAATTGAACATAAAGTCCATTCAAGAGGGGTAGGTAAATCTAAATAGCTTGGATTTCTCCAAGGCATGCCACTATTTAAAAATTAAAAAGGGCAAAAAGGGGGTCTCAATTAAACTGGGTATGAATGCCTTGAATTTCTCTAACAATTCCCTCATTTTTAGAAAACGAAGAAGAGACAATGGGCAGGATGTAAATAAAAATTCGGAAAATATATAAGATAAAGTACCCGTGAAATGAATAAGAGTCCTGCTACATGGACTAACTCATGTACAGAACCATGGACTAAGAACCATGGGCTAGTCCAACCATGGGGTTAGTCCATGGACTAACTCCGTGAGTTAGTCCATGTAGACTTTTTGAATGAGTAAAGCTTCATGCAATAATTTAATCCAAATTCCCTACACATACATCTATATATACCTTGGGACATCCCTATATAATGGGTCCCATGTCTATACGTCTATAATCCCCACCGAAAAAAAATCACTATCCCCCTTTTGCATTATCTGACCCCAAATTCCACTCTAAATGGGAGTTGGGCCTGCCTTTCACACCATCCGTATGCATGATCATGATCAGGCATGACCAATCAAGGTAAGCACAAATCCTATTCGATCGAGTGAATGATGGCCCAAACATAGTACATCAGGTGATAATGATTTTAAGCAGTTATATGAAGTTCACTGTTTACATATTTACACCCCCCACATAGAAGGAATTAATACAGGGATGGAATCGAATCCAATGAGCCATGCCTTTAAATCCAGACTCTTTTTGTGGGGATACATATACAAACATCATACATCACACATCACGAAGAGGGTGGTGAGTGTGGGAAAGAAACATGTGACGTTGGCGCTTGAAAATCATACCAAGGGCGAGAGATAAAAAGTCTTTCCAATGGAAAGCATTTTATTTGACAAAAACTCTTAGTTTTTGGACTTTGTAACAAATTTCTCTGCCTTTCTTTGTCAATTTTCGATTTTTGTTTGGGCAGAGAGATGCGAGTGGGACTTGAATACACACTCTTACCTAAGGTTTATTTATTATCATTATAATTTCGGGCTTCCTTCCAAAACAGAGAAAAACATCCCCACATGGGCCACATCCCAGCCATTCAACGAGAGGGTGAGGCGTCAAGCTTGCATTGTTTTAGTGCTTGAAAAACAAGGTGGTCAATTCATTTGGCAAAAATGGGAAAACAATGTGGATGACCTTGAGGAGGTACAAGCCTATGGTACATTCAGTTCAGTTTGTAAAGGTGACCGAGTTGGCCAGCATGCATTTTGGGCAGGGACTCAGCCTGGTTGACCCATTTGTTCAATGGTTCTAATCTTACATTGGGCATCACGATAAGGGATTATATACCAATCAAAGATAATTGTGAAGGGTCACATTGGTTACAAAGGTTATTTTTAACTCTAGAGACTGTAGACTGTAAGCTTAAAATTTAATATTTTTGGAAAACTTTGATGTCCTTAAAACAGACTGAGAGGTTTACGTTGAGCTAGTTACCAAACCTTTGATGTCAGCCAATATTTGGAAATATTGGCAAAACTCAAAAGTTGTTGAAAATAGCAGTCAGAATGGAAAAATAAAAAAATAATACTTTTTACTGCATTTATATTTATTTATTATTTAAAATTAATGTATTTTATGCCACATTTCTCCTGTAACATCTTTGTCAAAACACCAAATAAAAAAATATTGAGATATTTTCTAGAGATAATAATTATGTGGGAAGAACATTTGCGACTAGGCATAGGACTAACATCCAATTTTTATAAAGGAAAAATGGCAATATAGACCATTAGAACTCTGCCATCCTTTTCTCTTGGCTGTTATTCTTCTGGGGCCCAATCTACTGATGGTCATGGGTTTCCCAAGTGGGCCCTTATAAGTGGGCACCGTAGACTCTGTACTTGATGCATTTAAAATGCAGTCTGACTTTTTTTTTTTTTTGTAATTTTGGTAGAAAATGCAGACTTGAAAACTTTTGTCAAGTTGGTGACGTGGTACGTACCTCGGGAAGTGTAATAATGGATCCGGAGACTTTTAGCAATTCACAGAGCTCACAAGTCCAAAACCTAGGGTCCCCATAGGAACCAGTATTCATTGATACATGCTACTATGCTAGGGACAAACAATAGCACCCATGATTACAGATATTGAAAGGTGAATCTTCACTAATCACTTTTCTTGAAGGGCGGTGTGGGGCTTAGACCTCGACCATCCACAAGATCGAGACCCCTGCGCATTCAAAGCTTTGCTAGGAAATTTTGTACGACAGCCAAATGGCCAAACTTTAATCACCATCATCTAATTTAATCTGTGTGTCGAATCCAATGATGAATGAAGGTTCAACAAAGGCTTCTCCAAGTGGGGGCATGTAGGGGAATATTTTTCTTGAAAACATAATAACATTCCATTCATTTTTATTAGATTGTAGTGTGTTTCTTTAGCTTCCTTTGGTCCCCACGCCTATTGGCGTTGCTGTTCCCCTGTGGCTTTCTATGATTCGGTGGTCATAATCGAGGCGGTCTTTCTCAAAACTCATTATAGTGCTAGATCTAAGGTCTTGTGCCCTTTGTTGGGTTTCAAAAGTCTTATTGACCAATTCAATCACTCTTAACAGATTTTTCATATCCCAGTTGTACACGTATGGAAGAAAAAAAATCTGCCATCGACAATTAAATCACATAAGGTAAACACATATAAGAGAAAACATAAAAGGAATTTGCATATATAGCTAATTAATGTGTCTACATCTACGTACGAACAAATGATCACCTCTCTCTCTCTTACTCTTGGAATTTTCCACCTCCCTCTCTCATTTATGGCTCTCAGCAAATAACATCCAGTTGTTACCGAGATCTGTCCAGAAACTTTATGTTCGCAGAAAAAAGAAGAGACTGAGTCTCTTCTTCAGCTTGTATCAGTTGTGGTAATAAAACAAGGGTGAAGAAGAGCTTTGGTAGGAAGCATCCTCTATAAAAGAAATAAATATTTTTGGCATTTCAGTCGCCCATCCTTTTCACCAATTCAATTGGCATTCAAGTTTCGTCTGGCATCCTTTGTATCTTTTCTCTCTTTTATTGAAATTTCTTTGTTAGCGTCTAAAAAAAGAGAGGAATTTGACAATTCAAGGCCCTTTTACTCAATTTCTAAATTCATGATTAAAAGACACTAAATGTCACAAGAGTCATTTGACCTTGGATCTCATGATATCATGAGTTTTTAAAAACCCATGATATAATGGGATCCAAGTAGTTTTTCAACTTTTAACATGTAGATCCCATGATATCATGGGACCCAAGGCAAAAAAAAAAAAAAAAAAAACGGAAAGACCAGAGTCAAACGACTCGCGTGATATTATATAAATTTGAGTCATAAAATTAGGATAACAAAATCTAAGATAAACCAATATATCTAAACTCCAAAAAATAATTGGCATTCAAGTTTCAACCATCCTTTGTGGTTTACCTTGTAAGCCACTAAGTCCCTTTTAACTGATCATTTGCCATCGTGTCCTCTGAACATACTTTCTGGCTTGGGACATGCATGGGTTTAATCCAATTGGCTATATCTATAAAGTAAATAGAGTTTTAGAGAAGTACCCAATAGCAAATTCTGTTTTTAGTATTTATGTCCAAGGTGAAACTTGTCAGTGGGTAAAAGATACGGTTTTTTCCAAGATAAATCCTTTCTTCGAAGACCAATTTTATATGAAATTACAACTAAGTAATTTTATCTTGACGCAACAATTGAACTAAGGGAATAAGGCCACAAAGTCGTTTCCGTGATGATAAAATGATTTACATCTGATCAAAGATGATGAAGCAATTAAATAAATCGCTTGGTTCGAAGCTTCTGTGGAATAGCAAACTTTCCCATGATATAGCCAGCCAACCACGACGAGCTGAATACGTAACATGAGAAGATTTGAATTCTATAGTCAAACAAGCAACAATCAGGTACTACGACCCTGCACAGCAACTTATCTGCAGTAATTGTACGATATCAAGAACCTGTTATTTCACTCTTTTGACCTCTGTTGGTCTAGAGCGTTCTCCTGTGCCACCCAAGGGTAGATTTCTATTTCTATTGAAGATAAGGGAGGAATTATTGAAGATAAGGGAGGAATTCTATTTGGTATACGATGCATGAAGAATTTGGAGAGTTTGTAATGTTGTCACCCAAAATATTTTGAAGTTCAAGATGCTAATGGAAAATGAGTATTCTAAATTTCAAAACTTAGAGAATTTACTTTGCCAAAAGCAACTTTCCATTTAACGACTGCAATAAACTCCAACTACCTAAATTCAATCCCATAGAATATTGTGAATTTATAGGGATAATTTCTGCACGTCTGTTAGGAATTTCAAACACGACGAATTCTTGTTAAAAATGCTCTAAAACCGAATAAGCACGTAAGAAATTAAAGTTATTTTTATTTATTTATTTATTTTTAAAGTTGGCTTATCGATTAGAAGTGATACTTTAAACTTGAAGACCCAAAGATCGTTCATGGGCATGTATGTGATGCTAAGGTGCCAGCACAACTCAATTCGCACGCCAATCCACCAATAGCTAGTTCAATCGGTGAGACACTTCCCTTCTATAGAAATACCAACAATTAATGCTTTGCTGGAGCATGGATGGTGAGGGCCTTGCCTGATGTGCCCGAATGCTTATCTTGTCAAAGAAAAAGGAAAAAGAAATTCTCTCTATTTATAATAAATCAATTTATTTTTTTTCACGAGAGGAATTTAACATACCAAAGTGTACTAGAGGTGATTTCTTATATGAAGAAAAGTAAACGAGAGAGGTCCCAATAACGACTCTATTTTCATATTTGAAAATGACAATAGCCTTACTGGTCTTGTGTAAAATATGTAATTACCACACAGCTACGTTTTATGTGCATCACCACACCAATGATAAGGTTGAAGTAATCCTTGGGCTACTGACAATTCATGAGAAGGCTTACTGGCCTTGTCCCCATTATTGAGGATATCTATATATATATATATAAAATTTAAAAAGATTAAATTAAAATTTGAAATCCTTTCTTCCTTTGCTTTCTGCTGGGGACTGAGTTTCTTTCATTTTGACTGAATCAATTAATTCAATCAAATCCTATTTTTGCCGAATTCGGGGCTGGTCCTGGACAGTGTACCATGTCCGGGTCTCTTTGGTCGAGCTGAATAGACTCACCTGATTATCAAATGAGTGAGTCATTGAGTTACAAAATGGGAAATTCTAATTCGATTGAGATGTTTCCTCGCAAACAACCAGAGCATGTAGTTTTTCATAGAAAGATATTCCAAAGAGTCCTGATCCTCATCAGCAAGTAAGACAAGTGGCGTGATAGCTAGTGGCCCTATCATCTATTGTTACGTCTGAATATATTGATAAGTAGGTGGGGGCATGCGAGGAACAAAGGGACAGCCCAATTGTAGTGGTTGGGAGTGTTGGTCTCATCCAAGAGAAATTTTACTTGCACCCACTATTTTTGCTGAACACACCCACTTTTATATAAAAAAAAAATTTACAGGAATTGTAAATATATGGTGTGCTCAGCAAAAAATATAGGTGCAAATATAATTTCCCCTCATCCAACTGTCCTCTCCTGTGCATGTAATTTTTACAAAGTGGTCCTCTCCTGTGCATGTAATTTTTACAAAGTGGTCTTCTCCATGTGTTGGATTTTTCTCTTGCATTATTTTGATTTCACATATGGGCCTAGCTATCTTGGCTGATAGCCTGGCGCGCGCGCACATAAAAAAAAAAAAAGGGGGGGGGGGGGGGGGGGGGGGGGGGGGGGGGGGGGGCATGCAAGGGCTTGTCGAGTAGGGCCTTTTAATTAAACTGTCGTGATGGGGATGAATTTCTTTCGTGGGGCACCATGAGAATAATGGTGAAGAATAGAATTTCAAAAGTTGTAAACTGTGGTTCAAAACGGACCGTGTGTTGTTGAATAGAAAAAGAGCCTCCCACCTGTTTCTGATATCATGCTCTCGTCAGTCGTCAGAAAAGGAAAAGAAAAACGAAAGGTCTTTGAGCAATAAAATATAATTTAAAATAATTTTTTTACCTTCTTACAGGAGACTTAAACTCAGAAAATCATAGGTACTACCCATATCTCTAACTAGCTTAGGAACAGCCAAGGGACGATAGACTTTACTAATGGAAAGAGATCCATCGATAGATAAATCATGGATGCATCCAATTGAAAAATAAACTTTTAATTCCTACTAAACGAAAGAGAAAAAGAAAAGAAACGTAAACTAGGTGTTTGGATCTCTCTCTCCAACCAAACCACCAAGATGATATTCAAATATCAGATCCATTGATTGTCATAGATGGAAAGTGAGATCCAATTGTTTCCTTGACAAGTGAGAGCTATTTTCCGAACCGAGATTGTAAATAATCTTTATTGTGTGGTATCAATCTCATATCTCTCGAACTTTAAATGGGTTGTTCGTTTTCTTTTGGTGCAGCAATGCCACATCTTCAACGGTGTCATTTCATAGAAAAAAAAAAAAAAAAAATAACAACATTGGTAGATTTAGTGGTAGTCATGTGATACCTCTAATCGCTAATGTTCTGCTGGTGGCTTTATTTTGATACTTTTTGGTGTTTGTTTATCTTAATGTATGTTGTGGTATATATGTTTTGGAACTGTTAGCGTCTTTTATTTCTCAAATTGGCCTATCGGCTGCCTTAGGATTGACAGTTGGTAAAAGGGCAACTGCCACTCTCTGTTGCTTTTAAGTAACTTTTACCAAGTTCAGGACTTGGGTTTTACAAAAGAACTTACCTTTCTAAGCTAAGCTAATTTGCTTGGTAGCACTGTAGCTGCAACTTGCAGAGATAAGTGCCTTCCAACAGTGCTATATTCTCTTCTAATAAAGTTGTCTTAGATTACTTTATAGACATGCTCTTAATCCTTATTATATCTAATCAGATTTCAGTGGATCTATAAAAAAAAAAAAAAACTGAACTACGTACACTACTGTGTTGTTATATTATTCTAGTATGTTTCAGGTGGCCCTTCAGGTAGTGGACTGGGACTCAACCAAGAACCAAGACCTAGAATTCTTCGTTGAGTGGGTCGTACGTACATTCTGTAATAAAAAAAAAAAAAAACCAGAGTCTTAGGCTCTTAGCTATGTTCATGTCATGGGATCTATTGGTTTGAATCAGTTTCCTTCTTACTTTAGAGTAATCATTATTAAATGTTTGAGCCTTTCCAAATATGGGAACGAAGAGCTATATAATCTGCCAGTTAGATTCCTGATCATAGTGCTCCTTATTTAATTTCTTGTAATTGAACTCATTTTGTTGGAATTGAGTCTACCAACCAACAAAATTATTTCTTTAGATCTAAGGATATTTTACCATAGTAATAAAATTGTTGAGTGAACTCATCAGTCGACTCAGTGGACATGACTGAGGTTGAGTTAAATGTACAGGAGATAGTAGCCCATAAACTTGGTTTTTCAGAGGGAAAAACAAGGGAGGTGAGTAGAATACCTCAAGAGTGATGGCGACCATGCTGGGCCATGAACGAGGGTCTCTCTCTACTCTTTAGTGGACACCAAGTACTAAAAATCCCAGAGTCTTTGTGTGGGAGTTCCAAATGTGAAAACCTTGTTGTCTTTTTTATGTTTTTTGGTTAACCCAGCAAAGGGGGTTGAGACCTATGAGAAAGCCTGCACACACAGAAAGAGGTTTCATTCACATGTGGAAAGATTGCCAACACATGTGGGAAGAGAGCAACATATCCAGGGATTGAACCCTAAGTATGTAGTTTTTTCTTTTTTTGAACGGTAATGAAAGATTTCATTTAAAGAACAGAAGGAACAAAGTACAAAAAACTAAAAAAAAAAAAAAAAAGAGAGGAAGGGGAAGTGCAGGAGAAATGCACCACCTCCAACCCTACTAACAAAATCACATCCACCCAAAGAAACAACATATCAACCACTTACATAATCGCACCCACCCAAAGAAGCAACCTATCAACCCCTTGCTTGGCTAACACATCTGCCATGGAGTTAGGCGAACTAACCTCATGACGAAATGAAACATTGATTCCAATAGATAACTCTCTAATTTCATTCAGGTGAAAATGAAACTTCCAAGGATTAGTCTTCTGCTTAGACACCCATACGATCGCATTAGAGGAATCACTTTCCATAATAAGAGTACCGCCATATCTACTAGAAAACAAACGAAGTCCTTCAAGAATGGCTAGCACCCCGCTTCATTGGAATCGCACACACCTACATACTTGGAAAACTTCATTAACACCTCCCCCTTACAATTGCGAAGCACCCCTCCAATCCCAGCCGGACCTGGCTTACCCCTCGAAGCACCATCCACATTAAACTTAAAGACCCCTAAAAGAGGAGGATATCAAGGGATTGTTCCTCTCCTTAAAAGAGCCACACCCCATGCAAGCTCCCCAACTAGAAAAAATATCGCTAAAGGTAAGATTAGAAAATTCTTTTCTAACCAAAGCCCATTTTGCAATCCTAAAGGTGATTTTGGATATCAAATATGTTGTTGATGATGAGGAACCCCTAAAGATCCTATCATTCATTTCCTTCCAAATTGACCATAAGATAGCAAATGGTATCATGCTCCATAAGATTCGGCCACACCCCAAAAAATACCCACCCAACCAAGACTCTGCCACATCCATAATACTCTTCGGGCAGCACCATGAAAAACCACACTTGCCAATAAAGCTGCTCCAAACCTTGAAGGCCACCTCACACTGAAGAAAAAGATGATCTACGGACTCCTAATCCTTACTGCACATCACACAAGTATTTGAAATGTTGTTAGACGTCAATCCTCTCCTTCTTAGATTATCAACAATGGATACTTTTCTTGCAACTGCCAACCAACAAACAGCCTTTACCTGAGGAGGAGCCAAACCCAACCACACAAGGGGAGAAGTGGCCCTATTTGAATGAGTTCCCTCCAATACCAAGTAGAAAGCTTTAGTGGAGAACTCTCCAGAAGTGGAAGGCAAGGGGGTATAGGATATAAGATATTGATGTAAATAGGAGCCTGACTTTCCACTGGTTTGAATTAATATGGTGATGGTACGTAGGATATTCATTTTTTTACCTTCCCTCGACTCATTTTCAATTAAAGAGGAGGTAACTTGATTGTCATTTTTGAATATTTACCTTTAATTTTTTTTATTTTTAACAATTTATAAAAATAAAGTCTATTAGATGAAACAAACAGACCGACCTATTGCATTGTGCTCAAAGTAATTTGATACGTGTACTACACTATTTACATTTCCAAGAGTACCCAAATCTTCTTATTTTCTTGGAAAATTTCAAAATAGTGTCAGACTTTTAGTTTATTTTCAAAAAAGTACATAAAGATTGGAATATATCAAAAAATTATAAAAATTTTCCATATTTCTATCAATCAAGACCTCACCATAATTTTTTCTGAAAATTACAAAAATACTGTTATGTCATTTTTCAAATTTCCCCCTCCAATAATTCATTTAAGGGAAATGATCAAGTCCAGCCCAAATGACTTAGTGGGGCGCACTTCAACTACTTTTATGAATAGTTGGTTAGAAATCAAAAAATGATTTATATTGATTCCAAATAACTGAAAACCACTAAACATTCCTATAAAAGTGAAATAATCTCCGTATCTATTAAATTAAAATTGTTGTTCCTTATCACCCTTAGATTTTTCAAGGATCCATTGTGGTAGGATCTTCCAATTTGAAAGCTTTTGGGACCCCATGTATGGCGGTGATCCTCAAAAGTATTTATGTATATTACCAAATCAACTACAGATAGAATTATGTTGCAGCACAAGTATCCCACAATCCGCAATTTTATAAAAGTAATGTTTGCATTATATAGTTAAACAAGATTATCTATATATGGAAATGTTCATATGTTTGATTAGGTCGAATGGAAGAAGTCAAGTGCACATTCTATTCCTCCGGAGTCAATAATATCTCCTAACAAAACAAATTAGAAAGAAATAAATAAAAAGCTCAGGAGTCAGCTTTAGATTCAGATGATATGTTTTAGTCCTAGCTTTGAAATAATTGGCCTTCCATGTCAGCAATGATTACCTTACAAGTCGCCACTGTTGAAGAAAATCTATGTATACCTGCTAATATTTTGAAATTTGGATTCGTCAAATCCCAAGACAGAAAATTAAGTGAATTTGAAGGGAGACTTTCGATCAACTTTCACAGTATTTTCAAATGAGAGAACTTCCCTTTACCATTAAAAAAATAAAAAATGATAGAGCATCCTATCCTATTGCTAGGCCCATGAATTGACTAGTCGGGATCGCTTGTTAAATTGAAACAGCTCTGTTAGTTTTGTCCCAAATTTCACTCGTATAAGAGTTTAGCCCTCACCAACATGATCACATGCAACAGGACACCTAGTTTCTAATATTGTAATGAAATTGACCAAAGTGTCAACACGCAGGTAAGTAGCTAACATGTTTTGAGCCGTTTGAATTTTAGAAGTGACAGTCCCGTGCATATGATTTTATTGGCCTGGCCAAAGAACTTTTCTTATTCCCAAATTGGATGATGATCTGAACCAATGTAATTGTTGTAAAATTGTTCCACCTTGAGCCCTCAAGACATTTTTCTGACATAAGTACAGTGCAATTTGTATGGCCTTGGACTGGTGACACATCAACAAATATAAATGATCCAGTAATCTTTCTTACCTAACAACAAGGAGGTCAGACTACAGTAGATTATGCTTAGATTTACTTAAAATATTGAGAAATCAAAAGAGGGCTCTTTTTTTGAGGTTTTTTTGGACTACTGTCCTCTTAAATCTGGCTTCCATGGTTAGTAACAAGACACCCAAAAATGACATCAGAGCCATTTATTTATTTTCTAAACTCTTTTTTACGGTCTTCACCCGAACCCATGATGTCATGGCTTATTATATTGGTTAGCACTTATACCAATTGAAATTAATTAAAACCCTAAGCCCCGCGCACCTGTTCTTTTTCTCTCTTTCTCAAGTGATTGGTAGAATTGTGTAAACATCCTTTTCATCTCATTATCAAAACGGTAATAATTTTCCTATTCTATACCTTAAAGCTGAATGTTAGTTAGAGGAAATAGAGGAAAAAAAAAAAGAGGCAAATCTCCCCTATACTTGAGCCACATCAGCATGGTATATTCAAGGACTCTAATACTGATCCCTTAAATTTAGTTAGGGGTGGCAAGTCGCATTGTACCCCTTTACTACGCCCCATAATGCATGCCTCTTAATATTTCACTCATTTGAAATGCTTGAAAAACACGTCTTAGTATTAAGAACCATCTCTTAAGTCATGCTTCATAATACAGGCTTCTCAATGTTGAGCGAGGTATTTTGCCTGTGATGAGTGTGACACCGGGTCCATTGATTAAGATGGGCATCACCACCGCATAATACATACCTCTTAACATTTCACCCATTTGAAACGTTTGAAAAACACCTCTTAGTATTAAGAACCACCTCTTAAGTCATGCCTCATAATATATACAAGCCTCTCAATGTTAAGAAATGTTGAGTAAGGTATTTTGCCTGGTCCATTGAATAATATGGGCATCACCATAGTCTAGCCTTCTAAATCTACGCCCCATAATACATGCCTCTTAACATTTCACTCATTTAAAACTCTTGAAAAACACATCTTAGTATTAAGAACCACCTCTTAAGTCATGCCTCATAATACATGCCTCTCACTGTTGAGAAATGCTGAGCAAGGTATTTTGCCTGGTCCATTGATTAAGATGGGCATCACTATGGTCTAGCCCCATGGTTTAAAATTTCAATATCGGTCGTGGTATCGGCTGGGCTGAAAACCGATATAATATCGGTATTGGTCGCTGATATCGATCTGTCGCGGTTGTCGCGGTGTAAAAAAAATTCACAAAAATATTTAAAAAATTCATAATATTAGAAAATATTGGAAAATAATATTTTTTTCGATTAGTAACAACAATAAATCAAAATCTCAGTCACCTTAAGTTATGAGTCCTGTTTTGTGTCGCAGTTCGCTGTCTTCTCCAGTATTTTATATAATGCAACCATTATTGATGCTCATGATCAATTTATTAGTATAAAATATAAGAAAATAAAGTTAACATATCAATCATCATTTAATACTGACTCAATTATCAAATAAGTTGTGAAATTCAAGACCCTGAAGATGACATATTAAAATCAGAAATACTAATAAGCCTTTGATATCACAAATATTTTAACAAGTAACAACAATTATTTTTAGAAAAAATAAAGATTTAATAAAATTATTTTCAAAATCCTAAATATATAGATCTAGCATAAAAGTATGTAGATCAATCATTTATACACCATACAATGATCATGAATCATTAAAAGAACATATTTATGATGAAATCCCAAAAAAATAATATATTATAATTCAAATATTAAAAAATCCGGAAATAAAAGAATTTAAAATTTTATTTTTCAAAATCATGTGTATGAGTAGATCTAGGATGAAAGTATGTATATCTAACTTCTAAATGAAAAATACAACACAAGTGACAAACCCAATGATTTCTATGCTTCATCTAAAAATGAAAAAAATAAAAAACACATAATAAAATGCTTTAAGTTGATTTTGTTTTACATTGAATAATATTTTCTTCAAGAAATAGATGTGGGCTTTGAAAATATGCAAGAGAGATGTGTGATGGAATATGGTTGCTGCTCTAAAGAGTAAGGAGATGAGAGGAGAGGAGAAGAAGATGAAGATGGGGAAAAAGATAGAAAAAATTGGGTTTTGACACTTTTTATGAGATCTCGGCCGATATTTCGAAAAGATCGAGATGAAGGATATCTCGGCCGATATGGGCCTAGATATTGGGGATATTTGGCCCCGAGATACCGATACCGATATCTCGGAGCCATATCGGATCGGTATGGGCCGATATCGATTCATATCGGCCGATATGAACCGGTATTGACCGAGATTTTAAACCATGTCTAGCCCTCTAAATCTACGCCCCATAATACATGCCTCTTATGTCACGCCTCTTAACATTTCACCCATTTGAAACCCTTGAAAAACACAGTCTTAGTATTAAGTACCACCTCTTAATTCATGCCTCAAAATACAGGCCTCTCACCATTGAGAAATGCTGAGTAAGGTATTTTGCCTGTGATGAGTGTGACACCCGGCCCATTGATTAAGATGGGCATCACCATGGTCTAGCCCTCTAAATCCTTGATAGCAGTGCCTCACCATTTTAGAAACTGTGGAGTAGCAAATAGGAATGTGAGACCCGGTATATTAATCAAGATGAACTTCACTATTATGTTGCTTGATGTTGTGGCCCTCTGGTGGCCCACGTTTCAAAATTCTAGAGAAACAATCTGTATCCAATGGCGGACTTCGTCTTTTCAATCCAAACCGTTCAACCAATGAGAAGGACTTTTACAAAAAAAAAAAAAAAAGTAAAAAAAAAGAAGAAACCATGAGAAGGACCTGTAGCGTGTAGGTCTTTGGCCCATGCATCTTTCCAAACTTAGATCATTCAAATGTCAGACCATGTGTTTTTATCAAATGAAAGCAATCAATCTGATAGTGCCATAATTGTAGGATACAGTAGGTGACAAGTGTCGTGTATAGCAACTACATGTATTCTAGTGATAATTTTTTATCCATCATTTACTTTGGCTGAAAGGTACATATTGCAGGTTTAATTTTATAACTTACGGAGCAAGTTGGGAGGATTATAATAGATCGGTACCTTAGAGCTTCTGAGGTGTTTGATGCATTTCCTTAACCGTGCGTCGCACGGGGATTTGATGCTAGTTCCCATGAAAGAAGAAGAAAGACAAGAAACCCTGGTTAGGCAAATGTGGTCGATGTATGAAAAACATTGAACTTTTCAATCATCTTCACGTATAACTTAATGACTAGTGACGATTAATGATTATTTACATGTGACACTACTGCAATTCTTTGTTTTTTTGGGGTGAAGTAGTGGGCACGGGCCGCACGGCCAATTCATCTTAGACCAAATTTGTGTTCAGTTGATGATTTCATGACGCCATAGAAAATGCTCCAGTTCTCTGCAGATCTTCAAAGTCGATGAAGCTATGCTTTCGATCTCATGCATGAAATTTTAAACTAATTTTTCTCATTCATGTAAAATCTTTCCTAAGGTGGGTGAGGAGCCCCTTTTCTGCACCTAGGCAAAAATGAATTTATGTGAAGCACCTGAATTATAAGAATTAACACAAACTCTGCCCACATGAGTCTTAGATTCCTTTGTTGTCACCCTTACAAAGCATTACTTAAAGTTTTGATGTTGATTGAATAGAAATTTCAATATTTTTATATATTTTAAGAACTTTGTTGAATGGAATTGCTTTCAATAATAATTCCTTGTCATGAGTAATATAAAATATGCAATTTCTTCAACCATGAGCTTGTATTTTTGTTTCAAAATAATTATTTTGAGAGTGATTGGCCTATGTAGGAAGACCAATTCACACTAGATCTAGAAGTCATGTTTGAAAGATTCTCAACAATGAGAAAAGAATTCGAGCTGACCAAAGATTCCAACTGATCCAACGCAAACGGATAGCATTGGTGGGAGTTAGGAGCAACCATAATTCATTTACTTTATACATGACTCAAAATTACTAGGTCCAACCTTGTTTATCCTGTGGAACCCATCTTCAACTGGTCACTCAAAGGTCTCTTACCAATTTTTGCTCTTTTAATTAATGTGATCCATTGTATACTAAGTACATTGTTAATTCTTTTATAACATTGATATACATTGTTATACCGTTTTTTTTTTATCAATTTATGCTTTTAGAGTAAGTGGTTGATATACATTATTACATCTCGTCATCAGTATTACTGTCAAAGCCTTGTTTAAGCATTCCATTCACTGGTCTAGTCTATTCTAAGCTAAAGTACCTAAACCCTCCCAAAGGTTGTAATACTTTATATCTATCTTTATCACTATAAGTTTACTATATATGATGATCAGATGAAGGAGGGTATCATCATATTTACCTTTGATCACAGAAACTTTTGTCACATTTACTACATGAGTTTTAAGACACTAAGTCCATCTCAACTATGCAAATTCTCTTTATCTATAGGTTTAAGCATTCTGCGACACAATGAATGAATGGAATGGATCTAGTTTTTTTTTTTACTTCTCAGGTTTGAGTCCGGGCTGTGGGCCTCTCCTTTCCTCTCTTATATGTTCAATATCATCCTTGGTCTGCGCCTCCACTTTTGTCCTTTCTTTTCTTTCTCGTCTATTTTCACTGCTCCATGTTCTATTATTGTGTATGTGGTTAATGTATCTGATCTTTCAAAAAAAAAAATCTGATCTCTTTACTAAGCTATCAAATCGATTCAATTTCAAAACTTGACTATTCGAGATGCTTTATATTCTGCCGTCCATTCAACGAAATGCAGCAAATTATCTCTCTCTGAACAGTTAGCCTTGACTGGACCTTTCTTAGCCAAAAGTCACTAGTCAGCAGGTCTTTACTTCATTAATGCAGTTTGTTAAGACTCCTTCCAGTGGAAGGACTGCATTTAAGGTCTCTTCACCTTGACTTTCATCTCTCTCTCTCTCTCTCTCTCTCTCTCTCTGAAACGTAGACCATGGCTGACGACGACTTCGTCAAAAGTAGCAAGTGAAGAACTTCAAGGTTCAATAAAAGGCAACGGAGAAATTTAATGAAAAGAAGAACAGGGTAGAAATAGAACTGTAGAAGTTTCTTTTACTGACTCAGAATTTCAACAGAGAAGAAAAAGGCATATAAATATAAATATGCAGCTATCAGCGCATAGCTTGACCAGCCCTAAAATCATGCATTTGATGATAGCTTCTGAACCGGGACCCAGTACCAAGACCTTGGACTAGCTTCGGGTATAGGAGGATCGAGTAGACCATTTCTAGTCTTAAAAATCAAGCTCATTTGTGAAGTGGACTAGGTCCGAGAGTTGCTATACTGCCTTCTACTACTTGGATTGATGATCGATCGTTGGCTCCTAGCCATTTATTTGGTGGGACCTACCAATTGGCAGTTGACAAAGACTACACTTGTCACTATTTATTAAGAAATATTAAAATTTTCTGGCACAAGGCTAGTCAAATCTTGATCACAACTTGCTGGGCGTATCTTTTGGAGCTCATTTGTGTAGCAAGAGAATTCCGTGCTAAGTGGACTTCTGTTGCAACCTGAGAGAAGAATTCCGCATTTCTATCTCTCCCGTGAGAAGTCTAAATACTCTCTTTTAAGGAATATCATTTTATTATATTTTATTTTCAAAAAGAAAAGGCAACACAAACAATACAGTGCATGAAAAAAGTAGAACTATTCCTCTCCATCACAGAATTCTCTCCCCACACAAACAGACCCTTTAGTTTGAAGACCCACTGACTCCTGCTTAGGTGAGTTGACATGACTGGATCAGGGGACCTAGTCGAACAAATCTTACCAAGTCTTCCAAGAAAACTCGGTCAAACATGCCTGAGCTAGTACCCAACCCAAAAATAATAATAATAATAATAATAATAATAAAATTACTCATTGTTGTTTCAAGTCACTTGGTCGAGTTTAGTTTTAGAGATATGTTTTCGGGCCAGAGATGGACCAGGCCTGCAATATATAACAGGTATTAATGGACTCTTCATTGTCTGAGATCCTGGAATAGTGCTTCCAAACCACCAAATAGACACCATGAACTAGAGCGCCTGATTTGGCTAGGATCTCACATCCTATTTTTAGTGTGGGTCTTCTACCCTATCTATATAGACTGTAACAAGCCCATTCAGATTGGGATTTGAATTTTTACTGCTATTGTTAAATCTAGAGTTTGGATTAGGTCTGATGTCTAATTCATCGGTGGCAGTGAGCTGGGTTGGGTCAAATGCAGGTTGGGGTCTCCATTCCTTGTAACATATAAGGGCCCAAAATGAACCTGCCCATTTATTAACTTGGTTGAGAACACGATCCGAAACTAAGCTAAAAGGGTAAACCTGAACACTGAATTATCATATCAGTTCAGGTTTGTGTAGGGTTTCTGGGTTGAGCATCCAGTATAGAGAACGCTAGCTTGGGATGAAGTCTGACATAATCACTCTAGTTAGTGAATCAAAGGCTCATGTTCACTTGGGTCCTCTTGATCAAAGAAAATGCATTCACATTTTTAAAGAGGAGCAAGCAAGGGAGGGAAATATATGTGGTACTTAGTCCAGCCATGGCAGACATGCATGGTAAATGAGGGTGCATAGAGGTGTTAATTTGTGTGCAAGAAAAGGTTGTTATACTATGCAATTCCATATTGGTGGGCTTGCTATGTCATGACTGGCTGGATTTTGAAAAGCTAACAATATGGTTTCAGAGCAAAATGAAATTCTCTCCTGTGACGACTGTCCAAGTTGGGCCTAAGTTAAAATGATTGGGTAATGCTTAAAGCAAAGAAGCCTAGTTTCTCAGGCCCATGCCCAGCCGATGGATTGACCTACATTTGGAGATCTACAGAAATTTGGGCAGGAATTTCAACCTGCAGTTGTTTCCGGCCTATGCATTTTAGGTAGGATATGAATTAGTACACTCGATTATGACTCTGGGCCTTAAAAGAGGAGAAATCAGATCTGGCTCGTCCGATTCCAGAAATATATTAATGTAGCCACATTACCTAAATAATATTTTATTGATTTTTAAACTGCTATCAAGGTTGCAACAAGCATACTCTATGGCACAGTCCTAAGCCAAAGGCGAAAAATTCTATGGTAACAGACCCTTACAAAAACAGATAGAGCTGTTCATGGACCAGACAAGCCCAGGTCCCATCCGAGCATGGCCTGCATTGGGCTCACTTGGTCGTTAAATTTTGGTCGTGGGGTAAATCTAAGTTGTACAGCCCCGCGAGCTAGATTGGGGCCTGCACATAGTTCAAACCAGGCATGAACATAGGAGCAAGAGAACAGGGGTTGATCAGGTGGTTGGCAACCCACCTCTCGTACGGTTAATCAGGAATCAATACCTGGTCTTTCCCCATTCCTTGGATGTGCAAGTTCTCACTCCCAGTGTGTATGAGTTCTCTCTCCTTGCTTTGTGAGTACTTAGTACTCACCACCTACAGGTTTCTCTCCTTACATATGCGAATATTCACTCCCTGATCGTTTGCAAGTCTCTCTCCCTATGTGTGTGGGTACTCTCCGGTCCCAGCACCCCTAGCTAGGAGTGAAAAAAAATTAATACAGAGGATATGAATATATTGCAAACAAGCGAGTCTTGGGCATAACAGTCAGGCCCGTAGGCTGGATCGGGGCCAAGATTTACCTAAAATTAACTGGATTGGCCTTAAACAAGCTTCTGGCCAGCTAAATCTAGACCATGAGCAACTTTGTTAACTGGCTGGCCGCATCCTTTTAGTGTGTTGGGTAAGGCCATGGGAGACCCATGAATTATATATCCCTGAAATTTATGCTTAAATTGAGTCCGTTTATTACCAGGTGGGCCCAACTCATAATTTTTAAAAGTGAAGTGAACCAAGATCGTGGCAGGTTTAATGTCTGGGTCCAAGAATGTTGTGAGCCAATTCATGAGAAGATGTAACCAGATATACAGCTCCCATTCCACGGCATTGGTGGGTCAACCCATGACCAGCCAGATCATTTAACTGCAGGTCAAAAGATCCTAACCCCATTTCATTGCACCATGCACCGGTGACATCCGAGTCCTATATGTGGGTTGGATGGCAATCATGCCAGGTTTTGTTGCCTCCATGATCTACTTATAAAGGGGAGAAGTCTCTCTTAATCTCTTGGAATTGGGACTTGGGAGTACTCCACATGGTGCACTTAATTAGAAATGCATTCATAAAGCTTAGATTCTATTTTAATCTCTTGGGTTAAGGTCCAAAGATCACAGGTTTATTTGGTGGCTCATGCTTCTTGGTGCCATTGTGCTTTTAAAAAGCCAGCCCTTTTTCAAACAGGCCTTTTGAGGTAACCATGTAAAAAATGCAGCCCTTTACAAGTCAGCTCCAGACCTGATACATGACCAACCATTTCAATCCATATTGGGAGCCTCTGCTTTCCATGTAAATGATGAAAGTTCTCATTAGTAGCTCACACATGCATGCCTAGTACGATGAGTACTGTATTGGATTCTGTAGCTCCATTCCACCTTCTACCACAGTCGGATAGTGATAGGTTGGTACTTTGTAGTTGGGTTACTTAGATTAGATCGCCGAATCTGAAATGAATTTATGGTTAAACGTCTGTGACAACATAAATTTACAGATAGAGCTAAATTTAAGATTTAAGATAAGTAAATTAAGGCCCCAGTATGAAAACCCACATTAATTAATAATCATATTGGTGAAAAGCATCATTCACTTAAGGTCATGTTTCTTTAGTGGAATTTTTAGACATGATGTGACAGGCTGTCCCCTGCAATTCTTAAATTCCATGTTTGTTTACTGGCATTTCTGGATTACAGCCACCTTTTGACTTTTGGGAATCCAAGAATTTCACTCCCTATGTATTTTTATGGAATTCCTGGATGCTCAAGTCGATTCAAAGGGGCATCCAGGAATTCCACTTTGTCTGAGAATTTAGGAATTCTCCAAATAAAAATTCCTGAAATTCCAGCAAAGAAACGTGCCTTAAAAGTTAAAAACTTAGAACACAGGGGTCCCACCCAAATGCTTGAAGAACCTTGAATCAGAATGAATGGCTTTTTAAAGGAGCCAGTCAAACACCCGCTTACAATTTAGAAATGAAGGGATATTAAAATCAGTGGAGCTCAAACTTCAAAAGCTATCAAAAATCTGATTTTATTCGGAACTATGGCCATGTGTGGAAAATGGAAATGAACCCCCTCGCTACAAAGATCATTAGAATGCCCGGTTTAAGGAAATGACTATAATACCCCTCCTTTTTTTGTAGCGGAGTTCAAACGGCAGGCTAGAGTTCAAAAACGAGAGAAAGGAACGAATCGAAGCAGTACTCGGTCAAACTACGGTCAAAGGATCTTTTTTTTACCCGTACGTCCCCAGACAATGCTGGCAGTTTGAAAAAGCTCGTGCTGAAGTGGCATATACGAAGAAAGGCCCCACTTTCATAAATGCGAATCATTTGGGTAAATGGGAGTTGGAAGATCTGAAATGGGCCATCATGGCAGAACCTAATGATCACGATGATCTTATTTAAAAAGGCCTCAAAGTATAAGATATATATATATATATATTTATAAATAATTTTTGTGACACCGGAGATTCGGTCTCACGCACTCTACTATATTTTATTTTTCGTTTATCTTAAATTTAACTTTTAGGAATTCATGTTAAATTGGGTTTCGCCAAATACTTATTTTTTATCTAAAAAGAAATATTAAAGGGGTGGTCCGTAAATGATATATGGTTGAGATATAGATGAACTTGATTTCCACACTTACATAGATGAACCATAACGCTACTTGATAGTGGTTTGGATCTAGTGGTTTGGATCTAGTGGTTTGGATCTTCACCTTTACTTAGCCACTTTTTAGAATACATTTTTTACAACTTCTAAAAATGCAGTTCAATCCAATCCAATCCAAATGAGCAGGGTCTTAGTGGTTGCATATACCTTACGTAATCAACCATATTTCCACATGATTATTTTCTTTTTATACAAAAAATGAGAACATTTAATTATATTGTTTTGAAAGGATGAAGATTTTCTTAGATCTAAATCATTTTGAATTAAATTATGGATTTTAATCATGGTTAAGTTATTTTATTTTAGTCGTCTTTTTGTATAAACACTGAGTTTAGTCTGAAGGATATTAGATTTATATCATTTGTCAATCAACCTAATGGGATGATTGACAAAAAATTTAGATAATTAAAAAAGGTTGTTATTTGAAACAAAAAGAAGGAAGTCGTCATTTGTAGTTGTAAAAAAAAAAAGCAGATACTCTTACATTTTTAGATTTTGTGCTCTCCAAATATGAGAGGATTTTCTATGGATTGAGTAGGGAAGTTTTTATTTAAGATTTTTTTTTCTTTTTAAAATGGAAAGTGCTCCATCAAATTGTACATAGTTTACCATTGGAAGCTTAGGCAACTTCTTCCACATGAAGAACTAGGGATGTATTTACCAGAGAAAAAAGATATGGTCTTGCACAAATGAAAAATCAAAGCATGCATTTTCAACAGCATCGTGGAATCATAGTGAGCATTTTCAGTGCATTTAACAATGTGGTGTCCTTTTACCAAAAAAAAAAAACAATGTGGTGTCCTCTCTCTCTCTCTTTCTCTCTCTATGAGTGCCATCACACCATAGATTCTTTTTGGGTTTGTTGGAACTGTCACTTTGAATGGATTTGCTTGGCCTTTTCTTATAATTTTGCGCTTCATTTCCTGCATCTCATGATTCTCTCTCTCTCTCTCTCTCTCTCTCTCTCTCTCTCTCATGAATGGACATTGAAGTTTGAACATGTGACTCTAGTAGAAATTTTCTAATCAAATCACATCAAACAAAGCAGGAACAGAAAAAGGAAGAGAGAAGGGGGAGGAAAACAAAAGCTATTGATCTTCTTCTTTATGACTGTGAAGAGATGTCTGGTATTAGCATTTGCTTGACTTAGAAAGGATCCAACTTCAAAACAAATATCAAATATAAGAAAGAACGTTAACAAAGAGATTAAGGGCCCGTGTTCTTCATGCTTGTCTTGTTACTGTTACACAAGTAAAGAAGGAGAAGCTGATTTTGGTGCTCAGAACATTGGATTTGTGTTTTGAATGGCTGATCAAAGCAATGCAGTGATGGTGGTAGGAGTAGCTCAAGGAGAGACTATGAGAGAATACAGGAAAGGGAACTGGACACTTCATGAGGCATTGGTTCTTATCACAGCTAAGAAGCTGGATGAAGAGAGGAGGATGAAAAAAGAGAGTGGTGGTGAGGGAAGGGGCGGTAGACCAACAGAGTTAAGGTGGAAATGGGTGGAGGACTACTGTTGGAAGAATGGGTGTATGAGGAGCCAAAACCAATGCAATGACAAGTGGGACAACCTCATGAGGGACTACAAGAAGGTAAGAGACCATGAGAAGAAGGTGGAGGATGGTAGAGAGCAGAGTTCTTATTGGAAGCTTGAGAGGCATGAGAGAAAGGACAAGAACCTGCCCACGAATCTCTTGCCTCAAATACATGAGGCTTTGGTTGAGGTGGTGGAGAGGAGAGGCACTCAGAGGGCCAGGGTACATGTTCATACTAATTCTATCGAGGTTGGTCTTGTAGGAGAGAAACCAATTAGCAGTAGTATGCCACTTTCACTCCCTCTATCGCACCATCACAGCTCACTTCCAACTCCACCACAACCACCTTCTCCACATGCTCAGGCATTAGCCACATTAGGTACTCTCTCTCTCTCTCTCTCTCTCTCTCTCTCTCTCTCTCTCTCTCTCTCTCTCTCTCTCTCTCTCTCTCTCTCTCTCTCTCTCTCTCTCTCTCTCTCTCTCTCTCTCACACACACACACACACACCCCACAACCCCATGAGATCTGGGTATGTTCTATTTTATAATCTTTTCAATGTTTCTGATTCATTTCTTTGATGTCTCGTCTGCACCCTTCTCTATATTGCTATGGTACGTTTCCTACATCTAATCTGTCAATACTAATACGAAATTGTGTATCTTTATCCTTTGTTTCACCAAGTAATATATGTAGGTTTGATGGATTTTTAAGCATGCAGAACTGCTGTGACTTTCTTTTGGGTTTCAAATTTCTGGTCTGCTCAATTGAGAGGGATTTAGCTTGGTTTCTCTGCAATACTTTCATCTGATCATAGTAAAGTTCTTTTTATCAGTTTGCTGCTATATAATTCATGTTCGGATATATATCGACCTTTTTTTTTTTTTTTTCAGATATCTTTTCATTGTCATTTTGTGTTTTGATTTTCTATCATCTAGTCATCTGGCAGTATTTTACATACTTTCATGCGTCTGTTATCATTTGTGTATTCATTTCTTCATATGTTGATGGCTACCTTGTTTCTCCTGCAGCTTCCTTTGATTCATCACAGCTTCATTACTCCTTTACCTGCAACTTGTTTTATGTTTCTTCCAGATACTATTTTTCCGGTTTTTTTAATGTTTTAAGTAGATGTATATATGCTTTTCTTCTCTTCTTTCTTGATTCCATTGCAACATGGCCTGCTTCTTTCCTTTTAATGTGTACTTATTCTTGCTTTCCTCAGATGGATTCTGTTTACTTTCTTCCCCTTGTCTATTGCTCAACTTTTAATTGTTTCCCTTTCTCAAGAAAAGTGCCAGTTGACTGAGCTGAGGCTGAGCTTTCTTTTGATGGGTGTTGGGACCTTTTTCTTTTTCTGCCGACATTGATTTTGTGTCTGTAAAAATTGATTGGTTTGATTCCATATGTTTGGAGATGTGTGATAGCTCAGATTCTGATGGGAGTGAGCATTCGAACTCATCTGCAAAGAGAAGGAGAAAAAGAGGAGAAGGAAGCAGCAGCCCTGGTGCAGCTCATGAACTTAGCTCTGCAATCTCCAAGAGTGCCTCTATCCTATCAGAAGCACTTCTTGCATGTGAGGAGAAGGAAGAGAGAAGGCACAGAGAGCTTATAAATGTGGCAGAGAGGAAACTGAAGATTGAAGAATCAAAGACAGATATCAGCAGGCAAGCAATCAATGGCCTTACTGCAGCTGTCAACAAGCTTGCCACTTCAATTCTTGATTTGGCTTCAGAAAGGAAGAATCCATCAGCTCCCGGGTAAAAGTGAAAATTGAAAAATAGAAGTGCAGGGATCCTTTTTTGTGTACATGGATTAAAACTCATCTGTGTTGGGATTTATTTCCATTCATCATTGTAATTTTAAGCTATTACCTCTCTCATGAAACCTTATTTTACTGAGGTTGGCTTGGTCGGGTCTAGCTAATACTGTAGTAACACGTACAGGGTCATCCCAAACTTGACCCATTTATAACCTCGTTGAGTACGTTGGGTTGGGTTCTATGATACTTAATTGGATACTTAAAATTTAGGTTACATGTACAGGCTCATCCCAAATTTGGCCAATTTATTAACGTCGTTGAATAAGTCCAGTTCTCTAATACTTGAATACTTCAAATTAGGCAACATATATTGTTGTTCATATGAAATTTTTCTATTTTATCTATAAATTTTTGTCCTTGGCATGTGCATGGCATGTTTCTATCATATTGATGTGGTATCTGAATATCATATTGTGAGCCATTGAGTTAAACATGTATGTCCTAACATTGAATTAACAAATAAAGTTTGGATTGACAAATTATAGTGTAATTTCATGGTTTGAGTTGAGTCGTAAGTTGAGTAACCAGGGTAACTAAACTTAAACCTCAGTTAATTATTAACGGGCTCTAAGATGGCAACATAAATTCCATGACCTACTTCTTTATCATAATTTTGAGGGAATTTTAATATTTTTTAGTTATTTATTTGGTGTAAGACATTTTCAATAATAATTCAAAAGAGAATTTAAAACATGCAGAAATCTTTCCATAGTAGCACGTAATAAATACATCAATCCTAACCATCCAAAATGTGGGTCTTAATTTGTACCCACGTATTAGATGGTTATGATTGTCCGATTAGTGTACTTTTACATAATTGTCCCATTTATGTGAGATGTGACGTTTTGTTTTATTTAGTGTGATACACCAAACCATTGTCTTTTGGCAACCGATGTGACAGTCAAACTGGAATGGTCAAAGCTTGCCCATAATACTTTTCAGACCATACTTACAATCATTACCCACCACCACCAGGGAATATGGTGTGGCTGGCTGCAAGTGGAGTCCAATCTTCTACATCTTTTGCTTGCACTTGATTCTCAATGATTTTTTAGTTTATTGGCCCACCAAATAAAGGTTAGGTTTGTTGATTAGGACTCTATGCTCTTCTTAGCTTTCGTGTAATGGAATTTTTAAGGAATTCTAAGTGCGTGTTTAATTGTATTATGATAAAGAGGAATTAAATACATAGGTTCATATCTCTATCGGTTAAAGATAAAAATGATAGGCGGATTTTCAAAAGCAAACATTAAAAAATATCTTCTAGAATAAAAAAAAGATAAAAAATAAATAGTCAGTCATCACCTTAATAATTCAATATATAGAAAAATGAAGGTCCTAACTACTTATCTACCTCATGTCCTTCTCGTCTCACCTATTATACCCTTCATTTATTGTAGAGTTCATTTCACCATGAATTTCTATAATTCAATTTCTATGTTTTTTAATGTAAACAAATTGATGCTAAGTCTTTGCATTTTTAGAAGTTATTGAATATGAAGAAACAATAGTGAGTATACAAAAGGATTAATAATCCCAATGCTAGCTAGGAAAGTCAAGCTCTCACATAAATATCTCTACCTTATAATTAACCTTCACCCACACCTCTTTACTAATTCTATGTTGAAGTTCACTTGACCATGGATTCCCCAACCATTCACACCAATGAACCCTTAAGACATGAGTTTTAAGACGTGTTCTTAGTTTAATGTTTGAAGGAATTTATTGCAGGACTTTATATGTTGAGAAGTTTTTTTATGGAAAAGTTAGTTTTCAATGACATTTATTATTATTTTTATTTGATTAGAAGAATCTGGGACTTTTAGTTTTACTAAATATCACCTTTTCTTTTGGAATTCTATAAATGCTAGCATTTGGTATAAGTTGTACTTGAGTATATGGAAAAGTTGTTGGAAATAACATTTTGAGAATTTCTAACTCTCCTTAATATAAATTCTAAAGATATTTGCAAACAAAGAGTTCTCAAAGGTGGTAATAAACAAAAGTGAAGATCCATAAATAGCCATTAAATAATCTCATCCACTAATGGAAAACAAATTAAAGATAGATATGAAATCATGAATACACAGGCATCGCCCTAGTAAATCAAATCATATGAAAATCAGGGTTCCATCTACATTCTCATCTTATATTCTTCATCCCTTGCCTCTTCAATGTTCCTTGGAGCTTCATTTAACCAATATTTTTGTGTGTGTGTGTGTGTGTGTGTGTGTGTGGGGGGGGGGGGGGGGGGGGGGGGGGGGGGTTTTCACTATTTTATGGGAAGATATTCTCTTACAAGTAGATGGCATACATTTTAAATGTAGTCTAACTGGTGGGGGCTGGAAGAAGGTCAGATGGAAAAAATCTCCTTGTAGGTAAGGGTCTGCCAAAAAAGGCAAATCAGATTCATCCCAAGGGGGAGTTCAAATGTGTGTAAAATTGCCAAATCTTGGGATGACAATAGTGTAGATCGGGGAGCTAGTATGAATTGGCCAGCCATAAATCCCTGGGTCCTCGAATTAAAAGTGTCAAGTCCGAACCAGTTGTGCGGTAGAAGAAAAAAAAAAAAAGGTTAGCAGGTATTGGCCTATATCTTGAGCACATAAATCGTTGACAAGCATGTTGATGTGCATCCAGTGCATTTGGATCGTTGATTCATGGTTGTGCCCCCAATTCCTACCCAAAATGGCCCACAGTACAAGAACATCACCAATTATATGCATCAACAGGCGAACCGGAGAGGTCCACAGAAAAGGACATGGATTTATATCCAGGCATCAATGTGCAAAATGGTTAGGCGATGATGAACCAAAAGGTCCAAAATGGCTCAGCTTGAGACCATATCTTATCTCTTTGTGTTGCGAGCCATGTAAGAAGATATTGCATCTGAATGAACTCTCCCAGCTTTGTCCTACTCGCAATCTTTGACTGTTTCTGTATGGCTATCTCACTGATGAACCATGTGAACTGCGTAAATCTCTCTCTCTCTCTCTCTCTCTCTCTCTCTCTCTCTCATCCATCATGTACAATGGTTTGAATAGTTCATGGTGTCATCCTAGCCATACGATCATTACCATCAACATGCATTCATTCTCCTCCACCATGTGGACTTTACCTTCAATTTTAGTAGAGTGGCCCCAGTGAAGTGGGTAGGAATTAATGGTTGGTTCAGATTAATGATTCAAGTGTCCACTTGTACAAAGATAGGACTTTGCCCATAAAATAGTGAAAACAGGGCCCTTTGGAACAACAGATCTTTTAGAAGGGGATATGTGGTTGGTGAGTTGGCCCATGTAGGCCACATCAATCGACCATAAATGTGCATCAATGGCTCATTGACAACTCCACTTTCCGAAGCTTCAATTGGGCCAACAACAGGGGGTTGCTCGGTTGGCAACCCACATGTAACCCCACACCTGAAGGATGTATGCCACTCTTCCCTTCACCCGTAATTGATTGTATCTGGATATGAAAGACTCCAACACAACGTTGAAAGTCTTCACAAATCCCTTGCGTCCAAACATAAGGCTCCCAATCTCTCTTATATAGACAATTCTGATAAATCAAGTTCATGTTTTCTAGCCAAAAGAAACCCACAGCCTAGATACTATTAGATATCTTTTACCTAGTGTGAGTTTCTCTTTCCACTTGTGTGGGCTCTTTTGGGTCCCAGCTCCCTAAGCTGGAGTGCCAAAAACTAATCAAAAAGTCTATATGGACTAACTCAAGGAGTTAGTCCATGGACAGACCCCATGATTTTGGGGGAAAATTCACTTAATGTCAGGTGATTTTCCCCCCAAAATCATGGGGTTAGTCCATGAATCGGTCCATGAGTTAGTCTATGTAGCAGGGCTCAAGACTAATAATCTTAATTTTGCCATTTAAGTCGACGCTTTATATCAACTATCAGCTATAACAGCATGCTGGCCTTTTATCTGATTATGAGATATATGAGTGGTATTAGATGGTAATTTTCATAATGATCCAATTTAAATAAAAAGGATGAAGCTACAATTCTTTATCTTTTAAAAAGAAATTAATAAAATTAACTAAAATTCCAGTTTTTAAAATTATTTTCTATTTTACTAATATGCCCATTATTAAAAAAGAGAGCATCTCTCACCTTATTATGAGAGATAAAGGTGGGGGCCTTCACATTTAAGTTGTTGACATTGAGTGGGGGCCTTCACATTTAAGTTGTTGACATTGAATATGGATGTGAGGGCCCTCACCTTATCTCTCGGTGAGAGATGCTCTCATAGGAGCACCTCCCATTAAAAAAATTAGCTGCTTTCAACGTTGAACTCGTTCAAGTCTGAGTTGACTCTTGACTCAAATTGTTTCATAAGAGACTCGGCCGAGTCCAAATGGAGAGTGGGGAGGAGATCTGGGCCATCTCTGCTTCGAGTTACCAATGAAGTTAGAGACCTAAACAAGGACTCTTCGCAAACTTCAAAACTGGGTCTTGGAAGAAAGGGTTGGGCCCTCTCATTCAAAGGCAATAAAATATCCCCCAGACCATTTTTCCTTCTGCATCTTTCCTTATGTGAAGAAACCATACGGATACTCCTAAGAATCTCCTTCATCATGGCTACATCTCTGTTTTAGGCCTAAAGCAATGATTAAAAAAATAATAAAAGTTGTGGTTGGGCCTGACTGGACTTAGAAACAATGCTTTAAATGGTTCAGGGTTTCACACAATTCTAATAAGGGTAAAGCAGCTTTAGGGCTTGTTTAGAAGGAAACGATTCAAGGAGGGTGATTGGATTTGGGTTTGTCCAAGCACGGCCTGACTTCTAGACTGTAAGCAAGAAATGGGCCAAAATTCGTTGGCCCGAGCCCAGCCCAAGTTAGAGTTATAGAATAAAAAAAATCATTTCTTACTATGTCATGGGTTGTAGCTAAATTGATCTGGTGATATCACCTTTCATAAGAAGTCATATTTTTTATTTTCCCCTTTACCTCTCTTTATAATTATTTTTATATTTGAGTCGAGCCGGGCCGGGCTTTGGGCTGTTACCAGTAAGCCAAACCCCGGCCTAATCTATAAAACCGGCCGAGCCTTTCCCATCTAGTAGAACCTAAGCCCCAAGGACAGGCCAATTCAGGCTGGGCCCGGCTCGATCCATCAACACCCCTAGATATGGGAGTTTTGCTTCCAAGAAAACTGGCACAAGTGTGCTCTCAGTGAAACTGATTTGGATTCTATAACACATCTAAGAGTAATGCCTTCAATTGAATTGATCTATCGATTCTGCAACACTACTGAAATCTGCTCCCAAGAATTTTTTGTTTTGGAAATGTATTATTTCGTGCAAAGATTGAACATGTTTGAGAAGTGAAATGATTATGTCAATAATTTCTTGAATAATTAAGATGTCAAACAACTACTTATAAATTATGATTCCGGCATATGTTTCATAGCTGTCACAGTAGTAAAGGGAGCAAAAGTTGTGTTCAAACTATCAAATTAGAAGAGTTTTAGGCACATAATGCATACCCAAGAAAACTATAGCAGTTTTTTACTTTTTTTCTTGAATGTAATGTCATTGCCCGTATTGAATTTTCTGGGCCAGGGCTACCCAGTGAGGTTTATGGAGCATAATGGTCCAAGGCTGAGACTTGCAGAGATCCAGGGTCCATTGAGATGAATGAAGCATATGATGCGTATGGGCCTAAATCTGGCGGGGATCCATTTAGGCATACCTAGATGTACATTTGGGTCTAATGGGACAGATCAATCCAGACCCATTTACGGTCCAAAACCTGTATTGGGCCAGATATGGACCGAGGGTCTTGACCACAAATGACAAACCTGTCTGTTTTAGATTCATATATGTTATTATAAAATACCACATTATGTTAAACAAAATAATATTAACATAAAACATAAACATGACATAGAAAAAGAGATGTCTTTGATCTTCTTAAATTTATTTATCAATTTAGAGTTGATCCAGAGCATGGATCCTGGTCCGAAGGTCCTAACAGGGTTCAAATGGATGGACTCAGGCCTGCCCATTTCTCAAACGGGTAGACTCAGATCGAAGCACTTGTCCCTGTGTCAGGCCTGCAGGGCCTGGCTTAGGCAACTTGATTGTAAATGGACTTGGCCTTGATCACAGGTGAGTCCAGCTCAAATCCAACCCTTTAGGCAGCCTTGTTAATGATCCCAAATCCAAATCTCCAACCCAAAGTTTGATTGAACCAAGATGCAATGAAGCAGAGGCCGGATGGAAAGTAACCCACCACTACAAGAAGAAAACGGTTAAGATCTCCCCCATTATAATGCTTGTTTTATGTTTGTTAACATGCATAAAGGCAGTTACAAACTGATAAAGTAAGCCCTGTTATTATCTTGTTTTAAATAAACACGCATCATGGTAACATAGTGGAATGCTTAAATAGATAATCTCTGGCTGCTTTCAACAGCCACTTCATCATTCCAAACATAGCAAAAGCATGGCTTTCAAGTACATTACTTCCAACTCCACTTCCCCATTTGATGCTAAGCAATAAGAATATGTCTACGTCATTCTCTTATTCAACTCCAAGTTCACAGTCCCAAGTAGAAAAAAGAAAAGCAAAAAAACAAAAACAAAGTACAGAACCAAAAAGTAATGCAAGCTCAAACCATCTAAGACAACAAGTCCTCATATGAAGTAGTCTTTCTTAAGCATGCTTACCATGAAGTCCCTGAGAAACTGCATAAGAAGCACAGTCCATGGGTTGGAAGCCAATTCTTTGCTTCTCCAAGTCATAAACAACCTCTAGGTTATGCTGTTGGAAGTTCCCAAACACCCCAGCTGGCCCATAGTCACCATCATCCATGGCTTGAAACAACAAGCATTTTACTACAGTGGAGTTCTTTGGAGGACTCACAGCATAGAAGTAGTTCTCCTTGGGCAAAGTTATAGTAACATTGCTCAAGAAATGGAAGGAGATTGAAGGAAGGTCATCTAAAAAAATATTGTTTAAACATGGGACCATGTAGCAAAGACCAAACCCGGTGCGGTCCTCGTGTTCCGTCGACCGTGGATAAGTTATTGTGGATGCCAACACCGAAAGGAGGCCAGAGTAGAGGGGCTCTGGAAGGTGAGTGTATGTGGTGCCTGAGTCAATCAGCATCCCTCCATTGCCTTCTGGGTCAAAGGCCCTTAGACTTGATGGCACTTCAATGAAAGTAGAATTTGCTACAGTGATAGCTTCTAGGCCAATGTAATAGAAATTTGGGTACATGGGACTCGTCAACATTGGGGTGAATTGTAGATAATCTTTGGAAGAAACTGCAAGATCCCCTAGGACCAAAGGGCTAGTAATGTTGGGGTTGTTGGCATACTTAAAAGCCAAAAAACAGTGAGAGAAGCCCTTTTCTAGGAACCCAAGCTGTGAAGGGAGGGAGAGTCTGCCCCGACCAAAACCAGCAATACCAATGGGCTCTCTATAGGTGGACCCCACACACCCAAAACAAAAGTTTGAAATCTCACTTGTGGCACTGGAGTTACCCCCATGGACCCACAATGTGTCCCTGGTGAGGGACCCAACAACAATCCCTCCTGCACCATAAGTGTAGGAAAATGAAGGACAAGGTCGAGGGCACGCACCCTTAACAAGGGTGCTCATAGAGCATCCTGCCACAGTGCATGGATCATAGTCGTTGTCCGAGCTGTGGATGTCAATGCAGAAGGGACTTGTACAAAGGTCTCTAAGGGATGAAGACGAGCGAGAAGGAGAAAAGGTGGCTGTCAACTTGTACTTCCCATAGTCATCACAGTCCATGCATTCAAAAGAGATGTTTCCACAGGGGACCCATGTAAGGTCACTCCCAGTGTCCATAAACACTTGTAGGACTTGTTGGGGTGTACCCAAATTGAGAGAGATTAAGTACCCATCTCTATTCTCCTTGAGTGGCTCCAACATATCCATCACTTGAAGTGGTTTTGAAGCCTTTGATTGCATGGGAAAGGGAGATAATGTCCTAGAATGTGTGAGACCCAAGACCACCGAGTTACTAGTCTTGTGCTTTGCATGGGATGTGAAGGAGAAGGTGGTGAGTATGAGAATTAATATAAAGGTGCTGAAGGGAGTGAAGAGAAGCATTTTCTATCCTAGTATATGGATTTGAAGAGAAAGAGGAATGAAAACGGGAAAGAGAGGTGGAGATTTGAGTTGCGAGAGGATTCTCTTATAGGGGTTTTTTTGAATGATTGAGGATGAGTTGGAAACTATGTTCTTATGAGCTGATGAGCACCCACTATACAAGAATTGCAGTATATGGGGTGCATTATCAAGCAAAGCAATGGAATACATGTGCTTGAAGAGATTTGAGTTTCCTAAGCACTAAGAAAGAATAAAGGGGGACAGAAAACAGAAATCACTAATTTTTATAAGCTGCTACTTGCTACGTTCTATGTTTAGAAGGCATGTGGAAAGTGTTAGTATGTAAAATAAGCTGTTGCTTTACAAAATTCCCCAATCACAATCTGTAAAATTTCTCAATTACTTGAGGAAATCATCTCAACCATAATCTGTAAAATCTCTCAATCACGCTCTCTAGATCTTAAAATGATAAGGAGCAAATTAAAATCTCACGAGCAATCAGGCAAAAATCTTTCAATGTCTTTGATGTATAGGATTATTATTGGTAACAATAGCCAAGTACTGCTAATCCCATACCTGTAACCTGTAGTGGGCTGGATTATTTTAGAAAGAAGAGTAGATCGTCGTATGAAAAAGAAGATTCGTGACTTGGTACGACCAAGAGGAGCATATTTTGAGTAAATATGTTTCCTCTTTCTTTTTTCTGCCCTTGCTCTGGAGGGTTCATTTATTCGTGCGCGTGCCTTGTTTTGTTTTTCTTTCCAACAATCCCACGTAGGAATTGTGTAATCAGGTCTGGGATTTGCATGTTTTGAGGAGATGGGCCACGCAGACCTATCTGTTCCTATCTTACGGTGTATCTAAAAAGGAACATATTGCTCAATATTAAATATGAGAAACCTTGAGAAGTGAGAGTAAGTAAACAGGACTTGCATAATTGCAGTTCCAACTTTCTTAAATTGTTCTTAGTTTATACAAAATTACACTTGGTTGAATGTAGAATGACTCTCTCTCTCTCTCTCTCTCTCTCTCTCTCTCTCTCTCTCAATTCACAAGGACACAATCACAGTACCCATGCTCTTAATCTCTCTCTAAATTCCCACAGACACAACCCATGGTTTTAAAAGTGGATCGAATCGATTTGTATTACGTACCCGATAAATAGAAGTTTGGCCATAGTGATGATACTGATTTTCTATGTGTTTAGAGCATAAATTACAATGTATTGACATTTGTTCTCACAACATTAGTTATATTGGTATAACCCCTTGATTATTGAAATAGACATTTGATGGATCGTCGAAAATGCATCTATCGTGCTGTTGGTGATCAATGCTGTCTTCTGTCAAGTCCATTGTTTTCACATTCCTCTCATTTTGAGGATGTCAAAGCAATGGCCTACTAGATAAGTTTGCTCTTAGATGCATATCGAGTAAGATTGTGCTGCCTAAATTAAAACTCTCATTAGAGAATATTTAAGAAAATAAAAGAGGGGATCGATTATGTGGCCTGAATGATAGTATAGATTGTGCAGGTTTTTAGATGAATATAGGAAGGTAGGTTTTTACTTAAATAATAAATAAAAATATATATTTGGCTTGGACAAAAATTCGTGGAGCCAATTCCAATAAAATTGGGACAAGGCTTTGATGATGATGATGAATAAATAAATATCAAAAAATTTATACAAAGAAATAAAACCTAAGAGAGAAGGATGTTTGATGGTTATTTGAAAGCACAACGGGCCAGGATTGTAGCAAGCCTAATGGTAAGATAGGAGTCGACAGTGACAATGATACCGTCAAAACTTTCTAGGCTATATTTTGTTAAGCTTTGTCCTGTGTCCCTAAATTAGAGGGTAGCTGCTCAAACACTCCACGAAATGTTCTCACTGAGGGGAGATATTTAGCCTCCCTTCTTTATATAGAATAAATTCCCTAACCAAATCGAAGAAATAAAGGAAATTACCTGCATTTAAAGAATTAGTGATTCAATAAAAACACATATATATATAGGGGACGCTAGAAAAAGGCCCATTCCCAACATCCAATGGGAATGAAGAATCAAGATAATTATATGCTGGCATAAGCATCTAATTTAAGAGTCTTATTAAAGGCCCATTTCCAACTTCCATTATCTCCTCCTTGAAAGTTGCTAATTATCCTATTCAATTTCTTTGCTAGTTGGTCTTATCTCTTTGAAATTAGGTAATCCAACGTTGAAACCAATTGCATTCATACGACATGCATGGAAGCTCAACGATTTTTCTTTCATGGGAATCTTTTAAGTCCTAGGCCCCACATGGAACATTGCTATTTCACAAAGGCTTGAGTTCTAATTGATATGGCCCACTACATGGCATTAATCCATAAAAAATCATAACCCAATGAACATATGGCCCACCACATGACATCCATAAAAAATCAGAACCCATTGATATGCATGAAGCACTAGATTTTCTTTGATGGGATTCCTATAATAAATCGATAGACCCACACGGGAGATAATTACTTCAAAAAGAGTTGAAGCCTAGCTACTTGAAAGGAGATATGCATGAAGCCCTCAAATCTTCTTTGATGACATTCATATAATAAATCCCTAGGCCCCACATGAGAGATTGTTTCTTACAAGTTTCCAATCAAGAATTATTTATTTCTCGGTTTTGAGGGAAGGAGAGAAATTCGGCACTCTTATAATGGTTAACTTGATACCTCCATATTTTTAGTAAATTTTAAGGCATCAATATTTATCCAATCATGTAACTTACTTCTGAGGTGGCATCATTTAATTAGATATGTAAAATGGACGTTTATGCCCCTTTTTGACAAGGGTATTTTTTTTAGAATTTCTATATATATATATATATATATATATCCAAGCAAGAAATCCATTGATATCCTGATATGATATGCAATTTAACTAAGACTTGACAGCAATGCCCTAATATAATTTATGGAATGCCATCTAAAAATGCATGGAGCAATTTAATTAAGACTCAACAGTAATGCGCTAATACAATTTATTGAATGCCATCTTAAAATGCTAAGGAGCCATTAAGCTCTAATGAAATTCAATGGTTGTGGGGTCATTGCGGTGGAAAGCTACTTGGCTCTTGAAATATTACTACAACCTCTGACAAGATCGATAGCAAGGCTGATGGAGCTTTTATTGGAACATGTGTCATCTAAATTAAAATTTTGCTCCATTACACTTGGTATATATTTGTGGAACAAATGCTCCATATGAATGGCATCCACAATCTTATTTGCTCCATTCTTTCTCACCCTTCAAAGTAAAACAATTTTCACCACAAAAAAAAGCTGCATTTTGAACCCCTTGAAATCCTATAGAATTAGGCCTGGGGTTCCATTGAAATCCTATAGAATTAGGCCTGGGGTTTAAAGCAATTGTGTGGCTAACACAATGTCGCACCCACCTACCTAGAGAGTAAAAATGTTGGCTTGCTTATGTGATTGTTGAATCAATAAAGTTTTTGAGTTTAGTCTGACTAGGAGGATCCGATTGGTTGATCGTACCAACTTTGCTTCTCCCTTGGAATTTGCTTCATCGTTCTTCATGCATGCACTTTCTCTTGAAAAGTCATGACTCATGAGTCATGATGGTATTGGAAAGAGGCTCATATTTTTGTGATTCTTAAGCATCAGTTTTCTAATCTTTTCAAGAGCACATAGTATTTCATTTTCCCTTGAGACCTTACGAGCTTGGATACCAGCTCTTATAATTGAGGCTGTTTAATAAATACTCAAGTCTTAAAAGTCAGAAAAGTGATTTTCTTCCCTTTTTTTTTTTTTTTTCCTACTGAGAAGGGGTTCAGACATCTTTGAGAATCTGACTACAGAACACGTGAAGCCCTAGTGACTTTAAGAAAAAAGCGCAATTTCAAAACCACAACCTTTGACTCCTTAAGCCGTGGTCTAGCCAACTTCATACATTTCTCCAAGTCCAAACAAAGTCCTTGGTTCATAGAGACAGTCTCCGAAAGTGGAGAGTCCACTTAACCCACCAGATCAAAGATTTTGTACTTGTGGCCATTGATTAGACTGAGCATCCATCAAGGCAGATTTTACATGACTAATTCACATTTTCTTATATAGTGAAGACATTAGGCCATATTACTGCGCAATGTTTTTCTGCAGTTTTTTCTTATGCAATCAATCCTTCTTTCGTGGATATAAAAACTGAAAACTGAACTTCCAGCACCTTCAATTCCCATTATTTGGTTGCAACGCATTTCTCTACATTGCATTGCACCAAAATAGAGAAAAACAGAAGGAAAAAATAAAAGAACTATCAAAACCATGGAAAAATGGAACAAAAGGAAATTTCGTCCACCTCAAAAGCTACTCTCTTTCTGGAAACGTCATGATGCATTCTAGACCAACTTGACACTTGACTTCCAGACTAAAAAAGTCACCTGAATCTATATCCACAGAACCAAAGCAATTTTGTCACCCTTCTGATAGCCATTAAATTCAATCTTTTGAGAAATAATTTCAATCTGTTACAATTACTAAGACTAAAGAAAGCTGCATACAAGCAGTAGCAAAAAGAGTGTGAAACTGAATCCACTTGTTAGTGTTCTAAAGAATACTGCATACAAGCAGTAGCAAAAAGAGTGTGAAACTGAATCCACATGTTAGTGTTCAATAGTTCTGACTAATAAATTAGGATACTTACAGATGATCTATCTCCCTTCATATACATCTCTGTGTTGCCTATATATCCTAACTCTATCTTAGGGCATGTTCTTGTGTTTCTTACAATAAGGATTGAGGTGCAGATTCTGAAGAAGGGGGAGAAGGGTCAAAGGTGGAGATCTACGTGGATCCGATTTCAGTTTCATTGGTTGTGAGTGGGGATACATTTTCTGCAACAAGAAAAATTGACCATCCAACCCCATTGTTTAACCGGCAATGCCCTGCTAAGTGTCACCACCAAAGTTCCATCCTTACCCTTTCCACAGAAACCAGGTTTGGAGAAGCATAAGAACGCCCTTGAGGTATCATGTCCATAATGCCATACAGGAGAGATCTAATAAGAATGCACAGAAAATATACAAAAGCAGGGGAAGAAAAGAGAGGAGTAAATTAGGGGAAGAAGCAAAGCGACTACATATGTATAACCAACTGTACAGATCCTTAATGCCTCTTTTCCAATGTTTTCTTCAATCCCTTAATAATCTTCCAAAACCACACTATGTTCATGATAGCTAACACAGAAGGAACAATGAATGCTAAGTAGAATCCAAAGGCGTGCATATGCGCCACCTGTTGTCAGAACATGGAGATGTAGAGGAAAGACTAGTTAGCCAAAGAAATCACAGATTAATATTTAAGAGAATGAAAGATAACAACTGCAGTTCAAAGCACGCACCTGATCATAGTGCAAATAGGCATGGTAAAAAAGGTAGGCAAACAAGAGAATTCGCGCAACCTGTTTAATTGGATAGGTCAGCAATGAGCATAGTTCACACATAACAGAGTTAAGTCTTGAGCCAGAAAGTTAATTGGCCCAAGTCACATGGCTAGACAAGTCAGTTTGACCCCAGTAACATATGTCTAGACAAAAGCGTGATTCCCAACTCTAATGGTAAATAGCCCCCTTCAATTGAGAAGAATGTTGGTGCATTTCAATGAACCCAATCACAAAAGGTTTAAATATTTTGGCCAAGCAGATGATTATCCATCGTGCTGTCCCTAAAACATTAGCAGCAGTGCGGATCCTGATTTTCTGACCATTCACCTAAAAAATGACAACGATTTTGGGGGAGAAATTAAAAAGAAAAAAGGGTTTAATGTGATGGCAAAGTTAACCTAGGCCGCACAATAATTGAAGTCCTTGTGATTTGGTGACGTACAGCCTATTGCACGAGCTTCATTATTTTACATGGAGACAAAAGACATTACAGGATTCAGAAAGATCATTTGATGAGTCCCATAAAATATAAAACATGCCAATATTGTTCCATCAAGAGAGGCAATTCGAGGAAGCTCTATTGAAAAGATTTTGTAGAGATGATTAACCAACTCCTAAGCATCATTTTTTTTTAAGGGTCAAGAATCATATAACTCTTCAAAGAACACAAGCAAAATATAGCTTACCAGCCAAGCAACGAACATGATGACTCCATTAACAAGATATGCACTGGATCTTTTCATTCCAGCAGTGTCAAGATACCTTCAGACGCCAAAGACACATTCAGTCGGGAAATGAAAATGGAATCTGTTTAGAATAACTCAGTGATTCATCCAAGTTACCATCTCAGGTTGACTGCCGGAGTAGTAGTCTCAGAAATGAGAACCATGAATGTATACAGCTGCCCTTCCCCGGATAATATGGAGTATGCTACTGCAACTAGTGAAAGCAGATGATGGAGAACCTGAAACACATTTTTTGTATTGTGACTCCAAAGCTATTTTTTAATTATATAAACTCCAAAAGTCATAAAAAAGATAAGAAATTCCACACACCATGACAGGGAAAATATAGGATCCTAATGCAAGAAGTTGCATGCAGAGTCCAGAATTCAGAGACTTCAATTTTTTGCATGTAGAAATCATAATTTGGTGATCAAAACCATTGATCCCAGACTACCCGCCACCAGATTGAAATATCATGGACAAACCATCTTCTTTTGTATCCCATGATTAACTGAACTTTCTTCTATTTATTAATATATAATTTTTTTTTCTAAAACACCAATGTTGAGCCAAGTATTAGGTTGGTCAGGATCATTCAATACCAAATGATTTTGGCATATTTGCAATCCATTCTGGGGCATTAGGCAAAGTGGACTGGATCAGTAAAATATGGGCCACATAAATTAAATAGGCATATCAGAACAGTGCACGTCCTCATGCATCAGGACAACATAATTCCTCTTCTATGAATTTGCACAGTAGACTCAAAGCAGCCAAGAGAATCAGAACTTGCGTCTAATTAGTAAAACTACATGCAGAAACTGACTATGGAGTATCAAACAGAACGCACTTACATACTCCATTCCTCCAAGGGAAGGATATTGCCAAATTATCATTCCAAGGTCTGCAATGAAGTACCCCACGGAAACCTGCCAACAGTGAAATTTGTTTTTAATATACACCAGACACTCAGAACATGGTACCACACACGGAAACCTTCAATGTAAAAGAACACATACCCCCAATGTAAAGGTAGACAAAGGTGAACTTCGGAATGTAAGAGAGGTGGCAAAGTGATCACCAGAAAAGAGATTGGAAAAGAACACAAAGTAAATAGACATAGCGGTGATGAATATAGCATGAACAGTAGAAATACCGCTGCAGAAAATATAGAAACAGAAAATGAGAGAACATATCGAAAATAAACCATTATAAACCAATAAATAGAAGGATGAGTATGAATGCCATTTAAATGCTCACCGATTATTCCATTCAACACGTTGAGTTTTGCTAAGGCCAGCATATCTCTTTAAGTAAAATGAACTGATCAACTGAGTAAGATCATAGGACTACAAGGAAAAAAAAGGGCAAATGTTCAGTGAAAACAAACAGCAAATCTAAAACTTGAGAAGAACATTGAGAATCTCACACATCCAACTTGAGATGAACATTGAGAATCTCACACATCCAGAGGAACTTTCAATCAAAAGAGAAAATAAGCTTCAAAAAGATTTTCTAATCAAAAGACAGTCCAATAAAGACTACACTGAATATATGAGTATGCATAAAGCACACAACATGCCCATTTGCATAATCTTTCAGCGTTCACCTTGTTTGTAGAACCAGAGGAGTCACACCTAAAGCAGCCATGGAATCACACCATACCTTTAGAAAAGAGAAACCCACTGAAAAGAGAAAAAAACACTGAATAATAATTTTATTAATGTAGTCAACATACATATATTGGATATCCCTTTGTGTTTTTTTCCACATGAAGAAACTCAAAAGGTCCCTTTGCAGCAAGTATCTGGCCATCTTGACTCTATTCTAAATGAAATAGAATAAATGGAATGAAATTCAATGATTTCATCAATTCTAGCAAAAACTAAGACTCCAATAGGCTATAACCACCAAAAGCAATAGACTCGTAGAAACAGACTCCTAGGTGACAGGAAAATAAATCAAGAGGGAGGGAGGGAGGGGACTTTGGATTGTACTACCTTGCTTAATTCAATTCATATTCAAACTGAGTGGGTACCATGATTTGATGTAGGCCATGTTGGAAATTGAATATCCACCAACAACGAAAAATGCACATCGTGCTCTCGTGGTCTTATGGCGCAAACAACTCTTGTTGACCAACTGGAATTCATGAGCATGACAACGGCGGGGTTATAGGAATGGAAAAGTCGCATTTTTTTATTAGGGTTGGCAAAAATTAGCCCCATAATTTCATCCTAATGCTTGATTCAAGGGCACGAAAGTCCAGAAGTTTTATAACTTTCATTTTGTTTATTTTATTCTTATTATATTATTTTGTTAATGTTTGGTCCAACCGTGAATATGGGTCAGTAGAGTGTAAAATCAGGGAGGGGTTAAATTTTTTGAAGGTTTGCAGGGTACTAATGTTGTAACTGGTGCTCACTTGATCAAAACTAATACATATATAGGGGTCAAATCTAGAGACGCCCAGTTCCCAAAAGAAAAAAAAAAAAAAAAACATGTAGGAGTCCCCCTGTTTTAGAATTTGAATTTTGGTGCATCTTGCATATGTACAAGGCAAATCAATATGTACACATGTTACTATTTTATTCATGAAGTATATGTTATTGAGTCGGTCAGGAAGGAATGTCATGTGCCACCTTCCCTACCACTCTCATGTATTAAGTTACATAAACCAGTTTTTGGTAGTCATTTCAAGATAGTTAGTTCATGCGATGTATTTTCAATGTAGCAGATGATGAATGAGTGAAAGAATTGCAGTTCCTTCTACTCCACCTTGTGCATGTACAATTGAGTGAGAACCTGTGTTATTTCATTGGTCCCATTCCTTTGTGTGCAAGGACCAAATTCTGAAAAGTATTTATGCTGCCTCTACTAATGTCATGAGGTTTTGGTAAAATTGGTTATTAATATGGTATCGAATCCAACCTTTCACAAGTTTGTATCCCAGGACGAACGACTCAGCACCGAAATGTGCATGTCGCGAAATGTGCGCCGACCAGGTCCCAAGTCCCAACCGAGGGAGAGCGTTGAAAAGTACTTCCGCTGTCTCTACTAAGGCCTCAAGGTTTTGGTAGGATTGTTTAGCAGAGGAAATTTAACACCAAACACCACAATTCCGATTTTATGATACCCCTCATGTCAATCCCCCATGATAAGTCCAGCCACTTTTCTCAAAACAAGGATTTCAATCGGGGGATTATTTTTCTATTAGACTACTAAATATTAATCTAGTCAGAAACCATTTGACAATAATCCAAGTACAAAATATCCACATCTTCCGATACACTCTAGGAGATCCTCTAGTTTCCCCCCATCATTCCATCTTCTGCAAGAATATATCTAGGTTCCTTTTGTGCCGACTAAGTGTTGTAAATTATGCAGAAATGTCGAGAAGCATAGAACAGCCCAGTGGTAAAGGGCATCCCACTCTCACCTAAGTGAGAGGGATTGAACCCTAGTGCGGGTGGAGCACGAGCATGGGTGAGAGCAATGAAGAATTGTGGATAGGATAGTTTACCGTTTCTCCCATTTAATAGGGAAGAAAAAGGAAGATGATCAGACTTTGGTGATATATATATATATATATATATAGGGGAGGGCTCTCCTAAGCTGTAGCTTAGCTTATCATAAGCTGAAACAGTGCTGGTCCCACAAATCAAAGTCGTTCCAGCTTAGGAGAGCCCTTCTCGTACATATATATATATATATGGGATGTGCTCCTGTGAGAGCATCTTTCACCTTACTATGAGAGATAAGGTGGGGGCCCTCACATCCATATCCAATGCCAACAACTTAAATGTGAGGGCCCCCACCTTTATCTCTCATAATAAAGTGAGAGATGCTCTCATAGGAGTATCTCCCTATATATATGTATGTGTGTGTGTATTAATGAGCTTTTGACTATGCAGAAAGGCGATACAACCCTTGATGAGCTCCTTGCGTATGTAAGATACCATGTAAGCATGTACCAACCCAAAAGCTTAAGCTAATAGGTGAAAGGCCCAAACAGGTATATGAAGACTCGTCAAACCCATTACTTGGGCGATGTGGGATGTGGGACTTTCCCAACAGCGTACACTCCCTCAATGGAACTGGGTCCTTTTCCTCTCTTCATTGGTCAATTCCTGTCACTCCACCTCAATAAGAAGATCCTCTTATTAAGTTACTGACTTATTTGGTTGCATTAGCTTCATATTTTAAATGAAAATACTGAATAAATAGCCTTTGCTTATGCATATGCTCCTACAACAGCCAATCAAATTGTCTGCAGATTCCTTACTTTGGCACTTGTTCATACTACCCATTACTGGAGCTAGGAGATTCGGTTGTTTAACTTGAGGCAGTGAAATTGTTCAATGAAGGTTTTTGTTGTCCCCTTAGCTTGCATTCCTGGTCTCACGGACTCGCTCGCTCTCTCTTTTGATTTAAGTTTCGGGATCAGTTGATTATGTTTATGGGAGGAATCCAGATTGTAGCACGTGTAGCCTATTTCATGAATGCAAAAAAAGAGATGCATCCTTCCATGCTAGGGGTGGTTGACACCCAAGCTGAGATCAATGGATGTATGTGACTGACCTCCTCCACTGTTGGAGCACTGCATCCTACATTTGAAGATGAGTTCAACCTTACATATAGAAAACCATTAATCTTACTTACCACCTACAACAGCTACCGTCATGATCAAATTGATGCTATATCAAGGAGGGAATCAACCCAAACCAAAAGGGGCTAATTCCCATGTGGATTGAAGCAGCAAGCTCTAAACAATCTATCTGTTTCTGCTTTCTAATTGCCGACCTTAAGCAAAGTCTGATTTTTAGTTTGATGAGGTGTTTCTACAATTCTGCCTTCAAAAAAAAAAAAGATTTCAGAAATCAAATACAGGCCGGCAACCGATCTGATCTTGGCTGCTGATCTGAAGATCAGAAATGTTCTGAACATTTTGAATGTAGAGTGCTGCCAGACCAACACAATTTGGTTGGTTTCAGGGCAAACACTATCTCGGTGTGGGTCTGAGAGTGCAGTCCATTTGATGGGATTAAAAAGAGGGTATCTAACATTGTATGACCATGGTAAAATGGAGCTGTAATAGGCAAGTGCATGAATCACATAAAGGTGCAATAGAATAACACAGTCATCCACCATGTTTAAACCCACCTCATCTATCAGTGTTAGACGATTTGGATGTTATGTCCATTAATAACAAATATTTGGATGTGATCCACTATTCCCAACCCTTGCCCACAGTTCGACTGTGTATGCACAAAACTCTTTGAATTGTTTTCAATACTAGATTCGGTTGGTATCAATCACCTTTTAGATTAGTTTAGGTCAGAATTTCAGATTGTTACAGGCCTGATTGTCGCTAGTGAAGAAAACAATCCGGCTGTACTTGTCCATACAGGCCTGACTGTCAGACATCCGAAAAAAGAGATGCTACAAGTGAAGTGATACTAGGGGCTGCAAGAAGTTTAACCTTGAGACTAGTCCATTGCCAACTTACACAAGTTACAACCATATGCATGATAAGGAATATGTAGCAGTTCTTCCGAAGAATAAAACCTTCCAACAAAATTCTGTTGTAATCTGAAACTATTTCTAAGAGCTATAGAATTCTTAGAGCAAGTCATGATATTCAAAATATGCACTGTGGAACAGAAGAATCCACCAATCAGGCATTGGAGAACATACCATTTTGCACATTAAAACCCCAACGATGACAGAAGTGTATGGGATAAAAGAAGAGGAATATAAGTAGTCCCTGACCAGCACCTCAGCCTGGTTATAGTAGGAACTTATTGCCATCACTGTAGTCATAGAAATCTGCATCAGAACATATTCTTCAGTTGAATGTTTTATCAGAAAATAATAATATCATAAAATTCCCAACCCCTCCACCACTACACACACATATCTGATAATAGAATCTAATAAAACTTACGCACAATTAAGTATGTGTCAGCAGGGTCATCTACCAGTGGAGACTCACAGCTGTCAAACCTGTAAGATCAAAATTCAATCTCCAAATTAAATAAAAGTACAGCAATAATTGAATAACATGAAAATACAAACCATTACAATTATTATCAAAGATGAGAACAAAACCAAATTCATTTCCTTTTCTGAAAATCAGAACCAGAATTCTTCAGGCAAAAATATTGAACATTTCGATTTTAATCAAGAAAACATGTCCAACATATAATACAACATATCTAGAAGAGAAATTCAAGCAATGCCTCCTGCTTGTTGCTCACCACTCTGGCTTCGCCTTTGGTGATCAGAGTGTTCAGCTAGTAGGTTCTGTGATTGATGTGAGCATGATAATATTCACAGTCCCACTAATTAGAGGCTTTCACCCTCCATATAAATTGTTCAAATATGAATCATTGTTCTTAGTCATCCTTATGTATTGACAGTATAGAGAATGATTATCTATAACTGGAGGGTTTTTTTTCTTTTTTGCACATAGTTCATGCACTGTGGAGCCAATTAGATGAATGGTCTGGATCATGTCTCGTCCACAGAACCTAAGAACACAAACAATGCGAGGGATGTTTGTCCTTTATTTCAGGTAATAGGAAAGGAACTTAAGATCACACTTATAAAAAAAAAAACTCATTTCCCAACTACAAATGCTTCAGGGGCCTTTCGATTGATCTGTCTTAAATTCCTAGGAGTTGAAAGGGGTCATTTTTCTATTACGCACAGGATATGAATATGGGATTTGCATATGTAAAATTTGCATATGTGAATTTTAAATATGTAAAATCTACACATGTGAAACACCTTTGCCATGTTTTTTTTTTTTGTTTGGAAGCAACATTTTCACATGAGTAAACACTAAATGGTTCAGATTCTATCTGTAAAACTTTTTAAATCCTAAGACATGAAATTTAATGTTTTGAGGTTTAATGGTCAATAAAAATTTTGAAAAGTTCAAATTAAAAAAGTGGGGCCCACAGAGGTTATAAAAAAAAAAAAACAAGAGGTGATAATAATGTTTGATCCTGCAACCTATTCCGGGTGGAAACTGTACTGGCACCCTTCTAGCCAAGGAGGTTTGTAAATGCCTCACACCTTTTCAGAAGTGGAAATTCTCCAATGAAAATGGCATCATTTACCACTCATTTTCACACCTTTTTGAGGGAAGTAATGAGTAAATGAGCATAAACAAATGTGCCTATGTGGAAACTTGCATGTGAACAAACATTACACATGGGTGGTGTTTTTACGTATAAATGGGTACAAACAAACTACCCCTAAGCAATGCCTTTGACAGGGAATAAGCTTGAAGGAGCAAAGATGAATATCAACAGGAGACCATAAAAGAGTCGACTCTTCTATGAAAAAATGCCCTGCCATCATCATAGTAAATCAAATCCTAGGAAAGTGAGTGTCCAATATACATCTTGAACTTGTGTCCTTCATTTCTCTCCTCTTTAATCCTCCTCATTATCCTCCTCATTAGATCCCATTTTACTACAAGTTCATAGGAATTCAATAAAAAGTAGGTAAATAGGCGTCAAAGAAAGAAATATTTCATAAGAAGAATAAAATTCATTTGAATTACTCATAACCCAGAAAACCAAGATCAATAGGCAACAAAAACACACAGACTCACCAAAAAATTGCAAAACAAATTTTCTAAAAAAAAAACACACAAAACTCGAACACGGTTGTTGAGTGAAACCTACTTCACACAAGATAAACAGAGACCAGACGTCCCAAACAATCAAAAGAAAATAAATATAGAATCTTTACACTTGGTATTCAACAATCTCATCTCCAAACGCTAGAACCAGGAATTTTCAAAACAAACTTTGACCACCAGAATCCAAACAACCAGATTATAAAAACACATATAAAAAATAAACAACAACAGAAACAATAAAAACCCAAATTGAATTAACAAATCTCACATCAGAAATCAAAAAATATAAAATTAAAAAAAAAAAAAGCCCACAATTTGAGAACACCAAAACCTCTGCTTCACCACTGAAATCTCCAAGAACCCAGAAATACAAGAGGCAAAACCTGTGCCAACAGCCCAGAAATAAGAATGAATGGAAATCAAAGGAAACCCAGACGAAAAGGAAAACCCCAATAGACCAAAGTCAAGATTCGGTTCCCAAAACATTCAACCTATGGAATAATGCATTCCAAATGAAAGAGAAAGCATATTATACCTTGGGATGTTTCTGCGATTACGAAAAGAGGATATGGGTGTTGCTTGTTGGATTGGATTGGTGGGGATTGCACACCACTCTATCCATATCAATCAACAGATGGATGAAAGAATGAGAAAGAAAGCGAGATCAAATACAAAAAAACAAAAGATGGTATTCCTCCTTTCTCCTTCTTCTTCTGCTCTTACCAATCGAAAGAAACAAACAAACCCCACGAAAGATGAAACACGTCCATAATCGTATTGATGATGCTCGATATTTGTAATGTAGTAGATGGAGAGAATGAGAGAATAATCTAGACCGTTGCCTATGTTGCTTTATGCGGTACCATCGATTTTATTTTTTTGTGACCACAATGAACGGTTAGGATTCGTTGAGTGTGTCTGTGGCAAGTGGCAGTGTGTATGTAATCACATGGACGTAAAGTAGGCAAATTTACAGCCTAAAATCATCAAAATTAGGGCCACGTGTACAAGTTTCAGGCCGGAGAGTAAAAATAGCAAATTTCTTCAAAGAGACATTCTAGATGCAATTATTTTAAAGACAGTCATTTTCTTAATATAAAGGGCTTTTTTTTTTCTTTTTTTTTTTTGTTTTGGGGGGGGGGGGGGGGGGGGGGGGGGGGGGGATTGGGATTCGGGGCGTTTGTTTTGGAGGATTATAGTTTGAGAACACCTAAATTCAACACAATTTTATGTGGAAAATACTTTTTTACTTCTACGTTGGGCTACTGATTTAAGAGTGATATTTCCACTTGAGGATCTAGGGACTGTCCCAAGTTCAATCGTGCAAATTTGCGTGAGACTACGGTGCCAGGTGCCAACACCACTCAATCATAAATATATTGCCATGGAAAACACATTTGTTGCCCATTTGTTTGATGTAGTCCAATTTCTAAAAATTCTAAGACGTATTTTTTAATGTAGTTAAAAACAAACGGCAAATGTGAATATTTAAAAATGAGCATCAAATAATCTTTCTTATGATGAAAAATGAGAAATAAAAGATGAAAAATGTATACAAGCCATCAAATCCTAAGAAAGACAAGGTCTGATAAGGGAAAACTAACAAAGCTCATTTGAAAATATCCAATGCTTTTTCAATAAGAAATTAAATTGCCCCTAAACAAGAATTGAAACAAATATATACCTATGAAAGCTTTGCTTGCGTGAAATACGTTATACAATAAAAATTAGAGTAGCAAAGCTAAAGAAAACAATGATAAGAACGAAGATGGAAAGGCTATAGAGCTAAAATTATACTTCGATAGAGAGTTGAAATTTGCTAAATAAGATAGTTTGAATATATCCAATGCAACAAAAAATGATTTCGGTGAGAAAGATTTATATGCAAGTTGATGAGCCCGAAAAGGGGCATGCTGAAGAAGACATTAATGAAAGTGCAGCATATCTAAAGATTTGGCCCAAAATTAATTGGAGTGGCGAAATGTAATTCCCGTACTTGCTCCAATATAGTTAGAACGGGGTTATGATCATAATTTACTGTCACGTTTAGGAGAATGCTACAAGTTGCTTTGTTTGCTTTCTGTAATGGTATTATATATCCACCTGCTTATATGCATTTTAATCATATGGTTGAGTTGGATGAGAAGGGTATGAGTGGAAACTGGTCAGTATATCACCTTAATCAAACAATCCTAACCTTTTAGTTTTAAGGCTTCAAAGTTCTATAATCATTTGAAAGTGAGATTTTTTCTTTCTTTTTGACTTCATCCAACAGTAATTTATAGTTAGATCAATGTCAAAAATGGGGATAAGCACTGGCTCTCAAAAGTTGATGTGTGATAGGGTTTGGATTGGATATTAAGTGAACTCTGTTATATAGAATTATGAAGGAATCGAGAGGGGCAAGTACTGTAATTAATGTCCGTTTGCCTAGAATTTATTTAGATACTGTAAAAGATTTTTTTATAGAAGTAGGCGAAAAATGGAGAATTTCTTATCTCTAGAGGTGGATATATCATTACTTAGAAAAACAATTACATATAGCCATACTAGCACAGAAAACCTGCTAATCACGGTTATGCATGAAGAGGTAGGATTCTATATAGGTTAGAAACGAGGAGATGGGAGTCAATTAGTCCGTGGAAAGTGGAGGGAGAATATGTTGGCAGCTGTTAAAACTGAAAGTAACTTTAAGTCAAAATAGAAAGTTATATCAAAATTAGATCCAAAACCTTCTAACTTAATATATATATATATAATAAGATACTCTACAGAAACCAAAGCCCAACTAATCAACTATAGTCCCTAATTTAATATTTGATTAGATTTAGCATGGTTTTGTTGGACCACAAGGACTTTCCAATTGCAACACACTAGATTCTCATCTACAGAGTGAAGTCATGTGTATTAATTTAAGCAAGTATACATCAACCTCTTGAATGGGTGATTTCTCTTCAATGGGGTCATCCTAATCTTTATAAATTATTATACGAAATCTCACAGATATGGTGGTCGACGACACCATATCTCAGTAAATCCATGCCAACACTTTAAAACCATCAATAGGGCTGCTCTCTAAAAAAAAAAGTACGTAATCAGCTGCTCTCTAGAAAAAGTAATCACCCTAAAATCAAACAAACTAGATTGATACTTGTAAGTATATATTTTGAATCAATTTCAATTTTTTGTCTTAAAAAAGACCATTAACTCTGGTGGAATGAAACTCGGCCCATGCCGATACATGGCTACATGCACATGGTGACTTCATTTTGATCGAATTGCATTTTAAAGGCAGTCCCGATGAATCACACCCTATTAGGAGATAATTAGACAAATACATGTTTTTTCCTCTTTTGTACGTTTCCTCTTTCAACGAGTAAACAAATACATCCTTTCTCTTGGGTGATCCTCTCCTCTATGTCCTAGCCTATATAAGGAGAAGTTGAGAAAGAGAGAAGGAATAATCAATACCCGCTTCTCCTTCTCAATTGGCCGCGTGCTTTAAGGCATCAATAAAGATTTGAAGAAAGGGGAAGGGAAAGAGGAATAAACTACTTGTGTGGAGAGATTTCCAGAACCCCGGTATTCCGCTAATCACGGCCATTGGATGAGACTAAGCATCCTCAAGTGCCGTCCGCATGCCATCCACGTGGCACCAAACTCACCTCGACTACCGGGATAGAGGCCTCAGTCGAAATCAAACAGCTCCAGGCCGTTAGCGCCGAGCTCGGCCATCCCATGTGCCCGTCTCGGCTGAGAGCTCCACCTCGGCTGAAGAAGCCGGGACAAAAGCCGAAGTAAGAAAGAACCTCCACTCGCACCCCTCATCCCCCACGTCGTCAGGCACGTGGAGGAATAGGGGCGCGAGCTAGTGAGATAGATGCGACGTCCAGCCGTCCACAATCTTCGCCAGATCCCTAACAGGGCGGCATCCAGCAGCTGAGGCCACATCAGGGCAAGGCCCGATGGCGGATCCGATGGTACCCCAACCGTCAAAGGCGCCCAACACAATCTGGTCCAACAAGACTCGCATTTAATGCGATGTGGGCTGATCCGACTGGCATTAAATGCAAAGTAGGCTGGATTGGACCGCATTTATTACTTGGTGGGCTGATCATGACTTCCCAGTCGAATCATGGGACCCACACCAAGATATTCTCCAAAGATACGACCCCAGTCTCTATAAATAGAGCTTCATACCACATGCAAGGTACGCACAATACAACCCACAGAGCTGTTACTCTGCCTCTCTTCTTCCTCTCCTTCCATTGTTCCAGTTCCTTCACTGACTTTGGCATCGGAGAGCCTTGCGCCGCCCAGGCCAGGGTCCTCTGACCGTTTGCTCTTCTCTTTCAGGCTTTCGGACGGTACCCAGTCATCACCATCGTAGGATAAGTCCTCTAAAGCTCCCCTATTATTGTGAGTCATTATTTTCTGCACCTACACTACTCTTCAGATCCAATCCATTTACCATCTAGTTCTTTCATTATGCATTTATCTTAAATTGCCTGTAGACAACGTCAATGAATAACATTGTGGTGATTTATTCTAAATCTTCTTCTATCTTCTTTAATGATACACGATATCATCCCATGATCATATATCAATCTTGAATGTTATTAGCAGATACATGGTACTGAATTCAGAACTTACACAATCCTCCTCTACCAATAATTCAAAGGGCCCATTTGTTTGCATAAAATGCATGGGAATTGATTACTAGGAGTTCAAATTCATTTGAAATAAGCTCCACTGCTTGAGATGAAGATTTGAAGGGAGAAGGATGTGATATGAGGAGTCTAGCTGGGTTAAGGTAATGAGTAGGTGAAGTTATTTTTCTCCAGTGAAGCTGTATATCAATACGTTGATCATTGGTGTCAAGTATGCAAAACAGGTGCAGGATCAGCTAACCATCGCCCTTCTAGGTTTCCTTCTAGTGCCCTCGTCCTATCTCATGGCGTGTTTCCTCTTTCATAGGCGCCACTCTCGTTGGTACAAGTTGGTGGTTGTCTGCAGAGATCTGTAGTCTGTCCTTTTAGAGCATTCAAAGATGTATAGTGTCGAAGAACAAGTCCAACCAACCATTTGACTATCCACAGAGTAATTAAGATGCCAAAGAAAACGCAGTTAGTGATGGCAGTTAATGATACCTATCAGAGTGTTCTCCCACCAGAAGACTTCACGCGAGCAACATATGCATTTCAGCTTGTGAGGCCCACATAAGATGCCCTCTTATTAGTAGAGTGGGACGTGGGATATATGTAAAGGACTTCACGCGAGCAACATATGCATTTCAGCTTGTGAGGCCCACATAAGATGCCCTCTTATTAGTAGAGTGGGACGTGGGATATATGTATAGGTCTCAAGCCAAGAAAAAAAAAAAAGGTACCTTGAAGATAATATTAGCCCTTGATTTAAAAGGGAGGAACTTTAGTGGCTTTTTAGCAAACCTTGGAGATAATATAGATTGCTTTCAGATTCAATGCAAGGGCAGATGAAGGCTTGATGATGGCAAACCTAGCTAAATAGTGAAGCAACCCCAAAACCCAACCCCCCCGCATCCTCCGTCATAATAATGATAGTTAGTGAGGGACCCACCCCACCCCACCCCACGCATCCTCCGTCATAATATTGATAGTTAGTGAGGGACCCACCCCACCCCACCCCACGCATCCTCCGTCATAATATTGATAGTGAGGAACCCAAACCCCGTCATAATATTGATAGTGAGAGACTTGGATAGAGTGTGCCCGTGTCTTGAGTTGTCCCAGAGAAAAAAAAAAATGGATAGATGATATCGTTGTCCATTTCTGGCCACATTTCCACTTGTATTGTTTCTCTATGAAGAAGAATATGTCTAAAGATGCTGAATTAGTGTCTTGAGTTTTAAGCCACTCATGGTAAATTATAAATTAAAAAATAACCAAATGTTAAATTAGCATTTATATTTATTAATTCACGTAGAAGAGGAGTTTGACATCTTCTCGACATAATTCTTATCATGGATTGGGAGCAATGCCCCAAAGCTATGTCGGGAAGAGAAATCATTGTAAATGCCTAGGGGTGTAAAAGAAAACTGAAAAACCGTCTAACCTAACCGAACCGAACCAAATCAAACCGCGGTTAATAACCGTGTTTCACGGTTCGGTTACGGTTACGTTTAATAAAACTCAAAAACCGCACTTTACGGTTTGGTTACAGTTTTCCGTAATAACTCACAGTTATTAACCGAACCGAACTGTAAAATGTGGTTTGGTTAACAATATCGTTATACAGGTAAAAGAACAAATAAGGGGTCTAAATGAAATAATTCTTAACTTATGTAATAAGTAATCAAACAAAGTAACAAACCCTAACCCCTTTCTCACCTCTTTCTCTTGACTCCCAGACGGCCAACCCCTTTCTCTTTTTCTTCAAGAAGATGCTGCAGTTTGGTAGAGAGATCACCACCAGTTTGGTTGATGCCACAGGTCTCCTTGGTAAAGGTGAGCCTTGTGCCCAGCTCTATGCATGCATGTGTGGTTCATTTATGAAGCCAATAATGTTTACCTGGGGGCTCTGCTTACTGCTTGTAGGATGCATGCATATGAATGTAAAGTTAGGTGAAAGGGTGGCCAATCACTTTATTAGGATTTAATTAGAAGAGACCCCACAACGCAATTCTCATCTTTTTATCCCAGCTGATGTCGTCTTTGATACCTTTGCAATTTTGCAGGCCAACTTCAAACATGGACATGCTCCTCTCTCTTCTCACCTTAGCAGCAACTGTTGTCTTTGTTCTCTTCATGAGCTTCTCTATCTTTCCACGGTTATTAACCGTAACCGAACCGTCTAATACGATTAACCGCGGTTCGGTTTTCCATGATTTTTGTGGATACGATTACAGTTACGGTTTTAAAAGACAGAAAACCGCGGTTACGGTTTGGTTAACGATTTTTCCAAAATGACCAGTTAACCGAACCGTTACACCCCTATAAATGCCTCTCCATTGACACAATTTTTAAAGAGCCCGGATCTTTTGAGTGGCTCTCCCACACACTTATCAAGAGTGGGATGTGTAGAACTCCACTATGAGGCCCACCTATTGATAATCCGTCTAAAATGAATGTCACCCCTTCCAATGACATATCTTCAAATTTTACTTCAACAGGAGTTTGTTCCATAATAAAATTGAGTATATTATCAATAACGTGATTAGTGCATATGATTAAGAATGCATGAGATCATACTAATCAGCCCCAACTATAACTCAGTTGCTTTAGGGACATAGATGTGAATAAATATGCCCAATATATTCCCATTTTGGCAACATGCAAATTGATATGGATATTACACATCATTGGTTCCACTAAATACAATGGGAAATTTGGATTAGCAATCTATAATAATAAATAATAATAATAATAATAAAAAAAGATTACCCGTGTTGGACAATTTCGCCATCAAATCTAGACTCCAAAATAAACAATTACAGTGAAAACTTATTACCAACCCAAAATAAGCACTAACAACTCATCCCATCCTTCACAGCCTTCATATAGATTTCTTTTGCTACATTTTAAATAGTGCACAAACGCATGCTCGAGGAGCCCACTACCCTCAACGATTATAAAGATTTATGTAAATTGGCTATATGTCAAAATGGTAAATTGGTTGGACATAGTCAACCAAATTTGAGCAAAAGCTAGGTGTCTTTATTTCAATCATTCATTTCATCACCGCAAATCAAATGTTTTTTATTCAACCATTTGCTAGATTTAGTTTTAGTGTATTCTTAATCCACAAAATTTAATCTCATGAGCTTCTTAATTAAAGCTCAAACTGGTTAAGGGCATGACTTTGCTGCATAATAATATGTGTCGCAAAAGGAAAGAAAAAGTCATTCATAAGATGAGACTACAAATTTACCATATTCGATCATTGAAAAAATGAGAATGAGAAAACAAGTTGAGAAATCACGAAACCATAACCAGAAAGTATTCGAACTGAATGTAGCCAACAAGAACTCATATAGGGTTTTTTTTTTTTGTTTTTGAAACAGTGTCAGTGTGTCACATATAGCTGGACCATTTATGGCTTTTCCAGGGCTGTCATTCAACGTTGTTGGAGAAACATTTGAGAGGACATTGGCGTCAAAGATTCAATTTGATTCAACTCTGCTACATTCTGGTGGGGTCAAATTTATTAAATAGCTGAGAGCACTTGACAGACATTAAATACACCATGAAATCCATCGATACCTAGGTATGGGACGGTCCCACAGATCTACGACAGGCTGATTGCGATTGATGTCCTTGCATTTAAGAGTTGAGTAAACCCTATGGACAGGTGAAAGAGAAGTGGAGCCCTGATTGCTTTGTGGTGATAAATTGGCATGAGGATCAGCTGATATCAACCATTAGATTGGCATCATTGGCTTTCCCACATAGGGAATTGATTATGTTTTTTATTTCTTCCTTTTGTTTTAGTCCTTTCCATCCTAGGTGCCCTATTTAAAAGTTAATTTTCTGGATCTACTAGCCATAACCTCTGTTATCTCCACAGTAGAACACAGTTGTGTACTACATGTGTCTATGTGTGTGATAAATTAGAATGATTTTATAAGATTTGACAACACGTGTTGCAAGTAAGATCAAATCAAATACTAAGATGGTAATTAGTCAACTTTGTGATGACCCAAACATTGAAAATAGGTATCCTCCCAATTTTATCTATGCAGATCAATGATGTGGCTGTCATCATTTGGTGTGGCTGTCTGAGGGAAAAGAAAGGGTTAGAAATCATATTAAATCATGTTTTCATAATAAAATCAGCTTTTGTATAAAAATAGCTAGGGACAACATGACATGGATCAAACTGATAATTTGATCTTCCAATAGGCATCTTAATTTTCAACAGAAGAAAGTATTAAGACTGACTATTAGGTTTGGGCACACGTGAAAATTAAAGGGCAACTAAAATATGGTTGTCCAATTATGTTACTCTAATTGGACTTTAAATTCATAAGAGGACACTAAGCACCCAATGGAAAGTATTTGATAGCTAATTATTGGGGCCCGTTGTCCACAAAAAGTAGTTTTTATTTATCAATCACTATTAATAAGAGGGTGGTCCTTAACTTAAATTACACAAATCTTCGTGAGAACAATCCCATATGCATAAATTTGACTTGACCTTACTTGACTGCATCACATAGATAATTTTGCGTACTCACTCCCATAGCAATATTAACATTATATGCAACAAATATATACATTTTTTGAATTTTATATCTTTTTAAAACAAACTAAGTCTGAGAATTTGAGTACCTCGCTTAACTCCATTCGCACTTGCACAGGGAATTTAGAATTTGGGTAAAATATTTTTGGGCTTCATTTGGGTCTAGTTCAAGTTCACTTTCATACAATTTGGGCCTGTCTTGGCTTAAAGGCAATGCTCAACCCAACTTCTAAGTTAAACACACCCCACTCACACCTTCATATTTCCATCCACTTTTTTATTTCCTTACATCAAACAACAAATAGAATCTGTACATTGATTCCTAGAGAGGTGATCTAACATACCTTCATTCATATGCTGAGGCTAATCTGCTATACTGTTTATCTTGTATTCCACTCTCATTATAGTAACAACAGGAGTATCATAACCATGGTTCCAAATTAGAGTCACTTTCAAAAGGTGGAATCAAATGCATTATTGCTCTGCGTAGGATACTTTTTTTTTTTTTAAGTAAAAGTAGTTGTTGTGGCATTATTTATGAGGACTTCCCAATGTGTCCATATTTAAAAAAAAAGGGTAAATACGATTGAATGAATATTGTTATTTATATAATCTAAAGTCATGAAATGAATAATTCTATATAGGTATAAATAGACAACTAACAACATTCGATGAACCTCTTAAGCAGAAGCGTCTAAAATATATTAAAATGATCATAAGAATTCATATGAGGAAAAGACATCTTAATTCAATTTGTTACCTCATTTATTCTACACTATTGGAATCTAAATTCCAAATCTCACCCATAGGATGTCGATTAAACAAGGGATCATAGTCCCCTCCTACAAATTGGGCAAAATGAAATTTTGATGGCTCTGTGAATATTTAGAAACAAAGATCTGGGACAGGCAGCATTATCGGAACAGATTCTAGTCTCCAGACTATTGATGCAGAACTAGAATTCTTATGCAAAGGCATTCGGCTCCTCAGGAATATGGGGACTATAGCCTACTTCCCGTACATAAGATGGGGCACTCACTATGTTCTGGCATTGGAATTTGGATATCCACCTGGAAACAGATCTTACCATCCTTCAAGTTTTGGTAAAGCTGATTCTTCTGCAAAACCAACCCCTCCATACCCATTTATTTTTAAATCCTCTGCCACCATACCTATTGCAGATTTGCAGTTGTATTTTACCAACTTTCCTGATATGGCACGTTTTTCAGGATGGGGGGCAGCCAGGCCATCTTTTCAAAATCAAAACTGTTTACAACTCTACACCCATTGTGTTCATTGTATCTAAATCTTTAAAGTCAATTTGAGTTGACCAACAGTTAGAATGATCACCGCACATGAGGGGCTCCCTCTCTTTCTCCCCAGAAACAATGTTGGGGTATGCAATTGGCTTTTGGATTTTGAAAAGGAGCTTCCCTTTCTGAAAACAAAAAGTATACTTGTAAATAGTGCTGAAGAAAAATTGATCCTAAACTAAGGTGGTTACATGTTAGATTTTTTTTTTTTTTTTTTGAAAAAAAGAAAGAAGGCAATGTACCTGCCCAAGATCTTATTATTATTAAGATTATTGGAAGACCATTTTATCCAAGTACAATCAAGTCAAAAGGTGCTTATCAAGTAAAATGAACTCCAGGCTTACAGTTTGTACAAATGCTATATGTAAATCTGTTTCTTCAAAAGGAAGAAATTTAAACACCTACCATACGGCCCTGGGATGGGGACTTTCGTAGAAAAAATGTGATGCATGATGTATCATATGAGCAGTCTAGAATGGACCATAAATTCTTGTCTTAGACAGACAGGATCAGTCCAAGGGCAAGTATCATCCCATCCTCATGTGAGGGTTTTGTGCAAATGTCAAAATATGTTTTTTTTTTCCATTCATCAGAATTACATTATAGACCCAACTCACATTCACCATTCACCCTTACTTCATTTTCACTCAAACCCTATTAGATTTACATTCTAATATATAATTTCGTAGAAATTGGGAATTTCAATAATAAGGATTGAATTGAATCCAGAGCTGGGCCCATGAGAGACAGGTCTGTGTCCCATATACATTACACACATCATCTGGGTCTCCATCTGGGCTCACAGAACAATAATCCAATCTTGAGTCTGGATCCAACATGGAGCTGCCCAAACTCGACCTGTTTAATTTCTGACCGGTTTGAGTATAAGTAGTTGGGAATACATTTTGTATGGGCCTCAGGGATCTGGATCCAGCCCAGTCCATAGGGGTCGGAACTGGATCTACATATAACATTGAACCCAATTTGAACTGGAACTGCTTACATCTATACTTGAAGAAGGGCTGGGCCCCTTATTAGTGCATTAAGTGTGGTATCTTACACTATGAATTATTGCTGATTTGCCCTGGGTTTGATCCAGTCCAAACCTGATAGTACATGATTTTGAGCGTCCGAGGGTCGTCAATCAGGCAGGACCTGGGCTTAGCTTCTGTTAGGGGAGGCAATTTTTGACCTAACTTGCTAACAGGACCCGAATTCAACCCTGTAATTCAGGGCTCTGGTTGGTCCTTTTCATTTTCGGGCTGGGTTCAAGTTGACACTTCTAACCCAATTAATAAATAATTCAAGTTGAGTCCATTGCTATTATTTGTCCAACCAAAACGGCCCAAATTCGACCCAACTCTGCCAAGTACACTCTAACCTGCACCAAAACCAACCTGTTAATTGCAGATCCAAGATGACCCTTTTAACTTATGGGTTGGGTTTATTTGATACTATCTCTAACTGATATTATTCTAATAATGATACTTGCAATATTGGTTTATAATTAGCATGCCTTTGGTTCCCAACCGTTGTTTAGCTGGTTGGCGACATGAGTGTATGGGAGTGGGTCGGTTTGAGTCTTCAATGTTGAAATAAAAAACCACAAGCTAGGTTCGGGCGCTGGATTTAATTTAGTAAGGTTAGGCTTGATCTAATATTTGGTCCTATGTAATATTTGGGCCAAGCTTGAAGACTATCCTTATTAAGTATATTGGCTTTCCCCTTCCTAAAAGCTAAGTTTCTTTGGGATGTATTGTTTAGTCGGGCTTAACATGGAGCTGAATAGCTAGCGCTTATAGACAGTTTAGTGTTTGATTTTCCAGAGAGGTGCAAAAAAGCCTAAAGTAAGTAATAAAAAGCCCGGCAGACACATAAATAGGCGTCTGGGGGCTGAAGCCCCCACCCTATTGGCAAAATGTCCATGAGGTCCCTAAAGCCCAACTAGTCTAGCCCCCATCTATTTCCCCAAACTCTCTCTCCCTTTCAAAAAATCCCTAAACTGATTAACACCTTTCTTTTGGCTATTTTGTTTAATTTTTTTAGTTATATACAGTGGCTAAGAAGAGTGGGGCAATGGTTGTCTTGGGTTCATTTATTTCAAAAGGAGAACTTTGTTTTAAAATGATAAAAGAACGAGAATAGAGAACTTGACATAATATTGGTTCTTTATATCACATAGTGTTATAAAAAAGCTAATATGATTATTTTAATAGCTCTTAAAACTCAGATAACATGTATTATCAATTTGGTCGTTACTAAAACTCATCATTCAGGTTATCGTTTTGAATAAAATAAATAAAATTTTTAAGACCCCTTCAAACGAGAATTTTGGGTCAGCCACTACGGCTCAAGACGGCCAGATTGACTAAATGGATCAGCTCAGGCCTGATATAATTCAGGCCCAAAAAGTCTACATGGACTAACTCCATGTAGCATATGGCTTGGATGTAGCATAACTGATTCAGGCCAGCTAGGCACTAATGACCCGCATTTGGCTTGGATGGGAGATAGGCCTTTGTTTGTAAAGTTAAGCTGGGCCCGAGTCTTCCTTGGTCCAGCTCGACTCGGGCCATGAACACCCCTTAAAAGTAAACCCTAGTTTCTACGAGTGATGCCCTGGGGCTCACCCTGTGGGCCTGTGTCCCTTGTCAGATGCAATTTGGGTCGTTTTGAGTAGGTCAATAAAACTGGGGCCCGGTCCCTTGTCAGATGCAATTTGGGTCGTTTTGAGTAGGACAATGAAACCAGGGCCCGGTGCATTGATGGTGTATTGATGGGTTTGCAGAGTCGATTGGCAGTACATTGCATCACTGGCTAGTGCTTAATTCCCCTGATCATCGGTGGGCCCCACATTATGTGATGTTTTGTTGGTTGTTTGTGGCCCACTTTTCCTGTGTCACGCGTGACCTGAGACAAAGTCGAAAGTCATAAGCCTCGGTAAGTTAAAATATTCCCCCAGAAAGGATAGCTTTTTCTGCTTGTAGCAGCAGGAGCTCAACTTTCAAGTGAGAATGTGAGATCATAGAAGGACTCACCCTCACATAAGTCGTTTTCGTTTTTCTTGTCCGTCTCCTGGACGGCTGGACCTTGTTTTCTTTATTTGTAGGCCACATTTCTTGTCTCAGATCTTATCCACCCAACTCACTTATAATCAAATTTACCTTGTTACGTACACACCCAATAATCATAATTTTTTTTCAAAATAAAATATAATAAGTCTAAATTCGATACTCATCCAATCGTTTAGTAATCAATGAATTAAAATACAAAAAAGATGATGCAATCTAAAATCATTAAATTGAGAGCCATAGTTCAATGGTTAGAATGATCTATAAGGGGTCGTTTGTCTTTTACACATGGGATATGTAAATACAATTTACACGTTTAAATGATGAATATTCAAATTTTAAGTATGTAACGTTTACACATGTGTTTTTTTTTATAACGTTTGTCTAATAATACTATTTTCGCATCATTTACATATGTGATTTATTTTACCATATTTGTTTCAATGATATGTGATAATGTATTAAAAGATTTTATAAATGATACTTATTATTCATTAAATTAAATTCTAATATAATGATTTAAAAAGGAGAAAAAATGTCCATTTTATATCAAAATTTTCATTTGTATTTTAGATCCTTCAAAAAGTGCATGTCTTTCAACATGAAATATACTTTTTAAAAAAAATACATTTCTATCAGTGATCACCTTCACAAAAATTCATTCCAACATGTTTGGTTAATTAAATATGAATTTATATTTTAATGGTTAAGCAAATAGCATTATTATTAATATTTTTATTAATTGATATTCAATTCAATATTGACCTTCATTCATTATTCAATTTGCATAAAACTTAACCCACGCATCTCATAGGCTTTATGCTAATATTTATTTTTGAATGATGCCATAATGCTATATAAAATACATTCTTTCTTCTCTTTTACATTCATATATACATGTTTAAAGGTTTTTAAAGTATTGCAATAATAAATGGCTTTAGAAAAATAATTGAGATATTGGAAGAAAACTAAAATAATAAGGTAATTAACTAGTTAAAAGTTGATATAAAAAAATAATTGAGATATTTATCTTATAGATTGTCCCTTAAATTTTTTATTATCAGTATATATTTTGTCTTACAAATTTTGTCCCTTAAAATCATTGGAGGCACTTTAATCTTCTAATATGTTTTTTGTCTTACAAATTTTGTCCCTTAAAATCATTAGTTTTGAGACCTCTTTTATTATTATTTTTCTAATGCATTGGAGGGGTTTCGAACCTGGAACCTGGAACCTATTTCACGGAAATGCCCCAACACCAAACCGTCCGCCTCCAACAACGGGTATTCTTCGAAAGCGCACCTCAACATGTGTTCAAATCCCATTTTCACACCATTTACACATCTGATTTACACGCAAGATGCGTAAATAATTGTAGACAAACATGATTGATACGTAAATGTTACACATATTCACCATTTACATATGTAAATGGATGTAGACAAACGACCCCTAAGAGTTGATATGTTGTAGATTTTTAGGCCATATTACATTGATTGACATGGTTCCAATTGAGTCCCACTGTGTAGACAATATTTTTACTGAAATAGAACACTGATAGATATATGGTATAAAATGTATTACCTTAAGTCTCTTCAATTTTTCTTAATACATGAATACATGTCACATTTTCTTATTTTACGTAGGGCCCACTTATAATTAGTCTAATCCCTTCCTACACATATTTCTAATCTGGCACTAATATCTAGATCAAGCTTCATTAGATTTTATCAAAATAAACTTAAATGATATCTAGTCATTAGACTCTGAAGACCTAAGATTAATGACCGTATTCATTCGTTCAGACTTCTACTGCACATATATACTCCATTGAATTGTTGTGCATCCAGGTGGTTCCTAAATGAGTTCAAACTTCAATGAATTGTTATAATCCTCATTTCAAATCCACATGATTATCACATATGTATCTGTGATTAACATTATCATAATGGGCTCCACAGAATCGATTAACAACTTCAAAAGCTGCTAGCCCAACAGTAGCCGATTTCCCTCTAAATTCAAAGTGTAGCTTTACTTTATAAAAATTGGAAGGCCTTTAAACAAAGCAACTAAGATGCTTTACTTATGAATAGCATTATAGAATCAGGAGGAATTTACCCACCAGGTCCCCATAGGACACTATACATCTCTACAGGTGCCACGTTTATAATGGACACGGATAAGGGCATATGGTGCGTTTTCGTATTTTTTTTTTGTCGTTTAGTGATATTGTCGATATCGACCACTTTATGGTCGATATCGACCATTCTGCGGGAACAAAAAAAAAAAGGGTTTTTCATGATGGAGAAGAGGGGAGGAGGAGGGAGGAGAGGGCATTTGTCTCTCTTGATTGCTGGTGCTGTTCTAGAGCAATACACTACAAATGGGCCAAAAACATTTGACCCTCTCTATCCTTTTTAAGAGGGGAGGAGGAGGGAGAAGAGGGGAGGAGAGGAGGAGGAGGAGGGAGGAGGGAGGAGGGAAGAGTCGGCTCTAAATTTCAGTTGGGTTGCCCATCAATCAGCAAAAGAACACATGCAAATGAGATTACAGATTATACATCATGTTTCTCCTCTTTGCCTCATCACTACCTTTGAGGAATAAACAACCCATCACATGAAACGTGAGGAAATTGATGCATTTTCTAGTGGAAGAAGTTGTGAATTGGACATCTTTTGTTCATTGCAACCTTATCTTCCCTTTTATGTTACTCTGGTCAACAAGTGATTTGGAAAATTCTATGGTTGGCAATTTCATCAGGAAGAGAATTCTATGATTGTCGTCCATGAAATCCGTGAAAACCCTCACCTCCTTCTGACCCAGATCCGTCCATCCTATGCAACACCACCCTTCCCTTCTCCTCCCTCCTCCTCCCCTCTTCTCCATCATGAAAACCCCAATTTTTATTTGGGTTCCCACAGAATGGTCTTGAGTTTGCACGCAAGGTGTTCGATGAAATGCCCAAGACAAAACCGGTGAGTTGGAGCGCGATGATTGGTGGGTATGTTCGTGGGGGGTGGTGTAATGAGGCTGTGGTGGCTTTTAGGATGATGCTGGGTGCTGGGGTTAGGCCAGACGAGATTACTGTGGTCAGTGTGCTTTCAGCGTGTGCTGACTTAGAAGCGTTTGAGCTTGGGAAGTGGATTGGGGTTTATGTTGAGAGGGAAGGGATTGCAAAGACGGAACCGTTTGTGCAATGCATTGATCGAGCTTGATTCCTGGATGCAGTTTGATTGAGCTTGACAGCCAGATATATGAATTTGTGGCTGGGGATAAATCCCATCCACAATATAAAGAGATATTTGAGATGGTAGAATAGATGGGACGGGAATTGAGGAGTGCCGGTTATGTCCCCACTACATCAGAGGTGTTGCTGGACATTGATGAAGAAGATAAGGAAGATGCCTTGTATCGGCACAGTGAGAAGCTGGCCATTGCTTTTGCACTTCTGAATACAAAGCCGGAAACACCAATTAGGATTGTGAACTACTGTTGGACAATGCCATCTTAGTCATTTGATCTACAAGAACTATATGTGGCTGTGACCAATTAATTGATGTCATTGAAGGAAATGGTTCAAATAATTATGCACAACAAGTATTCCTACTTGATGTCATTGCTAGGTTGGTATTTGACAGGATGCGAGTTAAGAATGTGGTCTCATGGAATTCAATGATAGATGGTTATGCTCAGTGTGGAGATTCAGGTGAAGCAATGGCCCTCTTTAGGAAGATGCTTGATGAGGGGGTTAAACCCACTGGTGTTAGTATTATGGGTGCTTTACATGCATGTGCTGATTTGGGTGATCTTGAACAGGGGAGACACATACATGAGCTATTGCTGCAAATCGGACTTGGTTCTGATATTCATGTTATGATATCTCTTAGAAGAAGAAGAAGAAAAGGCAAGAGCTTTTGGACAAGAGAGGAGGAGATGGCGCGAGAAAGAGTTCAGTTTTTCTTTTTTTTTTTCTTTTTGAATGGATTTGCATATGAGAGGGAAAGCTTGTTCTTGGGTAGGAAGGTGGACTATATCTTGTTTTCATTCTGCCTCAAATCATGATCCCCTAAAGTATTTTGCATACACTAAAGTCCTTCATGAAGATGCAATGATCAGAATATGATGGTTGTCTTATATTCATTGTCAATACTCTGTTGTTACGGAGCATGTTAATTTACAGGTTTTGTATCTCCAAACGGTGCACTGCTATTGACAAGCATCATTTTTTTTTTCTCTATTTTATTATGGTCGATATCGACAATAAAAGTGGTCGACACTGACAATGTCTGTAAATTTATGTTTCAGTTATGTGGTCGATATCGACAATAAAAGTGGTCGACACTGACAATGTCTGTAAATTTATGTTTCAGTTATGTGGTCGATATCGACAATAAAAGTGGTCGACACTGACAATGACTGTAAATTAATGTTTCAGTTATGTGGTCGATATCGACAATAAAAGTGGTCGGCACTGACAATGACTGTAAATTAATGTTTCAGTTATATGGTCGATATCGATAACTATTATAGTCGATATCGACCACTTTTGTGCTTACTATACTTAATTGTGAGAAATTTGTTTCCACCATCATTTGGGTATAACCTGGATCACCAGAACCTTGGTTTTTAACATAGACATATTACATATATTATTTGAAGTTTCTGGTCATTTTCTTAATATATGAGTATGAGTACTTTCATGCCCCAACTTGTAAGTAATGTATCATCAATTAATTTCGATAGTGATTCGGGGTGGATTTGGAACGGGAGGGGGAAACCCACATCCCACACAATGTAATACAAATGTTCCACTTGAAAATCCTCATATGCTTGGAGACACATGTAACCATCCCCACTGCTCGAACACCCAATCTTCCAGTGATCTAAAAAACGACATCTCTACAACTCACTTTCTCAAACACCAGTCGAGCTTCGTCCATTCTCATGCTCTGCACATACCCAAAAATCATAGTGGTTTGAGCTGCAACATTTTTATAAGGCATTTGCTCAAGTAACTCCCTTGCTTCATCAAGCTTCCCGACACGAACAAACCCATTAATCGTAGTCGTCCACGACACAGAACTCCTCTCGGGCATTTCAGTAAAAAGCCGATAAGCCTCTTCTATTTGACCATTCTGCACATAACTTGTGATCATAGCATTCCAAGCAATCACATTCCTCTCAGGCATCTGATTGAAAAGGCTCTTTGCCTCAACAATTCGACCACTCCGAGCATATGCACTTAACATAGTCACCCAGAAAATCACATTGGGAGAAGGTACTCTTTGAAAGAACTTCCATGCCGAATCCAAATCATAGACCTGAACATATCCATCAATCATTAAATTCCAAGAAACCACATCTTTCACCATCATCTCATCGAAAAATTCCAAACCCAAACGCATCTCGCCATTTTGGGTATAACCGGCTAGCATCGAATTCCATGAAACCAAGTCCTTCACCGGCATCTCATCGAATAATCTGCGGGCTTCTCCAAACCGCCTGTTCTTAGCATAACCCGAAATCAACGCGTTCCAACAAACAAGGTCATTCTTCTCAGGAAGCTGATCAAAGAGGCTCATTGCCTTTTCCAACAATCCATTACGGGTATAGCAGGTCATCATCAAAGTCCACGAAAAGACATCTCTTTGGGGCATTTTATCAAACAGCTCAGCAGCATCTTTAACTCGATCATTGTGAAGTAGCCAACAATCATTGAATTCCATGAAACCAAGTTCTTGAATGCATATGAACACACTCCACTTCACTATGCTTGATTTTGAAGCCTAACTGCTCTAAATATTTTCACTTTCTATGGGAAACTATGAATCATTAGGGTGAATGTTCACTCACACACACACGTATATCAACATTCCTATGTGCCTCTTATCTGTCTATACGTTTCTTTTGCTTGAACCCCAACCTGTCTTGCACTGCTACATTTTTGAAACATCAAGCCAATCGTCTTTCTTGCCCTGCTTTGCTCTGTTGCTGGACTGCTATTTGTCTGACACATGCCATGGATCCTCATTGGAACTTCAGCTATAGACATCCTTATCCTTAACCACCAAGCAATTTTCCATGCTTCTCTGCATCACCAGACATCTTGCTTCCACTTGATCGAATTTACTCCAAGCTCCTCTTCTTCGGTTTGCCCTAACTGAATGATTCAACAGGTTCTGAGATTCCAACCCTCCTGATTTCCACATATAATCTGCCCTCAGCCTATGATGCAGCCCACTCTTTGTCTTTGGGTATCAGTTTCATTTCACATATCACCACCCATTGCAAGCCCTTGAAATGCCTCCAACCATCCTTTGTTTCTACCATGTCCATCTACTTGTACCAAAGGAAACTACTATCTTTGTTCCTTCATCTCTGCTGCAATGCTTGAATGTGGATTGTGGAAGTTCACATAAATAATTTACTTGGCGTGATCCTCCCTCTTCCTTCCCCTCTCCTCCTCCTCCTCCTCCTCCTCCTCTCTTCTCCATCCTGAATGGTGAAAAACCCAATTTTTATTTGGGTTCCCGCAGAATGGTCGATATCGACCATAAAGTGGTCGATATCGACCATTCGCTAAACGACAAAAAAAAAAAAAAAAAACGGACATGTAGAGCCTTATCCGTATCCTTGGTAAATACAATACCTCTGAAGTGGTATAGGACTCTACGGGGCTCTACTAGGTAAATTCCTCTAGAATCAGTTTAATATGCTAACCTTTTATTTTTTTAATCGATGTACACTCCTGAGATGTGCCCATATATAGGCTTGTATGTTAGAATGACACTCATTGTCCTGCTTATTCTCTCAAATTTCAACCTAAATCAAGCGAACCTACTGTTAAACTTTCATAGTTTTTTGGAGATGGATGAGATAAATATGATTACTAATTTTGCTACTCTAGGAGTCTAGGTCATGAATTGAGCATAGATAGTTTACTGGCACATTAAGTCGAGTTAATTAAACTCTTCTCAATTCATGGGTCATACTAAGAAAAAAGAAAAAAAGGAAAAGAGAAATAAAAAATATGGTGTCCAGCCTTGTATTAGTGAGGCGAAAAATCAATATGCAGTTAGCTTTATGAAATTGGTGTATATCATATCAGTCACAATGGTATTAACTTTTGTTAATGTTTAAATTGTTTTAACGGTGGTGACAATTTGCAGAATGCTCAGATACGTACCTATAACAAGTCTTTTAGATAAAATTTGACCATGCTAAAGAATTTCAAGAATCATTGTCTTCAAATAATTTTACCGTAACAAAACATTTACATTTTATAATCAAAACACATGCCATATTGATGATATGTATCAACTGTATTTATATACTAGTGATAGTAATGATACATGCGAGAATGGGATATCAATCATTGTTTGATGTTTGACTCAGATTTGGATAAAACTTTATCTCATAGCTTTGGATAAACAAATGATTCAATTATGATCCAAGTTAGCACGATTGAGCTAGCCTTAATCTCTTTTATTTTTAAATTAGTTAGTTACTATCATTTATGCTATGTAGGTTAGGTTCCTGCTTATCAAAGAAAAAAAAAAAAGTTGACCCATTAAGTCTGTGAGTTTGAATGTTTGATTCTTTATCAAGCTTACTAGGATGATTAAGGGTTTCAAAGACAATAAGGTTGAGCTCTGAAGGGTAATTCAAATGACCAAATAAATATCCAGAAATTTTAAGAATCACATGAATAAGTGTGGAAGGCAGGGGTATGAAAGGTCTCCTCATAGGATCAATTAAAGTTAAGTATGAAATTTAAGCCGAAGGGAGTGGTTAATGTGCGTGAATTTCTAAGCTAAATCCTAGAGGTTTCTTAAAAGAGTAAAATTTCTAACATGCCCCATACCCTGTTAGAGGTGGATAGATGAAGCTGCCCGTGATTACATCTTTCCATGCTTTTCTCTTCACACTTCATTTTCACTGTCTTCCCAATCCCATGTGATCAGATGGCCTTTTTTCCAAAAGGATAGCGAAAGCAGTCACAGTCCTTCTTTGCTGTGTCCCTTGCTTGTCTCAACTTGAAAATCTGTACTTTTTTGTAGCGTAATTGAAGTAGATAGACACGGGCTCGGTTTGAGACGCTTATCTGGCAAAAGGACAATCTCCACCGGCTGCTTTTCCACCATATTGATTTAGCAAACACTTTTCACAGTGATCATCTTCAATGAAGGCTTCAACAATCCAAAAGTTTGGGGGTTTTGACTTTCCTGACCTAATTAATAATTGGGCTGAACTTTGATGGAGTCTTTTCTTTCTATTTGACCTGCTAATCTAATCAAATCTTCACCTAATCTTGATCAATTGCACATTAACATGCTAACCCAACTTACACATGTTACTTGGATTGCTCAGCCTATCTTCCATCCAACAAGTCCTTACTTAGGGAAAGTAGTGGCTCAGTCCAATCCTAACCCTGATTAAATGTGGATAAACTTAAACCCAAAACTCCATTCCAATAAAAATACATGTAAATGTTTATCAGTTTATAAATAAATCGGGTAGACCCAAGGCTGACCCGAGTTTTTGGAGTAGATCAGTCCTTGACCCAACCCCCAACACAAATTGGGTTGGGCCATGCCATTGGATTTTGACCCAACCTAACCCAAATTGCACCCCAGACTTTTTCACGAAGATCAACATGTATATATTATTAGATTAGAGAGAGAGAGAGAGAGAGAGAGAGGAACAAAAGGATAGATCGGCAATTTTTATCTGCAGAAAAGTTCCTTCTGCCACAACTCTGTTTGTTCTTTTATCTCTGGCATCATCAAGATTCTCAGGTTTCTGGTCTTGGACATGGCTGCAGATACAGCTAACCGTAGGACGGTTATAGAGATACCTTTCATGTCCTTTATCTGATGTCTTTCTTTTTGTCGTGATTCCCTCTCTTTTATTCTCTCTCCCTTGTCATCCGTTGCAATCATTATATTCATCTGCTATCAGTTCTATACACTGTTTCTTGAAACCGAAACCTGTATGTCCTGCATATGCCATTAGATATGTCTATGTGTCATGGGCATGTTTTGGTTTTCCCATCTGAGGTGGTTCTAAATTCATGTATTTAATGGTCTCTGGTTAGAATTGGGTTGGGTGTCCTTGCAAAATCAATTTCTTCAGGACTGGTTCTTGTGCATGAGTTTGTGGTGGTGGTGTATCTTCATTTATGCCGGGGTTTTGCTATCTGGGGTAGTTCTGGATTCAATGTTTTATGGAGCTTCTGGATTGGGACTCCTTGAGGTGAGAATTTTCATGGTTTCTGTTTTTTATTCGTCTCAATATGGTCTGATTTTTTTTTTCTTATATTTTATCTTTGGATTAAAATTATGGCCATTTGGTTGGAATTGAGGAAGATTTTTAAAATACAGGTTCTTGCTATAGTTTGTTTTCATGTTTTTTTTTTTTTTTTTTTTTTTTCAATTGAAGGAGGATTTCATAATTTTTTAATATAAATATGGGCTGGAATTGGATACAAATATTTCTTACCAACTTTGCCCTGTATTATCTTCATGGGATCCTTTTCCATTGACATATAAATGGAATTACGGCTGCTAAATGTTTTTCATTTTTTGTGATTTTTGCTTGAAGATTTGATGTGAGAAACTGGTGACTCTCATCTCATATATGGAATTTCAATTTCATCAGACCTTGATGCAGTCATTGTTATCAGAAGAGAAGAGATGGGATGGTAATATGAAACATTTTGGAAGGAGGAGAGATGACCTTATCTGAACTTCAATGGCTTTGACATGCTATAAGAGCCTTGGGCACTTAGGATGCCACATTAATTCTGTGTTGTGCAGATGTCTCTATGTGGTGTGTGTGGCTCTTGCACTCAGATATATTGTTATGTTTTCTTTCTCTAGTTTGGTGCGGTTAGAGATGCCTTTATACAGAGTATATAGCCCATCAGCATCTATCGGCCATTCACATCTTGGAGTTCGAAGGGAGAAGTTCTTGGAGGTTCCTCAGATTGTCTGGGGGTTAAATAATCAGAAAATTGCATTTGCAAGGGCTTGTTTAACTGCAAGAATGCTGAACCGGACTCTGTTAATGCCTAGTCTAAGTGCTTCTTTGTTCTACAAAGAGATTGATCGCTTAGAACCTATTGCATTCAATAAGATCTTCAAATTCGATACCTTTAATTCCCTCTGCAATGGCTTTGTCCAATTGGGTCATTTTTCAGCTCTTTCCAATCGAACAGCCCCGTTTGAGCTCAGGAAGGGAAGTGGGAGAAAGTGGTCCGTAGAGAGAGATTTGGAACAATTAGAGCAATTCAAAAAAGATCCACTTGATAAATTTGAAGTCATTCGAGTTGTAGGAAAAAATCCATTCCTTTGGCATGATCATTGGCCTGTTAAGGATTATGCAAAGGTCTTTGAATGCTTGTTTGTAGTTGACGAGATAGCAGATGAAACCACTAAAGTTGTATCAAAGATTAGAGAGAGAGGCAGTAGTTTGATCCTGAAAAGTGAAGGCACTATTCAAACAAATACACCTTTTGTAGCTGTCCACATGAGGATAGAGAAGGATTGGATGATACACTGTAAGAAGCTAGAACAGCGGTCTAAAATCACCCAAATCTGTAGCAGTAAGCTGGAGATCATTAACAGGGTGGGCCACATTAATGGCTTAAGGAAGCCAGTTGTCGTTTATCTGGCTGTTGCTGATAGTCTTTTGGAAGATTCATCACTATTGACTGGTTGGAATGAAGGTTTCTATCCATTTGAGAAGAAGAAGTTGGGGGTTTGGGAGATCTACAACAAATACCCTTACCTCATACAATCTGCCATTGATTATGAGGTGTGCATGAGGGCTGATGTTTTTGTAGGAAACAGCTTCTCCACATTTTCTAGCCTTATAGTCCTTCAGAGGACACAGAAGATCATGGGAATGGGTATTACAAGTAGTGGTATGAATCTGAAGTGGGCTTCTTATGCATATAATATTTTAGGAGAATATGGAGGCCCGAGGAGATGGATGACGAATATGTCGGATTTGAGCCTTAATGCTATAAGCTATGGGTCTAATAGCATCTCTTGCTGAAAGGCCTTTTCAGATGGGCATTTCCTCTGCAATTTCTTGATACTTGGCAAAAGAAAAAAGGGGAAAATGAAGGGTCTCCATGTGGAGACAATTGAAGATTGTCATGGTACACAGCACACCTTTGTGAGAATTGGGCCAGTAGCTGTTGGGTGCCACTGGCAACTGGTTTGTGACGCAAGGATAGGATAATCAACTCACTGGATGGATACCACATGTAATAGAAGTGGTAATTAGGGGCAGTAGCCTTATTCAGCATCAGTGTATGCTGTGTTATGGACAGAAGAATCATGGTTGGTACTACCTGATTTAGTTACACATGTACTATGAGAAGATACACTTCAATTGGGTCTTCAGCTGCATATTCCTGAGGAGGCTTTAAGAGGTTTATTAGTATACTCTTCAATTGAAGTTGTCTCTAGCTACTCATTGGTTAACAATCATTTGATTTTTCTCCTACAGTGAGGTGCAAGGTGAAAGGAGTCTCCGAATGTTGACGAAATGGAGTCCTCTTTTCTTTTTCTTTTTTTGGTAAAGCCGATTGGTTGCCTGGTTGATATGAGGTACTCTCTAACAATCTTTGGCTTATGCAATAAGGGCTTCTTTGGCATCTGTGTCATAAAATGTAAATGACTATCTGCATTTGATGCACCTTTGTAATTGATATCATACGCATGAAGAAGTCGATAAATATATTAAGAACAACATATAGTATTCTAACCATTTGAGCCGGATAATTTCTTTTATGATGTCTATTGATCTCTACTTCAATGGTTTTTTTAACTATCCAGAAATTCTTTCCCCACTGCTGCTCATTCATATGCTAAACAGGAATTATAAGTTAAATGATACTCAAAATCTTGTTTAAATATCTAGCTGAATCTTTGACATGGTGCTGGAAATCTTCTACTCAAATCAACCCCTCTGGATATCAATTTGAGCTGACTTCTCAGGTCTTCAGACCGTCTTCCACATATTGTGGATGTCGTGAAACATCCCTGCATTTATCGCATGAATTCCATTTTAGCGAATGACGATCTCCAGTGAAATCACTCTTTGGTTGTGCACAAGAACTCTGGAGGACTATGGGTCCTAAAGTACCCCTTTCAACAGGAAGCAGCTACTGTCTTAGTCATATGGACCATTTATTTGATGATGCCCACTATGGGTGGATTATCTGAAACCCTCCAAAAGTCTTCTAGTATGAAAGATACAAGTCCTCCGAATTTCCAGACATCCAGCTTTCTCTACTAGTTTCCAACTTGTAGGCTGAACGGTAGACAGCCAGGATCTTCCAATCTTTAAACATTTTCAGGACATCTCTGGTCCTCTGCCGACTCCCATTAGACTGAATTATTGAACCATGGTCCAAACATGTGCAGAACTGCAATCAGGATGCTGTGTACTTCCTAATGCATAAGAGTTAGAACTAACGCCAAATGCTGATTGTCTTTTCATGTTTCCTTATTTTAGGACACCAGAAAGTATCTCTGGGTCATTAAGTTACAATAGATCTGGTATCTTACATGTTACCATCTTTTCTAATATTATGGAAAGGCCTGTTGTTTGTTCTGCTCTGAAGTATATTTAGGATAATGTTCCTGTAGATTTTCGTGCCCTCTTTCACCTATGTCACTCTGTGTGATTTGGTAAGAATTTTTAAGAGGTTACTATTACTGCTGTGCAGCAAGGTAGTCCTTTTTAGGGCCTGTGACAGGTTATGCTAACTTTCAGTAGGAAAATTCTAGCAGTCCTCCTATAGAATCCAAACTTCAACGTTGATCCATACTCACATATGTTCCTTTGTAGCTCTCTGCTGCTCTGCTGATTTGTTCTCTTGTTTATTTTCAAAAGATAGAAATAGAAAATTTCTGTAAGAGTTAGTTATTAATTGATTAATCGTTAATCCATTTTATCTGAAGATTAGAGGGAGCACAGAGTAATTGCAGTAAATGTACAAACAATGATATAACAATAGACCAATCTGAGTAATCTTAGATTATGGATGCATCAAGATTTTTCCATCTTGCTAATCCAAAAATTATATATAAACGCATTTTTTTTAAAAACCATGTTTCAATTTGAGTACTTTCAATTAAATCAACTTGCAAAGCTCACACAAAGTATGATCCTGGGGCATCAGTATTCTCCAACAGATATGATTGATCTTCCGATCAACTAGGTGAATGTACTGGATTGATGGATTACCGGAACACGAACTCACATATATCTTGGGTAACATTGGGATGGGAACCATATAAATAAATGAGTTTTTTTTCTTTTTTAATAACGGAGGGTGTTCCAGCCCTTAGGACCGGACTAATCCCTATGGGTTTACCCCTGTGGCTCCAGTGTAGTAGCACAATTTCAAACTCTTGACCTTAAAGAGCAAACCGCCCTCCGAATTTACGTAAACGAATTAGTCACAAGCAGAGAAGCAGCTATGGCTTTACATACTCGGTTTTGGAAACTCCATATTTGGGATGACCAGAGTTCTCAACATTTAATGATTTTTAGGTTGATTAACAAGGGTCACACTGTGCTCTGTTTTATAATAATGAAGGCAAGGAAAGAAAATGTATTGTGCTTAATTTCCAGTCAGCTTAAGTTCACGTGGCAGAATACACTAGTTTTTAGAAAGTACTCATTGCCTTTAAATTCAATTTGGTTGAAGTGACAAATGGTAATTTTATATGTAAAATAAAGTGGAGTAAAATAAAGAATCAAATCAAGAGAGAATAAATATATTTGGATTACAAATAATATTTTATTTTTAGTGTTTGGTATTGAAATCTTTTTTTACTTCTTATATATAAAGTAGACTCTGTTTTATGATTTTAGTGGAGAAGGAGTTGATTTTTTAATTTTTTTTAAAGATGGAGGGAATTTTGGATTAAATACTATTGATGTGGCCTATAGTCTTGAAAAATAAAGGCTTTTCTGACTTTTACTAATCTAATATAGTTGTTAAATGGGCCGTAAGATTTCACCATGACAAAAATGTCATTTTCAATTAAAGTCAAAATTGATGACTCAACAAGACGATCATAATTCGTTTCTTAAATTTAATGAGGCCGCCGCCCACAAATCCCACGCACCGCATTCACAATTCTTGTTTACCAAAACTCCCACGTTCTCATCTGCACAACAAATACCCAATTTTTACAACACAAAGGCATTTTAGTCTCGCAAAACCCTACAGTTTTTATAGTGGTTGATAAAAGAGAATCGAAAATGGGAAATGCTTCTCTCTCTTCTTAGATCTCGAGAAACACCTCTCTCTCTCTCTCTATATATATATATATATCATCTCACCTGCCCCGTCCTGGAATGCTTCCAACGCATTTTCTAATGGTCTTCTATTCGGAATTTCGAAAAAAAATAATTTGCTAATGGGGTCATTAGTGTCAACCCAAACCCTTAAAATGCAGGATCAAACTTGGGCGAGGCTAAGGCTAGGAATTGACTCCTCCTAATTAGCCTATCGAACCATTCACCAAATTATGTTTTCAAAGAAAAATACCCTCAAAGATTGGAGTTTTTTTTTTATCATAAAGGGTATTTGAGTCATTTGCTAAAAATAATTTCAGTAAAAGAACTCCACTTTTATAAATTAAATAAGTTAAGGACTTAAAATTAATTTTCAAAACAATTGAGATTTAAGTGAATTAAGCCAAAAGGTAGAGGATATAGAACATATTTCCCTATAAATATGCACACAGTTCGGTTGTGGATCCATTGGACTTGAACCCATGGTTAACTAAGCCTAAACAATGGATCAAGACCCAATTATGAATCTACGCCCCAAATCCATACGCATTATTCAAGGTTGTAAAGGTAATCCAGTAACCAGGGTCCATTGAGATCCCTAGTTGCATGCAATTCATTTTCTATGACTATGAATGGGTTTAATCTCGCCTTAATTAGTCTGAGTCCATCTCTTCCCAAATCCAATCATGCTAAAGTCAAAATTGTTCATTGAAATGTACCATTTAAGTAAAGGTTGGAAACTCTTACCAATATAAATTTAAAGCTACGACTCAACCCTTATCGAACCAGGGTCTTTTTCATATTCAGGTTCCTATGGGCCCAAAACTTTGTCGGAAAGGCTTGGGCCTCCCATAATAGGGCCAGGTCACATTCCGGTTTCATTGAACCCACCCATTTAGAACTTCGCCGCTAATGAATGTGAGGGAAAAGCTATATTTTCAATTTTTCCGCTGATTTATACCATGGAAAACCAGTAATCTCAGTTTCTCCGCTGATTGATACGGCGGGAAAGCAGTAATTTCATCTTTTCCGCTGATTAATATGGTGGAAAATCTGTATTTTCAGTATTCCGATGCGTTATATGGAGGAAAATCTATATTTTCAGTATTCCGATGAATCATACAACGAAAGAGAGGTATTTTCAGTTTTTCCATGGTAAAGTTGTATTTCATACATATGCCGGTAAAACTGTTTTTTTTTTTTAATTCTTTGTGGCGGGTCCGCACATTTGCAATTTGGTATGGTCTTTTGTTGGATCTCAAGTGGGTATGGATTTATAGATTTTAACCCGAGCTAGGTTGGTAGCAAGTTCAT